>CM067541.1:24372500-26772500 GCA_034509755.1 Anisodus tanguticus | reverse complement strand
TATCTTTTCGCTTAAAGATTGCTGAAAGTAGACACCTTGTGTGTTCACCAAAATCTCTTTCAAGAGGGGATTGTTGGAAATTTGCCTTTGGTGGGGAGGTGCGTCCACCCATGTTTAATGAGTTAAACACTAGGGTTCCGCATGTTGGAGGCTTTGTCTCTTCACACGTGCATAACCTACTAACTGAGTAGAGGACCGTAGAGCCAAGGATCGTCAAATTTCGTTAAGAAATGAAAGAGATATTAGTCCACGAAGTAAGGTGTTTGAGACATGGAAATATGGTGTGGGACAAACCTACCACATCAGTGGGAAATGGAAGAATTGTTCTCTTTATAATCCTAAAAATGGATAAGGGTTTGGGACCCCAAGGGGTAACCCATGTGTTTGAAGGAGGGAGTACCTCGGTGTGCTTGGATTCGAGGCTAATCCCACATGCGCGCCGCCGCTACCCGCCCGTCCCATCCAGGCTCGGGTCGTGGGTCGAAAGATTTGGGCTTCTGGGCTACTTGTGATATTATCTTTTTGGACCCAAACTATTTAGTATTTATAGTTTGGTCCCTGGAGTTTCAGGAAGCAGCCAGAAAGCCTACCATTTTGGCATTAAACTGCTGAAATATTTTGCACTTACTACAAAACGTTTCTGTCCTTGAATACCCATGATTACACCTCTTAAAGGGCCTCTTAATCACCTATCCTCCTCCTAAACACTATATAACCTTCTGAAACAGATTTGAGGAAGAGATATAAAGAAGAGAGAGGACGAAAAACAAGTCAAAATCTATCCAAAAACTGAGTAACTTCACGATTCCTTAGAGGACGTCCCTTATTGGGAGAAATCGGTGCATTCGGCAGTTAGACACTGTGGCTAGTCGGTCGGCTTCAGGAAGGTCACGGATGACGGCGTCTGGACATATATGTCGGAAACATAAGACCGTATGGCAGTTGAGCATAACGGGTGACACTTTCTTAATTACTAATCAAAGGATATATCGGACCCTTTAACTAAGGGACTACACCAAGATCAAGAATTCTGCAAGTCTAGGGGAATGGGCTTAAAACCCAAACAATACGAACCTTTGCGGTGGTAACCCAACCATACTGATTGGAGATCCCAATAATTTTGGTCAATTGGAAAACTAAGCTGTAAAAAGGTTCAGTTGAGCGATTCGGTGGAAGCAAGAGCACTTCTGATAATGATTTCTGTAAGGAAACATGAATCCAAAGTTGTTCCTGCGATAGACATTAAAGTGCTACCTGCATGATGGATAAAAGGTTAAGCTTCCAAACCTTTAACGATCCTCAAACGATTGAGGTTAAAGTTGAGGAAACATTTAATGAATCCTAACACTTGTGAAGTGGGGTATAGCAGAATACCTTGTAGGAGATCACCTATTTAAGTGCGAGGACAGGCCGTCTCAAATGAACGCACTTAAGAATTCAAGTGTGTCCGCGGCCACGACGGACATAACAATAAGAATGAAAATGAATAAGGAGAGTTATTGTGTTGGTATCATTGTCTTGGCTTACACTAAACACTGACGGTTCTAGACATCACGTTCACCGCCTAGTAAGTAAGTCCGGTGGTATTTACTAAGGAAGGTTCAAAGCGGAAGCTACCTCTCCTGATGCAATATCTTTTCGCTAAAAGATTGCTGAAAGTAGGCACCTTGTGTGTGCACCAATATCTCTTTCAAGAGGGGATTGTCGGAAATTTGCCTTTAGTGGGGAGGTGCGTCCACCCATGTTTAATGAGTTAAACACTAGGGTTTCGCATGTTGGAGGCTTTGTCTCTTCACACACGCGCCGCCGCCGCCCTCCCGTCCCATCCTGTCCAGGCTCAGGTCATGGGTCGAAAGCTTTGGGCTTCTGGGCTACTTCTGATATTATCTTTTTGGAACCACACTGTTTAGTATTTACAATTTGGTCCATGGAGTTTTAGGAAGCAACCAGAAAGCCAACAGTTTTGGCATTAAACTTCTGAAATGTTTTTCACCTACTACAAAATGTTTTTGGCCATGAATACACAAGATTACACCTTTTAAAGGGCCTCTTAATCACCTCTCCTCCTCCTAAACACTATATAACCTTCTGAAATAGATTTGAGGAAGAGATATAGAGAAGAGAGAGGACGAAAAACAAGTCAAAATCTATCCAAAAACTGAGTAACTTCACGATTCCTTAGAGGACGTCCATTATTGGGAGAAACCGGTGCATTCGACAGTTAGACACTGTGGCTAGTCGGTCGGCTTTAGGAAGGTCACGAATGACGGTGTTTGGACATATATGTCGGAAACATAAGACTGTATGGCAGTTGAGCATGACGGGTGACACTTTCTTAATTACTAATCAAAGGATATATCGGACCCTTTAACTAAGGGACTACACGAAGATCAAGAATTCTGCATGTCAAGGGGAATGGTCTTAAAACCCAAACAATACGAACCTTTGCGGTGGTAACCCAACCATACTGACTGGAGATCCCAATAATTTTGGTCAATTGGAAAACTAAGCTGTAAAAAGGTTCAGTTGAGCGATTCGGTGGAAGCAAGAGAACTTCTGATAATGATTTCTGTAAGGAAACATGAATCCAAAGTTGTTCCCGCGATAGACATTAAAGTGCTACCTGAATGATGGGTAAAAGGTTAAGCTTCCAAACCTTTAACGATCCTCAAATGATTGAGGTTAAAGTTGGGGAAACATTTAATGATTCCTAACACTTGTGAAGTGGGGTATAGCAGAATACCTTGTAGGAGATCACCTATTTAAGTGCGAGGACAGGCCGCCTCAAATGAACGCACTTAAGAATCCAAGTGTGTCCGCTTCCACGACGGACAGAACAATAAGAATGAAAATGAATAAGGAGAGTTATTGTGTTGGTATCATTGTCTTGGCTTACACTAAACACTGACGGTTCTAGACATCACGTTCACCGCCTAGTAAGTAAGTCCGGTGGTATTTACTAAGGAAAGTTCAAAGCGAAAGCTACCTCTCCTGATGCAATATCTTTTCGCTAAAGATTGCTGAAAGTAGGCACCTTATGTGTGCACCAAAATCTCTTTCAAGAGGGGATTGTTCGAAATTTGCCTTTAGTGGGGAGGTGCATCCACCCATGTTTAATGAGTTAAACACTAGGGTTCCGAATGTTTGAGGCTTTATCTCTTTACACGTATATAATCTACTAAGTGAGTAGAGGACCGTAGGGCCAAGGATCATCAAATTTCGCTAAGAAATGAAAGAGATATTGGTCCACGAAATAAGGTTCTTGAGACATGGATATATGGTGTGGGATAAACCTACCACATCAGTGGGAAAAGGAAGAATTGTTCTCTTTATAAGCCTAAAAATGGATAAGAATTTGGGAGCCCAAGGGGTAACCCTTATGTTTGAAGGAGGAAGGACCTAGGTGTGCTTGGGTTCGAGGCTAAACACACACGCGCGCCGCCGCCTCCCTCCCATCCCATCCCATCCAGTCTGGGGTCGTGGGTCGAAAGGTTTGGGCTTCTAGGCTACTTCTGATATGATCTTTTTTGGACCCAAACTATTTAGTATTTACAGTTTTATCCATGGAGTTTCACGAAGCAGCTAGAAAGCCAACAGTTTTGACATTAAACTGCTGAAATATTTTGCACTTACTACAAAAGGTTTCTGGCCTTGAATACCCATGATTACACCTCTTAAAGGGCCCCTTAATCACCTCTCCTCCTCCTAAACACTATAAAACCTTCTGAAACAAATTTGAAGAAGCGATATAGAGAAGAGAGAGGACGAAAAACAGGTCAAAATCTATCCAAAAACTAAGTAACTTCACGACTCTTTGGAGGACGTCCCTTATTGGGAGAAACCCGTGCCTTCGGAAGTTAGACACTATGGCTAGTCGGTCGGCTTTAGGAAGGTCACGGATGACGGCATCTGAACATGTATGTCAGAGACATAAGACCGTATGGCAATTGATCATCACGGGTGACACTTCCTTGATTTCTAATCAAAGGATATAGTGGACCATTTAACTAAGGGACTACCCGTAGATCAAGAATTCTGCCTGTCTAGGGGAATAGGCTTAAAACCCAAATAATACGAACCTCTGCGGTGGTAACACAACCATACTGACTGGAGATCCCAATAATTTTGTTCAATTGGAAAACTGAGCTGTAAAAAGGTTCAGTTGAGCGCTTCGGTGGAAGCAAGAGCACTTCTGATAATGATTTATGTAAGGAAATATGAATCCAAAGGTGTTTCCGTGATAGACATTAAAGTGCTACCTGCATGGTGGGTAAAAGGTTAAGCTTCCAAACCTTTAACGATCATCAAACGATTGAGGTTAAAGTTGGAGAAACTTTTAATGATTCCTAACACTTGTGAAGTGGGGTATAGCAGAATACCATGTAGGAGATCACCTATTTAAGTGCAAGGACAAGCCGTCTCAAATGAACGCACTTAAGAATTCAAGTGTGTCCACGGCACAACGGACAAAACAATAAGAATGAAAATGTATAATGAGAGTTATTGTGTTGGTATCATTGTCTTGGCTTACACTAAACGTTGACGGTTCAGGACATCATGTTCATTGCGCAGTAAGTAAGTCTGGTGGTATTAAACTAAGGAAGGTTCAAAGCGGAAGCTACCTCTCCTGATGCAATATCTTTTCACAGAAAGATTTCTGAAAGTAGGCACCTTGTGTGTGCACCAAAATCTCTTTCAAGAGGGGATTGTTGGAAATTTGCCTTTGGTGGAGAGGTGTGTCCACCCATGTTTAATGAGTTAAACACTAGGGTTTTGCATGTTGGAGGCTTTGTCTCTTCACACGTGCATAATCTACTAAGTGAGTAGATGACCGTTGGGCCAAGGATCATCAAATTTAGTTAAGAAATTAAAGAGATATTGGTCCACGAAGTAAGGTGTTTGAGACATGGAAATTTGGTATGGGAAAAACAAGAATTGTTCTCTTTATAAGCCTAAAATGGATAAGGGTTTGGGACCTCAAGGGGTAACCCATGTGTTTGAAGGAGGGAGGACCTAGGTGTGCTTGGGTTCGAGGCTAAGCCCACATGCGCGTTGCCGCCCGCCCGTCCCATCCAGGCTCGGGTTGTGGGTCGAAAGCTTTGGGCTTCTGGGCTACTTCTGATATTATCTTTTTGGACCCCAAACTATTTGGTATTTACAGTTTTGTCCCTGGAGTTTCAGGAAGCAGCCAGAAAGCCAATAGTTTTGGCATTAAACTTTTGAAATGTTTTGCAGTTACTACAAAACGTTTCTGGCCATGAATACCAATTATTACACCTCTTAAAGGGCCTCTTAATCACCTCTCCTCCTCCTAAACACTATATAACCATCTGAAACAGATTTGAGGAAGAGATATAGAGAAGAGAAAGGACGAAAAACATGTCAAAATTTGTCCAAAATTTGAGTAACTTCACGACTCCTTAGAGGACGTCCCTTTTTTGGGAGAAACTCATGCCTTCGTTAGTTAGACACTATGGCTAGTCGATCGGCTTCAGGAAGGTCATGGATGACGGTGTCTGGACATGTATGTCCAGGATATAAGACCGTATGGTAGTTGATCATCACGGGTGACACTTCCTTGATTACTAATCAAAGGATATAGCGGACCCTTTAACTAAGGGACTACCCGAAGATCAAGAATTCTGCCTGTCTAGGGGAATGGGCTTAAAACCCAAACAATACGAACCTTTGCGGTGGTAATCCAACCATACTGACTGGAGATCCCAATAATTTAGTTCAATAGGAAAACTAACCTGTAAAAAGGTTCAGTTGAGCGCTTCGGTGGAAGCAAGAGCACTTCTGATAATGATTTATGTAAGGAAACATGAATCCAAAGTTGTTCCCGCGATAGACATTAATGTGCTACCTGCATGGTGAGTTAAAGGTTAAGCTTCCAAACCTTTAACGATCCTCAAACGATTGAGGTTAAAGTTGGGAAAACTTTTAATGATTCCTAACACTTGTGAAGTGGGGTATAACATGATACCTTGTAGGAGATCACCTATTTAAGTGCAAGGACAGGCCGCCTCAAATGAACACACTTAAGAATCCAAGTGTGTCCACGTCCACAACAGACAGAACAATAAGAATAAAAATGAATAAGGAGAGTTATTGTGTTGGTATCATTGTCTTGGCTTACACTAAACACTGACGGTTCAAGACATCACGTTCACCGCGCAGTAAGTAAGTCATGTGGTATTCAACTAAGGAAGGTTCAAAGCGGAAGCTACCTCTCCTGACGCAATATCTTTTCACTGAAAGATTGTTGAAAGTAGGCACCTTGTGTGTGCACCAAAATCTCTTTCAAGAGAGAATTGTTGGAAATTTGGCTTTGGTGGGGAAGTGTGTCCACCCATGTTTAATGAGTTAAACACTAGGGTTCTGCATGTTGGAGGCTTTGTCTCTTCACACGTATATAATCTACTAAGTGAGTAGATGACTGTATGGCCAAGGATCGTAAAATTTCATTAAGAAATGAAAGAGATATTGGTCCACGAAGTAAGGTCTTTGAGACATGGATATATGGTGTGGGATAAACCTACCACATCGGTGGAAAAAGGAAGAATTGTTCTCTTTATAAGCCTAAAAATGAATAAGAATTTGGGACCCCAAGGGGTAACCCTTGTGTTTGAAGGAGAAAGGACCTAGGTGTGCTTGGGTTCGAGGCTAAACACACATGCGCACCGCCGCCGCCCTCCCGTCCCGTCACGTCCAGGCTCGGGTCATGGGTCGAAAGCTTTGGGCTTCTGGGCTACTTCTAATATTATCTTTTTGGACCCCACACTGTTTAGTATTTACAATTTGGTCCTTGGAGTTTCGGGAAGCAGCCAGAAAGCCAACAGTTTTGGCATTAAACTTCTGAAATGTTTTGCACCTACTACAAAATGTTTCTGGCCATGAATACCCATGATTACACCTCTTAAAGGGCCTCTTAATCACCTATCCTCCTCCTAAACACTATATAACCTTCTGAAACAGATTTGAGGAAGAGATATAGAGAAGAGAGAGGACGAAAAACAAGTCAAAATCTATCCAAAAACTGAGTAACTTCACGATTCCTTAGAGGACGTCCCTTATTGGGAGAAATCGGTGCATTCGGCAGTTAGACACTGTGGCTAGTCGGTCGGCTTCAGGAAGGTCACGGATGACGGCGTCTGGACATATATGTCGGAAACATAAGACCGTATGGCAGTTGAGCATGACGGGTGACACTTTCTTAATTACTAATCAAAGGATATATCGGACCCTTTAACTAAGGGACTACACAAAGATCAAGAATTCTGCATGTCTAGGGGAATGGGCTTAAAACCCAAACAATACGAACCTTTGCGGTGGTAACCCAACCATACTGACTGGAGATCCCAATAATTTGGTTCAATAGGAAAACTAACCTGTAAAAAGGTTCAGTTGAGCGCTTCGGTGGAAGCAAGAGCACTTCTGATAATGATTTATGTAAGGAAACATGAATCCAAAGTTGTTCCCGCGATAGACATTAATGTGCTACCTGCATGGTGAGTTAAAGGTTAAGCTTCCAAACCTTTAACGATCCTCAAACGATTGAGGTTAAAGTTGGGAAAACTTTTAATGATTCCTAACACTTGTGAAGTGGGGTATAACATGATACCTTGTAGGAGATCACCTATTTAAGTGCAAGGACAGGCCGCCTCAAATGAACACACTTAAGAATCCAAGTGTGTCCACGTCCACAACAGACAGAACAATAAGAATAAAAATGAATAAGGAGAGTTATTGTGTTGGTATCATTGTCTTGGCTTACACTAAACACTGACGGTTCAAGACATCACGTTCACCGCGCAGTAAGTAAGTCATGTGGTATTCAACTAAGGTAGGTTCAAAGTGGAAACTACCTCTCCTGATGCAATATCTTTTCACTGAAAGATTGTTGAAAGTAGGCACCTTGTGTGTATACCAAAATCTCTTTCAAGAGGAAATTGTTGGAAATTTGCCTTTGGTGGGGAGGTGCGTCTACCCATGCTTAATGAGTTAAACACTAGGGTTCCGCATGTTGGAGGCTTTGTCTCTTCACAAGTGCATATTCTACTAAGTGAGTAGATGACCGTAGGGCCAAGGATCGTCAAATTTTGTTAAGAAATGAAAGAGATATTGATCCACGAAGTAAGGTGTTTGAGACATGGAAATATGGTGTGGGACAAACCTACCACATCGGTGGGAAAAGGAAGAATTGTTCTCTTTATAAGCCTAAAAAATGGATAAGGGTTTGGGACACCAAGGGGTAACCCATATGTTTGAAGGATGGAGGACCTAGGTGTGCTTGGGTTCGAGGCTAAGTCCACACGCGCGCCGCCGCCGCCCGCCCATCCCGTCCATGCTCGGGTCGTGGGTCGAAAGCTTTGGGCTTCTGGGCTACTTCTGATATTATCTTTTTGTACCCCAAACTGTTTAGTATTTACAGTTTGGTCCCTGGAGTTTCAGGAAGCAGCCAGAAAGCCAACAGTTTTGGCATTAAACTTCTTAAACGTTTTGCACTTACTATAAAACGTTTCTGGCCATGAATACCCATGATTACACCTCATAAAGGGCCTCTTAATCACCTCTCCTCCTCCTAAACAATATATAACCTTCTGAAACAGATTTGAGGAAGAGATATAGAGAAGAGAGAGGAACAGAAACTATTCCTTCCTTTTTCCTCTAAATCAGCAAGTCGTTTCGTGTTTGTTTTCTTCGTCAGAATCAACCTATTTGCTTTGTAGTTTTGATTAGTTGTTGTTTTATCTTGGGAGACTATTGCCCGCTAACGTAAAAGCATATATACGGGACAATCTTGTCTTAAAGACAGAGAGTCATCTCTCGACTCAACCACAGTTGTAACAATCTAGATTTAGTGTTTCTTGATTTCAGGTTATCAAGATTCAAGACTCAACAAGCTTGCGGTAGTTCTCAATTTTGGTTGTTCGTTCATTCTTTCGAACACTTGTAATATTTATTTACTTTCCGTACTGCAATTATATCCAACAGTTTTAAGGTAGGTTCAGGCGATTGATATTATAAGGATTGTCACTTACTTGATTTTACGAAACCTTCACCCAAAAAGTTAATTTTCGTAAAATCAAGATAGTGACTATTTTTCAACTACAAAGATCAACCTAGCTATTCTCAAGCTAAAGGTCATAGGAGAATTCTTGTAAATAGGCCTCTTTAATCTTTTTCCCTTTTTTTCCTCTTATAACATGATTTGGATATTATGACATTGTCTTTAAATTTTAATATATTTCAGGTGTAAAAGTAATTACATAAAAGTGTTGCATTAGGAATTGGCTAATAACACGTAAAAGATAAACATGTTAGAGTTAGTCAATTGCCCTTAAAATGTTACTCAAGAATAGAACTTAGATGGTAGGCCATGAAATATAGATGCCAGCCAAATACAATAAAGCAAAAATACACAATCTCATGTCAATAATCACATCATTTTCTTAAAAATAAACAGAGTAACTTAGTCCTCATGCCATTGGTGCCATGTTGTTATCAACAAAGGAATAATTGCAACTTTGATCCCATAATTATTAGTAATATTTAATTTTGATCTGTGTAATTTCCAGTTAAGCATGCTTGAACTCCAACTAATTGATATATGAACTTTTAATGCCTCTACTTGTGAATCTTCACATATTCAATGAATTTTTAAATGCCAAGCCATTTAGTTATCGATATGTAGGTTAAATTTGTAAAGTTACTCCATATTTAAATGTAATATAATTTCATAAATAATCTAATATTACTACATATTTGCTACCCAAAGGATCAAAACATACAATTCAATTAATTGAAATTTAACCAACTATTACAAGGATCATAATAAGAATATCAATTGAGAAACCAAATGTGCAATTATCCCTATCATTACCAAATGAATTCATCATGTTATTAATTTTGCCAATATTATACTCCATAGTCCACTACCCACCCCCTAAAACCAAATCACTAGGTCAACTACTTCATCCTCTCTCCTTCCACTAAAATCATTACTCACCTGTTTCATAGTATTTTCTCAAAAAGAAACAGAGCGATGAAGACATGTTCCAAGCTTTTTGTCCTGTCCTTCATCTTCCTCCAAATATTGAATGTGAATAGTCAAGGCACAGATTCATGTACCTCCAATCTTAACCTCAAAAAATAAAAATAAAAACTTCCGAATTTTGGTTGTGCAGTATATGCAGACGGATACAAAAGTGTGGAGTTTCGTTCTATCAGCACCGAGTTCGAATTCATTCATAGGTATGGGGTTTTCAAGAGATGAAGAAATGGTGGGGTCCAGTGCGATCGTAGGGGGTGGGTAAGCAACGACGACAATCTCCGGCGGAGGTTGTGCCCGATCAGGGGAATCTTGAGCTAGTGAATATGAAGGATTTATATGGCTTTCCAATTGAACACTTGGCCCTGCCAGTTATCCCAACTTCGGGAACATACGTCCACCTTCTTCGATTATATTTCATTAACAATTCAAACTTGACCCCTTCTCTTTTAATATGTTTTAACTTCTTTAACACAAACTTTCAAAAGTAAAAATAATTAATTAATGGATGGTAACTCAATTTTAATCTTATTGAACCAAAGTTACTAGTACTAACTTTTTTAAGTATTGAATATCACAAAAAAGTCATCAGAGTATATGCCGATAGTGAACATAATTATATCTTTATTAGAAAAAAGTAGAATGAGCTTTTGTTACAAAAAATTGCTTAGTTACTCTAGTTCAATAAAATAAAATTTGAGTGGTACTACGTGAAATTATTCATTATAAGTCTTACTACTTTCTCCATCTCAATTTATGTGATATAATTTAACTGGACACGAAATTTAAAAAATAAATGAAGACTTTTGAATCTTGTGGTCTAAAACAAGCTAAAAATATTTATGTGGCTATAAATCATCTCGTTAAGCGTAAAAATAAAATTTAAAGTTAAATTGTTGTTAAACAAGGAAATGTATCATTTTTTCTGGGACGAACTAAAAAGAAAAGTGTATCATATAAATTGGGATAGATATGTTATTTCTTTTAAGAAGTGCATTAGGCCAATTGCTTTTTTTTTCACCATTAGGCCAATTGTTAGCTTTAAAAAAACGGTTGGAAATTTGTCTTTGGTGGGGAGGTGCGTCCACCCGTATTTAATGACTTAAACATTATGGTTCCGCATGTTGGAGGCTTTGTCTCTTCACACGTGCATAATCTACTAAGTGAGTAGATGACCGTAGGGCAAAAAATCGTCAAATTTCGTTAAGAAATGAAAGAGATATTGGTCCACGAAGTAAGGTATTTGAGGCATGAAAATATGGTGTGGGACAAATCTACCACATCGGTGGGAAAAGGAAGAATTGTTCTCTTTATAAGTCTCAAAATTGGCTAAGGGTTTGGGACCCCAAGGGGTAACCCGTGTGTTTGAATGAGGGAGGACCTAGATGTGCTTGGGTTCAAGGCTAAGCTCACACGCGCGCCGCCGCCGCCGCCCGCCCGTTCGGGCTCGGATCACGAATCTTGGGCCTTGGGCTTTGGGCTTTGGGCTTCTTTTGATAGACCCCAAATTGTTTAATATTTACCGGTTTAGTTTTTGAAAAGATGAAATTGGGAACAACGGAAGTCAGAAAGTTTCTGCCTACCGTTTGGGTTGAGTTTTGAAGCGTTATTGCACATTAACCAGCCATTACTTGGCTAATTAACTCCCTTCATAAACAGCCATTACTTGGCTGATTAACTCCCTCTTTCAATGGCCATAATCAGTCATTACTTGACTGATTAACTCCCTCCTTCAATGGCCATAGACAGCCATTACTTGGCAGTAGAAGAGTCCCTCCCCTTATGCTATTGGAGCCTTTTTGCTCAATTGTGGGTGACAGAAAACGAGACTACAACATATAGACACAGAGACGAACAGAAGAGTAAAACACTGAAATTCAGTCCAAAACGTGAGCAGAAATGTTGGGACAAAAATAGAAAACTCTTTCTTTCTTTTTCATTCTTCAGCAAGTCGTTTCGTGTTTGTTTTCTTCGTCAGTATCAACCTATTTTGCTTTGTAGTGTTGATTAGTTGTTGTTTTATTTTGGGAGACTATTGCCCGTTAACGTATAAGCATATATACGGGGCAATCTTGTCTTAAAGACAGAGAGTCATCTCTCGACTCAGCCCACAGTTGTAACAATCCAGATTTAGTGTTTCTTGATTTCAACTTATCAAGATTCAAGACTCAACAAGCTTGCGACAGTTCTGAATATTGACTTGTTTGTTTATCCTTTCGAACACTTGTAATATTTATTTACTTCTCGTATTGCTTTACACATCCAACAAAAACTTCAGAAAAAGACGCACATCCAAAATAATGCCAACTTCTCTGGAAAGGTATGCATGAACAAACACCTCTGGAAATATTTATTTCTTTTTCACTTCCAAAATTCAAATTAAATTTTAAATTAGTATTCTTCTGTTGTTTTGATTTGACAAAAGTTACAAATTATAGTAATCCTCTCTTCTTTCTTCTTCTTTTGTCAATGGTAATTCTCATTTACTTCCTACAATTTTGACATTTAATTTTGAAAATGAAACAATTTTATTAGTTTTAACTTTTTTTTGTTGAAAATCGAATATCAGTAGCAAAGTCCTAAATAACTTAGGATGGAGGGGGTAAATAAATCTAAAATGTAGCATTTCTAGGAGATCTCTCCTCTGTTTGTTTTTTTTCTTAATTATAACTATTTTCCCTTGCTTCATAATTCCAAGGTTTTGTGACAAATGTCGAAGAGAAAAAACCATAGCACTCCGTAATTGGGTTAGTTTTTCTGTTTATTACAAAAAGTCAACTATTGACGATGGGACCCACGATCTACACAGCAAGTGGTGAAAGCGTTTTGTTTTTGTGTTTTGTAATGTCATTTCTAGAAAATGTCCGACAGAAAGCAGTTTATTAAGTAGTTTATTGCCAGTAACCAACTTCTTTATCAACTACTCCTAACTTAGGAGTCCTAACTAAGGGTGGCCAACGGGACGGACGGGACGGGGTAGGGCGGGATCAATCCTCCGGCGGAACTGCGGGCCGGGACTAGCGGGATCCGCCGATGTCCCGTCCCGTTCCCGTCGGAAAATGGGACCGGTCTTGTCGGGTCGGGTCGGGTTTTTAGATTTTATTTTATTTTTGCACTTAATTTTTAAAAGTAACATATATAAACACCTCAATAATTGAACAAGATAGTGTAATGAAAAAATATCCCAATACTGTTTTTGTACCTCTTATATTATTTAATAGAAATATGATTTTTTTGTAATACAATTTCAAAATTGCAACTTTGTGGTGTTGAAAGTTGCAAATAACATAGTAAAATTACAATTAAAAAATTACATGTTTAAAAACACATTTTCTAGTTTCTTTATAATGTCTTGTGGTTCTTCGGTTGAATTGGAATTTGTTGGTCAAATTGCTCGACGTTGCTTCCACCTCTCGTCGGATAAGATTTCGTTGTAGTTTTCGTCGTCTTCTTCGTTGATCTCCGGTTGACCGCACCTTCTACGCTCCGCTCGTATCCAATCTCTGAATAATAATGCAATCTCCAAGCTGTCTCCCGCTAATGAGTATCTGTGCTCTCTTATTTGAAATCTTTCGGCCGAAAAAAGCTCTTTCAGACATTGTTGATGACGCTTGAATATTCAACACATCTCGGGCCATCTTTGACAGTGTCGGAAAGGTCTTCTCATTCTCCCTCCAGTATTTCAGCAAGTCTTCACGTCCTTCTTCATTGAGAACTGCTTGGTACGGTACAACATCCTGCAAAACAAAAATATCAAACTCTCTAACTTTATTAGTAGTGGTACCACTAAACATACTATGTCTAAGGCTTTCAATACTAGCCGCAGAAACAACATGTCTTTTTTGAGGTTGTGTTGAAGAATAAGAAGAAGATGGTATGAAAGTCGGTTGGTTGCTAGCACTTTCTTATTGGTAATGCCTATATACTTTTTTGCATTCATCGTGTATGTTAGACAACGTCTCTTCTTTAGTTTGTTCCTTAGGTGGTGGATCATTTGGATTTTTTGGAGTTGGAGGTGGAAGTACTGATATACAATCATAAATAGTTTCAATAAGTGTTTTACAACCGTCTATTTTAATAGTCTAATTTAATACAACACCAATAATATAACTAGTGGGAATATGTATAAAATATTTTTAAAATTTGATAAACATTTTTAATAGGTGTCTTATAAACTGGTTTTTCCATATATTCACTAAGTAATAAAAATATTAGAGCTATACAAAATAACATAGTTGAAATAGTAGGATAATAAATACCGGAAAATTCTTGATTCACTTCGTCCCTATCAAAAAAATCCATGCATCTGATTTTAATTTTCATTTTATTGGACCTCGTCTCATACTAGAGGGAATAGGAGACGTTTCAGTTGGAAGTGCACTAGTGGGTGTGTCATCTAGATTATCTTCTATATTAAAGTCTGGTTGAGTTGCAGAAAATATCTCGTCGTCTAAATCTAATGGTATTTCAGGAAAAAATTCAGTTTGATCTATATGTGTGTAATCAACCAAATCATCATGGCTAGGAATAGGATGACTAGAAAAAGTATTCATGCCCTTGTTACTCCTACTAGAAGAAGTCTTACTCTTACCCTTAAACATACCTCTTAATCCTTTCATTTTAATTATGCTAATAAACAGTTAAAGTTAATGAAATTAAGTGCGCTAATTAAAATAAAGAAATAATAATAATTTAATGAAGGAATGAATGTACCAAACGCCGACGTAACGTCGACGTGTAATCGAGGTTAAAAATTGAAACTTTGCTCGATGGATAATCATCAAGCTAGTTGACAACTTCACTCCAATTTTTTAACTTTGATGTAGTTATAGAGATGAATAAATAAAATTTAATATTTAGTAGACAATGTAACTTGTAGAGAGATATATTGAGAGATTAGGGAGATTGTAGGAAGATTTGTGAGAAAGATGAAGAGAAAATGAGGTATTTACGGTCGGGAAATTGGGTTAAAGTGTAAATATATTAACTTAGGGGTTAAAAATAAATATTAAGGGGGTAAGGGGGGGTTGGGGACAGGCCAAAAATGGCCGTTGCACAATGGCCAAAATATAAAATGACCGTTGTGCAACGGACATTTTTTGCAAAGGGAAGGGATCGGGCGGGACCGGGGCGGGATCGGGGATGGGTCGGGCGAAACGGGCCCGGTCGGGACGAGCCCAAGTCCCGTTCCGGGGTTTTTTTTTTGCGGGGTCGAGTCCCGTTCCGGGGTTTTTTTTTTGCGGGGTCGAGTCGAGACCGGGCCGTTGGCCACCGTTACTCCTAACTACTATGTTTATAATACGATTGTCATATTCAACATGCTTCTACTTGCAAATTTGTGGGTAGATAGAATATCTTGATTAATGGAAATTTACAGACATTCTCGCCTAGCAGTAAATGGAATGGGTAGAAAATAATTGTGAAAGATTAAGTTTAAACTTTAATAGAGAAAAAACTTTAAATTTAACTTTCATCCGTCTAAATCATCTAAGCCGGTGAGAGATAATAAATATGTGGTGCAATAGTTCATGCGTCCAAGCTGACCAGACATCTATTTTGGTGAAAGGTAATAAATGCAAAATCTTTAGTGCAACTCAAATCCTGCACTTAAGTAAAATAGAGTATAGATATACATCCATCAGACTACAACTCACATCCATTGAATTGCACCTGTAATGTAGCTTCAGGGTCAGATGAGTTGTACTGCTGTTTATGTTGTTATGCAAACAGGTCAAAGTGAATCAAAAAGCCCTTATGCAAATTTGAGGAGAACTCATGGACTCCTAAACATGTTTAGCTGGGGTATTCTGATACAGATACTTGAGGCAGTATGATCCAATATGGTTTTACTCTCACATCACCATTCAATCACTTGGCTTTCTTCTTGGATTTGCCGGTATTATCTGTGGTTTTGTTCTCGAAGATCGTCTTAGCTTTGATGTTGATAGACACAAAACACTTGCCATCTTCATTCTCATTCTTGGTTGCTTGCAGGTTTAATTCTTCATCTACTTCCTTTCATTTCATAAATCGATTTATATAAAGTAAAATGATCAAATTTACCCTCTTTAATTGCTTTTTACTATGTCTAACAATCACCCTCCATCTGCCTACTAATTGTATTCAGAAATACACTACTTTAGTTGATATTTATTTATACGGTTAGGTTATTGCATTTTTGGCTCGACCAGGGAAGGAATCAAAAGTAAGAAAATATTTAAATTGGTACCATTATACACTGGGAAGGGTTTTGATACTTTTGGCAGCAGGAAATATTTTCTACGGAATTCATTTAGGAGATGCAGGGACTGCTTGGAATGTTGGTTTTGCTGTTACTCTTCTTGTATTCTTTGCCACTGCTGTCGTCCTAGAAATAAGGATGTGGATGACAAAGTAGATATCCATTCATGTACTATAATTTATTATCAGGATTTTGGTTTGTATTCTTGTTCATATTTCTTCAACAAACATATATATATTCTTCTACATTTCAACCAAAAAGGTCTTTGTACTATGTCAAATTAAAATTTTAAATGTAGCTAAAGGATGATAGGTGTTTTTTGTCAACAAAATTGAAATGATCATGCATAAATAATACTCCCTCCCTTTCAAAAAGATTGTCTAGTTTTGACTTGGCACAAAGTTTAAGAAAGTATAGAAGACTTTTGAATCTTGTAGTCTTAAATTAAAGATGTGTTGAAAGTACAAAAATAATTTTTAATCTTGTGGTCTTAAACATGTCAGGTGGAAAGTTGGAATGAAAGAGTTGTCAAAAAAGGAAAGAGATATTCTTTTTTAAACAGACTAAAAAAGAAAGTAAGACAAACTTTTTGAAACGGATGGAGTATCATGTTTGATAGCATTCTTTTGTAAGAATATTGTTTAGATTAAAATTCGTTTATTAGGAAAAATAATTAAATTCATTTGATTAAGGTCTTTAGCAAAGAAATTAATCCAAGTTAGTTTTGAAAATCTTCAATTTGAGGTTCGAAACAGTGACGAATAAATAAAATTAAATGAAACAGTTATAATGATGAAAAAAATGAGATAACAAAAGATAAGAAAGCTTATTCAATCTCCAAACAATGGAATGAACATCTCTGAAAACCACAAGCGAATGCATGTAAACAGTAAGCTTATTTGCAATGAGAGTACAATAAGTAGATGTGATTGCTCGGAATGTTCTCGATGGGATACAAATCAGGGATTTAAAGGGATAAATATAACATTGACCTTGCTAACTTACTTCCCTAAACCTAGGCACGATATGGTCGGTGTGGGCATGAAGATCGCAGATTATGGAAAATGGGGTAAGTCATGATCCCCCAAATATTAGGATGCATGGCTATCCTAACTGTCGATCTCTAGTTGTGCATGTGTACTAACAATTCGATCCTATGCACGAGTCGTGTGTTTGGAGTGAGGCCCGGGGCTAGAACGACTAAGAACTCATTCATATGTCACTCAACTTTTCAGGTGTTGTTCCTGAACCCATCTAATTGTGTCGATTTGATCCTTAGCTGCCATGTGTATCCATCTAAATGTTCGCTGCATTTTGATCAATACATATAGTCTCCGTACTTTCCTGGAAACTCTCGAGGTTGTCCCGAAAAGTGAAAGAGTTTTGCGCGGGGAAGAGGTACATATCATCGTGTGGATAGTAATGTTATTGTATTTATACGTCTTTTCATCATACTTTACCCATGTTTATACCTCATTTTGGAGATAAATACATTAAATACACCTAACTAATGTTAATTTATTGTTGAATCTAGGTACTTTACGTTGAAAATGCTCTGTCTCAGATGAGAATAGATCAAAAAGGGCTAATTCTTGGATAATGGTAAGACCTCTGTCGCGAGGTCCGTAGCATGGAATTCGATCGCGATGGCCATCGAGTCGTGACCACCATTGAAGTCCAGTGGGAGAAAAATACTAAGTATGAAGAAACCCAGGGTAGACGCGATGTGAGTGGCATCGCATGGAAGTGCAACGTGATACACCTCGCTCCACGACATGATAAGAGGAACACTAGAAAATTTCACCAAGTTTGTAACAACACAGAAGCCTCACGTCACGAAGGTCGAGGTGTGGCAGTACCTTGATGTGAGGGTCGTGACGCAATCAAGAGGCTAGCGACTCCTGATTTTTTCTAAGTCCAAGTCAAGTTGGATAGGCTTTTGGGAACTTTTTCTAATACTATAAAGAGACCCCTATGTCATTTTTAAGGGGTTCGGTCGTTTTAGCACACAAGAGCAAGGATTAAAGATATTCGTTGTGGGGTCATCTCCCTCTTTTACCTTTATTTCTTCATTATTTCTTAGATAAAAAATTAACAATATTTATTGTAATCCGAGTATGAGTAGCTAAACTATATAGTTCTGGGGTATAATCATGATTATTGACGTTTGAATAGTATTTTCATCTTAGTAGTTTATTCAAATACGATTGTTTCTTTACTTTTGTTCTTAATTGCCTGATTACTTGAACAACAATCGAGTTTTATCTACTATTTAATATAGCTTGAGAAAGATATTGTTAGATTAGAAAATAACTAAAGAGAGCATAAATAAATTGCATTCTTAATAGGTTATCTAAAGAAATATAAGTGATGAACTATTTTGAATAGGCAAGTGGTAGTTCGAGAGAATACTACAAGAGTTAACAATCTGATTAATTAGCAATCGTGAATAAAACTGCTAGGGTGAAATACTTGGATGACTCAATATGATTGGTGAACCAACCACAATCCTGAAATACTCATCTCTTTGTGTTAAATCTAAGTTTTGAACCAATGTTCATGACAAATTATTAGCATAATTACTTAGTCTTTTAATTTTTGTAGTAGTTTATAAAATAAAACAACCTTTTGTGGAAAATACATATTCAATTGGTAGTAATAGTGAAATCTAATTCAATCGATGATCACAAGTCTCTGTGGGTATGATATCCGACTTTACAATCACTATATTACTTGGTGACCACGTGCACTTGCGTGTGGGTTTGGAAGTGACAGATATGCCAACAAGCATTGCCATTATTGCAGTCCTCAAATACCTTTCATAGGAACCTCTTTAGTCTGTCGTCTAGGGCACGCATCGTGCTTTTATTGGGCTAGACTATTTGATTTTCTATTGCAATGATGACTCATTTGCCTATATAAATCACTCCTAGATTCTATCAAACTCGTTAATTTTTACTTTCACGCTGCACTTACTGAGGTTCCAGGTTTCACAGTGTTCTTCACCATTCTGGCTTCCTTGTATTAATCATCATATAACTCTATTTCTTCTACACAACATTCCTCTTCTAACTCTCTCTCAAGTTATCAATTGCCACCCATCTCTGTTGAGGAGCAGGTTGAGGAGGAGGAGACTTTGATGTTGGTGCATCGTCGATGTAAAGCACCCTTTGGGTGAGAATATAGAGGGGGTTGATGAAGAAACCATGTCTACTAATATCATCCCAACGGTTCATTCATTTATCGATGATTGTTAAGTGGTAGCCAGAGCAAGCCAGTAAAGGGTTATGAGTCTTTAATCTGAGAGGGAGATCTTCCTCAAGTTAGGCAAGACTGCAACTGGGTGAGGTTTTGGGGATCGTTGTTGTTCATGAAGGTACTCGGATCAACATATCAAAGGTTTTTCTTTAATCTACACATACCCATTTACTATTAGTTTTCCGATTTCGGAAGTTATTGAGGAATTCTGCATAAGGTAATGGTTTGAGTGGTCCATCTTACACCTCAAGTTTGGCGGCTCATAGTTTGTATTAAGCATCTGGGTGATCAGGTCGGAGTGGATTTCACTATGGCTCACTAGATACATATGTACCCTCATTGGTTATTTTGGTGAGAAGTTATTCATTTGATCCCCCAGGATAGGATTTCTCGGTTACCGGCACTGATGATAATCACGACCGGGAGTGGTGTGAGAAGTTTGTGATTATTCCTACTAAGTGTTTTGTAATGACTCAAAAAGTTATTTTTCTTAGAAATTCTTAAATTACCCTTCCCGAGTCTTTATTTGTTTGCTTGTGACTTGCAGGGATGGGTGGCACAGTTTCTGAGGTGATCGGGTAGGGTTCGGACTCTTTTTGATAAGTCTAGGAAATGCTAAGTTAAGAGAATAGAGGAGTTTGACTCATAGTTGACTTTTGAATAAACTCACTTTTCCGTAGTTTCATCGGTTCTATTAGATCCAGAACGACGTTTATGACTTAGTCAAGTCTTTAGTTTGGTTCCCGAGGCAGTCGGGTGTGTTTTGGGGGTTCGGTTGAGAAATTATGAAATTAGAATTAAGAGTTGACTATAGTCAAACTCGAGTCTTAGAAACCGTTTCCAGGAATTCTGAGTGCACGAGCAAGTCAGGAATGTGTTTTCTGATAGGAATGCATGTTTGGTTTGTATCCGGGAGGTCTCGAGAGTGTTTGGGATGTTTGACGGGGAATTGGATGGTTTTGGCTACTGTTGGTGTCTGTTGTTCTCACCAGCGAACAAGTGTCCGCTTTTGTGTGCCTCATCTACGGAGGTGTGACTCGCAAATACGAGAAGTG
Organism: Anisodus tanguticus; assembly: GCA_034509755.1. Taxonomy (NCBI): domain Eukaryota; kingdom Viridiplantae; phylum Streptophyta; class Magnoliopsida; order Solanales; family Solanaceae; genus Anisodus; species Anisodus tanguticus. The sequence continues at coordinate 26,751,892 of CM067541.1, read as the reverse complement.
ACTAGATGGTGAGTGTTCGCTTCAGCGGATGACTTCCTCGCAGAGGCGAGTGCGCCTCTGCGGAGTCGTATTCGCCTCAGCGCATATCAGAGAGGGTAAGTGACCTCACCTCGGTGGCTACTTTTTCCGCCGAAGTGCATTCGCGCCATCGGAGTCAAGTCTGCTGAAGCGGGATCACTGTTTAGATTATATATATTTAATGACTTGGGAGTTATTCTCATTCCCCAAATATTTGCTTGGGATTGGAGCTCGAGGAGTAGGGTTTTTCTTGAGATTTTGAGGAGAGTTCATCAATAGAAGTATAATCTTTCCCCATATTTAATTATTGTGTATTAGTTAAGTTTCTATCCTAAGTATGATCTTTAATTGGTGGAGGGAGAACTTGGCTTTTGTTGAGAATAAGAGAGTAAGACTTTAGATTTAGGGATCAATTATTGAATGATTGATGTTGATATTGTAAACTAGTGTTATATTATGCTAGTGAGTGATGTTTAATCGATCAATTCTATGTTAAAATCTCTTTTGAGAATTGGGAAAATTTTTAGGGTTAGAATTGGGGTTTTTTGCTAATTTTTTAAATTGAGGATCCAATCGGGCTTAGTTTTATTAACTTAATGATATAATCATCTAGCATTTTATGGTACTAGTTGTGTAATAAAGTTTGTGTCTTGATATTATGGGCCCGGGGTTCCTTTGTAAATTAACTTGGGGATTCTAGTTTTGCCGATAGATATAGGTATCGTTAGACCCGTGATCTCATGTAGTTAATATAAATGACCAGAGTGGGCTCGTGAGGAGGCTCAACGAAAGGAGAAAGTTGTTGTGTGATTCATAGGCTTTGAATTAGGTAAGTTGAGACTTACCAGACTCTAGTATAACGTTTTATGTTGGTATGTTGTTAATGATTTAAGGGGAGTAATGGGGTATTAGGGGTTCTGTATTAGTGAGGTGACGAGCACTAATACGGGCAACAATGAACTTAACTTGGATAATTAATGAACTAGTATGATATACTTGAAGGAGATTATGTGTTTAGCCTTTTGGTCGTGAGCGCGGTGCATAAATACGCTTAAGTTTGGTATGATTGTTGATTACTTGGGCTCGTAGCCTTTATTGATATTTCTATCTTTGATTTAATTTTTCATGCATTCATCACTCTGCATCTCATCTATACACTTGGAAAGGAATTTAGAATAATGATTGTATTAATTATGCTGATTGCATGAAGTATACATATCCATATCACTCACACATATTATATTGGCATTTGACTATTGAGATACTGTTAGAAAGGGGCTTGGGAAGCATGTTATTGGATATGGTACTTGATATGAGAGTCTGAGATGACACTTCAGCCACAGAGATGGTATCTGATGGGATCAGATGGGTATATGGACCTCATAAGTCCCACATGGGTCACATGATAACTAGTACAACAACTTGTGTATACCAGGTACATATGGCCATTTGCATTGCATTCATATTCTGTTTTGTGTTTGGTGCTATGTGTGTTTGGTGCTAATTTCTTGTAGACTTATGATCCGATGGCTTATGATAGATGATATTCTGATTCTTAAGACTTATATCTGTTGTGAGACTGAGTTGAGGGACTTGATGGGTCTAGACGCCTTGAATGGGGTTCAGGCTGACTTTGGTAACACTGTGAAACTATAGAAGCTAATGATAAGTTGTATAACTGAACTCTTTTATATACTTAACTAACTAATTAGTAGAGAGGTATCAAAAAGTATCAGCCCTCGCCACTGTTATAGCTAGGGTTGATCGATGATGATACTGAGTATACGTGTTTCATGTACTCACTCTACGCTTGTTGCACTCTATATGCGGGTACCAAGTTGGACGACGGATGAACAGTTTGAGCATGTTCTAGCTGGTTGATTTTCAGAGTCTAGGGTGAGTCGCAGCTTACTTCCCAGCATTGGAACTCCCTCTTATATTTATGACGCTGTCTTTTGTTACTTTCAGACAGTATTACGTATTTCTTTATTCATGCTTGTATTCCATTTAGAGCTCTGTACTTGTGACTACCAGATTTTTGGGGATTTCTTTCAAGCTATGTATTAAGTCCTGAGACTTGTTATTACTTCTCGTGTTATTTCTTTACTTTTCGCATTTACTTATATATTCATCATGTTGAATGATTGGGATTTGCCTACAATTTAGAGTAGGTGCCCTCACGGCATAATGGGATTTTGAGTCGTGACAAATTGGTATTAGAGCACTAGGTAAATGGTCTTACGAGTACATGAGCGATGTCTAGTAAAGTCTCGTAGATCGGTACGAAGAGCTCTGTATCTATCTTTGAGGGGCTATCAAACATTTAGGAAATTTCAATTCTTTTATTCCTCCATGCGAATTTGACTATGACTGAATTCTAAATCTCTTTTATTTCACACTTACTCACAGATGGTGAGGACTCATTCAGTCGCAGGAAGAGATCAAGATCCCACACCTGCACCCGCACTCATTTTCAAAGGTGGTGCACCTAGCAGATGGTGAGGTAGAGGTAGAGGCAGACCTTGAGTTGCAGCCCAAGGTCGAGGACCTGTAGTTGCTCGGGCTCGTGACAGAGCAGAGTCTCCGGGGCTAGAGGCTATTTCGGAGGATGATGAGATTCAGGTTGATGAGGATGACCAGGGTCAGGCTGACGGGGTAGGACCAGAGCAGGCGCCCCCAGGTTTCATTGCTACATTGGTGCTTCAGGATACCTTGGTTCACATGATGAGTTTTCTGGAGACTATAGTTCATAGTATTCAGTTAGTTACTTTTGATGGATCACATACTAGGGTCGAATGACAGACTCCTGACCATGCTACTATGCCCAGATTTCAGACACTAAGGGTTTGTCCAACACCTGTAGTGGAGGTCTTATCTTGAGTCTAGACCAGCAGGGTCCCCTCCTCTAGGTTTCATTTACCCATATTTTCTTAGAGAAGTTCATGCCTCGTAGCATTATGGAGAGGAGACGAGCTCATTTCGAAGGGTTACGCCAGTGACGTATGTCTATGACAGAGTACGAGGCTATTTTCATCTCTTGTCTCACCATGCTTTGATGATCCTTCATGATGAGGTTGAGAGGGTGAGAAGGTTCACCAATGGGTTGTTTGTCCTCTTCAATTAATTGCAGCACAAATGGCTGCCATATTTTCTACCTTCCAGTAGATTGTTGATGCAATTAGAGAGGCTGAGTTTATTAGGTGAGAGGATTATGAGGAGATGGTGGTCAAGAGGTCTCGTTTTAGCACTCATGTAGTTGTCTCATCTGGAGGTAGGGGTCACCATGGTGGAGGGCATCACCGTTCGAGTGTTAGGCATGTTGTTGCTGCTATGCCTACATCTGAGGGAGGCCAGTCTTCACGTACTTCTCATGGTTTGGGGCGGTTGACCCAGAGTGCTTATCGGCCCTCTAGCCGTGGTGGTCATTCTGGTGCCAGTTCTTCTTCTCAGCTATCGGCAGTTGATAAGCATTGTTTTAAGTGTGGTGATCTTGGGCACTTCAAGAGGGATTATCACAGACTTATGTGTGGTGGTCAGTCCCAAGGTTTGAGAGCAGCAGGGCAGTCAGCTAGAGGCGGGTCCTAGGGTACTAGATGTGATTCTCTGGGTGGCAGGGGTGGCCCTCAGATAGGTCAAGGTGGTGTTCAGTCCGATCGAGGTGGTGGATGTGGGGGTGCTCAGAGTTCGGGTGATCGTGGTCATTTCTATGCATTTCTAGGCAGTGATCATATGTACTCTTTCAGTTTGCTATCGACCTGCTACAGTTTTATTTGATCTAGGTCTACCTACTCTTATGTGTCTGCCTACTTTGCTTTGAGTTTGGATTTAATGTGTGAAACTCTAGACATGTATATTCATGTTTCTACACCTGTTGGGATTCTGTAGAGGTAGATCGGGCATATTTGGGTTGCGTAGTTACTTTGATAGGGTATGATACTTAGGTAGACTTAAAAGTTTTGAGTATGGTAGATTTTGATGCTATTTTGGGTATGGATTGGTTAGCTTTGTATCATGCTATCTTAGATTATTATGCCAAGACGGTTACCTTAGCTATATCGGGTATTCCTTAGTTAGTTTGAAAGGGTACTCTTAGCTATTGTCCAAAGAATGTGATTTTATTCCTTAAAGCTCAAATGATGGTAGAGAAGGGGTTTCTTTCCTATTTGTCTTATGTTCGTGATACGAATGAGGTCAGTTTCGGTAGTTTGGGAGTATCCAGAGGTATTTCCTATAGACCTCTCGGTGTTTTGCCGGATCGTGATATCAATTTCTGTATTGACCTAGAGCCAGGCGCTCAGCCTATTTCAGTTCTGCCATATCGGATGTCACTGGCCGAGTTGAGAGAGTTGAAGGAGCAGTTGCAAAATCTTTTGAGCAAGGGTTTCATTCGACCCAATTTTTCGCCTTGGGGTGCTCCTGTGTTGTTCGTGAAGAAGAAGGATGGGTCTATAGGCATGTATATTGATTATCGGCAATTGAACAGGGTGACTGTTAAGAACAAATATTCGATACCTCACATTGATGACTTATTTGATTAGTTACATAGTGCTTTAGTCTTTTCGAATAATGACTTGAGGTACGGTTACCACAAGTTGAAGATTTGGGCCGAGGATGTTTCTAAGACGACCTTCCGGACTCGATATGGGCATTATGAGTGTTTGGTGATGTCCTTTGGGTTGACAAATGCATATGCAGCCTTTTATGGAGTTGATGAATGGGGTGTTCAAACCTTACTTAATTCATTCATGGTGGTATTCATTGATGATATCTTGATCTATTCTTGGAGCGAAGAGGAGCAGGAACAACATTTGATGATCATGCTTGGTATTCTGAAGAAAAAGCAGCTCTATGCAAATTTTTCAAAGTGTGAGTTTTGGCTCAGTTCGGTAGCTTTCTTGGGACATGTGGTGACGAAGGCGGTATCATGGTAGATCCTAAAAGATTGAAGCAGTTCGAGATAGGGTTCGTCTTGCTTCATTTACCGAGGTTTGGAATTTTGTTGGCCTCGAAGGATATTATCGGCATTTCGTGGAGGGATTTTTATCTATTGCAGCTCTGTTGACTAGATTGACCTAAAAGGATGTAGCTTTTTAGTGGTCTGACGAGTGTGAGTCAAGCTTTCAAAAGCTCAAGGCTTTACTAGTTAAGTGAAAGAGTTTTACAGTGTATTGTGATGCTTCTAGGGTAGGTCTTAGATGTATGTTAATGCAAAAGGGAAAAGTGATAGCCTATGGTTTGAGGCAATTGAAGGTTCATGAGAAGAATTATCCCACCCATGACTTGGAGTGGCAGCGATCATGTTTTGTTTGAAGATTTAGAGGCATTATCTATATAGGGTGCATTGTGAGGTGTACATCGACCATCGCAGTCTTCAGTATTTGTTCAACCAGAAATATCTTAATTTGAGACAGCGTAGGTGGTTGGAGCTTCTGAAAGATTATGATATGACTATCTTGTATCACTCAGGGAAGGTAATGTGGTAGTGGTCTTGAGTCGTAAGGTAGTGAGCATGGGCAGTTTAGTTATGTTGCATGTGGGAGAGCGTCATATTGCTATAGATGTCTACTCCTTGGCAAATCAGTTTGTGCGACTTGATATTTCGAAGCTCGGTAGAGTTTTAACCTGTGTGGAGGCGTGATCTTCCTTACTAGAGCATATCAGATCTCAACAGTTCGATGATATGCAGTTGTGCAAGATCTAAGACAAGGAGTTGCGGGGAGAGGCAAAGGAGGCGGTTATTGATAGTGATGGTTTTTACAGGATCAGAGGGCGAGTTTATGTTCCTAGAATGGGTGATTTTACCAAACTGATTATGGAAGAGACCCGTAGTTTGAGGTATTCCATTCACCCAGGGGCTACAAAAATGTACCGTGACTTGAGACAATATTATTGGCGGTGCAGGATGAAGAGGGACATAGTGAGTTTGTGTCCAGGTGTTTGAATTGCTAGCAAGTGAAGTCTAAGCACCAAAGGTTTTGTGGTATGATCCAAAGGATGCCCATTCATAGTGGAAGTGCGAGCAGACTGCAGCAAGTTTGATGCTATATAGGTCATTGTAGACAGGTTGACCAAATCCGCACATTTCATTCCGGTCCAGACTACTTATAATTCAAAGAAGTTGGACAGGATTTACATCCAAGAGATAGTTCGATTGCATGGGGTGCCTATTTTTTTTCATTTGTGACCGTTGTACACAGTTTACTTCTCACTTTTGGTGGTCTATGCAGAAGGAGTTGGGTACTAGAGTGGAGCTTAGTACAACCTTTCACCCTCAGACGGATGTCCAATCTGAGTGGATTATTCAAGTTCTCGACAATATGTTGCGAGCCTGTGTGATTGACTTTGGTGGTTATTGGGACTAGTTGCTACCCTTGGGGGAGTTTGGTTACAACAACAGTTACCATTCAAGTATTGAGATGACACTATTTGAGGCCTTGTATGGTAGGAGGTATCGTTCACCAATTGGATGATTTGATGCTTTTGAGGTTCGACCATGGGGAACTAATCTTTTAAGGGATTCATTGGATACGGTTAAGTTGATCCAGGATCAACTTCTTACAGTCTAGAGCATACATAAGAGCTATGCAAATCGAAAGGTTCACCTTTTGGAGTTTATGGTTGGTGAGAGGATTTTGCTGAAAGTCTCACCCATGAAGGGTGTGATGAGGTTTGGGAAGAAGGGCAAGCTCAGTCCTAAGTTTATTGGTCCTTTTGAGAAGTTCATAGAGTTCGTGAGGTGGCCTACGAGTTACCTTTACCTCTTGAGTTTTCGAGTGTACACCCTGTGTTTCATGTGTTGATGCTGAAGAAATATGTTGATGATGGTTCTTATGTGATTAGATTAGATTCAGTGTTGCTAGATCAGAATCTGGCTTATGATGAGGAGCCTGTAGCTATTTTGGAAAGGCAGGTTCGAAAGTTGAGGTCCAAGGAGATAGTTTCTGTGAAAGTGTAGTGGAGGAATCGCCCAGTGGAGGAAGCTACATGGGAGATTGGGTTTGATATGCGGACTAACTACCCCGATCTGTTTGAGAGTCCAGGTACTTCCTTTTCTTTTGTTGTTCGATGACGAATATTTGTTTAACTGGTATCTAATGTAACGACTCGAAGTGTCATTTAGCTTGTTTTTCTTAGAAACCCTAAATTACCCTTCTCGAGTCTTTATTTATTTGCTTGTGACTTACAAGGATGGGTGACACGGTTTTCAAAGTTATCGGGTAGGGTTCAGACTCATTTTGGTAAAGTTTAGGAAATGCTAAATTAAGAGAATAGAGGAGTTTGACTCATAGTTGACTTTTGGGTAAATGTGCTCTTTCAGCAGTTTCATCGGTTCCATTAGCTCTAGAATGACGTTTATGACTTAGTTAAGCCTTTGGTTCGGTTCCCGAGGCAGTCGAGTGTATTTTGGAGGTTTGGTTGAGAAATTGTGGAATTAGAACTTAAGAGTTGACTATAGTCAAACTCGAGCCTTAGAGATCTTTTCCAGAATTCTGAGTGCGCGAAAAGGTCTGGTATGTGTTTTCTGATAGGTTTGTATTCGGGAGGTCCCGTGAGTGTCTCAAATGTTTGATAGGGAGTTAGATGGTTTTGGCTACTGCTAGTGTCTGGTATTCGCACCAGCGAACATGTATCCGCTTCTGTGTGCCCGCCTCTGTGGAGGAGAGCAGATGCGAGAAGTGATCCGCTTCTGCGGATGACTTCCTGGCAGAGGCGCAGCAGATTTGCAATTCGCCTCAGCTCATATCAGATAGGGTAAGTGAGCTATAATGTTTCATGTGTATTTTAGTATATTATGTGTATTTTCTTGTGTAGGACTTATTTTCGAGCAAACGAGCATTTTTGGAGCTTAAATAGAGGTTTTGACACTTAAAAATCTAAGTAGAAGTCCAATGAATAAATCAGGTCGAGTTCGGGGTTCGAGGACTGAGTATGCATGTGAAAAAATAAAGATAATAGACGACATCACTAGGATGCCTGACACGACGCATTGGGAGATGCGTACCACACCGCGTCTGCACCTTTTCCGTGCAGCATTACCAAAAATTTCAGGCTCTGAAGTTTTTACCTACTATGACGCGGTAGGATTATTTTGCCAGTTTTTCAATTCTAAATTTGTTAAGGGTATTTTGGTCCCGAGTTAATTTTAGACGGTAATAAATACACCCAACACACATTTTTGAGAGGAGTTTTTACCTAGGGAGAAGTGGAGGCACGTAGAAGAGTTCAAACGCCTGAATTTGTTACTTTCTTTCACGGTTCAAGTTAATACGAAAGTTTGGATCAGTAGTCGGTTGTAATGTCTTCTAGTTCTATTTCTTCTATGTTCTTTTATTCTATTATGGAGTAGTTTGCTATAGAATTTTGACAAGACATGATGTATTGATTGACGTTTTTAAATTCGATTCTTGTTGCATTGCTTAAATTCGTTAATGGAGTTTTGAACTCAATTGCAAAATTATTTACTATTTTATTTAATCGAAAGATGAATAGTTTTGTGAATATCTCTGAATTATTTAATTTGATTTTAATTGGTGATTCGTCTAAGTAATCGAAAGAGCTTCTTGAATTATTGGTTGAACCAAGAGAGGAAAATATTCGAGTGACGTTTTCCTTGAGACTAAACCTTTAATGTTTTCTTGCATATGTTCACATGGCTTTTTATTTGCCTTGAACTCATGGATAGTAGTTTTATTTGATTATTGAGATATTTTTGGATGCTTTAATCGGAAGAGGAAGAGTTCTATGGATTATCTTAATCTAAATCTAATTTAGTTTAATGATTTTGTAATCGAAAGAGGTTCTTTAATGATTTATTTTGGGTTTATAAGCTGGCAATATTCGTGAGAAGTCGTTTGAAGGTCTATTTCTATCCATAGTTTTTGAACATTCTCGGGGCTTGTATTAGTTTACTTGTGGAATCGAAATAAATAAGCGAAAGAGGTTTATTAGATTCTTGAGTAAACTAATTACTTAATGAATTCAAAGTCAAATAAAATTTAGAAGAGAATGATAAAATGAATCGGAGCTAATTGCTAAAATATTGCATTTGTCTTGTCTACTACCTTACTTCTCATATTAATAGTAACATTTGCTTTCGTTGTCAATTGTCTTTAATTACCATTTGTAGTCAATAATCGTGGTTTATAACCACAACAAACTCATGTTTTGATCACCTGAATAATACTAAGCAAGTTTTATTTGAGTAATTATTTGTATCAATCCATGTGGAGATGATATAAATAATATATTATATTTGACTAGCGAAACGCTTAAATTATATTGTGTTTTGCGCTCGTCACATAACAATTAATAACCTCAATTCACTTAATAGTTTGCTCCTTGAAATGTATAATTTTCTACAGTTAACAATAATTGAGGACACTCTGTCGCCCCTTCCATGTAATTCCTTATTAAACTTAATACTATAATGGGTAAGATCGTCTGGTACTAATCTATTAAGCCTTTGTAAATTGGACTTATTACTATTGGACACATATTATATGAGTAGGGTCCAATATAAGGCATAAAAAATTGAACTTTTTGGATATTCAAAAATCCGTAGTACTAAATCTGATATCAAATGCGAAATTCATAAATTATTTTTAGAAAATCCAAAGTCCAATCCATGATTCAAAAATCCAAAAAGTTCGGACTTCGATTGGATTTCGAGTGTTGACACCTAATTTTTGCCCTCCAATAATTTAATTTAATTATTCAAGTTTTCTGAGTTACAAACAGAGTGAAGTATGTGTTTTATAAGTCAAAAATGATTTTACAAAATTAGCTCGGTGACATTTTATCACTTTATTTGATAAAATATCATCAAGTATATTAATGTATATCATCTTACATATTTCGTATATTTTAAGATTTCCAAATATATATATATGTGTGAATTAAAGTAAAAAATGGTGAAAACAATTACTTAATTAATTGCTTAAGTCATGTGATAGTTAATTGATAAGTATCTCACTCCGTTAAATCAAGAAAATGGACTAATTAAATGAATTATCAAATTACGTCTCAAATTTATGATATTTTGGCTTAATCAATTGGGGTTTTATATAAAGAACTTCGACACGTTTGGACACACTGAAAGTTCTTGATGAAAGATTTTCGGCCTAATTAAAGCTTAATTAGGGATCCTTTTTTAGCGGAACCTTTACCTAGTCTAAATTCGGTCTACTAATTTTAAAAAGTTTTGTTTATTTCTTTGTTGTGAGCACTCGAAGAGCTTCCCAATTCCAAAATCTCGACAAGACTGCCACTACAAGAGGTTAACTCCCATTTTTAGCATGTTTAATATTTTGTCTAGTTAAATAATTAGCCTAGGATTATGTGGATGATTAGTAGATTAGTTGAGATATCTATCTTAGGGATGGATAATATTCTGTATTGAGTAGTTAAACAAGTATCCTGGCCTAACAATATTATGTGTTTGATGTGGAACATAACATGGCTCTGCTATTTGTGCTTAATTTGATTCATAATCACATGCCTATACTAACTGATAATTGCATTTCCGAATGATTTTCTCTTTTAAAAGGAACAAGGCAAACCTTTGTGCAAGTCTTTGCAAATAGATTAGTTCAAATCTAATGACTGCATAAAAATGAATATTTTACTTAAATCCCTGAAGTATAGGTTTAATAGGCCTGTCTGTATGATTTTGTTGTACATGATTGCCTCTTTCTCACCCAGTCTTATATAGGATTAATTTGTGAGGTTTCAGGCATCCAAAATTAGTCATTAAGGTTTACTGTATGCATCACTTGGCCTGTTAGTTAGAGTCAATTTGGGAAACTAGACAAGTTTGAACTAGTTACAAGAAACCTGATCCTCTAAGATAACCACATGCCTTACCTGCTTAATATCTGTGTAAAACTGTTAGAATATATTTGAACTTTCTATGTGTTGAGATGTCAAAAATCAGATGTTTTTGAAAAGTACCTTGAAACCTAAGCCTTCTGATAATGTCCAAATGATTGTGCATTCTTCTTTTGGATAAAATTTATCTTAGCATGGTCTAATCTTGATATTGTGTGAAGTGTGTGCATATTGTGAAACTTGTCTGCTGGTTTGGTCAATTTCTTTTTTCTGAGTAATGGTGTATACATGAAGTGTTGGACTTGCCAACCTAAAACCCTTTGTGAGATATAAAGCTTGCCTGAACTCTAGACTAGTCGAACATAGTTTTCCTCTTTTCCTTTTTTTCCTTTTTGGACTACTTGTTGCCTATTCTAGCTGCTTTTGCTCAAGAATGAATGATAGAATGCTTGCTTGTTCTGTGTATGAGTTTATAAAGAGACTATATGTGAACCTATGTGATTGAGTTGTGTGATGTTGTAACTTAACTTCACATCCTGAATGATTGAGTCAAATGAGGTTCTGGGTCTAAAAATGAAAATTAAATGAGTAAAATATTGTGTGTTTGCTTGTCTACAAGGTGTAACTATCCTAGGACAGCATTGAGTGATGTCCCGGGGTTGAGAATGCCTAAGAAGAGGTTTGAAGTATTCAATTCAACCTTATCTTAGCATATCTCAACTATTGGGGTTCCTCTTTGTTCTTCCCTAGGATTGTGGAGACCGTCCTAGCCTATTCTATCTTCTTATCTTGTGAAATATGGAGCGTTGGTCTGAGTGTTTTGCTTAAGTAGTATATGTCTGGTCTTCATGATCCTCCTTCTTTCTCCCCTCTTGTTGAATTTGTTATGTCGTTCTATTCTGCTAATGAAAGTAAACGGGGAGGGGGAATTGAGTTTCCTATGTAGAATCCTGGTGCTTCTTTGCTCATTAAACCAAAGTCCATATTACATGTGAAGGGATGAAGCAAATGCATGTTTTCTTTAAAGGTTTCTGGTCCTATTATGATAAGGAAGTCCTTTATATGTGAACCCAATCATATTGAATGTGCTATGTAAACTGTTCTCCCTTGTCCCTTTTGTTGTGCATGTTACTGCTGTTTCACTAGTATTTGTCTCTTCTGGGTTGACTACTTTAAAACAAGACCATGGTAGGACATATTAACCAGAGCCACCTACATCACTTCCTGCATAAAATAAATTGTCATCTTAGTTAGAATCATCCCTTTGCTTATAAAAAAATGTGTTCTGATAGATAAATACTGTGTGTCCTAGATGGATAATGTGAAAATCTATGCTGCTTGCACCTTGCTTTCTGCAGAAATCTGGGAAATAGCATATAGGTGATATAATGGATATATTCTAAATCTGGGTGTTGGTGTAATGGTCACGTCTTAGTCTTTATGCATGTTTAGCCCTTTGTTATCCAAGAAATGATAGGGTATACCAGGTGTAAGATATACATCCCTGTATATATTTCATTGTATACACAGGAGTATACCGGGTATACATCATTATACCAGGCCCTTCGGCTGTTGCTTGACCTGTTTTGGGCCAATACCGCGTTTTAACTTAATCAAAATAGACTTTGGGCCTGAAGCCCACAACATACTTGCTTCTTTCCCTATGTGTGGTTGAATAAATGATTTAAGTATAGATACCCTCTAACCCTGATTTTCTTTTTTCCTTTTATCTTCGCATGAGCATTGTTCGCGTGGGCCCAACTGGGTCTAAAATCGTGTATCAGCCGCTTCGGTTGGGCCTGAGGCCCAACACTCATTCTATCGAGTTTGCCGCAGCCTTGAAGGCTGGCCATGGGTGAAATGGTCATGCATATCTAACTGGTGGGTTCGGTATGCCTACCAACACCTCAGCTTTTATTTATTTATGTCTTGTATACACGTGTATTGAATATTTGTAGTTTATTGAAACTTATAGTTAGAACTTAGTTGGAATTAGGCAAACTATGTTGATATCGTTAGAAAGGATAGAAACCCGCCATGTGTTTTAATTCGGACCCAAAAAGTGAATAATAAAAATAAAGTAATGTATTTATTTATAAAAAAAAAGGATACAAGTATGAAAATCGTGATATATTTTTTAAAAGAAAACCGTCTCCTTTTTGCTAAACTTAATTCTTCTTCTTCTTTAAGTGGGATAAAAAAAAAGAAAGGTGTTTTTTCAAAAGAGATACATTTACAAGGCAAGAAAAATAGTTGAAATAATCTTCTTTCAAATGACTTTTGGGCTTAACCCACTTAGAACAAGAAGGAATAAAAGAGGCCCATTTTTAATGGGAAAAGGACACCATGTGGCCTTCAGGGAAAACATAAGCTAAATGTTAGCCCTAAATTACTAAAACTGGACACTAAGAGTACACTAATCCCAATTCCTAGCCAGCGGATCTGGTCAGCCAGACTAGGTGTTTGGACCACAACCCGAAGCAAAGACCTGCGGCGGCGAACTGCTATCCACTTGTTGCAGTCTTCAAATCTGCAACCGGAGGACATTGACAAATGATTCTGATTGATATATTCGATGCACTTGTGAAGCTTCGTTACGTTCTTGTTCTTGTTGGCTCATTTTTTTCTTCTTTTTAAACAATTTCTTTAAATTTGTTTAAGGAAACATAGGGTAACATTTTGTGGTGGTTTTAGATATACGGATGGATACATGTTTTATACACATACGATTGGGGATAATATATGAATGTTGGGTCTCCGTTGCCTTTAAGAAATATCCTAAAACGTGTATAATAATTGTATAATATGTGCATTACTAGTGCCTATACGATGATTATCATTTATTATACACAAATTATATAACAATGATATATTTTCTATGCATACTAAGGATACACAATCTATACGATAATGATACAGTTTTCATATGTGTGATACATTTTTTCTATACATATACAGTAGTGATACAATACATTTTCTATACATATACAGTAGTCATACATATTTTATACAAAAATGATACAGTTTATATACATATACTGGAATTAGTTGAAAATGGTTAGAAAATAAAATTATTTTTAAAAGGCTAAAAATGTCTTTAAAAATTCTTGGATCATTACGTGTCAATAGTTTCACCAAGATGGTCATTTATGTCCTTTTCCCCTTTTTAATTAAGGGATTCCAAAATGGAGAATGTGGTTGACCTTCACTTGAATAAGAAAAATAGATGATTTTGTTTAACTTAAACAAGAAAGAAAAGTTTATATAATTGTGTCATATTTTCAAAAGCTATAATATTTGTAAAAAAAAAAAACTTATATGGGATAAATAGAATATAACATTTGGGACCAAATTAAGTCGAATTCTACTTGAGGAAACCCTCAGTGTATCTTTCGTCTGGAAAGTGGAATGACTATTTCAACCTTATTTGTATTTTTTAAAGGTCAAATCTATCGGCAGTCTCTTGTGGTCGTCAAGATCTTTCACTTAGACACATTAATTAAATTTTATTCCATTTAGATACATGAGGTGGACCCCTATTATGTCAATTAGATATTTTTCGCTAACTTGACAAGTTGTGTGAATTTCACACCAAACAGACGCGTGAAAAGGCCAAAATCATATTTTTTTCTTTTTTAAAATTTCCTTCTTCTTCATTCTTTTTTCTACCATCACCGACATCACCACCGCCACTGTCACTACCGGGAAAAAATCAATTACATTTTAAATTCAACTCAATTTCTTGCTCTCTCCCCTAGTAAAAAGAAAAATAAAACTAAAGCAACTCATCGAAACATCATTAAAGGATTCTTTGGTTTATAATTGGGTTACTTTATTTGATGATTTTTTTGAGAAATTAATGTTGGGGTTATCTTCGGGTCTTCATGGGAATCTTTAGCTGAAGTTATAACAAATTTTGAGGAGTTTTTTTTTTAAAAATTGGATTAAAATCGTGGTTGGAGCAAGAACACACATGAAAATAGCGAAGAACATCAAGAACATGTTTTCAATTTTTTTTCTTTGGTTCGTAAATGTGTTTTTTGTGTTAATAATGTGTTAGAAAATAAAATTTTCTTTTTTGAAATATTAGTTTTACTCAAAATTTATTTTTATATTATTATGAGATCAAATGACACATGTCATAATTTAATTTGTCATTTTTCCATATTATCGGCGAGTATGTTACATACACATTACATATATAGCTGATTCAGTGAAAAATATCTAAATAACACAATCAGACTCTACCCCATGTGTCTAAATAGAACAAAGTTTAATTGAGGTGTGTAAGTGAAATATCTTAACGACGAACGGGGGCCGCCGAGTTTGACCTTTTTTAGAAGAGGATAATTCTTTCGAAAGAACGAAATAAAAAGGACTTTTACCTTTCTTTGAAAACTTTGTGATATGTCATGAATTTATATACAATTTTAAACACATGTTAGGCAAGTAAGCAAAATTCACGTTTTGAAACTTTTTCAAAGGGCAACCTCATTCTGCGGATTCTTAATAATGGGATGCCTAATATCTTTTTCCAAAAAATTACTTGAACCCTTATCCAAACTCTTTTTAAACTTTATTTTCCTAAATAAATTAGATGGCGAATTCAAAAAAGTCACAATTAGAAGGGTGGACGTTCGGTTTATGAGTTGTGACTTCTTAATATTTGATTTGGGAGTAGGCTTCCGAAACCCCTCACCCCGACCATATATATATATGTATCCTTTTAAAAATATTCAACTATATTTATGAATGTAGCTAAAGAAAATGGATCATTCACACGGCACAGTAACGCATTAATTTTACTTTGAATTGAAGGCAACTGACAACTGTATAGGTTTTACCTCAGATGAACAAAATCAGAGGAAAAGTAAAAACTAAAAAGTAGTAAAAGATTTACTCAAAAATATTAGGGGGCAGAATATAAATTTTAGGAAAGAAGAAAGCTCTTTCCAAGCCAAAAATGAAATAAAAGAAAGAAATGAGAGAGACGGGAAGCACACGGCGGAGGTGGAGGTGGAGGTGGAGGAAGAGCAAGAGCCATAGCAAATAGCAACAAAGAAAGAATCAGTCAGTCACTCCTCCCCTTCAAACCTTAACTCAACCATTGTTATTGCTTCAAACTTTTACCTATACATACATATCTTATATATTCATGTCTTTCATTAACTCACCACTAATCATCTGCAATTTGATTCACCATATTGCTCTTGCTGTTAATTCGAATTTACAGATCCATACCAGCGATAATTGCCCTGTTTCCAAGGGCAATATTGGAAAATTTGGGCCAGATCTGCACCGGCGGCTATGGATGACCTCGACGTGTTAGCTCGAGACTTCGGTTTTCGACCCGCGGGAAAATCGGCACCGATGAGATCCGATGGTGGTGGAGATCGCCGCTCCTCCTCCGTCCGATCCACGTTTGATGATCCTGATGGTGTGTTATTCAACGATGTCTTTGGTGGCCCTCCTAAGTACACCAATACCAGTGCCAATAAATCTGCCACCATGAACGATTTCAATTACGATTCTATTTTCAAATCGGACAATGATTCCAAGAGCAATGATGACAACAACATCAAGACGTCGTCCTTGCCTGTCTATGACAAGCCAGTGTACGACGAGGATATATTCGACGGATTACCTGGAGTAAAGAGCAAATCGGTATCTTCATCCACGGTCAGATTTGAAGACGACGTTTTTGCTACAATGACTTCCCCGCCGCAGCAAAACGATAACAGGAGTCATTTTGATGATCTGTTGGGGAATTTGGGGAGGAATGAGAAGGTCGCAGAAACAAAGAGCGCCAAGAGTAGTGGTTCGACAGAGTTCGATGATTTACTAGCTAGCTTTGGAAGTGGCAGTCCTGGCACCAGTAGCAGGTAATTTGTCATATCTTTCGGAGCTCATTCCCTATCTGGTTGTATAGTTTCTGCTATTTTTGGTGTAATTAGAAATTAATAACAAATATGACCTTGCTGTTGAACCAAGTTTTGTATTTAAGTGGACAAGGATGGAGTGGGCTGGCCAGGTCATTAACAAAAACAGAATTTCATAGAGTTCCTATTATTTTGTTGCTCAAGCAAGAAAAGCATTTGCAAACACCTCTTATAAAAATCTTACTTGGCTGGAGATCAGTAATTCAGAATTTGATTATTTGCTAGTATGGCGAATTTATTGCTGGATATCATAGACTTGGAGAACTGTATGATCTCCTTTACGGATTGACATGTAGGTGAACTTAGTACACTCCTCAGAGTTATTAAATGTATTGCTGAATTACTAGAGCTATTAATTGGTATCAGCAATGTGTTTATTCTGGATTAAAACATACCTCTATTTGAGAAATTGTTTCTGGTAATAGTTTGCTTGTCTGTATTTAAGGTTTTTCCTAATACAAGCGATGCACCTAACAATTTGCATGATAAACATGTGCTAGGGAGTATTGATCATGTAATGATGATTGTGTTTAAACTGCTCATTTATTATGATTGGCAGTTCAAAAATGGTTCTGTATCTTATCTACTCATTGCCCCTTTGTTTTGGGGGGTATGGAGATGGTTTTGTGGTTGAAGTCCAAATGCTCTTACTTCTCTACAGTCATACACATGGGTCAAAATTTGGGTACTGCTCTTGGTGGACATGTATACCATTTTTGAGGGTGTAAATACTTGCTTTAGAGGGCTAACATTGTAAGCTTGTCGCACTTAATATGAAGAATTGGTTAGCCATATGAAATTTTTGAATCACTTTCACATTAATATATTCTTTGAAATCTCCATAGTCCTTTTTGCTAATATATGGAGTAATTTCCATTTATCTGGGTATGCTCCTGATTGGCCATATAGTGGTTTGGTGAAACTGTGTCACCTCTAACAGATAAGCACAAAAATGCAATTTTTGTGGTGGAGGTGTTAAAAGTCCTGTCAGCCTTGGCGATAAGTAGTTCAACTGAATCCATTTAGTAGTTTGGATGTCTTGTTAAAAAGAAGTTTCTTCATTTAAATGAATTAGTTTTTCATTGTACATGCTTCTCTTTCAAGTTATCAGAGCTGACTAGAAACTGATGATCTGATTGTTTATATTTGGCATGTGGCCCACAATAAATAGACTGTATTTGCCATGTGGAGAAAATGTTAATATTTGCGTAGCATTTGCTAATTAGAGTCATTGATTAGATTAAACCATATGTACACCAAATGCAGGAAAAATATTGCTTTAACTCTATTATATTACATTTTGACTTGGTTATGATAAAAGCGGTGCTTTTACCACAGGTCATTTACAGAGTCAACTCAACCCTCCAAACCAGCTGGAGATTCAAATAAAAGCTCTAGTGTGCTGGATGACCCTTTTGTCGTGTTAGAGTCGACCTCAGTGCCAGCAAATTCTCTTCCCCGGGAGTTTTCAGATCCACTGAAAGAGATTGGTAAGCTTGGTAAATCTGGAACTGCGAAAAGTGGTGCTTCATCAGTTAGTGGAGGAGTGTTTGATGATCTAGATCCACTTAGTGGTTTTAATAAGCCGGTTCGTCCGCCTTCCCCTGAGAAGAAGACTGGAAGGAAGGACAGGAGCCCGTCAAAGGAGGGACCAGGAAGGAGTGATGCACATAACTCTACCTCAAGAGAAAATATTGGGACGCCGTCATTTAGATATTCTGAAAGCCATTCACAGAAAAAAGTGCCTGGGGATAGTTTTCAAGAGTCTCCCCATTTTGACAGGCCTTCAGAAGATCCTCTGAGATCTTTTGGTGAAGCTGCTCCTCCTCCATATGCAGATAACGATCTTCACGAAACAAACTTCCAAGTGGATACATCCCCAAGATCAGAGGAACAAGTGCAGGCTTCTGATGATATATGGCTTACTGTATCAGAGATTCCTCTTTTTACACAACCTACAAGTGCTCCACCTCCGTCGCAACCGCCGCCTCCAATACCACCACGGCACAGTTCAAAATCAGAGGCAAGTTTTTTCGCTTCAAATGCAAGAAGGAGGGTGAGGGGCACTCCTCTTCCCCCAATCACAACCAGTACTCTCAGAGTCCTAAGCCGGTTCGTCCTGCAGTTAAAAGCCCTCCAGTCTCACAGTTGGATGAACTTGAGGGTTTTGCCAGGGGTTGGTCCAAGAGTAGTACTGATGAAAATGCCGATGCTCTTTCTGGAGAAGAAATGAACGCAAATTCTGTAGCTGCTGCATCAGCAGCTGCAATAAAGGAGGCTATGGATAGAGCCGAGGCCAAATTTAAACATGCTAAGGAAGTCCGAGAAAGAGAATATGCAAAGTCTGCTAAGAGTAAGGAAGCTGCACATCTGGAAAGGGATGAACAAGCATTAAATGTAGTGCAGGAAAGAGAGTTTCGAGAAAACCAGGAGAGACTAGAAAATGAGAGGCGACAGCGGGAGAAGGAAGAGGAAGAAAGAGCACAAAGGAAGCTTGAGAGAGAAAGGGAAAGAGCCAGGGAGCTTGAAAAAGAAAGGGCTAGGCAAGCGGTCGAAAGGGCTACTAGGGAAGCACGTGAAAGAGCAGCAGCTGGGGCATGTGACAGAGCTGTTGCTGAAACTCGTTTAAAAGCAGAAAGAGCTGCTGTGGAGAAGGCTGCAGCTGAAGCTCGAGGACGGGCTGAAAAGGCTGCAGTTCAAAGAGCACAAGCAGAAGCTCGCGAAGAGCTGCAGCAGAAGCTAAAGAAAGAGCTGAAAAGGCTGCTGCAGAAGCAAGGGAAAAAGAAGCACGTGAAAAAGCTTCTGCTGCGAAGGCCGAGGCTGAGGCACGAAGGCGAGCGGAACGAGCAGCAGTAGAAAGGGTTGCTGCAGAAGCTCGAGAAAGGGCAGCTGCAGAGGCTCGAGAAAGGGCAGCTACTGCTGCAAGGATGAACCAACAAAGGAATGATAATGATCTTGAATCCTTTTTTAGTATGGGTAGAGCCAGTAGTGCACCAAAGACGAGAACAAGTACTCCCGTGAGTAGCAAACACCATTAAGATATAACCTATTGTTCTTGTGACAGTACTCTTAATTATTTATCATTTGTTTTTGATAAGTAACGATGTATTTTTGTCGTTCATTCTTGCTGACCTTTTACTTTATTCGCTGCCATTTTCAGGACAACATATTTGATTCGCAGTTCCAGAATAAGGCAGGATCTGAAGGGCCAAAATCAACAGCTGGTGTAGCCTCCTCCAACATGAGGAAAGCATCTTCCACTACTAGTTTTGTGGATCTTTCTTCTTTTTTTGGAGGTACTTCCTCTTGTGTCTTCACGCTCTGAACATTATGTATCTGATTTGGTTTTAAGTTGTTTTTCGCGGCTTTACTGTGTACTGTTCAACTTCACCAGCTTCTGCATCATCTGGAGAGTTCCAAGATGTTGAAGGGGAAACTGAAGAAAGAAGAAGAGCAAGACTAGAACGCCATCAACGTACTCAGGAGCGTGCGGTATGCGTCCTGACAAATGATATCTTTCCTTCTAGTCGTTGGATATTCAGTACAATTTTCTGTTTACAGCTTTTAGCATGTAGTCTATTAGTGTTCGGGCAGTAGGTTCTATGTATTTATTCATAGTTGTTATGTATGTTCTCAGGCTAAAGCTTTGGCTGAGAAGAATCAGCGTGACCTTCAAGTGCAGAGGGAGCAGGAAGAAAGACATGTAAGTTCTGTTTCAATGAATAACTTGCAAAATCTATAATTAGGAATTTGGTTGCAGCTGATATAATCGCTCTATCTCTCATAGCAATGTTATCAAAGGCAAAAAGTGTAAGATGCACCGAGGATGGCACTTTAAGCCAAAGCACAAATAAAACACGTGCTTTAACGAAGAAAGGCACAAATGAAGAGAAAATGAAATATATATGTGTAGTTGAAGAATAATTACTATAAGCGGAAACAACAATTATATGAATAAAGTAATTGAAGAAAATATAACTTAGATGAAAGATTTATTGACTAGTGTTGCTCTCTTCAAGACAGCCAATGAGCAATAAGGCAAAGACCTTATCACCTAGGTCCCTACTAAAGCGCTGCCCAAGCAACGCGAAGTGCTTAGTATGTTTTGCACCTAATTTCAAGGTTTAAACGCTTCTCAAGCGAGCCTTTGACTACATTGTCACATAGTTGTATTGTATCTTTATGAAAGTGATACATCTCTTGCGATAGGTTTCAATACTAGCTTTCTATTTCAGTATCTTATAACCCTAGCTTTTCATCATCATTTGTTATTTTGTTATGTTGAACTACTATATGTTGACAACCTCTATATTATCTTGTTAGAAAAAAAATTCAAGCAATTTTTTTTTGACTTGGCAAATAGTGGTTTTTATTATTAACAAGCTTTTTTCCTATAATATAAAATTCACGAGTCCCAGAAATTAGCATTTTGAAATTCGATAAGCATCCTGATATGGTAACTGCCTTACTGGTGTATGATTGTGGGTGGCTCCTATTTAATGCATTAAATATTTGAGATGTGATTAGTTTGTCGGCTTTTGTGAATATACCGCTACACCTAATTCTTTTATTCTTTTCTTATATGCATGCTAGTTCTTTTGAGAAAATAATAAAAATGGCTCCTTATGCGTGAGGTTAAGTTCGAAATGTCCCCTTACATATAATCTTGAGCAGTTTTGGTCATTTAAGCTTGCCAAAATTGAGCACTTTTGGGGTGATTGGCATGAAGATCTTTCTAATTTCCCATGATGTTTGGTTGATCAAAATGTTTGAAAAACATTTTCTCTAGGAAAACAAGTCCCTTACAAATGAGGAAAGAACTTTCTTGGTGAAAGTAGGCAAAGCAAGTTTCACAAGTGACACTTCACTCCTCCCGAACCTCCAACACAAGCCCCCATCTCCACCACCCCCATACCCTACCCCTTATAGTTTTTATCTAGATTCTATATAAATGCTTGAGATAATATTTTTTACTTACTTACCAAACACCAGGAAATAAGGAAGAAAACCACCTGTATTATTGAAGAAAATATTTTCCTTCATACCAATAGCGCCCTTGGTCTCTGTCAAATATCTAACAACCTTTGGCCTTTAGATTTACGGGAATTGTGAAAAAAAAAGTAAGACTTAACCAGAAATATCAGGAAAGTCCTGCAAATCTCAGCAACGAGAACACAAAAATTTCATCATACCTTATGTTGCTCGGACTCCTCAAAAATGTCAACGGGTGTGTGTCGGATTCTCCAAGCCATGAAATATTTTTGCATCCCTCTATTTCCAATTTAACCATCTCACCAAAACTGCCTCAAACTTTGCATAAGTTTTACAACATTGTTTAAATATGTGTAATGACACTATATAGGATTGTAGACGCTTCAACTTTCTAGGCTCGAGGAGTTACAGGAGAATGACTTAATAGTTGAAGATGTATCACATTGAATTAAAATAGGATGACTGCATTGGAGGAATGTTAAGTAGTACTTTGATGCCATTTAATGGAATCACTTCATCAAAAAGGAATGTTAAATAGTCCCATGTACGATATGGAGATATTGAACAATTGAAAGGCTAGTTCAATTGAACAATTGTGAAACTAGAAATGCTCTAGACAGTGAAAGCTGGGCCTTTAATGCTCTACACACAAACATAGTAGTCAAGATCGGAAAGTGAGAAAAAAGGGCAAAGCCTGTTTGAGCTTTACGTGCAAAAGCCCAATTGAAGCATGGACTTGAGAGGAAAAAATCACAATAAAGAAAAAAGAAAAAATAGAAATCTAATGCAAGAAAATGTAACTGTAACACGAAATATGATTGTTTAGACAAGAATGGATAAACTATAATTAGCTATATATATGTTGTAGTGCCCTTAAAGACCGAACCCATCGATAAAGGTGCACATGCCTTAGCACCTTGACGTATACTAAAGCGCCAATTAAGCGAGGCGAAGCGCACTGAGCTTCAGGGCTTAAGCTAACCTTTAACAACACTGTCCACAAAATGAATGTATTGGAAACCAAACGCCTATATGGATATAAAATTGGACAAGATTCAAAAAACATTTGATAGATGGTGCAGGTAGCACACAAAGGATAGATGAAAGAAGCTCGCAAGAAATGATTTATCATGTCCTATGCAACTATATGATGATTGAATATGGAAAGATAAAAATGGGTGATGAGGTAAACCTAAAATCACATGGTGACTGGTTGTTTTCAAGGACTATAATCTCTCTTAACCGATGACGACTAGTTAAGAACAGAACGTAATGAAGCAAATAATTTATGTAGGTGATACCAAACATATGGGATTTTCCGTCTTAGTTGCTATGCTTACAATAGGTATGGTGTTCGTTAGGAGTCTTATTCTTCTGGTTACAGACTGGATATTCCTGCAAGGATAAGTCTTGAGATACAGGGAGATTTTTAGTTTTAGAGAACTCCTGAGAACTTGTTCTAAGGTTATGCATCTTTTTTGCTTTTTGATGGGTCTATTTCCTTAGCCTCTCAAATAAAGCTTCTCCAGTCGGCTCTCTTTTTAATATTCTTTTGGGGCATAGGGTACTATAACCCCTCTTGTTCCATTTTCCCGCGAATTGAGAGTCAAAGTAGTTTACCTTGCTAATGTCATGTGTAAGACACCAGCTTCAAAGCCTCTATAGAATAATACGTACATGTAAGGTGACTAAACAACTAAGCTACTATTCATAACCAAATGTAGATCCTATTAATGAAAATGCTAGTAAATGCAGGCAGTATAATCAACAACTAACTATCTGGAGACTTTTGTTGCCGCATGAAACACACTCATGTATTGCCTTATAACTTTTTTAGTTTGGGATGAAAGGAACGAACAGAGCCAGAATCAACACAAATAATTCATGTAGCTAACTCAACTAATTTGGAGTGAGTAGTAGTTGATTGATTGTGTTAATTTGCGAAACCGAAGTAGCCACACTTATATATTTAGTACAACCATATTTAGTTTGGAGTGCTTAATTTTCTATCGGACGTTTGAAGTGCTGAATATTTTATCGGTCATTTGAAGTGCTGAATAAATAGAGTTAAAGCTAGGAAAAGTAATATTGCTCCATGATTTTTAGCCTTTGTACATGTGACATTTTTAGTGAACAGACATGAGCCAAGTGTTGCTGTGTCATGGTTGAACTCGCATTGCTATTGATGAGCTCGCTTTCTCTTCTTTCCCTTTTTTAGTTATATTTGTATCATCATCCTTTGCTTCTTCGACTTTTTATGTTTATTCCTTAATCTTATTGGTTTACTATTTGTTGCAGAGGATTTCTGAAACATTAGATTTTGAGATCAAGCGATGGGCTGCTGGAAAAGAGGGAAATCTGCGTGCACTTCTGTCGACTTTGCAATATGTGCGTTCGGTTTCCAAACATAATCTGTCAATGTTCTGTTTAAAATAATCCCTTCCCAATCAACCCCTGCCACTTGAAGGAATACTGGTGTTTCTTCTAAAGTAGAAATTCTAGGAGCCAAAAGTAAGCACACAAACAGATCAGTCTGTCTATTTTCCTGTTTGGTTGCATATCATAGTCCGCCTATATTTTCTTGGAGACTGGTACCCTCTATCCTCCCAGTTTTTGAACACCACGGGTAAAAAAGGAAAATGAAACTTCCAGTTTCTAAAATGGAAATTCATAAGCAAAAGAGACAACGATTTCAGATCTCCTGGAAATCATAATTTTTTTTTATCTAGTTTCGGTAGGTTATGATCTAGTTCTTGACTATCTTATACTTCCTCAAATATTTGAACTTTCTGCGCTTCCTAATAATAATGTAATGTTGCTCAAAGTCACTTCAACTTTTATGTTTCCTTATGATGTGAATTTCTCTCATTTTATTTTCATCAGGTGCTTTGGCCTGAATGTGGTTGGCAGCCTGTGTCCTTGACGGATTTGATAACGGGTGCCTCTGTCAAAAAAGCATATAGAAAAGCAACCCTTTGTATTCATCCTGATAAGGTGCAGCAAAAAGGTGCCAACCTTCAACAAAAATATATTGCCGAGAAGGTTTTTGACCTACTTAAGGTACTTATCTGTGATGAATGCATCTTAAATCCACAGAATTGTTCTCTTTTCT
The DNA here is from genome assembly GCA_034509755.1 of Anisodus tanguticus. Classification (NCBI taxonomy): domain Eukaryota; kingdom Viridiplantae; phylum Streptophyta; class Magnoliopsida; order Solanales; family Solanaceae; genus Anisodus; species Anisodus tanguticus. Next base: position 26,727,004 of record CM067541.1, on the reverse strand, counting down.
GTTTTCCTTGGATAAGACATGTACTAGGTTCCCAGCAACTGTCATGATTTAACATTATTGTAAAGTCGTTGAAAGCTACTCCTTTCTAAGGCATGAAGTGTCTATTGTTCTATTGTTGCTGTAGGCTGGGTGGACCTACCTAGAGTCCGTATTTTTGGGGGGCTATTATTATCCATATGTTCCGACTACTCACTTCTTTCGCCAATCTATTGATTTTTAAGCGGGCATGGTTTGTGCACCCTTTTACCTGAATTATATAGCTTGAGTTATTGCCGTTACTTCGCAAAAATTATCATCGTAATATCTTTTTTCTGACTGCGTAACTCTCTTGAGCTCATTCTTAAGTTATATTTTTCAGGAAGCGTGGAACAAATTCAATTCTGAGGAACTCTTCTAGATGCTGCATTTGATTAGCTTTAGCTCCCTTTTGGGCTTTTCATAGGTGGGTAAATTTTTTTAAAGCAAGCCTGTCTTTGCTATGCCTCTGATATCTGGCATTCCCCAGCATGTGGTGTTTGGTTGATTTCTAAAGGTCTTTCCAGCAGTGATGGTGAAGTAAATTTTCACTGTGTTTCTGTAAATTGATCTCAATGCCAGAGACTTGTGGGTAACTGGTTGGTGTAGAGTAGCATTATTTCCAATCATGTTGTGCTTCTATATTGCATTTGGTCACCCTCTGCATGTGATCATTTGTCTTCAATATTCTTTTTGGTTTATTTCCTGTTATGCTGCATTTGTTTATGCTGGAAGAGATGTCAGATGTTAGCTAATATGCAACATGGAAGGAGCATTGTAATAGCAGAGTATCATACAAGATGTAAAATCATATGTAATTTCCCATTCATGTGAAAATTTTGTTTTACGTGGAAAAAAAAGTGACACCTCGAAGTTTAGTGGTTGCAATTCCCCCTTAAACTTGAGTAGTGCAGATCTTAAATTCCATCAAAACCTTCTTTAAGTGTGGGCTTTATCCCTCCCAATCATAGAGGTGACAACTGAGAATATGACATGACGCTGAACAAAAAAATAATATCATTCGTCACCTTAATGAGTGCCTAGAAGAGATTGTTCCTTTGATTGGCGTTTGCCAAAAGGAAGAAATGGAGATTAGAGATGTCGTTGGATCAAACAACAAAAACAAGATAAATAGTTTTTCCCTGCGCTTCATTGATCAACTTCAACAAATATATCACCTATAACTCACGTATCCACATGAATGAAATATACAAACCATTAAAATCAACGGAAACACAAGTGCACAGCTTTAAGAAAGAAAATGCTATATTACAACCTCAAACATGCTGCATCCCTGACAGGTAATGTACAGAGCAGTCAGATTAAATCGAGTTTCAATGCAGAATTTGGGTTTTAACCTGCATCCTTGATCAAGATGGTCTGAATGAGCTTCACCCAATCTATTGCATAAAACCTCTAGATTGATCTGGAAAATTAAACGGCTGTCAGATACTTCATCATATTTAAAACATGTTTCACAATTTGAAAAACAAAAATCACTTGCTCTTTCACTAAACCTATAATGCAGACAAATACATGCATGAAACTCAAGTGTTATCTTAGGAGCAAATGAACTCAAGTGACACCAAAATTTACCAGTTCTCAACCCTGCACCAATACCCAAACTGTAGCAACAGTTCAAAATCTGGTAAGCGAAGATTCTGGTTTGCAGATAAAACAAAAAAAGAGCAAGGCTGCAGTGGGAGAATATGTTTCACGTCAAGCATAAGGAAGTAACTAAACAAAGGCGTACTTGACTTAAACCAGGTAGCACTTGGTGTAAATCAAAAACCTTCAGAGAAGTCTCTAATCATTTTAAAAAATATTTAAAATTTCAGTTCCGCAAATACAAAAAGACTAACCTCATCATCTTTGTTGAGCCTGAGTCCACAAAGAGAACAGTAGATATGATGACAGTTCTCTTCCAACTCTCCTTGCTTGCAGATGGGACACCAAACCTCCTTGCCACCCTATTGGAAACGTCGAAGGTAATTCAAAAAGCACCTATTATCAGAAGTGCCAGGCAAATGACAAAGACCATGTGAAACAGTAACTACTTTCCTTCCATTAACCATCTTCTAACTAATCCTGCCTAATATATTCATTACAATGCAATCAATTGGCCATCTCATTTGCTAAATGTCATTATTAGACCAAACATTTTGTCATGGAGGTAGAACCACATTAGATGAAGGCCAAATTTAAAAGATTACCATCATAATTTTATTTTTTATTGGGACAGTTTACAATGGTTAAAAGAGTGTCAAATTAAAAGTTGATAGAAATTATTTTGATCACTAATGCCATGCTATGACTCGCATTCTCATGTAACAAATGAGTTAAAAAAATTTAACTACTTTGTGAAAATAGGGAGTTAATAGGGTTTCTCTAACCAAAAGTTTTAACATGAAAGATGCACATCTTTAACTTTTTGACTAATCTGAACTGATAATTTAAAATATTACTTTTTTGTTTTAGCTTTTATTGGACCACATACCTTCTCATTGAGGTTCATGTGTTCGTATACTGCACGAGCCAAATACTCATCTTCTTCATCGTCCCAAGTTTCATTTGAGTCTTGTACTGTGAGAAGCCAGAACAATTTAACTCATAAGGAAGTTTAATTGAAATGCAATTCCTAAAATAACCCCCCTCCTTCACGAGAAAAGATAAATCTAGAAAAAGAAAAGAAGAATAACTAGTTCTGTTTGGTAGATGATCATTCAAGACTTTCTGTCACCTTCCAACTTGGGAGAAATGACTGAGTCTATAAGCTTCTCAATAACGCATATTTTTTTCCTGAGTTCATATACAGTAGAGAATGTCTATTCAGAAAACTAAAAAGTTCTCTAAAACCCACCAACAAGGTGGAACACCAGATTCCAGATCATTTGGAAAAGACATCTACCTTTTGTTTCTTCCATCCTCAGATCTTCATAAAAAATCCTCTGCATTTCGAGCAGCATTTCCTCACAATCACCTTGGTAAGCTTCATGAAGACCATTATATTCCCATATAGTATCATCCAGTGCAAGGGAGAATTTAGAATTATCAAAACTCTCACTCTGATATGAGTGCTTAAATTTCTGAATTTCATCAGAAACTATGTCCTCTAGAGATGACTTGATGAGATCCTGCGACCACATAGTCTAATATAAGTTCAAGGAACAAACTAATTACTTTTTCTTGGAGACACAAAGTGGGATAAGCTGGGAGGCAAACTGATCACCACATTCAGAAACCGACAAAACACCAAGCTTTTGAAAGAGTGCAAATTTTAAAAGGAAAACTTTCATTTTTAAAGGAAAGCTGATTAATAATGACAAACATGTGACAAATAGGAGTCAAGTCATAAGGTTCCATTGGATATACATAAAAGGGAGAAGAAATTGTAGGGATGATAGAAATTTCAGATGCAATGAACTCGTGAAGTCTTGTCATTGGAAAAAAATCTGTCCTAGCTAAGGTCTTCTGATACCCCTAGACACCAAGAGACATACTAGAGTGTTTTTGGCAGGAAGAGTTCCAGCCTTTGTTGCCCCTCGGTAGAGTGAGTCTACTTAGCGAACCGGCAGGACGCGGAGATTTATTGATCAATATGAATCTCGAGAGTGGATGGTTGTTGGCTTACCAAAAAAGTTGACTGAAGGAACTGACCTAAGCATAGCTCTCTCTCTCTCAAATACAAATGTCAAGAACGGGATTCCTTGGATAAGTGAAACAATGCTCAAAAAATCCTTCTAGTCGAGTGCCTTGCGGCACCTTTAACGATGAGAGAAGGCGATACCGAAGAGAATAACTCAAGGGCACTGGCTACTCCAACTCAATTTCGTTGCGTGAGGATGTCAGACATCATTGTCTGAACTTGAAATCTTTCGTAGGCTCATCTCATCGATTGGCATTCCGATCCTGGTCATTCATTGATAGTCGGCGCTTTTAGTCATAGGGCAAGTCCACTCTCAACTCAGCCTAAGCTTGTGATCTTTCTTTCCTAAAGCATTTCCCTTTGTCAGTTTACAAGAATGAGCTTACACAACCTAGATTTATCGTCTGATAGACAAGTATTCTCAAAGATAGTTGTCGTCCAAGCCTTTACTTATCAATACCAAAGAAAATCACCTTGAGAGATTTACAGATTATTTGTTGCTGAGTGATATACATCACACTAAGTGCTGTTCCATTTACTTTTCCGAGAAAACAACATAGGGACGAATATTGACAACAAGGTTGCAGCAGTTCTCCTATTGATGGTCATTCAACGGGTCAAACCTCCATAGCCACTATGTTGGAAAAGTTTTATTGAATCAAAGCATGTTCTGTTACACATAGGATCAGCCATGATATTCCAGTCCGCTGGATCTTTCTCCTCCTCTCAATTGTTTGATAGTAAAGATATCGAAATAGTAAATACTTTACAGGAGGCCTTGATCAAGAATGATTGGTACTAGCATACAACATACCTTTGCATCGGGAAAAAGAGGGATGAAATAACTAAAAGAATGTTGACCGGCTGCATGAGATATTCAATTGGTACACATATGCAAGCGCTATACAACAACAACAATAACAACTTTGCCACAATCCCAACCTAGTTGGATTAGCATATGAATCCTCACTATTCATTTCGCTTACTTGGACTTGTCCCATTCCAATATTCTTTAATTTTAGATTTGCTAAAATTAGATGTTCTCTACATTTCCTACTGAGATACAAATCTCTATGCAAACTAAAAGGACTCCTGGTAAGCGGTAACACTGGGCTCTACGATAGGCATAGTATCATGAATAACAGGATAAGCCTTCATCTTCACTAGTTTGAGATCGCTTATAAGAATCTATTGCTATTATTGTATCCTATTTTCGCTAAATATGCATGGATCCAAAGAGATTGTACCTCTTTCGAGACAATATACAATGTTGTATATTGCAAATTTGCAATAATCTATCATCCAGTTGAGGATTGCAGGTAAGATAATGCTTTGTCACTTGCAGGTAAGATAATTCTTTGTCACTAATCAATGTATAGACTAATGTCTAGACAACAATAAGGTTGTAAAAGCAATTATATCATGTCATAAAAAAACTTTTCAACTTTCAACCAGAGGTACTAGAAGTTTAATCCATGATACCATTCTCGAGAAAGGCGGACATCATGCTAGCTATGGAAACAATCCTCGACAAGGATCACCAACCAATGAAAGATCTACTCTTAATACTCTTAAAGGATAGAGGTGCCAATGAAGGGCAAATCTAGCCCTTTGGCAACGGGTCAATACAAACAACAACATACCCAGTGTAATCCCACAAGTGAGGTTTGGGAAGGGTAGACTGTACGCAGACCTTACCTCTACATTGGGAGGTAGAGAGATTGTTTCCGATAGACCCTCGGCTAAAGAATAACACAATATAGCAATAACAATAAAGCAGTAAGCAATAATAAAGCAATCCAAATAAGAAAGGAATAGTAACTACAACAAAATAATATGCTCGCGGGGACGAGAGACAGTAAATAATAAAGGAAATCAAAGGGCAAGAAACTACAGCAGAAGAACTACGCCTACTAGTATGGAACTCTCTACTCCTACTACTCTAATTCGTGTCCTCCATAACCTCTCATCTAAGGTCATGTTCTCAGTAAGCTGCAATTGTGTCATGTCCTGTCTAATCACCTCTCTCAAATACTTCTTTGGTCTACCCCTACCTCTCTTAAAGCCATCCATAGCCAACCTCTCACACCTCCGCACTGGGGCATCCGCGCTTCTCCACTTCACATGTCCGAACCATCTCAGCCTCGCTTCCCACATCTTGTCCTCTATCGGGGTCAATCCCACCTTATCTCGTATATCCTCATTTCTAATCCTATCACTCTTAGTATGCCCACATCCACCGCATCATCCTCATTTCGCAACTCTCATTTTATGAACGTGAGATTTCTTGACTGGCCAACACCCCGTCCATACAACAAAGCAAGTCTAACCACCACTCTGTAGAACTTGCCTTTGAATTTTGGTGGCACCTTCTTATCACACAAGACTCCGAAGGCGAGCCTCCACTTCATCCACCCCGCACCAATACGATGTGTGATATCATTATCAATCTCTCTATCCCCCTTAGATAATAGAACTCAAATACTTGAAACTTTCTTTCTTTGAAATGACATGAGTGTCAAGCCTTACTTCCACGTCTACCTCCCGTGTCATGCCACTGAACTTACACTCCAAGTACTATGTCTAAGTCCTGCTCAATTTGAACCCTTTACACTTTAGGGTTTGTCTCCAAACCTCCGACTTAGCGTTAACTCCCTCTCTGATCTCGTCAATCAACACTACGTCATCCGCAAACAACATACGCCATGGTACCTCTCCTTGAATATGTTGCGTCAAAACATCCATCACTAAGGCAAAAAGAAACGGGCTAAGAGCTGACCCCTGGTGCAATCCCATCATTACAAAAAAATGCTATGAATCTCCTCCCACTGACCTTACCCAGGTCTTGGCTCCGTCGTACATGTCCTTGATCGCCCTAGTGTACGCCACAAGTACACCTCTAACCTCCAAGCACCTCCATAGAACCTCTCTAAGACTTTATCGTAGGTATTTTCAAGGTCAATGAACACCATGAAGGTCCTTCTTCCTGAACGGGATTAGTGGATTCCTTTTTTTATGCTTTTCTTTAGTTTTGGCTTTCCTGCAGCTCTTTTCCCGATCTCTTTTTCTTCATTAAAAGGCTTTACAAGCCGCAGACATATAGCTTCTATTTCTTGTTATCGTGGAATTCATCATCAAGATGGATCGCCCTTACGCGGTCAACGAACTCATACTAATGCTTCGATATAACTTGCTTTCCTGGTCTTGAATTAAACCTCTGCTCTCCTAATTCAGTCTATAGGTTTTGGTTTTGGTTTAGGTTCAATCTTAGTTGTTTAGCTTAGGTCCATCAATCAATCTCTCATAAACCCCTAAGCTGAATCTATATGGGGCCGGCCAAAAATTCTTTGTAACCCAGTACTGTACTGCTCCACCCGACTCCTCACAAGATGAATGACTTCTGTCGTCAAGCGCCCTGGCATGAAACCAAACCGGTTCTCAGGAACAATCACGCGTCTCCTCACCCTCCTCTCTACTACTCTCTCCCAAACCTTCATAGTGTGGCTTAACAACTTGATACCCCTATAGTTGTTGCAACTCTGAATGTTGCCCTTGTTCTTGTACAATGGAACCATCGTACTCCACCTCCCCAATATTTTTTTACGAGGAGCATAATATATATGTGAAACCCCACTTAAATTTCAACAAATATTAGATCTAAACTCAAAGCTTTAAAGGTACAATGAATTCAGCAGTAAGGATCTTAATGCTTGTAAACGAGGACTTCCCCATTTGTTACTAAAATACTTACCTTATCAAAAAAAAAGTAAGGATCTTAAAATAAGTTAAAATTCTAGATCTGCCTCTGGTGCTGATTCGTAAAATAATGAAATTTGACTCCATTACAAATTGCTAAATGCTAAATTGCTAGACTTGAGTAGTCGACAAATGACTAACAGAACCTGTATTAAGCAAAGAGAACTCTGTTACCTTCAGTTGTTTCTAGGTTATTCTCAAGCCTAGTGGTACTAATAATATTCTTTTTAGAGGTTTCAATAACAAGTTAAACATGACCTATTAAGAGTCCCACATCGGATATGGAATGGGAACATGAACTCCTTATATGGACTTGGACAATCCTCACCCTACAAGCTAATTGTCCAAGTCCATATAAGGAGTCCATAGCCTAACTCAAACCCAAAAGGTAGCTTATAGGGTAAGAATTGTCCAAGTCTATATAAGGAGTCCATGTTCCCATTACATATCCAATGTGGGACTCTTAACATGACCAAAGAAACAGCAACTATGGGTTCCCATATTAATATGAATGTCATTAAAGCAAGACTGTGCAGTACATAAAATACGAATACAAGTGGAAGGAAATGAATGAGTCGAAATAACCTTATGTGGTTGGTCGTTGGCGAGCCTTAATTTCCAAAGAAGGCGGCTTCGATCTTGTCGGACCCTTCTGTAACAATTTTCTCTAAGCTACAACAGTTTAATTAAGATTTTAGTTCATCAATGAGAAGGATTAAGTGAAATTAGTACAAGTAGAAAAGAGAAAAGACCTTGTGTTTCCATTTGGGATAATTATTGAAGGAAGTCTGAGCTTTAAGAGAAGGACGATTTTGGAGTGTGTGTTCCTCGTTTTCTGCCATTTCTACGCTTCCCCTAAATCGATTAGACCTCTCTCGCGCTCACGGTTTTTTCTTTTGTATTTTTTCCGTCCTGACGGTTTATTTATTTCAATAGTCGATAAATCACAATTTAACAGTAGTATCTTTTCATAATTGTTTTTTTTTTTTTTAATTATTACATACACGGGCAAGGAAGGAGAAATGGAAAGTAAACTATACCTTCGAAATTCGAATCTTCACCAATAAATTGAAAGTTGAGATAATCAATCAACTGGACTATTACCCATACTTTTCATAATTATTGGTTAACTTGGACACCAGAAAAAATTATTATTATTTTTTAATGGATTTTAAATTTTGGTGTTCAAAATTTACACCTACTTCATTATTCAATTGGCCACATGCCGAAATGCAAAACTACAATTTAATTTAACTTCTCTTTGTCTTTATTTATTTCTCCATCGATGTCATATATCTGCTTTGAAGTGTTACTTATCCGATCATTAATTTAGATTCGTATCAGAAAATTCCATTTTGTGAGAGCTAGATTAATATACCGATACATCTAACAAGTATACAAATGATATACAAGTAAAACAATTGAATTGAAATTACTGGTACAGCACACAACATGAAGAATGTAGTAATCACTATGGGGCATAGATTGTCTGTCTTACTCGACCTAGACAGTGTATCAACTTCATATTTTACCATGTAGGTGACTTTCTTACCTGTCTTTAGCAGTGCAATGGCTACATGTCTTACTCGGTCTTACTAGCACTACATGACTAGCCTATTACTCGGCTCCATCTATACTTGCTCTACACTAACAACTACAAAATTAGCCTCTTACTGTGCTATATGATACTTACTATACATATTTAAAGTGTGAGGAAGTTATTATCAATTGTTGGTATGTCTTATTGTGTGTTTATTTTCTATTTATGAGTTTCGAACAATAAATGTTCAAAAATAATTTTTTTAATCAAAGACATTAATAAAATGTTTTGTTAAACTTTTTTATCTTCTATTTAAATTTTTTAAAAGTAACTTTAAAAAGATGTGTTAATCATGGTCTTAATTTGCCTTTTAATAATTACATTTCAATATATTTAATTACAAACATACATTATAGAGGGTGTACGCATAGGATTTTCACAGTGCATGATTGTAAATGCTTGATTTTAAACTATAGGAATTCATTCCTAATTGAATCGTAATAATACATGGATATTAGTGTAGTTAACCGTATTATTTATTCCCAGTCGTTTCATTTTAAATGTGGATGTTGGACTCAACTTGAAGCTTAAGAAAAAAATGAACGATTTTTGAAGCTTATTATAGAAAATAAGATATTACAAGATGTGTGACTATAAATTATTTTATTAAGGATACAACAGCAACATATTCAATAAAATCACACCGTATGAGAAAGTTAGAGTATACACAGACCTTGTATCTACGTTGGTAGATAGATCAGTTATTTTCGAGAGATACTCGGCTCAAGACAATTATTTTATTAAGGATAAAACAGAAATTTGTAAAAAAATAAGATATTTGAAAAATATGAGGCTATAAATTATTTTATTAGGAGTACTTGTATAAGCAAATTATAATGTCATCAAATCCTTCAATCAAAAAGCTGGGGTTAATCTCGCCGATTCGTCGACGGGAAGCGAAAACATTACCTCATTGACCCTTCTGTGATCTTCGGCTGACATTATCAAGGAACACCAGGGGCGGCGGCGCGTCACGGCGGCAAAAGAGGTGGTGAACATTCTTGAAGACCAAAAACAAAATAATGCTGGACAATCCTGCCATAGATTCATCAGCCACCACCAACATTGCACCCGTTAAACGCTATGCCCCTCCCAATCAGCGGTATATATGATGTTTCCATAAATGTGTGTAATACTATATGTGGACATGTTCTATTGAATTGATTTTTTGTTTTGTGATTTCCTTTTTTTTTTTTTTTTGCTGCAGGATTCGTTCACTTAGTAGGCGAAAATCCAGAGGAGGTAACTAGTTTTGACACACCTACAAGTCATTTATTTTTATAAGCTTGCACATTTAATTTTGGTCTGCTGTATCAGCATAGTTACCTGTAAACTATGCTCTCTAGGGCTTATAATTCACAGGTTCCAACCCTGGTTCTAACATTGTTAATCCAACTCTTCCACCACTAAGTCACCCCCTTGGGAGCAGAACTAGAACTCTTCGAAAACTAGTTTTTTTTTGGAGAAAGTAACATTTGTATTACTCCCTCCATCCCAAAAAGATTGTCTTACTTTACTTATTTTGTCCCAAAAAAAAGATTGACACGTTTATATATTTAGAAATAATTTAACTATATGAGATATTTTCAGCCACACAAATATCTAAGGCTTGTTTTGAACCACACATTTTAAAACTTTTCCTCTATTTCTTAAGCTCCGTGCCAAGTCAAACTAAGACACTCTTTTTGGGATGGAGGGAGTAAAAACTCAGGAGAAAGTTTGTGCTGGTAACCATGTACAGCTTCCAAAAAATAGGAAATCCTTGCACTTCTCACAAGGAATCTATCATGTCTACTTGTCTAGTGTAGATTCTAAATCATTTGCATATTTCTCCTTGCACCAAATCATAATCAACAAAAAAGCAGTTCATCTTTATATTCTGAATGGAGTTTTTGCTGTCTTCGGAACATCTGGCATTCCTTTCCTTCCAAGCTGTTGACCAAATACAAGCTGGAATGAGATTCTACCCCTTCTTTTGCCTGACATTATCTCCCTGATTGTGCCAACATCTCAGTAAGTCAGCTGTGGTTCTTGGCATTGCCCATTTGATTCCAACTATACTTAGGAAGAGTTGCCACAATTGAGCAGTTACACCACAATGTGGAACAGGTAGCTGTTAGACTCTGACTCTGCACAGCATAAATAATATCTGGAGCTCTTCTTTAAATTTTCCCGAGTTAAACAAGCCTTTCTGGCTGACAACTTTAAAGGCAGCTCTGAGCTTCCAAATCTGCTTCCAAGGCAAGCTACTGTCATCCTGATTGTTTTTTGAAGATAATGCATCGGCTGATTCACTGAAAATCTCTTGTTGCTAGTGGCCTTCTGGCCTTCCATAATAAGGAGTCATAGAGTCATTAGCATCTGTTGTGCCCGGAAAAAGCTCTAGCTGCTTCAGTAATTCAGCTGCCCTATCAATTTCCCAGTCATTTAGCATTCTTCTGCAGTTGAGATTCCATCATTGTGAGTCCCACATCTCCCCAATTGTGGCTCCAGGATTTGAAGTCTCCCTTATTTCTTTTTGGTGCACCCATAAGGTTACTTTATGTATAGAAAGATTGGATGTTGTTCGTAGAAGACCATCTTTTATTTGTAGGTTTTCTACTTTTTGTATACTTGTTGTATACGGGCATGTTTTTTGCCCAAACATTAATATAGTTTTTTACTTTATTAAAAAAAAAAGAAAAAAGAATGAGCCTAAGTTCCAAACTGTGGTAAAACAACTGGGATAGGCAGATGATGCCCTAAAAGTCTAAGCTGAACCACCCACATAGAATGTAAGTTCGAATAGAATGTTATTTCTGCCATCTGGTACTTTTATTCCACTGCCTAGCATATTATGGATAAATAGCTGACTGAGGCCTTTTGACTTTGTACCTATTGGTAGACATTTTCTCTGATAGTTTATTTTTGCAGATCGTCTCGAACGAGTCAACAGCTATAGTAATGATGGAGAGAAGAATCAAGTTAGTGCCTCCAGGTCAACAGCTTCTGATGATGCTGGTGGCAGATATCAAGCAAATGAGAATCATCGGACAGGGTTAATACCGCTACAAGGATGTTCTGGCAGTGATGCTTTTCAGCTTCTAAATGACCGTATGTCTCTTAGATTAATTATGACCTCCTTAATTTGTTACTTCGAATAACAGTTTGTCAATTACACTGTTTCTTACATATTCTTTCTGTTAACCATTTCCTATGCTGTAATGTATTATGGTCATTCGATTTCAGTCTTTTCTCTTTAGTTTCATCTGGTGTGGTGTGATATTTAGCCATGTATTTTCCTTCAGTTTCTTTATTATCTATGTGGGCTTTGAGTTGTATACTTGTATATAGATGCTGAATACTTCACATCTGGCCATGAGGCAAATGAGATGAATGGTGATATGCATTTAGATGGCATAATTTCCAATTATTAATGAGCAACTACTCTTTTTTTTGAGAATGATTTTTTTTTTTAAGAATGATTTTTTTTTTAAGAATGTTCAACTACTGTTGTTCTGATTAAGTTCTTTACTGCAGCCACTTTTCCATACCAATCCTTGTTGACCTAATTGGGAAAAAGAAATTGATGCCTGTCAAATTCGCCATTTTAAGGATAGGTCTCAATTAAGATGAGTGAGCAAGTCTCACATGCCATTTTTTCCAGATGTTTTGGTTCTTTATCAGCCAGTTTCCACTCTTGGACGAATGATGGTGGTAGCAGTTCCTCTTATGAACAATTAGTTGCGAGTGAGAAGTTAATAAAATGTTGCATGTTTTTGTAGGTTGGATGACTGCTTTGAATGCTTACAATAATTTACCATATGATTCTCCTGGTGAGTAAAAGGGTACCTTGCTGCTCTTTACTGTTTCAATTGGTCTAATTTCTTCCAAGATGAAGCAGAATAAATATAAAGGATTCATATAACCATCCTCATCTACTAGTTTGGAATTGTAGTGTAGTTTTTGTTGTTGTTGATTTCTTCCTAGATGGCCGTATCAACTGTCTTTGTAGTATGTGACCAGAGAATTTATTCAGGACTATGTTCTGAGTCATCTCTTAGCAATTCATCTTATCTTATGATTGCATATTTGTGAAAATCTAGCTACGGTGCACAAAGGGTCCACTCAGGGAAACAAGGCTATGGGCGTGCTGGTTTATATACTGAAAAAGCTTGTGCATGTAGGATACTTGTTGATGCATAAAGAGGATTAACTCTACTGATAGCTGGAGATTTAAATCTACTCATATTTTCGAGAGGGCAAGCAAGGTGAACTAGAAAAGTAGATAATGTGGCGTGTAGAGAGATCGACTCTACTAATAGTTAAGGCATGTAGAGAGATCGACTCTACTAATAGTTAAGGTGACATGCCATAGTCCCATAAGCATGTCTTTACGTGTCCCTTGAAATACATGAAAAAAGCTTTAAACTCACAATTACTCTGATTTGATATTGGTGGCAAAAGTAGGACATCGGCACCTGCATGTTTCATCACCTAATATTGTTTTCATATGGTAGAGGTTCATGAGATAGGAGTTGGATGTAGTGTGTTCTTTGATATACATTTCTTCTTGTGCAAAAATTGAGTTAACCCTGAAATAAGCATATTTTAATGACAATTGTACACATCATTTAAAATTTAAAAAGAATTTGTACTGACAGAATGTGACAAGTTACAAATGAAGAATGAATTAAGACTTACCTCTCTTTCTTTCCTTCTTTTCTTAATGGGTTGGGGTGGGGTCGTAATGGTTTTTGTTTAACGTTGTTACTTTTACCATGAAAGAGGGGGATGAAGGATAGAAGGAGAGTTTGTCATCTGATATGTAATATTCAGTGTCTGGCCCCTGGGAGATTCGACAATATATTTTGGTGTGTTCCTCAATGATGTATCATACTCTACAAATTTTGACATGGCTTCCTTTCTGGGATCATGCAATGAGTTAGCACTGTCTTGTGAGAGTTCCAACCTTGGTTGTGTTTCAAAATTGCTGAGTGCTGACAGTACTTCTGTTATAATACAGTAGTTCTCAGAGTTGTAACATGCAGAGAGTGTTGAATTTAGAGGTAATGATCAAGAATGCTCCTGAACTATCACTTCTCGCGAGTTTCACACCCCAACTATCAGTTCCCTTTTCCTACCTGAACTATCACCATCAAAGCACACAAGTTGAGTAGATGTTGTAATTCATGTCGGAAAAGGGAGCAACTGATAATTGGCCTAGTCAGCTTCGAGGTGTGTTTTTTAATACATAGATGGTGATAGTTCAGGTAGGAAAAGGGAACAACTGATAGTTGGGGTGTGAAACTCACGAAAAGTGATAGTTCAGGTGTGTTTTTGACCATTAACTCTCGAATTTATTCTAATTTTTTTTGCGGTTGATTTGGCTAAATTTTATATTGTTCCCTACGGTTTACTTGTGGTGCACCGAAGGAGTAGCAGCAACAACAACATACCCAGTGAAGTTCCACAACGTGGGGTTTGGCGGGTAGAGTGTATGCAGACCTTACCTCTACCTTGTTAGAGAGGCTGTTTCCGAAAGACCCTTGGCTCAAGACAAATCATAGGCACAACCAAATCAAGAGAAACGGTCAGAACCGGACAAGAAGTTTAAAGCAGTATGAAAATGAGAGTAACAAAAGCGAATAAGCTATGATAAAACATTCTGAAAAAAAGAAGCAGTAACTAACGCAGGTAAATAAGATAAACAAAGTACACAAACGAACATACATCAACAGAACTCAAAGGACAGGGGACTATAAAACAATATTGCGCCTACTAGTATGATAGGTTAAGCAGGACCACCATAATAACACTACACTACCCGTATGTAAGCGTAAGTAGTACTACGTTCAACTACCTACCACCCTTCTACCCTAATCTGTGTCCTCCACAACTCTCTATCTAAGGTCATGTCCTCAATAAGTTGTACCTGTGCCATATCCCGTCTAATCACCTCTCCCCAATACTTCTTCGACCTACCTCTATCCCTCTTGAACCCGTCCATCGCCAACCTCTCACACCTCCGCACTGGGGCATTTGTGCCTCCTTTGCACATGCCCGAATCATCTCAACCTCACTTCCCGCATCTTATCCTCCACCGAGGCCACTCCCACTCTGTTCCGGATATCATCATTTCTAATCTTATCCCTCCTTGTATCCCACACATACATCTCAGCATCCTCATCTCCGTGACTTTCATCTTTTGGATGTGCGAAGTCTTGACTAGTCAACACTTCGCCCCATACAACATAGTCGGTCTAATAACCACCCTATAGAATTTGCCTTTAAGTTTTGGTGGCATCTTTTTATCGCACAAGACTACAGATGCGAGCCTTCATTTCATACATCCTGCACCAATACGATGTGTGACATCGTCATCAATCTCTTCATTCCCTTCGATAATAGACCCGAGATACTTGAAACTTCCTTTTTTTGGAATGACCTGAGTATCAAGCCTCACCTCCACGCATGTCTCAAGGTCGCTCCCCGAACTTGCACTCCAAGTATTCCTCTTGTGAGGACCGAAGGAGTAGACCTACTCTTTCTGCTTTCGAGCTACACCGGGGGCAAAATCTTTTCCCCACTAAGACGTGCATCTTTATGGCTATATCGTCCTATGAAAGCATGAATGAATCATTCACTTTGTGCTATGAAATTTGATGGTTTGTCCACCCTCCACACTCACAACTCGTTCATCTGTTCTTTTGTTTTTGCAGAAAGGCCAGTTATGTACACAAAAAGATCACCCTGGGGGCAATCTATGCTTCCGCACCAGGTAAGAGGCAGATTTGCTGTGTCCCCCAGCTTCTACCCCCAATCTTCTGTTTTTCTCCATGATCACTGAATATTCATTTTTCACCGTCAGTTAATGTCACAAGCTGGAGGTGTATCTTCTCCTGGGTCGCAGAAGGACTTTTTAAGTGAGCTTCGACTTGCAATGCGTGGTACAAATGTCAGTTTTGATACCTAATTATTACCTTCAAGTGCCAAAACTTTTCCATAATTAGGCAGTTTCCAAGTGTTTGCATTGTAATGTTAAGACGCTTGTTGTAAGTTATTATCAACCATGATAAATTGCTTGTTTAAGAACGCGGCTCTGCTTGCACCATGAACATTGTCAATTTTGCACTCTTCCTTGTGTATGTGTGTGGGTCTGTTGCATTCAAATGACCAGGATAACTCCCCCTCTTTGCAATGTAACTTCTTAATGCTGTATGTTTGATGATGCTACAGTTTATAAACCTCAGCCGTAAAGATTCTTTTGGCATGGAGGAAACGTTAAATTTGGATTTCTTGAAATTTTATTCTTGTGGCAAGTGTAAATTTGTTATTAAATACACATCGAAAGAGGAAGAGCAAAGGTTGAATACATACAAATGGAATACATGGCATGCTGCTATGGACCTTTTTTACTGGAAAAAGAAAGAAGAAAGGGGATAAAGATAGGGGGCAATATACACTGGGAAGGCATTATTCTTTCCAGACAGGAATAATTCCTTGAGCAGCTAAGCGCTTCTCAACCCAGAACACAACGTGCTTTGCTGTTATCTTTTTCTCATCCACGAGAAAAGGTTCCACAGTGCTCGCGCCAGAACCATAGGAGGACAATGAGAAACCTTTAGGACCTGCCATCAAAGAATAACATTTGTAAGTTTCTAATCGTACAAGCAATCTGAACTCTCAATAACAAAACGAGAACAGGTCGAGACAGACCTGTGAGTCCATCAGGAAAGAATGCCCAAAATGAATATGGATTGCCCTTCTTTAGAAATGAACCCTCCAACTGCAACATCATCATTTATGAAAACAACAACAAAGCAAATGCACTATGCAAGTTCTGGTACAATCAAAATGGAAAATTCTTAATGAGATTCAATTGGCATTAAGATGAGATAATAAGAGACTCACCTTGTTGTCATTAAAAGATAACTCGAGCTCAGAAATATCGTCTTGGGCTTCAAGAATTGCTTTCAGTGAAGGGATAACATCCTCCTCCATCATCTGAGGCAGAGACTTGACTGGAGCTTTTGCTGCAGCCTTTGGCTTTGGCTTTGGTTTTTCAGGAGCTGTTTCTTCACCTGTCTCTGACTCTTTCTTCTCCTTCGTTTCTTCAGCAACTAGTTGTATTGGCAATTATCAAATATGTATAACAGTAAACCATTGAAATCACCAATTTCAGGGAAGTGTTGTGTGACAGAAAATTACCAGTTACAGATGAAGATTCTTGAACCGCAAAGCAGATAACGTTTCTGCGAGAAGGGACGATTCTACATTTGCACGTTTTGAAGTGTCTTAGTTGAAGTGAATCAGCATGCATATGTACCAGGGAATTGGGTTTAGCTCTACGGAAAAAAGATGATGATGGGAAGCTAGAAAGTGAAATAGAACCTCCTGTTGTCGCCATGTTCCTCTGGATATGGTGTCACCTGTGTTGTGTTGTCTATCTTCTTACAGGAAAATCAAGCATATTGTATAGAAATTTTTATTCTTTTTAGCAGTTGTTGCTTATCAGGTAGAAGAGAGGATGTACTACTTGTTAGTGACGCAGTGAAAACATCAGAAAGGCAGCCAAAACAAGCTGCTTTGTCATCCACACACTGTTAGGAGAACGAATGCCACTAATTCTCGATTTCAAATGCCTATAAATATTGGGCCCTCATTTAGTAGTAGCTGTTTATTAAGCCCATTAAACTTGTCGAGCGGCCCGGTAGTCATTTGCATTTGACCTATTTTGTACTGGTCTTTGATTTTTGTTCCTCAATCCAACAACTTTTTCGTTGGCATAAGTTTATATTTGGGGAAGTAATCCATATGTACAGCCCACATATCTAGTTTGCAGCCGTTGTAGCCCACTGTATCATCAGTATAAAGATAATATATATATACAACCCACACATCTAGTTTGCAGCGGATATAGCCCAATGTATCACCGATGTACAAATAATATATTTGTTGTGTGTAGCTATATATAAACATTACGTATACTCTCTATATTTAATGTATATGTTTTGTATGATCACGTATAAACACACGACAACTCAAATTGCAGTTTACAAATAATGTATATGTATGTATAGCTATATATAAGTTGCTCAACTTCTTTTGTAACTTTACATATACATTCTTATACACTATTATACATTACACACATATATATAATCATACACTATATAATGTATAATTTGTACAATAATATATAAACATTGTATAACTGTGAATAAATAATGTATATCCTTGGATACTCAAAAATTCAGATCCACCGCCAGAAAATCCACTAGAAGTAACCAAATCCACTGGCCAGAAATCTTCTCCATCTCCTTCCAACTCCGAAGTCCCCTCCCGTGCTTCCGACTACAAGAAATGAACATGGACATAAATGAAATTCCATCACCAAGAGCATGATGAAGTCTCAGAACAACACGTTTATGGGCTAACAGAAGGTGAAATTCCCACAAGGATTTCGTTAAAAGTGCATAATTTTTCTTTTTCCTTCATATTTTCTCGGCCACCACTGCATCTCCGCGCACCTCCACCACTGGAGCCACGTCCTCACCTGTCAAGAAAATAACCGTATCAACTTTTAATTCCTCAAATTCTCTGATGGGACCGAATCCTTCTTGTTATTTGTATTCTTAAGTTTTTGTTTTTGTTTTGCAATTTTTGGTTTTGAAATACTACAAAAAAATTATATTCTTCTTATTTTCTGTTACACCCCGTATTTTTGATCTAGTATGCATTGTAAATAAAGTAACGTAACTCGGTGAGATTAGTATCCCATATATGGATAACGATGGTTTAAAACAAATGTTAAGTAAGTGTCGTGGGAGCTTGAGGCTAAACGAATCAAAGAAAATACTTTTCGCCAAAATTCGCCGAAGCAAAATGAATTGTAATACCCCGTACTTTCGGGGTAAGTACATGAGTGCTAGCCTGTAACAAATACGTTAGTCCGGAAGTACCGGCTCATCACTCGGGTATGAGAGAAAGAGTACTGGTATGCTAGTAAGGAAAATGCAGACTCACGAGTCTGGTAGCTAGCACATACGTGCGAGACGATACAAGTAATTTGCATTACAATTTTTATATATTCACGCGACTTGCGTATTGTAGACTAGATATGCTATGTAGGGATGGCAATTGGGCGGGGCGAGTGCGAGTACCCCCTCCCCGCACTCGTACCCGCCAGAAAATTTTATACCCGCCACCCGTGGCGAGTACAATTTTCAACATCCATACCTGTCTAGGCGGGTATATTCCTAAATCCTCACCCGCTCCACCACCCAAATGGATATCCGTCACCTGCCAATACCCGCCAGTCATATTTTGTAATCAATTCATTTGTGATCAATTAGTGATCAACATGATCCCAAAAATTCAAATTCCAAAAATTATCCCAAAATTTTGAGTCAAGCAATATACCGCGATATATACTGAATATACAGCAGTGTATATCATAGTATATCAATGGACTGGCCCAGATATTCGGCAGATTACAAGGCCCAATCTCGGGAAGATTGTAGGCATTACAATCTTGTATATATGGTATATATATTTGTAGTATACTGTAGTGTAAAGGTTACCTTAATTAGTGTTATACACTTACCATAATTGTATAGTTAGAATTATGGTAGAATAAGGTTTTAGGAATAGAATAGGAATAGGATTCTCCTATTTTGTAACTTGTATAAATACATTTCAATTAATGAAAATAATAATGTGGACTGGGAAGTGCCGAAGAAGGAGAGAGCAGGAAGCAGTGGTGAAGCCAAGGGGATTATTTATTTCATGGTATCAAGAGACTAGGTCTTACAAAAAAAATTCTCTCCTAAATTTTGTCCATTCTCGGCCGAAATCCCCCTCGGGTTTCTCTTCCGAAATTAGTCTTCCGCTCTCAAAATCTCTATTACTTTTCCCAAAATTTCCCCTCCTTCTTTGTTCTTTCAATATGTCTAAGAACAATTATCATCATGCCCTCATGGTTTCTAACGTCAAGAACAATATCCATATTGTACTTGAGATGGAAAACGTCCAATATGCGACGTGGGCAGAATTGTTTAAAATTCACGCTATCTCTCATCAAGTTATTCATCACATCATTCCTCCCGCTACACCTCTTCCCGCGGAGGATCCTTAGTTATGGATTACTCTTGATGCTATCGTTCTCCAGTGGATCTATTCCACTATTTCGGTTGACCTTCTACAGACGATGATTGAGCCGGATACCACGGCTATGGCTACCTGGAATAGATTGAGTGACATATTTCAAGATAACCAACATTCACGTGTCGTCACACTAGAGTAGGAATTCTCTCTAGTTTGCATGGAAGAATTTCCAAACGTCTCTGCATATTGCAAGAAACTCAAGGAGTTGGCGGATCAACTCCGTAATGTTGGCGCACCTGTAACAAATAATCGTCTGGTTCTACAGTTGGTTGTCGGCCTTTCGGAGGCCTATAATGGTGTTGGAACTCTCCTACGTCAAAACAACCCTCTTCCCGCCTTTTATCAAGCTCGTTCCATGCTTACTTTGGAAGAAGCCGGTTTGGCTAAAAAGACGGCTATCGGAGCAAACCCCATCGTCATGATGACGTCCTCCCCAAGTTCTTCGGGGTTTGTTAATAATTCGGGCCAAAACCATAATCACGGTGGCGGCAAAAATAATCGTAAGAATAATAACAAAAACCGCGGGGGCAAACGCGGCGGTTCCTCGGCGGTCAGCAAGCAGGCAGTGGGGCCCGTCCAGTGAACAGTGGCCCACCACCCCCTAGTCCCAATAGTGGGGCCCATGGCAGTGGGGCTGGAGCTGGGGCTGGGGCAGTAGGCCGTGGGCCAGCAGCCCCTACATTCCAGCAAATATCGACAGCCAGTGGGCTGGCCAGCCTTTCAGGCCCAACAACTAGCAATGGCGGCCCATTGGCCAATGGCCTAGTAATGCCAGCTCCAGCAGCTACGACCTAGTTCAGTCCCATCCTGGAATACTTGGACCCCGACCTCCGCAAGCCCATCACGTAGCAGGCCCCACTCCGACCGATATCGAGGCCGCGATGCACACATTGGGGTTGACTCAACCGGACCCAAATTGGTATATGGACACCGGTGCCACTACCCACATGACTTTCTATTCAGGTAGTCTCTCCTCTTATTCCAATTTGAGTAACCCTCGAGGTATAATTGTTGGTAATGGCAACTCTATTCCAATTCAGAGTTATGGTCAGAAAACGTTGTCTCCCCCAATCCACCCCTTATCTTGAAAAATACTTTACATGCCCCCAAATTGATTAAAACTTAGTGTCTGTCCGAAAGTTCACCACTGACAATTCTGTTTCTATTGAATTTGATCAGTTTGTTTCTCTGTGAAGGATTTCAAGACGGGGAGTCATCTCATGAGGTGTGATAGTAGGGGGAATCTGTATCCAATCATGACTGGTTTCAGTCCATCGAGTCAAGCTTTGCCATCAGCCTTTGCAGCCATTTCTCCTTCCTTGTGGCATGCTCGCCTTGGTCATCCAGGATCCTCTATTTTATCAACTTTAGATAAAAATAGTTTTATTTCATGTAAGGGTACGAGTCGTTCTCCAATTTGTCAATCTTGTTCGTTAGAAAAAAATGTTAAGTTGCCATTTGTAGACTCAAATTCTAGTACTTCAATGCCATTAGATATTATTCATAGCGACCTATGGACGTCTCCTGTTCTTAGTTCGTTGGGTCATCGATATTATGTTCTCATTTTAGATGATTATTCTAAATTTTTGTGGACGTTTCCAATTGCGAATAAATCTCAAGTGTTTTCAGTCTTCATAAAATTTAGAGCATTTATTCGTACCCATTTCGAAAGAGAAATAAAAAATATTCAATGTGATAGTGGGAAAGAGTACGACAATAGGGAGTTTCGGGAGTTCTGTGCTAATAATGAGATCAATTTTCATTTTTCGTGTCCTCATACATCTTCACAAAATGGGAAAGCCGAACGCAAAATTCGTTCCATAAATAACATTGTCCGAACTCTCTTAATTCATGCTTCCATACCCCCATATTTTTTGCATCATGCTCTACAAATGGCCACATATCTCCTTAACATAATTCCTTCCAAAGGTCTGACATATTCTTCCCCCCTCCAAATACTATATAATAAGAACCCTTCTTATTCTCATCTTCGGGTTTTGGGTGCTTATGTTATCCGTTATTCCCATCCACCACAATTAACAAACTTCAGGCCCGGTCTACTCCGTGTGTGTTTTTGGGTTATCCGTCTAATCATCGTGGTTATAAATGCTTTGATTTATCCTCCAAGAAAATCATCATTAATCGCCATGTAATTTTTGATGAAACTCAATTTCCATTTACTAAAGTCCATACTCCCGAGCCTAGTTCATATAATTTTTTGATGATGGTATATCTCCGTATATTACTCATCATTTTTCGGACATGTCCCGTACCCAAAATCCTCCAGCGAGCCCACTGCCCCCTGGACCCACTTACGTCACTTTGGGACACATGCGCATAGCCGCCGCACGTGGCTAAAAGTCAACCAAAACAGTAGCTGGAACAGTTCCAGCGATTGGGCCAGTCCAGCCCAATTCTGGAAATGTTCCAGTTTCAGCCCCAAATTACCGATTTGGGCCGAGGGCCCACCGCTGTGCGCCGGCCGTCCGTCCCAAGCCCAGCAAATTCCCAAAATTCACTAAATTCTTCCTCGAGTCATAGACCGGTCACTCGTAGTCAGCGGGGTATTTTTACACCTAAAAGACATTTTAATTTACATTCTAATGTCTCTAAATCCCCCTTGCCCCGTAATCCTGTGTCCGTCTTAAATGACCCGAATTGGAAAATTGCTACGACCGATGAATATAATGCTCATATTGATAATAAGACGTGGGAGTTGGTGCCCTGTCCATCTGGTATTAATATTATCAGGTTTATGTGGATTTTTGCTCATAAAGAGAATTCAGATGGGTCATTTGCTCGACATAAGGCGAGGCTTGTGAGTGATGGTAAGACTCAGCAGGTTGGGATAGATTGTGGTGAGACATTTAGTCCGATGGTCAAGGCGGCTACCATTCGCATTGTGCTTAGCTTGGCTCTTTCAAAGACTTGGCCTATTCATCAGTTGAATGTCAAGAATGATTTCCTACATGGTGATCTCAAAGAAACAATCTGTATGCATCAACCGTTGGGTTTCAGGGATCCCAACCGTCCTCATCATGTCTGTTTGTTAAAGAAGTCCTTATATGGGCTTAAGCAGTCTCCACGAGCCTGGTATACGAGATTTGCTGACTTTGTTTCGACTATTGGGTTCACTTATAGCAGGTCAGATAATTCCTTGTTCATCTACCGTCGTGGTTCGTCCTTGACCTACATTCTGTTGTATATGGATGATATTCATTTTGACTGCATCTTCCAATGCCTTACGCCAGTCTATCATAGCCATGCTTAGTTTTGAGTTTGCTATGAAAGACTTAGGGCCCTTGAGTTACTTTTTGGGGATTGCCGTCAAGCGTCATTTAGGTGGGTTATTTTTGTCTCAAAGAAAGTATGCGGCTGAGATCATCGAGAGGGCTGGGATGTCATCCTGTAAGTCCACTTCCACTCCAGTTGATGCAAAACCCAAGCTAAGGACCGCGGCAAGTGCACCATACGAGGACCCGACCCGCTATTGCAGTCTTGCACGGGCCCTCCAGTATCTTACCTTTACCAGATCGGATATTACGTATGCTGTTCAGCATGTGTGTTTATTCATGCATGATCCCAGAGTTGAGCACATGAATGCAATCAAACGCATCATTCGGTATATTCAGGGGACACTGGACTATGGTTTGTATTTGTATCATTCATCTACATCCACATTTGTCTCGTACACGGATGCTGATTGGGGTGGTTGTCCCGACACCAGACGGTTGACGTCTGGCTATTGTATGTTCCTTGGCAACAACTTGGTCTCCTGGTCGGCAAAGCGTCAGGCAACTCTATCACGCTCAAGTGCAGAGGCCGAATATCGAGGGGTAGCGAATGTGGTCTACGAATTATATTGGCTACGTAATTTGCTTTTGAAGCTTCATTGTCCCATTCAGAAGGCAACCTTGGTATATTGCGATAACATTAGTGTCATCTACCTTTCAGGTAACCCGGTTCAACACCAACGCACTAAGCATATCGAAATGGACATTCACTTTGTCCGTGAAAAGGTTGCTAAGGGTCACGTTCGTGTATGCCATGTCCCGTCTAGTTATCAAGTTGTAGACATCTTTACAAAGGGTCTACCATCGGTCATTTTTGAAGATTTTAGGGACAGTCTCAGCGTTCGAAGACCGCCCGCTATGACTGAGGGGGTGTGTTAAACAAGGAAATATACCGCGATATACACTAAATATACAGCAGTGTCTATCACAGTATATCAATGGACTGGCCCAGATATTCAGCAGATTACAAGGCCCAATCTCAAGCAGATTGTAGGCATTACAATCTTGTATATATGGTATATATATTTGTAGTATATTGTAGTGTAAATGGTTACCTTAATTAGTGTTATACACTTACCATAATTGTATAGTTAGAATTATGGTAGAATAAGGTTTTAGGAATAGAATAGGAATATGATTCTCCTATTTTGTAACTTGTATAAATATTTACCTTTCAATTAATGAAAATAATCAAGGGGATTATTTCTTTCAATCAAAATTGTCACGGTCTCATTTTCTTTGGGAGAGAGGGAGGAGAATTTCAGATTTTTTCACCATCAGAATTCCCCATTTTTTTCACCTCTTCCCCTTTGCACAACAAAGAATCAAGAAAATAAAATTTCCAAGAAAACCCAAAAATTATCTACCCAAATATCTATATATTACAAATGTAGACAAAACCCAAATATTATTTCAGCTATATAAGCTAAAGTTTTTCAACTTTTTCAATTGAACTCCACAAACCCAATAGGTAAAACTTAACAAATGCACAAAAATTGACCTCACCAAGACAACCCCAAAGCACAAAGCAAAGACAATAATATTTTCCAATATTTTCCGATCATCATCTCCTTTAAAGAAAAAGGCAAAGACATGGAGAATGAGAGAGGGAGGAGAGACGGCGTGAAGGGGAGCAAGAGAGAGGGAGGTATGAAGGACTGAAGAGGCGTAAGGTTTTGAGTTTTGTTGGAGAATGAGAGACTTGTCGTAACTTATGGGCTGAAGGCACGACTTATGAGCTGCTAATATTTTGGGCTTGGGGCGTGTATAAGGCGGGTGGGTAGACGGGTATGACTATAAATCCACCACCTACCCGCCTATCCGTGACGGGTACATTTTCAATACACATACCCGCCCCAACTAGGGCGGGTGCGGTGCGGAATCCGCAAAATTATACCCACCTGCCATCCCTAATGCTATGAGCAGCGAGAGGTCATTACAGAAAACAAACTATTGAGAGGTACCCTGCATTCCAATTGGTAAGAATATGTTGTATGACCTTATAGATTGCTCTTGGCACATGTTGTACACAACCATTTCTTCAATTATACTTTCATTTGACTACATCACTTACTTATGATCATTCAGTTGTCTTACATACTCGGTACATTATTTCGTGCTAATATTTCATTGTCAGGGACGCTGCATTTTATATTATAGGTCGCCAGTTTGACGAGCCTCCAGAGTAGAGAGTCCCATCTCCAGCAGTTGATTGGCGAGACTCCAATTTATTTGGAGTGCATCCGAGTTTAGAGGTTATCTGATTTTATTATGTATATAGACTTATGGGTAGGTCGGGGCCCTTTCCCGACTATGTTATGTTGGTCGGATGTTCTTAGAGGTTTTTGTACACGTATGAATACATATGGTCAGTTATGTCATGTCAGCAAAGTGTCTGTACAGGTGAGGCCTCGTAGGTCAATGAATATATATATATATATATATATATATATATGTGTGTGTGTGTGTGTGTGTGTGTGTGTGTGAGAGAGAGAGAGAGAGAGAGAGAGAGAGAGAGAGAGAGAGATTTCTTGTTTGCAGATGTGTTTAACACGATAAGTTATCAGTTCTACAGGATAGGTCGCTCGCATAAGGAAGGCACTAGGTGCATGTCCGCCTCACCGATGTTAGGGTGTGACATTTTCTATCTAATTTTGCAAGGAAAATAATGGGATAACTAGAAAAATTAGTGATGGACGATGGTGCCACCCCATTCTCACGATACATATATATATATATTCCTCGCTTATAATTTTGCTCATACGCTTGAAATTATAATTGGAGGATAGGATTATTTCCTTTGAAATGGAGAAATGGCAGTGATTATTCATAGAGAGAAGTTGCCAATTTTTATGGTGGCTGAGAAAGGTGATGAGGAGTGAGACGATGAGAGTGCAAAAATGGGTTTGATGGTGTCGAAACAATGAGATCTGCTAAGTAATCTTAACGGCATCTTCATCGGAAATTGAAAATTGAAGTCGGCTAAAATTTTGGTAATAGTTTGCCGAAAAGTACATATGGCTAAAAAGTGTATAGTTGGGCTAAAATGACATACAAGATTTCCTAATGAACACTCAGATTAATTTTTCCTTTATATTTTCGCATCATAATATCTCACAAGTTATGTCGGATTTTTTAAACAACTTATGACTCGTCAGGCATATGTTCGATTTTAAAAGGCAAAAATAAAAGACCAATCTATTTAAAGGGCAAAAATTAAAGACCAGCCCATTCGAAGGGAAAATCGTGCAATTTCTTCATATTTATAAATATTGATGTTCACAACTATCCACTTTTAGGGTTGTTGATGGAAATATAACCCACTTTTGTAAAATAACTGAAAATTGACACAATTTAATGAAGCGACATCCATTTTTCGGCGCTTGTTCTACTTTTTTTCTTCTTAAATTCATTTTCAAGTAGAAACTAAACATAACTTATCGTGACAAGATTAGAGAAAACTGCAATTCGTACCTCCATTACTGCATATATCTGAAAGTATATTTATGTCATAGAGACAATCTGTAATAGAACAAATGTACTTTATACACATTCATATTATTATTAATGGAGATTAATATTTTGGCATTTGCAATTATTGGATTATTATTTGATTGTTTGTAATTATTCTTTAATGTGCATCCCTTGAGCTTACATTGTCATTAATAGAGTGAGATATTGATGATAGAGCGTAACTCTTAAATAACCTCGACTAATGATCATCGAGAATTGGATATCGATGATATGTGATAAGTCGACATGTGGTTTGCATCACATCCTTAGAGGATGTAGTATGTCTCACCTGCTATGAGTAATGGCTACTCGTGATGGACACATGGATACTTTGGAAGTATTGGTATACCCTGCTGATATACTGTTTGTTATACTTGTCTAAAGTATGATCAGCGTGTGGGAGATAGAAGTCCTTAGACTTGAGGTCAATACGCGCCTTGTCTACAAAGTAATGTACTTTGATCCTGTCCTAAGCTCAAATGCCTTATAGGTTGATATACGACTTGTATTGGGTACATTACGATGTGGATTGAAGGTGGTAGCTGAGCCAAGATTAGGATTCATTCCTCGGATGTATATTCGAGAGAGCACTCAGATTCTCAGTGATATTAGGTTGACTAAGTCGTTGGCCAACACAATAGACGTATTTAGAATATGATTTAGTTGTCCACTAATATAGATGAGATACAATGATTAAGCCATTTGGATAGACACTTGACAAATCCTAAGCTTGATCGGGTGTGTCGTGAATGAAAGGATTTTATCTTACCACATAAAGGTTAAGTTTACTGGACTCACGTAAACATACTTCACATATTGAGTT
Organism: Anisodus tanguticus; assembly: GCA_034509755.1. NCBI lineage: Eukaryota > Viridiplantae > Streptophyta > Magnoliopsida > Solanales > Solanaceae > Anisodus > Anisodus tanguticus. Next base: position 26,699,210 of record CM067541.1, on the reverse strand, counting down.
CGTCTTCCGGCGCCGTCTAGGAGTTTCGTGTAGACCTTAATTTGATTAATATCGATATGAGAAGACCTGTAGGGTCACACTATGTTGATTGTCCGTTTCGATCTAAGGATGTATTGAGAGAGTAATTAAAATGTTCGATTTGGAATCAAGATATTTTAATGAATAATGATTATTTTAATTAAGTCAAAATTGGATTTTTGATTTAATTAAGAATGCACGGAAAATAAATCGAGACAGTGCAGGAGCACGTCGAGCGCCGCGTCGCCCATACCCTAGGACCGCGGCGCAGTGCAGGAGCACGTCGAGCGACGCGACATCCATACCCTAGGGCCACGTCGCCTCTGCCTCGAAATTTGGGCCAGGCCCAAGGTCAAACCCTAATCGAGTTTTGACCTATTTTTCAACTATAAATAGTGGCATTCATTTCATTATTCACACACCAATTTTCTGAAAATCATTCTAAGCCTTAGAGACTTAGAATCAAATACTCTCTCGAACCTCTGCCGGATTTCCTAGCTTTCCGAAAGAGAAATACATTGAAGCTTGGAGCTTGCAATCGGAAGGGCAACCACGTGTGCACCTTATAGTAGAAAAAGACTCAAGATATTCAAACTTGTAAGTTTATGTTTTATGTTACAAGTTTAATTGTTGTATAACCATACCATAAATGTTGTTGGGGTAAGTAAGAAACAAAATTTTAAACTTCCGTTGTGCCTTACTTATGTGTTTTGAACCCAACAAAAACCCTACAATATCCTCTTCTACACACTGATGAATAGGAAAATTCAGTTCAGACTTTTGAATTTTTTCCTCCAAGTTTACGTACTTTTCCTTGAAATTCAGGAAATTTTCTTGAAATTTGTTCAAACGCCAAGATATTGTCTTATTGTTTCATTTGTATAAGTTTCAAATTTTGGAACCTTATTTTGAAGTTTCACTTGCAGCAGTTTAATTTGTACAAGTTAGAACTCCATGCGACGGTCTTTCACTTGCAACAATTCGACTTGTATAATTTTTGAAGTCCACAATATTGCTTTAGAGTTTCACTTTCAACAGTCCAAACTCAAGAAAATTTGCTAAAGTTCATGTGACTATTTTTTAATTACTTTGCCATACGTTGGAGACTTTTACCTAGCGATGCAAAATTAGGGCCCTTATTATCCTATTTAATGGTAGAACCACACTTCCAAAAATCAACGATAGATTTATAACAAAATATATAAAAATTTCCAACAAATCTCACAAAATTAGAGATATTGGAGACATTCCTTTATTATTTTTTCCCTATCTTCTCTTTCTTTTTATCTTCTCTTCACACAAACCCTAACTGCCATTGTTCTACCAACAGACCGCCATCAAGAAGAATCATAACTATCACCGGAAACAACATAACCATCACTCATTCACCATAACAAAGGAAAAATCATTCCCTTAAAAGAAGATAATCAAGACTTATTCAGCATCATAAATAGTGAACTTGCACTCTAACATGAATCTATTTCACTTCAAAAGCTTCAAACTAGTAAATGAAACCAAATACTCACTTCCAACAATATGATGCAACAACATGAAATCACCACGTAAGTACGTGGAATTTGGTACCTGGTCCGACAAACAAAGTGATCTCATACATTGCCGAGGTATGAGACATGGACATGACATGAATGGATCCAATCAATAGTTTGAAGGTATTGTCCTAATTGGGCGGAGCAATCCTTACTCTACGCTGGCATACGTAGTTTCAGGTTATTTGAACTTTCTTGGTAAATCTCTACTACTTCCAAAAATACTGAACATGAATATAAGTGGCATCTGCGCCCATGATTTTCAAAAAATGATTCATAATATAGTTTATAAAAGCTCATAAATTCTATAAATATGGTTTGAGTAAATATATGTATATAGTTCCTGAGACATGAAAACATGTAAAATTCCCGGAGTGGAACAATCTGAGTTCTTTGCTGATATTTGAGAGCTCATGGAAAAGATAACACGATCATACATGGATTACAGACAGGTTCATGACAATCGTAATTGATAGGATAGAAAAATATAATTAGTCATAATTATGTATATTATGTATATGGTAGATGTATATTTTAGCCATTACTTACCATAATTGTAGCCTAGGATTATGCTTGTATTGTAGTATTTGGAATGAAATAATCAAGGAAAATATTTCTTACATGGTATCAGATTCTAGGGAAAGATCCTAAACCCTAATACCTTCTCTTTTCCTTCACCGTCGACCGACCCCCCTTCTCTTTGTGATGCCGACCCCCCCCCCCCCCCCCCCCCACTTTCGTCAGTCATGTCTGACTCGAAATCAAATTTTAATCTAGCCCTCGTAGTTTCAAACATTAAATCTCATATATCCACTCTTGAGATGGAAAACGTTCATTATGCGACATGGGCGGAGCTTTTCAAAATTCATTGTCGCTCACACAAGGTTATTCATCACATCATCCCACCGGAAAAAGGCAAGGATAAGGTGCCAAAAACCGATGATGAAAGGGAATTATGGTTAACACTTGATGCGACAGTTCTCCAGTGGATTTATGCCATAATTTCAAGTGATTTGCTGTATACTATTCTTGAGCCCGACTCCACGGCTATGGAGGCTTGGGAACGCTTACGTGACATATTCTAAGACAATAAGAATTCCCAGGCCATCAAACTTGAGCAAGAATTCTCCACCACTAATATGGCAGATTTTCTGAATGCGTCTGCATATTGTCAACGACTCAAGGTTCTGTCTGACCAACTCAAGAACGTCGGGGCACCGATAATTAACAATCACCTCGTGTTATAAATGATTGCTGGCCTCACTAACACATATAGTGGGGTAGGTACGCTCATCCGCCAAAACAACCCTCTTCCGCCATTTTACTAAGCTCGTTCTATGCTCATCCTAGAAGAAGCAGATTTTACCAAAAAGATGGCCACCGTGTCGAATTCCACCATGGTTTTCACTCCATCCGATGATAATTTTTCATAATTTGAGAATTCGCCGTCAAACTGTGGCCAAAAGGGACGAAATAACGGTAATGGAGGAAAGAACTATAGCGACAACTGCGGTGGTGGCAAAGGCGGCCAGCAGCAACAGTCAACCAAGTAGCAACCACCAGCCCAATGAGGTAGTGGGCAGGCACCGTGGGCCTGGCAGTGGTCCTGGGTCGTGCCTCCCTGCCCATTCCCCTCTAGAAATTGGGACAAGCCCACACCCAGGCCAGTAGCCTAGGAGCAACGGTCCAGCCAACAGGCCCACTCAGCGGCAGGAATTCTTAGGCCACTACTAGGTTAGTCGCAGCAGGTCCACTCGGCAGTGGCGACCCCTACCGACATCGGGGCTGCAATGCACACTCATGGACTTAATCCACCCGACGCAAATTGGTACATGGACACCGGTGCAACGTCTCATATGACGTCCTCACAAGGTAATCTCTCATTGATTTTAATTTGAGCAATAATCGTAGTATAATTGTCGGAAATGGTTATTCAATTCCAATTCGTGGTTATGGTAATACAAACTTATCTCTCCCCAACCCACCGTTAGCTTTAAATAATGTCTTTTATGCTTCTCAATTAATTAAAAACTAATTTCGATTAGAAAATTTACCACTGATAATTCGGTTTCTGTTGAATTTGATCATATTGGGTTTTCAGTGAAGGATTTATAGACGGGGATGCGTATAATGAGATGTGATAGTCAGGGCGAGCTATATCCAATCACCACAACCACACATCAAGCCATGTTACCATCCACTTTTGCAATTTTAGCTCCTTCTTTATGGCATGGACGTTTGGGTCATCCGGGAGTGCCTGTTTTTGTCTCCATTAAACAAAATAAATTTATTAAGTGTACTAGAACTTGTAATTCTTCTGTTTGTTGCTCATGTTCTCTTGGAAAACATATTAATTTGCCTTTTGTTTCTTCTAATTCTTGTACTGTTATGCCTTTTGATATTATCCGTAGTGATATTTGGACATATCTCGTTATGAGCTCTTCGAGCCATAGATATTATATTCTATTGTTGGATGATTACTCTAATTTGTTGTGGACGTTTCCTTTGTCTAAGAAGTCACAATTTTCCATGATTCTCTCCTTTAAAGCTTTCATCCGTACTCAATTTGAACGGGATATTAAAAATATTCATTGTGATAATGGTAGAGAATTTGATAATGGGCCATTTTGGAATTTTTGCAAAACTAATTATTTATCATTTCATATCTCGTGTCCACATACCTAATCTCAAAATGGAAAAGCAAAAAGAAAAATCCAAACCATTAACAACGTTGTTAAAACATTACTTGTCCATGCCTCTATACCACCATCATTTTGGCATAATGCATTACAAATAACAACTTATCTCCTTAACATACTTTCGAGCAAACAATTAGCCTATACATCCCCTCTCAAAACTCTATATCTAAGGGACTCATCTTACTCTTATCTACGGGTATTCAGGTTCTTATGCTATCATCTTTTTCCCTCTACTACCATCAATAAACTCCAACCCCGGTCTACTTCATTTTTTTTTTGGATATCCGTCAAACCATCGTGGGTACAAATGTTATGACTTATCATCTAATAAAATTATCGTAAGTCATCACGTGGTCTTTGATGAATCAAATTTTCCCTTTGCCAAATTGCATGGTCCTGTGGCTCCTACCTACGAATTTCTTGATGATAGCATGCCCCAGTACTTGGTCCATAAATTGGCCTCTCAACCAGGCCCAATTTTTCCTGGTAGTTCGGTCCATTTATCGAGCCTAGTGGCTGCCAGCCCAACCGAGCCTCTCGTTGGCAACCCACTACTGAGAGGCGCTTGGCAATCCGCTGGGTCATGGTCCGTCTTCACTGCCGGGAGGTCCAGCCACTGTCGGGCAGTCCATCCCTGCCACCACCCAGACCCATCTCCACTCCCGGACCAACTCCAATTCCATCCTAACAGTCAGTCACTCGTAGTCAACATGAGATTTTTAAGCCAAATAAAAAATAGGGTCTTCACGCCCATGTTACCAAATCACTATTTCCCCGTAATCCTGTGTCTGCCCTTAATGACCCAAATTGGAAAATGGCTATGGATGATGAATATAATGCTCTTATTAATAATAGGACGTGGGATTTGGTGCCCCATCCCCCTGATGTTAATGTGATTCGGTCTATGTGAATTTTTAGTCATAAAGAAAAATCTGATGGTACATTTGAGAGGCATAAAGCCTATCTTGTAGGTGATGGGAAGACGCAACAGGTTGGTGCATACTACGGTGAGACCTTCATTCCGGTGGTCAAACCATCCACAATCCGCACGGTACTAAGTCTGGCTCTTTCAAAGGCATGGTCGCTTCATCAACTTGATGTAGAAAATGCATTCCTGTATGAAGAACTCAATAAAACTGTATACATGTATCAGCTCATGGGGTACAAAGACCCCACTTATCCTAATCATGTGTGTCTACTGAAGAAAGTATTGTATGGGCTCAAACAAGCTCATCGGACCTGGTACAAGAGGTTTGTAGATTATGTTTCTAATATTGGGCTTTCTAGCAGCATGTCTAATCATTCTCTATTCATATACCGGCAGGGTAATTATATAGCTTACATTCTTCTGTATGTGTATGATATTATATTGAATGTCTCATATGATGTTCTTCGTAAGTCTATCATGTCACTTCTTGGCTCAGAATTTGCAATGAAAGATCTAGGGCCACTGAGTTACTTCTTGGGGATAGTTGTCACACGTCATGCAAGTGGTCTATTTTTGTCTCAAAAGAAATATGCAGAAGAGATCGTTGAGCGAGCCAGCATGTCCTCGTGTAAGCCGTCTTCCACTCCAGTTAACACTAACCAAAGTTGAGTGTTTCTTTCAGCAAGCCATATGCTGATCCATCACATTACCGCAGCCTTGCAGGTGCCCTGCAGTATCTTACTTTCACGAGGCCTGACATATCTTATATTGTGTAACATGTTTATCTATTCATGCATAATCCGATGGAGGATCACATGCATGCTCTCAAACGCATTGTGCGCTAAATTCAGGGCACTCTCGATCATGGCTTGCATTTATATCCATCCTCGATATCCACTTTATTTCTTACGCAAATGTTGATTGGAGTGGATGTCCGGACATCAGACTGTCCACATCTAGTTATTATGTATTTCTCAGTGACAATTTGATATCTTGGTCCTCCAAATGGCAAGCTACCTTATCCAGATCCAGTGCCGAAGCAGAATATCAAGGAGTTGCCAATATGGTGTCTGAATTTTGATGACTACGGAACCTTTCTTTTGGATCTCCACTATCCGGTTTCAAAGGCGACATTGGTTTATTGTGATAATGTTAGTGTAATTTATCTCTCAGGGAATCCGGTTCAACATCAACGCACTAAACATATTGAGCTGGATATTCACTTTGTTCGCGAAAAGGTTTCTCATGGACAAGTATGTGTCTTACATGTCCCGTCACGCTATCAGATTGCCGATATTTTTACAAAAGATTTTCCGCTAGTTTTATTTGAATACTTTTAGGACAGTCTCAGCATACGCTGACCTCCCGCTTCGACTGCGGGGGTGTAATAGAACAGGAAAATATAATTAGTTATAATTATGTATATTCTGTATATGGTAGATGTATATTTTAGTCATTACTTACCGTAATTGTAGCCTAGGATTATGCTTGTATTGTAGTATAGATACTACCACTTTGGAATGAAATAAACAAGGAAATATTTCTTACAGTAATGATATACCTGAATACAATTAACGAATTGGTAATATAGACATGACATACAATAATAAATGTAGTTAGGGTTATCATGAACATAGAATAAAAATCTTAAGCTTGTGGAATTTCGTGTTTCATGGATAAACGTGGCGTGGGGAAAATTATGATATTTACACACGTGGATAGAAGCCCTATATAACTTTAGCGCTCCTAAACTTGTTGTAAAGTCTGATCTTGAAGGAGAAATCCAAAACTTTGAACCTTGAGATGGGTTTTCTTGAAAACCCTAGGTTAGAGATAAAGGATTTCAGTTAGAATCCATGTATAATCGTTAATGAATGTGTTGAAATACATGGGAATGAATTACCTTGAGCTATGAGGATGAGCAGAGGAGAAGAACGTCGTCCTGGGGCTTGGGAGAATGAAGAATGGCTTAAAAACTGAAAAATGCGATTTTAAATAAACTCGGATGCGATATGCGGTTCAATTTGCACCGTAAATTACATTATGATGCAGCAGATGCTAAGGCATATCGAAATAGAACGTTGGCAGCTTCAGGACTGAATTGGTCAAAAATGCAGAGTAAAATGCGTCGCAGATGCAGAATGCTTTCTGCACCGCTGATGTGTGTTTTGCGGATTGCTCTGTGATACTTCAATAAAACGGTCATAACATTTTGTACAAATGTCTGTTTGGACTCCACCACATATGGATGAAAATACATTTCAAAGGGCTACAACTTTCATATTATAAGTGTTTTTAAATTCACAACCTATAATGGTGTTATGCTCGCTTGAAGTGAGGCCTCATGAAAACTCACTTGAAAACATGCTCCGTAGACAGTGACGGCTGAAGCCTAAAGCAAGTAAAGCTTACTTGCTTTAGGCCCCAACATTTAACACCCCAAATTACTAAATATTATATTATATATATAGATATACACTAAATATTATTTTTATACACACATATAACCTTCTTTTCAGATGAATTTCATGTCCAAACATAGTTTCAACAGTCGTATATTCTTGTACAATTTCAATTTCAAATACATGTTTTTTCAACTGCAATCAAATATATATATTGTCCAAACGAGTTGTAAATAATTTGAAGTGTACATTCTATTTTATTATTCTTATGTTTTTTGTCAGAATCTCACATTAAGAAAAGATATATACGAGTCTTATAAAACACTCCCTCTTTTTAATTAAGATGTCGAAATTTCTTTTTAAATATATTTAAAAATGCATCTTTCTATATTCAAATAATTTCTAATCCTACTTTTCTTTTTAGCCTTATTGACATTCTCTTATAGGACTAATATGATATGTTTAAGATCACAAGTGTTGGGTCCGGAGCTACGGATAAACAAGAATATATAAGAATAAAACCGTAACAGCTAGAACAATTCAAACAGTTTCTGGATGTTGTGTCAACATCTGAGGCAACATTGTGATAAAACAATTATAAACCTTTATAGAGTAAATGCAGTGGAAAAGTAAAGAGACACAAGGTTTATATTTTCAAGGGTATATATTAATATATCCCTTGATGGTCAATGACCAAAGAATTGTATAAATTATATACAATTAAAAAGAATTTCTTTATGCAAGATTGAACAATAAATGCGAAAAAGAAATTACAAACAAAAGTGAAGTCGCAGATGACTTCAACCAAAGTTAAAAGATCTAAAAATACAAATACAACATCTTCATTACTATTGCTTGAAATATAAGCTTGATCTAGAATCTGGGCAGCAATAGTAACGTGGGACTATATGTTGTTATACTACTTTAGGCCAAGTGTGTTAATCCAGTTTCTAAGGTGATTATGCGAGAGCTCTCTTGATAATTCTTCTCTTTTAAATCTGGATATCGATACTCTGAAGTTCCCCTCTATTTATAGTGTGGAACTTCCCTTGAAATCCTCACTAGTTGGTTGTGGAGGCTGAGTAAAAGAAGGCTTCAGCTTGGACCGGTTCTTGCTCCTTCAAAAGCTCAACGTTCTGGACTTGGTCTTCACGCTGCTTTCTCTCCAAGATTTGACTGTTTCTTTTACCACGTTTTCAACACAGCATCATTGTTAGCTTGCCTAGGTCATTTTTTACTCACAGTAACACAACCTGTTTTGGCCGGAAGAATAGGCAAAATCGTTACAGAAATGTTGTCAGAAATGTTGTCACAACATCACAGGCAACATTCTTATTTTCATAAGATGTTGTCCTGAGCATTTCCAGATGTTGTCACAACATCCATCCAACATCAACAATCTCCCCCCTTTTGCCTTTCTTCACAAAACTCCATACAAAGCGAAAATGACTAGGATACTGATTTCCGATGTAGTCCTTACATTCCAAGAATCAGTAGGATCAATGCTATGCTCTCCCCCTTAACCTGCAGTGTTAAATTCCAAGCAGTGTAGTATCAATGATTTGATTAGACTGTAGACTTACTTACAGCAATTGCGTAATCAGTCTACAGTAATCATTCATTCCAATCCACATCAGGCAACCATATATAAAAAGCTTTAGAAAGCAGTTATAATGTCTGTAAAAACAGACCAAATGTCCCACAGTAAAATATTACAAACACAAATAATATTTCAAATGTCAGTAATGTCAGTATATCCACAATTCAAATAAACATTCATCATTGAATCACCAACTCCATATCACCAACTCCATATCACTTTGTCGCAACATTGTGCAGCACCATTTTCATCTTCATCTTCAGCATCAGAAGTAGTCAGCAACCATCTCAACTCTTCTCCCCCTGCATCATTGTCTGCACCCTCCCCCTGTATGTCTGCTTCCCGGCGGACATCATCACTGACTCCTCTGTCACTGCTTCCAGCAGCAGCATCATCATCAGCATCATCTCCCCCTTTTTGTGAAGAAAGTAAGCCCATATAATAGTTCATGGCTCGCACTAGTTCTTGAATTTCCCTATCAAGTTCAGCAATGTGTTGTCGAAGCCAGTCTTTGGACATTGGGACCTTTCCTTGAGCAATGTTGCCAGGAATGTCGGCAACATCCTTTGATGTGTTAGTGTCTCATTCATCTTTCTTCCAAGGCAGGTCAATAACCATGTCCCTGCTGTTAACAACTGCTCGTTGTACTGAGTAAACCTCTAAGGCTGGACTCAACTTTTCTCCTTTTGAAGTCTTAAAACCTTGGTTGAGCAGGATTTGAAAAATCAAGGAGGGGTATGGAAGGGCAGAGTTGCTATGTTTTTCTGCCAAGTTGACAACATGATTGAATATAAGTGTTCCTAAGTCAACTTTCTGATTTCTTCCAATTTTGAAAAGTAGTGATACTTGATCAAGGGTCACTACTGTCTTATTGAGGGAGGGTAGCCAGTTGTATATAGCAAGCTTGTGCAAAGTGGCAGACATGGCAGTAAGCTTTGACACAGGGCTGCGAGGAGCCCAAACAGTGATCAAATTCCCTGTGAGGTACTTGATTATTGAATTGAGTTCCTCCACAGTGGGGTTTGGTTGAGGTTCTCTTTCACTAATAATTATCCCAAGTGTGGAGTTGATGATATCATGTGTAAAATTGTATACCTTGTTGTATAGGTACACTTTCTCAAATTTCTTTGTGTCCTTAACATCAAGCGTCAAATTAGCATAGAACACCCTAATCACCTTCTCATAATAAGGATTCTTACCAGATATAGAGCTTAAGATGTTTCGACTACTTAAGAAATCCACTAAATCATTTTTGGAGAATGAAGTTAGGTCAATCACCTTCTCCCCTCTAACTCCTCTATTCTTAAACCAATTCCAGTTACTGGAGCATGATTTAGTTTGAAACATGGAGGAGTAGGGAATTACCTCAGAATTTGTTTCAGATTCTGTGTTTTCTTGTTCGGATGAGGTGGCTGCAAGTGTTGCCTCGGATGTTGGGGCATTATAGCCTGGGTCCATTTTCTCATCTATTGCCTTTGATGTTGAGGCAACATTTTTATCAAAATTCCAGTATGTTCTATGGATCCCTTTAGGAATGAAGTTTCGTAGAGGTGTGTCATCAAACATCTCTTCTACTTCTTTTTCCTTCTCAGATTCTGCTTGTGTAGTGGAAGTTGATGGAGTTCTGGAAGAACTGGGCATACTGAAATTGTTGTCAGTGTTGCTTCTTATGGTAGTATCAACAGGGAAAGTCGACTCTCCCCTGGATCTTTTGGCAGATGGTATTCACCGAATTGGTTTTCGAAAACCCTCTTTGACCTTCGCATCGGAAATATCAATTTTGACTGTCTTGAGGCAAGGTTCGAGAAATCAGATGTTGCATCAACATCAATTGGGTTTTTATTATCGCCTGGGTAGCTCACCTATAATAGCTTCTCTGAACCAAATAGGATCATAGCCTGTGTGCAGTCCTCCTCGACTGGTCTCAAGTCATTGATAGAAGTATAATGCTTGTAAACCTTGTTGTTATTTGCTGGACTAGTGGACATTGGAGAATAATCTTTGGTGTTTGTGGATTTTGGGGACACGGACATGGGAGAGGGTTTTGAAAGATTGGGCGTGTTGGAGAAGCTTTGGGTTTTGAGAAATGACGGTGTTGTTTGGGCTATCATGGTTTGATGGATTGATAGTCGGCTGATGTGACAATTCCAAGACAAAAATGGGAGGTTTTATTTATAGCAAAGTATACTTACACTCAAACTCCTTTTCCTTAAATTTAGATTGTATAAAAGAATAAAAACTCTTTACACACCTAAAATAAGGATTGTCATATATCATCATTTTAAAAAAAACGGTCCTCTAGAATTTTTGGACTTCCAGTTAAAGACAGAGACGTGATAAATACCAAAAACAGGAATAAAATAAGATAAACTAGATTGATCAATGTATTGGAACACGATGTTGTTGATGATGTTGGCAACATTTCTAAGTTAAACAAGCATTATGGAACTCCAAGGATTTTCTGATTTGGTAGATTATATTTCCGTATATGTTCCCTATGAAACTGATCGATGGACTAATGTAACATTTTACCATTGTCCTTAATCAACTTAGTTGAACACATACAGATAAAAAAATATTGAGGAATTTTCAACCTTTTTGAAGCATGTGGTACTCCTATAGAATAGGAACGATACCAATCTTAGAGCTTTGCTCTTTTTGTATACATCCAAATCTTTGAGTAGAGGCTTCGCCTTCTTATGATACTCGCAGAGAATGGTATCGCATTCATATCTTGTCCTTTTAGAGTCATGCTTGAATCTTTTGAAAGAAAATATTGCAACATCACGACAACACTTATCCTGTATATTAACCCAACAATAAATGTTATCCAGAATGTTGGGACAACATTTCGGACAACATCTACCTAGCCTGTCTTATTTTCAAAGAAAACAGAGACCAAGAGAATTTTTCAAGCTAGAAAATCTCTCATGATCTAAAGGTTTGGTAAAAATGTCAGTCAGTTGACAAAAAGTATCAACATGTTCGATTTGAACTAGCTATTTTTCCACTAAGTCTCTTAGAAAATGATGTCTTATATCTATGTGCTTTATACGTGAATGCTGAACAGGATTTTTGAAAATATTAATAGCACTCAGATTATCACAGTACAAAATCATGAAGTTATTAGATATGCCATAGTCATCTAGCATATGTCATAACCAAATCAGTTGAGCACAATAACTTCCGGCTGCCACATATTCAGATTCGACAGTCGAGAGTGATACACAATTTTGTTTATGACTGTACCATGAGACTAGATTATTGCCAAGATAGAAACACCCACCACTAGTGCTTTTTCTATCGTCTACATCACCGGCCCAATTCGAGTCACTATATCTTATTAGATTAGGATTAGTGTCTTTGGAGTACCAAATTCCCAAGTTACTTATACCGGCAACATATCGAATGATACGTTTCACAATGTTAAAATGAGATACCTTGGGACTGGCTTGGAACCTGGCGCAAACACATAATATCGGGGCGACTGGCAGTAAGGTATAGAAGGCTACCTATCATAGATCGGTACAATGTTGGGTCAACATCTTGTCCAACATCGTCTTTACATACCTGTTGCGTAGAGCCCATTGGAGTCTTCATGTGTGTAGCATTTTCCAGACCAAATATCCTAACTAGATTCTTGGCGTACTTGATTTGAGATACAAAGATCCCATCTTCATTCTGTTTAATCTGCAAGCCTAAGAAAAATGTTAGTTCTCCAATCATGCTCATCTCAAATGTTGTCGACATTGCTTCGACAAAAGACTTCAAGAAAGATTCTGTAGTTGAACCAAAAACAATATCATCAACATAGATTTGAGCTATTATTACATCTACACCATGTATTTTAATAAATAATATTCTGTCAGCTTCTCCACGGGTGAAACCAAACTCAACAAGGAAGTTAGTTAGACGACCATACCAGGCACGTGGGGCTTGTTTTAGTCTATACAAAGCTTTCTTGAGTTTGTACACATGATGTAGATGGTGAGGATCCTCAAATCCCTTTGGTTGTTCAAAATATACTTTCTTTGTCCAAGTATCCATTTAAGAATGCACCTTTAACGTCCATTTGGTGCAAGGTAATCTTTAGATAGCAAGCAATAGCAAGAAGCAATCTTATTGACTCAATTCTAGCCACATGAGCGAAGGTCTCGTCATAATCGATACCTTCAACTTGTGTATATCCTTGAGCAACAAGTCGAGCTTTGTTTCTGACAATCTTCCCTAACTCATCTGATTTGTTTTTGAATATCCACTTTGTCCCAATAAAATTTGTGTTGTTGGGTCGTGGTACCAAGTCCCAAACCTCATTTCGGGAAAATTGTTCAAGCTCCTCTTACATGGACTGAATCCAAGAATTATCTTTTAATGCTTCCCCAATATTTTTGGGTTCCAAAGTAGATGTAAGACAAGAGAGACTTACCTGTTGGTATATGGTGGACATGCACACATACCTTACCATTTCTCGATAATTCACTGGCTCTTTCCATCTTGTACGCCTCTCCTCAAAAACTCCCCCTATCACCTGGTCGGGTGGATGGTTCCTTCTAATCCTCGATGGAGGGTCTCTTCTCACTTGATCATTCAGTTCTGTAAAAGACTCCTCCTCGATTTCGTCCCCATTGTTCTCTCTTGGAGGTTCATATGTTTCTTCTGATGTTGGGACAACATCTGAGACTACATCTGTTTCTTCAGTGGGTTGCTCCTCTTCAACTGCAACCACAATGTTGTTTTCTGAAGATCTACCAGATATATCCAGCAGGTCATCAAAAATATCATTGACTGATTCTTGTATGGTCTTTTTCCGAAGATTGTATATTCGATAAGCATGGCTATTTTTAGAGTAGCCAACGAATATTCCCCTGTCACTCTTAGAGTCAAATTTGGCCAGTTTATCCCTGTCATTAAGAATATAGCACATACACCCAAAGACATGAAAGTACCGCACTGTAGGTTTATTTCCATTTAACAGTTCATATGGTGTCATCTTGGTCCCTGGCCTTAAATAGATTCTATTAATTATGTGACATGCCATGTTCAAGGCTTCTACCCAAAACCTTTTTGACAATTGCTTAGAACTTAACATAACTCTAGCCATTTCTTGTAATGTTTTGTTCTTTCTCTCAGCAACCCCATTTTGTTGTATTTTTGGTGCCAAAAATTCATGGAATATGCCTTTCTTTTCACAAAATTTTGCAAAGGTTTGATTTTCAAACTCCTTTCCATGATCAGATCTAATTCTAAAAATCGAAGAACAAAATAGGTTCTTAATCCCAGAGAAAAGTGTTCTAAACATCTCAAAGGTTTGTAATTTTTCCTTTAAAAAATAGATCCAAGTGAATCTGGAAAAATTATCTACTATCACATAAGAATATCTCATCCCTCCTAGGCTATCTACCTTGATTGGACTCATAAGATCCATATGCAATAATTGGAAACAATGAGACGTACCTGAACGTTGTCTGTCATGTTGGACAACATTGTGAGAGACTCGGGTCTGCTTTCCCTTCAAACAATCTTCGCATAGTGTTTTATCTTTTGGATCCAGTCTGGGAATGCCTCTAACAGCTTCAAATGAGATCAGTTTCTCTAAGGTGTCGTAGTTGACATGTCCCAACTTTTGATGCCAAAGTGTCAAGTTACCTACCTTTGCGGAATTGCACAACTCTTGTCTACCAACTAGATAGCAATTATCTCCTGTTCGGGTTCCTGACATGACACATTTATCCGCAGAATCTGTAACCTTGTATCCAAGCTTGTTGAATTTCACCTCGAGATCATCATCACATAGTTGGCTTATGCTAAGAAGATTAGCAACCAAACCTTCTACATGAAGAACATTTTTCAAGGCTGGTACATCCGAAACATTAAGAGTTCATTTACCAGTTATCTTACTCTTACTTCCTCCTCCAAAGGTCACGTATCCTCCATTGAATGCTCCATATTCCTTTAATAGGCATCTGGTACCTGTCATATGACGTGAGCAACCACTATCAAAATACCAAGAACCTGTAATGTTAGTACATAAAGCAGTTATGCACACATT
The DNA here is from genome assembly GCA_034509755.1 of Anisodus tanguticus. Lineage (NCBI taxonomy): Eukaryota > Viridiplantae > Streptophyta > Magnoliopsida > Solanales > Solanaceae > Anisodus > Anisodus tanguticus. The sequence goes on along the minus strand of CM067541.1, from coordinate 26,683,967 downwards.
ACATTTCAGATTTAGTTTGGGTACCCATTCCTTTTTCTTCCTTCTGCTTTCAAGCTGGTTGCTTTAAATGTTGTCAGCGATGTTGGGCAATATTGCTGATGACATTATAGGCAATATTCTGAGTGCAGAGTTTTGAAGTTTATAGCGGTAGGGCATAAGATGTCCTGACTTTTTACAGAAGTTACATACAAACTTCGATTCAATTTTAGTGATCTGAGAGTTACTCGAATTTTCTTTGACAAATTTTATCCTCTCAGTTTGACTATGGATTCTGGAAGTATCTGGTTTGCTAGGAGATTGGTACGCAAGCCCAGCCCTTGTAGGTTTATTGAAGTTCAATATTTCATCCAGTTTGGAGGTTCCCATGTTGAGCCTTTGAAAGGTGGTCTCGGCTACGTTTAATCGTGCACGCATCTTACTAAGCTCTAGGTCCTTTTTGGTAAGTGTCACCTCTAATCGGTTGATTGTGCCTTTCAGATTGATATTCTCAAGAGTCACTAATTTTGCTTTTGAGTCTAGTTGCTCAGATTCAGTGAATAAGGCTTTACAAAGGCTTTGTAATTCCTTTATTACGTCATCTTTGGAGTCAACTAGATCCAAATTTACAGCCTTAGATGAAGAGTTAAATCCACTAAAACAATTTACATCTGAATAGTCAAAGTATACATACCTCTCTGATGTGGAAGACATTCCAGATGTTGAGTATGATGTTGTTCCTGATGTTGTCGCAACATTGTCAACAACATCTTCATCATCAGACAGTAAGTGTTCAAACACGGATGCCAACATTGCCTGTGATTCTTCTTCTTGATCTCCTTCCTCGGTCCATTCAGATTCGGGTTTGGTAAGTACATCACCATCCTCGTCTGCTGGGTACTTAGGAATCACATAGCCTTCGGAAACTGATATCCAAGCTCGAACATCAATGGATTTGATGTGCGAACGTAGTCGGATTTTCCAATAGGCATAGTTAGTTCCGTCAAGAATTGGAAGTCTACCAACATTTTGTATAGCTGAGTCCATAGCCATAATATTCAGAATGAAATACTTATTGTATCAAGTGTTGGCTCTGATACCACTTGTTGGGTCCGGGGCTACGAATAAGCAAGAATATGTAAGAATAAAACCGTAACAGCTAGAACAATTCAAACAGTTTTTGGATGTTGCCTTCAATGTTGTGTCAACAATCTGAGGCAACATTGTGATAAAACAATTATAAACCTTTATAGAGTAAATGCAGCAGAAAAGTAAAGGGACACAAGGTTTATATTTTCAAGGGTATATATTAATATATCCCTTGATGGTCAATGACCAAAGAATTGTATAAATTATATACAATTAAAAAGAATTTCTTTATGCAAGATTGAACAATAAATGCGAAAAAGAAATTACAAACAAAAGTGAAGTCGCAGATGACTTCAGCCCAAAGTTAAAGGATCTAAAAAGACAAATACAACATCTTCATTACTATTGCTTGAAATATAAGCTTGATCTAGAATCTGGGCAGCAATAGTAACGTGGGACTATATGTTGTTATACTACTTTAGGCCAAGTGTGTTGATCCAGTTTCTAAGGTGATTATGCGAGAGCTCTCTTGATAATTCTTCTCTTTTAAATCTGGATATCGATACTCTGAAGTTCCCCTCTATTTATAGTGTGGAACTTCCCTTGAAATCCTCACTGGTTGGTTGCGGAGGCTGAGTAAAAGAAGGCTTCAGCTTGGACCGGTTCTTGCTCCTTCAAAAGCTCAACGTTCTGGACTTGGTCTTCACGCTGCTTTCTCTCCAAGCTTTGACTGTTTCTTTTACCACGTTTTCAACACAGCATCATTATTAGCTTGCCTAGGTCATTTTTTACTCACGGTAACACAACCTGTTTTAGCTGGAAGAATAGGCAAAATCGTTACAGAAATGTTGTCAGGAATGTTGTCACAACATCGCAGGCAACATTCTTATTTTCATAAGATGTTGTCCTGAGCATTTCCAGATGTTGTCACAACATCCATCCAACATCTACAACAAGATTTAAAGAATATTTTTGATATGTTATACACATCTTTAATTTATGACAATTATATTCAAGTCTTTTATATATCTTACATTTCATGTAGAGTCAAACTAAGACATATAAAATAAAACAGATGGAATACATTTAAGGCCTTTTATAAGGTTTGGCTTTAGGCCACATATTCCGTTGATCCGTCCCTATCCGTAAAGTAGCTTCCGACTATACTTTGCCCAAAGACTCTTCTTATACATTTGTTAGTTTTCAACACACTTCCTACACTCCTTATATTGGTTCCATTATATTCCCATCACACGGGTCAAACTTTAGCCTTTTTGATTTTGTGGTTAGTCTTTAAAGGTACAAGGTGTTACCGTTGCTGCTAGGTTTACTAAGCTTGAAAAGCCGAGCTTAATATGGTGCTCTAACTTTAATTTTTTTACATTTTCATTCTATTGCTCGGTTTCAAATTGTTTTGGAATAGAATGGTATGATGTACATATTGGATCAAATGTCTTAGAAGCTTTGGATTCTTGTTCCTTTTAAAGAGATGTTAAGTTGGAGATCAAGGTCTTTCAGTTGTAGGGGAGTTTTCTTAGCATCTTGAAGATTTGAATCTGCGATTATGGGAAGGCCTAACTCACGCAGGTTTGATTAAAGTGGTAGTTGGTTGTGGGAAAATATTGAAATCGGTTAGTCTAGCTGTCTTTGAAATGTAACTTACGCTTCCTTGAGAGCTATGGAATCTTATTGTAGATCTTTAGATTCCTTATCATTAGACTTAGTTAGAGCTGTGGGATCTCATTGTAGATCACTAGACTTAGTTTATTCATGACAAAGGTGCACTTACTGTCACCCAAGATGCCCTCAGGCCTCTACATGTAGCACTTGTTTGTCACAGGAGTTGTTGGCTTTTTACGGTGTCCAATATCTGTTGGAAATTTAACTATGTGGGATTGAGTTTTTCTCATCTTTAATGACTTAAATACGTGGGTCCCCGCATGTCGGAAACATTATTTCTTCGCACATGCCTAATCTACTAAATGAGTAGATGATAATAGTGCCAAGTATCGTCAAATTTCGTTAAGAAATGAAAGATATATTGGTACACAAAGTAAGGTGTTTGAGACATGAATAATTGGATTGTTTTGGCCAAATAACAAATCTCCCACATAGGTAGAAGATGGAAGGATTGAGCACTATATAAACTCTAATTTAGAGTAAGGGTTTGGGACCCCAAGGGGTAACTCATGTGTTAAGAAGGGGGAGGACCTAGGTGAGCTTGGGTCCCCGAATACGCGTCGCCACCGCCCGTTCGGGCTGCGGGGTGGGCTGTCTTTCAAAATTTTCTCTTTGGTCTCTAAAATATTTCTTATTTACATTTTGGTCCTAAAAGTTTCAGAGATAACCAAATGTTGCAACTAATCTGACTTCAACATTCAGAAACGCCTTCCTATTTCCTATAAATTAAACTCTTCTATTCAGTTCAAAAATACAGAAACACACATAGATCCTCTCATCTTCAACAGTCTATTCTATATTTATTTTCTTCTCTAGAATCAACCTTATTTGCTTTGTATTGTTGATTGTTGTTCCATTACCGTAAAAGCATATATACGAGGTAATTTTTGTCTTAAAGACGGAGAGTCATCTCTCGACTCAGCTTTTATTCTTTTTAACCTTTCTAACACCAACTACACCTACAATTTAAGACAAAATTCTCTAAGTGTTCGAAAGATGTCTGATTCAATTATTGCTTCTGGTTCTGCTGCTGCTACTCAAGAGAAGGTTGTTGTCCCTGCTCCTGCCAGTTTCCAAGAAGAACGCCCAGAAAAGTTTATGGGTACCAATTTCAAGAGATGGCAACAAAAGATGTTGTTCTATCTTACTACGTTGAACCTGTCACGCTTTCTGACAGAAGATCCTCCTTCTGGTGGGGATGCAATATACACTCAGTCTAATACAATGACTGAAGTGGGCGAAGATATCCAGGTCACAAATGCCCTGAAGTTAACACTGGATGCCTGGAATCATAGTGATTTCATGTGCAAAAACTGCATTCTGAACGGTCTGTCGGATACACTTTATACTGTGTATTGCACCGTGAAGACGACAAAGGAGTTGTGGGAAAAACTCGAGAAAAAGTACAGCACACAAGATATGGGTACTAAGAAATTCATCGTTGGAAAGTTTCTGAAATTTCAAATGGTGGATGGTAAATCAGTGATGTCCCAAATCCAAGAGTTTCAATGATTCTTCATCATCTGGGTTTGGAAGGAGCGAAGCCAAACAAGCAATTTCTGGTTGGGTCTTTGATTGAGAAATTGCCTCCCTCGTGGAACGAGTTCATGAGTTATCTCAAACTAAAGACAAAGAAAATGGGTTTTGAAGATCTTATTATCAAACTTCAAATACAAGAGGACAATAAAAGAACTATATCTAAGGGAAAGCAACCAATGGAGACAAAGGCGAAGGGAAACGCCAACAAAAAGCGCAAGTACCAGGGAGACGGCAAAATCCAAACGATTGAGAAGTTCAAAGGAAACTACTATCACTGTGGAAAGCCTGGCCATATGATCAAAGAGTACCGCAAACTGAAGCAAGAGCAGAAGGAAAAAGACAAGAACCTAACGTTGTGCAAGACAAGGATGATCCTTCAAACCTTGGCGACATGATTGTGGATTTCTTGGCTGTAGTACTGGAGGCAAATCTGGTGGAGAATCTAAAGAAATGGTGGATAGACACGGGTGCAACTCATCACATCTGCTCTTACAAGAGTGCAATCTCCTCTTACGCCCCAATCTTGGGCAAAAATCTATTCATGGGCAACGATGCTACCTCTGAAGTGCAATGGGTTGGAAAGGTTGTCCTCAAAATGACTTCAGGCAAAGAGCTTACTCTGAAGGAAGTGATGCACGTCCCTGACATCCGCAAGAACTTGGTTTCAGGGCCACTGCTGGTCAAGGCTGGCTTTAGACTAGTTTTTGAGTCCAACAAATTTGTAATAACTAAAAATGGTATATTTGTAGGAAGGGGCTTCACGTGTGATGACCTCTTCAAAATGAATACTATGTCTGTAATCCGTTCATCTAATGAAATAAAGCCTTCTACATACTTGCTTGAATCCTCTAATTTATGGCATCATAGATTAGGACACGTTAACTACAAATTCATTCAAAAGTTAGTTAAGTTGGAATTGTTTCCTTTCTTCGACATAAACCCTCAACATAAATGTGAGGTGTGCGTAGAGGAAAAATTAACCAAATCATATTTCCATTCAGTCGAAAGAAGCACCGCTACTCTAGAACTTATTCACACCGACATATGTGATTTAAAATTTATGCAAACTAGAAGGGGAACAAGTACTTTGTGACTTTCATTGATGATAGTACAAGGTATTGTTATGTTTACTTGTTGAAAAGTAAAGATGAAGCGTTTGACGCATTTAAACGTTACAAAGCAGAAGTTGAAAACCAACTAAACCTACAGATTAAGGCAATTCGTAGTGATAGAGGGGAGAATACGTAGCACCGTTTGAAGAATACTATGTTCAATTCGGCATTGTTCATCAAACGACCGCTCCTTACTCGCCTCAGTCTAACGGTATTGTCGAGCGGAAAAATCATACGTTAAAGGAAATGATGAATGGTTTACTTATCAATTCCGGTTTAGCCCAAAACATGTGGGGCAAAACGATTCTTACTGCTATACAATTCTCAATAGAGTTCCGCATAAACGTAAGGATAAAACTCCATATGAATCATGAAAAGAAAAGAAACCCACTTACAAATATTTGAAAGTGTGGGCTGTTTGGCAAAGGTTGAAGTACCTAAACCAAAAAGGTCAGAATTGGACCTAAGATTGTAGATTGCATATTTATCTGATATGCAAATAACAGTAGTGCTTATCGCTTCTTAGTGTATAAGTCAGAGATACCTGATATCCACGACGGTACGATCATGGAATCAAGGAATGCTGAATTCTTTGAACATATCTTTCCTCGAAAAGAAAAAGAGTTAATTTTGCGTAAACGAAGTTATGAACAAAATGTTCAAAATCAACAAGACCCGGGAGTTTCTAATTATCCAGAACTAGACGTTTCAGATCTACAGGACTCAAAAGTTGCTAACTATCCGGAACTTAATATTTCAGATCTACAAAACTTAGGGGTTTCAGAGGTTGAACCAAGACGGAGCAAAATGGCCAAAAAGGACAAAACCTTTGGTCCAGATTTTATAACCTACATGGTTAAAAATGAACTGAGGACAATTAAAGAAGCATTGTCAACTCTAGAAGCACCACTTTGGAAAAATGCTATAGAAAGCGAAATAGATTTCATCATGTAGAACCATACTTGAGAAATGGTTGACCTTCCTCCGGAAAGCAAACCTTTAAGTTGCAAGTGGATACTCAAAAGAAAGTACAAAGCAGATGGAACTATTGACAAATATAAGGTCAGATTAGTAGTAAAAGGCTACATACAAAAGGAAGGCCTCGATTACTTCGACACATACTCCATTGTGTCTAGATTAACGTCCATAAGGGTATTCATAGCCATAGCAGCTTTGTGTGACCTTGAGATACATCAAATGGATATTAAGACAGCCCGAGGGGTATGTAATTCGAGGACAATAAAAGAAAGTATGTCGACTTGTTAAGTTTCTATACAGACTCAAATGGTTTCTCCATAAATGAATGTGATAAATGTATCTATATAAAAGGGAACTCTGACTCATTTGTCATGATATGTCTTTACGTAGATGACATCCTCATCACCGGAAGTAGTCTAAACATAATCATGCAAACCAAGAATATGTTGAAACAATGTTTCGACATGAAGGATATGGGTATTGCAGATGTAATCTTAGGAATTAAGATTTCTAAGACATCTGACGGACTAGTCTTATCTCAATCTCATTACATTGAAGATGTTTTGAAGAAATTTGATGTATTTGACAGTTCCCCTATGAAGTCACCAATGGATATGAATCATAGAATTGATAATAATCGTGGTGCACCCGTATCCTAAGAGCGATATGCGCAGGTCATTGATAGTTTAATGTACATTACAAACTGCATCCGACCCGATATCACTTATCCAGTCAATAAGTTGGCTAGGTTTACTAGTACTCTTAGAAATGATCATTGGAAGGCGTTAAATCGGATACTACGATATCTGAAATATTCACAGACTTACGGATTACATTATTCAAGATATATATCTGTATTGGAAGGATACAGTGATGCAAACTGGATATCGAACATAAAGAACACCAAATCCACTAGTGGGTATGTTCTCACAATTGGTGGTGGGGTTGTGTCTTGAAGTCCTCTAAGAAAACATGCATCGCTTGATCCACGATGGAATCAGAATTTATTGCTTTGGATAAAGTCGGAGAAGAAGTAGAATGGATTCACGACTTCTTAGAGGATATCCCTTATTGGGATAAACCCGTACCTTCGGTGATGATTCACTGTAACCGCCAATCAGCTTTAGGAATGGCACAAAATAGTATGTACAACGACAAGTCTAGACATATTCGTCGGAGACATAAGACTGTTAGGCAGTTGATCACCACGGGTGTCATTTTCATTGATTACGTTAAATCAAAGGATAATATAAAGGATCCACTAACTGGATATCGAACATAAATAACACCAAATCCACTAGTGGGTATGTTCTCACAATTGGTGGTGGGGTTGTGTCTTGAAGTCCTCTAAGAAAACATGCATCGCCCGATCCACGATGGAATCAGAATTTATTGCTTTGGATAAAGCAGGAGAAGAAGTAGAATGGCTTCACGACTTCTTAGAGGATATCCCTTATTGGGATAAACCCGTACCTTCGGTGATGATTCATTGTGATCGCCAATCGGCTTTAGGAAGGGCACATAACAGTATGTACAACGACAAGTCTAGACATATTCGTCGGAGACATAAGACCGTTAGGCAGTTGATCACCACGGGTGTCATTTTCATTGATTACGTTAAATCAAAGGATAATATAGAGGATCCATTAACTAAAGGTCTATCCAAAGATCAAATACTCTGTTTGTTTAGGGGAATGGGCTTAAAATCCAAACAATAAGTATCTTTATGGTGGTAACCCAACCTTACAGACTGGAGATCCCAAGAATTTGGTTCAATAGGACAACTAAACTGTAGAGGTTCAGTTTTAGCGCTTCACTTGAAGTAAGAGCACTTCGGATTATTACTCTTTAAAGAAATATAATTCCAAAGTTGTTCCCGCGATAGACATTAAGTGTTACCTGCATAATGGGTAAAGGATAAGTTTCTAAAAAAAATTAATGATTCCTAACACTTGCGAGTGGGGTATAGAAGGATACCTTATAGGATATCACCTATTTAAGTGCGAAGACAGACAGCTTCAAAAGTACGCACTTAAGAATTCAAGAAGTTGTCCATGGCCACAAAGGACAAAACTATAAGAAGAAATGAATAAGGGGAGTTAGTGTGTTGATATCATTGTCTTGGTTTACATTAAACACTGACAGTTCAAGACATCACGTTCACCGCGCAGTAAGTAAATCCGATGGTAATCGACTAAGGAAGGCTCAAAGTCGAAAGCTACCTTTCCTGATGCAATATCTTTCCGTTGAAAGATTGCTGAACTTTGGCACCCTGTGTGCACCAATTCTCTTTCAAGAGGGGATTGTTGGAAATTTAACTATATGAGATTGTGTTTTTTCCGTCTTTAGTGACTTAAACACGCGGGCCCAGCATGTCGGAAACATCATTTCTTCGCACATGCCTAATCTACTAAATGAGTAGATGATACTAGTGTCAAGTATCGTCAAATTTCGTTAAGAAATGAAAGATATATTGGTACAAAATGTAAGGTGTTTGAGATATGAATAGATGGATTGTTTTGGTAAAATAACAAATCTCCCACATAGGTAGAAAATGGAAGGATTAAGCACTATATAAACTCTAGTTTTGAGTAAGGGTTTGGAACCCCAAGAGGTAACCCATGTGTTAAGAAGAGGGAGGACCTAGGTGAGCTTAGGTTCGGGGCTAAGCCCTACACGCGCGCCACCGTCGCCCGCCCGCCCGTCCGGTCCGGATCGGGCTTGGGTCACGGGCTGTGGGTTGTGGGCTGTCTTCCAGAATTTTCTTTTTGGTCTCTGAAATGTTTCCTATTTACATTTTGATCCTGAAAGTTTCGGAGATAACCAAACGTTGCAACGACTCTGAAACGTTGCAACTAATCTGACTTCAACAGTCAGAAACGCCCTCCTCTTTCCTATAAATTAAACCTTTCTATTCAATTCGAAAATACAGAAACACACACAGATCCTCTCCTCTTCAGCAGTCTATTCTATATTTATTTTCTTCGCTAGAATCAACCTTATTTTCTTCGCTAGAATCAACATTATTTTCTTTGTATTGTTGATTGTTGTTGTTTTATCTTGGGAGACTATTGTCAATTACGGTAAAAGCATATATATTGAGCAATTTTATTTTAAAGATAGAGAGTCATCTCTCGACTCAACTTTTGTTCTGTTTAATCTTTCTGACACCAACTACCCCTACAATATTTGTGGACAAGTTAGTTGTTATTTATGGTTTTCTTCCATATTAGAACTTAATTTTACTTACCAGTAGCTTATGTATCTCTTTGTTAATATGTAAAGTTGGTATAAATGTAAATACTACCTCCATACACATGAAATATGTTGCGCTTTAGCATCCAATAGTGTGATGTCTCATTGGTATAGGGAGCATATACCACATGTATGAGTGGTATTTTGTTCCAAAATTCATGTAAATACTATCCTACTATTATTATATATCTGATTAAATAATCGTTTAGATACATCAATTTCTCTTTCCTGAAATTTAACATCAATTCAAAGTCTAAATTAGAAATAGTACCTTCAACTCTTATAATATTGGCCTGTGCTGGCATGGGCTATCATTGCCTAGTTATATAAATAGAACCTCTAAGATTACCATAATAGGTTTAAAAATTTTGATCAATTATTTTGATACTTTAATACATTATTTATAATAAAAATATTAAATGAATATATATTTTTATCATTAAAATATTTTCTTGGATAAGGTTGTCCAACGGAACGGAACATGACGATTTAAGTGGGATGTGATAGGACGGAAGACACACTTAATAGGATAGGAGGGACTGAGACGTTAATGCGACGGGATAGGAGAGACGAAACCCTAGTCCCGTCCAATGTCACTTAACTCGTGCGATGGGATGGGAGCCTTAGTGGGATTATTGTTAAAATTATATTAATTTAAATATTTAAGCACTAAAAATTGTGCATTAAATACCACTGTTATAAGCACCCGGTAGTCATAAATAACTTTTAGCATTTCGTATGAAGAATTCCACATAGTACAAATTTCTTTTGGAATTTTTTTATATTTAATACTACAATAAATACATCGCTCTTTAAACTCTTGAATTCTACTTATTTTTTGGAAATGAAAAATGAAGCAACAAGCATATTGTTTTTAGCAAGATAAGCGACAAATAAATCACAACCATCTTTTACAACCAAATTGAAAATTTGACACACATCTAATATAGAAGCAATGGTTTATAAGTGGGCACAATCCAGCTTTTAAACCAGAGGTTGCAGTGGTATTAACAGAAGCATCACCTAATATGATAGTTGTCATGATTCATTTTTCAAAGCCGTGAAGGAATCTATCTCCATCCCATAGGCGAATCATCCACAATCGATTATATTATTCATTCGAGTATAACATGCGAAAATAATTAAATAAAATTGATTTTCAAGTCATAATAAGTCTCATAATAATACCAACAATACATAATAAGTACTACAAATCTCAAAACTTGGCGTCACTAGGAAAATAACATCTAGAATTAGAAGCAGAATCCAGTGCCACGGATCAGCCAATAGCTCACCCCAAATTCTTCAAAGCAACTCCTCAACGGACGGTGAAGGGTCTCGAGCATTGCTCGTGCTAGGAACTGAATCTGCACAGAAAAAGGTGCAGCAAGTGTAGAGTGAGTACGAGAAATCAACGTGTACTCAACAACATCGTCGACTAACCCTAAACTAAAATGGTGACGAGGGTTGGTCTTTTCGATTGCTCACTTTCATACTTAACCTCGATTAACACAACATTACAATAATCATAAGTCATCTAGTCTGAGTGAGAGAGTCCTCCAAGTTCATAATATTCACATAGTCACTTAGGCAAAATGAGTACAATACAATCAACAATTCAAGTAAGTCATCCGATAAAGAATCCATGGAATGAGATGATATGTGAATGCAATGCAATGAATTGCAAGTCTTTTTCATCACTAGTATACACACTCTCCGTAATATGAAATACGTGATCCATGGGGGACTCTCAAGGTCCACACACCATCTAGGGTCATTTCTGATTCGATTCTTAGCCTTTTAGGCTCCAATCTCAATAACTTAGCCAATTATGCTCACATTTACATGTAATTAGCCAATTAGGTTCATATTACTTGTCTTTAGTCAATTCGACTCCTTACCATTCGCATTACTCCAATCATAATCATTTTTCATCGGACATCACATACATATCCTCAAGTGCAATATGCATGAGATATCATATGAAAGCATGAACATGACATGTACAATAGAAGCAACATGGCTAATAAGTAAAAAGATTCTATCTTTATCATTTTTTCCTCTTTTAGACGAGTATTATAGAGTGATGAGAACACACAATCATAATTTAGACAGGCATTCAATATGGAAGCATCAAAATACGGGCTTCAGACCCCAATCACAAAATCACACAATCAACTAAACTATCAACTAATGTCCAAAGCATGACATTAAGACTCTATTCATAATTACTCGAATACAATACACATTCCCAAAAGCATGTTATCGGTACCTAATACGTGTGCTTGTCACCTCAAAAGTACGAGACCCGCATTAATTCCCCATTACTCCCTATTTATTATCCCCTCCCCCATGTCTCAATTTATGTGGCACCATTTCCTTTTTAATCTGTCTAAAAAGGAATATCACCTTTCTATAATTAGAAACAATTTAACTTTAAAGTTTCTCATTTACCCTTAATGAAATGATTTATAGCCACACAATTGTCTAAGGTTTATTTTAGACCACACATTTCAAAAGTCAATCTTTCTTTCTTAAACTTTGTACCAAGTCAAACGGTGCCACATAAATTGGGACGGGGGAGTAGTTAATTTAGACCAACCACGTACTTTAAATAGAGTCAAGTAAGGTCTCAACTTGCCTGATTTGGAGTCCGAAGCTCACAACAAAGCCTTGCCCTATTGTAGAGCCTCAAAATAATCTCAATCTGTTCAAATATAGATTTTTAGAATACGAGTTCGGACACTCATATTGCTATACTAATATTTTGGACTAAAAAAGTCACACAAAAACGCAATCCTTAGTCACGAAGGGAAAAATTGTAAATTCAGTCGACAATTAGTATATCCATGGCCTAGGGTTGATGTTATTTGACGTACAATAATTTCTATATGCCTATTATGAATCTGCACCCCCTGAGAGCGATAAACCTGTTGGATTTTATTAAGTCTACAACCCAAAAATGAACCAAATCCGACATTAATTTGATTTTCAATTAAAAAAAATCATATTTTCAACGTAGGGATTTTTAATCCCAAATCATAATTTTAATGATGAAATTAAATACAAATTGAAGTTATGATGATGAAATGAAGGTTAAAATCTTATCCCTGCGAAGAATCTTGAAAAATCCCTCCAAATCTCTCCAAACTGTGATCCCAAGCTTCAAATATGAAAATGAAATGTCCAAGATCGTTTTGGAAACTTTAAGTCACTGGAACAATCCCTTCTTAGCGAGAGCGGGACCTCCCCCGCGACTGCGAAGGACTAACTCAACCCGGCCCAGCTTAAAGCTTCGTGATCGCGACCCAAGTACTCTTCGCGATCATGAGACCCTCCTCGCGACCGTGAAGAAGAAAATCAGCAATTGAACACCAGAAATTCTCCAATCTCATAATCGACACTCAAAACTCATTAGAGACCCTCTCGGCACAAATCAAATATGCATTTTAGTTATATAACACGTTTCGGACCTGCTCACGCACTCAAAATATTCAAAAGAGATCGTCTTGACCCAATGTTCATCGTGGTCAACTCTAAACTTTACTTTAACTAGTTTCTCAACCAATGATCCAAAACACACCAAACATATCAGGACCCAAACCAACAACTCGACGAAGTCATAAATTGCATTTTGGACCTAATGGAATCAATGTAAGATTAAAAAAAATGCATTTAACCCCGATGTTAAATTTGATCAAACATCTTCATTTCCTTAACTTAGAAACTTTCATTTATGCTAATTTTGATCTGAAACTCACCCAATTGCATTGGAAACTGTTCCACCAATCCATATAAGTCAAAAATATCATTTTAGAGCTACGAGATGGGTCATTTAGGTAAAAAGAACCTAGAACTCAAAATGACCTATCGGGTTGTTACAATAGTTGAATGTTTGTCAGTAAGACAAAAATATTGTACAACTCCTAGAACAGTTATAGCTATATAAGATCCAGTGTGTTTTTTTATCAACGAATTTATAATCATTGATACATTTCTATCAATGACATGTAACAGTTAAATAATCATAGTCATCAGGACTACAACATATATCAGAAGTGATAGACACTCTACCAATATATCGAGGTGATAAGAAAAACTAAAAGATAAGGCACAAATAACGATCATTTTGCTCTATTTTCGTGATTCATGGTTTTGTCATACAAACAGAGTAAACCACCAATCGTAGTGTTTAATTATTATTGGAAAAATAAGAAGCCCCCGATCCACTAAGAATAGCAGTAGCACAATTAGTCATAGCAGGATCTGATTCTAGGTCAGCTTCTATCCTAGCTTTTGTCCATGCTGACATGTGATTAACCCGCATGTGTCTACTTAACCTTCCTGTCTAGCGTGTGCCTTCTCTAGATCCATGTTGATATCTAACTCTACAAAGGCTACAAATAGCTGCATCTACATCCCTATCATGTTCAAAAAAATTCATACAAGTGATTTTTTTACGTTCTTTTCTAGGGTTACCCTGTAGTAGGAGGTACAGAAGGAGGCTGAGCTCCAGTCTGAGTTGGATGAGTATTTTATCTAATTCAACTTCTTCTTCCTCATTCATTATTTCGTCATCAAATTGCTCCTTTCAATTAATATTAAAATCGGCGGGTAGGCTCAAAAAAATTTCATCAACATAAGTATAATCCTCTATATATTTTCTAGTTAAGAGGATTAGGATTACTAGAACCAGCATATTTAATATTCTTGTAGTGTATTTCAAATATTTTGTCACTTGGCAACTATGAATAAGTGTCATAAAAATAATGTGTGTGGCATTTGCATAAACTTTTAGAGACAAGTGTCATGCATACACATTTATTTAGCTTATAAATAGACATTCATCCTTCAGCAGAATGTATTAATTTACATACTTTTCTCTTCTTTGCTTCTTACACGTTCTATCTCTCCCTTAAATTTAAGCTTTCTTTATTTTTTAACTAGTCTTTTTTATTGTCTTTTAACTTTATTTTTCTAAAACTTGCTGACGTTAATTAAATATTGTTGATTCATGTATTCTCTAATTTATATTAGAGGAAGACTTGTTTAATTTTGAGAAAATATTTCACATTGCTGAAATAGTTTCTTACGACAGTGTCTAGCACGACTCAAGTCAATTTGTGTATTTACTCTAAAAATATATTATCGTAGTAATATTCTATTTTTCAAGTACTGTTATTTTACTTAGCTAAATAAATAATATTTATTATTATTGTTATTATTATACTGATTTTACCTTGTTTCCCAACCATCTAAGAAACTAGGACGTACAATTACTCATGAAAATATTGATAATACCGATGTTAGCGTTGTGTTGGCTGCTCTCATTTCCGTCATCTTGCCAGATGTAAATACAGTGATGCGTCCACAACTTAGTCATACGATGATGCAAAATGCAGGTATGTAAATAGATATGGTTGCAAGCTCAAAACCAATAATAAAACCTTCATGAAAAATGCATCTCAATGCAAGAGAATATTTGTGAGAAATGATAATTCCGTTAAGCCTTTGGCTGAAAGGGGTGATATAATTATTGCGGTCATTTCAGAAATAAATATTGAGGCCAATGTGAGAAACTAGGTGATAGACTCTGGTGCTACTAGGCACATTTGTGTAAAGAAAAATGATCTTGTGTCATACACTCAAGTTGAAGAATGAGAAGAAATTATTTATCTTGATGACTCAAAGACAATTCAAGTTCTTTTTCTATTATAAGTTGAAAGCGAAGTTGATAGTCCTCGTATTGGTAATTATTATACGCTAAAAGTCTATATAAGATATAGAAGGCAAAATAGGAGAAAATCAAATAAATAAAGAAAAAGATGGGAAAGGAAAAGTTCTTCTCAAACTCACATCTGGTAAAATCCTAGCATTGAATGATGTATTGCATGTTCCTAATATCTAAATTAATTTGATTTCTGTGGGATTATTAGAAAAAGTTGGGGTGAAAGTTTCTTTTGAAAATGATGGGATCATACTGACCAAAAAATATTATTTTGGTGGGCAAAGGATCTTGTAACCATGATCTATTTGTGCTTAATTCTAGTAATATCAGTGAAAATGCTTCTACTTCTGCGTATATGATTGAGTTTATTTCTTTGTGCCATGTTAGATTTGGACATGTTAATACCATATATATAAAGAAAATGCAATCACTTGATTTAATATCTGGTTTAGACTTAAATAATTTTGACAAGTGAAATATGTTTTGAAGTTTAAATTACTAAAAAGTCGTATTTTTCAGTAAATAGAGAAATTGAATTATTATCATTGATCACACTGATTTAGGTGATTTAAAGCAAACTAGGTGGTAAAAGATATTATGTGACTTTTATTGATGATTTTGTTAGATTTACTAAGTTGTACTTGCTTAGAAATAAAGATGATGTTTTTAATTCCTTTATTTCTTATAAAACTGAGGTTGAAAATTAATTTAGTAGAAAACTTAAGAGAATTAGATCTGACAGATGTGGAGAATATTTATCTTTAAATAGGTATTATTCATGAAATAACTCCACCTTATTCACATGAGTCTAATGGAGTAGCTGAAAGAAAAAATAGAATACTGAAAGAAATGATGAACTCCATGTTAGTTAGTTCTAATGCACCTGATAATTTGTGGGGTGAAGCTATATTATCTACATGTCACTTACAAAATAGAATTCCTCATAAAAGAACTGGAAAAACTCCTTATGAATTGTGGAAATGTTATAAACATAATTTGAAATATTTAAAAGTGTGGGGTGCCTTGCTAAAGTTCTTTTGCCTAAACCTAAAAAGAGAAAAACAGGTTCTAAAACTGATGATTGCATGCTTATTGGATATGTTGAACATAGTGTTGCATATAGATTTCTTGTTTTGAAAGGTGATGTGCTTGATTGCAATACATTAATTGAGACAAAGAATGCAGAGTTTTTTTAACATATTTTTTCACTGTGTGATAGAATTTCTCATGCACTTGTTGAAAAAATAATGAGAATAATGAGCTAACCTTTAATGAGGAATTGAGAAGGAGCAAAGGGCCTAGGAAAGAATATTTTTCTTATGGAAATGATTCTCAAACTTTTCTTGTTGATAATGAATCATAAAATTATTTTGAAGCTATATCTTCTTATGACTCTAAATTTTGAAAAGAGTCAATAAATTGAAATTAATTATATCATGCAAAATAATACATGAATTTTGACTGATTTACCTCCTGGTGCAAAACCTATTGGTTGTAAATGAATTTTTAAAAAGAAACATGATCCTGATGGCTCTATAAATAAATATAAATCTCTTTTAGTAGCTAAAGGTTTTTCTCAAAATAAAATATCCCACTGGCCGCTGGCAGAAACTGCTGGAGGGTGCGGGTTCCACTGCCACTGGCCCCACTGCTGGGCCCACGGTGGTGGTGGGCCACTGTACCCCGTATGGGACCCACCGCCGGTTTGTTGATCACCGCCACCAGAACCGCCTCGTTTGCCCCCGCGGTTTTTGTTATTTTTGCGATTATTCTTGCCTCCACCATTATTATGGTTTTGGCCCGAATTATTAACAAAACCCGAAGGACTAGGAGATGATGCCATCATGACAACTAGGCTTCCTCTGGTAGCCGCCTTTTTAGCCAAACCGGCTTCTTCCAACGTCAGCATGGAGCGGGCTTGATGAAAGTCGGGAAGAGGGTTGCTTTGGCGAAGGAGAGTTCCAACACCATTATAGGCCTCCGAAAGACCGGCAACCAACTGTAGAACTAGACGATTATTTGTTACCGGTGCGCCAACATTACGGAGTTGATCCGCCAATTCCTTTAGTTTCTTGCAATATGCAGAAACGTTCGGAAATACGTCCATTCGAACGAGAGAGAATTCCTGCTCGAGTGTGACGACACGGGAATGTTGGTTGTCTTGGAATATGTCACGCAATCTATTCCATGCAGCCATAGCCGTGGTATCTGGCTCCATAATCGTCTGTAGAAGGTCCACTGAAATAGTGGCGTATATCCACCGAAGAACGGTAGCATCAAGTGTAATCCATAGCTCAGGATCCTCCGCAGGACGGGGTCTAGCGGGAGGAATGATGTGATGAAGAACTTGATAAGATATAGCGTGAATTTTAAACAACTCTGCCCACGTTGCATATTGAACGTTTTCCATCTCAAGGACAATAGGGACACTTAGCTTGATATTGGAAACCGTGAGGGTAGGGTGAAAATTGTTCTTAGACATATTTGAAAGAACAAAGAAGGATGATAAATTTAAGAGAGGTTTTTTTTTTTTTGAGAGCGGAAGACGAGATATTTGGAGAGAAAACCCGAGGGAGGGGGGGTGGGTTGTCTCGGCCAAGGAGGCAAAAGTTTGAGAGAAGAAAACTTTTGTTTAGACCTAGTCTCTTGATACCATGAAAGAAATAATCCCCTTGATTATTTTCATTGATTGAATAGATATATATACAAGTTACAAAATAGGAGAATCCTATTCCTAATCTATTCCTAAAACCTTATTCTACCATAATTCTAACTATACAATTATGGTAAGTGTATATCCTAATTATGGTAATAAATATACTACAATATACACACAATATTCTTTCCTTAATATACAACTTATATCTACTGTTTTGCTGCCTGTGATCCCGTGATGGGCTGGAACTGGGCTACTATCGACCCACTGCCTAGAGGCTGAAAGGCCTTGCTGCACTGCTGGTTTGGGCCATTGGCCGAGAGGCCCAACTGACTGCACCTCTGTTTTGCTGCTTTGCTAGTGATATATATGTGATATACACTGCTGTATATTCAGTGTATATCACATGTATATTACTCTGTTTAACAATCACTATGCAACGTTTGTGGTAAATGGTTTTAGTAGAAACGTATGAATGCAAAATTCTGTCTCATATTAAAAGATGTGGAAAGTTTTCCATCTCTATCATTTTCATTATAGCTGATTTCTATATATATATCCGTTCAATCCAATAATCCATTAATTTATTCTCTCTCAGAAGCTGAAGTTCTCTCAGCTCCACCAAAGTTGGTATACAGCAAACTTATTTTGCAGTAGGCTCATTAATCATCTATGACTCCTTATGTAGCTTACAGTTTCTACTTTCTTCAGAATATGGTAGGCATGCATAGACTGATAATTTTCTAGCATCTTTGCAGTTTCACATGGAAACTTTTGGTGTCATTTGAAGAAAAGTGGGATTGTCACTTGCAATAAATAAAGTTGCACCCGATAATTGGAAGGTTGGATGTGTTACTTAGGCCTTTACGTTCTTGTTTTTAGTTATAAAAAAGGTGCACGCGGTAATTGGAAGGTTGGATGTGTTACTTAGGCCTTTACGTTCTTGCTTTTAGTTATAATATCCACAGATGTGATAGTACCATAAGATTTGGAATTCTTCTTCCTTAAACCCACACAACCACGTTTTGCCACCAGTTCCAACTCTTTAGAATGACATTCAGATTGAAGATGATAAAAAAAAAATTCTCCCATTTCTCCACTTCCACATGAAATATAACAAAACATGCAGTTCAGTCAGAATCTTGCCCTGCGTGTTCCTATTGGAGCATCAGCATCTACTTTGAGGAAACTCTTTCTTACTGTAAATGGAACACTGCTATATCTTGCCCTCAAATGAATGACGAAATTACAATATACTTTTCTTGATTAATAAAGTCATTTGTGTTCTGTCATCCTGAATGTACAGAAGTAGACAAGCTTGGGTTTAAGAAACTGTTCTAGTTTGGGAGATTTTATATTCGTCAGGCATCTATGGACTAAAAATGGATGGGAAAATAGATTGGCTCTTGCTGCGCTTGGTATGTGGGTTAGGGGTGCACCCACGGGTTCGCTCATTATCCATTGAGTTTCAAACCATGCGCTACTTGCCTCTGGAATTTCTCAGTTATGAAAAGAAAAGGTTGGCTCTTGCAGTTTTATAAAAAAAAAGTCTCGACTCATTTTAGTTAAATCTAATTTCCAAAGTTTTTCTGCAACCGACCTGTCTAGTCCCTCTGCCATGTTAGCCGACCAAATTAAGTCAAACTGTGCGATTCCACTTGCATTGTCCTGCTCCCATTTCTCTACCATCTTACCAACCACTTCCAAACTATCTACACACTGAGTCGGGTTTACAGAGTGTGAGGGAGTGGTTTTAGAATATAGCGGAGGAGGCAATGAAAGTAAAGTTGGGTGGTAATGAATGTTGGGAGTTTTGCTCTATGGTACTTTATAAAGCAGTACGGGAAGTATTTAACTATTACAAGTATTCGAAAGGATAAATAAAGATTTCAATAATTCAACATGGAATCTGAAATTACAATCGTTACACAAGTAAAAACTGGAAATTCCAGTTTTGTAGAAGACGGAAAAATGTAAAATGTTTTTGCTGAGTCGAGTGTAGCACTCTGTCCTTAAGACAATATTGCCCCGTATGTATCCTTTATACGTCCTGGACAATTTGTCTCCCAAGATAAAACAGCAATGGAACCCTTGAGCAAAGGAAACTCAAGAGCTACCGTGAAGAATATTGAGTAACGAAATGATGCTTGGAAGTTGTAGGAAGAAAACTGTTTTTGTTGTGTATTTTCGTGAGCTTTATGAACTGTTATTTTTCTGTTCTTTGTGGTTCTCAACAATGGTGTAAGGGTGTGTTTATATAGGTGAGGGAGGGGCTGAAAACTGCCTCCATAATAGCCAAATAATGGCCATTAATGCGAAGTAAGGTGTTTAAGGCATGGAAATGTGGTGTGGGACAAATCTACCACATCGGTGGGAATAGGAAGAATTGCTCTCTATATATGTCTCAAATTGGTAAAGGGTTTGGGACCCCAAGGGGTATCCCATGTGTTTAAAGGAGGGAAGACCTAGATGTGCTTGGGTTCAAGGCTAAGCCCACACGCGCGCCGCCGCCGCCCGCCCGTCCCGTCCGGTTCCGGTTTCGAGTTCCGGGCTCCGGGCTCTCGGGCTCACGGGCTCACGGGTCGTGGGCTGTGGGCTGTGGGCTGTTCTGATATTATCTTTTTGGACCAGAGAACTCTGCCAAATGTACAGTTTGATCCCTGAAGTTTCATATGTACAGTTTGGACCAGAATTCTTTCATATGTACAGTTTGGTCCCTGAAGTTTCAATATTTACAGTTTGGTCCCCAGAGTTTCTTGATATTTTTCTGCCTACCGTTGGACTGTTTTCTGGAGCATTAAACAACCATTATTTGGCTGATTAATTCCTCCATTAACAGCCCATTACTTGGGCGATGAGCGACCTCTTTCAATGGCCTTAATAGCCATTACTTGGTCATTTTAATGGCCTCCCTTAATGGCCATTACGGCCTTGTTTTTGGCAGTTGGACAGCCCCTTCTCCTTGCTATATATTGAGCCTTCTTTGGCTCAATTCGGAAGGAAGAAACAGGCCAGAAAATAGACGAAAATACAGGCTGAAAACCGGTGAAATAAGGCAAGAAACGACCGAAAAATTGAACGAAAATCGAGCGAAAAAACGGTGACCAAGCGCGACGAAAATCGGTGAGCAAACCCACACATATACACAAGATATACACTACGAGAGACACATTATATACACGAGACAAAAGAGAAGAGTATTGAGAAACTCTTCCTTCCTATTCCATAGCTTCAAAGACAAGTCAAGTCATATTTGTTTTCTTCGCCAGGCTCAACCTATTGGCTTTGTAGCGTTGAGATTAAAGTGTTGTTTTATCTTGGGAGACTATTGCCCGCTAACGTAAAAGCATATATACGGGGCAATCTTGTCTTAAGGATAGAGGGCTATCCTCGACTCAACACACAACGTTGTAACCATCCGATTTAGTTGTTTCTTGATTTCCGATTATCAAGATTTAAGGCACAACAAACTTTGCGGCAGTTCTCAACATTGGCTTTGCAAGTTGATCAAGATTCAAGACACAACACACACGCGGCAGTTTTGAAGATTGACAATTTATTTATCCTTTCGAACATTTGTAATAGTTATTACTTCCCGTACTGCTCTATAAAGTACGATAGAGTACCAACAACTTAAGACAAGAGTGTATAGTATTACTATTAGTGTTCGAAAGATGTCGGTCAAAAGTTGTATGACCAAATCTGGATATGGCAATGGTTTTCTGGTAGAAGAGAGTGATGATGATGAACGTGTTCATGGTGTCACCGCTACCAAGATCGGTGGGAAAAAGCGCTCTCGAGAGCACGAGGATGTCAACGGGATAAGAGGAGAAGATCGAAGATGTACTTCTATCTTGCGGCGAGAAGGCCCGTATATATCCCGGACAAAAGATCCGAATAATGGTGAGAAGGAAATGGACACTCGGTCGATGAAGTGGACCGAAGTGAGCCGAATCCGAAATTGGGATAAGTAGTTTTTCTTACTTGTCAAGAATAAAGATTAAATTATGTCGATTAAAAATGGATTAAAGTAAGGAGGAATATGAAAATAATTTATATTCCTTATGCTTTAACAAATCGAAGTTTAATCTCATCTTCTTTTCCGTTTAAAGATTGGATTTTGTAAACGACTTAAGAAGATCCGTTCTTTTAAGTGTAATTACTAAAGTGTGTAAAGTATGTTCGCACATACGAGGGAGTAAGATCCACCGATCGTGCGAAAATCGTTACCACTCTTAAGTAAGCGCCAAGAATTATCTGGGCACCAATCTTAACGAAAGGAGTCTAAAAGTTAAAGACGTTGAGCATGTCATATTATTTGGCGAGAAGATCCTTCATAGGATGATATTGGACACTCGGTCATACAAAGCCTCCGGCGACCGGGTGGGCCAAAATTCCTTTGATATGATTATATTGGACACTCGGTCATACAAAGCCTCCGGCGATCGGAGTAGGGCCAAAATTCATTTCATAGGAAAAATAATGGACACCTAGTAAGGTGGGCCACGCTTTCGGTCTTAAATGATCGAAGGCCTAAAGAAAAGGCAGAAAAGAAATTGGACACTCGATCCAAAGCAACGGAGTGGGCCGAATATCCGGATCACATATGATCCGGTTACGCCTAACCACGGGTAAGAGGTTGTTCATGTGAAGCAACACCACCTCTAAAGTAGAAGGGGTTGGAGAGGTTGTCCTCAATAGGACTTCATGGATTGGGATCACTCAAAGATGAGGTGATACATATTCCTAACTTGGTTTAAGGGACGCCGTTGGTCAAGCTTTGGTTTGAGATTAGTCCAACAGTGCAGTGATAACTAAGAATGGTACGGTATGTCCGTAGCCAAATGAATGATATATTTGTAATCCGTGCGTCTATGCCATCATAGATTAAGACACGTTAAATAGCAAGTCATTCAAAAGCTAACGATGTTGAGATTGTTGCCTTCTTCGACATAAACCCTCAAAATAAATGTGAGGTAGATGAAGAGGCAAAATCACCTTTCCAAATTCCGTCAAGGGAATAGCGAAAGAAGCACCGCTCCTCTAGAACTTAGTCACACCTACTTGGGTGATTTGAAGTTTATACAAAATAGAGGGGAGACAAGTACGTTGTGATCTTCATTGATGATGGTACAACGTATGGAATCCTTTGTTTGTTAAAAAGCAAAGATGAAGTTGTTGAAGCGGATAAGCGCTACAAAGCGAAGTTGAATATCAACTAAGCCTACGGATTGAGAAATTCGTAGTGATAGAGGAGAATGTGAAGCATCGTTCATTAAACGACTTGCTCATTACTCACCTCGGTCTAACGGTGTTAGCCAAGCGCAAACCCGTACGCCTAAATTATGTAGGGCAAGGCGATCCTTACCGCTAATGCGATTCTCAACAGAACTCCGCATAAGGATAAGGATAAGGATAACTCTCCGTGTGAGACATGGAAATGATCTCACATACAAAAGTTGTGATGTGGGATGGCTTGGTAGAAGTTGGACTACCGAGACAGGTCAAGTTCGACCTAAGACTGTAGATTGCATATCCACCGGATCTCGTAAATAACGATAGTGCTTTGATCGCCTCTTGGCATCAAAGAATGCTGAATTCTTTTAAGATAGCTTTCCTTGAAAAAGGAAAAAGGAGTAATTGCTCAAGGTTATCAAGAACCCGCGAGGGCCTGACTGTCCGGAACTGGACGTTCCGTATCTACAGGACTCGAAAGTTGCTTGCTATCCGGAACTTAATATTCCGGATCTGCGAACTCGGGGATTCTAGATGTTGAACCGAGAAGGAGCAAAGAGGGGACAAAGACTTGTTCCATACCTTCTAGCTTGTATGGTTGAGAACAAACCACGGACAATTAATAAATAATTGTCATCTCCAAAAGCGCTGCTTTGGAAAGAAGCTACAAAGAGAGAAATAGACTCTATCATATAGAACCATACTTGCGTAATGGTTGATCTTCCTCCGGAAAAGAACCTTTGGGTTGTAAGATGTGCTCCCCGCGTGAGTAGCTTCACATCCAGGGCCATTGCGGTCTTGCGTGGCATGAATGTTGAATTAGCCTTCCCAACCGTAGAGTTGGAAGAAGAGAATCGACTTGGTTTGCTTTGACTGTTGGGCTTCTTCCGAACTTTCATTTTGGTCCCCGAAATGTTTACATTTTGGTCCCGAAAGTTTCGATAAAACAGAACAATGAATCGACCACGAAACATTGACTCGAAGTTAGAATGCCAACGAGTTGGAGAATCAACAGGTCTAAAAGTAAAAGTCATATTGAAACAAAGTCTCGATATGAAAGATATGGGTATCACAGATGACATCTTTGGAATTGGATTTCTAAGACATCTAACGGATGGTCGATAGTTGACGAGTCTCGTTGAAGCCACCAATGGATATGAATCATAGAACCGATTGGAATCATGGTGCACCCATAGACAAGGAGCGATATGCTCGGGTCACGTGTAGTTCAATGTATTGTACACACTACAACCGACCCAGGTATCGTCTTACAAAGCGATCGGTTGAACTAAGGTTCACCGATGATTTCAATACATGATCAATAGAAAGGCGTTAAGTCGGATATGACGATATCTGAATTATTCACTTATCTACGGATTATAGTATTCGGATGTCCAATGTTACGAGAGAACACCGTGATGCAAAGCGGGACATCGATATGAAGAACACCAAAGCCACAAGTAAATGTGTATGGTGGTTCTTGGAAAATCCTCTAAGCAAACTTGCATCGGCCGATTCATGATGGAATCGGGGTTTATCTCTTTATACAAAGCATGATAGAAGTTGAGTGACTTCACGACTCTTTAGAGGACGTCCCTTATTGGGAGAAACCCGTGCCTTCGGCGGTTATACACGTGGCTAGCCGGTCGGCTTCGGGAAGGACACGGATGACGGCGTCGGACATATCTTTTAGGATCCGTCGGAGACATAAGACCGTATGGCGGTTGATCATCACGGGTGTCACATCCTTGTTTACTAACTAAGGGGCTACCGGAGATCAAGTGTTCTGCTGTCTAGGGGAATTGGCTTAAAACCCAAACAATACGAACCTTTGCGGTGGAAACCCAACCATACGATTGGAGATCCCAAGAATGTGGTTCAATGGGAAAACTAAGCGGCAAAAGGTTCGGTTGAGCGCTTCGGTGGAAGCAAGAAGCACTTCGGATGATGATTTCGTACGGAAACATGAATCCAAAGTCGTTCCCGCGATAGACATTAAAGTGCTTTGCATGGTGGGTAAAGGTTAAGTTTCCAAACCTTTAAAAGATCCTCAAACGGTTGAGGTTAAGGTTGGGGGGAACTTTTAATGATTCCTAACACTTGTGAAGTGGGGTATAGCAGGATACCTTGTAGGAGATCACCTATTTAAGTGCGAGGATGGCCGACTCAAATGAACGCACTTAAGAATCCAAGTGTGTCCATGGCCACAACGGACGAAACGTAAGAAGGAAAATGAATAAGAAGAGTTATTGTGTTGATATCGTTGTCTTGGCTTACACTAAACACCGACGGTTCAAGACATCACGTTCACCGCGCGAAAGTAAGTCCGATGGTTTCAACTAGGGAAGGTTCAAAGCGAAAGCTACCTCTCCTGATGCAATATCGTTTCGCTGAAAGATTGCTGAAATGTAGGCACCTTGTGCGTGCGCCACAATCTCTCTTTCATAGAGGGGATTGTTGGAAATTAGCCTTTGGCGGGGAGATGCGTCCACCCATCTTTGATGAATTAAACACTAGTGTTTCGCATGTTGGAGACCTTGTCTCTTCGCACATGCATGATCTACGAAGTGAGTAGATGACCGTAGGGCCAAGAATCGTCTAATTTCGTTGAAAAATGAAAGAGATATTGGTCCATGAAGTAAGGTGTTTGAGACATGGAAATGTGGTGTGGGACAAATCTACCACATCGGTGGGAATAGGAAGAATTGCTCTCTATATAAGTCTCTAATGTGGTAAAGGGTTTGGATCCCCAA
This sequence comes from Anisodus tanguticus, assembly GCA_034509755.1. Taxonomy (NCBI): domain Eukaryota; kingdom Viridiplantae; phylum Streptophyta; class Magnoliopsida; order Solanales; family Solanaceae; genus Anisodus; species Anisodus tanguticus. The sequence continues at coordinate 26,657,966 of CM067541.1, read as the reverse complement.
GGGGTATCCCATGTGTTTAAAGGAGGGAAGACCTAGATGTGCTTGGGTTCAAGGCTAAGCCCACACGCGCGCCGCCGCCGCCCGCCCGTCCCGTCCGGTCCGGTCTCGGGCTCGGGTCACGGGTCACGGGTCGTGGGGTCGTGGGCCGTGGGGGCGCGGGCCGGGGGGTCATGGCCGGGGGCGTGGTGGGCGTGGGTCGTGGGCCTTTCGATATTATCTTTTTGGACCGAGAGAACTGCGCCGGATGTACGTCGATTTGATCCTGAAGTTTCGGATGTACGGTTTGGACCGAAATTCTTTTATATGTACGAGTTTGGTCCCCGAAGTTTCAATATTTACGAGTTTGATCCCGAAGTTTCGGATATACGGTTTGAACCGAATTCTTTCGGATGTCTTGTTTGGTCCCGAAGTTTCAAGATGTACGAGTTTGGTCCCCGAGTTTCAAGATGTACGAGTTTGGTCCCCGAAGTTCGAAATTTCGTTGGTCAAAACGAAACGTCAAGCACTCAATTCGGCCATTTATTTTGGCTGAATTACTCCTCCTATAATGGCCAAATCCGTTGGTTCTTTCACCATTTATGTTGGTGACTTTACTACCTCCATAATGGCCATTATTTGGCTATTATGGAGGCGATTTTCAGCCCCTCCCTCACCTATATAAACACACCCTTACACCATTGTTGAGAACCACAAAGAACAGAAAAATAACAGTTCATAAAGCTCACGAAAATACACAACAAAAACAGTTTTCTTCCTACAACTTCCAAGCATCATTTCGTTACTCAATATTCTTCACGGTAGCTCTTGAGTTTCCTTTGCTCAAGGGTTCCATTGTCGTTTTATCTTGGGAGACAAATTGTCCAGGACGTATAAAGGATACATACGGGGCAATATTGTCTTAAGGACGAGTGCTACACTCGACTCGGCAAAAACATTTTACATTTTTCCGTCTTCTACAAAACTGGAATTTCCAGTTTTTACTTGTGTAACGATTGTAATTTCAGATTCCATGTTGAATTATTGAAATCTTTATTTATCCTTTCGAATACTTGTAATAGTTAAATACTTCCCGTACTGCTTTATAAAGTACCATAGAGCAAAACTCCCAACAATGAATACCAAAGTCTGTTAAACTTCGATCAATTTGGTCAACTTAGTGGATAGAAGGTCCGACTTTGTTTGTATTGCATGAATTCAAGGTTAAATGAGCTGTAGAAGTATAATTCAAGAGCCAAAACTGCCATTTGCCTGTACAGATTCTATTAGAGGATGATAGAAATTTAATCCACCTCCTCGTCATTCTAGTGTTTTTGGTAAGTTATAGATCTTATTGTATCAGTAGTGTTCTAAGTTTCGAGACATGATATGATTTCTGCTGTTGTGTGATTGTTGGGTACGGGGACAAGAGGAAATATATGTATTTTAGCAACAGAAAGGATTTAGTTTAAATCAAGTGAAAAGGAGCAATTTGTGATTTATAAATACTTTTTATGAGTAGATAGGTCAGGAGATCTTCACTTCATCGATGTGTAAAAGCTAAGGGATGTTTAATCTTTCAGTTGACTTGTGATCTGTATCCAATAAGCACAAGTCCCTAAAATGATGAATAAATAGAATTTAGCAATATCCCTTTTGTTCCCTCCAATTCTCACACAAAATTCGTCCTGGAGTTCTTTGTGTTTTGTTTTGTGAAATAGTCATCAGTTCAGATAGAACCATCCTTTTCAGGACACAGAATTGGTTAATATGCCCGTCACTAATGCCATTAATTTGTCTTCCAGAATGAGCCAGCAGGCAGGATCCTGGAGCTTTCAATTTTTCATTTAGCAATGTCTGAAATATAAGTATTAGGAACACGTCACCAGATAGTCATCAATGAGGTATTTTTCTCTCTCTAACATTTTGGATTATGAGTATCTATCGGAAACAGCCTATCTACCTGCCAAGATAGGGGTAAGGATGTAAGATCTGCGTACATTCTATCCTCCCCATAGCTCACTTTGTGAAATTTCACTGGGTATATTTTGAATTATCTTGAATAACTGGACTACTTAACCTCTCTAGTCCCCATGCATGAAAAGCTGAGAAGCGAAGTGTTTCTTCTTGCTTCCTTCCTTTACTTTCTGTAAATCAACTTTAGAAGAGCTTTCAATTGAGGCTGATTAGTGTGTAAGTAGAAAAATGAAGTTTCTCCAAAGACAGGAATGGAGGCCAAGTCAAAGATGCGAATGGTTTCATAATGATTCCTCGTATTGATTTGACACGACTTAATATTGTACGACTTAATACTGATTTGTATGAAACTTGCACGCAAATATAGTCTATCACCAATGAGGTAAATGGTTTCATATTGATTCCACCAATGGATTTGAGACGGCTTAAAATTCTCTTTTTGTTGAGTTCTTTATATATTGCACAAAACTTGCATGCAACAATAGTCTATTGTCAAGCTCTCATGGCTTTGGTCTAGTGGTGGGAGCATAATTTATAATTTAAGAATTAGGCGCACGTCACTGGTTCGAATCCTGCATAAGTTAAAAGCATGATATTTAAGTGGAGAAGGGTAGTGAGGCGGCCCATCATCCACCTAGTTTCGAACCGTGCAACATTGGCCCTCGGAGATTTTTTGAGTATAAAAAAGAAAGTCTAACATCAATGAGACAAATTCAAGATTTAGAGTAAGTTCATAATGAGTATAATCTTAATATATGGATTTATTTTATGTGCATATAATATACATAAAAATCGAGCCGAAGGTAGTGGGTTCAGGTGAACTTGCATAACCCACCCTAAATCCACCTTCCCTTGTAATTTCTTTCCTCGTCTTTTGATCCTGCTCATCACTAACAATTTATTTTATTAAGCACTCAATGAGCAGTTGAACTCAAATAATTTCATTCTCGCGTTCTTGAAGGCTGTTGACCTTGCGAAACGATTCTGTGATGGGGCGGCACCCCGTATTGTCAATGGCTGCCTTAGGACATTTGTAAGGGATCTTGAAATAACAAAGGATGCCCAAGTTAACCAGTCACTGTTTACCTGATGCGTCCAAGATCAAGAATTTGACAAATACTCAAAGAGTTATATCTTCAACCTATATGAGACACTCTATCTGGTCATTCCTTACAAAGCCATGAGCAGAGATCAGCAGTGCCTTGAGATCCAGCGAACGGGACAAATTTGTGCTCTTATCCAATACAAGGAAGATCTGTATATCAAGATGTTAACATTGCCAATTGTCAAATGTACGGTTAATATTGTCATGTCAATGATGTAAGCAATGTATATTGTATCGCCTTAATTCATTCATTCTGCAGTCTCTGTATTTCGGTATGCCGAATTTTTTAAAGGCATTAAGCCTGACATGGAAATTCAGTTTGTAATAGCTTTTTGCAGAGCCAATAAATGTGACTGGTTTAAGGTTTGAAATAAAGTTGGAAAAAATAATAGTGTGCGTGGATGATGGAAGACGTATTTCACGAAATGACAACTATCTTAACTTTAACAGTTTTTTACTTTGTTCCTACTTCCTACTAACATGTAACATTATTATTAATTTGTTAGCTGTCAAAATTTTCATCAAAGCACTCGGCAATTTGTTAATGTTAGTATTAATTTTAATATATTTTTGCTCTGGAAAATAAGTTATGCCGATCAACCAAACACCTGAAACATATTTCATGAAAAATGACTTATGTTAGACCAAGGCATCAAGCACCCAATTTAAAACATGAAGTAAATTCAAATGTCAAAGTTATAGGTTTCAACTAATAGTTCAAAATTACATTGAAATATATTAAATAAAGGAACATCAAATTTAAAAAATCTTAAGAGAGTGGATACTGGCTAGTTCCGCTCCTTCGTTTGCTTATTCAGTATTCACATTACAAAAGTTTAAGAGGACCAAACATATAAATTGCCTGAAGACCCTATGTTCCAAGGCCACTATTTATATATATTCTGGCCGAGGACAATAATCACCTAATAATCCAGCTAACCAACATACAACACCTGATACACCACAATCCCTTGGAATTATACTGCACCTTGAAGAAGAAGTAGAAAAACAAATAAATATAGTGATAAATTTTATTCATGATCGTCGTAGTAAAGACTCTAAACTCAAATCTAAAATAATGAACCTTCAACCCAAATAGGGATTATAACCGGAGAGCTAGAGTTTAAGTTTAAGTCACATATCATGCTTTTACTTACGAAATCTCTTCTGTCCAGCGTTAAATATGTTTGAGGATTTTCTGTTAAATTCTAATTGGAGCAATGTTCCTTGCTCAGTTAAGATAAAAGCATCTGCAGCTTTCTCGTTGTGTACCCACTTCTCTTAAATACTACTAGTAGCATTAAAGACTCCACGGAAGAGATGTTGTGATGAAATATAATGAACGTAAAGATTGTGAAAGTCTAATACTGTTATAGTCTATGGTAAGTCATTTAATCAAAAGCTAGTAGAATTTAGGAACCTTAAGAGAATTATATATTGGGTTCGATCATGCTAAATATTTTGTTTACCATGTCCGGCCGTGTTCTAATTAATCGTTACACATGAAAGAAATGGTAAGATTACCGTAACAATAACAACAATTACTAGGCATCAATCCGAAATAAATAGAATCAACTATATGATTTCTCACTAACCATATTTCTTCATTTAAGTTCAACTTGCTAGTATAATACCAAATAAAAATAAAGGTGAATATCTTAGTGGCATATAAATCTATGATAAAGTCCAAATACTTCTAGAAAAGCAATAGGTTCAAATTCATGTACTAACAAGACTAATACATACTCTCATCTAGTCCTTCTGTTTCAATTTATGTGAATATTTTTGAAAAATGAGGGTCAACTTTATAACTTTGACCGTAAATTTGGACATGAATTTTTCAAGTTTGTAAAAATAAAATTTATATATTTAGAAACTACATAAAAAGTAATATAAGTCATGAAAATTTATAATCTAATTAATTTTAAAAAAAATGTAAGAAAAATGTGATCAAGAAACCACTTGGTAGACTCTCCAAATAGTAATAGGTCACATAAATTGAAACGGAGGGAGTAGTAAATATCACTGATATGAATCTTTTTCTTCCATTGTACTCTATCTTTTGCTAAGTCTACATTAATTCTAAGAAATTGTAGATCTTTCGAGATAACTTCTTTTCGTGTGATTCAAAGTCAACCTCTTCCCCTTTTAACACATTCACTCACTATACTTTCTGTTAGAATTTTATGAATAGTTGTGATTGAGAAATGGTACTGTGCATCTTTTCATGGAAAAGGCTTCACACATTTTCATTCTTTTACTTTGTTGGCTATAAATACTTCATTTCCATCAGATTTTCCACATTAAAATTCTGATCATCTTCTTCTTTCTTTTCTGCACTTTAAATGTTGTAATTTATGCTGTCTTTTGTGTTCGTCGTTCACTAGGGTTTGATGTACCACTATGCTGGTCAGTTAATTCGTTCTATTCTAGGAGGATATATTCCATAAACTCGAGTACTTGAGGGGAATAATTTCCTTAAAGGAACACCATTAATTCAGTGGGCTCGAATTTATTTTCCTCTCATTCCAGATTTTGATTTAGATTATTTTTCTAATACAGATTGATAACAATCTTAAGGAAATTATTAATTTTATATATTTTGTGTTCGGTTAATCTACTAGAATCTCACTCTTTTGACAAAGAAGAAAGTAACTTTTTAAAAAAAATAAAAGTACTATTTTCATAAATAAAAAGGTACTCTTTTTGGAGACTAAAACCTTTGTGGTTTTTTACTCCCCTGTTTGGAGATTAAAATCTGTGTGGTTTTCTATTTCAAGTTACTATTCGGTTTGAAGAAATTTTTTACCGATTTAGTAGCTTTTAATTGGCTTGAAGATATAAAATCTTCGCTAGTTGTTTATTCGGTTTGAAGAAGATAAAACTTTACCGTTTTATTAAATCTATTTGTATTAGAGATTATTCGGTTTGAACATATAAAAACTTCGTCATTTTAGTCTCTGATTAAGAAAACAAGTAGATAAGAATCGAAATTTAATTTCTATTGACGACATCAAATGAAACTGTTCAGCCGTGGGACAAGTTTCTTCATTGTTGTATTAATTATTGTATATGACGTTTGTGTGGCGAGACACAACGTCGAATTAATTTTATGACACCAACAAATTACGTTGATGGCACTGGTTTAATCACCAACTGATTGTGCCATTTGAGAAAAGGGTGTCAAGCGTGTATCTTTTGTTTTGTTTGGGTATCACGTTTTTTCATGATCAATCAAACCATTAAAGTGGATAATTGACATGGAGTACTCCTGCAAGTCATTCGTGCGTTTACTACACATGTGGAGGGAGTACTACCCTTTACATGAGAGGAAAGTAAAGAAAATAAGAGTCGGATGGGCTCTTCGATCATGAACTCAAGTGTTTGAAAATTGAGAATTAATTAATTATGATAAGGGGTCTTCATGACTTGTTACGAAGGGGAGTTGTTATTTGGTCTAAACAAATTTTTATTTTTAAAAGGCACATACATATATTAATATAAAAGTGCAGATCAATTTGTGGTGTGAAAAATAAATATATTTATTTGACACCACTTAAGAGTGATTGCTTAGCATGAGTTTTGGCTAATAAGATTCTAACGTCAAAATGCTTGAGGAAATTTTTATTTATGTACATGCCGACTTAGGATTATTAATGTGTATTTTGATTTGATGTTATGGAGATAAATTCTTCATCTGCACTTTAGTTTTGAATTGTCCAAGAACATGATACTTGAAATATTTAAAATGTGGGGGGTTTCTGGCTTATGATAAAGTCAACATTAGACTTGGTGTTTAATTTGGAGTAACAAGAGATATGAAAACTGATGGCATTCTTGTATATTACGCCAAACCAATAAAATATTTAATGTTATAAAATGATAGCAATAGCAATATAAGACAAGAGATGTAGACAAAGAAGTAGAGAGGATGAGGAGATTTTCTTTTTATTTCAAGTGTATGTTAGTCGTCCTTCAAAGGTGAATAACATCCCAATTTATAGGATGAAACCACCCAATGAAGATTACTGTTAAACAAAGCAATATACACGGAATATACAGCAGTGTATATCACATATATATTAATGGATCGAAACGATCGGCAAGCGACGATGCGGCAACGACCCGGTGCGGCAAAAGGCCCGGTTCTTGTTGGGCCTCTCGGCGAGGGCCGGGCACCCATCACGGGAGCGACCGGTGCGGCCCATCACGGGAGTGAGGGCGAGAAAATCAGTGGACAAATCTTGTATATTAAGGAAAGTATATTGTGTGTATATTGTAGTATATTTGTTACCTAGATTAGGATATACACTTACCATATTGTATAGTTAGAATTATGGTAGAAGAAGGTTTGTAACTTGTATATATATCTATTCAATCAATGAAAATAATCAAGGGGATTATTTCTTTCGTGGTATCAAGAGACTAGGTCTAAACAAAAGTTTTTCTCTCAAACTTTTGCCTCCCTTTGGCCGAGAACCCCCCCCCCTCCTCGGGTTTCTCTTCCAAATTTCGTCTTCCGCTCTAAAAAAACACCTCTCTTAAATTTCCCTTTCTTCTTTGTTCTTTCAATATGTCTAAGAACAATTTTCACCCTGCCCTCACGGTTTCCAATAACAAAAGCAGTATCCCTATTGTCCTTGAGATGAAAAACGTCCAATATGCGACGTGGGCGGAGTTGTTTAAAATTCACGCTATATCTTATCAAGTTCTTCATCACATCATTCCTCCCGCTAGACCCCTTCCTGCGGAGGATCCTGAGTTATGGATTACACTTGATGCTACCGTTCTTCGGTGGATATACGCCACTATTTCGCTGGACCTTCTACAGACGATTATGGAGCCGGATACCACGGCTATGGCTGCATGGAATAGATTGCGTGACATATTCCAAGACAACCAACATTCCCGTTTCGTCACACTCGAGCAGGAATTCTCTCTCGTTCGAATGGACGAATTTCCAAACGTTTCTGCATATTGCAAGAAACTAAAGGAGTTGGCGGATCAACTCCGTAATGTTGGCGCACCAGTAACAAATAATCGTCTAGTTCTACAGTTGGTTGCCGGTCTTTCGGAGGCCTATAATGGTGTTGGAACTCTCCTTCGCCAAAGCAACCCTCTTCCAGACTTTCATCAAGCCCGCTCCATGCTTACGTTGGAAGAAGCCGGTTTGGCTAAAAAGGCGGCTACCGGAGCAAGCCCAGTTGTCATGGTGGCTTCCTCTCCTAGTTTTTCAGGTTTTGTGAATAATTCGGGCCAAAACCATAATAATGGTGGCGGCAAGAATAATCGCAAAAATAATAACAAAAATCGCGGGGGCAAACGCGGCGGTTCGGTGGCGGTTACGGTGGTCAACAAGCGGGCGGTGGGTCCCGGCCCCGGGTACGGTGGCCCACCACCGCCATGGGCCCGGCGGTGGGGGGCCATGGCGGTGGAACCCGTACTATCCGGCGGCGGTTTCCGGCGGCCGGTGGGGCTGGCCAACGGTCCGAGCCCAATACCCGGCGGTGGCGGCCCGGCGGTGGCCGGCGGCGGTAGCAACGGCGGCTACGGCCCAGGTGCACCACGAACATGAGTTCTTGGGCCCCGACCACCGCAGGCCCATCATGCAGCAGGCCCCACTCAGACTGATATCGAGGCCGCGGTGCACACGTTGGGGTTGACTCAACCGGACCCAAATTGGTACATGGACACCGGGGCAACTACTCACATGACTTCTGAATCAGGTACTCTCTCATCTTATTCCAATTTGAGCACCCCTCGGGGTATAATTGTTGGTAATGGCAACTCTATTCCAATTCAGGGTTATGGTCAGAAAACGTTGTCTCCCCCAATCCACCCCTTCTCTTGAAAAATACTTTACATGCTCCTAAATAGATTAAAAAATTAGTGTCGGTCCGGAAGTTCACTACTGACAATTCCGTTTCCGTTGAATTTGATCCTTTTGGTTTTTCTGTGAAGGATTTCAAGACGGGGAGTCATCTCATGAGGTGTGATAGTAGGGGGGATCTGTATCCTATCATGCCTGGTTTCAGTCCATCGAGTCAAACCTTGCCGTCAGCCTTTGCAGCCATCTCTCCTTCCATGTGGCATGCTCGTCTGGGTCATCCGGGATTTTCTATTTTATCAGTTTTAGATAAAAATAGTTTTATTTCTTGTAAGGGTACGAGTCGTACTCCAATTTGTCAATCTTGTTCATTAGGAAAAATTGTTAAGTTACCATTTGTAGACTCCAATTCTCATACTTCTATGCCATTTGACATTATTCATAGTGACTTATGGACGTCTCCTGTTCTAAGTTCAGTGGGTCATCGATATTATGTTCTCTTTTTAGATGATTATACTAGATTTTTGTGGACGTTTCCAATTGCAAATAAATCTCAAGTATTTTCCATCTTCATCAAATTTAGAGCGTTCATTCGTACTCAATTCGAAAGAGACATAAAAAATATTCAATGTGATAATGGGAAAGAATATGACAATAGGGAGTTTCGGGATTTCTGTGCTAATAATGGGATCAATTTTAGGTTTTCGTGTCCTCATACATCTCCACAAAATGGTAAGGCCGAACGCAAAATTCGTTCCATTAATAACATTGTCCGAACTCTCTTAATTCATGCCTCCATACCTCCATATTTTTGGCATCATGCTCTACAAATGGCCACATATCTTCTTAACATACTTCCTTCTAAAGGTCTGACATATTCCCCCCCCCTCAAAATCCTATATAATAAGGACCCTTCGTATTCTCATCTTCGGATTTTTGGGTGCTTGTGTTATCCGTTATTCCCATCCACCACAATTCACAAACTTCAGGCTCGGTCTACCCCGTGTGTGTTTTTGGGTTATCCATCGAATCATCGTGGCTATAAGTGTTTTGATTTATCCTCCAAGAAAATCATAATCAATCGCCATGTCATTTTTGATGAAACTCAATTCCCATTTACGAAAGTTCATACTCCCGAACCTAAGTCGTATAATTTTTTGGATGACCAAATATCCCCGTATATTATTCAGAATTTTTCGGACATCTCCCGTACCCAAAATCCTCCAGCGGGCCCACTTGCCCGGCCGGCCCCACAAGCCGCCACGCCCATCCAATCTAGCCACGGAACAGTTCCGGCTATTGGGCCGGTCCACCCCAATTACTGGAACTGTCCGGCCGAATCCAGTATGTACCGATTTGGGCCAGCAGGCCCACTACCTGCTGGCCAGTCCGTCCCGAGCCCAGAAAATTCCCAAAATTCTCTTAATTCTTCCTCGAGTCATAGACCGGTCAGTCGTAGTCAGCGGGGTATTTTTACACCTAAGAGATATTTTAATTTACATTCGGATGTCTCTAAATCCCCCTTGCCCCGCAATCATGTGTCCGCTTTAAATGACCCTAATTGGAAAATTGCTATGACTGATGAATATAATGCTCTTATTGCTAATAAGACGTGGGAGTTGGTGCCCCGTCCATATGGTATTAATGTTATCAGGTCTATGTGGATTTTTGCTCATAAAGAGAATTCAGATGGGTCCTTTGCTCGACATAAGGCGCGACTGGTTGGTGATGGTAAGACTCAGCAGGTTGGAATTGATTGTGGTGAGACGTTTAGTCCGGTGGTCAAACCGGCGACTATTCGCACTGTGCTTAGCTTGGCTCTTTCAAAGACTTGGCCAATTCATCAGTTGGATGTCAAGAATGCTTTTGTACATGGTGATCTCAAGGAAACAGTCTATATGCATCAGCCGTTGGGTTTCAGGGATCCCAACCGCCCTAATCATGTCTGTTTGTTGAAGAAATCATTATATGGGCTTATGCAGTCTCCACGGGCCTGGTATACACGATTTGCTGACTTTGTTTCGACTATTGGGTTCACTCACAGCAGATCAGATAATTCCTTGTTCATCTACCGCCGTGGTTCGTCATTGGCCATATATTCTGTTGTATGTGGATGATATCATCTTGACTGCCTCCTCCGATGCTTTGCGCCAGTCTATCATGGCCATGCTCAGTTCTGAATTTGCTATGAAAGACTTGGGGCCCTTGAGTTATTTTTTGGGAATTGTTGTCAAACGTCATTCAGGTGGGTTGTTTCTGTCTCAACGGAAGTATGATGTTGAGATCATCGAGAGGGCTGGGATGTCATCCTGTAAGTCCACTTCCATTCCAGTTGATGCAAACCCAAAGCTAAGTGCCGCAGCAGGTGCACCATACGAGGACCCGACCCGGTATCGCAATCTTGCAGGGGCTCTCCAGTATCTTACCTTTACCAGACCGGATATTACGTATGCGGTTCAGCAGGTGTGTTTATTCATGCATGATCCCAGAGTTGAGCACATGAATGCAATCAAACGCATCATTCGGTATATCCAGGGGACACTGGACTATGGGTTGCACTTGTATCCTTCATCTACATCCACACTTGTCTCTTACATGGATGCCGATTGGGGTGGTTGTCCCGACACCAGACGGTCGACTTCTAGCTACTATATGTTCCTTGGCAACAACTTGGTCTCATGGTCGGCAAAACGTCAAGCAACTCTATCACGCTCCAGTGCAGAGGCAGAATATCGAGGGGTAGCGAATGTGGTCTTCGAGTCATGTTGGCTACGTAATTTGCTTTTGGAGCTTCATTGTCCCATTCGAAGGCAACCTTGGTATATTGCGATAACATTAGTGCCATCTACCTTTCAGGTAACCCAGTTCAACACCAGCGCACCAAACATATCGAAATGGACATTCACTTTGTCCGTGAAAAGGTTGCAAAGGGTCAAGTTCGCGTATGCCATGTCCCGTCTCGTTATCAAATTGCAGACATCTTTACAAAGGGTCTACCAGCGGTTCTCTTTGAAGATTTTAGGGACAGTCTCAGCGTTTGAAAACCGCCCACTATGACTGCGGGGGTGTGTTAAACAAAGCAATATACATGTGATATACACGAGAATATACAGCGGTGTATATCACATATATATTAATGGACTGAAGCGATCGGCAAGCGAGCGGTGCGACAACGGCCCCGGTGCGGCAAAGGCCCAGTGCTTGTTGGGCCTCTCGGCGAGGCCGGGGCAGCCCATCACGGGAGCAACCAGTGCAGCCCATCACGGGAGTGAGGGCAGAAAATCATTGGACAAATCTTGTATATTAAGGAAAGTATATTGTGTGTATATTGTAGTATATTTGTTACCTAGATTAGGATATACACTTACCATATTGTATAGTTAGAATTATGGTAGAAGAAGGTTTGTAACTTGTATATATATAACTATTCAATCAATGAAAATAATCAAGGGGATTATTTCTTTCAATTACAAATATTAAGTGCCCAAATTAATATGTACATGTAACTTACAAAAAATTAGTGAATGTGCATGGACATCCATACAAAGAATATGTATTTCATAACACTCTTGCCGTAGTGCTATGCCGGCCCCTTTGAACAAACTGAGATACAATGATAAGCCTCTAATGAAAATTTAATGTGATTCGACTAAATTTATCTTTGATATTTACATGACGAATACATTAAGAATAAGTTCTACTAATTCATAATTGTATTTCAGAAACATAACTTAATATCCCAGTGATAAATTATGGTTCACAAACACGAGTTATAAATCATTATTGACTATAAAAATCACATCACAACATATAAATTACATTTTGAAATCTAGTCACGATGCATTCGCTGCACATCAAATGATGCACTCTTGTATGTTGTCAAATGGCAAATATAATGCCGGATTTTGTATAGTAATACAGAACAACGAAGAAAACAAAAGGGAGTAGGCCAAGATGAGGGTTAAGCGCCAAAAGAACGTACTAAGCATTACATCAAACATTTGGATGTAAATTGGTGGTGTTCAAGAGAAATTGAAAAATAGGATTAAATAGATAAAATGTTTTAGAAAAAAAACACATGCATTTAGGTTTGGTGTTGTTAGAGTTTGTCCAAAAATAAACCGACAAAATAAAAAAATAGAACATAAATGGTTTGTGTAACATACACTTGAAATAAGAAGAAAATCTCCTCCTCTCTACTTCTTTGTCTACATCTCTTGTCTTATATTGCTATTGCTATCATTTTATAACACGTTATCAGCACGAGACTCTACCGACTCAAGAAATTTTCAGAGGCTAAGGTACAATTTTTATTCTCTCTATTTTATGGCTAACCTTACAAAACTTGAGTTCGTTGCCCTCGATATTTCGGGCAAGAACTATCTATCATGGGTGCTAGATGCTGAAATACATTTGGATGCTATGGGTCTTGGAGACACCATTAAAGAAAATAATGAAGCATCCAACCAAGAAAACGCCAAGGCTATGATATTCATACGCCATCACCTTGATGAGGCCCTGAAGATGGAATATCTTACTATTAAAGATTCGCTCGTTTTATGAAAAAACTTGAAAGAAAGGTATAACCACCTGAAGCTGGTCTTCCTCCTTAAAGCACGATACGAATGGATCAATCTAAGGCTACAAGATTTCAAGTCAGTTATGAAGTACAATTCTGCGATGTTCAAAATTACTTCTATATTGACAATATATGGAGAAAATATTAGTGATTTTGATATGTTGGAAAAAACGTTCTCCACCTTTCATGCCTCTAATGTGCTCATGCAGCTGCAATATCGAGAGAAAGGTTTCACAAAGTATTGTGATTTGATTGCTCACCTTCTAATGGCTGAACAAAATAACGATTTGCTGATGAAAAATCATGAGAATCGACCTACTGGCGTTGCACCACTCCCCAAAGTGAATGAGGTGTACGTCCACTACTCTAGGCGTGGAAAATGTCGTGGCCCCAGTCGTGGTCATGGTCGTGGTCATGATAGTGACCGTGGTCATGACAGTGGTCATGGTCGTGATAATGGTCAAGGAAGAAATTCTTTTCTTGGTGTTAATCATTCATCAAAGAAAAATCACTACCAGAAGGGAAAAAAGAAGGATGAGAGGCATGAAGTGCCAGAAGAACGTGGCTTAGAAAACAAATTCTATCGATGTGGTGGAAGAAGACATTGGTCACGTACTTGTCGTACGGCAAAACATTTGGTTGAGCTTTATCAAGCATCAATTAAAAGGAAAGAGAAAAATTCCGAAGTGAATTTTATCTCTGAAAATCAATTTGACATCACACACTTGGATGTAACAGATTTCTTTGAGCACCCTAAAGGAAAGATAGATCACTTGATTAGTGATGGCTCTGTGGTTAGAGATGATTAAGTTATTTTTTATGCATTATTTTTTCTAGTCACAGTAGTTAATGAATAAAAGATCATATAACAATAGTTGTTTCTGTAATTACTTAAAATTGTGCTTGTAACCTCCTATTGAAATATGTACTGCTATGCTTCATTTCGTGTGTATAATTTTATTGTGGATTGAAGTCATATGTTACTTACTGCTTTGATTTAAACTGAATGGAGAATTGTTAATAAAATAATTATTATATCTCAAAATAAGTTAAACATGTTCTTTATTCTAATATCATACAATTTTGAGTCTTAATATTCCTCCATTAAGTCCTTGTATTTAATTGAATTGATACAAATATTGAGTTGTCTTAATGACATTTATTATGAGAATATTTTATCCATTTGCTAGATGATTTTCTTCAAACAATTGAATGTCATATATTATTTTTAATGAACAGTATATTGTTAGCTTCTAACATATCATTTGAATTTGTTGCAAATCAATTGATAATGGATTTGACCTCTTAAATAGCCATCATTGACTTATATTTTATTTCAAAATGAAAAGTTGGCTTATATATAGTTCTATGTTTATAATTTTGTATTATTGTTTTTTTTAATGCTAGTTGTTGGGCGTATGAAAATATTATGTACAGAGTATATATTTGGTATGTGGTGAAAATGATTTGATGTAAATTAATGAATTTAATTTGTAGTAGTTAATAAATGGGTTTAATGGTATGGACGTTACATTTGAGAGAGTGATTAATGAGAATTAAATTAATTTTCTGCAAAATATTAAGGTAACAATTAAAGGCAAAGACACAAAAACTTTTAAAGAATGATAATAATTATATAGATCATGGCTTTTCGAGAGTTTTTGCATTGGTGTGTATCCATATTTGTGGTTATATTTTTTCTGAATGCTTTTTATGACCAATGCCTTTATGGCCTTTAATAAAATATTATTAATATCTCAAAAAGAATAAGAATCAATTTTGGAATTTCTTACTATGTTCATTCATTAATATGTCAGGTAGTTCATTCAGTAACGATTACTTCGTTATATTACTTAGTTTCCACTTTGTATTTTATGACAATGCTAGTAGTTAATGTGTATTAGTTTTACTTTGTGTATGTCATTCGTTCTATACTGTAATATACAAAGTTGTTATGATAGAAGCACAAATTATAGTAAACTCGAAGTTTACTAAAGTAAATGACTATCATATTGAAGCTATAAATGATTGGATGACTAAATATCTACAAAATCATAGTGGGTAAGAAATATGTATTTAAAATGTCACCCTCTTTATTCTCCAAATTTTATTGCACAAATATAAGGATGATGAAATCACATGTCACGATAAACCAGAAGTTTATTGTACAAAATAGAATTCATTTCATAGTAAACCAGAAGTTTACTAAAACAAATAGCACATGACATGGTAAACCTGAAGTTTACTAGTCAAATAATTTTATCAATTGACGTGATAATTTTGGTTGTCCTGATTTAAATCTGATATGCTAAGTTAGTATTCGGAATATATTGAAGAACTAGAAGATTCTTCAAGAATTAATTTGTTTGTTCTCATGATAAGTTGATTATACTGACTAATGTTGGGATTCAATTTCCTAAATTCTAAAAAATATAAAAGGTGAATAAGGGCCCATTCACCTGTTATATGATGTCTTAAATTGATGCATTGATAAGACGGTCACATGTGCGTTTATTGTCAACCAGTAGGTTGACATATGCAAAATTTCTTGCTCAAAATAATTGAGTTGAGAGCACAGTTTTCAGATTATGTAATCAAGATAATCCATCTTGGTAATACTGGTTTATGTTCAAGCTGGTTTAGCGTTGAATGCCTCCGATAAATAGCTAAACCATTGCGAATGAGAACAAAGATTCATGTGTTGATCTGAAATATGGTATATTGCATACAACAACGTTTGTATGCTTCAGACTAATAAATTATGATAAATTCTCCCCTCATAATTGGTTCAAGGTCATGAACCAAATGTTTTCATCTAATAGTTTTATTACGGTATATGATTAATGAATCTACCACGATGCACACAGATGGATTTCCCAAAGAAGGTGAAAATGTATGTTAGTTTTTCTAACATAAGGGTAGAGAGAATAAATAGCTAAGAAATATATTGTGAATTATCACTAGTATGATCTTCGTTCAAATGATAATTCAAGTAAAATGCTAGACGCATTTGCTGATCCAACTATTTCATAATTCAGCTTGCAAGATGCTCCTAAATGTCCCTGAAGGACAGGGTTTACAACATGCGTGAAGCATGGTAGACAAATCAGTTTCAAACGCAATAATCCTTGAAAAATGAGAGGAGCAAATGATCAAAATGATCATAATAAGGAGGCAATGTTCTCTTGAAGAGCCTATAACACTTCATAAAACCTCGTACGAGATTCAGGTACCTGAAAAATAATGAAGTGATAAGATCTTAGTAAGTTGTGTCTAATTGCAAATCGATAAAAAAATATATCGTCGACGATATATTTGATACAATGTAGTGCGCAATATTGTATAATATTATGAGGATCTGAATTCTATGTCTTTTAAATCATATTGATGTAGGAATAATTACCAAGTAGATACATCTTGGTAAATTTACTGGACCTGCAGTCCTGACATGAGAAGATGTCATGTAAATTAAATACTAAATGAAATTGTCTCAGTCTATATGGCTCACATGATAAAATTATATGAATTTTTTTTGAAGAATTCAAAATGCCTGAAGCTATACAAGTTACTGAAAAACTTGTTTGTAATCCATAAATGGATTAAATGAACTAAGATTAATGTATTGAAATCACCTTAATAAATATTTATTTATGAGGGGTACAAAGATGACTCTGTTTACCCTTATCTCTTTACGATATTCAAAATATTTCATAAGGTTGTGCAAGTTGCTGACTTGAATGTGATTGTAGATTTTGAAGAGTTTTCGAAAAGCAGTAGTCTACTTGCTAAAAGAAATTAAAATGAGAAAATTAGATTGGTCCTGAAGTACCATATATTTGTTCACTTGATGCATTTATTTATCTTGATATAACTATGAGCATGATATAATTTCTTCCTTACACGGAGATACTGAAATAAGATCAATTGCATATTGTCGATTTGATGAGAGAATTTTCCAAAATTAGGGGGAGAGAATAATGAAATAAAAAGGGAAATTTTGTGAAAAAATTCATCATCGTCTCATCTTGATCTACGTGCTTCTATTAGTGAGCAAGAGGTCCAAAGATTATTCACTTGCAGAAAAAATAGCAAATCAAATGTCAGACGCATTTACATATTTGAAAAGGATTACCGAATCACATATCCCTGCAGAGAATGTCCCATTTCGGATTGATGTCCCTGTAGGACCATCTACTAGTGTCATAGCAAATGAGTCCAAAAGCACGCCTGAAGCGTGATAGACCATTGGGTTCTAAGGGTCGGAATCCTATAAAAAGAAAAATAAATGGTCAAGATGACACTAAGAAAGAATCTCATAAAGAAATGCAAGATTTGATCAATCCTGATATTCTTGAAGAAATCAATGAGTCACAAACTCAAGAAAATGAAGAAATATCAATAAATACAATTGATGTTATGACTATTTGAATCTCTTGGAAGTAAATATGGTTTGAAATACACACAACCTTATATGAAGATAATGCATCATGCATTGCTCAATTGAAGGGAGGATTCAGAAAAAGGAGATAAGATAAAAACACATTCACCAAAGTTGTTCTTCACACATGAGCTCCAAAAGAATAGTGATATCAACGTGCAACAAATTCACTCAAGTGATAATATGACTGATTTGTTCACTAAGTCTCTACCAACTGCATCTTTCGAGAATATGGTGCACAAGATTGGAATACGAAGACTCAAGCATTTGGACTGAAGTTCTCATCAGGGGGAGTTAATACATGCTGTACTCTTTTTTCCATATAAGGTTTTGTCCCACTGGATTTTTCTTGTAAGATTTTTAATGAGGCAACCAAAATATGTATTATTAGAAATGTGTACTCTTTTTCCATCACTAGAATTTTTTCCACTGGATTTTTTTCTAGTAAGGTTTTAATGAGGCACATTATCTATGGACATCCAAGGGGGAGTGTTATGAAATACATATCCTTTGTATGTATTTCATAACATTTAATAAATTTTTGATATGGTGGCCATTGAGATTAACTAGTACCATATTGATAACTGGTTATATACTTGTTTATAAGAGTTATGTTCTTTCATGAAAGGGTGTCACTAAAAATGTCGTGACTTTTCATAAAAATATGTGTCTATTAATATACAAAATATGTAATGACATGAGTGTCTTGTTAATAAGTTCTTGTTTCCCGTAGAACTTGTGAGGGAAAGCTATCCTTATGACTACCAGAATACTCAATCGAGTGCATATAGAAAAACACAATTTATTTCATATGAACAATAAAAAGGATAAAAGCCCAACTTGAATTACTTCAAAGTGTGGTGGTGTTTGGCTACAATACAAGTTTCTAAACCCAAAAGGATAAAAGTAGAATAAAAAATTATTGATTGTATTTTCATCGGATATGCCACCAATATTAAAGGATGTCAATTCCTGATTCAGAAATCAGAAAATTTTGATAGAATCATAAAATGTTGATTTATTGACATTATTCTAGTATGTCAACCCCATGATATATGTCCTTGGTGGTATTGATATGATATGCCCTTGGTGGTATTGATTTGGTAGTTAGTGAAATATTCACATAACTCGTTCTGTCTTGGTAAGGACTAGCTGATTGAACTACTAATTTGATGAGGTTGATCATATGTCTTACATTGTAGGTCATGTTAATTAGTTTTGTAATAGATGTCAATTGAAATGTTGTGACTTTTCATGATAAAATGTGTGTTGAAAGATAACTCCTTGACAAGACAAGACGATTCATTGATTGTATAAGTTCATTGATTTATAAATCGAAAACCAATTGATGTGATAAAAATTGACAATAGCTTGGATTTTCACATCAGTGAATGTGTTATTAGTTGGATATTTGGAAAAGTGAACTTACAAGAAGTGAAATGGTTGAGAAATATATATATTGGTAAAAGGTTGTGGCCACAAGTGATGTCAACCATCCACGAGTATCATGGTGTCACTTTAAGTGTAGTCACCAGTATGTGATATATCCTATTTTATATTTGTTTTACATTATAATAAATATCTCGAAGTTATTAAGGGATATAATGATGCAAAATGGAAGACCGGATCAATAGAAAGGAAATCCACAAGTGGATATTTAGTTACCATTGATGGAGGAGAAGTGTCTTGGAAATCGTCCAAAAAACATGTATTGCCTGCTCCACAATAGAGTCTAAGTTCATAGCTTTAGACATGATCGGTGAAGAAATTGAATGGCTCCGAAATTTATTGGAAGATTTTCCATTCTGACCTAAATCATTGGCATAAATATGCATACATTGCGATATCCAAACAAAAATAATAAGGGTAGGGAGCATTATGTATAACGGGAAATCTTGTCACATACGATGGAGACACAATACCATTCGACAACTACTCTCTAGTGGAGTTATCACAATTGACTATGTAAAGTCAAGAGATAACGTTTTGGATCCACTTACAAAAGGCCTAACTAGAGAGGCGGTAGAAAGATCATTGAGGGGAATGGGTTTAAGGTCTAGGACATGTCATCATGGAAGTAACTCTACCTTGTAAGGTTCATGTACCCGTCCGGTCATTTTTAACTAAAGATCCTTATTTACCTATTTTACCATTTCCGTGATCTCTGTGTGGTGTTTGTGTTTTGCGAGGATGGGTGGCACAAATCCCTAGGTCAATTTGTATGAGTTTTAGATGAAAAACCCAAAATAAGAACCTTAGAGTTGGAATGTTTGACTCAAGATTGAATTTTGAGTAGATGGGTTCATTTCCGGGTTCGGTTGCTTCCGGTAGTTCCGGAGGGTCATTTATGACTTAGTCGAGTCATTGGTTTGCTTCCTGAGACAATCAGATGTACTTTGTGTCCTTATTTATAATATTTGGATATTTGGTTATTTCGGATGATTATCTAGAAAAGTGTGCTTTAGCTCAGTTAAATGAGAAATTCGAGATCGCGAGTGAGTTCATAACACTATTTATCTTAGAGAAGCATGTCTAGTTTATATCCGAAGGGTATCGGGTGTGTTTCGGATGTTTGGTGAAAATTTGGCCTAGAATTCATTTTTGCTGGTGTCTATTGTCCTCTCCGATGACACCGTTGTCCGCTCCTATGTGTCTTCCTCTGTAGGGATTGGCTCGTAGAAGTAGGGTGTGGGTGATTTGTGAGTTTCCGCATCGGTGGAGGGATTTTACCCAGGGGAGAGTACATCTCTGCAGGGTTAGGATTTCTTTGGCACTGGGGCGAGCTGTCAACTGAATGCGCCCCAGCGAGGTCATTTCATACGGGAGTGAGACCGCTGGCTGGGGAAAATTTACTGGATCAGATAACGTATTTAATTCTCTAGGTAGAATCACTTTTCTCAAAATAGTTTTCCTCGAACCTAGAGCCGCCAGAAGGGAAACTCTAAAGTTTAGGAGTGAATTCTTCATTGAGGTAATGTTTCCACCCTTTTGTGATCAGATTTCAATATTTAAAGTCCTTTAATGGTGAAATAGTGTGTATGAGAATTGGGGAAGATAAGTTATAGTTTCATATGAGATTAAGAGAGTCAAATCTTTAATTTAAGGGTATTTTATGGATTGATTTACTTTAATATTGTGAATTAGTGATGGAATATGATAGATAATCATGTTGTGGAGTTTAAAATACTGATAGAAATCCTTTTTGATTTGGGAGAAATTCTAGGGTTTATAATTTGGGGCTTTTCTTAAATTGTTCAATTGAGGGTCTAAATGATCTCATGTTTCTAATTAACTTAATGAATGATTACTTAGTATGTATTTATGTTTTTCAATAATAAAATTTGAGTATTGATGACGTGGGCTTGGGATTGTTTTTTGATGTTTTTATTTATTTAGGGACTTGTCTTGGTATTATGTGTAGGCTTTATATTAACGAATAATATATGCTTATTAGACTTCTATTTACCAAAAGGCGCTCCAGAACGGCAAGGCTAGCGCAAATATTTGATTGTTCGAGGCTCCTTTTCAGCCCAGAGGTAGGCTACACTTTACTTTCACTAGACTCCGATAGAAGTACATAATTAGTTATAAATACTGAAGAGTATTGGGCATGTTTGGGGGTCTCACTCAAACAGTTGTGATGAACGGTTAAGTGGGTACCAATGTTGAACTGTGATGATAGGTGATTTGGGGAATTAGCCTTAAGTTGATTCCGACTGCTGATCGATTGGGATTGTCTCCATTTTATGGACTCATCTCCATACTTGTTATCGTTGTGCTACTCATCACACATGCTTTGATATGATATCCTGATTGTACTTGGAATATATGTTGATGTATTCTAGAAAGCATGTGATAATCATCTCTTTACTTGGTTGCATCTCATTACATTATCATGTCTTTCCTTGTATTGTCATTTGCATAGATACACTCATGGTTCTGATGATATCTATATTAGAGTGGTATGATATATGATGTGGGCATAAGAGACCGGGAATGTAAGAATATTTATGAGATTATGGAAATACTGAGATGATTATGATACGCGGGGGAATGGGTTGCACGCCTACAACACTTGTTATAGCTAAAAGCTAGGATCCATGGAGAAATTCTGGAGGAATATATTGTCTTCGCGGGTCCCCCATCGGTACACAGTTCATAAAATTTGATCGCTTGTATACTGGGGAATAAAGGTACCTAGAATATTCATTGCATTCATATCATACATACTTCATTTTATTAATTATTTCTGGATGGATTTCGTACTGGATTGGTTGTTGATGACTTGGTTAAATTTCGGGATATGAAAGGACTGTTAAATTGCTCATTGATACTTGGCACATCGTTGACTGAACTTTTCTGGAACTAGGTGACCTAAGTGATTATGAAATCTTACATGAATAAGGTGATTTGTGAACTCTATGAACTATTCTGTGAATAACGTGACTTAGTTAGGATATTGAATTGTTTAATATAAGACTATTTGGTGTCAACTTGATATTAATATCTTTTTGCATGTCTTTCGTCGTTGTCGATCTATGATGCCTATGGGGGTACGTTATGTACTCATGCTACACTTGTTGTATTCTTTTTGAATGCAGATACAACACCTTCCTCAAGTTCAGGATCACGTGGCTGAGTCTGAGTTGGTGGAGTTTGAGACTTCAGGGTGAGGATGTCACCTCCGGCATACCCTCGGAGGCTCCTATCTTATTCTGTCTTTTTATTGTATTCAAGAGACATGTCAGACATTTTAGATTATGTTATTCGATTGTTGGCCTATGATGCCTTATTGCAGACTTTTATCAGATTTTAGTGCTCTTGTATGATTGACTAGATCTTTGGGAGTTGTGTTTGATTCTCAGACTTATTTTTCCGCATTTATATGTTGAGACAATTTTATCGAGTATTATGTTATCGTTCCATTTTTATTTATATCATGTGAATGATTTGGGAGTGGTTTGCCTACCGGTGGGAAATGTGTAGTTACCACTACGATCCCTAAAAGGGGTCATGACAAAGTTGGTATTAGAGCTTTAGGTTAAACGTTCTTAAATTAAAGAGCGATGTTTAGTAGAGTCTTGTAGATCGGTGTGGAGACGTCCGTACTTATCTTCCAGAGGCAATGGGACATTTAGGAAATTTCACTTTCTTCATTCAATTCGTTCTAAGTTGAATCATATTGGTATCTGACCTTTGTACCTATTCTCCCACAGATGGTGAGGACTCGTGCCGACGCAGCGATGGAGGAGGCACCGGCACCTACACCTGCAATTTACAGTCACGATAGAGGACATGTTCGGGGCTAAGGTAGAGCCTCATGAGTTGCACCAGCTCAGGGTGGGGCATAGAGAGCCGATCAAGCTCGTGCTAGATCTGAGTCCCCTGAGCCATATATTGAGCCTCAAGACGAGTTACTTGATAAGGAGATGGGGCTAGCCCAGGATCAGCCTGGATTTATTACTACTGCGGTTCTACAGGACATGTTGGTTAGATTGTTGAGTGTTCCAGATGGTTTTTCCCAGACGGGCATGCATCTGACTAATTCGGATGGGTCACACACCCGTGTGGGAGAGTGACAGACTTAGACTCCCGAGTTTCACACTCTTGGGGTTCAGCCAATGGTGATGTCAGCACCCCGTATTGATGAGGTTTATGCTGTCCCCAATCGATTGTAGGGACAACTATGACCCACAATGAGAGAAATATTTGAGAGTACTTTTCGAACATGAACCCTCTGGTATTTTATGGTCATCCCAAGGAGGATGCATATGAATTTATTGTGAGTAGCCATGGGAAGTTGCATACATGGTGTATTGTCGAGTTGCACAGAGTTAGTTTTATGGCCCTTCAACTTTTGGAAGATGCAAAGTAGTGGTAGAGAGCTTATATTGATTGTCGATAGTGGGGTCCCATCCATTGTCATTGGTCATATTTTATCGGTATTTCTTAGAGAAGTATGTGCCTCTTAGCTTGGGTTTGGGCAAGCGTGATGAGTTCTAAAGGTTGAAGCAGAGGGGTTCTTCAGTTGCAGATTATGAGACTTATTTCCATGCCTTATCGCGCTATGCAGCGCCATTGCTACCTACATAGGTAGAGAGTGAGATGATTCGTGAGAGGTTTGAGTATTCCACTTCAGTTGGCTACGTTGCAGTTAGTGACCTCTTGGCATCTTTTGAGACATTAGTCGAGCATGCAAGGATGGTATAGTCCGTGAGGGGCAAGATGCTAAAATTTGAACTCGATAAAAGGGCGAGGTGACATGGACAGTTTAGTAGGTCTACTTCTCATGGCTATAGACAACAGAGTCGATATCAACAGTCGCAACATGGTCGATCGATTTAGGTAACCCTTTAGATTACAGATGGTGTCTCGGTGGAGCAGAGCAGTTATATTGGGAACTAGTCTTCGAGGAGTTCTCAGTCTTAGTATTCTGACCGCGATGGTCATTTGGGGTCTTCTATATCTACTCATTAGCCCTCAGCGGCCAGGACCTATTACGACTATGGTAAGATTGGGCATTTTAAGAGAGAGTGCCCCATACTATATCGAGTACATCCCATGCACCCAGGACTCCAGCACAACGATCTAGGGGTGGTGGTCATCTTAGCCGAGGAGGATCTCAATTAGGCTGTGGTGGCCATTAGACTAAAAGTGGTGGTTCCCAGCTAGGGAGAGATATAGCTCATTCTGGTTGAGGTGGCCATTAGTGTACTCAGTCTGATGTGGGACACACTCATTGCTATGCTTTTCTAGGTAGGCCCGAGGTTCAGGCCTCTGACAAGGTTATTACATGTATTATCTCAATCTGTCACCAATCTGCTTCAGTAATATTTGATCTAGGGTCTACATTCTTATATGTGTCTACCTATCTTTTTATTGATTTGTATATGTGGTATGATATGCTTGACGTCCCTATTCATGTGTTCATGCCAGTTAGTGATTCTGTGATTGTAGATAGAGTTTTTCGTATGTGTGTGGTTACTTTTATGGGGTATGATACCTGGGTAGATTTGGTCATTTTAGACATGGTTGACTTTAATATTATTTTGGGGATGGTTTGTCTATCACCGTACCACGTGATTCTGGACTGTCATGCAAAGACAATCACATTAGCTATGCTTTGTCTTCCGAAGTTAGAGTGGAGGAGGCTCTCAGTCCTGCTCCTAAGAAGATAATTTCTTTCCTCCAAGCTAGGAAGTTGGTAGACAAGGGTTGCCTAGCGTATCTTTCTCATAATCGGGATACGTGTCTGAAGACTCTTTCCCTTGAGTCTATTTTTGTAGTTAGTGAGTTTACTGAGGTTTTTCCTTTAGATTTTCCAAGTATGGCACCAAATAGGGATATTGATTTTTGCATTGATCTTGAGCCGGGTACTCGACGTATTTCCATTCCTCTGTATTCGTATGGCTCCAGTATAGTTGAGAGAGTTGATGGAGGAGCCTAAGGATTTGTTGAGTAAGGGCTTCATTCTACTAGGTGTATCTCCATGGGGTGATCTTGTCTCGTTCGTGAAGAAGAAAGATGGATCCATGTATATGCGCATTGATTATAGGCAGTTGAACAAGGTCACCATTAGAAACAAGTATCCGATCCCTCGTATTGATGACTTATTCGACTAGCTGCAGTGTGTTTTAGTGTTTTCGATGATTGACTTGAGGTCTGAGTATCACCAGTTAAAGATTCAGGCCGAGAATGTTCCCAAGATGACTTTCCTGACTCTTTATGGTCATTACGAGTTCCTAGTGATGTCCTTTGGGCTTACTAATGCCCTGCAGCGTTCATAGACTTGATGAATGAATTATTTATGCCGTATTTGGATTCTTTTGTGATTGTATTCATTGATGACATGTTGATATATTCGAAGAGTGGGGAGGACCATAAGCAACATCTGAGAATGGTTTTGGGGATGTTGAAGGAGAAGAAGTTATAAGCTAAGTTCTAAAAGTTTGAGTTATGGTTGAGTTATGTGGCATTCTTGGAGCACGTTGTGTCCAGGGAGGGTATTATGGTTGATCCAAAAAGATATAGACGGTCAAGTACTGGCCTAGACCGACTTTTATGACAGAGATTCAGAGCTTTGTGGGTCTTGCTAGCTACTATCATCGGTTCGTCAAAGGATTCTATTCTATTGCTTCTCACTTGATGTATTTGACTAAGAAGGAGGTACCGTTCCAGTGGTCTGACGAGTGTGAGGAGACTTTCAAAAGCTCAAATCACTTTTGACCACAACCCTGATTTTGTCCCTTTGGTTGAAGGGGAAAAACTTTACTATATATTGTGATGCTTTGAGGATCGGGTTGGTTTGTGTGTTGATGCAGGAGGGTAAGGTTATAGCTTATGCATCAAGGTAGTTGAAGATGCACAAGAAAAATTACCTTGTTCATGACCTAGAGTTGGTTGCCGTTGGTTTACTTTGATGATTTGGAGGAATTATCTTTACGACATTCATTGTGAGGTGTATACTAATCATCGCAGTCTTCAACACGTGTTTAATTAGAGGGATTTGGATTCTAGGCAACGTCGGTGGATGGAGTTATTGAATGATCATTTTTAACACCCTTGGGGACAATCGAAAGTTAGTCAACATGGGGAATTTGGAACATTTGATCATTTTTAGCATCTTTTGGCATTGGAGGTCCAGTGTTTGGCCAATCATTTTGTGAGGCTTGATATTTTGGATTCGGGTAGGATTCTGGCTTGTCTTGAGGCGATGTCATCTCTTTTAGATCAAATTCGACCCACCAGTATGATAATGAGAAATTGTGCAAAATTTGAGATAAGGTGATGAGTGATAAACCCAAGGAGGCTATGATTGATGGTGAAAGCGTTTCGAGGATCAAATGTAGAGTATGTGTTCCTAGAGTTAGTGATTTGACTAGATTGATTATGGAGGAGGCCCATAGCTCTAGATATTCGATTTATCCAGGTGATACTAAGATGTATCGTGACTTGAGGCAGCAGTATTGGTGGGGGAGAATGAAGAGAGACATTGTTGAGTTTGTGTCTCGGTGTCAGAACTGTCAGCAAGTATTGATGTAAGAAAGCCCGCAGACTTAAACTCTTAACCCAAGTCGAGAGGTGATTTATTAAGAGTGCCAACGATGATCCATGAATATCACTTAGAAGTCTAATATGGTATGGATTGTGGAGTGGGATTGAAAATTGGACTTGAAGATTTTAAGAAGAAACATGTTTTTATTCGGCCTTCTTGTTGGTCTTGGCCGAGAACTTTTATTTCTTTTAGCTTGTTGTTTTCCTTTAGTTCCTAGATTAACTATTAGATTGCCTCAGGACATAGGGGAACCATGTAATAACTTCTAGTTCCCCTCAAGATATCATTTATGTGTCGTGTAATAGGACAAGGTGGCTAGGACAAAGATAAGGCCGTGTTAAGTGATCAAGCCGAGAGGACAAGGGGCGAGAATCATTTAGAAGATGAGGCTTCCAAGAGGAGGATTCATGAACTAACAAGTTCATGTATTTGACTATATGGAAGACAACAAGAAGATGAATAGGTGGTCAAAATATTCATCCATTCCCATTCGGCCAAGGCACTCCAAGATCAAGACGGAAGCTTCCAAACATATTCCAAGAATATGAGATTTATGTGAAGCCAAGTTCATGCCTGGGATACACAAAGGAGTGTGAAAGGATTGGGTTCATCCTTTCTCCCCAAGAAAATCGAAGACCTTTCCAATTGTTCCCATTTAGGCAGAGAACACCCTTGTCCCTAAGTTAACCCAAACCCGTTCCCATTTGTTCTCACTAGGTCGAGATTGTCAATGTAATTTGTGTCCTTTAGTTGTCCTTCTAGAATGGTCCATGTATTACTATAAATAAGACCCTTAGGATGTTGTAAATATCCAAAGTTTGTTGATATATAAAAAGTATTTGAGTTTTACTCATAGCTAAGTATTTCAGCCCGGGGTTGTGATTCTTAGTTGGTTCTTCTGTGAGCCAAACCCTTGGTGTAAGTTTAGCTAGAACTTTGTGATATAGTTGAACCCAAACTAAGTTTTCCCTTTGGTGTAAGTTTGGTTAGGACTTTGTGACCTAACTAAGCCCAAGCTTAAGGAACCCCCTTGATGCAAGTGGACGTTGGGACTGTGTGATCCAACCAAACCCAAACCTAGGGTCTATCCAGTTACTTCATAAGGTTGTTGATCAACCTCACTTGGTTTTTCCTCGGGCTTGTACTTAGAAACCCCGGTCAAGTCCTTGTCCAATTTGGCAAACCCATCTTGGTGTCGACTCGAGTATTAAAACCCTCCTGTCATTATCCTTACTTATATCGATCGTCCTTAACTTGGATTGTACCCAATATTGCACCTCGCAAATTGTGTCCACTCCTTGCATAAACTGCTTGTTTCTTTCCACCACCATACACCACAATATCTCTATAACCTCCATCCAAAAGGCTACTGTTCGAATCTACACTCAAATACGCTAACAACATTAGCAACCACACCAACGTCTCTATCGAGTTTTGTCATCGGACCTCACTATTTCAGTTCATTTCTGTCACCATGTCAACATTCAACCACCCGTCCCCACTATTAACACCACCCTCAACATACCAGGAGCCCCTCCACAAAATACCTAAGTCTGAATCCACCCATAACTTCCCGTCCTATCCCAGAAACCTCAAACTGTCCGCATAACACACCTTACCAAAAACCTTACTGTTTCAGTTCTTTTTCGTCGACTTGACACCACCAAACCACCAAACCCCGATTATTAAGACAACCCTAAACCTATATACAACAGCCCCATAAAACTTCTAAATCCAAATCTCCCTAAAACTACCCGAAACAGCCACCAAACACCACACTGCCGGCAGAATCCGGTAAATCGAGAACCCCACTTTCAAGCCCATTTTCGCGTCGACTCATTCCCTACCAAAATCCGACCCACTTACCCTCACTTACCCCTCCTTATATACATCATAATGGTATCATATCCAAGCGTTCCTGTCCGACGCATTAACTCTATGGCACACTTGAATGAAGATCTTAGGAGGGCCTTGACCGAAATAGTTGCGGAACAAGTGCAACTATTGAAAAGGGAACTTGTGGATCATGCCGTGATGAATAATACTGAATCCGGGATTGTGAAAATCAGCCCAAGGCATGATAAGGCAAGAACCTTGTTCACTAACCCATTGTACAATGAAGAAAAGAATGGTACCTCCCTTACTAATCCCTTATATGGTCAAGAATGCGAGGATTCAATTTTTACGGAGAAATCCGCAATCGAGGAATTTGTGGAAGAAGATGTTCCTCTTGTGAAGGAGCGTGAAGACTTAGTACTCCAACATGTGTTGAAGGGTCAACTTGAAGAACATGAGGAGACTCAAAAGGATCAACTCTTTTACACACGATGTAAAGTAAAATATAGAGTGTGTAACATGATTGTTGATAGAAGAAGTTGTGTCAACTTGGACTATGTAGAAATGGTGGAAAAGTTGAATTTGCCCACCCGCAATCATCCGAAGCCATATGACCAAGATGAAAAGCTATGAATCATAACACAAACTCTTGTTAGCTTTCGAATTGAAAAGTATAAGATAAAATATTGTGTGACATCCTTCCTATGGATGCATGTCATATTTTATTCGGACAACCGTGGAAATTGGATAGGAAGGTGCAACATAATGAAGACAAGAATACCTATTCTTTTCAAAAAGAGGACAAAAATCTGATCGGTACCATTGTCACCTAGCGAGGTGAAGGGCATGAAAATCCGGAGTTCAAAGAAACGAAAAGCCGAGGCTCTCTTACTTGATGCACGAAGGATAGAAGAAGCATCAAAGAAGGGGAATCCTATAGACTCGTTGGCATACAAGGAGAGGGAGAACATTGTGGGAGTCACGGTGAAAAGTGCCGATGTGGAGGAACTTCTGAATGACATTGCATCCGGGACACTACCAATGGAAAATGATGAACTTGCTCTTGATTTATTTTCAAGAAGTTCATTGTCTACTCACCAAGACTATGGATGCCATCCGAGAGAAACTAAGGAATTGCAAGGCCAAAAAAAAGAATTGATAGGCGAAGGCTATGACCGAAAAACCCTTAGCCCCTACACAACACCTGCCTTGTTGATCCCGAGAGAGAATGGAAGTGTGGCAAAAGGTTCTGTGATTCGGTTTCCTTTCCTCGTAAATTCACTCAAAATATTTGGGCCCTTACTACCCCTATTCTGAAACTTGGATTTGAATGTGATGATGGAGCCGTCTTACTTCAAGGACAAGAGTTCATGACTTTCTTAAATGAAAGATTGAGTTACACACGACGTCCTTATTATACTTATGACACAGAATTTTGTGCGGTGCAAAAGAAGTTGAGTATAAGGCTTGATAATTGGGTAGCACACCTACATTTTCCATCATCCGAGGGAATGTATGATAATCCAACCACGATGGAATCTATCTAAACATGGTCCGGGTCTCCGAGGGCTATTGCGGTAAAAAGTATCTTTGATTCGGCTTCTTCTTCTCATTATGTCATGCGGAGTTATTGCACCCTTGCTGCCCCAATCAATGAACTAACAAGAAACGTTGAGGATGAATGGTTCTGAAGAGAAACGAGAACCTTTGAAGCCTTTAAAAGTATTTGTGAAGCCCCAATCCTAGCTATGCCAAGCCGTGAAAAGCCATTGGAAGTCAAACGCGAAACTAATGTGAGTGTCATGTTTTGCTTTAGCAAAAAATTGAATGGTGCACATTACCATTATTCTACCTATGGCAAGATATTATATCTTATGGGATTTATGGCACAATGCGGACATCATTTTAAGTAAAAACCATGTGGCTTGTATTCGGATACCAATTTGGCAAGTTTCGAAGAAGGTGTCTACAAGATAAAACTTCTGAACTTATCCAATGATGAAATTGGTAGATCAAGACTTGTTGTTGAAGGCTTATTATCATGTTTAGACGGTGTGAATTTGAGGACAAATTCTTTCAAAGAAGGGGAGAATGATGTAAGAAAGCCCGCGGACTTAAACTATCAACCCAAGTCGAGAGGTGATTATTAAGAGTGGTAACACTGATCCGTAAACCTACACTTAGACGTCTAATATGGTATGGATTGTGGAGTGGGATTGAAAATTGTACTTGAAGATTTTAAGAAGAAACATGTTTTTATTCAGCCTTCTTGTTGGTATTGGCCGAGAACTTGTATTTCTTTTAGCTTGTTGTTTTCCTTTAGTTCCTAGATTAACTATTAGATTGACTTAGGACATAGGGAATCTTGTAATAACTTATAGTTCTCCTCAAGACATCATTAATGTGTCATGTAATATGACAAAGATAAGGCCGTGTGAAGTGATCAAGCCGAGAGGACAAGGGGCGAGAATCATTTAGAAGATGAGGCTTCCAAGAGGAAGATTCATGAACTAACAAGTTCATGTATTTGACTACATGGAAAACAACAGGAAGATGAAGAGGTGGTCGAAATATTCATCCATTCCTATTCAACCAAGGAACTCCAAGATCAAGATGGAGTCTTCCAAACATATTCCAAGAAGATGAGATTTATGTGAAGCCAAGTTCATGCATGGGATCCACAAAGGAGTGTGAAAGGATTGGGTTCATACTTTGTCCCCAAGAAAAGCCAAGACCTTTCCCATTGTTCCCATTTAGGCCGAGAACACCCTTGTCTCCAAGTTAATACAAACCCGTTCCCATTTGTTCTCACTAGGCCGAGATTGTCAATGTAGTTTGTGTCCTTTAGTTATCCTTCTAGAATGGTCCATGTATTATAAAAATAGGACCCTTAGGATGTCAAAAATATTCAGAGTTTGTTGATATATAAAATGTATTTGAGTTTTACTCATAGCTAAGTATTTCAGCCCGTGGTTGTGATTCTTAGTTGATTCTTCTCTGAGCCAAACCCTTGGTGCAAGTTTAGCTAGAACTTTGTGATCTAGTTGAACCCAAACTATGTTTTCCCTTTGGTGTAAGTTTGGTTAGGACTTTGTGACCTAACTAAGCACAAGCTTAAGGAACCCCATTGGTGCAAGTGGACGTTGGGACTATGTGATCCAACCAAACCCAAACCAAGGGTCTATCCGGTTACTTCATAAGGTTGTTGGTCACCCTCACTTTGTTTGTTATCGGGATTGTACTTAGCAACTCCTGTCAAGTCCTTGTCCAATTGGCCAAACAAATCTTGGTGTCGAATCGAGCATTAAAACCCTCTTGTCATTATCCTTTCTTATATCGACAGTCCTTAACTTGGATTGTACCCAAGATTGCACATCGCAACTCGTGTCCACTCCTTACATAAACTACTTGTTTATTTCCACCACCATATACCACAATATCCATCAAACCTTTATAAAAAAGGCTATTGTTCAAATCCACCCTCAAATACCCAAACAACATTACCAACCACAGCAACGTCTCTACCAAGTTTTGTCATCGGACCTCACTATTTTAGTTCATTTCTGTTACCCTGTCACTATCCAACCACCAGGCCTTAATAATTAATACTACCCTCAACATACCAGGAGCCCCTCCACAAAATTCCTAAGTCTAAATCCACCCATAACTTCCCATCCTAACCCAGCAACCACAAACTGTCCGCATAACACACCTTACCGAGAACCTTACAGTTTTAGTTATGTTCCTTCGCCTTGCCACCATCAAACCACGAAACCGGATCATCTAGACAACCCTAAATCTATTTACAATAGTCCCATAAAACTCCTAAATCTAACTATCCCTAAAACTACCCAAAATACCCACCAAACACCACACTAGCGGCAGAATCCGGTAAATCGAGAACCCCACTTTCAAGCACATTTTCATGTCAACTCATTCCTTACTAAATTACAACCCACTTACCCATCCTTATATATATCAAGTATGAGCACCAATGACTCGGTGGTGTATCTCAGCGGATGTCCATTCCTAAGTGGAAAAGGGATAGGATTGCCATGTATTTTGTGGTTGGGTTGCCCAAGACCTTGGACAAGTTTGATGCTATTTGGGTCATTGTTGATAGGTTGACCAAGTTCGCACATTTCATTCCGATCAAGATGACTTATAATGCAGTGAAGCTTGCTATGATATACATTCGTGAGATTGTTTGTCTTCATAGGATACCTATTTCTATCATCTCAAACTGGGGTACTAAATTTACTTCGTAGTTTTGACAGACTTTTCAGAAAGCGTCGGGTACTCTCATGTATCTCAATACAACTTTTCACCCTCAGACTTATAGTAAGTCTGAGTAGACTATTCCGGTATTGGAGGACATGTTACGAGCCTACGTGATTGATTTTGTTGGTCATTGGGACAACTGCTTTCCTTTGGAAGAGTTTGTGTACAACAACAACTATCACTCTAGTATTAATATAGTACAATTTGAGGCCTTGTGTGGTAGAAGATGTCATTTTCCCATTGGTTGGTCTGATGCATTCGAGGTTTGGATTTGGGGTACTAATTTGTTGAGGGATTCTTTAGAAAAGGTAAAGGTGATCAAGGACAAGCTCCTGATATATCATAGTAGGCAGACGGAGTATGTGGACCGGAAGGTCCGAGATATGAAATTTATGGTTGATGATAGGGTTATTTTGAAGGTCTCACCCATGAAGGGTGTGATGAGGTTTGACAGGAAAGGAAAGTTAAGTCCGAGGTAGATCGAGCCTTTTGAGATTCTGCAGAGGGTTGGGGAGGTGTCATATGAGTTGGCTCTGCCACTAGGTCTTTCAGGCGTCCATATGATTTTCCATGTGTCTATGTTTAAGAAGTATCATGCCAATGTCTCTTATATCATCCAGCGGGACTCCATATTGTTGGATTAGAATTTAAATTTTAAGGAAGAGCCTATGGCTATTTTTTACAGGATGGTGAGAAAGTTGAGGTCGAAGAAGTTCAATGGAAGCATCGTCCCATTGCGGAGGTGACTTGGGAGACAGAGTCCTACATGCAGAGCCGATATCATGACTTGTTCACTACTTTTAGTACATTTCCCTTACTTGTTTCTCTTAATTCAACGATGAACATTTTTTTAATTTATATCTGTTGTAATGACTTGTCTGGTCGTTTTAAGCTAAAGACCCTTATTTTCCTATTTTACCCTTCTCATGGTCTCTGTGTGGGGTTTGTGATGCGTGAAGATCGGTGGTACAGATCTCGAGGTCTATTTATATGAGTTTCGAATGAAAAACCCAAAATAAGAACCTTAGAGTTGGATAGTTTGACTCAAGTTTGAACTTTGAGTCGATAGATTCATTTTCGGGTTCTACCACTTTCGGTAGTTATAGAGGGTCATTTATGTCTTAGTCACATCGGTTTTCTTCCTGAGACAATTGGATTTAATTTGTGGCTTTATTTGTAATATTTGAATATTTGTTTATTCTGGATGATTCGTTAGAAAAGTGTGGTTTATCTCAGTTAAATAGAAAATCCAAGGTCGCGAGTGAGTTCGTAGCACTGTTTACCTTGGGAAAGCATGTCTGGGGGGTCTCGGGAGTGTTTCGGGTGTTTGGTGGAAGTTTGGACTTGAATTAAGTTTTGCTGGTGTCTGGTGTCCGCCTCGGTGGTGCTGTTGTTCGCTCCTGCGTGTCCGCCTCTATGGGAGTTGGCTCGTAGAAGAGGGGTATAGGTGATTGGTGAGTTTCCACATTGGCGGAGGAGTTTTAAGCTAGGTGAGTGCGCCTCTGTAGGGTCGGGATCTCTTCGACATTGGGCGAGCTGTCAAGTAACTACGTCTTAGCGTGGTAATTTTATGCGGGAGCAAGACGGCACCAGCAGAGTCGATTCTACAGGGGCAGAATCGCTGCATCATGTAACTTATTTAATTCTCTAGGTGGAATCAATTTCCCTAAAATAGTTTTCCTCAAACCTAGAGCCTCCAGAAGGGAAATTATGAAATTTAGGAGTGAATTCTTCCTTGAGGTAAAGTTTTCACCCTTTTGTGGTTAGATTTCATGATTTAAATTCCTTTAATGGTGAAATAGTGTGCATGTGAATTGGGGAAGATAAGTTATAGTTTTC
Organism: Anisodus tanguticus; assembly: GCA_034509755.1. NCBI lineage: Eukaryota > Viridiplantae > Streptophyta > Magnoliopsida > Solanales > Solanaceae > Anisodus > Anisodus tanguticus. The sequence continues at coordinate 26,623,053 of CM067541.1, read as the reverse complement.
ATATGAGATTAAGAGGTTGAATCTTGATTTAAGGGTGTTTTATGGATTAGTTTACTTTAACATTGTGAATTAGTGATGAAATATGATAGATAATAATGTTGTGGAGTTTAATTTGATGATAGAAATCCTTTTCTTTTTTATTTGGTGTTCTAGGGTTTATAATTTTGGGTTGTTCTTAAATTGTTCAATTGAAGGTCCAAATGATCTAGGTTTCTAATTAACCTAAAGACATGATTACTTAGTGTGTATTTATTTTTTTTGAATAATAAAGTTTGAGTCTTGATGACCTGGGCCTGGGGTTGGTTTTTGAAGTCTTGATTTGTTTAAGGACTAAGTCTTTGTATTATGTGTATGTTTTATATTAACAAATAGTACATGCGTATTAGACTTCGATTATCAAGAGGCGCTTCGGAAGGGAAAGGCTAGCGCATAGATTTAATTGTTCGAGGCTCCTGTTTGGCCCAGAGGTAGGCTACTGTTTACTTTCACTAGACTCCGATAGAAGTACATAATTACTTATAAACATTAAGGTGTATTAGGTGTGTTTGGGGGGTCCCACTCAAAGAGTTGTAATGAACGATTGAGTAGATATCCGTTTTGAACTGTCATGATGGGTAATTTGAGGAATCCGTCTTAAGCTGATTCCGACTGCTAATTAATTGGGCTTGTCGCCATACTTGTTATCTTTGTGCTTATTCATCACATGCTTTGATATGTTATCATGATTGTACTTGGATTATATTTTGATGTATTATTGAAAGCATGTGATAATCATCTCTATACTTGGTTGCATCTCATTACATTATGATTTATTGCCTTGTATGTCATTTGCATTCATACACTCATGATTATGATGATATTGATATTGGAGTGGTATGATATATGTTTTGTGTCCAAGAGATCGAGAAGGTAAGAACACTTATGAAATTGTGACAACACCGAGATGATGACTATGCAGGGGAACGGGTTGCACGCCTGCAACAGTTATTGCAACTAAGAGCCGGGCTCCATGGAGAAATTCCATAGGAGTATATGGACTTCACGGGTCTTCCATGGGTATGCAGTTCATAAAATGTTAATGTTTGTATACTGAAGGATAAAGGTACATGGCATATGCATTACATTCATATCATACATATTTCATTTAATTGATTATCTGTGGATGGATTTCGTATTGGATTGGTTGTTGATGAATTGTTTAAATTTCTGAATGTGACAGGACTATTAAATTGCTCATTAATACATGTCACATCATTGACTAAAATTTTATTAACCTGGATTACTCAAGTGATTATGAAATCTTACATGAATAAGGTGATTTGTGAACTATTCTGTGCATAACGTGACTTAGTTGGGAGATTGAACTGTTTAGTATAGGACTATTTGGTGTTAACTTGATATTTATCTATTTTTGTGTATCTTCCGTCGTTGTCACTCTATGAACCCCACGAGGGTACGTTGTGTACTCATGCTACATCACTTACTGCGTTCTTTTTGTACGCAGATACAATGCCTTCCTTAAATTCAAGACCACGTGGCTGAGTCTGAGCCAGTGGAGTTCGAGACTCTAGGGTGAGGATGCCAGCTCTAGCATACCCTTGGAGGCTTCTACCATATTCTATATTTTTATTGTATACGAGAGACATGTTAGACATATTAAATTATGTTATTCGGTTTTTGGCCTATTATGCCTTATTTCAGACTTGTATCAGATTTTAGTGCTCTTATATGATCGATCAGATCTTTGGGGGTTGTGTTTGATTCTTAGACTTATATTTCCGCATTTATATCATGAGATAGTTTTATCAAGTATTTTGTTATCGTTCCATTTTTCTTTATTATATCACGTGAATGATTTGGGAGTGGTTTGCCTACCGGTGGGAAATGTGTAGGTGCCACCACAATTTCTAAAGGAGGTCGTGATAGTTCAAATAGATCAAGCAAAGTTATGAATGACGGTTCAACATTGTCAAATAACTCAACCTATTTTCATGATGAAGACAATATTCAGAAATAAAGATAAAGTATTAAGGCTTTTTAACGAGTTAATAAAACTTAAGCTTTTCAATGGTTTCTAAGTTTGATAGGTATGACCATATAGTGTATCTACGGGATGGAACGTTTAAGAATCACCTATGTGAGTGTGACGTGTAAGCCGCTTCAATGAGTATGTTAGGTAAAAACCCATGATGTACGCACTCATGAAACCAGGCGATATTAATGGCTAAAACGAGCACAACAGTGAGAAATAAAGACGATTAAGGATTAATTGTGTGACATATGGTTGTCTAGGTATACACCAAAGCTCGATGGTTCAAGTATATCAAATCTATCGATTGACCGAGTATATCCGACATATGTTCACTACGAAAATTTCAAAGGAAAACATGCTTATCAAGATGCAATTAATCTTTACTTTCTAATCATGCATTTGTCCACATATTTTTTTTTATCATAGAGCCATTTTCCATTCATGTGGGGGATTGTTAGAATTTGTAAATCATCATTCTTTGGCATGCATTACAGGTAATCATATTATAGAAGTATTCGCGATTTGATATTTTTCATGAATCATCTTCAAATATTGTTTTACACATTGATTATCGAATGATATAGCGCCGACGAACAACTTTTGTGGCCAACCAAACCCATATTATCTGATCTATTTGTTTCAGAAAAGCCTTTGACTTTCACAAACCCAATTGTCTCTTTCACACGCTATTTTCTCAGAACGGTAACATCATTATTTCAAATTCAAAGCCTAACATAACATAAAATCCCACACAAAACTTAACAAACCCAACCCCCTTTCGCACCAAGTTTCTAGCCATCACCAATTAGTTTTCTTCAGTTGTCTCCTTCACCACGAAAATCTACTATTTTCTTTCCCTTTAAATCCTAAAAATCCCATTCCTCAAAATGTTGCGAGTAGCCAGTAGATCTCTACCCAACAGGTTCTACCCAACTGGAGGTTGTACCTCCGTTCACCCTTACTGATTGTTAATCTCTTATCCTTGTAGCTATATCTTAAATTTTACATTCTAGCCTATAGTTCTATCATTCTTGTTGTAGTAGTTAGACTTGCTTCTATATTCTTGTAGACTTGTGCTATAGTATTGATTCCTACTCCTTTAGTGTGAACTTTTAATTAGTTTATATTTGTTTTAGTGGCATTGGTAAATGATGGTAGACTAAGGTCATGTTCTCAGTCGGGGAAGGGGGGGGGGGTAAGTGGGGTAAGGGAGATGCTAGGATGAGAATAGGGTCTTAGAGCATTGTGACTTTATTGGGGAAGTCTATAGAGCTAGTTAAGATTTTAAGAAGAGGATGATTAATATAGCCTGTGTCCAGGAGACCAAATAGGTAGGACCTAAGGATAAGGATGTGGACGGGTATAACTTATGGTTCTTAGGTAGATCGAGGTATAGGAATTGGGCAAGAATTTTGGTAGACAGCGAGCTAAGGGATCAGGTGGTAGAGGTTAGGAGGGTCAATGACATGTTGGCGATTAAGTTGGTATTGGAGGGTCCACTATGAACATTATTAGTTCTTACGCGCCGCATGAGGGCTTGGACGAAGTGGAGAGAGAGACGCTTTTGGGAGGATTTAGATGAGGTCGTGATAGGTATACCACCCACTCAGAAGTTATTTGTAGGAGAGGGATATCAACGGACATATCGGGTCACTTCCGGGGGTTATAACGATGTGCATGTAGGATTTGGCCTTGGGGTCAGGAACAGGGGAGGCATCTTACTCTTGGAGTTCACTAAAGCTTTTGGGATGGTGATAGGAAATTTGAGGTTTATGAAGATGGAGGAGCACTTGGTGACTTACAGTAGCTCAGTGGCTAAGACGCAGATAGACTTTTTGCTCATTAGGAAGGTCGACAACAATCCTTTTAAAGACTGCAAGGTTATTCCAAGAGAATATCTTATAACCCAACATAAGCTTTTGGTGATGGATATAGAGATTAAGATGGAGAAGAAGAGGATGGTTGTGGATGATAGGCTAAGAATCAAATGGGAGAGTTTGACCATGACTAGTGCAAAAGAGATGGGAGAGAGATTGATGGCCAAGGGGGCTTGGGGGAGTAGTGGGGATGCAACCGATATATGGGACAGGACAATCAGTTACATTTAGGAGGTAGCTAGAGAAATGCTAGAGGTCTCGCAAGGTAGCCGTGGTTGGGCATCGAGGGAATTAGTGGTGGAAAAGGTTCAAGATAATGTGGAAGCAAAGAAGGTGATGTATGTGAAATTGGTAGAAAGAAAGGATGAGGTAGAGAAGTGTATGAATATGGAATTGTATAAATTGGCGAGGAAGGAGGCAAAACTAGTGGTTACGGCGGCGAAAATGGTGGATTATGAATGCCTGTATGTGGAAATATAGGAAAAAAATGAGGATAAGAAATTGCACAGACTAGCCAAGGCGAGGGAGATGAAGGACTGTGACTTGGATCACGTAAGGTGCATCAAGGATGAGGACGGAAAAGTACTGGTGGAGGACACACATATTAGACAGAGGTGACAGTCTTACTTCCATAAACTCTTGAACGAAAAAGCAGATAAAAATATTGTGCTGGGAGATCTGGAGCAATTCGGAAGGTACCGAGATTTTGGATTATAGAAGCATTAAGGTTGAGGAGGTTAAGGGTGCTATTCGCAAGATGCGTAGCGGACGAGCGACCGGGCCTGATAAAATTCCAGTTGAATTTTGGAAGAGCGCAGGCAGTGCAAGTTTGTAGTGGCTGACAGAGTTATTTAATGTCATTTTTATGACGGCGAGAATGCTCGAAGAATGGAGGTGGAGTACAATGATTCCTTTGTACAAGAACAAAGGTGACATCCAGATTTTCAACAACTATAGGGGTATCAAGCTACTAAGCCACACTATGAATGTTTGGGAAAGGGTCATGGAGATGAGGGTGAGAAGAGGCGTATCTATTTTTGAGAACTATTTTGGATTCATGTCTGGGAGTTCAACTACAGAAGCCATTCATCTTATTAGGAGGTTGGTGAAGCGGTATAGGGAAAGGAAGAGAGACGTACATATGGTTTTCATTGACCTCGAGAAGGCATATGCCAAAGTCTCTAGGGAGGTTCTATGGAGATGTTTAGAGGTTAGAGATGTACATGTGGCATACAGTATGGCGATCAATGATATGTATGATGGAGCCAAAGACTAGGGAACGAACAATGGAAGGAAACTTAGAGCACTTTCCAGTGATGATGGGGCTGCACCAGGGATCAAATCTTAGCCCATTCTTATTTTCCTTGGTGATGGATGGACTAACGCGACAAATCCAAGGTGAGGTGTCATGGCGTATGTTATTCGCATATAACATAGTCTTGATTGATGAGACTTGCAATGGAGAGAACACTAAGCTGGAGGTTTGGAGACAGATGCTTGAGTCTAAAGGATTCAGGCTGAGTAAGACCAAGATAGAATATTTGGAGTGCAAGTTCGGTAACGGGAGCGAGCATGAGACAGGAGTAGAGGTGAGGCTTGATACTCATGTCATTCCAAAGAAAGGAAGCTTCAAGTACCTCGAGTCTATTATCTAAGGAATGAAGAGATTGATGATGATGTCACACATCGTATTGGGGTAGGGTGGATGAAATGGAGGCTCACATCTGTAGTCCTATGCGATAAAAATGTGCCACCAAAAGATAAAGGCAAGTTCTATAAGGTGGTGGCTAGACCAACTATGTTCTATGTGGTGGAGTGTTGTCAAGTCAAGACTTTGTACATCCAAAATATGAAAGTTACGGAGATGAGTATGTTGAGATGGATGTAATGGTATACAAGGAGGGATAGGATTAGAAATGATGATAATCAGGAAAGAGTAGGAGTGGCCTCGATGGATGATAAGATACGAAAAGCAAGGTTGAGATGGTTTGGGCCTGTGTAGAGGAGAGACAAATGCCCTAGCGCGGAGGTGTGAGAGGTTGACTTTGGACAGGTTCAGGAGGGATAGAGGTAGGCAGAAAATGTATTGGGAAAAGGTGATTAGACAGGATATAGCTCAGGTGCAACTTATTGAGGACATGACCTTAGATAGGAGTTGTGGAAGACATATATTAGGATAAAAGGATAGTAGGTAATTGAGCATAGTCCTACTTACGCTTACAAATGGGTAGTCATAGTGTTATTATTGTAAGCATGCTTAGCCTATCAAACTAGTAGGAGTAGTATTGCTTTATAGTCCATGTCGCTTGATGTATGTCACTTGATTTCTGTTGCTATGTGTTCTTTAGTGTACTTTGTTTATCTTATTTACCTGCGTTAGTTGCTGCTTTTTTTTAGAATGCGCTATCATGGCTTACTCGCTTTTGTTACCATCAGTTACATACTGCTTTAAATTTTGTGTCCGGGTCTAACCATTTCTGTTGCTTTATTTCTCTTACTTTGCTTGTGCTTATGTTTTGTCTTGAGCCGAGAGTCTTTAAGAAACAACCGCTCTACCTACCAAGGTAGAGGTAAAGTATGCGTACACTCTACCCTTCCCAGACCCCACATTGTGGGATTTTAATAGGTATGATGATGATGATGTGTGATTGGGAAATAGTCCTTTGCACCTTTTTATTGAAAAGGATTCAAACCTTTTCATGAAAAAAGTTTCACACCTTTTCATTCCTTTACTTTGTTGGCTATAAATACTTTATTTCCATTAGTTTTTCCTCATAAAAATTGTGGTCATCAACTTCTTTCTTTTCTACAACAATAACAACATACCCAGCGAAATCCCACAACATGAGGTCTGGGAAGGGTAAAGTGTACGCAGACCTTACCTCTACCTTGGTAGGCAGAGCGAATGTTTCCACGGAGATTTCTTTTCTGCACGTCAAATATTTTTGTTGATTTCTACCGTCTTTTGCATTCACCGTTCACCGGAGTTTGAGGTACCGCTTCGCTGGTGAGTTAATTTATTCTATCCTGGGAGGATATATTCCATAACCTCGTGATATATATAAGGAGGGGATTGTATGGTTAGGTTGGTTGAATTTGGTTTAGGGCCGGACGAACACAAATATGGGAGTCAAGTAGAGGTTCGCAGAATTGGACAATTTTCGGACAGCTTAGGTTTCGGGGGGGGGGGGGGGGGTGTACGGGTGCCTTTATGTAGTTTGGGGATAAGGCGTTTGGATGGGGTGAACTAGACACGTTGTAGGTTATGTTGGTGGTTTGTATTTAGCTGTTGGATGGTGGTAATGTGGCGGAAACTGATCGAAATAGTAAGGTGCGAAGGTTGAACCCGATAAGGACGATGGAGTAGTTGGTTGGGATTTCGGGTGCTTTTTGGAGGATTTGATTAACGACCTTTTTGGTGTAGGTTGCAGAAGTTTTGTAGCGTATTATGGTGAAAGGGATTATGCCGTTTGGATAATGATTGGGTACGGAATTGATAGACATATTCGGGTGCGGGTAAGGTGATGTAGGCGTAGATGACCTTCTAATGTGTTTGTGACAAAGTAACCGGATAGAAACTTGACTTGGGTATAGTTAGATAACAAAAGTTCTAACTAGACTTACACCTAGAATTTGGACCACAAAAGGACCAAGGGTTGGACCACAAAAGGACCAACTAAGATACAAATACAAAAGTTGAATAACTTAGAAAGGTTTGAGAAAAATTAAATATATTTCATAAAAATTCAATGTCTCCTTTAATCAACTATATCCCCTATTTATACTAGTTCTAAACCTTCTAGAAGAGGTAACAAGATAGACATAAAAATGAATCTAAGCCGAATGGGAAATGGGGAGAGGTTCGGCCGCTTGGGAGAAAGGAAAAGACCCAACTCTTCATGTTCTCTAGGCCATCCTTTTGTGTCATCCATGTAGATAAGTGCATGAACTAGCTAGTTCATGAATTACCTCCTTGGGGAACGTTGGAAGCTTCTCCTTCTAGATGGTTCTTATCTTAGTCATCTTATATTATTAAATGACATAGTAATTAAGCTATAAGGAGATCTAGTAATTAAGCTAGGAATTAAAACAAGCTAAAAGGTGGTCTTAGCCAAGACCTACATAAAAGCCAAAAAAAATGTTTCCTTCTTGGATCTTCAAGTCTTGTCTTCAACTCCACTCCACACTCAACTCCATATTAAGCATGTCACCATAGGACGATTGGCAATCTTTGGCACTACTAGCAAATCACCTTGCGACTCATGTTGGAAACTTAAGTTCACGACCTTTTTTACAATATACTCCCCTTCTTTAACATAATTTTCCCTCAAATTCTCATAATCTATGTATGGTGATAAGTCTCCAACATTAAACTTTGAACTAATACCTCTATATTCGTCTGGAAGTTCTACCTTGTAGGCACTTTCCCCGCACCTGGCCAATATCTTGAAAGGACCATCCGCCCTCAGCATTAGCTTGTTTTTTCTCATGTTGGGAAATCTTTCCTTCCTTAGGTTTAGCCAAACCAAAATGATCTGAATACAAGAACAAATGTTTTGGCTTCAAATAATGTTCCCATTCGACCAAGGATCTCACAATATAAAATTCATTGTCATAAGTAGAATAATTGAGCGTGCACCACCAAATGTTTCACTAAAGAAAGCAATGGGTCGTTTGTCTTGAATCAAGACAGTACGAACACCAATTCCACTAGCACCACATTCAATTTCAAATAGCTTCTCAAGGTTTGGAATATCTAGAGTCGGTGTTTTACATAACCTTCCCTTCATGGTTTCCAAAACTCTTTGTGCTCCTTGGGACCATTTAAACTCACCCTTTTTCATTGTTTCAGTGATAGCGGAAGCAAGGGTACAAAAATCTAGAATGAATCAACGATAAAAAGAAGCCAAACTATGGAAACTTCTCACCTCACTTACATTGGTAGGCTTGGGCCAACTCCGGATAGCTTCCACCTTGGATTGATCCACATGAATACCCTCGGATGATACTGTGTATCCTACGAATGGGATACTATTAATCATAATAGCACACTTCTCTAACTTGACATACAACTTCATATATCTTAACATCTCAAATAAAGCTTCTAAATTCAACAAGTGAGATTCCCTATCTTGACTATGAACTAAGATGTCATCTAAGTAAACCACAACAAAGTTACCCATGAATGGTCGTATTAATTCTTGAACTTGTCTTTGAAACTCTTTAGCCTCTTCCGGATTGCATCTATACGCTGGACGATTAGGTAATGAACTTCATGGAATTAAATTAATAGCATGTTCAATGCCTCTTACTGGTGGAAGTCCGGGTGCAAGGTCATCCGAAAATACTTCTAAAGATTTCTTCAAGAGTTCCTTTGAGTCGGCATCTTCAACCGTATCTCCCACAAGTCTTTTCTTCTCATCTACTATCTCTGATACATTAAGCCAGAGGGTCTCAAATTTTTCTTGCGATTCTTGGCATTATGGATCTTCATTTTCTACACCTCACTAGGTGACAATGGTATCAACCGGACCTTCTTATCATCCTTTTGAAAAGAATAGACATTCTTTTCTCCATCATGTTGCACTTTCCTATCAAATTTCCATATTCGACCCAATAAACTGTGACAAACATCCATAGGTAGGATGTCACACCGTATCTCATCTTCATACTGACCAATTTGAAAGCTAACAAGAGCTTGCTTCATTATCTTTAGCCCTTTGTCATTGTTCAACCATTATAGAGCATATGGTTTAGGATGACTACGGGCAGGCAATTTCGATTTGTCCACCGTTTCCACAGAGGCCACATTGGTATAACTTTCTCCATCAATGATCATATTTCATACCTTGTCATTTACCTTGCATTGAGTGTAGAATAGTTTCTCTCTTTGTGTCTCCTTATGTTCTTCAAGTTGAACACTCAACACACGTTGGAGCAACAAACTTTCACCCTTCTTCGCAAGATCAACATCTTCCTCTAGCGCCTCCTTGATTTCGGGTTCCTCAATAACAAAGGAATCCCCACACTCATGATACTTTTCAATAGTCATTACCCAAGGGTTAGGACATTCATTTGCAAAGTGTCCTAATCCTTGACATTTAAAATACCTTTTTCTACTTCTATCTACCCCCTTTGTAACCTCTACTTTCTTTCCCTTATCTTTCTCTACACTTTCTTGGCTATACAATGGGTTAGTAAAAGAGGTGCTGCCCTTTTCTTTAACATTAGTGGGCTTTACATAGGCTTTTGGGGTACCTTTATTTTGTTGTTTTTCAAACTTGAGTGCTAAGTGACATACATCTTCAAATGTGTTGTATGTTGCAACTTCAACCTTCTCTTGAATCATCACGTTCAAGCCTCCAATGAATTGTGCAATCCTTTGAGCCTCTTTTTCTTCTAAGTCACAAAGCATGGTGACTTTCTCGAACTCTCGAACGTATTCCTCAACTTTAAGAACTCCTTGAAGAAGTTTGGTGAGCTTGAGGTATAGGTCTTGTTCATACTCTCTTGGCAAGAACTTCTTCTTCAAATGTTCCTTTAGTTTGTCCCAAGATTCAATCTTGGTTTTTCCATTCCTCCTCCGGCTTCTTTTGAGGTTTTCATACCACACAGAAGCGAATTCCTTCAACTTCAATGTAGCAACCTTAAAACACTTGTGGTCATCATATTTCTTGTATTTGAAAAACCTCTCAATGGCCCTTAACCATTCAAGAAACTCTTCTGGGTCCATATTTCCTTCAAAGGTTGGAAGATCAAACCGTAGACTTCAGTCATCTTCCCTTTCATGCCTCGGGTTGTCTTGGACATCTTCTCTTTCATGCCTCGGGTTGTTTTATGCTACCTCCTCTCCGAACACGGCATCATTAATCATGACACGCTCTGCAAACTCTCTTCACAAGATTTGTATTTGTTCCACAATAAGGTCTCTTATGATCCTCTGAAGTTCCTCATTTATGTTAGCCATAACGTCAAGGCATGGGATGGAAAAACCTTGCTCTGATACCAAACTGATGTATATAAGGAGGGGATTATATAGTTAGGTTGGTTAAAGTTGGTTTAGGGCAAGATGGACACAAATATGGCAGTAAAGTGGAGGTTGGCGGAATAGGACAATTTCTGGACATCATTGGTTTGGGGGGTGGTGGTGGGGGTGTACGGGTGCCTTTAGGTAGTTTGGGGCTAATGCGTTTGGATGGAGTGAACTAGACACCTTGTATGTTATGTTGGTGGTTGGATGGTGGTAAGGTGGCAGAAACTGATCGGGACAATAAAGTGTAAAGGTTGAACCCGGTAAGGACGGTGGAGTAATTAGTTGGGTTTTCGGGTGCTTTTGGGAAGAGTTGGTTAGCGACCTTTCTGGTGTAGGTTGCTAAAGTGTTGTAGTGTATTGGGGTGAAAGGGATTAGGCAGTTTGGACAATGATTGGGAACGAAATTGATAGACAAGTGCGGGTAAGGCGATGTAGGCCGAGATGACCTTCAAATATGTTTGTGCCAAAGTAACTGGATAGAACCTTGGCTTGGGTATAGTTAGATCACAAAAGTTCTAACTAGACTTATACCTAGGGTTTGGAACACAAAAGGAGCAAGGGTTGGACCAAAAAAGGACCGAGGTTTGGACCATAAAAGGACCAAAGTTTGGACCCCAAAATGACCAACTAAGATACCAACACAAAAGTTCAATAACTTAGCAAAGTTTGAGAAAACTCAAATATATTTCATAAAACTTCAATGTCTCCTTTCATCAACTACATCCTCTATTTATACTAGTTCTAAACCTTCTAGAAGAGGTAACAAGATAGACATGCATCTTGGCCAAATAGGAAATGGGGAGAGGTTCAGCCGCTTGGGAGAAGAGAAAAAACCAAACTCTTCATGTTCTCTAGGCCACCCTTTTGTGTCATCCATGTAAATAAGTGGATGAACTAGCTAGTTTATGAATTACCTCATTGGGGAACGTTGAAAGCTTCTCCTTCTAGATGGTTCTCGGCTTAGTCTTCGTATCTTATTACATGGCATAGTAATTACGCTATAAGAAGATCTAGTAATTAAGCTAGGAATTAAAACAAGCTAAAAGGTGGTCTCGGACAAGACCTACATAAAAGCCAAAAAAAAAAAATTCCTTTTTGGATCTTCAAGTCTTGTCTTCAACTCCACTCCACTTCACTCCACATTAAGCATGTCACCATAGACAGTTGGAAATCTTTGGCATTCCTAGCAAATCACCTCGCAATTCATGTTGGAAACTTAAGTTCACGACCTTCTTTACATCACCTCTAGTACTTAAGGGAATAATTTTCTTAAGAAAACACTGTGAATTCAATGGGCTCGAGTTTATTTTTCTTTCTTTTCAGATTCTGATTTAAATTAATTTCTGAATACAGATTGATAACAATTTCATACATATTGGTCGTGCATTTGTAGGTCAACATAAGACTTTACCAAACCATCTCAAAAGAACTCTCATATTATCCCCAATGCGTGCTACTTGCACCTTCTGGTGAATGTAGTAATTTGTTATTTTATCTAATCATGTATGATCATATATCCATCTTATCATGCGCGTCTCTGCAACATGTCTTGCTGATATGTTGGACTTTAACGACCCAACATTCACTACCGTATAACATTGTTAGTCCTATAACTGTTATGTAGCATTTACCTTCCACATTGATAGACATATTTATATCACATTGAACTGCAGTAGTACTTCTCATTTCAACTATATTATTTTTATTCTATGAGTAACATTTTCATCTATCATTTCATTCTCTTGAAATCACAAGTCTAGATATCTAAATTATTTGTATTTGACATCACAATCTCATCTAGTTTCAGCTTCTACTTTGGTCTTTCTATATTCACTAAACTTACAATAAATATATCTGTCCTACTTCTATGATAAGTAGAATAAAAACAAGATTACATATTCCGCATTTGGTTGATCATTTCCATTCTAGGATTAATCTCGGGTATATCACATTCAATATGGAATAATAATCTTAGAATTACTAATCCGAAATAAAATATGAAAATACCAAAGATGTCCTTCTCTAAAGCTATACTTCAAAAGTTATTGAACAAAGTCAAAGTTAAAATTGAAATAAAAATTTATCTAGGTTTATTTAATGTACAACGAAATACATGTTTTAACATTTGGAAGCATTGTATGGTCAAATTTTGTATGCTGTTGTTTCGGTGCTTGTTTTAGTTAGTAAAGAGACAACTATTCGACACACCTTTTTCTCACATCCATTTGATGGATTTCAAGACCGTACATGGTGGCTAACACTATTAACATCCGAATGGATGTAATCCTCAAGACCAGTGATTGAGTATCAAAGTAATCAAGAACGCTATCTAAACCTTTTGGCAATAAGTCAAAAGTTTAGGGAACTTTATTTTCCCTTTGTCACTTCTCCCATACTATTATGTTTTCTTCTTTTATTTCTTTATAGTCAAATTTATTATTGGGTTTGATAATAAATAAATGAAAGAAAAAGGGTGATGAAATAAGTTAGGAGACATGAATACTCTTTTATTTGCTGGAAAGTGAATATATTCCCTTTAAACATTTATCTAAATACTTTTTTATTGTTAATATATTGTGTTCAAAAAGTTAGTAAACCACTAACTAAAATAAATTAGAAAATGGATTGAAAATGTAAAACTTCAAATATCTCATACCACAAAATTCACTGTGGATTCTTAAGAAAGTTAATCCCTTCACTGTTCTTGAGATTATGGATTACTTTCTCCCTGGATAAAACGGATATAGTTGTTGATGGCGAAGCGGTACCTCAAACCCCACCAACTCCGTCAAATGCAAATTCGATAACAAATCACACCAAGAATTGATAGTTATTTTAAAGAAAATATGTAGTAGAAATACAATTTTTTTTATGCAGAAAATTGAGGCTAGCCCTCTAATTTATAGCCAACAAAGGATAGTGTGAACGGGTGCAATTATGCCTTATTGGAAAAGTCCAACCTATCTCTTGGTGTCTTTTTAGGAAAACAACTCTTCATTTTTCATTCATACACATATAAAACCTGCAATTGCCACATGAATGAGGAATCACTATATGATGAAAAACATGCATAAGAAACTTTGCGATTCGTAAGTGAGGATTAATCGCATTTGGATAAGTAGATTTCTCTTAGAAGTTTTTATAGTGAACATTTATTGGATATACTTGATCAATTAATAGATTTGATATCTTTGAACCGTCGAGCTTTAGTGTATACCTATACAACCACATGTCACACAACTAACCCTTCAACCGTCTTTGATTCTCATTGTTTTGTTCGTTTCAGCTATGAATACTGTCTGGTTCATAAGTGCATATATAATTGACCTTGCAAAATTCTCCTTGAAGCGGATTACACTCCACACTTACATAGGTGATTTCTAAACGTGTTATCCCATAGATACACTATTTAATATACCTTATATCAAACTTGGAAACCTTTAAAAAGCCTTAATGCTTTATCATGGTACTGAACATTGTCTCATTAAGAGAATGGACCAAGAAATTACTTTGACAATGTTGAACCGTCATCAATGACTTTGTTTGATTTCTTTAAACCTAGTTCTTGGGATCTACAGTCTTCTAGGTAGAATTACCATCACTGTGATTTTTTAAAACTAATTATGCCCAAGTGGGCCTTTTATTAAAGCAAAATAAGTTCAAAAATGGAAAAAGTAAAATATATGATCAACCCCAAAAGTGACCTGACCCAAAATAAGTTTCCATTTGCATATGCACCGGCATGTTTCTGACTCCTCCGATGATGTTTCTCATCCTTTAATGATGAATTATTGCCAAATCTGAAGAGTGGGTGATCTATTCATCTTCCTTTGCGTTCTTGTGCCTCCATTTTCTCGATCTAAGCTTGTGCCTCCTTATGTTCATCTTTTTCCTTGTTGTATCTACTAGATTTGACCTTTTGTTCCTTGTATGTGTTGGATCTATTGACGAGGAGCTCATATCTAAATTTTTTGGAGCTCATGACTAAATCTCGACTTTTCATGGTTGTTCCTTATCCTTTATATGGTCTCGTTATTCTTGTTGATATGTGTATCTTCTTGTATCTTATTTTGGTTTTAATTGTATGTTGTATTTAAATTTGTTGCCTTTTCCATGAGAGTGTTATGTGCTATTTTTCTTTGTTGTTGCAACCTCTCTGTGTAAGAGAATTGTTGGAAAATTTTCTAACTGTATCCCTTTGTTGGTATTGATCTGTTATATCCTAATAGCTGTAAAAATACATATAGTTAGCATAAAAAAACCACCATGATATCCTCCAAAAGGATTTGATCATGATGGTTCTCCTATATTCGCTCTTCTCCTTTCCACCTCCATCATAATACCTCTCTATTTCCTTCTGCATACTTTTCTCTTGTTTTCCTTTATCTTACTCTTCCGATACTCAAATAAGAAATTTGTGACTTATCACTGTTAAGGATCTTTCTGCACATGATCATTAATTCATAAAATGAGTGACAGTGAACTGTGTTTTCATCTAAAGCCTGATTGGCTAAGGCATCATCCAGCTTGTTACATTGTTTCAAGATATGACTGAATGAAATATTCATGTCTCCTATCAGATCCTGCATCTCTTCAACCAAATTTCAATGCCCCATGGTGGTTCCATCATTCTTCTAGAATCTTGTATATCATTTATGTATATATCTAAATGATCACATTATCCAATCTTTAGTTTATACAATACTTCAAAGCCTCCAAGATTGCAATGACTTTCGCTTCTGTCTTTGTAGTAATACAAATTTCTTCATCTTGTGCATATATTAGATCACCATTTGCATCCCTTAAATTAAAACCATATGAACTCCTCCCTGGATTTCCTCTTGAAGCCCCATCTGTATTGCATTTTATCCAGTTCATTGGAGGAGGCTCCCATGTGAAATTTGTGACTTTAAGTCTTGTTGTCCCTTCTTTTAGTACCTTGATAAAATCTTTCCACTTGTTAGGTATCTCCCTGATAGAAGGATTCCTAATATGCATTAGTATCTGAATAGTAGTAAACACCAGATATATAACCCTACCTATAAATCTGTTTTCTCCATGTTTAATACTATTTATCATTTCCCACAATTCCAAGATAATTATAGTTGGGATAACTTTAAATATCTGTTTGAGTCTCCCTATAACAGGTGTTGTCCATTATTAACAATCAAGTGTTGCAATTGTAGTCCATCCATATCTATTCATGCCTTAGAACAAAAATAAAACCAAGTTTTGTGAGCTACATATGAGGTGATGAACATATGTTGTGTTGTTTCCTCTAGGATTGGAACAACACCAATATTTAGACACCATATTATAACTCATCTTCTTCAGAACATCATCCACTGGTATTTTAATTCTCCAACATATCTACATGAAGAAAAAGATTTTGAAAGCCAAACCTTTCATCCATATATTCTTGAAGATGTCTGATTCCTAGCATCTCAATCTGAATAACTCTCAGGCCGACTTGACAGTAAATTTTCCTCCATTGTCTAGTAACCACCATGTCTTATCCATTCCTCTACCATCCATTGGAGGTTTTATAATGCTTATAATATGTTAAACCATCTCTTCTTGTAGTACAACTGGTAATTTGTTAATATTCCACAATCCTTCATGTACTACTTGATTCATTGTCTGTATCCTCTCATCGTATACTTCCCAGGCAGCATAATATAAGGCACCAAATACAGTCCAATTTTCAAACCAAAACTATGAGTTTCCCATTTTAGTTTTCCACCATATTTGATGTTCCACTAGTACTCTTGCTTGTAGTATTTTCTTCCAGGATGAGACCCATTCTTCTATTGTACCTCCACTTCATTCTCCTTTCTACAATATTTGTTGTTGATGAAGGCACTGCATAGTGATAGTTTTGTTATGAAATTCCACCAGAGTTTACAATATAAAGCCACATATACATCATGTAAAGATCTAAAACCTATTCCTCCTTCTTTGGTAGGTAAACATAAATGATTCCATGAAGCCCAATGCTTACTTTTTCTTTCTGTAATATTACTCCAGAAAATTGAGCAAACATCCTATGCATCTGTTTGATCACACAATTAGGTGGGTTGACTGCTGATAAAAGATGTATTGGCATTTTCTATTCAGACACTTTTTCATAATTCTCCAGTACCTCCATAATCATCTATAAAGAAAAAAGGTCATGTAATTAAAATATTATCATATCATCAACATATGCTAGATGATTCATCTTGGGACTCCATTTAGGCATACAAAACCCCTAAATTGAGGACAATTGGTGTAAGGCAATGATATTTCTTGTAAGCACCTCAAAAGTCAAAATAAATAGAGTAGGGGATAAGGGGTCTCCCTGTTTGACCCTCCTTGAAGACTGGAAGAATCCATTTTGCTGCCCATTAATCAATATTGAGTACCAGTTATTGCTCACAATTATGTCCACCATGTCTATCAATCTCTAATTGAAGCCCAACTTCCTTAGTACATTTGTTAAAAATAGCCAAGATACTTTGTCATATGTTTTAGCCATGTCCAGTTTCATCACCACATTAGCATTTTTGGTCCTCAATCTGATATATTTCACTATTTCTTGTGTAAGAAGTATGTTTTCTATAATACTTCTCCCCTTCACAAACCCAGCCTGATTTAATGATAAAATATCTGATAATCTGTTCACAAGCCTCTCATCAATTAGTCTAGCGAAGATCTTATTGACAAAGTTACTCAAGATAATAGGTCTCATGTATGAAAATGTTGATATGACATCCTTTTTTGGTAAGAGAACGAAATTGGTATGTGTAACAAATCTAGTCCATTGTGCTGCACAAAATAAATACCTTACCATATTGATAATGTTTTCTTTGATAATGTCCTAGTAAGTCTGATAAAATATACATGTAAAACTATCTAGACGTCCTGCATAATCTCCATTTAGACCAAAAATAGCTTTTTAATTATCCATTAGGATCTTTAGGATTAGGTTGGTTATTTTTTAGGATTGTAGGTGATATTAGAGGAGGAAAAACAGATTGAGATAGAAGAGGGTTGTCATCAAAAGGCGGAACAGCCACCAGCGGTGGCTGTCCGACAGTAGGATTGGCCATGCCGGCCACAAAAGTATTTTTTCATATAGGTTTAGGGTTTTTAGTTTATGTCCTGGTATGCATAAGTATTCTCAGACATCATTCAACCATAGTTTCATTCCCTTTGATGATCTTTCAACCATCTCTCTAGTTAGGCCTTTAGTTAGTGGATTCGACACATTATCTCTTGACTTTACATAGTCAATAATGATAATTCCACTAGAGAGTAGTTGTCTAATGGTATTATGTCCTTGTCGTATGTGATGAGACTTTCCGTTATACATAACGCTCCTAACCTTTCATATTTTTGCCTCTTGACTATCGCAATGTATACATATAGGATCCAACCGTTTGAGCCAAAATTTAATGTCTTCTACGAAATTCAGGAGCCATTCAAAAATTTTATTGGCTTGTCTAAAGCTATGAACTAATACTCCATTGTAGAGCGGGCGATACATGTTTGTTTGGATGATTTCCAAGATACTGCACTTCCAGCAATTCAAAAACATATCCACTTGTGAATTTAGTTTCAGTTGATCCGGTGATCCAATTTGCATCACTATATCCTTCAATAACTGCAGGATACTTGTTGAAATTCAAAACAAAGCTTTGAGTATGTTTTAAATACCCCAAAAAACATTTCATTATCATCCAATGACTCTGGTCACGACTACTTGTGTAATGACTCAGTTTACTTATAACACAAACGATATTTGATCGTGTACAGTTCATGATATACATCAAACTTTCCAACACTCTGGATACTTGAAATTTTTAAGTACCTTTTAGATATAATGAGATTGAGACAATGCCAGACCTTGAGGAGTCTTATGGATCTTATTTCCTAAAATTAAATCGGCAACTCCTAAGTCTTTCATATCAAACTTACTATCAAGCATGCACTTTGTATCATTTATGTTAGCAATGTATTTACTCATTATCAACATATCATCTACATATAAACAAACAATGACAACTTGATTTGGAGTGTTCTTAATGTAAACATTCTTATCACACTCATTTATCTTGAATCCATTTAAAAGCATCGTATGGTCAAATTTTGCATGCCATTTTTTTTGGTGTTGTTTTTGTCAGTAAAGAGATTTAACAATTCAACACACATTCTTATCACATCCATTTGATGGATTCAAGACCATACATGGTGTCTAACGCTTTTAACATCCGAATGGATGTAATCCTTGTTACCGGTGATTAAGTATCAAACTAATCAAGACCTTCTCGCTATCTAAACCCTTTGACAATAACCCTTTGTTCCCTGGAGGAAGATCAACCGATTCCCAAGTATGGTTGTTCAATATGGATTCTATCTTATTATTAATTGCCTCTTTTCAAAATTTCACTTCTGAGGAAGATACGACTTCTTGAAAAGTTTGAGGCTCATTTTCTAATAAAAATGTTAGAAAATCTGGTCCACAGGAAGTAGATGTCCTTTGACGTTTGCTACGTCTTGGATTTTCCTCATCTGGAACATCTTCCTTGGTTTCTTCCTGAGGTCTTTTAGATCCTTCACTAGATGACTCACATTCCCTTTTATATGGGTATATATTTTCAAAGTAGTCAGCATTACCTGATTTTTTAACATTATCTAATTTTTTAACATTATCTGATTCAATTATCGTATTCACATGAATGTTGGGATTCACTGATTTGCTAAACAGTAATTGATTTGCTTTACTATTTGTAGCATATCCTACGAAAAAACAATCAACAATTTAAGATCCTATTTTTACCCTTTTGGGTTTAGGAACTTGCACTTTGACCAAACACCCAACACTTCGAAGTATTCCAGATTGGGCTTTCTTTCTTTTCATTTTTTCTATGTAATAAATTGTGTTTTGCTATGGGGAACTTGATTGAGTATTCAACTAGCTATTAGGATAGCTTCCCTACGCAAGTTCTGGGGTAAACCAGAACTTATTAACAAGGCATTCATTATATCCTTTAGTGTTCTATTTTTGTCATTCCATAAATTTGTTGGATTGTGGAGAATAAGGGGCCACTAAGGGGGTTCCTCGAGCTTGGGTATTGATTTGGTCACACAGTCCTAACTAAGACTTACACTAAAGGGAAGGGTGACCCACACAGGATCGATATGCTTCAACACACAAGTTGAAAACATACTTTAGATTTAATCTTAAACTCAAAACTAATTATTAACAATATCCTAAGGCCCTATTTATAGTACCATAAAAACCATTCTAGAAGGAAAACAAAAGGACACAAAGACAAGGCCATTAAGCCGAAATGGGAACAACGGAAAGGGATGGGTTGGCTTGGGAACCAAGTCACCCTTCGATCATTCTAAGCATGGAGTGAACGAGTTTGGTCTTTCTTGGAAACAAGGGTAAACTCAATCTTCTTCACACTTCCATTGTAGTAACCGAGTAGAAGGGGGAATGGACTTGGATTCTCTTGACTTCATCTTCTTGGGATCATTTTAGAAGCTTCCATTCCTTGTACAATAGAGTGGTTCTCGGCCAACTCTTCCACTTCACTAGACCGAGCTTGACCTTTCTTATTTGGCTCTTGAATGATCTTCTTGAAAAACATCTTATCTCCGCCACTTCGTCGGCCAAGTCACCTCTAGTCCGTGCCATCTTGGCATTCTTGGCTTAACCATTCCCTTACAAGCATTGAATGTGTCCCAAGACAAGCTAAGAACTATTGCATGATTTTAATATGTCCTAGGATGACTAATAGCTAAGTTAGAAATTAAAAACAACAAAATAAAATGCAATGTCTTGGCCAAGACCAACACATAAGGCTGAATAAAACTTGTCACTATAAGACCATTAAATTATGGCTCCTAATCCTCCCCACAATCCATGCCATTCCCGACCCTTAACCATAGGTTGATGGCCAATCTTTGATCCCCTCAATCCTTTGGTCAATAACTCAAATTGAGAAGCTAAGTCCGGACCCTTTCTTTCATCAATCTCCCCTTCTTGGAGAGAATTTGTCCTCAAATTTGGATGGTTCAAGTATGGAAACAACTTAGGAACATAACATGTTGGATCTAGTTTATTGCTCAAAATTTTCATTTCACATAAGCCGCTTCAGAACTTAGCCAATAACTTGAAGGGAACATCCTTCAAGTAGACTTCCCATTTAACCAAGTCGTCATAAGACCATGGTTTGTGGTGCGTGTCCATCAACCTTTTATCACAAGGAGTCAGGCTCAGGGTTTCTTCATTTGGTTGGCACCAAGCTCTTTTCAACTGCCTCACGGTTTGTTTTGAAGCCAAGATTTGAAGAAATTTTGGCTTCCCTCAATTTTCTCACATAAATACTCATCCTTGACCATAGAGGTTTGAACCTTATGACGAGGTTGTAGACCAATTGGTGACCAATGTGCATTTCCTAGGCTTTCCTTTTTCTCGGCATCACCAAGAGAGGCGCCGTGTTGGAGCCCAAGAATTCTTGGTCACTCCCCTTGCATAAATTTTCTTGTTCTTCATATCCATAGGTTTGATGAATAGACAACGAATTTCTTGAAAATAAATCAAGGGTAAATTCATTATCTTTTCTTGGTACGATTCCAGATGTGTTGTTCCTTGGGAATTCCATATCGGCATCTTCTTCTATGCGAGTTTTATCATATAGTGGGTTGACAAAGAGGCGTCCCCATTTCCTCAATTTGGTAAAAAACATTGGTAAAGAAGGCCCAACATTTCTTTGTTTCTTTATCCACTTTCGGAATATGACCATAGATAGTGATTTGACACGAAACAAGGCTCTTGTGAACACATGACTCGGTTGTTTCCTATGGATCATCATAGGGAGTGAGTGATAATCAGAGGGTTATCTCACAAGTAGTATCAACATTATTGTTAGGTGGTAGATCGGTTGTTGGCTCATACGACTTGACCATTTCCGGAACGTCTAAGGTTTTTTTCGAATCGACTTTTTCTCTACATGCCAAAACATTCATGGCACTCCCCTTCTTAGATTCATTCTCCTCCTTCCGTACTTCAGACTTGGCTTGGGGTTTTCGCGCTTGTTGGATTTTCATTTCCCTTACCTTATTTGGTGGCAAATGTATTAGCTTGAAGTCCCTACCGTCCTTGTGAAAGGAGTAGGTGTTATGTTCACCATCGTGCATGGTTTTCCGATCATATTGACATGGCCTACCCAAAAATATATGGCATGCGTCAATTGGAAGGACATCACACCAAATTTCATCAACGTATCCTCCAATCTGAAAATTGATAAGGGGGTGGCAACCTTGAGCCCATTCACCTTGTTTACCCATCGTAGGTTGTAGGGTTTAGGGTGCTTATGAATTGGTAGTTGTAATTTTCCTACCACTCCGATGGATACCATATTTGCACAACTCCCTCCGTCAATAATAAAACTACACACCTTATCTTTTACTTTGCATTGTGTATAGAAAATCTACTATCTCTGATTTTCGTCAAGCTCTTTCAATTGTGCACTTAGCATGTGTTGAAGGACTAGACTCACACCATCCTCCGCAATAGCCTCGTCTTCCTCTTGGCTCTCGTCTACCTTAGTCTCTTCTACCACAAAGTAATCGCTATTTTCTGTATACTCTTCCAGTGTCATGGTCCTCAGGTTGGGACATTCCCGGGCAAAATGTTCGAGTCCTTAGCACTTGTAACATCTCTTGCTGCCTTTATCAACACCTTTGGTAATTTCCATCATTCCCTTGTCCTTGCTTACATCATCTTATCTGTACAAGGGATTAGAATAGGACGTGCCAACCTTCTCCTTAGCACCTGCGGTCTTAGTGTAAGGTCTTGTGACAACCTTCTTTTTTTGCCGCTCGAACCTTAGTGCCAAATGGCACACGTCTTCAAATGTTGTGTAAGTGGACACTTCCACTTTTTCTTGAATTTCCGCACTTTTCCCGCCAATGAACCATGCAATGCATTGCGACTCTTTTTATTTTAAGTCATACAACATTGTGACCTTCTTGAATTACTGGATGTATTCTTCAACCTTAAGAACACCTTGTCGTAGCTTGGTGAGTTTAAGGTACAAATCTTGTTCATAGTCTCAGGGCAAGAATTTTCTTTTTAAGTGTTTCTTCAACCTTTCCCAAGAATCGATCTTAGACTTGCCATGCCTCTTTCGACTTTCCTTCAAATTTTCATACCATACGGAGGCAAAAGATTTAAGCTTTAACATGTCAATATTAAAGTTTTGGTGATCATCATAGTTTTTGAATTCAAAGAGTCTTTCTATGGCCCTTAGCCATTCGAGAAACTCCTCGTGATCCAAGTTTACTTCAAATATTGGAAGGTCGAACTATAATGTCCGGTCACCTCCTCTTTCAATTCTTGGTTCATCTTGTGCATCATCTTCAACATGGATGGGGTTGTTTTGAGCAAATTCCTCCCCTAACTCAACATCATTGATGACTGCGCGATTGGAAAATTCTCTCCTCACTTGTTCCACAACTATTTCGGACAAGACCTTCTGAAGTTCATCACTTACTTGTGCCATATCGTCAAAGTGTGGGATGGGATGGCCTCGTTATGATATCAATATGATGCAAGTAAAGAGGGGTGATGTTTTGTAAGTGGGTCAAATGTTGGTGATATACAGGTTGACCAAAAAATAGATGTCAAAATGGGGCTCTTGGGTTCTCAGTTTGGCGGGATAGTGGGGTGTTTGATGGCTATTTTGGGTAGATGTAAAAGGTGTCGGGTCAAGGAGTTTTATGGGGTTATTCTAGACACGTTGAGGGTTGTTTGGATGTTCAGGATTTGGTGGTTGGATGCTGGCAGGATTGTGGAACATAAATGGGACAGTAAGGTTCTCGATAAAGTGTGTTATGCGGACTGTTTGGTGTTATCGAGTTTGGACATGTATTTGTGGACTGTTACGGATGGTGACCTTTGGTGGGGATTTTTATGAAGTATTGTGGGAGGTAAGTATGGTTTGTATATAGTAGGTTGGGTGAATATTGAACACGAGTTGCTAGATGCACTCTCGAGTGAAAGATAGTTATTTTGGTTAAGTGTTAGTTCGGTTGATATGGTTTAAGTGTTTAGTGGTTGTGGTTGTAGTGAGGTACTGTCGATGAGCCCAATGATAGAGACACGGGAGTTTTACTTCCCGAGTCGACACCAAGGATAAGGTGATCAATGCCACAAGGTCAAGACGGGGATTTGCTAAGTGCAATGCCCGTGAACTAGCCAAGTGAGAGTGATCGAAAGCCCTTTTAGTAACCCAAGGCTTAGGCTAGGTTGGTCCATACAGTTCCAACGTTTGCTTACCACTAAGGGGGTTCCTCGAGCTTGGGTATTGATTAGGTCACATAGTCCTAACAAAGACTTACACTAAAGGGAGGGGTGACCCACACATGATAGATATTCTTCAACATACTTTAGATTTAATCTTAAACTCAAAACTAATTACTTACAATATCCTAAGGCCCTATTTATAGTACCATAAATACCATTCTAGAAGGAAAACAAAAGGACACAAAGAGAAGGCTATTCAGCCTAAATGGGAACAACCGAAAGGGATGGGTTGGCTTGGGAACCAAGTCGCCATTCGGTCATTGTGAGCATGGTGTGAATGAGTTTGGCCTTTCTTGGAGACAAGGGTAAACTGAATCTTCTTCACACTTCCATTGTAGTAACCGAGTAGAAGGGGGGATGAACTTGGATTCTCTAGACTTCATCTTCTTATGATCATTTTAGAAGCTTCCATTCCTTGCACAATAGAGTAGTTCTCGGCCAACTCTTCCACTTCCATAGACCGAGCCTGACGTTCCTTATTTGGCTCTTTAATGATCTTCTTGGAAAACTTCTTGTATCCGCCACTTCATCGGCCAAGTCACCTCTTATCCGTTCCATCTTGGCATTCATGGCCATGTCACCTTATTGGCTTAACCATTCGCTTACAAGCATTGAATGTATCCCAAGACAAGCTAAGAACTATTGCATGATTTTAATATGTCCTAGGATGACTAATATCTATGCTAGAAATTAACGACAACAAAATAAAATGCAAGGTATCGGTCAAGACCAACACATAAGGCCGAATAAAACTTATCAGTATAAGACCATTAAGTTATGGCTCCTAATCCTCCCCATAATCCATGCCATTCCCGACCCTTAATCGTGGGGTGATGGTCAATCATTGATCCCCTCGATCCTTTGGTCAATAATTCAAATTGAGAAGCTAAGTCCGGACCCTTTCTTTCATCATTGCTACTTGGTACTTGGATCACCATTTAAACTCTTTTGGAATTGGATAACGTAAGTAATTATAGACTCTTATTTAAATATGGAAACATGTGAACTTTGTGAATCATTATGTGGACTATGTGACTTTACTTGAATTATTAGACTGTGTTGTATAGGATTACTTGACGTCAACTTGGTATTTATCTTTGATTATGTACCTTTCATCATTGTCGGCCTATGATGTCTATGGGGATACATTGTGTACTCATGCTATACTTGCTTCATCTTTTCTTGATACAGATATAGATCAGACTACTAGCTCGAGACCACTTGGCTGAGTTCAAGCAGTTGATCCTCAATATTCAGGGTGAGGATGCTATCTCCGGCATACCATTGGATGCTCCATCTCTATGATAGTATTTATTTCATATTTGAGAGATATGTTAGACTATGTATTGGTTTTGTCCTGCGTGCCCATTTTCTCAGACTTATATTAGATTTGCTAGTGCTCTTGTACCCATAGACTAGATTGCTTGAGGGGGAGTTTCTGATGTATCAGACATACTACTTCTTTCATATTTACATTATGAGACGGTTTATGTAAAATTTGTTATCTTCCGATTTTGCTTATGTTATATCATGTTTGTGATTTTGGGAGTAGTTTTCCTGCATAGTAGGGTTATGTAGGTGGCACCACAATTCTTGAAAATGGGCAGTAACAAAGTTGTTATCAGAGCCCTAGGTTAAATGGTCTTAACTACAAGAGCAATGTGTAGTAGAGTCTCATGTATAGGTATGGAGACATCCATACTTATCTTCGGGTGGCTTTAAGACATTTAGGAAACTTCACTTTCTTGATTCCTTTCGTGCTAAGTTGAATCAAATTGGTAACTGACCTTTGTTTCTATTTTCTCACAGATGGTGAGGACTCATGCTGACACGGTGAGAGAGGCATATGCACCAGCACCGGTCGTACGTAGGCATGGTAGAGCATATGCTCGGGGTCGAGGTAGAGCCAGAGCAGCAGTACTAGTTTGGGGAGGAGCATAGAGAGTCGGTCAGGCGCGTGCTAGATCAGAGTCCCTAGAGCCATATATTGAGCCTCATGATGATATACTAAAGGAGGAGATGGGGCCAGCCCAGGATCATCCTAGATTTATTGCTACTATGATTCTATAGGACATATTTGTTAAGTTATTGAGTGTTCTCGATGGTTTTGCTTAGACAGGCATACATCCTACTAGTTCGGGTGGTTCTCAAACCCGTGCGAGAGGGGGAAGACTCAGACCCCCAAGTTTTATAATCTCGATATTCTGCCGGTGGTGATGTCAGCGCCCCATATCGATGAGTTTCATTTTCCAGAGTTTGGTCCCCAATCTATTAGAGGGACAACTATGACTCGCGATGAGTGAAAGATTTGGGAGCACTTTTCAAACATGAAGCCTCCTGAGTTCTTTGGACAACCCGATGAGGATACATAAGAGTTAATTATGAGCAGCCATGAAAGGTTGCATACCTTGGGTATTGTGGAGTCGCATGGAGTTAGTTCTGTGACCCTTCAACTTACAGTAGACGAGAAGTAGTAGTGGAGGGTGTATGATGATTGCTTACCCATAGGGACACCTCTATTGACTTAGGTTAGGTTCTATAGGGTCTTCTTGGAAAAGTATATGCCTTTGAGCTTGCGAATGTGCAAGTATGTTGAGTTTCAGAATATTGGCCAGGGATATTCTATAGTTGTGCTCTATGAGCCTCTCTGTCATGCCTTTTCACGATACGCATCACCGCTACTCCCCACTAAGGCTGAGCGAGTGAGATGTTTTGTTAGAGGCTTGTGTATTTCTCTCCAGTTAGCCACGTTGCAGTTAGTGGCTTCGGGAGCTTCTTTTGATATTGCGGTAGAGCATGCTAGGATGGTGAAGTCTGTAAGAGGCAGTTTGTCCAGATATGAGCCTGATAAGAGTGCGAGGTGACATGGTTAGTTAAATGGTTCTACTTCCCATGGTTATGGGTATCCTGGAGATATTGGCAGTCACAACCCAGTCGACTAGTTCAAACAGCTCTACAAATTACTTATGGTTATAGTGGGTTCTAGTCGTCTAGGGGTTCTCAATCTAGGTATTCGGACCATGATATGTTGGGTTCTTCTATATTCATTCAGCAACCTTCAGCGGCTAAGACTTGTTTCAGTTGTGAAGAGGTTGGGCATTTCAAGAGAGATTCCCTAGACATTGTTTAGTGCATCCCGTGCACTCAGGACCTCAGCATAGCCATCCAGATGTGGTAGTTAAAGTAGTCATGAAGGATCTTATTCGGGTTGTGGTATCCATTAATCTAGGCATGGTGAATCCTAGTCGAGGAGAGATGGAGCTCTTTTGGGTCAAGATGGCTAGTAGGGTACTCAGTCTGAGGTAGGACACACCTATTTCTATGCATTCCCTTGTAGGGTCGAGGCTGAGGCATCTGATGCAGTCATCACATGTATTATCTCAGTCGATCATTGGTCTGCTACTATGTTATTTGATCCAGGATCTACATTTTCTTATGTGTTTGCCTACTTTTCTGCTGAACTGGAGATGTGGTGTGATATGCTTGATATTCCTATTCATATGTCTACACCAATCAGTGATTTTCTTATTGTAGATAGAATATATTGCATGTGTGTAGTTACTTTCATGGGTTACGACACTTAGGTAGATTTGGTTATCTTAGATATGGTGGATTTCGATGTTATCTTAGGTATGGGTTGGTTATCACTATATCATACAATTCTGGATTGCTATTCCAAGATAGTCACATTAGATATGCCTGGTCTTATGAGGTTATAGTGGAGAGGCGCTCCTAGCCCTTCTCCTAGGAAGGTCATTTCTTATATTCGGGATACGAATTTGGTTGACTAGGTTGTTTGTCTTATCTTTCTCATATTCGGGATAAGAGTATGGAGTCTCCTTCCCTTGATCCCGTTCCGGTAGTTAGTGAGTTCGTGGAGGTCTTTCCTTCAGATTTACCGAGTATGCCACCAAACAGAGGCATCGACTTTTGTATTGATCTTGAGCTGGGTACTCGACCCATTTCTATTCCTCCACACTATATGGCTCTAAAAGAATTAAGAGAGTTGAAGGAGCAACTTCAGGATTTGTTGAGTAAGGGCTTCATTCTATCGAGTGTATCTCTATGGGATGCTCATATCTTGTTTGTGAAGAAGAAATATGTCACTATGCGTATGTGCATCTATTATAGACAGTTAAGAAAGGTCACCATAAAAATCAAATATCCAATTCTGCGTATTGATGACATGTTCGATCAACTTCAGGGTGCTTCTGTGTTTCCAAAGAATGACTTGAGGTTCGGGTATCATCAGTTAAACATCCAAGATGAAGATGTTTCCAATATGTCTTTCCGAACTAGTTATGAACATTATGAGTTCTTTGTGATGTCATTTGGGCATACCAATACCCTCGTGG
Organism: Anisodus tanguticus; assembly: GCA_034509755.1. Lineage (NCBI taxonomy): Eukaryota > Viridiplantae > Streptophyta > Magnoliopsida > Solanales > Solanaceae > Anisodus > Anisodus tanguticus. The sequence goes on along the minus strand of CM067541.1, from coordinate 26,594,393 downwards.
CATTCATGGACTTGATGAATGAGATATTTAAGTCATACTTGGATTCATTTGTGATTGTGTTTATTGATGACATCCTGATATATTCGAAAAGTCGAGAAGACCATGAGCGTTATTTCAGAGTATCTCTTTGGATTTCGAAGGAGAAGAAGATGTATGATAAGTTCTCAAAGTGTGAGTTCTGTAGCATTCATGGGGCACGTAGTGTCCAAGGATGGGATTATGGTTGACCCTAAGAAGATAGAGACAGGAAGGGACTGGCCTAGAGCGATTTATATGACGGACATTCAAAGTTTATTGGGTCTTATTAGCTACTATCATCGGCTCGTCAAGGGTTTCTCTTCAATTTGTTTGCCTTTGACGTGTTTGACTCAGAAGAAGGTTTCGTTCTAGTGGTCTGATGAGTGTGAGCAGAGCTTCCAAAAGCTCAAGATTCTTTTGACCACATCTTTGATTTTATCCCTTCTAGTGTAGAGGAAGGACTTTACTGCGTATTGTGCTACTTCTAGGATTGGGTTGGGTTGTGTGTTGATACATGAAGGTAAGGTTATTTCTTATGCATCGAGGCAATTGAAGGTGCACGAGAAGAATTACCCTATTCATGATTTGAAGTTAGATGTTGTTGTGTTTGCTCTAAAGATTTGGAGGCATTATCTTTATGGTGTCTATTATGAGGTATATATCTACCACCATAGTCTCAATATGTGTTTAATGAGAGGGACTTGAATTCTAAGTAGCGTCGGTGGATGGAGTTTTTGAAGGATTATGACATGACCATTTTATACCATCCATGCAAGGATAATGTGGTGACGAATGCCTTGAGCAGGAAAGCAGTCAGCATGGGGAGTTTAGCTTGTTTGGCTATTTCTGAGCGTCCTTTGGCATTTGACGTCTAGTCTATAGTCAATCAGTTTGTGAGGCTTGATATTTCGAGTCCAGGTAGAATTTTGTCTTGTGTAGAGGCAGGGTCATCTCTTTTGTATCCTATCCTGATTCACCAGTATGATGATGTGAAGTTGTCCAAGATTCAAGATATGGTCATGAGTGGTGAGGCCAAGGAGGCCATGATTGATAGTGAGGGTGTTCCGAGGATCAATGGTAGAGTGTGTGTGCCTCATATGGGAGATTTGACCAGTTTGATTATGGAGGAGACCCATAACTCGTAGTAATTGATTCATCCAGGTGCTACTAATATGTACCATGATTTGAGGCATCATTATTGGTGTGGGAGGATGAAGAGAGACATTGTTGATTTTGTGTCTCAATGTTAGAATTGTTAGCAGGTCAAGTACGATTACCAACGACCTAGTGGTATGTCTTAGAGGATGCCCATTCCCGAGTGGAAGTGGGAGAGGATTGCTATGGATTTTGTTGTGGGATTGCCTAAGACTTTGAGCAAGTTTGATGTTATTTAGGTCATTGTTGATAGATTGACCAAGTCCGTGCATTTAATTCTGATTCAGGCAATCTATAATACAGAGACGTTAACTAAGATCTATATCCGAGAGATTGTTCATCTTCATGGGGTTCCTATTTCTATCATCTCGGATCGGGGTACTCAATTTACTTCACATTCTAGCAGAATTTGTAGAGAGAGTTAAGTACTCTCTTAAACCTCAGTATAGCATTTCACGCTCAGATCTATGGTCAATCAGAGCAGACTATTCAGGTATTAGAGGACATGTTATGAGCTTATGTGATTGATTTTGGTGGTTATTTGGACCAGTTCATACCTTTGGTAATGTTTTTGTACAACAACAATTATCACTCCAGTATTGATATGGAACCGTTCGAGGCCTTATATGGTACGAGATGTCGATCTCCCATTGGTTGATTTGATGCATTTGAGGTCTATCCTTGGGGTACTAATCTATTGAAAGATTCATTAGAGAGGGTGAATGTGATCTAGGAGAAAATCCTAGAACTGCAGAGCAGGTAGATGGAGTATGCGGACCAGAAGGTCCGAGACTTAGAGTTTATGGTTGGTGACAAGGTTCTTCTAAAGGTCTTAACCATGAAGTGTGTGATCAAATTTGGCAAGAGAGGCAAGTTGAGTCTGAGGTATATTGGACCATTTGAGGTTATTTAGAGAGTTGGGGATGTGGCATATGAGTGGTCTCTGCCACCAGGTCTGCCAGGCATTCATCTAGTTTTCCATGTGTCTATATTGAAGAAGTATCATACCTATGGTTCTTATATCATTTAGTGGGACACTGTATTTCTTGATTAGAATTTGGAGATTGAGGATGAGCCTATGGTTATTTTAGACAGGCAAGTGTGGAAGTTGAGATCAAAATAGATAGCTTCGATGAAGGTACAGTGGAGGCATCGTCCTGCTGAAGAGGGGAGATCGAGTCTGATATAAAGAGCAAATATCCTGGCTTGTTCACTCCTTCTAGTACGTTTCCTATGTTTATTTCTATCTGTTTGAGGATGAACATTTGTTTAATTGGTATCTGATGTAATGAATCATCCGGTCGTTCTCAGCTAAAGACTCTTATTTACTTGTTGGACCATTTTCGTAGACTCCATGTGGAGTTTGTAATGCGCGTGGATGGGTGGCACGGATCCTAATGTCTATTTATATGAGTTTTGAATAAAACCCCAAAATTAGAAACTTAAAGTTGGTTAGTTTGACTCAAAGTTAACTTTAAGCTAGATGGATTAATTTCTGAATTTCGTCACTTCTGCTAGTTCTAGAGGATCATTTATGGCTTAATCGAGTTGTTGGTTCTCTTCTCGAGGTAATTAGATGTGTTTTGTGGCTTTATTTGTAAAGTTTGGATTTTGATTTCTCCTAGATGATTCTTTAGAAAAGTATGCCTTAGCTCGGTTAAATGTGAAATCTGATGGTACGAGCGAGTTTGTAGCACTTTTTACCATAGACTAGCATATTTTGTTTGTGTCTAGGGGTTCTCAGGAGTGATTCGGGGGTTTGATGGAAGTTGGGCCTATTTTCCCATATTTTGTATCTATTGTCGGCTTCTACGACACCAGTTTCCGCTCTAGCGTGTCCGCCTCGATGAGATGTTGGCTAGCCGAAGTAGGAGTTAAGAAAGGGTGGATTTCATGTCGTGGCGAAGGGTCTCTCTGCAGGGGCGAGTTCGCTCCTGCAGAGTCGAGTTTGTTGTGGCACTGAGGTGAGGTGTCAAGTGACACCGCCTAAGTGAGAATTTGGATCGCCGCAGCGGGTCCGCTTCAGCGGAGTCAATTCCGTTGGGACGGAAGTATTGTATCAGGTGTACTATAAAATCTCTTAGGTCATAATTTTTTTCTCAATTTAGAATACCTCGAAACCAGCGTTGCTAAAGAGCATTCCTCAAAAGTTTAAGAGTAATTTCACCTTTGGGTTAAGAGATTCTTCCATTGTGGTTTGAGTTTATGTTTCTAAGTTCATTAATGGTGATATAATGAGTTATTAACTTGGAGAGAAATGATTTGCAAGTTTCTATGAGAATAAGAGGGTTATGTTATTTATTTTAATGGAGGTTTATGGTCTAAATTGTGTTAATATCATAAACTAGTGTTGGAATATGTTAGATTATCATGTAGTAAGTCTTAATTTAAGAATAGAAACCTATTTTTCAATTGGGGGAAATTTCTAGGCTTTCAATTTGGGGCTTTATGAATATTGTTCATTGGAGTGTTCAAATGTGTATAGTTTTTCAATTAACTTAAGGACATGACTATTTAGTATGTATTCCTGATTTTCGAGTATTAAAGTTAGAATCTTTGTGACATGGGCCTGGGTTGGTATTTTAAAGTCTTTTTTGTAAGGTTTATATCCTTGTTTGTTTCATAAGTTTTATATTAATGAATAGTGTACATACGTGGATTGATTTCGACCATCACGAGGTGCAAAGGAAGGGCAAGGCTGACACCGAGGCTTGATCGTGTAGCGCTCCTGTTTGGCCCTGAGGTAGGATATGGTTTAGTTTCTTTATACTTTGATAGAAGTGCGTAATTAGTTATAAATATTAAGGGGTAATGGTGTGTTTGGGGGTCCTTCTCAAACGGTTGTGATGGACATTTTAAGGGGTACTGGTGTTGAACTTTGATGATGGGGTTTGGGGAATCAGACTCAAGCTAGTTCCAACTGCTGATTATTTGAAATTGTCGCCATATGTGGGCATGTTTCCATAGTTGCTTGATATGTTTACTCATCACACATGCTTTCGATATGATATCTTGAATTTTACTTGAATTGTATATGTGTATTCATTCTTGGAAGCATTGTATCATGATATATTTTCTTATATTGTCATTTGCATTCATACACTCATGGTTATATGATACTGATATAAGAGTGGTATGGATATGTTGTGGGCCCAAGGGGATGGAACGGTAAGAACACTTATGAGATTATGGAAACACTAAGATGATATTGATACACGGGGAATGGCGTTGCACGCCTGCAACATGATATTATTCAGCCAAATAGTTGGGCTTCGTGATCCTATGAGTTATTCCGGAGTGAAGAGGTATATGGACTTCGCGGGTCCCCCATGGGTATACGGATCATAATAAAACCTTGACGTACTGTATATTGGATTGATAAGGTACCTGGCATAGGCATTACATTCATATCATACATATATATGTCATTTCATTAATTACTTGTGGATGAACTTGTATTTGAAGTGATTGTTGATGACTTGACTAAGTTCTAGACATGAAAGGACTACACTTTCTACTTAGTACTTGGATTACCGTTTAAACTCTTTTGGCACTGGATAATGTAAGTAATATGGACTCTTATTGAAATAAGGAAACATGTGAACTCTGTGAATCATTATGTGGACTATGTGACTTTACTTGGATTATTGGACTGTGTAGTATAGGATTACTTAGCGTCAACTTGGTATTTATCTCTGATTATGTACCTTCAGTCGTTGTCGTCTTATGATGTCTATGGGCGTACGTTGTGTATTCATGCTACACTTTCTACATATTTTCTTGATGCAGATACATATCCAACTACTAGCTCTAGCTCACGTGGCTGAGTTCGAGTAGTTGATCCACAATATTCATGGTGAGAATGTTATCTCCAGCATACCCTTGGATGCTCCATCTCTATCACATTCTATATTTCGTGTATAAGAGACATGTTAGACTATATATTGATTTTGGCCTGCGCACCCATTTTCTCAAACTTGTATCAGATTTGCTAGTGCTCTTGTACCCACAAACTATATCGCTTGGGGGGTTGTTTTTGACGCGTTAGACTTACTATTTCTTCCACATTTATATTATGAGACAGTTTATGTAGCATTTGTTATTTTCCGCTTTTACTTATATCATATCATGTTCGTGATTTGGGGAGTGGTACGTGGTGGGATTATAAAGGTTCTACCACGATTTCTGAAAAGGGTCGTGACACCTTCTAAATTGAGATGTGCAATATTAAAATCCTTTGGAGGAGATAACTCACAATTTGTTTGCCACATCATTTTCAGCTAACATGACTTGGTCCTATTTTTCTTCTTTTGCAGGGATAAACATGGAAGGATTGCCATTACAACAAAGAATAGTGAAGTGGTGGATTGCTCCAATAACAGGAAGATTGAAATATCTCTTCCAAGTATTCCCTGCTATCATTATTTGGAAATTGTAGAAGAGGAGAAATGCCATAAAGCATGGAGAGAAAAGATCCATAGGAATAGTCATTTACCATGTGTTTTCTACAATTCAAAGACTGGTCATAACTAGGAATCCATCTATGAAGCAGATATCACACAGATGGGATCAAATGATTTAGATATTAGAAGGTGGAGGTGCTCAGCTCAGTATTAGAAAAGTTATTTGTGAATTTCCTACAATAGGTTGATTGATGTGTAACACAGATGGAGCTTCAAGGAAAAACCCTAGTAGAAGTTCATATGGTTTTTGCTTGAGAAATTCATATGGCAATCAGATATATACTCAAGTAGAAGACATAGGAATAACTACCGATACTGAAGCAGAAATAAGGGTTATACTGGAGGCATTGAAGTATTGCAAGGCAAATCAGTTGGATCAGCACTCATAAAAACAGATTCTCAGATAATTCAAAGGATTTTGGCTGAAGGATGAAAACCTCCATGGTCTATAGTTACATGGGTAGAATAGATACAAGAAATAATCAACAACATGGGACTAAGGTTTATTCACATCATAAGGGAAAGATATCAGTTGCCAGATAATCTTGCAAAACAAGAACTTGACACAAGCTAATTTTTGTGTCATACTTTTCAAGAATTGGAAATACAAGTAAGAAAGATTCTAAATAGTGACAAAACTCAAGTTCTTACGAACTAGATCTACACATGGATATGAATAAAATTTCAGAGAAAGAGGTATAATAAGAGAGAAACAAGATTCAACAACAACATAAAAATGGCAAACAAATAACGGAATAGGTATTGAACAACAACAACACTTTGAAATGAAAGCTTACTAGGGGTTTCTTCAGAACTCGACACACAGTCATAGGAAGAATCAGGATCAATGGATAGAGAAGAAGTCCAAGAATTGTTTTTTCCACACATGCAAGACAAAGAAAGAGCAGAAATTGACATCAACACATAAAACACTAAAGGGAGCTGAAGATTGATATGGAATATACTTACCAGCATTTATAAAGAAGATGGGATGTAAAAGATGCAAAATAATGAAGGGTGGATTAGAGTTTCATCATCTCCACACAGGCAACACTATTGGAAGAGAAGCTTCGATATGAGAGAGACAACAATTGCAGATAGAGTTACTTTCCAGAAATGAGATTTTAGGACAAAATGTATATTTGTTTTGTTTTTGAGGTTGGGCCTGATTATAGGCCTAGCCTGTTTTTATTGTTGGACTCATTTTTTGTTGATTAAATAAAAAGCCTATTTGGGAATAATTAAATTAAAAATAATTGAGATGTGCAATAATTATGAAATGAATGAAAATATAATCTCAAACAATGTCAATTTAGATATAAGTGCGAAAGATAAATAAATTTGTACATTTGCCCATACAACCCCAAATATACAAGTCATTTAGCTATAAAGCTTTGGCATACAAAATACGAGACACAACTCAGAAAAAAAAAGAAACTATATTTTATAGAGGAAGTAGCCACCATGGTCTAATGGTGGGTCACCTAAACTTGAGTGACTAATATAAGTTGGAGTCATGGGTAGGACACCAAGTCACCACTGGCTCCCACTGTACACCCACAAACAATGACAAACACAAGTCTAAAGACCCAACAAGATCTAAGTCTCTCACCTAACTGATGGGAAAGTATTTTAATTGATGGTTATGCATAGAGGCATAAAACAAGACAATACATGTATAATCATAATATACAAGTAAAGCAACTGAACTAAAACTACTGCTATAGATAACAAGTGTACACACAACATGATAACTACTATGAGGCATAGTTGCATGACTGATCCATCTCAGAAGGGGATTCAACCTCATGTCTTATTCATCTTCGGAGTGTACGTGATTGACTTACCTGCCTCAGCACTATAACGATCATCCCCTCTTACCTGGTCTCACTAGCACTACATTACTAGCCACATATCATGCATCATCCTAGCATGCTAAACTAAGTAATAATAAACGTTATACAACTAAAGGAATATCACATCATAAAATAATTGTTTTGGGGCAAAGGTCTATGACTTATCCGTCCTAGATGGGGCTTCAACATCATGTCTTATCCATCTTTGAAATGTAGGTGACTGACTTACTACCTCAACAATGCAAGGAACATCCTATCTTACCATGTCTCACAAGTACTACTAGTAATGTAGTGCTAGTAAGGACGGGTAAGACTGCATCATCACAACCTGCTCAACTAAATAACAATGAATGGTAAACAACAAAACAAGTATCACATTATACTCATATCAATAAGAAGTATCAAACAATGTAGAAATGTAGTAAGCAACCGTTTCGGTCTAACTAGATACTTCAACCTCGCTCATGCTTGACAACTCAAAACTAGATGGTTTAAATACACACAAGTACCACATATTTTGAGACAATCAAGCAAATTAAAAATTAAAGTCTCACTCGCCTAAATTTTAATAGCCAAAACTTAACTTGAAATGCCAAAGTCCACACAAATAATCTCCAATAGCTTAATTTATTGAAAATCATCAATAACGGGCCAAATTAGTCTAGGAGAACTATTCCTATAATTTCAGGACGCCCAAGTTCAAAGTGAACGTTTGATTAACTCAAACTTAGCCCTCGTGTCAACCGTCCGAATTTATAAATTTAATTCAGGAACGCGTTACCCATAAGCTATAAAACTCAATGCAATAATCACAATCCTATTTTGACATCGTTTAGTAGCTCAAAAAAAATGATTTCCTTTTTCGGACTAAGATAAGTTACCCAATTAATCTCTTAAGTTCTACATGATTCCACGACTCAAATCTCATGAAATTGAAGTAAAGTGTTTATTTTAAGTTGACACCTAATCTACCAAAGATCTAGGTTCTTCAACAATATTCAAGAAGTGTGTAATAGTAAATCACAAGAATTTTTACGTTGAAATCTCTTTGTTAAAGGGAGTCAAAAAGTACAACCTACCTCTATAGAATCCTCAAATATTCACTAAATCAAGAGCGGTTTTAGGTTAAAATTCTAGAACCAAAAGGACTAACTCCGTAGTACCTTTCCCATCTACAATTCTCCTTAATTGTAGCTACTTTTCTTAAGATTCTACCCAGACTTCAAAGACCTTTACAATTGAGGGAAATAAGTATTATATAACTTCTAGTAAAGTAAATAGGTTACAACTCAAGACCAAATAATCAAACTAAGTAACTAAAAAACTGTCAGTAGTAATCTTCCTAGGAACATATTCTTCTTCGTTTCCAGTTGACACTCTTTCAAAATGACACTGATTACTTGAATATATTCTCAATCTATGCAGTGGTGTCTTTTTCTGCGTATTTAAGAACATTAATGTGGTGGTTTATATAGGAGTAGGAATAGTCATGTCCTTCTATATGTATTCTCCCAAACCAAATAGTAATTGGATCAAGTATCCAAGAACCCAATTCAAGATAAACTTGGTTTTCTTTATTTTCGTTGGCCTTCACACATTTTATTCTTATTACAAAACTCTTTACATGTTTGTAAGTATGATAATATTTCCTGTTGAATCTTCTATTCCTTTACCTTAAGGAACCCTTCTTGCATATGGAATTTGCTTTCCGGCTAGATCAATTGTTGTCTACAGTCTTCTACAAAGGACTTACTTATTTTAGTGTATGTGCAACCTTGTTGCCAGCTTTTATCATTTCCCTTAAGAGACATGTTGAGGACATGATTCTTGTGTATTTCTATCACTCCTTTTAGTACATAGTTTTTCAATCATCAAAATTTGAATTTAGCTCAGCTCAACAAATTTTCCACTTTTTGATGTTGATAAACCCATAGCAGCTTCATGTCAATTTCTTGTTAGTTCATGTGCACTCAAGTGTAGTTTCCCCCTCAGAACCAAGTTCCATGTTGATCAACAACTTTGACTTAGTAAGATGTGATCTCACTTAAGTATATGTAGAGACTCACCTTCCACTCATTGCAACCCTATGGATGAATAGGTATAAGAATCTGATAAGGTCAATATTTTTCTACAAACATCATTGGTAAAAGCACATGGATCAGATTCTTTGTTCAACATTTTTGATTTTTTTCATTTAGTGCACTTCATAACACTTTTATTTTTTTTCAAGTGGTCTCATGTAGGAACCAGGTTCCTTTTTTTGTTTAGTGCACCTCACAACCTTTTTAGTTTTTTCAACAGCTCTCATGTAGGAATCAAGTTCCTTTAATTCCAAAATTAGTGGAACAACACATGAACATTTATTATTATTCATGATAACTTGGGCTAAGACTTAAGTACTCAAAGAACTAGGTTCTTTGAGCAATTATTGAAAAAAGTAAACTGTGGAATATAAAATCAACACATGTATTTTTAGCGCCTTGTTCAAAGGAGGAAAAATCACGACTTACCTTAGTAGGAATTTTCCCAAACTTCATTAAACTCTAGCTCGACAAATTTATGGTTTACAACCACCCTTGTAACACCTAAGGAATTATTTCCAACAGTCTCACCTCTACCCACTTAACTCTTATCTTCAATGACTCTACCTAGTCAAAGAAGTCCCTTACAAAATAACACCTACTACAATCACCTAACAATGTAAATAAGTGGAACCACAACTGAGAACCTAACTATCATAATAAAACTGAATTATAAATCTTGATAAGTGTAGGTTCTTTGTTGACGTGTAGTCGGCTCTTTAGAGACTCCAATGTTGACTCTCAAATAATATTGATGTCCCTCTAGATATTATTATAGTTAAGTTCCAAATCTTCTCGATGTGCTATTTATATAGGAGTGGTTGCCACCTTTTTCTTGTCTTAATCCATCCAAGTCTTGGTTTCATAATATGTTCAAACATCAATCCTTATTTGATATGAATTTCCTTCTTTCCTTTATTACACATATAGTTTTCTTTTTTTTCCGAATAGGAATGAGTTGATAATTCTAATTTTCCTAGTTGGCACAAAATAGCTTCTCATCGACAATATTCAGTCTTCTTTCTAAGGACCAGTTCTTTTGAGCAGTTCCTCTATTGTTGCAATTGCTTCACTAGTTCCTTTTGAGATATGTTTGGACTTTTGATCCTTCAATGTCTTCCTTTATATCTCTCTTGTATTTATTGTCTATGGATACATGGTTTGTCAATCATCAAAACTTCATTTTAAGCTCAGACTATTAATGAGACAATAATATCTCAACACTTTCCCCTTTTGGCATTATCAAAATTTAACAATATTAGTCAAGTTAAATGTGAGAAATAACAATTTCAAACTCATGGCTACTAGGGATACACTAACATGAGCACAACACAAGTGTATAATTGATGTCCAAGGGTAATAGCCATCTTGAGGATTCACCAAATTCAGAGTAAGAAAATTTTATATGCATGTATCAATTAAGCCATAAGGACCCAAGTCAATAGACAACTATGTACACCTTCCATAATTACCAAAGAACACGAATACAAACCAGGAGAGTACATAAAAATTAGTCTGATATTAGAAACTTTTAGTTTTGTACTTGGCTTAAGAAAGAGTTAGGGGCAAGGTTCACTTGCTAGATTAGGATAGGACTAGTATGAGTCCCAACAATTTGTCAACATGAGCTGTGACACTTTTTATTTTTTCAGTATCTTCTCCTATAGCTACGTATTCATAACTTTTTAAAAGGCATTCTCATCAGCCAACCTCCAAATATTTTTAACCATTTTGTTGAGATTTGTCTATCTCAACAATATAGCAGAGTATAAAATGATGTTTTGATGATGGACAAATTATGTTGGGGGAAAATACTTTGTATAAGAAAGAAGTAGTAGAGCCAGACGAAGAACAAAAATAGTCACTCCCCATGAAAACTAAAGGGAATAAAGTCGCACAAAAGGCTGCTAAGCTATCAGAAATAAACCTAAACGGTGTCTCAGAGTAGTTGTTTGTCAGGACCCAAATCCGGTACTCGTGATAAGTGTTACACCCCGTACTTCGAATGTCGTTTTCATCATGGGTTAACTAACGTAAGGTTTAGATCCCATCACAAGGTTAAAAAGGGTTTAGATGAGGGTTAAGTATGTTTCATAAGAGTTCGTGGATAAACGAAATAAATAAAGAAAGTCCGTTGAAAATCGGGGAGAACTAGGCAAAATTCTTAACAGAATTTTGGCCCATATCTTTGGGGGTATATCTAATAGCATATAAGGAATAATGGAGTTCATAGATTATCTAAATTTACGTTCAGAGAGTCTACTTTCCAATGCAATAAATCGTTCATCAATTAGAGCTTTATACAAACCATTATGTATGTTTTACGAAAATGTGTTTCAGTGAAAGTAGAATGCGGCCGTAAACTGAGTTTGCGGCACCGTATTTAGGTCACATTTTGGAAACTTTTGGGCTGCTCACTGCCAAGGATGTGAGGGACTTTCGGCACAGCTTTTGGTGACTAGCGCCCACAAGTGCCACCTCAAACTCGAAGAGGTGGGGCGGTTCTATGACTTTATAACCCAACTAAGGCTTTATTTTCACCTCAACACTCTCAAACATCTCCCTAGGGTTGTTATACCATAAAAGATCAGTTCCATATCAATTTTAAGGTAAATCCTCCATAGATGATCATTAAGAAGCTTGGAATCCTCACTCGATGGCTAGACAAGTTGGAAATTATCTTGAAGATGGAAGAAAACTTGTTCTAAAGAACTTTGTGGCTGGTGGTGGAAAAATTCTTCTACCCCTTAGTGATCTTAAAATTGTTGTAGCTTGGTTGTTTGATTTGGTAAAGGTGATTGGGAGGAAATAATGCTAAACTCCATGAAGAAGTTATTATTGCTTTTGGTTTGTTCTTGAGTAAAACTTAAAGATGATCATGCCTAGAAGGTGGAGTATGTATTTTTGTTGTTGTTATTGAAGTTATTGTGGTTTTTGTTATTGATGTTGTGTTGAAGAGAAGTTAGCAACACGTTTGTGGTTATGAATACCATAGTTTGATAAGAACGCCTTCTAGGTGCTCGTTAAATGATTCGAATGAATCAATTTCTATGTTTGTCAATCTTATTTTGATCCAAACCTTCTATTTTGTGTAGATGATCACTTATAAAGCATTCGAGGTTTTGAAAGGCATTAGTAACTCAGTTACACAGGTATGTAAGGCTATTCCCTTCTTTCATAAGCATGACATCCAAAGTATTTATCAGTTTCGAAAAGAAATGCTAAAGAATCATTCTAATCACATGTCAATCATCCCTTGTCTGGAGTAGTTCCATTGCTATTATTGCATCCCCTATTTATTGTTGATATTCCAGTTGAGAGCATTCTCCCTCTTGATGGAGTCTCTCAAGTGACAATCTTGTATACCGACAAGTTTTCATTGCAAAGCACATCAAAAGATCAAACCAAAGTTAGGGCTAAAAGTTGTGGTAACCTTCGAAGTCGAGTTTTATTCACAAGTTGTTCTTCATTGAACATACCTTTAACCTCACTAGTGTAACTGTGTATCTTATTTGTCTCTGAACTTTATAGACCTCAAAAAGTAGGATTCTAAAGAGTTAGTCGTTTAGTTGGCCAAGAGCCATTTCAAAGCAAATTCAAAGAGTTTATGAGTTTCCAAGAAGCCAAGAGCTAATGTTATCATAGTATATCATCCACACCACCAAACCTATACCAATGGGAAGTTATATATATATGTATTATTTACACCACCATTGAAACAAGCCGATGGGAAGTTGTATATGTACATTATACACACCACACCGCGCTATAGTCGGTCGGGCGTGGCACTTATATATGCATCCATACATACACCTCAGAGTATACCTGAGGGAAGTGACATATTACACCTCGGGTTATAAGATACGAGCATATTATAAACAACAATTGGTATACCAAGAATTTAATATAGTTTTAGAGTTTAGTTATTCACCCTATGTGGCATACAGGTTATTAGAGTTACAGATTGATTTTATGCTTCTCTTTATAACTTATATTTTTATATTACTATTCATGCTTTACATACTAGTACATTTCATTCGTACTGACATCTCACTTGTCGGGGGCACTGCATGTCATGCTACAGATTCATATAGAGGTGCAGATAGACCTCCCCAGTAGGAGCTGGCTGAGTTCTATGGATCAAGCAGTGAGTTTCATTTCATCCGAAGCTATCGAGTCAGAGTCATGAGCTGAATTTGGTATAGGTGCAGTTGATGGGTAGGTCGGGGCCTTGTCCCAGCCATATCACAATTATATTTTCCATAGAGGCTTGTAGATTTGGTTGGCATATTCAGTTGATCTGTACAACGACCTTCCCGGTCTTGTACCATATTGTATTTAGTGTTTGGAGTTATGGACTCCCCTTTTTATGACTTCCAGATGATTTCTTGTTTATTCATGTCATACCCCAACCTTGGGAGGTGTGGCTGGAACCCGGAGCCCTAAGGCCTGGGCGTACCCATGCTTATACCAGTGACATATCCCGGCAAATCATGGGCTGACAAAGCCTCTAATAAATTATTACTTATCAAAGACAATCAGCTGCACGCAAAAAAGGCCCAACCTATACATATATATACAACAGGGATGACAAGGCCGATATAAATACAACGAGTCTCCTGAAGTGGCCGACATGGCCATACAAGACCACTATACACAAAATGTCTATTTATAAGCATCTAGAGTGAGTGTCAACAACATCTGATTAGGACATGGCCTCGCCATACCCAATTAAATACATATGTGCGACCACCATACATATCAGCTCACTAGATAGCTCCGGAAGAAATGAGCGTGACAATCCTCAGCTGAGTCGAGTCACCTATTGTGAGGTATCATCTATATATCTATATGTATCTACAATCATGAAATGTTGAGCCACAGAAAGGCACATCAATAAGAAAGATGTACTGAATATGTAAGGCTGAAACTATAAACAACTATAACACTGTAAATGAAGCATAAGCTGAAACTGTAACTGAATGCATAACTGTAAGATAGAGCAATAGAAAGACAACATGTACTCAGAATGCCTCTGTGGCCTAGAATATGCATAATGAAATATAATCGCATCGATATAACGATGTAGGCTTCTGTGGGTAGCATTATCAATCCCATGTATGTATAAACTGCACAATAGCACCATAGGCCTCTGTAGGAAACATCATCAGTCTCATAACTGTATAAATTGTGCAATAGTGCCATAGGCCTCTGTGGGTAATATAGATATATAATATATGCATCTAATGACCTATTAAGGAATACAGAATACTCTTTTGAACTCGTGGAGTGACGTAAGGCCGTTACACCTCCGACACCCTTATGAGGGTTACACATTACCTTTCCCTCTTATATGAATAAATAAGAACAATATGACATACAATCGACTTCACTTTCAAGAATGTCAACATGGAGCCTTGTTACCTCAAATTAATTACGACTCGATAGGATGCGAATAGTAAAATAAACCAATGGCAATTAAGAATCATAACCAAGTGATGGAAAAAAGTCATAAATACACTTTTGGCGATTAGGAATGGAGTATATATTGGATAGTAACTCGCCAGCATCATTTTCATATCGATCATGCTAAAAGAAAGAAAAAGTGAGACTTACATACCTTGTTAGCAGGGCAACACTACTCTTATGCTGTCTCGCTCATTGTATAAGCATCAACCTAAACAATTAAGACTATCTGTATCAATATCCAATCAGTGGTTTCATAATTTCGTCATTGTGATATTTCGTCGAACACTTAGCATGATTACTTTTTCCCATCATATTATCATATAAACTTATGTTATTTTCATCTTCCCTTACAACAACCACAATTCCAACAAGATTACCACAATCATATTCCATGGGGTGTAGCCATAGTTATCTCTAAGATCATTACAACCATCAACAACTATGATATTTACCTTAACTTCCCATAGGTTATTTTTGCCACAAGGTTACTTTAGACTATGAGGGGTTAAATACATGAGAAGTATCAAGAATCTTACCTCTAATTAGGCAAGAATTTCCTCTACCATGCTCTTCTTTGAATCTCCAAGAATATTCAAGTTCCTCCAAGTTCCTTTTCAAGAATCAAGATGATCATTCTAAGTGATGTAGTTCCTTATGATGAAAGATTTACATCCTAAAACTTTTGGAAGGGTCCCTTAATGATGTGAGAATCTTGGGGGAGGGTTTTGGGGCTCAGGGGGTCGAAGTGGTGGAACAATGAAGTGTGGAAGTGAAGCCACAACTTCAAACTATTTATAGGGAGGTGGCATCACCCTTGGTCTATGCCAAGGTCTGCGCCGTAGAAGCCATATGTGGCCACAGATCCAAGGGTAGACTGAGGAATATTTCCCTTCTAAGACAGGCTTGGATATGCCTTCTATTCTGCGAGGCGTGGATATGCCTTCTATTCTGCGAGGCGGATCCCATTCGTGGCATAAAACTCTCTGGTGTATCGATCGATCTTTGTCAAACTTCGTTAAAATGTGATTCATTTGATCCTAATGACTTATAACTGTCCATATACTTATTTTACATCCATTTATGTTATACATGACCCTCATAATGGGGCTCGAGTCATCGGAACTTAAATCGGTTAATTGGGTTCTCAAACGTGCGTGAAATGACGAGTATAACTTGGAATCTTTTGGATATGCTTCTAAATTTGGACCAAGGAATTACTCATCCCTTTTAATAGTCATTGTACTATTCTCATGTTACTTTGTCTTGACACGATACACTCAACGTAAGAATTGTAAGTAAGAAAGTCATAAGGGTGTTTTGAACTTTCATGACTTTTGTGGTTTCCACTCGACCATTCCTCAATTCATCCAATGGAACCTTCTTTCTTATGTTATACTTCTTAACTTAGGGTACATTAGATATATGGATTTATAGGATGTAACAATTCATGTTGTTATGGCCCTGTCGGTCGTAGTTTCTGTTCAGATTACAGGTTATATTTTAGAGTGGTACACTCGGGCCAGTACGGAACTGGGTGCCGGCCACACTCCCCATTTTGGTGTGTGACATACTTGGTATCAGAGCACGTCAGTCCTAGAGAGTCTACAAGCCATGTCTAACAGATTCTTGTTTATGGATGTGTTGTGCACTACACTATAAGCGATTGGCTGTCGGGCATTAGGGAGGGTTTCATTCTTTCATCTCATAGATTGTGCAGTAGATCTAAGTTTTGAAAATTCTAGTGTAACTTGTGCTTTACACAGTTTCAGTTTTGACAATAACTAGAAAGACCTTAGTTAACTTGTATTCACAACCTGCCCATGAAAGATTCTGACCAGATAATTGACACGCTAGAGGTGCGAATAGGATATTTAAATTTCAGAGTATGAGTGACTATCTCCCCCTTAAATACGAATGAAGTGATGTAATTTCAGAAAGATAAGCATCGACTTACGAATATCGAAATAGTAAGGTGGTGGAGGTACCAAATGTCTGAGATGCAGAAGATTGTAACGAGGTCAAAATTCAGATAGAGTAATGAAAGCCTTGATATCCTGTCTTCAGCGGTGATAGAATGACATTGAAAAGTACAAATTTATGTTATTGATTTATTAACGTCAATGGATGTAGTTTCAAAAGAGGTGGGACGTCAGATATAGTAAAGATTTATCACAATCCTCATCATAAACGGTACCAAAGAATAGTACGGTTAGGCATAGTACCCCCTTTAAAGAACGTATACATGATGTACCTGGGAATTTTTATCCAAGTATGACCTTGAAAGAATTTAAAGATTTGGTAGGCCACGTATGGAGCCCTTTGTGTGGGAGATAAATATTTCCTTCGGTGAGACTCCTGTCAGAAAATAGAGACGAGGAGGAAGTTAGACATAGGAAAGGTTATATTATGAGGGTATAGACCAGGATAAAGTGTGAGGTTGGTAGCAATAGAATAACACAAAGGTACATGAAATATTGGAATAAATGTATGAAATGACTAATAGTTGTGAAATAAAGTATAGAAGGATGGAAAGTTGTGGCCAATAAAGATAGAAAGCAATAAAAGCGGTAGTGGTTGGGGTGTCGAGAGTAAGGTGTTAGGAGGCCAAGTATCTATGATGAGATTTGACTAAGATAGAAGTCGACACGATAGGATTTCAAAATGATAT
The DNA here is from genome assembly GCA_034509755.1 of Anisodus tanguticus. Lineage (NCBI taxonomy): Eukaryota > Viridiplantae > Streptophyta > Magnoliopsida > Solanales > Solanaceae > Anisodus > Anisodus tanguticus. The sequence goes on along the minus strand of CM067541.1, from coordinate 26,576,683 downwards.
AGCCATTAGACTAGAGAACATTGATGTTTAGTCAATCCTTCAGATAAGATGGAATAAGAATTGAAGTGTAACGACCCGTCCGGTCGTTTTTAGCTAAAGACCTTTATTTGCTTATTTGACCATTCCCATAGTCTCCATGGTGGGTTTGTGATGCGCGGGGATGGATGGCACAGATCTCGAGGTCTATTTATATGAGCTTTGGATTAAAAAGCCCAAGTTTGAAAACTTAGAGTTGGTTAATTTGACTCAAAGTTGGCTTTTGGCTAGATGCATTCGTTTCTGGGTTCCGTCATTTCCGGTAGTTCCAAATGATTATTTATTACTTAGTCAAGTTATTAGTTCTCTTCCCGAGGTAATCAGATGAGCTTTATGGCCTTATTTATAAAATTTGGATAATTGGTTTTCTTAGACAATTCTTTAAAAAGTATGCCTTAGCTTGGTATTTGTGAAATCCAAGGGTACGAGTGAGTTTGTACCACTTTTTACCATAGCCGAGCATATCTAGTTTGTGTTCGGGGGTTATGGAAGTGTTTTGGGTGTTTGTTTGAGGTTTGGACTGATTTCATCTTTGCTGGTGTCTAGTGTCCTCTAACGGCGGCACTAGTGTCCACTCCGATAGTTCTATCTCGACGAAAGGTTGACTCATCGAAGCGAGAGGTTTAGATGATTTTGGGAATGTTGGGGGTCTCACTCAGGTGGTTGTGATGAATGTCTGAGTGGGTACCGGTGTTGAACTGCGATGGTGGGATGATTTGGGAAATCAGCCTTATGCTAAATTCTACTGCTGATTAATTGGGCTTATCGCCATATGTGGGATCATCGCCATAATTGATTGATTGTTTATTCATAACACATGCTTTCGATATGATATCTAGAATTTTACTTGGATTTTATATTTCATCTCTTATTTGGTTGCATCTTATTATATCATGATACTTGCCTTCTATATGTCATTTGCACTCATACATTCATGGTTCTGATGATATGATATTGGGAAAGGTAAGAACATTGTTGAGATTATGGCAATACTGAGATTATATTAATACGTGGGGATGGCTCAAAGTTGAACACCTGCAACATGATATTATTATAGCTAAGATCTAGGCTCTGTGATCCGATGAGTTATTCTAGAGCGTAGGGGTATATGGACTTCGCAGGTCCCCTATTGGTTACTTTCATATGGCATACCACAATGAAGTATGTATACCGATTGATGAAAAGCTACCTTGCATATGCATTGCATACATATCATGCATGTATGCCATATCATTGATTTATTGTTATTGGTCTTGTATTGAAGTGATTGTTGATAAATTAACTAACTTTGGATATGGAAGGATTGTACTTGTTGATACTTGAATTATGTTAGAACTCTTGAAAGTGAATAGTATGGATTGGTAAGAACTCTTAGTGAACAAGGAAGCATGTGAATTTTGTGAACCTTTATGTGGACTATATGACTTTATTTGGATTATTGGATTGTGTAGCAAAGGATTACTTGGTGTCAACTTGGTATTTATCTCTGATTATGAACTTCAGTCATTAACGGCCTATGATATCTACGGGGGTACGATATGTGCTCATGCTACACTTGCTTCATCTTTCCTTGATGTAGATGTAGATCCGATGACCAGCTCGAGACCACGTGGCTGATTTCAAGTAGTTGGTCCTCGGCATTCAGGGTGAGGATGATATCTTCAGCATACCCTTAGATACTCCTTCTTTATCACCATTTTTTTTATTACACTTGAGAGAAGTGTTTCAGACTATGTATTTGGTTTTGTCCTATGTACCCATTTCTCATACTTGTATTAGATTAGTAGTGCTATCATACCTACTTACTAGATCGTTTGGGAGTGTTTGGTTGTGATAGACTTATCTTTTATTGTTCACTATATATTATCAGACAACTTATGTAGAATAATTTTTCTTCAACTTTTATTTACATCGTATCATGCGTATAATGTTTGGGAGTTGTTCACTTACGTGGTGAGATTATATAGGTGCCACCACAATTCCTGAAAAAGGGTCGTGACAAAGTTGGTATTAGAGCCCTATGTTAAACAGTCTTAAGTATGAGAGCAATGTCTAGTAGAGTCTCGCAGATCGGTACGAAGACGTCTATACTTATCTTCGGTAGGCTATGGGACATTTAGGAAAAATTACTTCTTTATTTCTTTCTTGCTAAGTTGAATGAAATTGGTATCTGAACTTTGTTTTTGTTCTCTCACAGATGGTGAGGCCTCATTTCAACATGGTGAGAGAGGAGGCACAGGATCTGGCTTCGACTGTGCATGGATGTGGTAAATCATGCGCACGAGGTTGGGTAGGGATAGAGCAACAACACTAGCTAGGGGCGGAGCACAAAATTCGATCAGGCTCGTGCTAGATCAAAGTCCCAAAGACATATATTGAGACTCAAGATGATATGCTAAAGGAGGAGATGGGACCAGCCTAAGATCAACCTAGATTTATTTCTATGCCAGTGCTATAGGATACACTAGTCAGGTTGTTGAGTGTTTTAGATGGCTTTGCTCAGACGCTAATCCTTCTACTCCGGGTAGTTCTCAGACCCGTGCATGAGGGGCAGACTCAGATCCCTGAGTTTTGTATGCCTCTTATTCAGCCTGTGGCGGCGTTAGTGCCACGTATAGATGAGCTTCATGCTCCAGAGTTTGGTCCCCGTCCTATTAGAGGTACAACTATGACTCACAATGAGCAAAAGATTTGGAAGCACTTCTCAAACATAAAGCCTCATGAGTTCTTTGGGCAGCCAGATGAGAATGCATATGAGTTCATTATGAGCAACCATTAAAGGTTGCATACCTTAGTTATTGATGAGTCACATGGGGTTAGTTTTTTGGCCCTAAATATGAAAGGTGATGTGAAGCAGTGGTGGATGGCGTATGTTTATTGTTTGCTCACGGGGATGCCTCCATTGGCATGTGTTCAATTCTATGTTGTAGTTGTTGGCTTCTTCACTTGTAGATTTTTTGCCTTATCCCATTATAGATTGTGAAAAATGTTTTGTTCGCAGATTGAGTATGCCATGTTGTAGTTGTTGGCTAGTAGAGTTCGTGAGATGTGGTTTATATAGATATGAGACCGATAAAAGGGCTAAGCATTATGGTTAGTTCAGTGGTTATACTTTCCGTGGTTATAGGTATCACGGAAGATATCAGCAGTCGCAACCTAATTGACCAGTCCAGGAAGCTCTACAATTTACTGATGGTTATAGTGAGGAACAATCATCTAGGGGTTCTCAATCTAGATATTTTGATCGTGGTGGTTCAAGTTCTTCTATCTCTATTCATCAGCCTTCGGCAGCCAGGACTTATTTTGAGTGTAGAGAGGTTAGGTATCTTAAGAGAGATTTTCCAGACATACAGTGAGTGCATCCCGTGCACCTAGGACTCCAGCATAGCCAGCCAAATGTGGTAGTCAGGTTAGCCGAGGAGGATCAGTGTCAGACCATTGTGGCCATTAATATGGGCTTGGTGGATCTTATCTAGGGAAAGATAAAGCTTAATCGAGTTGAGGTGGCCAGCAGGGTACTCAGTTCGAGGTAGGATGCACCCATTGCTATGCATTACCTAGTAGGGTTGAGGCTGAGGCATCTAACACAGTCATTACAAGTATCATCTCAATTGATCATCGATCTGCTACTGTGTTATTTGATCCAGGATCTAATTTCTCTTATGTGTCTGCCTACGTTTCTGCTAAATTGGAGATGTGGTGTGATCTTCTTGATATTCCTATTCATGTGTCTACACTAGTCGGTGATTCAGTGATTGTTGATAGAGTATATCACATATGTATAGTTACTTTCATGGGGTACAACACTTGGGTAGATTTGGTCATCTTAGATATGGTGGATTTTGATGTTATTCTGGGTATGGATTGGCTATCACCATTTTATGCGATTCTGGATTGTTATTGCAAGATGGTCACTCTAGCTATGCCTGGTTTTTTGAGGTCAGAGTGGAGAGGCTCCCATCCCTGCACCTAGGAAGGTTATCTCTTATATTCGGGCTAGAAAGTTATTAGACCTGGGTTATTTGGATTATCTTGCTCATATTCGAGATACGAGTGTCGAGACTCCTTTCCTTGATTATATTCCGGTAGTTAGTAAGTTTGCATAGGTATTTCTTTCATATTTACCAGGTATTCCGCCAAATAGAGACACTGACTTCTGTATTAATCTCGAGCTAGGTACTCGACCCATTTCTATTCCTCCATACCGTATGCAGCAGAGTTGAGAGAGTTGAAGGAGCAACTTTATGATTTATTGAGTAAGGGCTTCATTCGATCGAGTTTATCTCCGTGGGGTGTTCTTGTTTTATTCGTGAAGATGAAGGATGGCACTATGCGTATGTGCATTGATTATAGACAATTGAACAAGTTCACTATTATAAACAAGTATCTGATTCTGCATATTGATGACCTGTTCGACCAGCTTTAGGGTGTTTTTATGTTTTTGAAGATTGATTTGAGGTCCGAGTATCATCAGTTGAAGATCCGGGCTGAAGATGTTCCTAAGATAGCTTTCTAGACTCGTTATGGGCATTATGAGTTCTTGGTGATGTCATTTAGGCTTACCAATGCTCTCGCGGTGTTTATGGACTTGATGAATGGGTTATTTAAGCCATATTTAGGTTCTTTTATGATTGTGTTCATTGATAATATCTTGATCCATTCAAAGAATCGAGAGGATCACGAGCAAAATCTGAGAGTAGTCCTTGGGATTATAAAGGAGAATGAGTTGTATGCTAAGTTCTCAAAGTTTGAGTTTTGGTTGAGTTATGTGGCATTCTTAGGGCATGTGATGTCTAATGATGGGATTATGGTTGACCCTAAGAAGATAGAGGCAGTCAGGGACTAGCCTAGACCAACTTATGTGATAGAGATTCATAGTTTTGTGGGTCTTGCTAGCTACTATCACCGGTTCATCAAAGGATTCTCTTTTATTGCTTCTCATCTGACACGATTGACTCAAAAGGAGGTTCCTTTCTAGTGGTCTAATGAGTGTGAGCAGAGCCTCCAAAATCTCAAGACTTTATTGACCACAACCCCGATCTTATCCCTTCCAGTGGAGGAGAAGGACTTTACTATATTATGATGGTTCTAGGATTAGTTTGGGCTATGTGTTGAAGTAGGAGGGTCCTTATTGCTTATGCATTGAGGTAGTTGTAGGTGCACGAGAAAAATTACCCTGTTCATGATTTGGAGTTGGCTGCTATTATATTTGCTATGAAAATTTAGAGGCATTACCTTTATGACATTCGTTATGAGATGTATATCAACCACCGTAGTCTTCAACATGTGTTTAATTAGAGGGACTTATATTCTAAGTAGCGCTAGTGCATGGAGTTACTGAAGGATTATGACATAACCATTTTGTATCATCCAGTCAAGGTCAATGTGGTGGCAGATACTTTGAGCGAAAAGTCAATTAATATGGGGAGTTTGGATTGTTTGGTTGTTTCCGAGCGTCCATGGCATTGCGGTCCAGTCTCTGGACAATCATTTTGTGAGGCTCAATATTTCAAATTCGAGTAGGATTTTTGTTTGTGTGGAGGCGAGTCTCTTTTGTATCAGATTCGGACACATCAATATGGTAATGTGGGGTTGTGCAAGATTCGAGATAAGGTGATGAACGGTGAGGCCAAGGAGGCCATGATTGATAGTAAGGGTGTTCTGAGAATCAAGGGAATAGTGTGTGTTCCTCATGTTAGAGATTTGACTAGATTTATTATAGAGGAGGCCCGCAACTCTAGGTATTTGATTCATCTTGGTGATACTAAGATGTGTCATGATTTGAGGCAGCACTACTGGTGGGGGAGGATGAAGAGATACATTGCTGATTTTGTGTATCGGTATTAGAATTTCTAGCATGTCAATTATGAGCACCAACATCCAGGTGGTGTGTCTCAGAGGATGCCCATTCTCGAGTGGAAGTGGGAGAGGATCGCTATGGATTTATTGTGGGATTGCCCAAGACTTTAGGGAAGTTTGATGTTATTTGGGTCATTGTTGATAAATTGACCAAATTCGCGCATTTCATTCACTTTCAGATGTATATAATGCAGAGAAGTTGGACAAGATCTACATCCACGAGATTGTTCATCTACATGAGGTTCCTATTTCTATCATCTCGGATTGGGGTGCTCAGTTTACTTTGCATTTCTGGCGGACTTTGCAGAGGAGTTGGATACTCGCTTGGATCTCAATATAGTATTTCACCCTCAAATTGACGGTCAGTCTGAGTATACCAGTGTACTGTTGGAGGACATGTTATGAGCCTGCGATTAATTTTAGTAGTCATTGGGACTAACACTTACCCTTGGCAGAGTTTTCTTACAACAACGGCTATCACTTCAGCATCGATATGGCACCGTTTGAGGAGTTGTATGGTAGGAGATGTTGATCACTTATTGGTTGGTTTGATGCGTTTGAGGTTTGTCCTTGGGGTACTGATTTGTTAAGGGAGTCCTTAAAGAGAGTGAAGGTGATCCAGAACAATCTCCTAGCAGCGCAGAGCAGACATAATGAGTATGCATACCTGAAGGTCCGAGATTTAGAGTTCATGGTTGGTGACAAGGTTCATCTAAAGGTTTCACTCATGAAGGGTGTGATGAGATTCGGCAAGAAATGGAAGTTGATTTTGAGGTATATCGAACCATTTGAGGTTCTTCAAAGAGTAGGAGAGGTGTCATATGAGTTGGCTTTGTCACAAGGTCTTCCAAGTATTCATCCAGTCTTCCATATGTCTATGCTGAAGAAGTATCATGCCGGTGGTTCTTACATTATCCAGTGGGACTCCATATTGCTTGATCAGAATATGGAGTTCGAGGAGTAGCCTGTGGCTATATTGGACAGGCAGGTGAGGAAGTTGAGATCAAAGGAGATAGCGTTAGTAAAGGTTCAGTGGAGGCATCTTCTTGACAAAGAGATGACTTGGGAGACCAAGTCTGATATGAAGAGTAGATATCTTAGCTTGTTCACTTATTCTGGTATGTTTCCTTTTTTATTCTCTCCGTTTGAGGATGTAACATTTGTTTAATTGGTATCCGATGTAATGACCCGCCCGGTTGTTTTAGCTAAATATCTGTATTTTCTTGTTTGACCCTTCCCGTAGTCTTATGTTGGGTTTGTGATGTGCGGGGATGGGTGGCATGGATCCGAAAGTCCATTTATATGATTTTCGCATGAAAAAGCCCAAGGCTGGAAACTTAGAGTTGGTTAGTTTTACTCAAAGTTTTCTTTTGGCTAGATACATTCGCTTTCGATAGTTTCGGATGATCATTTATGACTTAGTCGAGTCATTGGTTCGCTTCCCGAGGCAATCGGATGAGTTTTGTAGCTTGATTTGTAAAATTTGGATAATTAGTTTTTTTGGACGTTTCTTTAGAAAAGTATGCCTTAGATCAGTTATTTGTGAAATCCAAGGGTACAAGCGAGTTCGTAGCACTGTTTACCATAGACAAGCATATCTGGTTTGTGTCCGGGGGTTCCGAAAGTGTTTCGGGTGTTTGTTTGAGGTTTGGACTGATTTCATCTTTGCTGGTGTCTAGTGTCCACCATGGCGACACTAGTCTCCACTCTGATAGTTCTATCTCAATGAAAGGTTGACTCGTCGAAGCGAGAGGTTAAGAGTTACGACTTTTTGCCATCGCAGAATCAGGTCCACCGTTCAGACTATGTATTTGGTTTCCGCTGCAGTGAGTTCGCTCCAATAGATTTGATTCTGCTGGGGCGGAAATACTATACCTGACCCTTATATATTCCCTAGGTCAGAAAATTCAGTACGCAAAATGGAATTCTCGATATCAGCGCCTCTTGGGAATAAAATTCAGAACCTTAGGAGCATTTTTACCGTGAGGTAATAGATTCTACCCTTTTGTTTTCTTAAATGATGTTTATTAAACTCTTTAATGGTGGTTTAGCATGATATTATGTTGAGAAAGATGAGGTTCTTGTGTTTACGAGAATAAGAAAGTTGTGTGGTTGACTCTGGTGGAGATTTATGGATTCAAAGGTGTTATTGTTGTGAATTAGGATTGGGTAATGATAGATAATCATGTTTTTAAGCTTAATTTAATTATAGAAACTTGTTTTCAAAAGTGGGAAATTCTTGGGTTTCAAATTGGGGATTTTTTATTATTGTTCAATTGGAGGTTCAATTGTGCATAGAATTTCAATTAATTTAGGGATATGATTACTTAGTATGTAACAATGATTTTTGTGTATTAAAGATCGAGTCTTGGTGATGTAGGTCTGGGGTGCTATTTTAGGGTCATGTTTGTTAAGTCCTTATCCTTGTATGTTATGAAAGCTTTGTATAAACGAGAAGTATATGCATGAATAGACTTCGATTGTCGCGAGGCACAGAGGAGAAACACGGTTTAGTTTTTCGATACTTCGATAGAAGTATGTAATTAGTTATAAATATTGAGAGGTTTTGGGCATGTTGGGTTCTCACTCAGGCTGTTGTGATAAATGACTGAGTGGGTACTAGTGTTGAATTGTGATGATGGGATGGTGTGGGGAATCAGCCTTATACTGGTTCCGACTGCTAATTATTTAGGCTTGTCGCCATATGTTGGCTCATCTCCATAACTGATTGATTTGTTTATTCATCACACATGCTTTCGATAGTTACTTGGATTTTATATGTGTTATGAACTCTTGAAAGCATGTGACATTTCATCTCTTATTTGGTTGCATTTCATTATATCATGATTTTTACCTTGTATATGTCAATTTCACTCATACACTCATGGTTCTGATGATATGATATTGGAGTAGTATGATTATGCTTAGGGTCCAAGGGATCGAGAAAGGTAAGAACATTGTTGAGATTATGGCAACACTGAGATTATATTAATACGCGGGGATGGCTCAAAGTTGAACGCCTGCAACATGATAATATTACAGCCAATATCTAGGCTCCGTGATCCGATGAGTTATTCTAGAGCGGAGGGGTATATGGATTTCGCAGGTCCCCTATTGGTTACTTTCATATGGCAAACCCCTATGAAGTATGTATACCGATTGATGAAAAGCTACCTTGCAAATGCATTGCATACATATCATACATGTATGTCATATAATTGATTTCTTGTCATTGATCTTGTATTGAAGTGATTGTTGATGATTTAACTAACTTTGGATATGGAAGGATTGTACTTGTTGATACTTGAATTATTGTAGAACTATTGAAAGTGAATAGTGTGGATAGTTATGAACTCTTAGTGAACAAAGAAGCATGTGAACTCTCTGTGAACCTTTATGTGGACTATATGACTTTATTTGGATTATTAGATTGTGTAGCAAAGGATTACTTGGTGTCAACTTGGTATTTGTCTCCGATTATCTACTTCAGTCGTTATCGGCCTATGATGTCGACGGGGGTACGATGTGTACTCATGCTACACTTCCTTCATCTTTCCTTGATGCAGATACAGATCCGACTACCAGCTCTAGACCACGTGGCTGAGTTCGATGCATATGAGGAGGATGCATATGGGTTCTTTAGGCAGCCTGAGGAGGATGCATATAGTTTTGGCTTGCGTGCTCATTTCTCAAACTTGTATCAGATTGTTAGTGATCTCGTACCTACAGACTAGATTATTTGGGGGTGTTTGGTCGTGATAGACTTATCTTTTCTTCCGCATTATATATTATCAGATAGCTTATGTAGAATTATGTTTCTTCCATTTTAATTTACATCGTATCATGTTTATAATGTATGGGAGTGGTTCACTTACATTGTGGGATTATGTAGGTGACACCACGATTCCTGAAAAAGGGTCGTGACACGAAGACTCTCGAGATAATATAATAATAGATATCGCGGAATGTGGGTAGGCAGTAAGGAATAAACTGCAAGGTTAACATATTTATTATTGGAATTAAGTGTGTCAATCATGAACGTGTGACACCTTACTTATGCGAGCGATTTAGTGACCGTGACCCTTCTAAGGGATATTGCTTTAAGACAAGTTATGAGTCGTCGAATGATTATAGATTATGATAAACCTCGACGTGACGACCAGATATCTTAAGAGGCAAAACTCAGCTGTGTGAGAATTGACCCATGGTAAATGGTGTAGAAAGGAACAAACATAGACCCGTACGATGAATAAGTAAGTAAATGCATAGGTTGCAAAGAGAAGTTTTGCGGCGACTAAGATTGTGCTATCATGATTTTTGGGAAAAAACCATGAGTGACAATGGATATGTACGTACTTATATTGAACAAAGAACAGTAGTGGCCTCCTATTTAGAATAGTTAAAGCAATAGTAAAGACCGCTACATGTATGGGGTTTGGAAAGTGAAACCTGGAGAGTAATCAAAGAAAAAAGGCATATGTAGGCTCAAGAAGAGTTACTCAGAATTTATGAAAAGAGGGTAAGTCGAGTTTCGTCGAGAAAGGATTTATCCAAACCTTAGAAGAAGATGAGTGAAACATAAACGGTTGGATGAGCCATCAGACTATGCAATATTTTTAACAAGGAATGATCTTAGCACCTGAGTCTTTGATCTCGCAAGTAAGCGGCAATAACTCCCGAGAAATAATTCGAGCAGGGCGTAATAGTATGAGAGGTATCAAGCTAAGGGGTTATGAATCCTAGAAGTAAAATCTAATAGTGAAAGATGGTACTCAAAATGAACGAGATGAGATGTAATGGTAAGAAGGATAAGCGGTAAAAGATTAAGAATCTCCAAGATCCCACAGGAATATACGATTACAAAATGACTAAAAATATATCGCTGATAGATATCTACTAAGAATAATAGGAGGATTTAATCCACCTACATTGGGAATGACTCACTAGTAATGGTGATGGTTGAATAAGACCTATATTTGATTTCAGAATGGAGCATAAGGACAGATATAGAAAGGACCCCTGAATAATAGAGGTTGAGGTCAGTCGATGCATTGCAAGGTATATGTCCAGAGGAAAAAAAAGGACGATATGTTTCCACTTAAAGGACAGATGGAAAAGCTAAGCCTATAACTTAGGAGTGGCAACAGTAAGCCCACGTTAGAAATGTAACCACAAGGATCTCCAGTGTAAAGTTGAGATGAGTTTCTCTTACAAATAAGAAAAGGCACCATCTTGGACAGGTTGCAACGGTATAAAGACTTATGAGCCCTCTTACGAGTATAACAGTTCTTGGAAAAAAAGTAAGTAAGCAAAGGTGAATTCAGATAATGTTGTAAGGCATAATCCTCCCACGAGTATGGTGGAAAGAGAAGAGCATAGCATTATTCCAGCCGACCCATCGAGAGTCCGAATGGGGGACTAAATCAATGGTGGAAGTGTTACACAAAACTCGATGGTACTCCTCCTGTAAGGGATGGAGTGGAGGATAACCGTATAAGAATTTGATCCTATGACCTTTCAAGGAGTAAGTTCAGTGGAACATAATAACAACCTTCGAAGTAACCTAAGATGAGATATGTAAATGGTTTAGCCTATATAGAGGCCCGGAAAAAGGAAGGACTAGTAAAGGATCTTCAATCGATAGTAAGCTTAAAAGTCCAATTTCGCGGCTTCGATGATAACGGGCGATACGCGGGAAATGTTAGTGTCACCTCGGTGGAAAAAGGGAAAAGAAATAACAAAGGGAGAGTTAGAATTTGATACCATTAGAAGGTAGGGTTCCATGTTAATAGAGCCATTACCAGAGTTAAAGCAAGATAGAGTTCTCCAACACTAAGTCAATCATGTGTCCCAAGTTTAGCTGGACTATAAAACAAGATTAGAGAGGAGGTGCCTTGTTCCTGCCATTTTGTTCATCTAGATTCGATGAGGATGAATTTAGATACAAGAGACATGGGTTGATATGATAATGAGAAGCTGAGTAGAGCTAAGTTTTAGCACAAAAACCCAATGATCAGCATAGAAGGACAGAGGATCCGAGGCCCAGAGGATTAGTGTACAGAAAATAAATTCTCACCTAGAAGTATAGCATGGTTTGAAGGTAAAAAAAATCCAGAGTGGATTTATCCCTGATATTATCGGAAATATTGTTTTGAGATTGTCACAGTCGATAGGTTTATGAGGTTGACTCAGTTATTGCAAAAAATAGAGATATTCGCGCAATTTAGGATTATGTTAGTTGTCCATTGACAAAAGGTCATAAATTCCATGGCATTTAAATACCCCATACCCCAAGTAGAAGGGGCTCAGTGTAGTTCAATTCCATGATTCTCCAAGGAAAATTTAGGAGTCTATAAAAACCCTTGCAGTACGCTCATAAATAGGTGGTCAAGCCGAGCGCACGATTCAAACGGTCGAGGGTACGATACATGAAGGTATGCTTCATCTATAATAAAAAATAGGATGATCGTTTACCCTATTATGAGATGCATATTATGGCAGTTATTATATTATCATTGAGATAGATTTTTATAAGACCTTGTATGGTCAGGGGTCTAGATCGTCAATCAATTACCTTGACGTAAGAAAATAAAGAGTTATTTAAGTATGTATTGGTTCTGTTAGTCCCCAGAGTTGTGGAAGAAGTAAAGTTCCTATAGGAGTTAATGTCAATAGCCCAGGATTGTGAGAAGTCACCTGCCGGTGTGCGGTGCTGAGATTTAAAGGTGAGGTACAAGACATGATATTCTTGAGGACTTTACCGATAAAGGTGTAACAATAATTCAGCCAGGAAGGCAAGTTTGGCTCCAGATACAACAAACCGTATAAGTATACCTAAGGATTTAGCCATGTGACCTTCGCACTTGAGATTACCTTCGGAATCAGAGGGAGTTCACTCATTTTTCACATATTGATATCACCGAAGTATATAGAAAATTTCTCTTCTATATTTCCTATCGAGAATGTTCGGACTACTGAAGACCTATCCTAGAAAGAGACCTCGACTACTACCCTTTATCGGTAAGTCCAGAAGTTTCAGACTCATGAGATGGCGGTTGAGAGAGGCATGAGCTCTAGATATTCTCTTATAGTCCGGACATCAGGTTCACGTAATACTCATGTGATACGATCCCCTTTGTTCCTACTATATAGCCGTGAATTTGTCTAATACACCCTATACATATGATGATCATAGCACATATGTGACAGACAGAGCTCAAACACTGAGATTGGACAGTCGAGGTGAGTTATGTCTTACCCTTTTGATTATTGTGATAGATAGAAAGCCATGTGATGCCGGTATGATATTATATTACTTTGGATGTCGCTATATGGCACTTCTGCTGGTTTTGTCTACTTGGTAGGTTTTTGGATAGTCCTATTTACAGAGGAAACTCTACCAAAATGTTTAAAGAATTCTGAGAGTTAGAAGTTCTAAATTGATGACCTCAACATTCGAGGAGGAATGTTTCTAAGGGGGAAGGATGTTTCACCCCGTACTTCGAATGTTGTTTTGATCGTGGTTTAAATAACGTAAGATTAGTAAGGTTGAGATCCAATCACAAGGTTAAGAAAGGTTTAGATGAGGGTTAAATATTTTTCGTAAGAGTTACGGGGCTAAACGAATCAAAGAAAGTAAGTTCGTTGAAATTCGGGGAGAATTAGGCAAAATTCTGGACAGAATTTTAGCACATATCCTTGGAGGTATATATCTTAGTATATAAGGAATTATGGAGTCCATAGCTTATCTAAGTTCAAGTTCAGAGAGTCTACTTTCCAACTCAATAAACCGTTCATCAATTGGAGCTTTGTACAAATAGTTATGTATGTTTTAAGAAAATATATTTCGCCAAAAGTAGAATGCGGCCGCTAATAGGTTTCATTTTTGACGTTTTTGGGCTGCTCACTGTCCATCGATGTGAGAGACCTGTGGCGTGGCATGTGGTGACTTGCGGCCGAAAGTGCTACCGCAAACTCGAAGCGGTGGGGTGGTTCTATGACTTTAGTGATCTTAAACTTTTTGTAGCTTGGTTGTTTGAGTTGGTAAAGATGATTGGGAGGAAATCATGTAAAATCCATAAGGCATTTATTATTGTTTTTGGTTTGTTCTTGAGTAAAAGTTGAAGATGATCATGGCTAGAAGTTTGAGTATGTATCGTTGTTGTTGTTATTGAAGTTGTTGTGGTTGTTGGTATTGATGTTTTGTTGAATAGAAGTTAGTAACATGTTGGTGGCTATGAACACCGTAGTTTGAGAAACACGCCTTTATGTGCTCGTTGGATGATTCGAGTGAATTTGTTTCTAAGTTTATTGATCTTATTTTGATCCAAACCTTCTATATTGTGTACATGATCACTCGTAAAGCGTTTGAGGGTTCGAGAGGCATTGGTAACAAAGTGACGCATGTATGTAAGGCTATTCCCTTGCTTCATGACATGTCATCCAAAGTATTTATTGTATTCGAAAAAAATGCTGAAGAATCATTCTAATCACATGTCAATCATCCCTTGTCGGGAGTAGTTCTGTTGCTATTATTGCATCCCCTGATTATTATTGCTTTTCCAGTTGAAACCATACTCCCTCTTGATAGAGTCTCAAGTCACAGTCTTGTATACCAACAAGTCATCATTGCAAAGCACAAGAAAATATTGAATCAAAGTTAAGGGGTGAAAGCCGTGGTTACTTTTAAAGTCAAGTTCTATTCACAAGTTGTTGATCTTCATTGAACATACATTTAATCTCGCTATTGTATTATGTGTATCTTATTTGTCTCTGAACTTCATAGACCTCAAAAATAAGGATGCCAAAGAGTTAGTTGTCGAGTCGGCCAAGAGCTGTTTCAAAGCAAAGTCAAATAGTTTATGAGTTTCAAAGAGGCCAAAAGCCAATGTTATCACAGTATATCATCCACACCACAGAACTTATACTGGTGGGCAGTTATATACAGTTGCAACCAGCCAGTGGGAGGTTGTATATGTACAGTATACATACCACATCGCGCTATAGTCGGCCGAGCGAGGCACTTATATTGGCATCCATACATACACCTCATAGTATACTTGAGGAATGTGATATATTACACCTCGGGTTATAATTCGAGTGCATATTATAATCCATAGTTGCTATACCAAAAGTTCAGTACAATTTCAGAGTTTGATTGTTTGCCCTATGTGGCATACAGGTTATCAGAGTGTCAGATTGCTTTAATGCCTCTATTCATAGCTTATATTTTTATATTTCTATTCATTATTTACATTCCAATATATTACATTCGAACTAATGTCCCATTTGCTGGGGGCGGTACATATCATGCTGCAGATTCAAATAGAGATGCATATAGACCTCCCCAGTAGGAGCTGGTTGAGTTCTGCATATCAAGTGGTGAGATTCACTTCATCCGAAACTACATAGTCAGAGTCATGAGCTGAGTTTTGTACAGGTCTAGCTTATGGGTAGGTCGGGCCCTGTCCCAGCCGTATCACAGTTATGTTTTTTAATAGAGGCTTGTAGATTTGGTTGGCATATTTAGTTGATCTGTACGAGGACCTTGCCGGTCTTGTACCATATTGTATATAGTGTTTGGAGTTGTTATACTCCCCTTGTTGTGACGTCCATATGATGTATTGTATATTCATGTTGTTATGGCCCTGTCAACTGCAGTTTCTATTCAGATTATAGGTTACATTTCAGAGTGGTAAGCTCGAGCCAGTAGGCACCGAGTTCCAGCCACACCCCACCCTAGTTTGAGGTGTGACAAACTTGTTTTCAAAGCAGGTCAGTCCTAGGGAGTATACAAGTCGTGTCTAGTAGAGTCTTGTTTATGGGTGTGTTGTGAACCACACTTATAAGCGAGAGGTTGTCGGGTATTTAGGGATGGTTTTTGTTCTTTCATCTCATTGATCGTGCAGTAGAGTTGAGTTGTGAAAATTCTAGTCTAACTCGTTCTTTACACTACTTCAGTTTTGACAATAACCAGAAAGACCTTGGTTAACTCGTATTCACAGCTAGCCCACGAAAGATTCTGACTAGATTATTGACACACTAGAGGTATGAGTAGGATATTGAATTTCAGAGTATAAGCGACTGTCTCCCCTTATATATGAAGAAAGTTATGTAAGTTCAAAAAGATGAAGCATCGACTTTAGAAATATAGAAAGAGTAAGGTGGTGGAGGTACCAAATATCTGATATGCGAAAGATTGTAACGAGGTCGAAATTCAGATAGAGTGATGAAAGCCTTATTGTCCTGTCATCAACGGTGATAGAATCACAGTGAGTAGTACCTATTTATTTTATTGATTTATTAACATCAATGGACGTAGTTTCAAAAGAGTTGGGACCTCAGGATTTCGCACGATCCTCAGTATGGACGGTACCGAAGAATAGTACGGTTAGGCAGTGGTACCACCTTTAGAGAACGTATACATGATGTACCTGGGAATTGTTAGCCAAGTATGACCTTGAAAGAATTTAAAGATTTAGCGGGCTAGGTAAGGAGCCCTTTGTGTGGGAGGTAAATGTATCCCTCGGTGAGACCCCTGTCAGAAAATAGAGATGAGGAGAAAGTTAGACATAGGAAATGTTATATTATCCGTGTATAAACGAGAATAAAGGGTGAGGTTGGTAGCAAGAGATTAACAGAAAGGTAAATGAAACATTGAATAAATATATGAAATGACTAAGAGTTGTGAAATAAAGTATAGAAATATGGCAAACTGTGGCCAATAAATATATAAAGCAATGAAAGCGGTAGTGGTTGGGGCATCGAGAGGAAGGTGTTATGAGGTCGTGTATCTATTATGAGATTTGAAAAAGCTAGAAGTCGACTAGATAGGTTGTTGAAATGATTTAGTTGTTAGACCAGAGAACGTTGATGTCGAGTCAATCCTTAAGATAAGATGGAATAAGAATCAAAGACTCTCGAGATGATATAATAAGAGATATCGCAGAATGGCAAAATAAATGGGTAGACAGTAAAGGAATAAACTGCAATGTTAATGTTTTTGTTATTGTAATTAAACATGTCAGTCATGAACGTGTGGCACCTTACTTATGCGAGCGATTCAGTGACTGTTAAGGGATATTTCTTTAAGGCATATTATGAGTCATTTAAGAATTGTAGATTATCATAAAAGTTGATGTGACGACCTGATATATTAAGATGAATCTCAACTACATGAGAATTGACCCATGGTAAATGGTGCGGGAAGGAACTGTCATAGACCCGTATGATGATTTAGTAACCAAATGCAAAGGTTGCAAAGAGAAGTTTTGCGATGACTAAGATTGCATTATCCAATTTTTTAGGAAATATCCATGAGTGCCAATGGATGTGTACGTACTAATATTTAAAAAAGAACAGTAGTGGCCATCCCATTTAGAGGGGTTAAAGCAACCGTAAAGACCGCTAGATGTATGGGGTTAGGAAGGGAAAATTGGAGAGTAATTAAAGGAAAAAGGCATATGTAGGCTCAATAAGAGTTATTCAGAATTTATGAAAAGAGGGTAAGTCGAGTTTCATCGAAAAAGAATTTATGCACACCTTAGAAGAAGACGAATTAAAGGTAAACTATTGGATGAGCCATCAGACTATGAATTATTTATAGTAAGGAATGATCTTAGCACATGAGGCTTTGATCTTGCATGCAAGCGGCAATAACTCCCAAGAAATATTTTAAGTAGGGTGTAATAGTATGAGAGGCTAGTATAGACTGATCAAGCTGGGGGGCTATGAATCGTGGAAGTAAAATCCAATAGTTAAAGATGGTACTCATAATAAACGATAGAAGATGTAATGGTTAGAAGGATAAGAAGTAAAAGATTAGGAATCTCCATGATCCCGCAGGAATATACGATTACAAAATGACAAATCATATTGTTGATAGATAACTACTAAGAGTAATATGAGGATTTAATCTGCATACATATGGGAATGACTCATCAATAATGGTGACGGTTGAATAAGGACCAAGATTTAATTTCAGAATAGAGAGTAAGCGCATATATAGAAATGACCCTTGAATAATAGAGGTTTAGATCAGTTTATGCATTGCAAGGTATCTGCCCAAAGAAAATAAGAGGACAAGGTTGTTTACACTTAAAGTCTAGATGGGAAAGCTAAGCCCATAACTTAGGATTATCCTAGTTGTCCATTGACAAGAGGTCATAAATTCCAGGGCATTTAAATACCCTGTATCCCAAGTAAAAGGGGCACAGTGCGGTATAATTCCAAGATTCTCGAAGGAAAATTTAGCAGTGCATAGAAAACCGTTGTAGTTCCCTCCCAAAAAGATGGTCGAGCTGAATGCACGATTCAAACGCTCGAGGGTACCATACATGAAGGTATTCTTCATCTATAAGAAAAAATGGGATAATCGTCTACGCTGTTATGAGATGTATATTATGGAAATTATCATATTATCATCAAGATAGATTTTTATAAGATCTTGTATGGTCGGGGGTCTAGATCGTCAATCAATTTCCTTGACATAAGAAAATAAATAGTATTTAAGTATGTATTGGTTCTGTTAGTCCCCAGAGTTGTGGAAGAAGTAAAGTTCTTACATGAGTGAATGTCAATAGTCCAAGATTGTGAGAAGTCACCTGTCGGTGTGCGATTCTGGGATTGAAATGATGAGGTTCAATATAGGATATCCTTAAGGGCTTTACCCATAAAAGTGTAACAAGAATTCAGCCAGGAAGGCAAGTTTATCTCCAAATACAACAAACCGTATAAGGTTGCCCAAGGATTTATCCATGTGACCTTTGCGGTTGAGATTACCTCCAAAATCAGAGGGTTTCACTCAGTTTTCACACATTGATATCACTAAATTATATATGAAATTTCTCTCGTATATTGCCTATCGAGAATGTTTGGATTACTAAAGACTTGTCCTAAAAAAAGGCCTCGACTACTACCCTTTATCACTAAATCCAGAAGTTTTGGACTCATGAGATGGCATTCGTTAAAGTACCATTGTAATGAAATGGCATAGACATAATGATATGGGTGTTTGAGAGAGCCATGAGCTCTAGATATCTCCCATTGTCCAGACATCATGTTCACATAGTACTCGTGCGATACGATCCCCCTTGTTCCTACTCTATAGTCGTGAACTTGTCTTATACGCCTTGTACAAATGATGATCATAGCACATATGTGACAGATACAGCTAAATGCCTAGATTCAACAGTCGAGGTGAGTTATGGCTTACTTTTTTTATTACCATAGAAGATAGACATCTGTGTGAGGCCAATTTAATATTATATTACTTTGGATGGCCCTATATGGCACTTCTGCTGGTTTTGTCTACTTGGTAGGTTTTAGGATAGTCCTATTTACAGAGGAAACTCTGCCAAAATTTTAAAGAATTCTGAGAGTTAGAAGTTATAAATTGATCACCTCAACATTCGAGGATGAATGTTTCTAAGGGGGAATGATGTTACACCCCGTACTTCGAATGTCGTTTTCATTGTGGGTTAAATAACGTAATCTTAGATCCAATCACAATGTTAAGAAAGGTTTATATTAGGGTTAAATATGTTTCGTAAGAGGTACGGGGCTAAACGAATCAAAGAAAGTAAGTTCGTTGAAATTCGGGGAGAACTAGGCAAAATTCTAGACAGAATTTTAGCACATATATTTGAGGGTATATCTCGTAGCATATAAGGTATTATTGATTCCATAGTTTATCTCAATTCAAGTCCAGAGAGTCTACTTTCCAACGCAACAAACTGTTTGCCAATCGGAGCTCTGTACAAACAGTTATGTACGTTTTAAGAAAATGTGTTTAAGCGAAAGTAAAATGCGGCCGCAAACTGAATTTGCGGCACCGCCATTTAGGTCACATTTTGTACTTTTTGGGATACTCACTGCCCAAGGCTTTATTTTCACCCCCAACACTTCCCAAACATCCTTCTAGGGTTATTATACCATATAAAGTCAGTTCCATATCAATTGGAAGGTAAATCCTCTATAGATGATTATTAAGAAGCTTGAAATCCTCACTTGATGACTAGACAAGTTGGAAATTGTCTTGAAAATGGAAGAAAACTTGTTCTAAAGAACTTTGTGGCTGGTGGAGGTAAGATACTTCTACCCCTTAGTGATCTTAAACTTTTTGTAGCTTGGTTGTTTGAGTTGGTAAAGCTGATTGGGAGAAAATCATGCTAAACTCCATGAAGAAGTTATTATTGTTTTTGGTTTGTTCTTGAGTAAAACTTGAAGATGATCATGGCTAGAAGTTGGAGTATATATTGTTGATGTTGTTATTAAAGTTGTTGTGGTTGTTGTTATTGATGTTGTGTTGAATAAAAGTTAGTAACATGTTAGTGTCTATGAATACCATAATTTTAGAAGCACGCCTTCTAGGTACTCGTTAGACGATTCGAGTGAATCGATTTCTAAGTTTGTTGATCTTATTTTGATTCAAACCTTCTATAGTGTGTAGATGATCACTCGTAAAGCATTCGAGGGTTTGAGAGGCATTGGTAACTAAGCGATGCATGTATGTAGGGCTACTCCTTTCTTTCATAGCACGACATCCGAAGTAATTATCATTTTCGAAAAGAAATGTTGAAGAATTATTCTAATCACATGTAAATCATCCCTTGTTGAGAGTAGTTTTGGTGATATTATTGCTTCCTCTATTTATTGTTGATCTTCCGGTTGAGACCATACTCCCTATTGATTGTTGTCATTGCAAAGCACAAGAAAAGATCGAACAAAAGTTAAGGGTTGGATGTCGTGGTTACCTTCGAAGTTGAGTTCTATTCACAAGTTGTTATTCTTCATTAAACATACATTTTATCTTGCTATTGTATTTTGTGTATCTTGTTTGACTCTGAACATCATAGACCTCAAAAAGGAGGATCCCAAAGAGTTAGTCATCGAGTCATCCAAGAGCTATTTCAAAGCAAAGTCAAAGAGTTTATGAGTTTTAAAGAGGCCAAAAGCCAATGTTTTCACAGTATATCATCCACACCACCAAACTTATATCGGTGGGTAGTTATATATAGAGATATATATATATTATTTACACCACCATTGCAACTAGCTGGTGGGAAGTTGTACATGTATATTACACAACGCTCCACGCTATAGTCAGTCGGGCGAGACACTTATATGTGCATTCATAGATACACCTCAGAATATACCTGAGGGAAGTGACATATTACACCTCGGGTTATAAACCGAGTGAAAATTATAAACCACAGTTACTATACCAAGAGTTCACTATAGTTTCGTAGTTTCATTATTCACCCTTTATGGCATACATGTTATCAGAGTATCAGATTACTTTTATGCTTCTCTTTATGGCTTATATTTTCATATTATTATTCATGATTTACATACTAGTATATTTCATTCGTACTGACGTCCCGTTTGTCGATGGTGATGTATGTCATACTGCAGATTTAGATAGAGGTGTAGATAGACCTCCCCATTAGGAGCTGGTTGAGTGTCGAGTTGTGAGCTTTACTTCATCTGAAGCTACCGAGTCAGAGTCATGAGCTGAGTTTGGTATAGCTCTAGTTGATGGGTAGCTCGAGGCCCTGTATCGGCCATATCACAATTATGTTTTCTATAGATGCTTGAAGATTTGGTTGGCATATTCAGTTGATCTGTACGACGACCTTGTCGGTCTTGTACCATATTGTATATAGAGTTTGGAGTTGTTGTACTCCCCTTGTTGTGACCTCTAGATGATGTGTTGTATATTTATGTTGTTATGGCCTTGTCTACCACAATTTCTATTCAGATTACAGGTTACATTTCAGAGTGGTATGCTCGAGCCAATATACCACCGGGTGCCGGCCACACCCCCTATTTTGGGGTGTGATAATAAGGACTTGATGATCTACAACCCATAAGGTGAACCCTCTAAATTGGATGTGCAATAATTACGAAATGAAAGAGAATATAATCTCAAACTATATCAATTTAGATATAAGTGTGGAAGCTAA
Source organism: Anisodus tanguticus (assembly GCA_034509755.1). NCBI lineage: Eukaryota > Viridiplantae > Streptophyta > Magnoliopsida > Solanales > Solanaceae > Anisodus > Anisodus tanguticus. The sequence goes on along the minus strand of CM067541.1, from coordinate 26,554,823 downwards.
ATAAATATGTACATCTACCTATACAACATCATATATACAAGTCATGTAGCTACTAAGATTTGGGATAAAAATATGAGACACAACTCGGTCAATAAAAAAACTAGGTTTCTATAGAGGAAATAGTCGCCATGGTCTAATAGCGGCTCACCTAAACCTGAGTGACTAATAGAAGTTCGATTCATAGGTTAGACACCAAGTCACCACCTGTTCCCACTGCACACCCACAAACAATGACAAACGCGAGTCTAAAGACCCAACAAATCCAACGCTCTCAGCTTACCCCTAGGCAAGTATTTAAAATTTGATGGTTATATATGAAGGCATAAAACAAAACAATACATGTATGATAATAATATACAAGAGTATATGAACTAAAACTATTGGTATAGATAACAAGTGTAAACACAATATGCTAACTGTAAATAACTACTATTGGGCATAGGTGCATGACTAATCCATCTCGGATGGGGATTCAACCTCATGTCTTATCCATCTTCGGATTGTAGGTGACTGACTTACCTGCCTCAGCACTTCAAAAATCATCCCGTAATAATAAATGTACAACTAAAGAAGTAACGCATCATAAAATAACTGCTTTGGGGAAAAGCTCCATGACTTATCCATCTCAGACGGGAAATCAACTTCATGTCTTATCCATCTTCAAAATGTAGGTGATTGACTTACTACCTCAACTATGCAGGGAACATCCTATCTTATCATGTCTCCTAGTACTGCTAGTAAATGAAATGACATATCTGGTCGATTTTAGCTAAATACCCTTTATTTGCTTATTTGACCTTATAAAGTTTGGATTTTGATTACTCCTGGATGATTCTTTAGAAAAGTATGCCTTATATCAGTTAAATGTGAAATCTAATGGGACGAGCGAGTTTTAAAACTATTTACCTTAGACGAGCATGTCTAGTTTGTGTCCGGGGGGTCTCGGGTGTGTTTCGGGTGTTCGATGGGAGTTTGGGCTGATTTTTAGGTTCTGGTGTCTGGTGTCCACCTCAGCGGCACTAGTTCTCTCTCCGGCATGTTCACCTCGGCAGGAGGTTGGCTCGGAAGTGAGTGTTGGGGAAGTATGAAATTCTACCTTGGAAGAGAGTCTGTCAACAGGGGCGAGTCCTCTTCTACGGGGTTGTTTGTTGTGGAGCTGAGGCGAGGTTTCAAGTGACACTGCCTCAAAGAGGTGTTTGTTTACGGCAGCGGGTCCGCTCCAACAGAGTCGATTCCGCTGGGGAAGATATACTATATCAGGTGTCCTATATATTCTCCTAAGTCAAAATTTCTTTCCCAAATTAGAAAGTCTCGAACCTAGAGCCGCCAGTTGAGTATACTATAAAGAACAAGAGTAATTCCATCTTTTGGTGTAATATTTCCTTCCTTCTTGAATTGGGTTTATGTTTCTAAGCTCCTAAATGGTGATGTAGTATGATTTTAAGTTGGGTAAAATGAATTGCAACTTTCTATGAAAATAAGAGAGTTATGTTATTGATTTTAATAGAGGTTTATAGATTATATTGTATTAATATTGTGAATTAAGATTGGAATATGTTAGATTATCATGTTGTAAGTCTTAATTTTAGAATATAAGCCTATTTTCTATTGGGGAAAATTTCTAGGGTTTCAATTTGGGGTTTATTGAATAGTGTTCAATTGAGGGTTCAAATGTGTATAGTTCTGCAATTAACTTTAGGATGACTACTTAGTATGTATTCATCATTTTCAGGTATTGAAGTTCGATTCTTGGTGACATGGGCCCAGGTTGGTATTTTAAAGTCTTGTTTGTAAGGTTTTTATCCTTGTATGTTGCGTAAGTTATATATTAACGAATAGTGTATATATGTGGATATACATCGACCATCATGAAGATCAAAAGAAGGGAAAGGATATCACCGAGGCTTGACCGTGTAGCACTCCTGTTTGGCCCCAAGGTAGGCTATGGTTTAGTTTTTTCAAGACTTCGATAGAAGTGTGTAATTAGTTATAAATACTGAGGGGTATTGGGCGTGTTTGGGGGTCCCACTTAGACAGTTGTGATGAACGTCTAAGTGGGTACCTGTGTTGAACTGTGATGATGGGGTTTTGGGGATAAGCTTTGTGTTTGTTCCTATTGCTGATTATTTAGGCTTGTCGCCATATGTGGGATTGTCGCGTAGTTGCGTGATATGCTTACTCATCACACATGATTTCGATATGACATCCTAAATTGTACTTGGATTTGTATATGTGTATTGAATTCTTGAAAGCATGTGATATTTCATCTCTTTATTTGCTTAAATCTCATTATATCATGATATCTTATCTTATATTGTCATTTACATTCATACACTAATGGTTTTGTGATATTGATATGAGAGTGGTATGGATATGTTGTGAGCCCAAGATGTCAGAAAGGTAAGAACACTTATGAGATTATGGCAACACTGAGATGATGTTGATACGCGGGGAATGGAGTTGCATGCCTGCAAGATGATATTATTCACTCAAGAGCTAGGCTTCGTGATCCGATGAGTTATTCTGGAGCAGAGGGGTATATGGACTTCGCGGGTCCCCTATGGGTGTACGGGTCATAATAAAACCTTGGCGTATTGTATACCGTATTGATAAAGTTACCTGGCATATGCATTGCATTCATATCATACATATATATACCATTTCATTGATTACTTGTGGATGGACTTGTATTTGACGTGATTGATGATGACTTGACTAAGTTCCGGATATGAAAGGATTATACTTGCTAATTGGTACTTGGATTACTGTTTAAACTCTTTTGGCACTGGATGGCACAAGTGATTATGGAATATCATGGAAATAAGGAAATATGTAGACTCTGTGAATTATTCTGTGGACTATGTGGCCTTACATGAATTATTGAACTGATTCCTATAGGATTACTTGGTCTCAATTTGGTATTTATCTCTTTTTACTTATCTTCAGTCGTTGTTGGCCTATGATGTCTATAGGGGTATGTTGTGTTCTCATGATACACTTGTTTCATCTTTTCTTGATGCAAATACAGATTCGACTACCAGCTCGAGGCCATGTGGTTGAGTTTGAGCATCTGATCTTCAGTATTCAGGGTGAGGATGTTATCTCCAGTATACCCTTGGATGCTCCATCTCTATCAGTATTTTATTCACATTTGAGAGACATGTTCATACTATGTATTCAGTTTTGGCACTTTGTTTTCCATTTCAGACATGTATCGTATTTTAGTGCTCTTGTACTTACAAACCAGATCTTTTGGGGGTTTACATGTTGTTTAGACTATTTCCACATTTATATTATCAGACTTATGTTGTAGTATCTTGTTATCTTCCGCATTTATTAATGTTTATCATATGAGTGATTCGGGAGTGATTATTCTACTGGTAGGATATATAGGTGCCACGACGATTCCTGAAGAGGAGTTGTGACAGTAATGCAATACTAGTATGATGGGTAAGACGGAATCACCGCAACATGCTCAACTAAATAATAATGAATGCTAAATAGATAAACAAGTATCACATTATGCTCATATCGATAAGAAGTATCAAACAATGTAGAAGTATAGTAAGCAACCATTTCGTCTAACTAGATACTTCATGAAACGTAACTTAGTTCATGCTTGACCACTACACAAACTAGATGGTTTAAATACACAAAAGTATCACGAATAACATGCCTTTGAGAAAAATAAGCAAATTAAGAGTGAAAGCCTCAGATGCCTAAATTTTGATAGACAAACCTTTACTTGAAATGCCAAAGTCCACCCGAATGATCTCCAATAGGTTAATCTATTCAAAATCATCGATAACATCCCAAATTAGTCTAGGGAAACTATTTCCATCATTTTAGGATGCCCGGGGTCAAAGTCAACATTTGATCAACTCAAACTTGGCCCTCGAATCAATCACCCGAGTTTCAAATTTTAATCCAGGGATGTGTTACCCATAAGATATAAAATTCGATCCAGTCAACGGTCCAAGTTTCTAAATTTAATGTAGGGACGCGTTACCCATAATCTATAAAACTCAATCCAATAGTCACAATCCTATTTTGACATCATTTAGTAGCTCAAATAAATTATCTTCCTTTTGAAATTAGCTAAACTTCCCAATTAATATCTCAAGTTCTAAATGATTTTACGACTCAAATCACATGAAATTGAAGTAAAATTGTTATTTTACGTTGCCACCTAATTTACCGAAGATCTAGGTTATTCAACAATAATCAAGAAGTTTGGGATCGTAAAATACAATGATTGTTACATGGAAATCTCCTTGCTCAAGGGAAGCACGACCTACCTCTGTAGAATCCTCAAATCTTCACTAAATCAAGAGCAATTTTAGGTTACAACTCTAGAACCAAAAGTACTAACTCTGTAGTACCTTTCCCCTCTATAATTCTCCCTAATTGTAGCTATTTCTTTCAAGACTCTACCTAGTCTTCAAAGACCTTTACAACTTAAGGAAACACATATTATAAAAATTCTAGTAGAGTAAATAGGTTATAATTCAAGACCAAAGAATCAAACTAAGTAACTAAAGAACTATAAGCAGTAATATTCTTAGGAACATATTCTTCTTCGTTGTAGTTGACTCTCTCTCAAAATGACACTACTTACTTGATTATATTCTCAATCTGTGTAGTGGTGTCTTTTTCGCCATCTTTAACAATATCAATGTAATGATTTATATAGAAGTATGAGTAGTTGGTCCTTTTATTTGTATTCTCCAAAACTAAATAGGAATTGGTTCAAGAATCCAAGAACCCAATCTAAGTTAAATTTGATTTTCTTTATTCGTGTTGGCCTCCACACATTTTCCCCTTATTCCAAACTCTTTACATGTCTGCAATTATGGTAATATTTTCAAGAATCTTGTATTCCTTGACTCATTAGATTAGCCATAATCTCAGTTCCTCAAGGAATCCTTCTTGCATATGAAATTTTCTTTCCAACTTGATCAACAATCGTCAATGATCTACTTCTAAGGACCTACTTCTTTTAGTCTATGTGCAACCTTATTTCCAACTTTTACCGGTTTCCTTAACAGACATGTTAAGGACCTGATTCTTGTGTATTTTTTTCACTCCTAGTAAATAATTTACCAATCATCAAAATTTGAATTTAGCTTAGTTAATTTTATTTTCCATTTTTTTTATGCTGATAAACTTATAGCAGCTTCATGACAATTTCATGTCAGTTCATGTGCACTCAAATGTGTTTCCCCCTAAGAACCAGCTTCCATGTTGATCTGCAACGTTGACTTAGTAAGATGTGATCTCAAATAAGTCTATGTAGGGGCTCATCTTCCACTCATTACAACCCTATGGATAATTAAGTGTAAGAATATTATAAGGTCAATATGTCTCCTACAAACATCTTCGGTTAAAGCACAAGTACCAGATTGTTTTGTCATTTATGATTTTTTTTCGTTCAGGGCACTTCATAACTCTTTTTTTTTTTTCAAGTGCTCTCATGTAGGAACCAAGTTCCTTTTTTATTATTCAGTGCACCTCATAACTCTTTTATGAACGAGGTGCCTTTAATTCCAAAATTAGTGGCACAACACATGAACATTTATTATTCTTCATGATAACTTGGGATACGACTTAGGCACTCAAAAAATTAGGTTCCTTGAGCAACTATGCAAGAAGGCAAATTGTGGAATATAAAATCAACACAAGTATTTTTAGCGTCTTGCTCAAGAGAGGAAAAATCACGACTTACCTCAGTAGGAATTTTCCCAAACATCATTAAACTCGAGCTCAACAAATTTAATATTTACAACTACCCTTGTAACACCTAAGGAACTATTCCCATCAGTCTCACCTCTACCCACTTAACTCTTCTCTTCAATGACTCTACATAGTCAAAGAAGTCCCTTACAAAATAACACCTACGACAATCACCTAACAAAGTAAGTAAGTGGAACCACAACTGAGAACCTAACTATTACAATAAAAGAACTGAATTATAAATCTTGATAAGTGCAGGTTCATTGTTGGTGTATAGTCGGCTCTCTAATGACTTCGGTGTTGACTCTCAAATAAACCTTGATGTCCCTCTAGATATGATTGTGGTTAAGCTCCAAATCTTCTTGACGTGCTATTTATATAGGAATAGTTGTCGCCTTCTTCCTGTCTGAATCCATCCAGGTCTTGATTTCATAATACGTTCGAAAATAGATCCTTATTTGATATGAATTTCCTTTTTTCCTCATTTGCCCATACAGGTTCCCTTCTCTTATTCCAATGCTAATTTCATGTGTTAAATTTATGGTAGTGTTGTCATAACTTGAAATCTAACTTTTTTTCGAATAGGAATGAATCAAAAATTCTAATTCTCCCAGTTGGCACAAAATAGTTTCCTTTCGACAATATTCAGTCTTCTTTCTACTGACCAGTTCCTTTGAGCAGTTCCTCTGTTGTTGCAATTGCTTCACTAGTTCCTCAAGAGATCTGTTTGGACATATGGTTCTTCAATGTCTTCCTTCAACCTCCCTTGTACTGATTATATATGGATACATGGTTTATCAATCATCAAAACTTTATTTTAAGCTTTGAAGTATTATTGAGAAAACAACATTTCAACACTTGCCCTTTTTGGCATTATAAAAAAAAATTAGTCAAGTTAAATGTGAGAAATAACAGTTCCAAACTAATGGCTACTAGGGCTATATTAACGTGAACATAACACAACTATATAATTGAAGTCCAAAAGTAATAGCCATATTGAGGATTCACGAAAATCAGACGAAGGAAATTTTATATGCATGCATCAATTAAACCTCAAGGACCCAAACCAATAGACAACTACATAAACCTTCCATAATTACCAAATAACAAGAATACAAGTCGGGAGAGTAAGAAAAATTAATCTGATATTAGAAAGTGTTGGTTTTGGAATTTGCTTAAGAAACGGTTAGGAGCCAGGTTCAGTTGCTAGAATAGGATAGGATTAGTATAAGTCCCAGCAATTTATCAATGTGAGAAGTTACACTTTCAAAAAATTTCAGTATATTCTCCGTCGGCTATTCACAACTTTTTAAGAGGCATTCTCATCAGCCGACCTTTAACTCTTTTTAACGTTATTGTTGAGATAATGTTGTCTCAATTGATATATATAAAGAGGGGAAAGTGATGGTAAGTTGGTCGGAGTTTGGTTGGATACGGGTTGACACGGAAATGGACTCAAATGGGGGTTGTCGGGTGGGACATTTTTGGCCGGGCAGTGGGTGTTTGGTTGGGTACACGGGTAGTTTAGGGTGGAAGTGGGTTAAGGAATTTTGTGGGATTGTTCTAGGAAAGTTGAGGATTAAGTTGGTGGTCAGTGTTTAGCGGTTGGATGGTGGTAAGGTGGCGGAAACCGGTCGAGATAGTGAGGTTGTCGGTAAAGGGGTGCTTGCAGACTGTTTGGTTTTGTGGAGGGTGTACGGGTATTTGTGGGAGGTTTCGGTTAATGTCCTTTTATGTGGAGGTTAGGGAAACGTTTTAGTGGATGGTGGTGGAAATAATTAAGCAATTCGAACAAGGGTTGGACACGAGGTTGCTAAGGACAAGCTCGGGTCCAAACCAAGTGAAGTGAGCCAAATTTGAACAAGGATTAGACACGAGGTTGCTCTGGACAATCTAGGGTCGAAACAAAGTGAAGTAGGCCAATTGGACAAGGATTTAACTGAGGATGCTATGGACAATCTCGGGTACAAACCAAGTGAGGGAGGTTGAAAGACCTTGTGACAATAACCGGATAGGCCATTGGCTTGGGTTTGGTTGGATCACAAAAGTTCCAATTTAGACTTGCACCGAGGGGAACCTTAGCTTGGGCTTAGATAGATCACAAAATTTCTAACTAAACTTGCACTAAGGGTTTGACCCACAAAAGGATCGAGGTTCGGACCACAAAAGGACCGATGATCCACAAAAGGACCAACTAAGATAAACAACACAAAAGTTGAGTAACTTAGCAAATGAGTAAAACTCAAATATTTCTCATAAATCTTCAACGTTTTTTACATCAACTTCATGCCCTATTTATACTAAGACTTAGACCCTTCTAGAATACAACTCAATAGATAAAAACTAGAACCACTCGGCCGAAATGGGAAAGGAAATGAAGTATGGCTGAATGGGAAAGGGAGGGGGTTCAGCCAAATCTTGATGTTCTCTAAGCCACTCTTTTATGTCTCCCATGTAGATGAATGCATGAACTTAGGCCACTCATGAATCATCCCCTTGGAATACGTTTGGAAGCTTCCATCTCTAGCATGTACCTTGGCCGAATGGAAAGGGGAAATGATTGGCCAACCTTCATGTTCCCTAGGCCATTCTTGGTGTCTTCTATGTAGATAAGTACATGAACTAGTTAGTTCATGAATTATTTCCTTGGAAGCTTCTTCTCCTGGATGGTTCTTGCCCTTGTTACCCGATCCTCTTACACGGCCTAGTCATTGCACGGCCTAGTCATCTTATTACATGGTATTAATTATATCCTAAGGAAAGCTAGTAGTTAAGATAGGAATTTAAAAACAAGCTAAAAGAAAATGGTTTCTGCCAAGACCTACATAAAGGATGAAAATAAACATGTTCCTTCTTGGGTCTTCATGTTCAATCTTCCACTCCACTCCATATTCCATTCCATATTATGCATATCACCATATGACAGATGGCAATATTTGGCACTCTTTGTAAGTCACCTCTCGGCTCATGTTGGGAGCTTAAGCTCGTGGTCTTCTTTCATCAATCTTCCCTTCTTTAAAAGTATTTGCCCTCAAATTCTTGCCGTCTAAGTACATTGATAAGTCTCCATCACGAAGCGTTGAACTTCCATATCCATCTAGAAGTTCTTCCATGTAGAAAGGATCTGAATACGAGACAAAAGGTTTAGACAAAATATGTTCCCGTTGGTCTAAGGATCCCACAAGAATAAATGCCTTGTCATAAATAGAATAATGGAACCGTGTACCACCAAAATTTTTGCTAGAGAAAGTAATGGATCTTTTGTCATGAATCAAGGCGGTACCAACACTAATTCCTCTAGCATCACTTTCAAATCCCAATAACTTCTCACGGCTTGGAATAGTTATAGACAGTGCTTCACATATCCTATCCTCCAAGGTTTCCAAAGCTCTTTGTGTTCTATGGGACCATTTAAACTCATCATTTCCCATTATTTCATTGATATGGGCAGCAAGGGTACAACAACCTCGAATGAAATGACAAGAAAAAAAAGCCAAGACATGGAAACTTCTTACCTCAATTACATATGTAGGCTCGGGCCAACTTCGGATAGTTTCCACCTTGGATGGGTCCACAACAATACCCTCAGATGATGTTATGTGTCCCATGAACGGGATACTAGTAATCCTTATATATTCCTTCAAATACAAGTCTGCAATATGTGTTGCATCATCATTCTTGTGACAAGTAATGAAGTGAGCCATCTTTATGAATCTATCCACAACTACCATGAAAGAGTTTTTGCCCCGTGGTCTTCTTGGTAAGCCGAGGATGAAATCCAAGCTCACATATTCCCATGGTCGCTCTGGATCCGGTAAAGAAGTATACGATCCTTGTTGGAAGAAACTTGTATACCGTTGACAGGTGGAACACTTCCTTACCATTCCATTTACATCTCCTAACTCGAGATCTCATTCATGGAATTCCTTTAGGACTTCAAATCCCACCAATTTTTGTTCAAGAATGGTCAACATTACATGCTTTCGGGAAACTGCATCCGCCACTATGTTGGGCTTTCTATCTTTGCGCCTTGTAGATAAGGTGAAAGTTTGTAAGTATGCTACCCACTTAGCATGCCTTGGATTCAAGTATGCTACCCACTTAGCATGCCTTGGATTCAACTTTCTTTTCTTGTGTAAGTAATTCAAGGATTCATGATCTGAATATAAGACAAAATGGTTTGGCCTCATGAAAGAGCTTGGAGCATTACATAATCCAAATGGCATTACAAGCCATTCGTACACACCATGCTTGGTCTTGGAAGTCGTCTTCCATTGATCTCTCTCTTGTATCCTCATTAGATGGTAGCCATTCCTCAACACTATTTTGGAGAACAACTTGAACCAACTCAATCCATCCACAAGATCTTTCAATCTCGGCATAGGAAAATTGTACTCCATGGTGATGTTATTGGCCGCTCGGCTATCCATACACATGCACCAAGTTTCATCTTTACTTGGCACCAACAAGGCGTGTGTTGTACATGGTATAAGGTCTTTTCAAGCAAATCCTTTGTTTAGTAACTCTTGTCCTTGCAACTTCATGACCTCTTTTGGATTGTATCTATAGGCTTTTATTGGCGGAAATCCGGGTACAAGATCATCCGGAAATACATCTTCCGATTCAAAGGTTCATTCAAGTCAGCATTTTCAACCGCATCTTCGTCAAGACTTTTCTTCTCCTCGCGCACCAATACATCTATGGGACTCCCTTACTTCAATTCTTCTTCGATCTCCCGCGCATCAAGTGGCAAGGTCTCAGATTCCTCCTTGCGGGTTTTGGCACTTTGGAGCTTATTTTCTTCACATCACTAGGTGACAATGGTGCCAACCGAATTTTCTTACCATCCTTTTGAAAATAATAGATATTATTTTCTCCATCATATTGCACCTTTTGATCAAATTTCCATGGCCGTCCTAATAAAATATGGAAATTATCCATAGGTGGGATGTCACACCATATTTCATCTTCATACCTTCCAACCCGAAAACTAACAAGAGCTTGTTTCATTACCTTTAGCTCTTCTTCGTTCACCCACGGGAGATCATACGGTTTAGGATGGTCACGGGTAGGCAATTTTAATTTGTTCACCATTTCCACGGAGGCCATATTGGTACAGCTTCCTCCATCAATGATCATATTACATACTTTATCTTTTACTTTGCATCATGTGTAAAATAGTTGATCTCTTTGTGTCTCTTCCGGTTCTTACAGTTGAACATTCAACTCATGTCGGAGTACTAAACTTTCATGCCTTGGTCTTTTTGTACAACCCCGGATTTGTCCTTATTAATCATGGCATGCCCCGTAAATTCTTTTCTTAAGATTTGCACATGTTTTGCAAAAAGGTCACTTATGATCTTCCGAAGTTCTTCTTTTGTGTAAGTCATAGTATCAAGGCGTGGGACGGGATTGCCTTGCTTTGATACCAATCTGATGTATATAAGTAGGGGAAAGTGAGGGTAAGTTAGTCGGAGTTAGGTTGTATACGGGTTGACACGGAAATGGACTCAAATGGGGGTTGTCGAGTGGGACGTTTTTGGCTGAGCAGTGGATGTTTGGTGGGGTACATGGGTAGTTTAGGGTGGAAGTGTAGAAATTTGAAGGTTATGTTCATGGTCGGTGTTTGGTGGTTGGATGGTGGTAAGGTGGCAGAAACTGGTCGGGACAGTGAGGTTGTCGGTAAAGGGGTGCTTATAGACTGTTTGGTTTTGTGGAGGGTGTATGGGTATTTGTGGGTGGTTTGATTAATGGAATTTTATGTGAAGGTTAGGGAAACATTGTAGTCGATGGTGGTGGAAATAATTAAGCAAATTTGGACAAGGGTTGAACTAGATCACAAAAGTTCTAACTAAACTCTCACCACGGGTTTGACCCACAAGTTTGAACAACAAAAGGACCGATGGCCCACAAAAGGACCAACTAAGATAAACAACACAAAAAAGTTGAGTAACTTAGTAAATGAGTAAAACTCAAATATTTTTCATAAATCTTCAACGTTATTTTACAACAACTTCATGCCCTATTTATAGTAAGACTTAGACCCTTCTAGAAGACAACTCAATTGACAAAGACTAGAACCACTCGGCTGAAAGGGGAAAGGAAATGAGGTTTGGCCGAATGGGAAAGGAAGGGGGTTCGGCCAACTCTTGATGTTCTCTAGGCCACTCTTTTGTGTCTCCCGTGTAGATGAATGCATGAACTTAGGCCTGATGTATATAAGGAGGGTTGTAAGTGTGTAAGTAGATCAATTCTTGATTATATTCGGGTCGACCTTAGAATGGGCACAAAATGAGGGATTCATGGGTCTCGGCTACTATCGGGCAGTGGGTTTTTAAGGTTGTTTCGTGTAGTTATCGTTGGAGTCAGGTTTAGGAGTTTTTGGGGGTAGTTGTGGACACGTTGAGGGTTGTAGTGGTGGTCGTGGTTCAGTGGATTGGTTTTGGCAAGGTGGTAGAAGTGGACTTAAACAGGGAGGTCTCGGTTTATCGGATTCTATCGGTAATATGGTGTTTGGTGATTGTAACGAGAAGCTTTAGGGAGAAGTGTGTTTTGGAATTTTAGAGGGTTGTTCCAGGAGTATTGAAGGAGATTGTGGTGGTGGTGGTTTGGTGTTTTAGTGGTGGTAGGGTCTCGTAAAGCAACTGGGACAGTGAGGTCCGATAAGGGGATTCGGTTAGGGGTGTTGGTGTGGTTGATAGTGTTGGTGGGTGTTTGTGGTTGGCTTCGGGTAGTGGCCTTTTTAGGGGAGTTTGGAGGGGTGGCGTGGTGTATAAACAAGTAACTGGTACACGGAATGGTCTCAGACTGTTATACACAATCCGAGTACAATCCAAGTACTATACGATCGATATGGCTAGGATAATGGCACGGGAGTTGTAATGCCTGAGCCGACACCTAGATGAGTTTGGTCAATTACACAATGATTAGATTGAGTTTTCTGACTACCATGCTCAATACTAACCAAGTGAGGATGGCCGGAACCTTGAGATAACACAAAATATACGGCCCTATAGGAGAACCAACTAATGTATACAACCCCGGGTTGAATACCTTAGCTTTTGAGTAGAAACTCACTTTATAATATAAACAACAACCATTCATTTACAATGGCCTAAGGGTTCTATTTATAGTATGGAATGGACCATTCTAGAAGGCAAATACAAATACACAAACACAAGCCATTTGTCCAAGATGGGAACGGGGAACGGGGAAGGTAACTTCGGCCGCGTAGAAGTAGGGGGATGAATTCCAATTTTCCATGCAATCTAGGTAGCTTCCACGTTTGAAATAGTTAGCACTTAAGTGAGTTTCTTGGAGAGTATTGATAAACACCTTCCCTTGGCATGTATCTTTGGCCGAAAGGTTGGGGGAGTGTTTCGACCAACTCCTTGGCTTCCTTAGGTTCATGTTGATGTTCTCCAAGTAACCAAGTTCATGCATGACTCATCCTCTTGAAAATCACACCTTCTAGATGATTCTTTGGCCCTATTGTATCAAAGAGTTAAATGGACAAGTGCTAAGATGTGTATCCTTCAACTTCTTACCATAGTGGTTTACGGGTTCCTTCTTCCACCTAAGGTCGGCATCAACCTCATACTCACTTTCGAATGGTTCTTTCATGACCGTAGTAGAGGTAGAAACACAACCATGGTCTCGGATTACACGAGGATAGGGGGAATCAAACCATAGCCTCGGATAGCATTTGAAGCCTTGAGCCAATCGTGGTTTCCCTCGGATGGTTTAAGGTAAAGGTCTTTGCACCCTCAAATCAGCCAACCCTTTGGTAGGATGATTATGGAGTAGCTCAGACCAGCACTTTGCACGACCCTTCAAGCCACACGTATCGTTCCTCGACAACCATTTCTTTCTTAATCCCTTCTCGGGTCTTCCTTAGTCTGTAGCCATCTTTCAAAGCTATCTTGGGAGGAAATTGAGATTTTTCCAAGTCACCCCAATAACCAACCATTCTCGGTATTGGTGGTTTGTACCTCAAACCAAAATTTGAGAACCGTATGGTCATTGGCACATATGCACTAAGTTTCATTTTCCCTAGGCACCAACACAATTGGCACCGTACATGAACAAAGTCCCCCTTGGATGACCAACTTGAAAATTCCCTTCAAATTATCATTATAAGTGGGTAGTGATCTTTCGAGAACCATCTTAAGGGCATGGTCAACATCATTTGTCCGAGGTAATCCAACTGTTGGACCATTTGGTAGGATATGTACCAAAACCTCTAAGGTTTCCTTCGAGCCGGCATCTTCTTCCACCTTTTCTTGATCATATAACGGATGAGCTGAGAAGGTGTTGCCCTTTTCTTCAATGGAGTACAATGGACTAGTGAAGAGGGTCCAACCATGTTTTGCTTCTACATTCTCCTCCATGCCTTCCATGAGACTTTTTTCTTCGCGTGCCAACATCTCCATAAATCTCCCCTTCTTTGACCCTTCTTCTTCTTTCCGCTCCTCAAGCACGAGGGCTTCGGACTCGGTTTGACGTCTCTGTGTGTATTGAATCTCATTTTCCTTTACCTTACTATGTGGTAAAGGTCTCAACTAGAAATTTTTGCCATCTTTGTGAAAGGAGTGGGTGTTGTCATCTCCATCATGTATGGTCCTTTGGTCATATTTCCACAGCCTCCCTAAGAAATGGTGACACACATCCATGGGTAGGATGTCACACCATATCTCGTCCTCATATCCTCCAATTCGGATGCTAAAAAGGACTTGGTTGGCCACTCTTAGCCCATTTATGTTATTCACCCACCGAAGGTTGTAAGGCTTGGGATAGACACGAGTCGGAAATTATAGCTTGTCTACCATCTCAATGGAAGACATGTTCGCACAACTTCCTCCATCAATAATAATGCTACACACTCAGTCATTTACCTTACATCGGTATAGAAGATTTGCTCCCTTTGCGATTCTTCAAGTTCTCCTAGTTGCATACTCAATACATGTTGGATAACTAGGCTCACACCATCTTTCGCAAGGGTCTCTGCTTCCTCTTGACTTTCTTCAACCTCGGGTTCTTCCACGGCAAAGGTGTCTCCACATGTTTGGTGCTCTTCAAGTGTCATGACTCTCCGGTTGGGCACTCTCTTGCGAAGTGTCCAAGGCCTTGACACTTGAAACATCTTGTGTCACATCTTTTGTCTCCCTTGGCAACTTCTATCTTCTTTCCCTTGTCCTTGTCGGTGTCATCTTGTTTATACAAATGGTTAGAGTATGAAGCACTACCCTTTTCTTTGAGACTAACGGGTTTGGTATAGGGCCTCAAAGCACCCTTCTTTTGTTGCCTCTCAAACTTTAGTGCCAAGTGGAATACGTCATCAAAGGTGTGGTAAGTGGATACTTCTATTTTCTCTTGTATTGCCGCATTCAACCCTCCTATGAATCATTCAATACATTGAGATTCCTTTTCCTCCAAGTCACTTAGCATTGTGACCTTTTTAAACTCCCGGATGTACTCTTCGACCTTAAGGACACCTTGCCGAAGCTTGGTGAGTTTAAGGTAAATATCTTGCTCATATTCTCTTGGCAAGAACTTCCTCTTCAAGTGTTTTTTTAACTTTTCCCAAGAATCAATCTTGGTTTTGCCGTGTCTTCTCCGGCTTGTCTTTAGATTCTCATACCATACGGAAGAAAATGATTTTAGCTTTAATATGGCCACCTTAAAGCACTTGCGTTCATCGTATTGTTTAAATTCAAATAGTCTCTCAATGGCTCTTAGCCATTCGAGAAACTCCTCCAGGGTCTAAGTTACCATCAAACGTTGGGAGATCAAACCGTAAGGTTCAGTCCTCCTCCCTCTCAAGCCTCGGCTCTTCTTGTACATCCTAGTCGACATGCCTTGGGTTGTTTTGAGCAACCTCCTCTCCGGATTATACATCATGGATCATTACACGCCCCTCAAATTCTCTCCTTAATAGTTGCATTTGTTCTGCAACCATTTCGGACATAGCCCTCCTAAGTTCCTTAGTCATGTGTGCCATAGCGTCAAAGCGTGGGACCAGATTACCTCGCTTTGATACCAATCTGATGTATATAAGGAGGGGTGTGAGTGTGTAAGTGTTTTGGGACTTGATTATATTCGGGTCGACCCGAGAATGGGCACAAAAGGAGGGGTTCTCGGGTTCTCGGCTACTGCCGGGCAATGGGTTTTGGAGGTTGTTTCAGGTAGTTATTGTTGGAGTCGGGCTTAGGCATTTTAGAGGGTGGTTTTTTACACACTGGGGGTTTTATTGGTGGTCGTGGTTCAGTGGGTTGGTTGTGTCAAGGTGGTGGAAGTGTACTTAAACAGGGACGTCTCGGGTTTATCAAATTCTATCGGTAATGTGGTGTTTTGTGATCGTTTCGGGAAGTTTTAGGGAGAAGTGGATGTTGGCATTTTATAGGGTTGTTCTGGGAGTATTTTGGGAGATTTTGGTGGTAGTGGTTTGGTGTTTTAGTGGTGGTAATGTCTCGGAAAGGAACTGGGATAGTGAGGTCCGATAAGCGGATTCGGTTAGGGGTGTTGGTGTGGTTGATTAGGTTTGTGGGTGTTTGCAGTTGGTTTCGGGCAGTGGCCTTTTTAGGGGAGTTTGGAGGGGTGGTTTGGTGTATAGTGGAGCAAAGAAACAAGTAACTGGGACAAGGAATGGTCTCAGACTGTTATACACAATCCGAGTACAATCCAAGTACTATACGGTCGATATGGCTAGGATAATGGCACAAGAGTTGTAATGCCCGAGCCGACACCTAGATGAATTTGGTAAATTACACAAGGATTAAATTGAGTTTTCTGACAACCATGCTCAATACTAACCAAGTGAGGATGGCCGGAACCTTGAGAGAACACAAAATATACGGCCCTATAGGAGAACCAACTAATGTATACAACCCCGGGTTGATTACCTTAGCTTTTGAGTAGAAACTCACTTTATATTCATAATCAACAACCATTCATTTAAAATGGCCTAAGCGTCCTATTTATAGTATGGAATGGACCATTCTAGAAGGCAAATATAAAGACACAAACACAAGCCATTCGGCCAAGGTGGGAACGGGAAGGTAACTTCGGCCGCGTGGAAGTAGGGGGATGAATCCCAATCTTCCATGTAATCTAGGTAGCTTCCACGTTTGAAATAGTTAGCACTTAAGTGAGTCTCTTGGAGATTGTTGAGAAACACCTCCCCTTGGCATGTATCTTTGGCCGAAAGGTTGGGGGAGTGTTTCGACCAACTCCTCGTCTTCCTTAGGTTCATGTTGACGTCCTTCAAGCAACCAAGTTCAAGCACGACTCATCCTCTTGAAAAGAACACCTTCTAGATGATTTTTTGGCCCTTGTTACCGTGTTCACTCTTAGCCATGTCATCCTTAGATGAAGCTCCTTAAGTCTAGTCACCCTTCCTTCTTACATTGTGCCTTGAATGTGTCCTAAGTGAAGCTAAAGGTTATTACATGGCTTTAATGTGTCCTAAGTAAACTAGTAATTAATCTAGGAATGTAAAGACAACAAATTAAAAGCATGATCTCGGCCAAGACCAACAATAAGGCCGAATAATTAACAATCCCTTAAGACAATCAAGTATTGTCTCCTAATCCGCTCCACATCCCATACAATTCTATGACCTTAGCCGTATGTTGAAGGCTAGCCAATGACACTCTTGGGACTTTACTTCTTATCTTGAGTTGGGGAACCAAGTCCGGGACCTTTTTTACATCAAGGCCACTCATGAATCATCCCCTTGGAATACGTTTCGAAGATTCCATCTTTATCATGTACCTTGGCCGAATGGAAAGGGTAAATGCTCGGCCAACCCTTTATGTTCCCTTGGCCATTCTTGGTGTCTTCTATGTAGCTAAGAACATGAACTAGTTAGTTCATGAATTATCTCTTTGGAAGCTTCTTCTTCTAGATGGTCCTTGGCCATGTTACCCTATCTTCTTACACGACCTAGTCATCTTATTACATGGCCTATTAATTATGTCCTAAGGAAAGCTAGTAGTTAAGCTAGGAATTTAAAAACAAGCTAAAAGAAAATGGTCTTGGCCAAGACCTACATAAAGGCCGAAATTAAACATGTTCCTTCTTGGGTATTCACATCCAATTTTCCACTCCACTCCATATTATGCATATCACCATATGCCGGACGGCAATCTTTGGCACTCTTCGGAAGTCACCTCTCGGCTCATGTTGGGAGCTCAAGCTCATGGCCTTTCTTTCTTCATCAATAATAGAACAAAGTTTAAAATAAAGTTTTCATGATGGACAGGCTACATATTAAGAATATAATCAAATACAAAGAAGATACAAGGAAGATAAAGAAGAACTAAAAGTTCAAACAGATTCTAAAGAACTGGAGACTCTCGCAAAGAAGTTATTTCATGATAATCAGAGAATTGGATGTTTTGAGTCATTCATATTTGATAAGGAGTCTGAATTCAAGTTGTTGAAAGTTTACCATAAATTTAACACATGAAATTAGCATGTAATAGGAGAAGGAAACCCTATGCGCGTAAACAAGGAAAGAAGAAAATCTATATCAAATAGGGATTGGTTTTGGGACAACTTATGAAACTAAGACTAAGATGGATCCAGACTATGAAGGAGACAACCACTCCTATATATACAACATGTCAAAAAGCATTGGAGCTTGACCATATGCAAATAGAGAAACATCTAGAGTGATTTAAGAATCAACACTAGAGTTTGAGAATTGTAATAGGTGTTTATCGAGTTGTTTGGCGTCTCTGACTGGGTATAGTCATTGAAGAGTGTGTAGAGAGAGCCAACAATTTGGAACTATTGAATAAGAGGGTTTGGGAAGGGATTGCTTGGAACAATTCCTAGGTGTACAAGTCGTTGTAACCATTGAGAAGTTGCTCGTGTTTAGTGAAAATTTGATCAAGTTCCTATAGTGGTAAGTCATGGTTTTACAACCCTCGATCAAGGAGCCTTTCCATGCTGAACACTTGTGTTGGTTTTATATTTCACAGTTTACCTTCTTGTGTAGTTACTCAAAGGATATGGTTCTTTGAGTACATAGGTCATAGCCCGGTTGATCACTTTGTATCAGAGCAAGATATTTCTACAAAGGGTAACACCTTGAAAGATGTATGCACCTCATGGAGTTTAAGAAGGTCAATAAACAACATGGCCACCATGTTTCAGTGGCAATATTACTGCTGGTGGAAAACAAGAATACAGGACTTTGATCATTAGAGAAAATTTATAGTTATGAGATATTATCATGAATGGTCCTATAATTCCCATGGCCACATATAAGAAAGGAAAGAAAACTACCGCTACCATATAAAGAGAAGACTACAATGGATAAGACATCAGGCAATCCAAAAGAATGCCAAAGCCAAGAAGCTGCTTATTTGTGGCATTGGACCTCATGAATAGCAAAATATCCTATTATAAAATTGTGCGGGATGACCTTCAAACAACATATGAAGGTACAAGTCAGGTGAAGAAGTCCAAAATTCCAAAATTTCCCTATTAAAAAAAATACGAGATCTTCAAGATGAATGAAGGAGAATCCCATCAAGAGACATTCAACATGTTCATTGATATAACCAATTAACTATGCTATCTTGGAGTGATTATTCCTCGGGGAAGAAGAATTGAAAAACTTCTTGATATGCTACCTGAATCATGGGATAGTAAAGTCAATGCCATTATGTAGGCCAGGTATCTGGAAACTATAACAATGGAATAACTCAAGGTAAACTTAAAACCCTATGAGATGAGGAAGCTCCTGATTTAGAAGACTACTCCTCTAAGCAGGGATATGAACCTATTCCTCATAGCTACCCATGATCAGGACCTTAATGATGAAGACATAACATTGCTAACCAAGACATTCAAGAAGATAATTCGAAGAGGAGGATTCCTAAATAAATAAAACTCCTCAAGACCTAGAGGACATGATAGAAGTAATTAAGAAGGATATTTCATATGTGTGAGTTCATACCACTTCATTAAAGAATGTCTAGAGAAAGAAGACGATGGTTAAGGAGTAATCCTGAAAGGATAAGAAAGGAATAGGTCGCTAAAAATAGGATTAGAACTGGACAAGCCGATCAAATCATAAGAAAGACATTGGCCGCTATGGGAAGTTCCTCAAGTGCTGATGCGACAAAAGAACAAAATAGATCCCTGGTGGAAGAGAATGTCAGATACAAAAGATATACTAACATTAATATCCAACTATGACTTATAAGATGACAACCATGAGGAAAACTTATCTAAGTTCAAGGACAACATTCTGAACTTATCAAATGAAAAACTACAAAAAGTGTCTCATGTTGTCATTGATGCTTATGAGAATCTCTAGTATATGAAAAGAAAAATAATAGACACATTCACTTCCCTTGAATTGGACCTCAAAATTCAAGGAGAAGAACAAGAGAACATGTGAAGAATGATTGATGCTCTAAAGGAACAGGTTCGCACGCTAAGAGTTGAGAAGCATGCACTAAAACTTGAGAAGAAAAGACTTGTAGCTGCATTCAGAAATGCCAAAGCTCAGTGTTAAGAGACACAAAAGGAATGAGAGAAGGCACTGAGAATCTTATAGGAAGAGTTGCACACTGAGCTTAAAACAAAAAAAGTGATACAAGAATAACTAAACATAGATAATTACCAAGTAACAAGCAACTACACTACTATAGATTATCTAAAACTGAGGTATCAACACATAAAGTTATCAATAGCAGTAGAGTACTGGGTTTGGAGTTTAAAAAGCTCATAACTCTGTACAATGTCAACACTTTGATTGTCTCAATCATATACAACCATGAATTCACTCACTGTAAATTCACTGAGCACCTTGATGACACATGTATGACCAAGGTAAAGTGACCGAAAGGAGCAGAAAGTACCCTGGGAAGAATAAACATAAGGAATCTGGTTTGACATCAAGAGATGCAAGTTGTGCAGGATTGACTGAAGAGTGTTCAAATCACATTTCTTCAAGAAGAAAGGGACCTGTGTAAATGATCTAAATACATGAAAATAAAAAATAAAAAAATTTCCACTCACTAATAGGCATAGTATAAAGGGAGTTTGGAATTTGTGAATAATCCACTCCCATATAGGAAAAGAAGATTAATCTTAACAGAGATACACTATATAGAGCACATGTAACCACTCAAAAAGTCATTTTTCTTATTTTGCCTTGACATCTCTAAATTACCCTTCTCAAGTCTTTGTTTGATTGCTTGTGACTTGTGGGGATGGGTGACATAGTTCTCGAGGTTATCGGGTAGGTTTGAGAAATCTTAAGTTAAGTGCATAGAGAAGTTTGACTCATAGTTGGCTTTTGGATAAATGCACTATTTTCGTAGTTCCGTCAGTTACATTAGCTCTAGAACAGTGTTTATGACTTAGTTGAGTCTTTAGTTCGATTCCTGAGGCACCTGAGTGTATTTTAGGGGTTTAGTTGTAAAATTGTGAAATTAGAACTTAAGAGTTGACTTTAGTCAAACTCGAGACTTAGAGACCTTTTCCATGAACTTCAAGTGCGTGAGCAGGTCTAGAATGTGTTTTTGATAGCAATGCATATTTTGTTTGTATTCGGGAGTGTTTTGGATGGTTAACGGGGGATTATTGGATTTTGGACTGCTGCTGGTTGCTGGTGTTTGAGCCAACGACTATGTGCCTGCTTCTATTAGTCCGCCCAAGTAAAAGTCTGGCTCGCAGATGCGAGACTTGACCTTGTGTTAGAAGTTCGCTTCTGCGGATGAGTTCCTCCCCTCCGCGGCTATGCCTCTACGAAGTTTCCTTCCATCCCAGTGTAGGTTCGGGAATTAAGTGACTTCACCTCAGCGGATGGATTTTCCACCGAAGCTGATCTGCTCCAGCAAAGTCAATTCTACTGGAGCAGGATAACTGTTCATATTATAAAGTGTTAATGACCTAGAATTTATTCTCATTCCCCACAATCGTTCATCTTGGTATTAGAGCTTGGGAAATAGGTGTTCTTGAAGAGTTCAACGGAATCTATCATTTAAGGTAATTTCCACCCTTTAATGAATGTGTATTAATTAAGTTCTATCATAAGTATGATTCTTAGTTGGGGAAATAAGATAAGTGCATTGTTGAGAATAAGAGAGTTATATTTGGTATTTGAGGATTTGTTATTGGATTATTGTTGTTGATATTTTAAACTAGTGTTGTATTAGACTAGTGGGTGATATTTAATTAATCAATTTCATGTTAGAAAACCTTTCGGGAATTGGGAGAATTTCTAGTGTTAGAATTGGAACTTTTTGTTAATTCATAAATTAATTATCCAATTGGGCTTAGTTATTAAATTAACTCAAAACTATGACTATCTAGCATGTTACGATACTATTTGGGTAATAAAGTTCGTGTCTTGATAATGTGGGTTCGGGGTTCCTTTGTATTTTAACTTGGGGATTCTAGTTTCGCCTATAGATATGGATATCGTTAGACCCGTAATCTCATATAATTGATATTATTGACCAAAGTGGGCTCGTGAGGAGTCTCAACAAAAGGAAAAAGCTACTACGTAATTTCTTTGGCATCGAAACAGGAAAATTGAGACTTACTATACTATAGTATAGCGTTAAGTGTTGGTATGTTGTTAATGAACTAATGGGAGTAATGGGGATTTGGGGTCTCATATTAGTGAGGTGACGAGCACTAATACGGGCACCGGTGAGCTTAACTTGGGTAATTAATGAACTAGTTGGATATACTTGAAGGAGATTATGTATTTAGCCTTCGGGTCGTGAGTGCGGTGCATAAATCTGCTTAGGTTTTGTATGATTGCTGATTATTTGAGCTCGTAGCCATGTCTGATATTCTACTATTGATTGACTTGTCATGCATATATCACTCTATATCTCGTCTAATGCTTGAAAATGAACTTATAATACTGATTAAATTGTTTATGTTGATTGCATGGTGTATACATATCCATCTCATTAATACATATTATATTAGAATTTGAACTGTTAAGTTGCTGCTAGAAGAGGCTTGGGAAGCCGGTTGTTGGATATGGTACATGATACGAGAGTGATGACTCATGATAACAATTCAGGCATAGAGCTCGTATCTGATGGGATCGGATGGATATATGGACCTCATGAGTCCCTCATGGGTCACGTGATAGCTACTACAGCAGCATGTGTATACCGGGTACATATGGGCATTGTATACATACATATAAATTGCATTTCATTCATTATTATTTTAATATGTACTTGATGTTGGGTGTACTCATTGTTGATTTCTGATAAACTATATAATCTTATGGCTTGATAGAGGAAAATACTGATAGTTGAGACATATAATTGTTGTGAGGTCGACTTATTAGACTCGATGGGACTAGAAGCTTGGTTCTGGGATTTAGGCTAATTTGGTAATGTTATTGAGAACTATGGTAAGACTTGTGAACTTGGATAATACTGGTACCTTGTTGAACTATTGATAGGGTTGGTTAACTGAACTCTTGTTATGCTTAACTAACTAATTAGTAGAGAGGTATCGAAAAGTAACAATTATCGCCACCATTATAGCTAGGGTCGGTCAACGATGCTGCTAAGTACACATTTCCCGTACTCACTTCGACACTTGATGCACTCTATGTGCAGGTACCGAGTCAGATGATGGAGGAGCAGGTGGAGCTTAGCATACTTGGAGATTGCTTGAGGAGTCCAGCATGAGCCACTAATGCATTCCCGACATTGGAAGTCTTTTCTCATAATTATGATTATGTCCTTGTTACATTCAGATAGTACTTATTATTCACTTTCAGACTTGTATTTGCGATTAGAGCTATGTACATGACTACCGGATCATTTGGGGTTTTTCTTTTAAACAGTGTATTAAGTCCTAAGACTTGTTGATATTTCTGTTGTTATCTCTTTACTTTCTACATTTACTTTCGTATCCCTAATGTTGTATGATTGGGGTTCGCCTACAGACTAGGGTAGGTGCCCTCACAGCGAGAATGGGATTTTGGGTCGTGATAGCACAATAAAAGAAACATACTGGTTTGGAAGAGGAGACTATGTATGATCATTGAAAAGGCTCGAAGGAAGGAAGAACCTGTTGACGAATAGAGAAATAACATGTCTACACAAACTTATGATATTCTATAATGCAAGAGAAACTATATAAACTGGTTCTCTAAAAAAATAAAGAAGAAGTGCAGACAACAAGACACTTTATCACTAGAAAAGGTATTGAAGAAGTAAGAGAGGAAAATATATGCAATTATTAAGAAGAAGTAGCTTGAAGGAGCAAAATCGGTAGATGAACTGAGTACTAAAGATTTCTCCATAATTTTGGCTACAAAAAGGAAGTGCCGAAGACAGATCTAAGTGAAACAATGTCCAACTCGATCTTATACCTTAACTTGTATGCACTCATGGTATGATCGATTGAGCTCAGATGACAAATACAGTGAGAAAATTAGTCAAAGAACTTAGTTCTTATGACTATCAGGTATGCACCTCCTTCCAATAGAAAGTAGCATAAATATGTCTATACTGCTAAGCCATCCAAGCTAGTTTTATAATCCCCTTTTTTGATAAAAAATGATGCAAGTAAGGAGGGGTGATGTTTGGTAAGTGGTTCAAGTCTTGGATACATTCGGGTTAACCCGAAAATGGATGCCAAAGTATGGGTGTTCGGGTTCTCGGTTTGGCTGGACAGTGTGGTGTTTGATGGCTATTTCGGGTATCTTTAGTGAGGATTGAACTTAGGCGTTTTGTGGGGTGGTTGTAGACACATTGAGGGTGGGTTTGATGGTCGGGCTTTGGTGGTTGGGTGGTGGCAGGTAGACAGAATAGAACCGAGACAATATGGTTCTCAGAAGGTTGTGTTATGTGGACTACTTTGTGGTGTTTGGATTGGACAGGTGTTTGTGGACTGTTTCGGGTGATGTCCTTTAGTGGGGATGTTAATGAGATATTGTGGGAGGTAAGGCTAGCTGGCATATAGTATATTGAGTGAGGGTTGAATATGAGTTGTCAGATACAAACTCGAGTGAAGGAAAGGCGACCTTTGGTTAAGTGTTGGTTTGGTTGATATAGTTTTAAGTGTTGGTTTGGTTGATATGGTTTAAGTGTTTAGTGGTTTTGGTTGAAATTAGGGTCGGTTGAAGAGCCCAGGGATAGCGACATCGGGGGTTTATTGCCTGAACCGACACCAAGGATAATATGATTAATGCCACAAGGTCGATACCGGGGTTTGCTAAGTGCAATGCCCGTGAACTAGCCAAGGGTGATCTAAAGCCCTTTTGGAAACCCAAAGCTTAGGCTAGGTTGGTCCACAAAGTTCGAGCGTTCGCTTATCACTAAGGGAGTTCCTCGATCTTGGGAAATGGATTAGGTCACACAGTCTACCCAAATCTTATGCTAAAAGGAGGGGTGACCCACACAGGATCGATATGCTTCAACAAACAAGTTTAAAACAAACTTTACATTTAATCTTAAACTCAAACTGATTATTTACAATATCTTAAGGCTCTATTTATAGTATCATAGAGACTACTCTAAAAGGGAAATAAAAGGACACAAAGCTAAGGCCAATCGGCCGAACTGGGAACACGGGTAGAGGATGGACTGGCTTGGGCATTAGGTCAGCCTTCGGTCTTTGTGAGCATGGTGTGAATGAGGTTGGTCTTTTTTGGAGACAAGGGTAAACTCAATCCCCTTCACACATCCTTTGTACTAACCGAGTAGAAGGGGGGAATGAATCTTGGCTTCTCCAAACTTCATCTTTTTGGGATCAATATAGAATCTTCCATTCCTTGCACAATGGAATGGTTTTTGGCCGACTCTTCATCTTCCCTAGGCTGAGCTTGACCTTCCTTGTTTGTCTCTTGAATGATCTTCTTGGCAAGCTTCTTGTCTCGGCCAAGTCTCTCTTTGTTCGTGCCATCTTGGCATTCTTTGGTCATGTCACCTTCTCAGCTTCACCGTCTTCTTACAAGTATTGAATGTGTCCCAAGGAAAACTAAGAGTTGTTACATGATTTTAATATGTCCTAATATGACTAATAGATAGAATATAAATTAAAGACAATAAAATATAATGCAAGGTCTCGGCCAAGATCAACACATAAGGCCGAATAAAATTTGTCATTAGGAGGCCATTAAGCTATGGCTCCTAATCCTCCCCATAATCCATGTCATTCTCGGCCTCAACAATGGGTTGATGGCCATTCTTTGAACCCCTCGATCCTTTGGTCAATTCATCAGATTGAGAAGTTATGTACAGATCCTTTCTTTCATCAATCCCCCCTTCTTGGAGAGAATTTGTCCTCAAATTCGGATGGTTCAAGTGTGAAGGCAACTTAGGAACATAACATGTTATTCCATTCCTCAAAATTTTTGTTTCACATAAGCTGCCTCGGAACCTAGCCAATAACTTGAAGGGACCATTTCTAAAGTATCCTTCACATTCAAGAAATTCGTCATAAGACCATGTTTTGTGATGCATAATCAACTTTTCATCACAAGGAGTCCCGGCTCGGGGTTTCTTCATTGGATTGGCCCCAAGCTCTTGTTCAATTGTCTCTCGATTTCTTTTCAAGTCAAGATTTGAAAAAATTTTGGCATCCCACAATTCTTCTACATAAATACTCATTTTTTACCATGGATATTCCAACCTTATGGCAAGATTGTAGACCAATGGTTTGTTGAGGTGCACAATCCATTATTCACGTTGCCCCGGCATCAATAAGACATATACTATGTCGTAGTTAAGGTACCTTTTGCCATTTTCTTCTCCCAATACTTATTGCTTTCCATATCCATAGTCTTGGTGAGTAGATAATGAACCTCTTGAAAATAAATCAAGAGTGAGTTCATCACCTTCCTTTGACAAGATCCCGGACGTATTGTTGTCCGAGCTTCCCATACTGGATTTTTCTTCCACCTTGTTTGCTCATATATTGGATTGTAAAAGAAGGTCCAACCTTGTGTTGCTTCTCTATTATCATGGCTAGAGGTTTGACATGGAACAAAGTCTCCTTGATCAATTGGCTCAGTGGTTGCCTTCGGATCACCACATGGATGCGGGAATCTCGCGAGAGTTACCTCACCAATAGTATCAACATTATTGTTAGGTGGTAGCTCGGTTATTGGCTCATGTGACTTGATCATTTCCACACCCTCCAAGTTTTCTTTCGAACCGTCTTCTTCTCTACATGCCAAATATTCATGGCACTCCCCTTCTTAGATTTATCCTCCTCGTTCCGTGCCTCAAACTTGTCTTGGCGCTTTCACGCTTGTTGGATTTTCATGTCCCTTACCTTACTTGGCGGCAATGGTATAGCCGGAAGTCCATACCGTCCTTGTGAAAGGAGTTGGTGTTATGTTCACCATCGTGCATGGTTTTTCGATCATATTCACTTGGCCTACCCAACAAGATATGCCATGCGTCCATTGGAAGGACATCGCACCAAATTTCATCAATGTATCCTCCAATCCGAAAATTGATAAGGGATTGGGTGGAAACATTAATCTCATTCGCTTTGTTCACTCAACGGAGGTTGTAGGGTTTAGGATGTTCACAAATTGGTAGTTGTAATTTGCCTACCACTTTCATGGATACCATATTTGCCCAACTCCCTCCGTAAATAATCACACTACACACTTTATCTTTTATTTTGCATCGTGTGTAGAAATCTGCTCCCTTTGATTTTTGTCAAGCTCCTCTAATTGTGGTAGTTAGCACGTGTTGAAGGACTAGACTCACACCATCCTCTGCAATAGCCTCATCTTCCTCTTTGCCTTCTTCTACTTTGGTTTCTTCTACCACAAAGGCATCGCCACTTTCCTTATACTCTTCAAGTGTCATGGTCCTCGGGTTGGGACATTCCTTAGCAAAATGTCCGAGTCCTTGGCATATGTAACACCTCTTTCCGCCTTTATCAACACCTTGGGTAACTCCTACTTGTTCCTTGTCCTTGTTTATATCATCTTGTTTGTACAAGGGATTAGAATAGGACGTACCAACCCTCTCCTTAGCACTTATAGCCTTCGTGTAAGGTCTTGTGAAAACCCTCTTTTGTTGTCGTTCGAACCTTAGTGCCAAATGGCACACATCCTCAAATGTTGTGTAAGTGGACACTTCCACTTTTTCTTGAATGGATGCGCTTAGTCCACTAATGAACCGTGCAATGTGTTGCGGCTCTTTCTCTTCTAAATCACACAACATTGTGACCTTCTCGAATTCCCGGATGTACTCTTCAACCTTAAGAACACCTTGCCGAATCTTGGTGAGTTTAAGGTACAAGTCTTGTTCATATTCTCGGGGAAAGAATTTTTTCTTTAAGTGTTTCTTCAACCTATCCCAAGAATCGATCTTGGCCTTGTCATGTCTTTTCCGGCTTGCCTTCAAATTTTCATACCACATGGAGGCAAAAAACTTAAGATTTAATGTGGCAATATTAAAGCGTTGGTGATCATCATAGTTCTTGAATTCAAAGAGCCTTTCGATGGTCCTTTGCCATTCGAGGAACTCCTCGGGATCCAAATTTTCTTCAAATGTTGGAAGGTCGAACCGTAATGTCCGGTCACCTCCTCTTTCAATTCTTGGGGCCTCTTGTGCATCAACTTCAATATGTATGGGGTTGTTTTGAGCAACCTCCTCTCCTGATTCAACATCATCAATGACTACACAATTAGCAAATTCTCTCCTTACTTGGTCCGCAACCATTTCGAACAAGGCCCTTTTAAGTTTATCACTTACTTGCTCCACAGCGTCAAAGCGTAGGACGGGATGGCCTCACTCAGATACTAATCTGATGTAAGTAAGGAGGGGTGATTTTGGGTTATTGGGTCGGGTGTCGATGATATTCGGGTTGACCCAAAAATGGATGGCCAGATAGGGTTCTTGGGTTCTCGATTTGGCGGGACAGTGGGTTGTTTGATGGCTATTTCGGGTGAATGTAAAGGGAATTGGGTCAAGGCATTATGTGGGGTGGTTGTAAACACGTTGTGGGTGGGTATGATGGTTGGTATTTGGTGGTTTGGTGGTGGCAGGTAGGCAGAACAGAACCGATACAGTATGGTTCTTGGAAGGTTGTGTCATGTGGACTACTTGGTGGTGTTTGGATTGGACGGGTGTTTGTGGACTGTTTAGGGTGATGACCTTTAGTGGGGATGTTAATGAGATATTGTGGGAGGTAAGGGTAGCTGGTATATAGCATATTGAGTAAGGGTTGAACACGAGTTGTCGAATACAAACTCGAGTGAAGGAAAGGTGACCTTTGGTTAAGTGTTGGTTTGGTTGCTATGGTTTAAATGCTTAGTGGTTGTGGTTGAAATGAGGATCGGTTGATGAGCCCAAGGATAGATACAGGGGGCTTTATTGCCCGAGCTGACACCAAATATAATGTGATCAATGCCACAAGGTCGAGACCGGGGTTAGTTAAGTGCAATGCCCGTGAACTAGCCAAGTAAGGGTGATCGAAAGCCCTTTTGGTAACCCAAAGCTTAGGCTAGGTTGGTCCACAAAGTTCCAACGTTCGCTTACCACTAAAGGGGTTCCTCGAGCTTGGGAAATGATTAGGTCACACAGTCTTAACCAAGTCATACGTTAAATGGCGGGGTGACCCACACAGGATCGATATGCTTCAACACACAAATTGAAAACAAACTTTAGATTTAATCTTAAACTCAAACTGATTATTTACAATATCCTAAGGCTCTATTTATAGTATCATCTAGACTATTCTAGAAGGGGAATAAAAGGACACAAAGCTAAGGCTAATTGGATGAAATGGGAACACGGGTAAGGGATGGATTGGCTTGGGCATCAAGTCGGCCTTCGGTCTTTGTGAGCATGGTGTGAATGAGTTTGGTCTTTCTTGGAGACAAGGGTAAAATCAATCCTCTTCACACATCCCTTGTAGTAACCGAGTAGAAGGGGGAATGAATCTTGGCTTCTCCAAACTTCATCTTCTTGGGATCAATATAGAAGCTTTCATTCCTTGCACAATGGAATGGTTTTCGGCCGACACTTCCACTTCCCTAGGCCGAGCTTGACCTTCCTTGTTTGGCTCTTGAATGATCTTCTTAGCAAGCTTCTTGTCTCGGCCAAGTCTCCCTTTGTCCGTGCCATCTTGGCATTCTTTGGTCATGTCACCTTCTTGGCTTCACCGTCTTCTTACAAGCATTGAATGTGTGCCAAGGTAAACTAAGATCTATTACATTATTTTAATATGTCCTAATATGACTAATAGCTAGAATAGAAATTAAAGACAACAAAATATAATGCAAGGTCTCGGCCAAGACCAACACATAAGACTGGATAAAATTTGTCATTAGGAGGCCATTAAGTTATGGCTCCTAATCCTCCCCATAATCCATGTCATTCTCGGCCCTCAACCACGGGTTGATGGCCATTCTTTGAACCCCTCGATCCTTTGGTCAATTTATCAAATTGAGAAACTATGTTCAGACCCTTTATTTCATCAAAAACCCAACTTGAGTCATCTCATATATCATTGGGTTTGAACTAAATACCCAAAGCTATAGATTCTCTCTCATATATGCAAGTTCATATATATTGATCTGCAAACACCTCAACATGTCTCAGAAGATCGCCATATAAGTCTCCCAAAGTCCAATATGATAAAACATTAAAAATATATGTTAGATAGGTTAGTTCACCCATGGTCTAAGAAGTCTAAATACCAAAAATCAACTAAATCCAACATCAATTCCATGATTAATGGATGAAATATTCATTTTCATCCTAGAGTTTAGAACCCCAATTTCAAGTCTCAAATCATGATTTCTGACATGGAAATTCTTAATAATCGATGATATAATCGTAAAATAATGATTAGAAACTTACCCACTTAAGTATTCTTGCAAATCCCCTAAAACGCTCTCCAAAATGAGACCCCAGGCTCCAAGTATGTGAATGAAATGTCCAAGTTTGAAAGGGAAACTTAAGGGAATTCTGCCCAGTGATTATCGCACTTGCGCCACTTCCTTCACACTTACGGGCCCGCATCTGCGTCCCAAGCCTCACAAGTCTGAGGTCCACTTATTCAGCCCAAGATCGCAGGTGCAGCCCAAGGCGCGCAGATGCGGTCTCGCCCATGCGGCCCAAAGAGCTTTGGTGCCTCCTCGCCTCTTAAGCCCTTTGCCTGCAGCTTCGACCTGGTCCATCTCTCCCCTTTCTCGTAATGAGTATTTCCTCGCGGTATGCGTGAAACCAAAACCCCAAAATATGTTTCAAACCTTGATTCAAACCACGAACTCATCCATGACTCCCGGACACAAACCAAATATGCAAACTAATCCTAAAATATGCAATGGACTCGCTCATGCACTCGAAATAATCATACAGGGTTGTCTTGATCCGTTGTTGACCGTGGTCAACTCTAACTCACTTTAAACACTAAATTTCAAAACAAGAGTTCATAATACCCTCGAGTCCCTCAAGAACCGAACCAGTGACTCAACTAGGTCAGAAACGACATTCAAAAATGAAAATTCAAAAAAGACTTATGTACCCCCAATGTTGACTTTAGTCAACCCAAATCTCTTTTGTAACTTAAGAACTTTCTAGAATTCACTTTCTTATTCGAATCTCACCCAAATCACTCGGGTCTCATCCCAATCATTCATCTAATTTAAAAATCATGTTCTGTATCTAACAAAACCATTGGAATTTGATTCTGGATGCGCTTACCCAAAAGTCAACTCTTATTCAAATTTTTCCAATGCTCTAATGGTAATTGTTGTAGTAGGCGAACTCTGCCAAAGGCAAAAACTGATCCAAATGACCATTGAAATCAATCATACAGCCCCGCAACATATCCTCAAAGACCTGAATAGTCTGCACAGATTGATCGTCTGTATGTAGGTTAAAAGTTATATTAAGCTCCACCCGAGTACCCAACTCCTTCTACATAGATCTCTAAAAGCGGATGTAAACTATGTGCCTCAATCTGAAATGATAGAAATAGGAACTCTATGTAATCGCAATATCCCTCAGATATAGATCCTAGCTAACTTTTCCAAAATCGTAAGTAGTCTGAACCGGTATAAAGTGAGCCGACTTCGTCAACGGATCCATAAACACTCAAATGGCATCAAATTTCCCCAAAGTCTATGGTAACCATACCAGAAAGTCCATAGCAATCCACTCCCATTTCCACTCAGGTATATGCATTCTCTAAGTGAGCCCACCAGGCTTTTGATTCTCATACTTCACTTATTGAAAATTCAAACACCGAGACACACATCTCACAATGTCTCTTTTCATGCTACACCACCAATAATGTTGTTTAAATTCTCGATACATCTTTGTAGCCCCTGGATTAATAGCGTATCTCGAACTATGAGCCTCATCCATGATCAATCTAGTCAAATCCCCTACTTAGGGAACACAAATGTAACCCTTAATTCTCAAAACTCCCTCATTGTCAAGAAATGTTTCTCTTGCCTTTCCTTTCAACACTTTACCCTGAATCTTGCACAAATTGGCATCATCAAACCGTTAAGCTATAATTTGTTCTATTAAGGAAGACTATGACTCCACACAAGCTACAACCTTGTCAGGATCAGAAATATCAAGTTTCACCTTACAGTTTGCTGAAGACTAAACCTCCATAGCCAAAGGTCGCTCCCTTACCTGCAATGATGCTAGGCTACCCATGATCACCGCCTTCCAACTCAAGACATCTACCACTACATTGGCCTTTCCTAGGTGATAAAGAATAGTCATGTCATAATCTTTGAACATTTGTAACCATCTCTTTTGTCTTAAATTGAGATCCCTATGATTGAAAATGTGTTGAAGGCTCTGATGGTCAGTAAACACCTCAGAATGCACACCATCGAGGTAATGCCTCTAAATCTCTAATGCATACACTACCGCCGCCAACTCCAAATCATGAGTGTGGTCATTCTTCTCATGCAACTTCTATTGTCTCAAAGCATAAGCTATAACTTTCCATTTCTGTATAAAAACACAACCAAGGCTGATCCATGAAATGTCACAATATAAAGTAAATCCTTCTCCCTCCACGGGAAGAGTCAAAATTTGTAGTCAAAAAAGTCTTGAGATTTTGAAAGATCACCTCGAACTCATCCAACCATTATAAAGGTAATTTTTTCTGAGTCAATCTAGTCAAGGTAGATGCAATAGATGAAAACCCTTCCATAAAATGTCGATAGTAACTAGTGAGGCTAACAAAACTCCAAATAATCAAGGTAGGTCTAACCTAATCATGAACTACCTCAATCTTCTTAGGATCTATAATAATACCATCCTTGGTCACCACATGGCCTAAAAACGCCTAAGAATTAAGCCAAAACTCACACTTCAAAAACATGACATAAAGTTGATTCTACTTTAGAATTTCGAGCACAATACTCAAACTCATGCTCCTCCTTACTATGATAGTAGATCAAAATATCATCAATGAATACAATCACGAAAGAATACAAGTATTGTATGAAGACACCATTTATCAAATCTACAAAAGTTGCCGGGGCATTAGTCAAATCAAAAGACATGACCAAGAACTCATAATAATTGTAATGGGTCATGAAATATATATTATGGAAATCCCCTCCCCTAATATTCAACTGGTGATAATTGCACCTCAAAATCAATCTTAGATAAGACTGATGCACCCTGAAGCTGATCAAATAGGTCATCAATGCTAGGAATGTGACACTTGTTCTTGATTGTGACCTTGTTCAACTGTCAGTAGTTAATACACATCCTCATAGACCCATCATTCTTCTTCTTCACAAAAAACACCGGAGCACCCCAAGGAGAAACACTCGGCCTAATAAACCCATTACTCAATATATCCTACAACTGCTCCTTCAACTCTTTTGGTGCCATTAGTATGTTGGAATAAAAGTAGGATTAGTTCTCGGCTCCAAATCAGTACAAAAATCAATATCATGATCTGGTGGAACAACCGGTAAATTTGTCGAAAGTACCTCAGGAAATTCCCTAATTACTGGCCATGATTCAAGGGGAGACATATCAACACTAGTATCTCAAACATACGCCGAATAATCCAAATATTCCTTCTCAACAATCCTTCTGACATGAGTAAGATATCACCCTTCGCTTTCACTCCAACCTAAAAATTCCTGACATAACGTAATTTTCTTGGCATTATAGTACAAGATCTCATGATAAAGATACAGCCAAATCATGCCTATTATAATATCAAAATCTACCATATCCAGGGTCATCAAGTCAGCCAAAGTGGCAAACCATATCAAAGTCACAATACAAGACTGATACACTAGATCCACCACTATAGAATCCCCAACAGGGGTAGAAACATGAATAGGGGAGCTAAGCAACTTACAAATCATATCAGGACTGAAGAAAAATAAGTAGACACATAAGAGTATGTAGATCCTAGATCAAATAAAGCCATAGTCGGTCAATGTCAAACCGAAATAATACTTGTGATGACAGAATTAGAAGCCTTCACCGCTGGTATACATGGAAATGCATAGCACTGAGCACGACTACCCTTGTCCTGAGAACCTCCACGACTACCACAACAATCTTCCTGAGAACTACCTTTACCTGAGTGAGAACCATATATGTATGTATGTGCATTGCCTCTAGTCGGTTGTGCTACGGCCCTAGATGCATAACCATGCGAATCTAAGTGCTAACCACTTTTTCTAAGTTTGAGGCAGTCCCTTTGATAGTTTTTACACGTAGACTTCTATCTCATGCAATACCTAATTTTTGCCTATAGGAAAAAAATGTTACCCTACCTATTCTATACGGGGTAATAGCGGAATAGTAAGATTAGTAAAGTAAAAGACACAATACTTTTACGTTGAAATAACACAACTCACAAGGGCAGTAAAAACCGGGACCAACACCTCTATCAGATTTATCCCCAACTCCACTACAACGGTGAGCCTCTGCAAATTCAAGTTATAAACTTTGTAACTTAGAAATTACATTATTATTCCTATATTACTAATATACCTAGACTAGCAAGCAACCTTCAAGTAAAACTCAAACTTGAAGTTGAATTTGGCAATGTTCTTATACCTATTACAATTGCCTCTATAAAAGCGAATGAGGTACAACTCGATAACCCAGCCTAATACAAGATTCTAGACTTAGGAATTGGAAAACATTATTCAGTAGAATAACTCCTTCAATATTTTCCATGTATCGGGGTCGTAACTTTTGGAAATCAGAACTCTTAATGATATCACTGATCGCTCAATATTTTGTATTCTCTCTATGTGAGTGCGTAATGTTTTTCATGGTATGACTTGATATATATACCAATTGTCTTCATCAATAGCGGTTCACCTAAATCCTAGTTGATACGGTCCATCAAGATAGAATAGGGTTTGAGGTTGATTAGGATTCTTACACCTTCTCGCATATTTAGTTTCCTTGCAAGACTCTAAAATATCTTGATAAGTATGGTGTGAAATCCTGATAAGTACAGCATAGAATCCTACCGCCGTGCATGCCAAATCTTTTTCATAAAGAGCATAAATCCTAGTTGATGTAGGATTTGTTTGGAACATGTTGTTAGACCTAGTTTAACCACCTAGTACTCCAGCCTCTGAATCTTCTAACATTTTTGAGCTGGAACATGTTTAATTACTACCATGAACTTGATTCATTCCATTTTATACCACATCTGCTATCTGATAGAACAATTACATGGACCTGGTTCATTCACCTCATGTATTCTCTTGGTCAATCATCAAAACTACCACTTGTCATTCTTGCTAATGCCAAAAAATTCCTTTATTTTGATGATGACAAACTCATTACTCTGATTCCATATGATAACCCCATGTAAAACATCTCAAAGCCAAAAATAATGGACAGAATGCAACTAGGATGAACCATGTGGCATACATGAGTTATAAATCTTACACCGTTTCTTCCCCTTTTGGCATCATTAAAAACTGACTATAGTGCTGAAAATCCCAATGTGAATGTACTAATATTAAACTCAGGTCCACTGGGCTATCACATACACAACACCATAGAAAATCATGCAATCATGTCTAAACATTAAACTTAAGGCGCATCAGGAGGCAAAGGATTAAAAATAAGGCACTTCTAGAGCATGAATTGTCCAAGTACCACTATGTTTGCTTCCTTTCACCCTAACCTGCAAGAATCAATTAGAGGTTAGTTTTAGGAACCCAGACTAGTTTGGAACCTTTTTCTCATATAAAGGGTTGAACTAGATTCCCTTTTGTCCATTTAGGCACTATAAAGGGAGACATGTTCCATATATCTAATTTTACATGCTTAAAATTCATGTTTACATTTTTTAGAAATCTTTTGTCGTGCTTTGCTCCTAGTTGGCAATCTGTTCTGTAGTGACCTATTCTACCACAAAAAGTGCACAAACCTTTTCTTATAAATTCACCTTTTTCAAACTTCTTCTTAAAACCTACTCCAGTAGTAATACTATTAGTTTTTTGGTAAATTTAATATTTGTTCTAGGTGGTTTTGTCCATTTCCAGGATTTCTTTATATTAGTCTTCACCTTATTTAATTAATTAACTAACTTTCTAGATGTTTCTTTCTCAAGGCTCAAGTCAGTCCTAATCTTGCTTAGATCAGATTTGATCTTGAGAAGTTGACTATCTACAACAGATTTCTCATCTGTAACATGCTTAAGGACTTCAGACCTTAGACCTACATTCGTTAAACCAAGTTGATTTACTTGTTCCTTCTGAAGGCAAACGTCTTGTTCATATTTTTTTCGTACTAATCTCTATATCAATAAGATCATATTTTAGACTAGTAAAGGCAGATAACAACTGATTTCTTTTTTACCTTATTTTAAGGTATTCGTTAATTAAATAGTTCATTATGGAGGTCAGCCTTTTCTTAGGAATAGCTCAAGTTTATCTTTTTGTTCGAGGATGTTTACCTTTGTATCTTCCTCCATCTTTGAGTTTGAATCTCTAATGACCATCTGGGCATGATGATTAGTTCCTTCTTCTGAATCATCACTGGAGTCCCAAGTAGCCTTCAGCGCCTTAGGAGATCTGTTATTTCTTCTACCATGAACTTATTCTTTTCAGCTTTCTCTTTCTTCCATTCAATCTCTCAGAGAGGACAATATTTGATCAAGTGATCAGTTTTCTCATACTTGAAGTAGCCAACAGTTTGAGGTTTGTCACCTCTTCCCTTTTGTAGGCGTTTCTTTTGCAATTTTGTCTCTCCCTGGTGAGAAACTTTCTAAAGTTTCTTATGATTAGCGTCATTTCTTCCTCGTCTGTGTCAGAGTTGTCACCCTCAATTGCCTTCAATGCCAGGGATATTTCAAACCTTGATTCAATACTTTTGGAGTTTTCTATGTACATCTCATAGGTTTTCAAGTTTCTCACTAACTTATCCAAGGATATATCTTTTATGTCTTTGGCTTCTCATATAGCGGTGACCTTCATCTGGAATGATTTGGTAGTGTTCTAAAAATATTGTCAACTGAATCTTCAGCGGTATTGATTTTCCGAGAGACGTCAGTTCATTAACCAATGAAGTATACCTGGTGAACATTTCAGAAACAGTTTCTCCTTGCTTCATTCAGAAATTTTCAAAATCAGTGGCAAGCATGGCTTTTTTGAATTTCCTGACCTGGCTGGTCCCTTCATGCGTGTTAACTAGTGCATCCTATATTTGCTTTCCAGTTGTAAAACTAGAGATTTTGTGGTACTCATCCACACCAAGTCCACAGATCAAGACATTTTTTTCCTTAGCATTTTTCATGAGGATTCTGTAGTCGGCTTCCTCGTATTCACTATTCTCCTTTGCGACACTTTTTCTATCTGTATCCTCCTTGACAGAGTATTTTGGGCCATCAGTAAATCTATCCCACAATTCATAATATTCAGGTTGCAAGTGGTCCTCTATCTGAGCTATGCACCAAGCGTAATATTTTCCATTGAAAAAAGGTGGTCAATGGGTGGATTGACCTTCACTGTGTCAAATGGGTGGTGAAACATTCATCATAGTTTTCTCTTAAGGTGTTATCCTAGTTAAAGAGAACCTGCTCAGATGACAATTGACATTTTGCACACATAGACTTCTATCATATGCGGTACCTAATCTTCGCTTATAGGATGAAATATGTTACCCTACTTATTCTATATGTGACGATTGAGGAATAGTAAGAACAGAAAAGTAAAAGACACAACACATTTACATTAAAACCACCTGGCTCACAAGGATAGTTAAAAACTATGACCTACAACTCTATAAGATTTATCCCCAACTCCACTACAACGGTGAGCCTCTTCAAGTTCAAGTTACAAACTATGTAATGTTGTAAAAATCCCCGTGAGCTTAAAGTTCCAATTTGATCCTCAAAGTGATAAACTCGAAGTCCCAAATATGGTTCATCTGATGATAATATGCATAAAATGGCATGGAATATGGAGTGGGATTGAAAATGTGGACTTGAAGATTTTAAGAAGAAGACATTTTATTCGGCCTTCTTGTTGGTCTTGGCCAAGTCCATGTTTTTCCTTTTTTGCTTATCTTTTCTTAGGACATAGTTAATGTTCCGTGTAATAAGACAAGGTGACTAGGACAAATATGTAATGGATGATTAGGATGATTAGGCCATGTGAAGAGGGTTAAGCCGAGGTTACAAAGGGACAAGAATGATCTAGAAGATGAGGCTTCCAAGAAGACAATTCATGAACCAACTTGTTCATGTATTTGGATACATGAAATACACTAATAAAATGACGGGTTGATCGAAATATACCCATTCGGCCAAGGCACATATGCAAGGAATGGAAGCTTCCAAACATGTTCCAAGAAGATGAGATTTTTGAGGAGCCAAGTTCATGCATTCTTCTACATGGGAACCACAAAAGGGTGTGAAAGAGATTGGGTTCATCCTTGTATCCAAGTAAAACCAAAACATTTCCCATTGTTGTAGTTGAGGTCGAGAACTTTCTTGATCCCCAAGCAAGCCGAGTCCTTCCCACTTGTCCATACTTGGCCGAAATGGCTCAAATTTGTGTCCCTTTATTTACTCTT
The DNA here is from genome assembly GCA_034509755.1 of Anisodus tanguticus. Taxonomy (NCBI): domain Eukaryota; kingdom Viridiplantae; phylum Streptophyta; class Magnoliopsida; order Solanales; family Solanaceae; genus Anisodus; species Anisodus tanguticus. The sequence goes on along the minus strand of CM067541.1, from coordinate 26,516,055 downwards.
TTAGAATAGTCTATGTCCTACTATAAATAGGACCCTTAGGATATTGTAAAGTTCAGTTGTTGATGAAAATATAAAACTTTAGTTTTACTCATACACTAAGTATTCAACTTGTGTGTTGTCTACCTTAGTTGGTCCTTGTGTGGGCCTTCGGTTCTTGTGTGAACCAAACCCAAGCCAATGATTTATCTCAAGGTTACCGGCCACCCTCATTTGGTTAGTACTCGAGCTTGTACTTAGCAACCTCGGTTTACTCCTTGTCCAATTGGCCAAACTCATTTTGGTGTCGACTCGAGCATTAAAACCCTCGCGTCATTATCCTTGTTTTATATCGGCCGATTGTAACTTGGTTTGTACTCAGGTTTGAAACTACCATCCCATGTCCATTACTCATCCAAACCACTTCATTCTTTCTATCACCATGTCCTACAACACTTCATAAACATCCCCACCAAAGGCCACTAACCGAAACCACCCATAACCTCCCGTCCAAACCCGACAACCACAAACAGTCCACAAAACACCCTTTATCGGAACCTCACTGTTTCAGTTCTGTTCCGTCGCCTTGTCACCACCCAACCCTGACTGCTAAACCAGCCCTCAACTCACCCGTAGCACCCCCCATAAAATGCCTAATCCCAAAACTAACTAAAACTGCCCGAAATAATCCCACAACACCACACTGCCCGACAGAATCACCCAACACGAGAACACCATTTTCAAGTTCATTTTTGCGTCAACTCATTCCCTGCCAAACTTCGACCAACTTACCCTTCCTTATATACATCAGATTGATAGCAGAGCTAGGCACTCCCATCCCACACCTTGACGTGATGTCCATGACAAAAAAAGAACTTCGGCGGAATGTAAGTGACATCTTTGTGGAACAAAAGCAAGTCTTAAGAAGAGAATTTGATCTTCCCACATTCGAGGGAAATAAGGACCCGGAAGAGTTTCTTGAATGGTTAAGGGCCATTGAGAATCTTTTCAAATACAAAAAATATGATGATCATAAATGTTTTAAGGTTGCTACATCAAAGTTGAAATCATTCGCTTCCGTGTGGTACGAAAACCTCAAAACAAGCCGAAGAAGAAGTGGCAAGACCAAGATTGACTCTTGGGATAAATTAAAGAAGCATTTGAAGAGGAAATTCTTGCCAAGGGAGCGCGAACAAGATTTATACTTCAAGCCCCCCACACATCGTCAAGAAAAGGTTGAAGTTGCAACATGTCACACCTTTAAAGACGTGCGTCACCTAGTACTCAAGGTTGAGAAACCACAAAGGAAAGGTACCCCAAGGTCCTTTGTAAAGCCCACAGATGTTAAAGAAAAGGGCGGTATCTCTTTTACTAACCCCATGTATCATTACGAAAGTGCAAAGAAGGATCAAAAGGTAGAAGAGGTTAGTACCTCTTTTACTAATCCATTGTATAACCAAGGAGTTGAAAAAAAGATAAAGTGAAGATAATAGGAGTTATAAATGGGGTAGATAAAAAAATAAATAGGTGCTTCCGATGTCAAGAATTAGGACACTTTGCTAGTGAATGTCCAAATCCCCGGGTCGTGATTAGAGAAGAGTATCGAGAGTGTGGGTTTTCCTTGGATATTAAGGAACCCGTACTACTTGAAGAACAGGAGGAACCCGAGACCCCCTTGCTTGATGCACAAAAGATAGAGGAAGAGTTTAAGAAGGGGAGTGTTATAGATGCCGACTTAAAGGAGCCCTTGGAAGATGTGTGTACGAATGGTCTTGCAATCGGATCATCATCAATAGAAGGTATTGAACATCCCCTTAGTTTATTTCCAAGAAGTTCACTATCTAATCATCAAGCCTATAGTCACAATCCGAACAAGGCTACGGTCTTGATGGTACCAAAGAAAAGTAGAACTTGGCACCCGAGTATTGAAAGCCAAAAGGTCGACAACATCATCATGGGATACAAACTTCCTATGCTGAGATTGAAAGACCTTGTTGATGAGTTGAGTAGAGCCAAATTGTTTGCCAAGACAAATTCAAGGAGTGGATGTCACCTAGTAAGAATCCGAGAGAGGGTTTTCAAAGCCAAGTATGATTGGGACGAATGTCACATGATGTCGTTCGAATTTTGGAATGCTCTAAGATTTTTCATGAGACCAAAACTGTGTGTCTTATGTTTGGATCATGAATCTTGGGAGTATTTACATGGGCATAAATCTAAGGCATGCTAGGTGGATGACATACTTGCAAAATTTCATATGTTCCATATTCCCCCACCAAGGGTTGGATACTTCCTTGAGGACTCCGGGACGACCACGGAGTAATGTGAGCTTCTATTTTATCCAAGCTCCACCACGGGGCAAAAATTCTCATGGAAATATGTGTAAATATGTCTCACTTCATTGCAAGCCACAAGACCGACGATAAGGAACTTCCGAAAAGTTTTCCATCTGGAACATGACCGATGAAAGATAGTGAATTTATCTTTCTCTTGATTTATTTTCAAGAAGTTCATTGTCTACTCACCAAGATAATGGATGCCAAGAACAAGAATTATTAGACAAAGCATATGACCAAAAGTTCCTTAGCCCCTATGCGGTACCAATCTTGTTGGTGCCGAGGCAAAATGAAATTTGGAACGTGCATGTTGGTCACTAAACAGCCTACAACATCCCTGTAAGTTACAAATCTCCGTGGATGAGGATGGATGATTATTCAGATGAATTGTGCGAGCTAAAGTGTCTTCAAATATAGACGTGAGGAGAGATTCTCAACTAATGAGGATCTGAAAGAAAATTGAATAGAAAGGGGTCGTCAAGATCCAACATGGCATGCGCGAATGGCTTGTGATGTCATTCGGTGTATGTTATGTCCCAAACTCTTCCGTACATCTCATGCATAAGAATTGTGTGGTCCGAGAGTACAAGGCATTACCCGAGGGCCTTTACATTAATCCATCTGAAGTAGGAACTAGCCGAAGTTGGTTCAAGAATATAAGTGTCCTCCGAGATTATGGCTTGGCTTCTTCCTATCATCATGTCATCCGAGATTATGGTTTCTTTGCTACCCTTATTACGACCATGTAGGTACTCTTTGAAGAGGAATGTGAGGTTGGGGGAGTTGGTGCCGACCTAATTCAAGAAAAAGAACATGTGGCTTCCCATAGTGAAAAAATTGGGAGGTGCGCATCATAACTCTTTGGCCCATGACTCGTTGATCCAATGGGAAGACTATTTGGGGGATGACCCCTTCAAGATATTGGATAGATTCCGAGAAAGCTCATACAAAGGACTTCCGAGCAATGATGGAGGTTCAACATTTCATGTTGGAGACTTATCAATGAACTAAAACGGCTAGAATTTGATGGAAAATTCTTTTGAAGAAGGGGAGTATGATGTAAAAATCCCCGAGAACTTAAAGTTCCAATTTTATCCTTGAAGTGATAAACTCGGAGTCCCAAAGATGGTTGATCATCCGATGATAATATGCATAAAATGGCTTGGAATATAGAGTGGGATTGATGATTGGACTTGAAGATTTTAAGAAAAAAACATTTTATTCAGCCTTCTTGTTGGTCTTGGCCAAGACCATATTTTTCATTTTTAGCTTATCTTTTCTTAGCTTAGCTTTTAGTTCTTCTTAGGACATAGTTAATGTTCCATGTAATAAGACAAGGTGACAAGGACAAAGATGTAATGGAATGGATGATTAGGCCATGTGAAGAGGGTTAAGCCGAGGTGACAAAGGGACAAGAATGATCTAGAAGATGATGCTTCCAAGAAGACAATTCATGAACCAACTTGTTCATGAATTTGGCTACATGGAAGACACCAAGAAGATGAAGGGTTGGTCAAAATATTCCCATTCGGCCAAGGCACATATGCAAGGAATGGAAGCTTCCAAACATGTTCCAAGAAGATGAGATTTTTGAGGAGCCAAGTTCATGCATTCTTCTACATGGGAACCACAAAGGGGTATGAAAGATATTGGGTTCATCCTTGTCTCCAAGTAAAACCGAAACCTTTTCCATTGTTGGAGTTGAGGCCGAGAACTTCCTTGATCCCCAAACAAGCCGAGTCCCTTCCCACTTGTCCATACTTGGCCGAAATGGCTCAAATTTGTGTCCCTTTATTTACTCTTTTAGAATAGGCTATGTCCTGCTATAAATAGGACCCTTAGGATGTTGTAAAGTTTAGTTGTTGATGAAAATATAAAACTTGAGTTTTACTCATACACTAAGTATTCAACTTATGTGTTGTCTACCTTAGTTGGTCCTTATGTGGGCCTTCGATTTTTGTGTGAACCAAACCCAAGCCAACGATTTATCTCAAGGTTACCGGCCACCCTCACTTGATTAGTACTCGATCTTGTACTTAGCAACCTCGGTCTAGTCCTTGTCCAATTGGCCAAACTCATCTTGGTGTTGACTCGAGCATTAAAACCCTCGCGTCATTATCCTGGTTTTATATAGACCGATTGTAACTTGGTTTGTACTCGGGTTTGCACCTATCATCCCATGTCCATTCCTCATCCAACCCGCTTCATTCTTTCCACCACCATGTCCCAAACACTTCATAAACATCCCAACCAAAGGTCATTGACCGAAACCACCCTCAACCTCCAGTCCAAACCCAACAACTACAAATAGTCCACAAAACACCCTTTACTGGAACCTCACTGTTTCAGTTCTATTCCGTCGCCTTGCCACCACCCAACCACCAAACCCCGACCACCAAAGAAGCCCTCAACTCACCCATAGAACCCCCATAAAATGCCTAAGCCCGACACTAACTAAAATAACCTGAAATAATCCCACATCACCACACTGCCCGCCAGAATCACCCAACCCGAGAACCCCACTTTCAAGTTCATTTTCGTGTCAACTCATTCCCTGCCAAACTCCGACCAACTTACCCTCAATCACATCATGTAACTTAGACACTACACTCTAATTTCTCTCTTACTAATCTACCCAGACTGGCAAGCAACCTTCAAGTTAAAATCTAACTTGAAGTTGAATTTGACAACGCTCTTATACCTATTACAATTGCTTCTATGAAAGACAATAAGGTACAACGCGATAACCCAGCCTAATACAAGATTCAAGACTTAAGAACATGAAAACATTATTTAGTAGAACAATTCCTTCAATATTTTTCGTTGTATTAGGGTCGCAACTTTAGAATCAGAACTCTCAATGTTATTATTGATCGCTTAATATTATGTATTCTCTCTATGTGAGTGTGTAAGTTCTTCATGGTAAGACTTGGTATATTTACCAACTGTCTTCATCAATAGCGGATGACCTAAACCCTGCGTGATATGACCCATCAAGATAGAATAGGGTTTGAGGTTGATTGGGATTCTTACACCTTTTTGCATATTCCTTGTTCACTCTGAAATATCTTGATAAGTATGGTGCAGAATCCTGATAAGTATAGCATAGAATCTTGCTGCCTTGCACGCCGAGTCATTCCCATAAAGAGCACAAATCCTTATTGTAGCATGATTTGTTTGGAAGATGTTGTTGGATGTGGTTAAACCATCTGGTACTCCAGCCTCTAAATCATCTGATTGTTCTGAGATGGAACATGTTTAACTAATTCCCTAAACTTGATTCATTCCTCTTTGTACCACATATGATATTTGATAGAATAAATGTATGGACTTGGTTCATTCACCTCGTGCATTCTATTTGTCAATCATCAAAACTACCACTTGTCATTCTTACTAATGTCAACACTCAAACAAAGTTTCCCACATCACCACACTCATAACATCCATGACGGGACATAGGCTACTGAGAAAAGCTAGAATGGCTAGAATGACCACCTCAACCTCCAGGTTGGGAATAAGAACCATGCGAACCATGTCCCAACTATGAACACCACGACCCAAAGAACCACCGTTCGAAGTCTGCATCACTTCTTGCACCGGCCTGCTGAACTAGGGTGATGACCCCTATCATGAGAACTCCTACCTCCAGATGAGGTTCCTCTAATGTTGCCTAAACTGTGGGGCTTCTTGCCTGATCTATCCTTAAAATCCTGAAACCTATAGACTCAACACTCCTAGAGTCATCCATCACTGCCTGAAAAGTACCTCTTGAATATGCCAGATGTGTCACTACAAGTCGAAGGGGATAAGACAGACCCCTAACAAACTTCCTAATCCTCTCCATCTCATTTGGTAGATTTGTCAAAACATAGCGAGACAAGGAGTGGAACCTAATCTTGCACTCAGTCATAGACATACCCCTTGCTCCAATCGATCAAACTGACCATGCCTCTCCTTCCTCAAGCTACCGGGAACCCACTTCTCTAGAAACACTTAAGTAAACTCGGCCAAGTAAGTGGAGGCGATCCAGCTAGCCTAGTCTGAACAATCACCCTCCACCATTGCTTAACAGGGCCAATCATCTTAAACATTGTGAAATCAACATTGTTGTACTCAACTAACTCCAAATTATGCAATCTCTCATAGTAACTCACCAGAAACCTTTAGCATCATCATCAAGATGTCCCTCATATTATGGTGGCTTCATCTTCTCAAACTTATCCCACCTCTTCTGCACCTCAACAAACATAGAGGTATGAATAACTGCTCAAAAAACAACATCCTAGCTGGAAAACCTTAAAACTGGGGAGCCACAACTGCATGTGGTTGTGCCCCTAGAGTCCTACATCCTGCAGCAGCCATCTGATCGGGAGTCTAACCCTAACTCTGGTCTAGGAACCCTCTAGAGTACCCAAGTAGTGTACCCTTCTCTACCCAACCCTCAAAGACTCTCAAAATAGACGTCAAGGTGTCTTGAAGAAGAGGTCTAGTAATGAACCCCTTTGGTACCTGAGTAGGTCTAATCTCATCCGCTTGAACCGGCTCCTCCTATGGAACCTCCTCTAGATCTGGACTCACATCCCTATTACGGGCCTTGGCAGCAGTTGGTGCTCGGTCTCTGACTGACGTAGCAATACAAGCTCTAGCCCTGCCTTGACCTCTACCACATCCCCTATCTCTCTCTCTCGAGCAACGGTCCTGACAGCGATTATGGGCACAGGTTTGGGCTCCTGATCTCCAACTGCAGCTGAACGTGTCCTCATCATATGTGAGAGAGTAAAACAAAGAAACACTTAGAAACCATTAGAATCAAGTACGCATGATACGGAATGAAATATTAATGTTTTCGTATATGTCCTATAGCCTCTCCAAAGTAGGTACGGAGCTCATCGTAGACATTATTCTTATACTTGTGAGACCGTTAAATATAAGGCTCTGATACCAATTTGTTATTAACTAATTTACTAAGCCGTGATGGCACTAACTTCTATGAAGTTAGTAAGCCGACCACAACCCATCTTAGCCATTTAATTAAAAAATGATGCGGAATAATTAAGCAAATCTATTTAAAGTCTTTAATAACTCTTGTAACGTAGAAAAATACGGAAATAGTATGCCAAATCCCAAAACCTAGTGTCTCCAGTACAAGAACTTGCTAAATAGGAATACAAGTCTAAAGTAAAAACCGAATATGTAAACTGTCTAGAAATAAAAAAAACATAAAGTAAGGATAGAGGGAGAATTCGGTGCCACAGAATTACACTGTAGCTCACACTGAACTCTCCGGATGGCCTCATAATGACCTGATAAGTCTCAAGATCCATTCTTGCTAGGAACCGAATCTGCACACAAAAATGGTGCAATAAGTGTACCATGAGTATAAGGAAAACATGTACTCATCAGCATCATTGACCGACCATAGATATTACGAAGATGAGGGTTGGTCTTCCGAATACTAGTTCCACACTTAACCGTTATTAGTTCGATATAAAGACTCAACTGACAGTCATTAAGTTCAAGATTCGATATAAGAACCTCTAAGTCTATGAAATCATTCAAGTAGTCAAATAAGCATGATAACGTAATTTAATAGCAATTTATACAAGTCAACCAATCAAGGGATCGATAATATGTTAACAACAACAACATACCTAGTGAAATCCCACAACGTGGGGTTTGGGGAAGGTAGAGTGTACGCAGACCTTATCTCAACCTTGGTAGGTAGAACGGTTGTTTCCGAGAGACCCTAGGCTCAAGACAGAGAAAATTCTAAGTAAATGAAAGGTCTTTTTCTTATCACTGGTACACAAACGTTCAAATACTATGAATTGTGGCCTATGGGGGACTCGCGAGGTCCATATAACACCCTGAGTCATTTCCCTTCGGATTCCTTAGCCAATATTAGGCTTTCAATCATATCGCCTAGACAAATTAGGTTCACATTACTTGTATCTAGCCAGTCAGGCTCATATCAATCGCATCACTTAGCCAATCTAGGCTCATAGTACATGTCTCTAGCCAATCGGCTCATATCAATCGCATACCTCCGTCTAGAACTATTTTCCCTCGAACCCCACATATATATCCTCAAGTGTAATATACACGAGATACCATATGAAAGCATAAATACGACATGCACAACAATAAGAAGCCAACTATGCAACAAAAATTCAATTTTTAATCATGTAAATCATAAGATTCGACTTTTAGCTTCTTTTCCACTTTTAAATGAGTATTTAGGAGTGATGAGAACACATAATCACAAATAAATCAAGCATATAGTCATAGAGACAGAAAGTACGGGCTTCATACCCTAATCACATATACATAGGATCATACTATCTATCAGTTGCCCAAAGCATGACATTCAGATCGGGCTATCTAATAGAAAAAGTGCAAATAGCCATAACATGGCACCGGTATCCGATACAAGTTCTCATCATATCACAAGTATCGAGACCCCATTAACATTCCCTTTACCCTCTTAATTAGTTCATTACACCAACTATAATGTCTTAAATAAGGTCATAAGTCTCAACTTGTCTGAATTAGGAGTCGGACTGTCACAACGAATACTTTTCTTTTCATATAGCCTCATAAGGGTCCAAATCTGTTAAAATATAGAAAATATGTTAACACGCGATTCCACGAACACCCATATTGCTATATAGAAGTTTCGGACCCAAAAAGTCACCTAAAATGGAATTTCGAGTTTCGAATGGAAAATGGGAAAAAAATCCAAATTTAGCTTACCCAGGGTCTAAGGAGTCTAAGTACCAAGAATCAACTAAACCCAACATCAATTCCATGATTAATTGAAGAAATCTTCATTTTCAACCTATGGTTCATAACCCCTAATTTCAAGTTTCAAATCATGATTTCTAATATGAAAATCCTAAATAATCGATGATAAAATCATAAAATAATGATTAGGAACTTACCCACTTGAAGATCCTTGAAAATCCCTTCAAAAAGCACTCCAAACCAAGACCTCAAGCTCAAGTATGTGAATGAAATGTCAGAGTTTGAAATAAGAAACATAAAGGCATTCTGCTGCAACTTTCTTCACACCTGCGAGCCCGCATCAGCGGCCCAAGACTCACAAGTGCGAGGTTTGCTTATCTGGCACAAGACCGCATGTGCGGCCCAAGGTGCAGATGTGGCCTCGCCCCTGCGGCCCAAAGAGCGCATGTGCGCCCTCGCCCATATGGCCCTTTGCTCGCAGGTGTGGTCTGGCCTATCTCTCCCCTTTCTCGCACTTGTGTCCCACCACACACAAGTGTGGCCTCGCAGGTGTGAGCCTTTCCTCCCCGATGCAAGACATCAAACACTAGAAACCCAAAACATGTTTCAAACATTGATTCAACCCTCGAAACTCATCTGAGACCTCCCAAACACAAACCAAATATGCAAACCAATCCTAAAACATGCAACGGACCCGTTTGCACACTCAAAATAATCAGACGAGTTCATCTTGACCCCTATCTACCATGGTCAACTCCAATTCAATTTAAAGACTAAATTTCAAACCAAGAGTCAAAAATACCCCTGAGTCCCTCAGAATCGAACTAATGACTCGACTAGGTCATAAATGACATTTCCGGCACAATGGAATTGACAAATTCCAAAAAATATTTATTTACCCCCGGTGCTGACTCTAGTCAACCCAAAGATCTTCATTAACTTAAGAACTTCCTAGAATTTACTTTCTTGTCTGAATCTCATCCTAATCACTTGGGACTCGTCCCAACCATCCATCTAATTAAAAACATGTTTCGGATCTAAAGAAACCATTAGAACTTCCAAAATGCAAAACTTAGATTCAATTCATTTTATTTCGATCTGATTGCCTCGGAGATCGCGACATCCATCCCCCCAAGTCAAATATACCATAAAGAAGTTAGGAAAATATCCAAAATGACCTAACTACGGGTCGTTAAAAGTTCAAAGCTGTTTCAGTTTTGTAAACTGTTTTATCTTATATGAGGCACTTTTGGCCTTTGTTTAGTTCTCTATTCTATTTTAGCTTTTTGCTTTTTTCTTTTTGTACATACCTTTGGATTTTTTATTTATTAAAAAAAGATAAAGTTAGTTGTAGTACATGGCATGTACCTTTGCACTTATATGTCCTTCTAGGTCTATTGAATATCACTACTATTTGTTGCTTGATTTGTATAGAGTCATGCCATGTGAAATTTTAATATCCATAATGGAGGACGGTTAGAAATATGACGTATTTTTATTACTTTGCTGAAAGCGGGGGTAATTTTGTCCTATACTATAATAAAGGTTAAATGTAACCAATACTTGAAAGTAAAGGAGTAAATTTGACCCATTAAATGCCGCAATCACTAGTCAAGTCCTTTTAAAATTCCACCAAGTATATTTTGTTTCCATCTAGTAAGTACACATCATGTGAGTATTGATGAAATTCTTAAAGTACATTATAATTATGCCATCATTCACGAAATTCAAGCCATCAGTTGTGGCTTTGAATTGGACAAAGTACCGTATTTTACTATATTTGTGTGCTTTTACATTTTTTAAGAAAAGAAATAATTTCAAATACTTTGCTCCCACATAGGAGTGTCTCTTTTTTATGATCTAGTTCAATCCACGTAGGATGAGAATTATACATTGACAACAGTATTTGTATCCAATTCAAATTGCAAGGTCCTTATAATGATGATCCATGGTCCTTCAAACTTCCAACTCTATTTCCTCGAGGAACCACAACTCATGACCACTCTTACTTGACTAGATAAATCCTTTCTAGCATTAATATAAGAGAGCTCAAACCATCCACTAGAGATAAGCTGAAGAAATTTTCATCCGTTAATTCAAGTGACCTTCTTAGTTTGTTATGCTCTTCTATTTTCTTTCTCCCTCTTTTTTATCCGCATTAGCATTTGCATGGTAGAGTGGATGCTTTTAGTTTTCTTTGAAGTTATATTGGTATCATATCTTGAGTAAATGACCTTTGTCTTCTATACATGATTTGTTTTGTTTATTAGCAACCCGAAGAAACAGAAAGCTAACGCGTGTGAGATGGAACATTTGTATGCACTATTTAACTTTAAAGTCATCCTACATGATATTATATACTTTCTTTTATATTCTAGGCTTCCTTTTATATTCATTTTCAACGACATCCTAACGTACCTAAATATACATTGTCAACTTGTTTAATTAGAACAATATTATTATAAAGAGGCACACAACATGATGAACCTATGCTACAAAATTTGATATTGCATGCGACTAATTTAACAAACAACTTAAGCAATATATTCATAAATGAAAATTATTATTGATTACAAGTAAAACCATCAAAATTTAATAACAAAAAAATTGAAAAAGCACATTCAAAAGATATAAATTTAAACTTAATTTATTTTATTCTAGGGCATCAATATCTTACGAATCAGTGAACCACTGTAAGCTTAATTAATATCATCGTGAGGGGCTTGAGAAAGGAATGATCACCATTCTTCAATTACATCAGACACTTTTTCAAATCAAAAGTAACTAATTTTATCGAAGCATAAAAATTTTCAACCTCCTTTGTATTAAATTCCTCGATGGACTCATACAGTCTTTTTTGCCAGTCTTGTCAAGTACAAGTTCTTGTTCACTAGCAACATCTTCTATTACATCATACATGTTAAGTCTAACTTTGAGTTTATTAACTTTGTTTCGAGAGTTTTTCCTATCAATAAGATGATTATTGTGACTTAACTGCATATTTGAACCTAAAAATGATTAATAACGGTATCAGCTGTAGAATGAAAAAAAAGTAAGGATTACAGATGGGAGAAAAAATTATTAATCTCTTATCAACATTGCATAGTCTAATCAGTTCACATAACTCTTTATATAAATCAGATTGATGCTTTGAGAATGTTGTGTATCGATTATCTTCCTTTTTACTTTGATCATCAGGATCTTTTGATGCCCTAGAATCTTTTATCCTCCATGAATTAATTTTTTAGGAAGGAGAATGAAAATTATTTATTTATTGATGCGGTTCCCAAATAAATTTGTTGCTTATAAGAAATGGAATAACATGATCATTTGTACAAGAATTTCTTCACATTGATAATTGAATTTCTAGCCAATTTCTTCAATTATCATTATGAAGAATTTTTTGTATAAATAATCATCTTCTTCCATTTCTTATAAGAAATAGTTTTCTTTGAGAACCTCATCAATAGATATATAATTTTTACTATTCTTCCTAAAATATTAAGTTACAGAGAATAAAATGCTCTAGGGCATCAAAAGATCCCAATTATCAAAATAGAAAAAGAAGATGATCGATACACAACATTCTCAAAGCGTCATTCAAGTTTATATAAAAAGTCCAGTGAACTTATTAGACTATGCGATGTTGATATGAGATTAATATTCTTTTCTCCTACCTATATCTCTTTACTTTTTTTATCCTACAGTTGATGATGTTATTGATCGTTTGTAAGTCCAAATATGCAGTAAAGTGAGAGTAATTGCCTTGTCGCTACAAACTCTCGAAACAAAGTGAATAAACTCAAAGTTAGACCTAATAAGTACGATATGATAGAAGATGATGCATGTGATCAAGAACTTTGAGTCCATCGAGGAATTTAATGCATAGGAGGTGGAAAAATTGATGCTTAATTAAAATTAGTTGTTTTTGTATGAAAAATCGTTTGGTGCAGTTGGAAAATGATGATCTTTCCTTATCTCAAACCCCTCCAGGCGATTCTAATTAAGCATAGAGTAGTTATGTGATTCCTAAGACATTGTAGCCCTAGGCAATGAAATAATTAAGTTTAAATTCATATCTTTCGAATGTACCTTTTCAGTTTTTGTTCTTAAGTTTGCTTGGGTTACTTGTAATTAATAATGATTTTCATTTTGATATATGATGTTTGAGTTGTTTGTCATAATAATCGCATACAATATCAAATTTTCTAGTATAGTGTTCATCATGTTGGGTACCTCTCTTATAATATTATTATTTTTAACTAAAAAAAAGTTGATAGTATATATTTAAGTAAATAAATTTAGATATTGTTGAGGAACAAATACAAAAGGAAGTCTAAAACAGCATGTGGAGTGGCTATAAACCTAAATCGTGCACACAAATGCTCCATCTCATACACATTAGCTTTCTATTTCTTTGGGTTGCTAATAAATAAAAAAAATTATGTAGAGAAGAGAAAGGGCATTTACTTGAGATGTGATACCGAGATAACTCCATGAAAAACTAAAAGCATCCACTTCTACCATACAAATGCTAAATGGCTAAATTAACTTATAGAAGATAAAAAGACTCTAGGGCGTCAAAAGATATCGATGATCAAAATAGAAAAGGAAGATGATCAATACACAATATTCTCAAAGCGTCAGTCAAGTTTATATAAGAAGTCTTCAAAATGATAACTAAAATACTTGCCAAATAGCATAATGGAAAGTAAATTCTTTCATCATATTGAAAATTATAGTAGCAAAATGAATTCATTTACACTTTAAAATATATTTGTGCACTCATAATAATATTTTTTTAAAAAACTGAAACTTCAAAGTTAAAGAGGCAAATATCGTAATATGAATATTAAATTTAACTCAAGAAACTTCTTAATGTGCAACTATAACTGAAGTAGACAAAAGTTAATATAATTACGAAAATAAATAAATTTCATACCAAAGCTTTTATTTTCAAATTCTATAATATAACAAGATTATCACATGAATAATTGACATGATTAAGTCAGAAATTAACTTGAATATGTAAACAATTTAATGAATTACAACAATAAAAATAAACTTCCTTCTTGCACTAACATTAACCAAATCGAAAAAATTTAACTTGAGTTATAAAGTTTATTTTGTGCTTATCTAAGTGAATGTGATGAATCCAATTGTTGGGACAACAACTCGCCATGACCCAAGGGGGTCATCTTTTGGGGAGATTTAGGTATCCCTTTTACAATTTTCAATCAATCAATGTCGTCGTTATTTTCATTTCCCTATAGTCAAAACTATGGCAGACCAGAAGTTCGAAGGGGATACGTAGGAATCCTACATCGGGCCTAGTCTTTGAAGGGTTGGGTAGAAAATCTTTAAGCGCCTTTTCTTATAACCAAACTACAGTAGGGCCTAATTTCTTACAGCAAGATACACAGACAGTCTATGTATGTCTCCGTCCTTGTTGTGACTAAATATATTTTTCCTCCCCCGGCTCAAGAGGAGCGGTTCGGATATCAAGTAAGTATGAATAATGAGCAGACAACAAGTCTCGAATCTCAAAGCAACTCGGTGCAAGTCAACCTTTCTTCCATCTTCACCCGAAATAAACAAAGAAAGTCATGTCTTCGTTAATCTAAAACAGTCGAGTCGTGGGAATATGGATTAATCTACCTTAGATAAAACAAGTGTTTATCCGTGATTACTTGTTTATCTTGTATTTCTTATTAAGTATGACATACTAACTATGTCTACCTTTTGAATTTTTCTTTTCTAAAGGGGAGATTTCTTCATGTTGTAATAACACTGGAATACTTCACTAGATCAAAAGCAGCTACAACATTCCTTCCAAATCAGACCAACGACAAAGGCAAAAAAAATATGACGGGTACTGTGGAAGACAGCCCCAGAACAACTGACATTGCTATGAGAAATCCATAAACTTCCAATCAAGAGGTGAAAGCACATTATGAGGATCTCATCTCCCTCCAGCTACAAAAAAAATCAATGACCTTCAAGATGAGGTAAAATAGGCCAAGCTGGCCAAGCTGAGAATGTCCCTCCCGTTGACACAAGGAGGCCACCTCCTTCATTTACATCTCTGGTTTCCCCAATATCGAGTCACTTTTGAGCCCACACTATCGAACCCATCACGTCAGTACCAAATCCACCTACCATCGACCTAACCACATCGAATCTGCCTTACGTCAATACTTCATATCATACTTTTCTACCTCTCTACTCGCCTCAAGTATCCAGTACCAATCACTCTTTGAATACTGCACCCTCGTATCAAAATTTACAACCCACATACGTCTATCCCGCCACTCATTAAAAACCCACTACCTACACAACCCAAATCCCTAATGACCTTCCATTCAGCCAGCCCGAGCTAGATCATTACGAAGATATGGAAAATGAGTGGAAATAAAAGGAGGAAAAATGGAATAGAGACTTGAAAAGAAATTGAGCATGTTGGTCTCCCGAGCCACGGAAAATGCACGTCCTGCCCGAAAAGCTATCGGTCTAAGATATAACAATCTATGCATGCACGCCGATTTGGATTTGACCGAAGGCTTTGAGATATCAAAATTTGATACCTTCAATGGAGCGGAAAATCCAAAACCTATATCTGAGCCTATTGTGACTAGCTTGTAGGAGTGACAAAGAACCCAACTCCAATTATGAGATTATTTAGTCAGAGCCTAAAGGGGAAAGCCTTAGAATGGTTTACCACGCAAGATTTGTGACAAGGAATCATATGACAGGACATGGCAGAGTCGTTCATGGACAGATTCTGATTCGATGTTGAAACAGTGCCAGGTCATTCCTATTTAGAGAACGTCAATCAAAAATCCATCAAAAATTACCACGAGTATGATTGTCGGTCAAGAGCAAAATTTTCCAGAGTGCAACCGCTATGAGAGAGGACGAATTGGTCTCCATTTTTATTCGAGGCCAAGAGTCAAATTATTACAAAAGAATGTTGGCTATGGCAAATCGGCCATTTTCATAGTTAGTCAAGATGGGAAAAGTCATAGAAGATGGTCTTAAGTCTTGGAGGGTCGCCAATTTTGCTACATTATAGACCCTGATCAAATCCTTTCACCATAACACCACTAGGATCGTTAAGAAAAAGAAAGAAGACGTTGCCAATGTCTCGTTCACCCCAAGTCATAAACCAAGAAAGCATGCTGAGTCACACTCTCCTGTCAAATGTACCTATCAATCCCCACCTCCTATTAAGTACCCTCCGGTCCCGTATAGTCCAACCCCATCACCTAATTACCAAACACCACCACCAGTCTATTAGACCCCGCAGCCGAATTATCAAGCACCATGTTATGCCTATAAAAACCCACAACAAAGCTATCAAATTGTCGTAACCGCACCCAATGCATAAAACCTACGTCTTCCTAATTTGAGAAAAACACCTCCCAAACATTCACACCTTTGGTCAAAATTAGAAATTAACTATTCAAGCGACTAAGTGTGGTTGGTATGATCGGACCGATTCCCCTCAAAGCCTACTATTGACATCTAATTTTTACCTTCCAATACCTTATTTAATTATTCAGAGTTCTTGAGTTATAAACAGAGTGAAATATTGCATATTACAAACCAAAAATGATTTTACAAAATTATTTCGGTGACATTTTTCCATGTTATTTGGTAAAATATCATCGAATATATTATTGTATATCATTAGCATACTTGTACATATTTTCAAGAAATATATATCAATTTCTATGATTAAAAAAGGATAATTATCTACTTACTTATATAAATTAATTATATTAATTGGATAAATATTTTACTCCTTAACTATAGTGTCAAATAGCATCTTATTTTTATCTCTTAGTTGTTTTAATTATGAAGAGGTTTTAAACTCAATTGATTGTTATTTCTATTTTTGCTCAAAATTGATTTTAATAGATCAATTGGGTCACGATTGAAATTAATTGGTTATTTCTTAAATTATGATGTGGCCTACTTTGCAAAATATAACCTAAGTATCTCATTTACTTTTATTTAAACAGTTTTGGGTCATTTCCTTTTATTTCTGTCGAGTCTGTTCCATTTGGGACCGCGACCCGGTCCACGTTGTCTATTAACGGAAAATATGCCCAAAATACCTCATTTCTTCACACAAGAAGCTAGGGTAAGAAACCCTAACCACCGCACAAACCCTCCTCCCCTCTCCTCTTGCCCTCCAAATATAGCAAAGTTGCAGAGCTCAGATTTTGTTGTAATTTGTAATTGGTCAACTTCTACCTCTCTCTGCCAGTCACCGCACCCCCACCGTATCGTAACCCTCTATACGAAGGTAACCCCCTCCCCCCCTCCCCCCTCTCTTTATCTGCTAGCATTTAATGAGATTTGTCTCACCTGGGATGAAAATCAAACTCCCCTATTGACTGAGATCATTTTTCTCCCCAAACAAAATTAAAAATCAATAAAATATACATCTCCCACATCGGTCTTAGACTGAAAAATTAGGGATTTCTACTCCTATATAAACAAACATTCCCCTCATATCCAAACCAAGTCTTAACACCCAATATTCTGAGGTATTGAGCAAAAGTCACATATTTTAAGCAAACTTGAGATCTTAGATCATTTTCTGAGATTTCTTCTAGTCTTAAATATTTTATTTTTCATTTTGTGTGTGGCTAGGTTCGTTGGGTTGGAGAAGAAGCTTTTATTTCTTAAACTCCGTGCCTAGTCAAATAAAGACACTTAAATTGGAACGACGCCAGTAGTTAAAAGCATGCATTCATAAGGAATAATGGGTGGTACCTTGGTGGTTTGAGAAAACACAAATAGCTTAAATCTTCTGAACACATACACCAGGTGACCTTAGAATTAGCCGTCATATCTGACTTGAATGACTGGGTGAGGCTACTGAGCCTATCAGCATTGTCTAGCATCTGCATAAATAGAAGTATTTTCCATGTGCTGCATCTCCAGGTTCAGTTACTAGGTCCTTCTTCAAGCCAATTAGTCATTGGCCTCAACGTGTTCTCATGGTATCGATATGCTTTAATGGGGAACATAAATGACTTACATATCGGAGGTGATTACTTCGGATAGGGGTGTTTTAGTAAGGCCCTTCATGTTAGCAGAGGATGTTTGTAATTACCCTGAATTTGAACATGCTGCAAGCAGGTAGCAGTTCTAGTATGGACATTTTACTCATCTAATCCCTATTTATCAATTAGACAATGCCATAAGGAATTCCATGTTCCCATAAGCGGATTCAAGATTTTAGTTTGATATCTTTAAGGTTCTTAGCATTGAACTCATTGTACTTTTGGAAGTATGTAGTCAACAACAACAACAAAAAACCCAGTGTGATCCCACATGTGTGTTGAGTTGTGGAGCCTAATTCACCGCCGACACTATGAAGACCCTACGCAGTGTGTGGCTCACCGGTTTTCACTATATATAAATTAGGGCGCCATTTTTCTTTCGAAGTGTGGTCGAAAAAGAGAGAAAGAGAGAATTGTAAACTCAAAACTCCATTATAGTAAAATCTGCAGCGGCAAAGTGGGTGTAGCTCTCGCATTGAGGGTGAACCACTATAAATATGTGTGTGTTATTTGTTCTTCGCTTATTTACTATTTTTTTATTAGGTAGGATTTGGGACGTAAATCCTAACAACTGGTATCAAGAGCGACAAGTTGTGTTGAGATTCAGAAAATAATGGGAGGCAAAGATGGTTCGATGCACGACATCGGGAAATTTGATGGTACATATTATGCATTTTGGAGAATGCATATTGAAGAATATTTGTACGGCAGAAAGCTTCATCAATCGTTGAGCCCTAAGACAGAAGAGATGAATGATGCAGATTGGAATTTCCTTGACATACAGGTTCTAGGAGTAATCCAATTGACGTTGTCAAAGATTGTTGCTCACAACGTGGCGAATGAGAAGACCACCGATGGCATGATGAAGGTTCTGTCCGACATGTATTAGAAACCTTCGGCAAACAATAAAGAATTTCTCATGAAGAAATGATTTCATCTAAAGATGAAGGAAGGTGCTCCTGTTGCAATGCACGTGAATGAATTCAACACGATTGTTAATAAATTGTCATTTGTTACAATCGAGTTTGAAGATGAAGTGCAAGCCCTAATTTTGCTGGCGTCTCTACCGAATAGTTGGGAGCCGATGAGAGCAGCGGTTAGTAATTCTGTTGGCAGTGATAAACTGAAATTCAACGATGTTAGAGATCGTATCCTTACTGGGAGAAGTTCACAGGATAGATTATGGTAAAGCATCGACAAGTTTTGCATTAAATATTGAGAACAGAGGAAGAAATTATGATAGAAACTACAACCAAAATAAGGGCAAGTCAAAGTCAAGGAATGGCAGGGGTCATTCCAAATCCGGGCGAACACTTGAGTGTTGGAACTGTGGGAAACCTGGTCACATCAAGAAGAATTCCAGGGCACCGAAGAATGAGGACAACAAGGGGAGTGGAATCAATGCTGCCACTGAAGACATTGATGATGCGCTGTCGTTATCTGTTGACAGCCCGATCGACTCTTGGGTGCTTGACTCAGGAGCATATTTCCACACCATCTCACATCGTGATATAATAATGAATTATGTTGCTGGGAATCACGACAAAGTTTATTTAGCAGGTGGTGAGCCTTTAGACATTGTTGGTACTGGAGATATTACTTTGAAGATGTCAAATGGACACGTGTGGAAGATCACAAAGGTCAGACATATGCCGAAGCTGATGCGTAAGCTGATCTCAGTGAGTCAGCTTGATAATGAGGGACATAATATTAACTTTGGTAATAAGTCCTGGAAGGTGACGAAAGGCGCTATGATAGTTGATCGAGATAAGAAAACTGGCACTCTTTATATGACGATGAGTTGTTGTGATACAGTCGTTGTTGTTGACAACACAAAGAAGATAGAGTTGTGGCACTGCAGGCTGGGGCATATGAGCGAGAAAGGGATGAAGCTTTTAGTGACTAACGGTATGATTTCGAAGCTGAAGTTGGTGGACCATCATATCTGTGAGATCTGCATTCTCAAAAAATAAAAGTGAGTAAGTTTTTCAAACGCAGGTAGGGAATTGAAGGTCGAGAAGCTTGAATTGGTGCACACTGACGTGTGGGGACCTGCCACTGTCCCCTCACTTAGAGGATCACATTACTACGTGACCTTCATTGATGATTCAACTAGAAAGCTATGGGTCTATTTTATGAAAAATAAATCTGATGTGTTCACTGTCTTCAAAAGGTGGAAAGCCATGGTCGAGAATGAGACAAACCTCAAGTTGAAGAGCTTGAGGTCTGACAACGGTGGAGAATACATTGATGGTGACTTCAAACGGTTTTGTGCTGATAATGGGATCAAGATGGTGAAGACTATTCCTGGAATGCCCCAACAAAATGGAATAGCGGAAAGGATGAATCGAACATTGAACGAGCGTGAACGGAGCATGAGAATACACGTTGGACTGCCCAAGACATTCTGGGAAGAAGTAATCAATACCGCAGACTTCTTAATTAACAGAGGACCGTCTGTTCGTTTGGGTGTCAGAATTCCAGAAGAGGCTTGGAGTGAAAAAAAGGTAAATCTTTCTTTTCTGAAAATGTTTGGTTGCTTATCCTATGTTCATATTGATGATATTTCTAGAAGTAAACTTGATGTAAAATCTAAGAAGTGTTATTTTATTGGCTATGGTGACACCGAGTTTGGTTATCGATTCTGGGATGACCAAAATCGGAAGATCGTTCAAAAGCAGGGACGTCGTCTTCTATGAACAGGTGTTGTACAAGGACAAGTTGAGGGAAAGTTCAGAATGTAAGAACAAGGAATTATAAATAGTTGATTTGAGAGACTTCTCAAGACCCGAGCTACAACCAGGTACTACTGAGGTAGAGGAACAAGTCAGTTATGGCGAGGTTGATGAAAATAT
The DNA here is from genome assembly GCA_034509755.1 of Anisodus tanguticus. Lineage (NCBI taxonomy): Eukaryota > Viridiplantae > Streptophyta > Magnoliopsida > Solanales > Solanaceae > Anisodus > Anisodus tanguticus. The sequence continues at coordinate 26,495,067 of CM067541.1, read as the reverse complement.
TTATTCTGAAATAAATCAGCGAACGCCGATCACAGAATTACGCAGATCATTCAGGATCAGTAAGCAGGTTCACAGGTTCTCTCCATCCCTCAACTATATTTTGCTCACTGACATAGGGGAGTCAGAATGTTACGAAGAATCAATGCAAGTTGATGAATCGATCAAGTGGGAGCTGGCAATGAAAGATGAGATGGACTCACTGTTGTCAAATCGTACATGGGAGTTAGCTAAGTTACCAGAGGAGAAGAAGGCATTGCAGAACAAATGAGTCTACCAGATCAAGGAAGAACACAGTGAAAGTAAGCGCTATAAAGCAAGGCTGGTTGTGAAGGTATTTTAACAGAAAGAAGGCATTGACTACCCGGAGATCTTCTCTCCCGTAGTCAAGTTGGTGACAATCAAAACTATTTTTGGGGTGGTAGCAAAGCATCTGCATCTTCAATAGATAGACGTGAAAACTATTTTTCTTCACGGTGATTTAGATGAGAAAATCTACATGAAACAACCTGAGGGATTTAAGGTCAAAGGGAAAGAGAATCTTATGTGTAAGCTTTAAAAGAGCATGTACGGACTGAAACAGGCTCCAAGACAGTGGTATAAGAAGTTTGACATCTTTATGAAGAAAGCCAAGTTCGTAACGTGCGAAGTAGATCGTTGTTGTTACTTCAAGAGATTTGAAGACTCCTACATGATACTGCTTCTTTATGTTGACGACATGCTAATCATAGGAGCAGACCTACATGAGATTAATAGGCTGAAAAAGAAGTTGTCAGAAGAATTTGCAATGAAGGATCTGGGAGCCGCAAAGCAGATCCTTGGGATGAGAATCATCATAAGTAAAAAGGGCCTCAAGCTCTCACAAGAAGAATACATGAAGAAGGTTCTCAAGTGATTCAACATGGATGATGCCAAGCCAGTCAATACTCCCTTGGCTGGACACTTTCATTTGTCAAAAGATCAGTCGTCGATGACCGAGGACGAGATGAAGCATATGGACAAGGTACCTCTCTCCTGAAGTATCTGTCAGTAATGGAAGCATCCATAAGTTGTGTCCTTGGTCAGCATGAATGCCTCTACTATTGGCAATCTTATGTATGTGATGGTATGTACGAGGCCAGACATTGCATATGCAATGGGAGTTGTTAGCAGGTTTATAAGCAATCCAGGAAAGCAACACTGGGAGGCTGTGAAGTGGATTTTCAGATATCTGAAGGGCAGCTCGAGTTCAGCTTTGTGTTTTCGAAAGTCAAAGACAGGATTGAAGGGATATGTTGATGCTGACAATGGTGGTGATGTTGATAGTAGAAAGAGCACATCCGGGTATTGAGTCAATTAGTCCTTGGCCTCAACGTGTTCTCATGGTATCAATATTCTTTAATGGGGCACTTAAATGACTTACATATCGAAGGTGATTACTTCATATAGGGGTGTTTTAGTAAGGCCCTTCTTGTTAGCAGAGGATGTTTGTAATTACCCTGAATTTGAACATGTTGCAAGCAGGTAGCAGTTCTAGTATGGACATTTTACTCCTCTAATCCCTATTTATCAATTAGACAATGTCATAAGGAATTCCATGTTTCCATAAGCGGATTCAAGATTTTAGTTTGATATCTTTAAGGATGTAGGATGTAGTCATAATTTACTATTTTTTTGAAATTTTAATGGTTTTTCACATTTCTATCAATGTTTCTTGTTGAAATAATGGGTTTAGTGGAACTCGTTGAACATAGGCTCTATCCGCCTCTACATGTTCTCATGTTCCTATACATCTTTCTGATTTTCTCATGTTCTAATATTTCGCTACGACCTCACATGTTGGAGTTTTCTAAGTGTTCGATATTTGAGCGACTTTGCAGTTAGAAGCTCCGGTGGCCAGTGTGTGGGTTGGATACTCCATTTCCTCTCATGTTCGAACCCTTCTACTTGCCTACAAAGAACAAGGTAACACGTCTTGAAACTTCTTTCATTTTCAAAAGATGTGACTCAAGTGCCTACAAAGAACAAGGTAACACGTCTTGAAACTTCTTTCATTTTCAAAAGATTTGACTCAAGACTTTGACTAAAGTGCTGCTCTTTTTTGCTTACAGATACTGGACGCAATCAAATCTACTGTGAATTACTAGTGCTCATTCAGTCCTGTGGAGACACTGGAGTGTTATTAGTTAACATTTATGTGTATTGCCATAGATTATGATTCTGGTTTCTCAATTAACAAACAAAGACAAAACATTTCCTGTTATTGGTACTGTTAATAATAATTTATGCAACAAAAAGAAAATCCTGTATTCAAGTTACACCTGTCTTCTGGCGCTGGCTCACTGCTATAATCTTTTGGTGCATAAGCTGCTGCTTTTTTGAATCTAGATCGTCCATCTTATATGGCCTAATGATGATCCATCATTATAGAGGTAATTGGTGAAAAATGAGCATTTTGGATCAGTTTGAGTTGCTCAGAAGTGCTCCTTGCTTTCCTTCAGTTGTTTTATCAAAATTTCGATGCCCCGCTTTTTTCTATTTCAATAACTTTTAAAGTTCGGAAAAGAATTACTTACTTTCTACATTTAAAGGGGTAATTTGAATTTTACTAAACTGTTCATGACTCTAGAAATTTGTTAGTTAGTACTCCCTCCATTTTAAAATGTTTGTCTGATTTTGAGTTGACGCGAAGTTTGAAAAATGAAAAAAGACTTTTGAATCATGTGGTTGTTAACTAAAGAAACGTAGAATATATCAAAATGTCATTTAATCTTGTGGTTTTCAACATGTCATATGGACAGTTGGAATAAAAGAATTGTCAAAAAAAGGGATATTTCTTTTTAAACGAACTAAAAAGAAAAGTAAGTCAAACATTTTGAAACAGAGGAGTAATAAATTTCCCCTCAATATACTTGCGTAGAAGCTGGACAGAAGTATCAAAAATCTGAAGCAAAAAGCTTGGCCTTTCCGTATATTATGACTACATGCCGAAAAGAAAAAGTGGGAAAACAAACGGATCGTAGATTTTATTTTTAAGAGGAAGTTCACGAGGACACTGAAAAGTTTGTTGTACGAGGATCAAAGGCAAACAAACACCCTTCAATCTTCCACTTCATTATTGCTCAATGTACTATATCAAATGAAGCACCCTTCAATCTCCCACTTTATTATGCTTCTTGTGTTCAATATACTACTTTATGGATATTAAAAATATTTTCTATATAAACACAAGATCAAATCATGCTAACACAAACAATGGATGTCGAACATGTCCTCAACTACCCAGAAAAAAATATAGTTGCACAGTTGTTGACTGATGAAGAAATAATTGAGAGCGTTATGGGAACTGATAAAGGTGATTAAGATGATGATGAAAGTTCTACAGTAGAGTCCCCTTCGCGAAACGAGGCTATTAAAGTGGCAATCACATTGAATAATTTCTTGTTGAGGTATGAGAAAACAACACCAGAAGTTCTTACAATGATAAAAAAAATTAGAGATGAGATTCAATGTGACATTGATTTCAACAAAAAACAAAAGACAATTGAGTCATTTTTCAAGAAGTCTTCATAAATGTATATAAGAAATTATTAATTTATATTTTACATGCGGTCTATATGTAATCAAAATGTATTATCTTATAATTTTAGCGAATTATTAATTTAACACGTTATTATATTATCTAAGAGAATTTATTAAATAATCGAATATTAATTAATAGAGTTTCTACTGTATTTAGCTAGTTAGTTGATATGATGAGAAGTTATATGAAAAACATCAAAGTTTTGCCCTTATAATAAAGTACACAGCTTACTTCCCCTTACTAATCTTTCCAGGGGTAACGGATAACGGCTTCTGATAGATTGATGTTTTCTAGAAAAAAATCTGTAATGTAACTCCGTGTGTTCATATGCATCATTGGAGACCTATTTTTCAGTTTTGGGAGGATTAATTGTCATGGCTCCTTCCAAGCCAAGTGTTGCAAGAAATAGAGGCTAATTGGTCATTGGTGCAGCTTATTTTATGATAAGAAAGAAAACAAAGCCAGCCTATAAATGAACTACAGTACTAAGATGATGAAATGCATCACGAAAATAACATGCGCCAATACTTGAGGAGTATTACCATGCCAATGTCATCACTCAAATGAATGGCTCGTCAACTATATATACAAAGCTAATATACACGGTTCTTAAATTGTAAAGGGAACCCAGTATCCTCATTTCATAAAATTCTGTAGGCTGTTAAATTTTATGAAAATAAAGCTGGCATTTAAGAACAGGTAAAACGTTCGGCATAGATGGCAAGTTAAGCACACACATTTCCAGGTCAAACTGAAGAAAACTAAACCAAAAAGCCGCATTCAAGCATTATAGACTCAACAAGTACAATAAATTGGGAACCAACGACCAGTTTTTTTTTTTTGGGTCCTAAATTGAAATTTATGATATGCTACAAGTGAAGTAACACAGTTATTATCCCAATCTTGTTAAAGTTCCAACCTATCAGTTGCAACTTGAACAAACTTTCCACAAAAGCCGATGCCTGATTTGTAGAATATCTACAATTAAGAAAAAACAAAGAAGTCTCCAAATCTGAACCACCCTGCAGTTAGTCATAGCAGATGCTCCACTGCATGAAACAGCCTATCCATTCTGCAAGCAACAACCAGTGTAATATAAAGATGAGGATACATTATATTGTTATATAAATGCAACAGGCCTCCGTACAATTGCATATGGTGTCAAATAGAGAATACCCCACCCCTCTTTTTCCAAACTGCATGAGCTTCTCCCCACAAATTATTTCATCCTTTAAAGGAGGCAGCCCGGTGCACTAAGCTCCCGCTATGCGCTGGGTCCGGAAAAAGGCCGGACCACAAGGGTCTTCTTTTCTGAATTTCTTTCGGTTAAAAGTTGACACAACACTAGCTTCAACATTGCATGACAAAGAATTTCAGTTTTTCTCTCACCAATTAATGGGTTCACTATTCCATCCAAAAGCAAGACGTAGTAAATCATTTTTCCTGACTGCATTTACTACTACAAATAAGCACTAGAAAGTTACACCTTACGTCTTAATGCATGTTAACTAATTGACTAGTGGTAGTGGTTTACGACCACTTATGATACTAATCAGTAATCCCCTTATCACATATTTACAAGGGTATGACCTCCCCCCCCCCCCCCCTTCTGCTGAGTGATGGACTAATATTTTACTACCCCAAACAAAAATTATGCATATACAAACAGCCTATCGTCATACCATTGCTGATTCTTCCTGAACTCAGTAAGAACTGGGTATATGTTCTCAAACGCAGTATATGTCTCATCTCTAACCTGAAATACATATCAAATGCGTATTAAGGTATACCACCAGCATAACATGTTGAGATTTAGTGAAGAATCCATTAACAGGCAGATACTATGTATTACCTTGGCTCCTGTGATGACAATTTTCCCAGAAACAAAAATAAGCAGCACTATTTTTGGTTGTTTCATGCGATATATTAATCCAGGAAATAGTTCTGGCTCGTACTGTACCAAGAGAAATGGAAGATGATAAATACAAGGAAGCACAATAACTATCAAGTCAACATACTGGTCTCTATCTGTTAGAAATCCCACTAAAAGGTTTTTTTGACTTTCTATTTAAGACATCAATAATTCTAATGAATATATCAAGGTACTGAAACCTAAGTTGCGCGGACTCTCCGTTTTGGTACCGGATACGGTCAACCAACTTCGGATACTTTTATCGGAGTACATCAAAAATTGGAGGGGGGGATTGATATTTGCTTTCTCAAAATTAAAGATAAAACGGATTTAAGATAAGGGAAATGGAATACCTTCAATGTTATAGTATTTTTGTCTCATTTTTGCTGCTTCGTGTTTCAAAGAAACCAAGAATTCAAGGTCGTGTTCTGAGTTTGGATGATAGACAGTGGCAGCGATATTATAGCTCTATTTTTTATAATTTTGAATTTTCTTTAGCCGAATCCTCTCACCCGTATCAATACATGAATACGCACCCCCGAATCTTAAAATTTAGATTTTGCCTAATTCAACACACATATATGTACCCGTATCGGATACCCGCACCCGAGTCCGAGCAACTTAGACTGAAACTCAAGCATCGCCACCTAGACCAACCACTTGGAACTATGTACCAGTTGCTTTTCAGGTCAAAAACAATGAAGAACTAATTTTAGAACACAAATCATAAATGAAGCATGGGGGACAGTTAAACAACAAACCACTCCCTATTATGGTACAACCTTTACCCCTACAAATCAATTATTCAATTAAATTTGGAACATGTCAAGAGAAATGCATACCAAGATTCTTACGAAAAAAGGCATGTCTTGGACTGGCAAGGGAAGAAGATCCGAAAAGCATGCCAAAAAGTTCTTTGCCGGTCAGTGGACTCAAGCTACTTGGACACACATCAAGATCTAAGTTGACCCTTTATCCATCTCTATCAAATTCAGTTAAATAAATGGTTTCTCTATTAATGGATGATATTACGTAAAGTTAAATTGACTAACGTGATTATATTATTGAGGACGGAAAATTAATAGTAGTAATTGAGATAAGGAAACATCAAATCATGGTTTAAGTTTGAATTGTTAATGGATATAAGTAATAGAAGATATGAAGTTCTACAGTGTGTCAAATACTTCAGACTTGTCAAAACATAGGATGTCATAGGTGGATTATCATTCATGACCAAGATTTTTTGTCACTTCCATTCAATGCCATTTGAAGTTAACCCATGGTTCAACCATGACCATGACCTAGTTATTTCCAACCACTTTGAGGAAAAGATTGATATTCCTCATGCTTGCTTATTCTGTGCTACAAAAAACTGTTGTTAACCAGCATAAAATACCAGACCCTTTGAAGTTCTGTGCATTTCAAATAACCTACGCTTCCAAGACAATTGACATGAAGAGATAGCAGGTCAACAATACCTAATATCTAAAACCAACAATATATTGAATCTTGGGAATTTTTATCTGTTACCAATAGAATTGCGGGATACTGCATATGAAGACTGATAAATAGGAAGACATGTTGAGGAAAAAGGTAACTAACACCTCCAACAGTATAACTTTAAAAGGAACAATATATTGAAATTTCAAAACTTGATCTGCTATAGATGCAATTACAGGAGAAACATAACGAAATAATCAATTGCATGAAGGGCTTACAGGTACAATAAGCATTGCAATTACAATATTCACTAAAATTATGAATAATGAGAAATAGTGATACACGTCAATACTTACACTTGAGAAAGCACCGTGAGCATACGCAAGGCCTTCAAGTCGAATAGGAAATTTAACATCACAAGAACCTACTATATTCTGGATCTTAAAATCCTACAATGGAGCAAAACAGTTCAAGAAACTGAAACTTATAGCAGAAAACAAGAAAAAGAACAATAGCTAGACTAAGGATTTCTGATAACAAGTGCTACTTTATTTGTGAATGCTTCCCTAAAACTACAACCAAAGAAAAAGCAAAGTCAGTTTTAAGACATTATGAAGCAGTTCCAAAACAAGTGCTAATTCGTGAACCAAAAGAAATATCTTTTAGCCGCTTCCAGAACATTGCAAAATGAGTACTGCAGGCTTTCAATCACATATCCCAGCTCAGCAGTGACTATAGGGTCTCTGCACAACTTATTGATCGAGGTTGTAAGTTTACTTTTTGCCTTGATTCATGGGAATATCAAAGCACCAAAGCAGTTTGCAGGATAAACCACTCCCTCCGCAGGCTGGCTCGAATCAGGATTCTGATTTGTCTTTTGTGGTGAAATCCTTAATATAATTAAATTCCTCTTATTTATCTATGCGGTATTTACATGAGAATAGGTACCATCATTGACGGATTAGATGCAGATATAGTGGAATAGATCCAAAAGGTGTAGTTCTGAAATTGAAATTTAGAAAAGAGTTTGCAGTCTCAAAATGGAAAAAAATGTTTCAAAACTGTGAAGAATGCATTAATTAGGATGGAAACATATAAACTTCTTTTCCTTTTCTTTTTTTTTTTTCTGAAGAGGTAGTTTTCTTCCTCCCATTCGTTATTTTCATTTTCACATTCAGGATGAGGGAATGTCAATATCTGTCTATAAAATCCCAACAAACTGAATAACTGAGTGATGGTGGTTACCTTAAACTTGGCTGGAAAACCAAGCTTTTGAATGATTCTAGCATACTGAAAGATTAGAAAAACATCAAAATAAGAAAGATAAGTACTTGAAAATAAAAAAGAAATTGAGAACTTAACAATTTCTTAAAATAACTACTATTAAGACAAAAAAGGCTCGCTGAACTGTCGGGACCTTTTCAAGAAATATAATGGACTGATCCTTGATCCAAATTAGATTTATCTAAAGGATACAATACTAGCTATTAACTAGTACATACTTTCCGGGCGGCCAGCTTTGACTGCTGTTCACTTTTGGCGCCAGTGCAAACCTGAGATGGATAAACTCACACTTCAAAAGTAGATAACAATATTTACCAACATTGGAAAGTTAATCATAAGGTTATATTATAGTTTCCAGAATTATCTGAAACAATCAAAACTTAATCAGCAACAATGCCAATACTTGCTAAAACCAAACCGTCGTTTAGAACATACCATCTTCCCGGAAGCAAAAATCAATGCTGTAGTTTTTGGTTCTCTAATTCTCATGATAACTGCAGCAAAACGCTGAAAGCACAACATATTGTTAAAAGTAATATAGACTTTCATTCTCAATTGCTTGACAAAGGAAGCACTGCCGATACAACATCCAAATATTCGTAAATAGTCTGTTCAGCAGATCCAACTAGAATACGGTGACGAAACAAGTTTACTATAACTTTAGATGCAAATATAAACAATCGCTACTTAATTGCTCTATACACAAATTATTGTCATAGTAATATTTTTACATAGATACCTTATAATAAAGATAGAATACCTACTTTTAATGATTCATGGATTACACTAAATGAAACTGTCGCAATTCTACTAATTGTCAAACCTTAAATATATCGTTTTAGAGCCTTACCCAAAATCACGCAAACAAGGTATAAAAAACAAATATAGGAGCTATAACTAAGTAGAAATACAGTAACACAATACTGACCAATTCCTAGCTCACATGGGCCAGTTGGTTAGTTGAGCATAATTTTTATCACAGTTGATATATAGCACAGAGATATACCTTTGGATTGTACTCTGCATTTCGAGCTTGGAGTGCAATAGCTTTCAGGTCCAACTTGCAGTCCAAGTTCACCGTTGAGACAATGTTCCTAGCAGTGAAAAAGAATGACAGATGCATAGGTCACTTAGTGGAAATCTACTTTTAAAACTACACACTAATTGCTGCTTGCACCAATCACCCTAATCATTATCAGAAGTTATTTGTTTACAACTTCTCAAAGTTCATAATAAAAAAATTTATGACCCAAACTTCCCTTTCTAGAAATTTTCAGTTCTGTCTCCAATTTCTCTATTTTCTTTGTTTTTCTTGATAACAGAGAAATCCCCGAGGGAGCACGGTTCAAAACTGGTGGATATCAATAGTACCCCCTCCATTTTAATACAATTGATAATATTTGTTTCCCAAAACAATAATTTGACAAATTAATTACATTAAAAACGGTCAGCCCGGTGTACTAAGCTCCTACTATGTGCGGGGTGTGGAGAAGGCCCGGACCACAAGGGTCTATTGTACGCAGTCTTACCCTGCTTTCCTGCAAACGGTTGTTTCCACGACTTGAACACGTGACCTCCTGGTCACATGGCAACAACTTTACCAATTATTCCAAGGCTCCCCTTCTAACAAATTATTACATTATATTTTAAAAAATCAAATAAAACACTAAACTTTTGGGACAGGAGTTACCAACCAATGACTTGTAAACAATTCATAGACCCTATTACTGGATTTTATAGGAGATAAAGTTAGTACAACTGATAAGAATTAACTTACTGCAGCGTAGGAACTATTCCAGAAGGGTGCTTGGAAAGATCCACTGGCTGGCTCCCCTCCAATCCCTGATCCGCCATTCCTCTTTTCACCTAATCCTTTCTCTACAAAATGGAATTAAAGTAGCAGATAGAATCAATTTCTCGTTAATAAATAATACAACTATTGTACATCAATAACAATTGCTTTATTATTTTGTTCTTAGCCGAGGGTCTATTGAAAACAGCCTCAGGTAGGGTAAGGTCTACGTCCAACCTATTCCCCAGCCCTCACTAGTGGAATTACACGGGGTATGTTGTTGTTACTGTACATCAATAACAAGCTAGTTGGGTATGCTATATAAATCCTCACTACCCATGTAGCTCCATTTAGACCCCATATTACTTGGACTCTCCAAAACTGTTGCTATACCTGTGTTGAGCAAAATAATTTAGACCTGTCCTAATCCAATATTCAGAAATTTAGGTTCCGTAACACAAAAAGTTACCTACAATTTCTACAGAATCAATATTTATTCATCAATAATGAAAATAGTAATTCAGGGTTTAATTTTTATTTCAGGGATAGTCTTGTTAAAGCAAATTCAAAAATTAAATGCCTATAACACATCCAATAGAACATGGAAAATAAACTATAGTATAATGTCGCAACATAGACTTTAATTGAAATAGCAAATGTATAATGAAACAACATGAGATAGATGATGAAAAAATGGGTCAGATCCAGACCCTTGAAGGCAAAATCTAAAACTAGGTTTTGCTGAATTGGAGCTCAGAATTGACAAAAAGGTTGATTTTTAGAAAGAAAAAGGAGGTAAGAATTTTGAAAGAATGCTTCTTTTATATCAAAGGGGAAGACAAGATTTTATGTAGAGCCACAAGGAGGAGGAGTTTGAGAGAGAACGAGAGCTCTTTATGCGAGAGCCGTGTGGGATTTGTGTATTTCTGTGATTAAAGGGTGTGTGTAATTTACTCAATTACCCTCAAATGGTTGAGAGTAGAATGGTAATATTGCTTGCTCAATAAAGGCATGTGAATTGCCAAGTAGATCAAGGAAATTATTTTGGTAATATTAATATTATTGCTGATTTTGAATACAAATAGGTTTTGGCTATAGTAATTATTTAGGCAAAATACTTTAAAATCTCTCTAAAATTGGCGCAGTTTTTTTAGATCCTTCTAAATTTTTAATCCCCCCTCTCCTCAAGCTTGGTTTTTTTATAGCCATAACCCCGCAATACACTCGACTGCTATGTAAATGTTTTGTCCATGTGACATTTTTTAAAATAAAAATATTTTTTAATTATTTTTAGATTTTCTTTTTCTGCTCAAATTAGTAAAAACCGTGCTAGAACTCCACATTTTAGACGAAAAAGTTTATTTAGCTAAAAATAATGGAATTTTAGCAATTATTTTTACAGAGTTCGGTAAAAAAAAAAGAACTACATTGTTGAAACAAATAGTAATTATTATGTTTAAATTAGATATAGTAAGAATTATGCAATTGGAACTTCGTTATATTATTGCTATTTTTTTATTTTACTAAAAATAAAGGAGCTATAACCAAAAAAATTTAATAAATTTGGCCGGTAAAAGAAAAAAGAAAATAGCTGAAATAAATAGGCAATAAGTTAATTCTTATCACTTGTACTAACTTTATCTCCTATAAAAGCCGGTAATAGGGTCTATGAATTGTTTACAAGTCATTGGTCGGTAACTCCCGTCCCAAAAGCTTAGTGTTTTATTTGACATTAATTTGTGTATGGAGCAATTAAGTAGCTGGTAGGTATTCTATCATTATTATAAGGTATCTATGTAAAAATATTACTATGACATTAATTTGTGTATAGAGCAATTAAGTAGCGATTGTTTATATTTGCATCTAAAGTTATACTACTTAACTTGTTTTGTCACCGTATTTTAGTTGAATCTGCTAAACAAACTATTTATGAATATTTGGATGTTGTATCGGCAGTGCTTCCTTTGTCAAGCAATTGAGAATGAAAGTCTATATTACTTTTAACAATATGATTTGATGCAGTTATCATGAGAATTAGAGAACCAAAAACTACAGCATTGATTTTTGCTTCCGGGAAGATGGTATGTTCTAAACGACGGTTTGGTTTTAGCAAGTATTGGCATTGTTGCTAATTAAGTTTTTGATTGTTTCAGATAATTCTGGAAACTATAATACAACCTTATGATGAACTTCCTATTGTTATCTAATTTTCAAGTGTGAGTTTATCTATCTCTGGTTTGCACTGGCGCCAAAAGTGAACAACAGTCAAAGCTGGCAGCCCAGAAAGTATATACTAGTTAATAGCTAGTATTGTATCCTTTAGATAATTCTAATTTGGGTTAAGGATCAGTCCATTATATTTCTTGAAAAGGTCCTGACAATTCAGCGAGACTTTTGTCTTATAGTAGTTATTTTAAGAAATCCTTGCGCGAACCTACTAGCCCATTACCCGGATACTCGACCTCCACACCCTCCTATCAAGAGTCATGTCCTCGGTAAGTTGAAGTTGTGTCATGTCCTTCCTAATCACCTCTCCCCATGACTTCTTCGACCTACACATAACATTACATCAGGTAACCTTTAAGGTGAAAGCAAACTTCATACACACCCTTTATACCATAGGTTTTACTCACACAGACACAAATATATAAACTAAGTTTGGCTCTAACATGACACTGATCATGGCTAAATTACTGAACAACCAAATACCAACAAGACATGCCATCAACATACCATAATCCCTTCAAAAGGAAAAAGAAACATGCTAAGCTAAAGGCTAGGTAGATTCATAACAACACTTTAAACATGCTACACAGCTCTAATGATTAATTATGCTAATTTAATTACAAGAAAACACTTAACTCTTATAAAACTAATCATAAAAACCATCTATACAAGTCTAAAAAGCATCTAACATCCCTAACTTAATCTAAAGTACTTAAACAACATATAATAGGCATGAAAAAACATGAACAACTAAGCTAAATACTTAACTAAGCACATAATAAAACTGAGGAGAGGATGGTGTAGGTCGAAGAAGACTTGGGGAGAGGTGGTTAGGAAGGACATGACGCAACTTCAACTTACCGAGGACATGACCCTTGATAGAATGTTGTGGAGGTCGAGTATCCGGGTAAAGGGCTAGTAGGTTCGCGCAAGGATTTCTCTTCCTCACTAGGAGTATTACTATCTTTGTACATTAGCTTATTTTATAGATCTTTATTACGACTCAGTTGTTACTTAACTTCATCTACCTTATTATATTATTGTCTTTATTTATCTCTATTGTTGTTATTACTGCCTATTATTATTATTGTCTTTGCATCTTATGTTGAGCCGAGGGTCTATCCGAAACAGTCTCCCCACCTTCACAAGATAGAGTTAAGGTGTGCGTATACTCTAGCCTCCCCAGACTCCACCTAGTAGGATTATACTGAGTATGTTGTTGTTATTATTTTTTATTTCTTGTTTAGGTTCAATGACTATTTATTTCAACTATTTTCTTTTTCCTTTTACAGGCCAAATTTATTTTAAAAAAATTGGTTAGAGCTCCTTTATTTTTAGTAAAATAAAAAAATAGCAATAATATAAAGAAGTTCCAATTGCATATATCTTACTATATCTAATTTAAACATAATAATTACTATTTGTTTCAACAATGTAGTTCTTTTTTTTACCGAACTCTATAAAAATAATTGCTAAAATTCCATTATTTTTAGCTAAATAAATTTTTTCGCCTAAAATGTGGAGTTCTAGCACGTTTTTTTAAACTAATTTGACCGGAAAAAGAAAATCTAAAAATAATTAAAAAATATTTTTATTTTTAAAAAATGTCACATGGACAATATTTTACATAGCGGTCGAGTGAATTTCACTCTCTTAGGATGAGATTGTGCGGGGTTAAGGTTATAAAAAACAAGCTTGAGGGGAGGGGGGTAATTAAGATGATTGAAAATTTAGGAGGATCTCAAAAAACCGCGCCTATATTAGAGAGATTTTTAAGTATTTTGCCTAAATAATTACTATAGCCAAAACCTATTTGTATTCAAAATCATCAATAATATGACCAAAATAATTCCCTTGATCTACTTGTCATTCACAAGTAGGGATGGCAACGGATCGGATCTGGACCTGATCCTACTAGATCCAGATCCAGATCCATTTTTCATACCTGAATCCAGATCCGGATCCAGATCCATCGGGTTCATAAAAATCAGATCCAAATTCGGATCCACCGGGTCCACGGATCGGATCTGGATCCACATGTAAAAAAAAATTGTCTTGCTAAGAATGTAACTTTGCTAAGAATTTTTTTTTGAACTGACAAACGATTTTTACTTAGCTAACAGTTTACTGTGTTTCAATTATGAAATGTTCATATGAGATATTTTGTTCATTGTCTCATTTTGATTGTGAGCTATTAATTGAAAATGTTGGACACTGACAATAGTTGTGAAAAATGCTGACTAGTATTTCTACAATACAGAACTTGCATGTGTTTGAAATCTTCACAAATGAAGTGAATATAATTTTAACTACTTGTCTATGGAGATGTTAGTCATTCACTAATATAACATTGATTTTATATCGAAGTTACCTCTTTATTTTTTGGTTTTTGAGTTAACGCGGGGATAAATTAAACTTGTTTTGAGAATTAAACTTGCAAGGATGTGCTTAGCAATTTTAATAAAATACTTATAAAATTACATTCTAGGTTATGAATATATTTAATAAAAAATAAATCCACGGGTCGGATCTGGACCGGATACGGATCTCAAATACAAGATCCAGATCCAGATCCGATCCGTCAGAAATAGATCCGGGTCCAATCCGAATACGTCGGGTTCAAATTTTAAAGATCCATATCCTATAAAACGGATCTGGATCCACCAGATCCGGATCGGATCCAGGATGCACTGCCATCTCTATTCACAAGCCTTTATTGAGCAAGCAATATTACCATTCTACTCTCAACCATGTGAGGGCCACACCCTTTATCATACAAATACTCATATCCCACACGGCTGTCGCATCTCTTGACAGATTTCTCTCTCAAACTCCTCTCTCTATAACCCTTCCTTATGGCTCTGCATATAATCTTATCTTCCCCTTTGATATAAAAGAAGCATTCTTTCAAAATTCTTACCTCATTTTTCTTTCTAAAAATCAACATTTTTGTCAATTCTGAGCTCCAATTCAGCAAAACCTAGTTTTAGATTTTGCCTTCAAGGGTCTGGATCTGACCCATTTTTTCATTTCATTATACATTTGGGTTTTATTCATTTGCTAGTTCAATTAAAGTCTATGTTGCGAATTTATGCGACATTATACTATAATTTATTTTCCATGTTCTATTGGATGTGTTATAGGCATTTAATCTTGAATTTACTTTTAACGAGACTTTTTAACAATCAAACCCTGTATTACTATTTTCATTATTGATTAAGAGATATTGAGTCTGTAGAAACTGTAGGTAACTTTTAGTGTTAGGGAACCTAAATTTATGAATATTAGATTAGGACAGGTCTAAATTATTTTGCTCGGACTCTTCAAAAATGTTATTGGGTGCATGTCAGATCCCAACACAGGTATAACAATGGTTTTGGAGAGTCCAAGCAATATAGGGTCTAAATGAAGATACATGGGTAGTGAGTATTTATATAGCATACCCAACTAGCTTGTTATTGATGTACAGTAACAACATACCCAGTGTAATCCCACTAGAGGGGTCTGGGGAGTAGGTTGTACGCAGACCTTACCCTTAACCTTGGAAGGTAGGGAGACTGGTTTCAATAGACCATCGGCTAAGAACAAAATAATAAAGCAATTGTTATTGATGTACAGTAGTTGTATTATTTATTAACGAGAAATTGAATCTATCTCCCTACCTTGGAAGGTAAGGAGACTGTTTTCAATAGACCATCGGCTAAGAACAAAAGAATAAAGCAATTGTTATTGATGTATAGTAGTTGTATTATTTATTAACGAAAAATTGAATCTATATGCTACTTTAATTCCATTTTGTAGAGAAAGGATTATGTGAAAAGAGGAATGGCGGATCAGGGATTGGAGGGGAGCCAGCCAGTGGATCTTTCCAAGCATCCTTCTGGAGTAGTCCCTACGTTGCAGTAAGTTAATTCTTATCACTTGTACAAACTTTATCTCCTATAAAATCCAGTAATAGGGTCTATGAATTGTTTACAAGTCATTGGTCGGTAACTCCTGTCCCCAAAGCTTAGTGTTTTATTTGATTTTAAAAAATATAATGTAATAATTTTTAAGAAGGGGAGTCTTGGAATAACTGGTAAAGTTGTTGCCATGTGATCGGAGAACTTTCCTTTCTTAGTGCGGTATCTACTCTCTTTTCTCCGCTTAACACTAACGTAATCGGAGAACTTTATCACTTGGTTTGCTTACTCCATAAAGGGCTAGTGGGGGATCAAACAGAGTTTAAAACCAGAAGTGGTGGTTGAACACACCGCAGAGTTCAAGTGTAGAAATTCACTTGACTGTAAGGAAATGAGCAAGCAAGACTATCTTGGTGAACACAATAAGAACCAGCTAGTGGGAAAGAAGCATCCCTAGCCTCTGTCCGATCACATTCTCTTCCACATTTATATCTTAACTCAGGGCTGAATCACTCAATGCTTCTATAGTTACTCATTAGTTCAGATTGATAGTGTGAATGAGCTAATAGAAGGGCCAAAAAATTGGATGTGGAAAGAGGCTCGATGGAATTGAGTCTTTCAGCAACATTTTCAAAAGTAAGTCTATATATGACTTGGCCTATAGTGACGTCGAAGACTTACTTTCCGATACATAATTATCTCGCTTGCTTGCCCATCGTGAGTTGTATTGACCCTATACTGAGTCTAATCCATATAGCTTTATCTTTTTTTTCCTCTCATTTTTCTTCTTTGAATAAAAAAGGTAGGAAGACATCCAATTTATTTCTAATAAGGGTAAGTCATTACGGTATGCAAGACGATAATCCTTATTTTTAAGAGTCCTTAATCATGGGGTTCTGGTAGTCCAATAGGAAGGAGTACCAGAGCTCCATTAGAAAGAAGAGGAACCAAAGCTTTATGTCTTTGAAGAAGCTCATGCCATTAGAGGTGGCCAGGGAATCACATTTCTATGAGATTCCGAAACCACCAGCCACCCGACCTATTTTATTATAAGCACACCAACTTTATAAAATAATGCCTACGGTTAAAAATCTACCAACATGTCAAGATCCAAATCCGAATTGGTTCTTGGACCTGGTAAGAGACCATTGTGTTCACGCCAACGTTTTTATTTAAAATCAATGGAATTTGATAATTGTAACATATGGATAAAGTCTAAAATAAAGGAAAAGTGATATTAAGATGTACTTTAACAAGAAATCCAACCCCTCATATTCCATTTTCATCTTCCCTTTTTGCCTCCACCCGAACCAGAGAAGCACGACTGGTACCCGAGCCTTACTTACCTAGCACCATTTACATGACTTAATTGTACCTCTTAATAAGCAAACGGGCCGTCAATGCTGCCATGATAGACTGAAAGAAGTCAAAAGTGATAAACAGCTGACGATAGCAACCTAATAATCATATATCCATAGATAAGGGCTGACAAGGCCACCATGAAGTCTATACATCAAGACATAAGCCGACAAGGCCATCATGAAAGACTGTACATCAAAACATATGCCGACAAGGCCATACATAAAATCTATACGCAGGACTAAGGTCTACAAGCCTCTAAGAGTAGCATCATCATCATAAGGTCGGGACAAGGTCAAGCCATACCCATAACATATGCATAACATCGTACCGACTCAAATAGTGTAATGACCTATCCAATTATTTTTAGCTAAAGACCTTTATTTGCCTATTTGACTCTTCACGTAGACTCTCTATGGGGTTTGTAATGCATGGGGATGGGTGACGCAAATCTCGAGGTCCATTTTTATGAGTTTCAGATGAAAAACCTAAGTCTGAAAACTTAGAGTTAGTTTGACTCAAGTTGACTTTTGGCTATATGAGTTCCTTTCTGGGTTTTGTTGCTTCTGGTAGTTTCGGAGGGCTATTTATGACTTAGTCAAGTCATTAGTTCATTTTTTGAGGCAATCATATGTATTTTGTAGCCTTATGTGTGAAATTTAAATAATTGGTTTTCTTAAACGATTCTTTAGAAAATTATGACTTAGCTCGGTTATTTGTGAAATCTGAGGTATGGTTGAGTCTGTAGCATTGTTCACCTTAGATGAGCATGTATGGTTTGTGTCCGGAGGGTTTCGAAAGTGTTCCAAATGTTCAATGCAGGATTTGGCTATTTTTCATCTGCTGGTGTCTAGTGTTCACTATGGCGGCACTAGCATCCGCTTTGGCGGGTCCGCCTCGGCGAGAGGTTGGCTCACTGAAGCAGAATCTAGGAGTCGAGGGAGTTTCGCCATAGCGGAGTTGGGTCCACCATGGCAAGAAGTGAAGTGTTAAGTAACTCTCGCCTCAGCGGACGTTTTTTCGCCGCAGCGGGTCCACTCCAACGGAGTCAATTCTGCTGAAGTGGAAACACTGTTCAGGATCCTATAAATGATTCTAGTTAGATTTTCTTTCTCAAAATAGTCTATCTCGAAACCAGCACCGCATAAGGGTATATCCAAAGCCTTAAGATCAATTTCGACCCTTGGGTAGGAGTTTCCTTCATTATTTGGTTTAAGTTAATGATTCTAAGCTTATTAATGTTGGTTTAGCATTTTATTTGAGTTTGGGAAGATGAGTTATTCATGTTGTGAGAATAAGAGAGATATATGGGTGATTTTAATGGAGATATATGGATCAAAATGTGTTAATATCATGAATTACGATTGAGTTATGTTAGATTATCATGTTTTAAAGCTTAATTTGATTATAGAAGTTTGTTTTCAAAAGGGGAAAATCTAGTTTCAAATTGGGGCTTTTAGATTATTGTTCAGTTGGAGGTTCAATTTTTTTAGATTTGTAATTAAATTAAGGATGTGATTACCTAGTATGTAATAAAGTTTGAGTCTCGGTAGCGTGGGCCCGAGATGGGTATTTAAAGTCTTATTTTATTATGTTAGCTTTATATTAACAATGTAATATACATGAATATACTTTGACTATCGCGAGGCGTAAAGGAAGGGCAAGGCTATCTCAGAGGCTTGATTTTGTTGCGCACCTGTCCGCCTTTGAGGTAGGCTACGATTTAGTTTTTTGAGACACCGATAGAAGTACGTAATAGTTATAAATGTTAAGGGGTATTGGGGGTCCCACACAAATGGTTGTGATGAATGTTTGAGTGGGTACCGATATTGAACTGTGGTGATGAGTGATTTGGGGGATCAGCCTTATGTTGATTCTGGCTACTGTTATTTGGGTTTGTCGCCATTATATGGGCTCATCGCCATATTTATTATTGTTGTATTCATCACACATGCTTTGATATAATATACTAATTGTACTAAGATTATTGTTGAAGGACTGCTTTGATATGAAATCATATGTATCGGATTATATGTGTGTTATTGAACTTTTCAAAGCATGTGATATTTCATCTCCTTACTTGGTTGCATCTTGTTATATCATGATATCTTGCCGTATATTGTCATTTTCATTCATACACTCATGGTTCTGTGATATTGATATGAGAGGTATGTATATGTTGTAGGCCCAAGAGGTCGAAAAGGTAAGAACACTTATGAGATTATGGCAACATTGAAATGATGATAATACATATGGCTTGGGTTGCACGTCGCAATGGATATTGATAGGCGGGGAACGAAGTTGCACACCTGCAACATGATATTATTCAAACAAATGAGTCTAGGGCTCTATCCAGATTCGTGTGTGAAATTATGGATAGTTAGGAGCGGTATATGGACTTTGCGGGTCCCCATAGGTGTAAGGATCATAATTAAACTTTAACGTACTGTATACCAGATTAAGAAAGGTACATTGCATATGCATTGAATTCATATCATACATACATCTATATATTAATTAATTGTGGTTTGGTAATGTGATATGGTTGGTTAGTGGAACTTGGGTGAAACCATGTGTTACAGTTCACTTTTATACGGGTTAGCGTACAAAAGAGCTACTAAGAATTTGCATGGTACCCTAAATTGAATAATGTATTTAGAGTCACCACCTAATTTATAGATAAATTAGGAAAATCAGTGTGAAAGGGTTTATTCAAATTCCTTTGAAAAATCCTATCTAAACTGAAGTCAAGGTAAGGGTTCTGGTGACTCCCAGGGGAAGGTGTTAGCACCCCGGTATTAAGGATCTGTAGAATACGGTTGACCTACGGGCTCTATAGCATGCTTTAAAATGATAAAATTATTTAAGGTTTAAAAATCCGCAAAGTAATTGTCATTCTTCATACATTCAAAAACTTAAGGTTTTGTTTAAAACGTAGAGTTTAAAACATCCACCAAAATGATATGCATGAGATGTTTAATCAATTTAGTTTTTGGATTAAGAACACTCAAAGACGAATTCGAGTAGAACTCCAAATATAGTCCAATCAATTTAGTTTTTGGATTAAGAATACTCAAAGACGAATTCGAGTAGAACTCCAAATTTAGTCCAACTATTTTTTATTCTTTCAACTTGCATCTTTTCAGTTTAAAAGCTTTTTCAAATCAAATGTGGTATAGTTTCTCTTAAAATATCAAGTTTGGTTTTATGTCAATAAGATGAGAAGTAGTATTTTTCCTTTTATTCTTTTAGCATGCTATAGCCCAAGTCAAAGCCATATTCTAGCTTTCTAAAATATTTAACTTAATTCAAGTCCCATATGGTTGTTTTAAGCTGTCCAAAATCATTTATCCTATTTGGGCTTCGCCCGGAACTAGAATTTAAACAAATTGCTTGTATTTAGGCCCAAATTAAATTTAGCAGTCCATTCATTTTTATGTCACTCAGGCCCGTTTCTTGGGTCCTTAAATCAATCCATTTCAAATCTAAAGTCCAAATCATGTTTTCAAAGCCCAAAGTCATTTTTTTCTTATACTTAGTTAAAAATCAATTTCACTCCCAAATTTTTATGTTTAAGATTAGTCCCTTTTATTGCTCAGTTTCGATTTTTTACAAGCCTTAAAACATCTTAAGTTGTCACACCCCAACCTCTAAGGGTGTGGTCGGCACCCGGTGCCTGGACGGCCCGAGCGAGCCACCTGGATATCATCACAAAAACATATAATTGTCTGGGCCGACGAGGCCTCAGGACAATAGTTGAGACATGTATGACATGAAATCCTGTAAGCAGAAATCCCAACTTAGCAAATATATACATACTAGGGCCGACAAGTCCATACCGATCAAGTTGTACAACATGGAACCTGTCTACAAAGCCTGTAGGAGATTGTTAACATAAAAACATAAATCGGGACAAAGCCCCCGACATACCCAAAATATCAAAAGAGTTATATACATGACCCGACTCGGCAATACTCCAGAAGGTAGTGGAGCTCACCAACAAAATATTGATATCTGCACATGATCTATGGGAGCGAGTCCTCTTCTCGTCTGCCTAAACCTGCGCAGCATGAAACATAGTGAACCCAGACAAAGGGAAATCAATACGAATAATGTAATGGATATATAAGGTGAAAATAAAACATAATAATGCATAATCACAAGAAATAATTGAGGTCTGAGTTAACCTGAGTCTCTGAAATACCGTTGCAGCTACAACCTATACCAAGATCTCGCTTATCGTATATCCCTATATATACCTTTATCTCAACACCATAGATCTACCTGCCCGACTAATTAGTGGTAAACAAAACGTCTACCCAGCCAGTGGTATCCAATGATACATAACTGCCAACTAGTGGTAACTATATGACTGCCCATCCGGCCATAGACCGGTGGTGGATACATATCTGCCCAAACATGGTCAATATCATAGCATACCCGTCCCTAAAGAGGGACTCGATCATACCCGACCCATATACGGGACTTGGTGTTATCGTGCCTAACTGCAGTGTCAATGCTCATCTGCCCAACTGGACATCGCTTGGTGGTATATCACATATCTTTCCAGTCGGCCATCGCTCGATGGTGAATACATGTCTGCCCGATCGACCATAACCCGATGGTATGTAACTATCTTCCCAACTGACCATAGCTCAATAGTTAGACCGACTATGTTGTATGGGGCGGAGTGTTGGCCAGTCAAGACTTCGCACATCCAAAAGGTGAAAGTTGCGGAGATGAGGATGCTGAGATGGATATGCGGGCATACAAGTAGGGATAGGATTAGAAATAATGATATACGGGACAGAGTGGGAGCGGCCTCGGTGGAAAATAAGACGCGGAAACCGAAGTTGAGATGGTTTGGGAATGTTCATAGGAGAGACACAAATGCCCCAGTGCGGAGGTGTGAGAGGTTGGCTATGGATGGGTTTAGAAGGGGTAGAGGTAGACCGAAGAAGTATTGGGGAGAGGTGATTAAACGGGATATGACACATGTGCAACTTACTGAGGACATGATCTTAGATAGGGGATTGTGGAGGACACGGATTAGGGTAGTAGGTAGTCGAGCATAGTCATACTTATGCTTGCAAACTGATAGTGGTAGTGTTATTATTGTAGGCCCGCTTATCCTATTATACTAATAGGCGCGGTATTGCGTTATAGTCCTTGTAGTTTGATTTCTGCTAATATGTGTCTTTTAGTGTACTTTGTTTAGCTTATTTACATGTGCTAGTTAATGCTTACTTTTTCGGAATGCGTTAGCTTGTTTTATTCGCTTTTGATATCAGCATTTTCATATTGTTTTAAATTTTTTCTGACCGTTTTCCTTGCTTGCTTGCTTTACTCTTTCTTTGCTTTTGCTTTGTTAGTGCTTATGCTCTATCTTGAGCCGAGGGTCTCTTGGAAATAACTGCTCTGCCTACCAAGGTATATGTAAGGTCTGCGTACACTCTAGCCTCCCCAGACCCTACATTGTGGGATTTCACTGGGTATATTATTGTTGTTAGTACAGTCTTAGTTTGGTATCCAGTTTTTATTTTTGATAGTGTCTATCAGACCATCACATCAAGATGAATTTCAGCATCAAGCACCCAAGACAAGTAGTTTTTGCTCAATATCCAAGGCAACAAATTCACGTTTAGAAAGATTTTTTATTAATTAAGAAAAAGAAAGTCTGCACTTTCAAGGCTTTCAAAGTATTTGTTTGAGATGGAAGATTCTCGTGTTGATAACGTGTTATGAAATAAAAAATATAAAGTAAATACAATAGAAATAATTATACATAGAGAGCGTGATATATTATTCAACTTCATGTCGATATAGAGATGAACTGAATTGATCACTTCTATTTATATAGGAAAAAAATATTGTGAGGCTTTTCAGAAAGCTGTTGCAAGATTTGCAGAAGTTGGTTGCTTGAACTACTTGCAAGATATGTGTTAGTGTCAATCTAGTATCATCAATGATGAAATGAATTGAGCACAATAATATAATAATAACTCAAAATAACTTGAAATCAACAACAATGAATTCAACAAATTGAAAACACATACTATCTTGGTGTCGATAGAGGCCTGCTTGATGCAGTGTCCTTAGACAAAAATTCGTCCCCACTTGTGCTGCTGTTTTACGGACGTCTGTCTAGAGGATACAACTATCTAAGTGAGCGTTCTAGCACAAGAACTTCACTTCTGGCGAATTTACTATATGTGTTTTGAAGAAGAAGTAGAAATCACAATCTCAAATCATTAATTGTGAAAAAACTGATTGATTGTAGTTAGTTCTGTCTTGTTGTATATTTTTACAACCAAGTGATCAACATTCTTTATATAGAGTAGCATATGAACAGTTACAACTATTCATACCAAATGTTGTAATTGTTCTGAAAAGTTGCAACCTTTGATTCGAATTTTCTGTCCGTTGATCACTTTATTTCTTCTTAATTCCATACAAGTTCCAACAATACCCCACATTTTCTATTCAAACGTCAACAATACCCCATATTTGGATAGAAAATAAGATAATAAGGAACTTTTTGATATTTTTGAACAACGCGATATGACATGTATCGGAAAAGGTGTCTTATGGACTTGAGCCGTTCGTAGTGAATACCTATCGGATCTACTTTGTGAAATAGTGGACGAAACGTCTTGAACTATTCACGTTTTGTAGTAAATCAAGACAACAAGTATCACACAGATCATATCAACATATTTCAATTCTTACGGTTGTGTTCATTTCGGTCGTGAACAACTCCTTCTTCGTGAGATTTTCTAGAGAATGTAGCCATATCGGTTCTCCCAGATGCGACCCCACATCAATCTCATATAGGTAATACCAAACAAGAATAGTCCGTACTATCCCACCATAAGGCTTTTAGTATTATTAAGAATAAGATTCAGCCCTTAAAACACCAACGGATTAACACACTTAGTACACCATAGGAATGAACATATGTGTGTTTTATGCTCCTTGAGTCTTCCCCAACTAGTTTTCCTATTGAACCTAACCCATGGGATCTCCAATTATGATAGGTTAGGTTTCCGCCAGTTAACGACTCATTGTGTTGGCTTTAAGCCCATTCCCCTCGATGTAAATACGACTTGCTCTCTGTTAAGGCCTTTTGTCAAAGGATCCGCTATATTGTCCTTTGATCTCATATAATCAATGGAAATAATTCCATTCTTCAGCAAGCTTCGTATTGTATTATGACGTCGCCTTATATGTCTCGACTTGCCATTGTATAACTGATTCTTTGCCCTCGTCAGGGCAGCCATACTATCACAATGTATGTAAATGGCTGTCACAGGCTTTGTCGACAATGGAATACCTTCTAGGAAGTTTCTGAGCCATTCTGCCTCTTCGGCAGCTTTGTCTAAGGCTACAAACTCTGCTTCCATAGTTGATCGCGTATTTACCGTTTGCTTTGATGATTTCCAAGATACCGACGCTCCACCAAGTGTAAATACATTACCACTTGTGGACTTACTTTCCGACTGGTTGGACATCCAATTAGCATCACAATATCCTTCTAACATATGAGGATATTTTGTATAATGCAATCCATAGTTCATTGTATGTTGTAGATATCGGAGTGCTTGTCTTAGTGCAAACCAATGATCCTTTCTAGGATTATGTGAGTATCGACTTAGTCGACTCACTGTATATACTAAATCCGGTCTCGTACAATTCATTATGTACATCAAGCTTCCAAGAACTTGTGTATACTCCAATTGAGACACACTTTCACCTTCATTCTTCTTAAGGTGACTAACGGGATCAAATGGTGTAACAACCGGTCGATCATTATAGTGTCCAAATTTTCTGAGGACCTTTTCAACATAATGGGATTGTGTTAAGATGTAACCATCAGAATTCTTTTGAATTCTAATACCAAGAATGACATCCGCTATTCCCATATCTTTCATATCAAAAGCGGCATGCAACATCTTCTTAGTTTGGTTAATTACATCTTTATCCGTTCCCATAATTAGCATATCATCAATATATAAGCATATAATGATACATGCATCTTTACATTGTTTAATGTAGACACATTTATCACATTCATTTATTTGAAAACCATTTGATAATAACGTATTATCAAACTTTTCATGCCATTGCTTTGGAGCTTGTTTAAGTCTGTATAAAGACTTAATCAATTTACAAACCTTTCGTTCTTGACCTTTAACAACAAACCCTTCGGGTTGTTCCATGTAAATTTCTTCATCTAATTCACCATTCAAGAATGCGGTCTTCACATCCATTTGGTGTATTTCCAAATTGTGAATCGCTTCTATAGCAATTAACGTTCTTATAGACGCAATTCTCGTTACTGGTGAGTAGGTATCAAATAAATCTACACCGTCTTTTTATCGAAACCCTTTGTCTACTATACGAGCTTTGTATTTTTCTATAGTTCCATTAGGCCTTAATTTCCATTTGAAAATCCATTTATGGCCTAGTGGTTTTTGTCCTGGAGGGAGATCAACCAATATCCATGTATTATTTTGCACAATGGATTCTACCTCACTTTGAATAGCCTCTTTCCAATAAGGTGCTTCGGATGATTCCATAGCAGCCATTTATGTTTGAGGTTCTCCTTCAACGGAAAAGGTCATGAAGTCCGGTCCAAAATCTTTGAAAATTTTCCCACGTTTACTCCTCCGTGGTTCAGAGATTTTTCTTGAACAGATGAAGTAAGATTTTCATCATTATTAGTGTTTTGGTTTAACTCATCTTGAGGCAGTGTCCTTTTCTTATGATTAGGAACACTTTTATCCTTGTCTTTGTAAGGAAAAATATCCTCAAAAAAATCGCTTCAAAGTTGATTCCATAAGTGTGTTTTTGTGAATACCTTCAACATCGGAATGATACACCAAAAACTTATATGCTGCACTATTATTGGCATGACCAATATATATGCAATCCATCATTTTTTGTCCAAGTTTAGTTCTCTTTGGTAAGGGAACTTGAACTTTCGCTAGGCAACCCCACACTTTTATCCGTTTGAAAGTAGGTGATCTTCCTCTCCATAACTCATAGGGAGATTGATCATTTTTCTTTTGAGGAACTTATTTCAATATCATATTTTCAGTAATTAACGCCTCACCACATAGACTAAGGGGTGCACCCGAACTAATCAACATTGAATTCATCATATTCTTCAATGTTCTATTTTTACGTTCGGCAACTCCATTTTGTTTTGGGGGTATATGGCGCAGTGGTTTGATGAACTATACCATGAGTAGAACAGAATTCTTTGAACTCATTTGATTGATATTCACCACCTCTGTCTGACCTTAGAATTTTAATTCTTTTGTCAAGTTGGTTTTCCACTTCTGCTTTGTATGTTTTAAACATGTTCAAAGCCTCATCTTTGGTATGTATCAAGTATACATACTAAAATTTACTGCAATCATCTATGAATGATATATAGTAATTCTTTCCTCCACGAGATGGGGTTGCTTGGTAATCACATAAATCACTATGCATTAAACCAAACATTTCATTTGATTTCACTACAGATTTATGAGGATGACTTGCATATTTTGATTCTATGCAAACTCCATACTTAGTCATTTTGTTCATAGAGCAATTTGGCAATATGCCTAACTTCACCATTCTTTGTAAAGAGCGATAATTAACATGGCCTAATCGTGAATGCCATAAAGAAGGGGAATCAACCATATACATAGAAGCAGTGTTAGTGCCTGCATTTTCATTAATAATGGCAATTGCCTTAGTAGGTACAACGGATAGTTTGAAGAGTCCCTCACTGAGGTAACCCTTCCCTACATACAACCCACCCTTGGTGAGTACAAATTTGTCAGATTCAAATACAATTTTGAAGCCCTTGTTACTAAGAACAGGCCCAGAAATCAAATTCTTACAAATTTCAGGCACGTGTAACACATTAGTGAGCACAAGATCATTCCCGGAAGTGAGTTGTAAAGTCACCTCCCCTTTCCATTTCACTTTCACAAAAGCAACATTCCCTACGAACAATGGTTCTCCATCCTTGATGGCCTGGTAGGATGAAAACATATCCTTTTCAGAACATACGTGCATTGTAGCACCCGTGTCCATCCATCAATCGGTTGAATTTGTAACCAGATTTGCTTGAACCACCACAACGCCAATGAATTGATTTTTAATTTCAGCCCGGTTGGATTGGTTGACATTACTCAAACCTCCAACACCACCACCTTGATTCTTGCGAAGGCGATAATCTTTTGCTCTGTGTCCAGGTTTGCCACATACCCAACAGAGTCCTGGTTGTGGTTTCTTGAATGCATTGGTCCTTTGTGGAGCGAGTGCATTCCTCCCGGTTGCAAAAGATGGCTTGGCACCATTAAATTTGTCCTTGCCTTTCTGAAACTTATTGCCTTCAACCATGTTGGCATTATGCTCTAATGAAACAGCATCAGCTTTTTCATTCTTTCGGTTATCCTCTTCAACTCGAATTTTCAGAACCAATTGCTCAAAATTCATTTCCTCGGTTAGATGCTTAAGATAAACCTTAAAATCCTTCCATGAGGGAGGTAATTTCTCAATAATAGCACCAACAAGGAAATTCGGGTTAAGGCCCATACCTTCAACCTCTAACTCATGAACAATGATTTGGAGTTCCTCCACTTGCTTGACAACCACCTTGGCATCACTCATCTTAAAGTTCAGAAACTTTCCGATGACGAACTTCTTGGAACAAGCAACCTTAGTTTTGTACTTGTTCTCCAACGATTGCCACAACTCCCGTGCCGTTCTGAATGTGGAGTAAATGTCGTAGAGAGAATCATCCAAGGCAATGAGAATATAGTTTCTGCAAAGAAACTCCTGACTTTCCCAAGTTTGAATGTCTTTCAGCCTTCTCCGCATTAGTCGGAGTATTCTCCCCTTCTCCTTCTGGCAAAGCCATAGGAGCCTCGGCAATCAAGACGTTTGTCACGTGAAGAGTTGTCAAGTAAAACAACATCTTCTGTTGCCAGCGTTTCAAATAAGAACCTTTGAATTTCTCAGGTTTCTCAACATGGTTTTTCACCATTGACGATTCAGATTGATCCATCTTTGCAAATCAGGAAATTAAATTCTCTGAAAATTTTTGCAACCTCAACAAATCAGAAAAAATGAATTTTTCTGATTTTTTTTGTCTTAGATTGTTAGTGTCAATCTAGTATCATCAATGATGAAATAAATTGAGCACAATAATATAATAATAACTCAAAATAACTTGAAATCAACAACAATGAATTCAGCAAATTGAAAACACATATTAACTTGGTGTCGATAGAGGCCTTCTTGATGCAGTGTCCTAAGACAAAAATTCGCCCCCACTTGTGCTGCAGTTTTACGGACGTCTGCCTAGAGGATACAACTATCTAAGTGAGAGTTCTAGCACAAGAACTTCACTTCTGGCGAATTTACTATATGTGTTCTTCAAAAATTTGTTTTGAAGAAGAAGAAGTAGAAGCCACAATCTCAAATCATTAATTGTGAAAAAACTGATTGATTGTAGTTAGTTCTATCTTGTTGTATATTTTTACAACCAAGTGATCAACATTTTTTTTATAGAGCAGCATATGAACAGTTACCATTCATACCAAAGGTTGTAATTGTTCTGAAAAGTTGCAACCTTTGTGAAAAGTTGCAACCTTTGATTCGAATTTTCTGTCCATTGATCACTTTATTTTTTCTTAATTCCATACAAGTTCCAACAATATGTACTTGAGCTACTTGCAAATTGTATGCTTGATTGCAAGCATGATAAAGCAGCTCCAAGGCTTTTCATGAAATTGTTGGCAAGCTATCTGGTTGATTGTAAGTTTATTCAATCTATTATTTGAATGTACATCTATAATACAATGTATTTATAACAACCTTTAGTTTTTCAGGTAAAATAAAATCGTGCGTTCTATGCCAATTAAAATATAAAATAGAGCAAATAAAGTAAACCTATGATCCCTTTATGTAGGAAGACATCCCGGTTATATTACCAAGATGTTCCAAATAGAATAGGTATACATTTTTCAGATCAATATTACGGAAGACGTATGGCGATATCACCACCAAATGTAAACAAGTTAATTAAAATTAATGATGGTGAATTGGTGATCTTTTTCATTACGGTTCTCGCGCGCCCGTAGATGAGATTATATTAGAGAGGAAGAATTAAGAAATGCACAATCCAGACTTCTTAGATTAAAGGAATAGCGGCTTTAATATATGTATTTGTCCTTGTATGTGCTTCTACAAAAACGATTTCTTTAAAAGCACATGGGGGGGGGGGGGGGGGGGGGGGGGGACGCACATAGAAACAGAGGTGACGAGTCATGTAAGGCGAAAGATGCATAAGAATTTATATATGCTGAAGCAACTTCCCGAACAACGACAAGTCAATTAAGGAGCTAGCCACCTCGGTTTTGAGCCGCTTTTTATTGGTGTTGAAAATCGTTTGGAAAAGGATCCGAACATCTGGTCAAGAAGGATAACAAGGGCCATGGAGAGATCAATATCACCAGGCTGTACAATCAGACGGAACACGTCAATCCCAAAGGATACCCCTCTTACAGCCTCCTTACGCTTGATCTCAGCCACTCGTCTTCTCTTGTCGTCGTAAACAACACAGCAACAATCTTCTTCTTGGGTGAAGATCATGCACCTCAGCCAAGGACTTGCTATTAAGAATGTTTACGTTCTTCTTCACTGAAAACAGAGGATCCACAGCCGTCTCTCCTTTGAACACCAACCAGCTCTCCGATAGGCTTAGCCTCTGAATTTCCAAAAAGAATCACATTTTAGTTAGGACTTGGGATATATATTATTATCTTCATAAATAAAAATAATGTTAGGAAATTTACTAATGTGGATTGAGTTTATCCCGTCTTTAATGACTTAAACACGTAGGCTCCCGCATGTCGGAAACTCAATAGTCAATCAATTCGTTTTTCCGAAACATCGTTTCTTTGCACATGCATAATCTACTAAGTGAGTAGATAATGTTAGTGACAAGTATCGTCAAATTTTGTTAAGAAATGAAAGAGATATTGGTACACAAAGTAAGGTGTTTGAGACATAAAAAGATAGAGTGTTTTTGGCCAAAAAATGACAAATCTCCCTCATTGATAGAAGATGGAGAGTTTATGCTATATATAAACTATAAGTTTGAGAAAGGGTTTGGGACCCTAAAGGGTAACCCATGTGTTTAGAAGGGAGAGGATCTAGGTGAGCTTGGTTTCAGGGCTAAACCTTATCGCCCGTCTGGTCCGGGTTTGGGTCGTGGGTCGTGGGTCGTGAGCTGTTGGGATGTTGTTTTCTTCCGAAACTTTTTTTTTGGTCCCTAAAATGTTAACTATTTATATTTTGGTTTAGTTTGTTTGGATTTATACACTGCAGTTAAATCTCATATAAATGAACAATTATCAAGGAAGAAAGTGCTTCTTCTCCAATATATCCTTTATTTTTAGACTCATCTTTACGCCTCATAAAATCAACAAAATTAATATTGCAGCAACTATATAGAAAAGAGGATAACTTTAGGATGCGTCCGTTGAATTTGAATTAAAAAAATCTTTGAATATTATATTCTCCTTTGTCCTTTCCCCTTATCCTAAACCACTTTTTTTTACCCTAAATCAATTACTTACTCCAATTATGATATTATCTACTTATTTTGTACTTATCAATTAAGAAAAAATTAATTTATAAAGAACTCGCCCATAAATAATATAACTAAATAGGCAAGTTGTTCAAGGTAGTATACTATACTTGCCTTGGATTTACATATGGTATGCAAGTGGATATGAGTTGATAAAGGTTGTAATGAATTTGAATTTTAAATTGAAAGATAAGAAAATTTGAGTTAGTTTATAAAATAAAATACATTATACCTTCTCCTATTTAATACCATAGATCATTGTCAATCCACACAAAATTTACAATGTCATTCTCTTTGTTTGAATTTGAATTGACCTAAAAAATTCTCTGCTTACAATTCATAGACATTTTTAATTTCTTTTGTGCAGATAGATTTTGGCAAGCTCTCCATATTTTTTCATCAAAACTTCGTTATCCGAAAGTTTTACTTTATTTGTATGTTTATTTCAGATCACAAACTGTTTTTCTTCAATACCACTTAAATGTTTTAATGGTCATCATGTTATAAGTATCTATTTGTGATTTTCTTTTTGCTATTTGTTAGATAATGAGGATGATGATATATCTGTTTGATTAAATTTTGAAACGAATTTCGGATGGTACATTCAGAGGAAAGCTGGTTGATGGTAACTAAATTTTTTTTGTTTCTATAAAGGAATAGGTATTCTTATTTATTATCTACTTGAAACAAAGTGACATAATAATTGAATCTAGAACGAAATAAGATTATATTTTCTTTTTTCCCCTGAATTATTTGGACTTTTAAATTATTTTTTCAAATTACACTTAATTCTGCTAAGTGGGTCGTTTAGGTTTATAATTTTTAATAATAAAGCTCAAGTCTTTTTAATTATTTTGACTCAATTTTGCTGTACCTTCATGTTTTTTTCTGCATTGAAGAAAACTGAAAAGAGGGTTGGAAACCATGGCCTGTTTTTAAATAGGTGTTAACATCAAAAGTTTAATGATTAGCAAAAGTACATTCAAGCACAAATGAAAAGAAAAATGTCTTGGTATAATGTAAGTGTTCAAAGTAAATGACGCAAGAAGAGATATAATTTTATTCTTATTGGGAAATTATTCTAGACTGCAGTGATATTTCAATTTCGTTTTATCTTTTTAGTTTTTAGTATTAAGTATCAAAGGATATATTTTTATGTAAAAAAAAGAAAGGTATTTTCATGTTTATTTTATCAACAAAAATGTAGAAATAAAGATAACAATGTGCTACTTTATACCCTTACTCTAGCATCTGTGAATGGCTTATAAAACCAATTGTTGACAAATTTTATATTATCAACAACCTGAATTTTATTGCACATACAACATTATTTTACGATAATTTAAGATTGATCAAATAATAAAAATATCCGTGATCAAGCATAAAAGATAGTAATATTTTTTTCTCTTAACACACTACAAGAAGAAAGACATTTGCCAACAACATTTTTGTTGTCATATGTTGGATGTTGTTACCAAAAGTTGTTGCATGCCGTTGCAATAACCTTCGATGCAAAAAGTTTTTGCAACAAGAAATTTTTTGTTGTTGTCATTTACGTTTTTAGCAACAATATAATATATTGTTGCTAACGTTTTATTGTCACTTTTATACTTTCTTGTAGTGATATTTTTCGCGCATCCCACTAGTAATATACTAGTTATATTAGAAAATCTATGCACTACTGATGTTTGAAGTAGTTAAGTTGTGTATCTGACCAATTCTTTTTGTCAAATGTTAATATGAATTGCATTGAGAATTTTTTAGAACTGAACGACTTCTATATTGAAATTGTTTATTTTCATTTAAATATTTGTGTTTAAAATCATCCATGTAATAGCTAATTTAATAGACAAAGATAAAAGAAATACAATTAAAAGATTATCTCAACATGGTAAAAGATTAACTCAATTATTTGAAATATGGATACTGCTTAGAAGAAAGAAAGAAAAAAAGAACTAATCACCCTAAAATTAAAGAAAAATTAATGGTGGTCATCCTCTATAAATAGCTTCACACTATTCTATTACCAACACCACCTTTAATTCTTTCAAAGTAAAAATAGTATTGACTTATTTTTTCTTCTTCCTAAAGAAAAATAATGAACTGCTTTCCAATGCCCCCTCCAGGTCTGTACACAAATGTGTACAATCCCGACAACAAAATCATTAGAAGTCTTAAAAGACGATAGATGTTCCGTTTATCAAAATTACTTCAAATTTCTGGGTGACAAGCTGAACAACTAAAATTTTGTTCTCATAATTATTTATACAAGCTAAGTATAATGTTTTTCTTATTTTTACTTTTTTGTTTTTTTTAGCAAACCGCCTATTTTATATTTCTCGCTCTCCAATTTTCCTTCATGCTACTAAAGAAGGGTGATTAAAATTAGTATCACTTAAAGTCCTTAACTCCACCCAATAATATTATCGATATTATTTATATTAGTAAGGATTAATTTAATTTACAAGATTTTAGTCACATGTTTGCAATACAATTTGTTGGATGTTATTCTATAAAATTTTATTTACTAATATGAAAATTTAAGTGATTTAATTCAAAGTTCTAAAATATTTCTACTATAAAATGTAGGCAAATTTACTTTCTTCTTTTTCTAATACTTTTCAAGTGTTTCTACAAACTTTAATATTGTCTAAGCAAAAATAAAATCATAAAATTCTCCTTCTAAAAGCAAAGGGTTTTGCTCGTGTTGATAGACGAGATTTTGATACCCACCAACAATGAAAGATTCTCTGTCAATTATCTTAGTAACTTTCTGTAGTTTCTTGAGATCTTTTTTCAATTGGATTATTGAATTTTTTGTGAAAAGCTTTAGAATTTTTCAATTGGGTTGGTGAGATTTTTAAAAATGTTAAGAATTCATCAAGCTGATTATGTCTTTGTTTTGGTAACTAACTAGTATATTTTATTAAGGCATATTACATAAACAGACCCTCAAATTTGGTTTCACCTAACAAGTATGCCCTCTAATTTTAGATGTGCACAAGTAGGCACCTCAATTTGTATAAAGTTGAACACGTAAACACAAATGCTGACATGACACTCACGTGGCATATAAATTTTGAGGTGTCTAGATGATCATTTTGTAAGTTGGAGTGTTCAACTAACAAAGTAGAGACAATTGAGATGTCTACTTGTGCACAGTCAAAGTTGGAGGGCATACTTGCTAACCGAGGCCCAAATTTGAGAACATGTTTATGTGTTACGCCTTTTATTAATCACCAAAGTTTCACAGAAAAACTAAGATTTGCCAGGGTAAAAAATAGCAGTTCTAAGCTCAACCTCCTAGGGAGGGTATCTCAGAACTTGCACCCAAGGCAAAGAACCAATCTACTCAAAACTAACTTTAATAGCTTAATGTAAAAATATTTTCCTCAATTATCATCTTCCAAAAGTGTGGTTAATATACCACAAATACAATATCCTATTAGGCTAGACTTATGCTAAGATGAGGATATGATTAGCTAATATCATGCTATCTAGTCTACTTACCATATACATAAGATTTTACTATCAATTACACTAATTACCAAATAATTATAATAAATATAACATTAATTATAATTATTCTAGCACTCCCCGCAGTCGAATCGGGAGGTAGGCGTATGCTGAGACTATCCCGAAAATCTTCAAATAATACCAGCTGAAGACCTTTAGTAAAAATATTTGTTATCTGATAGCGTGACGGGACATGAAAGACACACATTTGTCCGCGAGCGACCTTTTCACGAACAAAGTAAATATCAAACTCAATATGTTTAGTGCGTTGATGGTTGACCGGATTCCGTGAGAGGTAAATAACACTAACATTATCATAGTACACCAATGTTTCTTTCGGAACCAGACAATGGAGTTCTAGAAGAAGGTTCCAGAGCCAACAAGATTCAGATACTACATTGGCAACACCTCGGTATTCTACTTTGGCACTGGATCTGGACAACGTTACTTGCCGTTTGGAGGACCAAGATACCAAGTTATCACCAAGAAATATACCATAACCAGACGTGGAGCTTCTGATATCCGGACATTCGCCAATCGGCATCTGTGTAGGAGACAAGGGTGGATGTCGATGATGGATATAAATGCAAGTCATACTCTAGAGTACCCTGAATTATAACGCACAATGCGTTTGAGAGCATGCATATGATCATCCATCGGATTGTGCATGCAATAGGCCTTGGAATGTAAGATGTGTCAGGGGCCCTTCCAGACTACGGTAAAGTGTCGGGTCGGCAAATGGCTTACCGGAGGAGGCGCTCAACTTGGGTTTAGTATCAACCGGAGTTGCTGACGGCTTACAGGATGACATGTCAGCCCGTTCAACAATTTATGTTGTGTACTTCTTCTGGGATAAGAATAAACCACTTGCATGACGTGTCACTGCTATCCTTAAAAAATAGTTCAATGGCCCTAAATCTTTCATAGCAAATTCAGAGTCAAGCAGTGATATGATGGACTTGCAAAGAGCATCGAAAGAGGCAGTCAATATAATATCATCCACATATAAAAGAAGGTAAACAATATTATTATCCTGACGGTAGATGAACAGAGAATGATCCGAACGAATGTTAGAAAACCCAATATGTGAAATAAAATCTGCAAACCTCTTGTACCAGGCCCGAGGGCCTGTTTCAACCCATATAATGATTTTTTAAGCAAGCATACATGGTTCGGGTAAGTAGAGTCCCTGTATCCCAAAGGCTGGTACATGTATACTGTTTCATTTAATTCTCTATAGAGGAAGACATTTTTGACATCTAACTGATGAAATGGTCATGCCTGTGAAAGAGCCAAACTAAGGATTGTTCTTATAGTCGTCGGTTTAACCATCAGACTAAACGTCTCACCGCAATCCACACCAACATGTTGTGTCTTCCCATTATCTACAAGATGGGCTTTATGTCGCTCAAAAGTACCATCAAATTTTTCTTTGTGACTGACTGAATTATATTAGCATCAGGGGGACGGGGGACCAACTCCCACGTCTTATTTTTAATAAGAACATTAAATTCATCATCCATAGCCATTTTCCAATTCGGGCATTAAGAGTAGACACATGATTACGAGGCAACGATGATTTTGAAATCTAGGTGTGAAGGCTATATTTGGTGTTGGGTTTGACAATGACGTGTTGACTACGGGTGACGGGCTGCTAGGCCGGGATTAGAAATGGGCCATCACGAGGGACAAAACGCTTTGCAGTTGGCAGTGACCTGGGTCGCGACCCACACTGCCAGGAGTTGGGTCGTGACTCACGCCACTGTCATGCAGTAGGCTTTGCGGTTATCTAGTATCCTCGACCAAATTGGGGATCAGGGAAGAAGGCCCAGTTCGCTGGGCATTGGTGTGATGTGGTTGGGCCACTGTTTCTAGGCCCAATTCACCCAAAATTTATGCGCTGGCCGAAACATTGGTTTTGGGTAGGAAAAAATGTTGGGACAAATACGGGAGTATGCCATCATCTAGAAAATGATAGATAGAAGATCTAGACTCATGCATTTTGGTAAAAGGAAATTTTGTTTCATAAAAAATTATGTGATGACTCACAATGATTTTATTGGAGGATAGGTCGTAACATTTGTAACCGTGATGATTAGAAGGATATCCCAGAAAAACACAAGGATTAGACCGAGTTGAAGTTTGTTGATTGTGGTAGATGGAAAAAGAGGATAGCATAAGCATCCGAATACCCGTAGATGAAAGTAAGATGGGTCCCTTAGGTATAGAATTTTTAGAGGAGCTTGATAGGACAAGTTTTTGTGGGAAAGTATGTTCAAAATATATGTAGCCATTTGTAGTGTATGATGCCAAAAAGATGGTGGTAGTGCGGCATGAGCAAGGGAAGTTCTAATGATGTTATTGATGGTTCAGATTTTTCTTTTCGACATCCCATGAGGTATGAGGACATGAAAGGCGAAAGGCTAAACCATTAGCATGGTAAAAATCTCAAAAATGTCTATTATCACACTCTCTACCATTATCACATTGAATATTTTTATTATCCCGTTCAAATTGATTTCGGATGAATGCTCTAGAAGTGAGAAATGTGGAGAAAACTTGTGATTTTTTAGACAAGGAAAACGTCCACAAAAAATTAGAGTAATCATCTAGCAAGAACAAATAATATTTATGACCCGAAGAGCTCAAAATGGGTGAAGTCCAAATATCACAATCGATAATATCAAGAGGCATAAGTGTGCATGAATTAGACGAAACAAATGGCAATTGAACATGTTTTCCACGTGGACATGAACGACACATACTTGAATTAAGTGTTTGAGTACATGAAATAAAATTATTTTGTTTGAGGGAGGCTAAAATGGATGCCCCCGGATAACCCAAATATTCATGCCATAGTGATGGTGCTAAGGTTGCAAAAGTGGATGGTAACTTGGCTCGTTGATTGGGTGTGGTAATTGGATAAAGCTTCCCTTGACTATCACATCTCATTATAAGCGTCCCCGTCCGAAAATCCTTCACGAAAAATCCAAAAGGGTCAAAATCAACCGAAACTCAATTATTAGTAGTAAACTTTCTAACTGACACCAAGTTTTTAATTAATTGTGGAGCATGAAGACATTCTTTAAAGTTAGTGGTGGGTTTGGTGGAGACAATGTAGTAGAACCATAACCACGAATTGGAATAGAATGATCATTCCGACAATTATACTATTATTTTTGCTCAAATTAAAATAAGACGAGATATTACCGTGGGAGGACGTCATATGAGACGTCGCTTCGGTGTCCATATACCAATTTTCGTCGGACGGATTAAGTTCAAGAGTATGCATAGGCGGACTTAATATCGATTAAGCTAGCCACTGCCGAATGGGCCTCCTACCACTGGTTCGACAGTGGCCCAAAACTCGTCGAACTGCCACTGTTTTGTGGCACAAAAATAGCAGACCCAAATCTAGGTTGATGGCTAGTAGTGGGCTGGCTAGATTGCCTTGGACTGGGCCTGACCCAATTACCCGACGGGAATGGGCAGGGTGGCACAGCGCAAGGCCACTTCTATGCCCACTGTGGTGGTCCGCCGCCCCACTGGGTTCGGCGCTGCCACAGCTGGTCGACAGTTGCCTGCTATCCGCCGTTTCCGCCGCTCCTGTCGCTGTATCCGCCGCCACCGGAATTCTGGTGGCCTCCACCTTTGCCATTTCCGCGATTTCCACCCCGATTTTTACTATTAGGGGTGAGCGAGTCTGGGTACCCTAACTTTTTTGAACAATCCGGACCCTACCCAGTAAAAGATCGGTTCCTAAATTTACTATCTGAAACCTACCCGTAGCAATCATTACCCGGACCCTGTGGTTCCAGGTAGGTTCCCGAGTATCCTATAAATTTTTGTGTTGCTTAAAAAGATATATCTGATTATCACAGGCAGTAACCTCATCCGAAGTGTTCCTTAATCTGATATTGATTCATTCATTATATGAAAGAAAACATTCCAATTGCATCGAAAAAATACTCATGGATCGAACTGAAGCTATCGAAAAAATAAAGCAGCATAATACATTCAACTTATCGACATTAATTTTTTTTAAAAAAAACTAGTGTATCAAAACAAGAGAATCCGGAGTTGAAGGGATTTAATTACCATGGTGTTGTTGCTAGATGAGACTTCTGGTGGTCTTTGAATGGGAGGAGATTGAATTCAGACAAGGCGACTTGGTTCAGCGGCAACCTTATATGTAGCAGGGACGGCTTTAGGGTTTCAGTATGAAACTTAAAAACTAATATTTTCTAAAACAACCCCCATATGTTTCTGATAATGTGGAATTGCATCATCATCTCTTTCTTTTTCATTCGAATTGCATTTTTTTTTTAAAACCTACTCACTCTATCCAATTTATACGTTTTATTTCTTCTTTAATTTTTTAGATAACTTTTTAGTTCAACTTCTTACATGATAGATTTAGAAAATAATTTTGGTATATTAAATATATATCGGTGGTTCTTTGAAAACTCGAGTCGAACCAATTATTAAGTTTTTTTAATAAAATCATAAGTTTCAATATTAAATCTATAAATATACCTAGTATATGTCTTAAATTTTATTAAAGAAACCAAAACAACATTAAACTAAAGTGAGTAAATTTTATGTATAAAATAAAATATATATTATATATTAAATATAAATTAAAAGCATTTTTTCACCTTAGGCCTTGGGATGCGGATGCCGCAAGTAATACCCTTACTCGAGCGGAATTTAAAAAGTAAAAATATTTAATATTTCATAGGTTCCGATATCGGTTCAGGGTCCGGATACCCTGTCTCTATTTGCCGAAATCGGAATCGGACCCGACATTGATCGGTTTCTAATTTTACTTCTCGAAATCTACCCATTATTATAATATATCTACCCGGAACCTATCCGTTAGTGTCGGTTCTGGTCGGGTATCTGGGTACCCTGTACCCATGCTCACCCCTATTTACCACCATTTCGTCTTTTTTGTCCCCGATTTTGTGGTATAGGTTCAAAATGTGTAGTAGCTTCATTGGTTGAGGCAACAACCATGGAGGAATTTGAGACGGTTGCGGCCTTTTTGGCGAAACCCGCCTCTTCAAGGATAAGCATAGAACGAGTTTGGTAAAAGAGTGGTAGATGATTGCTTTGTCGAATGAGAGCACGCCACTATACGCGTCGGTAAGGCCAACAACCAATTGTAAAACCAACTGATTGTTTGTAACCGGTGAACCAACGTTCTTGAGTTGATCCGATAAAACTTTGAGGTGTTGACAATAGGCCGACGCACTCGGAAAATCTGTCATGTCAGTGGTGGAGAATTCTTGCTCCAAAGTGACGGTTCGAGAATTTTTGTTATCTTGAAAAATATCCCGCAAGCGATTCCAGGCCTCCATCGCCATGGAATCGAATTCCATTATTGTGTGCAACAAGTCGCTAGAGATGGTTGCATAAATCCACGAAAGAACTGTCGCATCAAGTGTGAGCCATAGTTCTTTTTCATCATCGGTTATTAACACCTTTTCCTTACCTTTTCCGGTGGGATTATGTGATGAATAACCCTGTGGGAACGGCAACAGATTCTAAAGAGCTCTGCCCACGTTGTGTAATGAACATTTTCCATCTCAAGAGTGATGGAAATATGAGTTTTGATGTTAGAGATGGCAAGAGCGAGATGAAATGTGGATTTAGAGTCAGACATTGTTGACCGGAAAAAGAAAAGAAGAATGGTAAATTGGTGGGTGGTCGGCGGTTGGTGGAGGGGTGGCCGACGGTGGGGAATTTTTTTTATTTAGGGTAGGATCTTTTTCCTTAATCTTCTGATACCATGTAAAAATATTTTCCTCAATTATCATCTTCCAAAAGTGTGGTTAATATACCACAAATACAACATCCTATTAGGTTAGACTTATGCTAAGATGAGGATATGATTAGCTAATATCATGCTATATAGTCTACCTACCATATACATAAGATTCTACTATCAATTATACTAATTACTATATAATTATAATAAATACAACATTAATTATAATTATAGTTGCAGCAGTTTCTTCATTCCAGGATTAGCTCGCACATTGCTAGCAATATTCTCCACTGTTCTGCTCTTAGCTTCAAAGACTCTGATTTCTTTCCAATCATATAGCATGAACTCTTTCAGTGTATACCAGTTTGAAGATCTGAGCTTTCAGAATTTCCCCTTTCCTTGAACTATACTCCATGTCAAGTAATTTGTTCGTTTGTTCAAAATTAACAAATTTGGAAAAGTATGTTTAGTTCGTTTTTAATGAAGGATAACGTATTCTGTAACGATCTATTCGTACGAACAATTTCTTGAGTTAATCATGCTTAAATATGGTTCAGTCTTTGTTGGAGTTGATGTAAGATTAATTTTAGATGTGTTGTTATGTAAATATAATTTGCGTCACGACTTTTGTTTATTAAAAAAGTTCAAAACATAAGCAATTTGTAAAATAGTAGTAGTAAATACTCTATATAAATGAGTTACACTGATGTCTTCATCCCGCTCAACTTGTGAATCGAACATGCAAGGAAAGTATGCCATTTAGAATTTTAAACTGAATTTGACCCGGCCCACCCTGCCCAGTTTAGAATTTCAACTATAGTTCACCTGCCCTGCCCCGCCCCATTTGTAACACCCCGTGCCTTTGGGCGATGGTTTGGGCATCTAGATATATGCAAATAAAGAGCTTAGTATAAATAAGGACGTGATTCCGAAATAATTTAGAACCTAATAAGGGTGACAACGGAGATTAGTAATAATAGTTGTATGTCCCCAAAAAGGTTATGAACTAATGCTATATTGCACAATTATAACATTGAGTATATGAAGGTTTTATAAGTCATCAAATTTTACGTGAATTGGGATCAAGAAATTAAGTGTGTAATTAATTGAATAAGAATATTATTTTGAGTTGACACATGGCATAAGGTTGACACATGGCATGAAGTAGCCGATGGATGGGAGACGGTCGTAGGGGACTTGGAGGAGTCAAATAGCATATCACATGCTAAGTGACACATGTAAGGGATAAACCACCTTAAACTTTTATTCAATACATTCTTATCCTTAACTTAATCATAACCAAAATTATACAATAGTGAGTTTTATATGGAGGGTTGTAACGTGATGTTGTTCCCAGCAACCTCACTTTTGATTTAAAAAAAAACCCACGAAGTAGTAGTAGCACTAGAACACCTTTATCCAAACAATTCTTGAATAATCCAGTAGATAATAGTTGTTGAATTATGGGAATACCAACGTCAAGTGGCGATAATTGATCATGGTAGTTAAATATCAAAATTTCACTTCGAGTTATTAAGCTTGAATTCGAGGTATGTAAAGGCAAATTCTTCTTTCTTTTGGCATGTTATGAATTACGAAACGTAAACGTAATATTGCTCCATAAATTATTCTACTCTTAGTAGTTAAGAATGTTCATGTTATTC
Organism: Anisodus tanguticus; assembly: GCA_034509755.1. Classification (NCBI taxonomy): domain Eukaryota; kingdom Viridiplantae; phylum Streptophyta; class Magnoliopsida; order Solanales; family Solanaceae; genus Anisodus; species Anisodus tanguticus. The sequence goes on along the minus strand of CM067541.1, from coordinate 26,452,983 downwards.
ATTCCTATTGTCAAAGCATGTCTAAATATGTTCCTAAATCCTTATTGAGGTATATGGAAAAGATGTTAGTATTCATAATATTAATCGGAGGTAAAACGATATTACATCACTCAGACAAACTTTTAGTGTTTTATTATCATATTATATCATTCATGCATTATATTCATGGACATACCTTGACCTCAAAGGAATTATATACTCTACTATATGTATGCATTATATATATGTATGTGATATGGGGAAAGGGAAGGTGTTATATATTTACACCACCTGTATTTGGTACAGATATACACGAAAATGATTATGCCCACAGAGGCCGATATGAGATGATGGGATGCCCACAGAGGCTTGATGGCGTAGTATATGCATATGTATATGCATGACCGCATTATGCATGACATTTAGGCATATTATAGCCCTCAGAGGCATTTTACCATATTATGGTCCTCAGAGGCATTCACTACTGGTTGGTTGGTTCTTGTCTCAGTTTACTTTTATGTCTCTGTTATGCTATTTTTCATGCCTGACATACTCGGTAAATCAGTCGTACTGACGTCCCTTTTGTCGGGAGACACTGCGTTTCATGCCCGCAAGCTCACGTAGGCAAGGCAACGATCCACATTAGTTAGTTTCAGACTCAGCCGATATTGGAGCACTCCCCTTGTTTCGGAGTGGCGGTCTAATCTAGATACGATGTTTTTGCATGTACATATGGGTATGGAGGGGCCCTGTACCGACCTTATGATGTTGCGTACTCTTTTAGAGGCTTGTAGACAGTGTCTTGTGTATAGCAGTCAGGTATGGCCTTGTCGGCCTTGGTATGTATATATATGCATGGGTTGAGTCCTTCTGTTGGTAAGATTTTACATAGCTTATTTTCAGGTTATTATTTCTATGTGTCAACAAGGCACTTTATGACGGCCCTTGGGGGCCATGATTAGTTATGATTTGATGTTAACTGTATGATTAGTGGTACTCGGCTAGTAAGGTCCGGGTGCCCATCATGACCCTACGGTTTGGATCATGACAAATTTGGTATCAGAGCAGGTCTGTCCTAAGGTGTCTACATGTCGTGTCTAGTAGAGTCTTGTTTATGGGTGTGTTGTGCACCACACTTATAGATAGGAGGCTACACGGGCATGTAGGATTGTTGTATTCCTTCTTGTTCTAGATTGTGTAGTAGAGCGGAGTTATAAGCATTCCACTTCTAATCCATCTCCTGTTTATGATTCAGCAATGCTTACAACAAGGAAGAAGTTTCAGAGTATGAGGGCGTTTAATATGGCTGTGGGAGAAGGTATTAGCCGAGCGCCACCCGCTAGCGAGGGCCAGAGAGGGACCCACAATGTGACCCATTCGTATGATTCCCCGACTTCACCACCTCCAGAGGAGATTAGTGAGGCATATGTACCCCCAATTCCTCCACCTAATACTCCAGATGTGGATCTTGATATGCGAAGTGTTGTATAGTTATTTACTCGATTAATGGCCACTCATGCCCAACGTCAGATTCCAAGTCCTTCTAATAGAGCTGCTAGCGCGAGAGCTCGGGATTTCATCAACCTAGACCCTCCAGTATTCACCGGATCGGACCTGAATGCAAACCCATAGAATTTCTGGATTCGATACAACGTACCTTGCGGGTAATTGATGCTACCGATATTGAGTCAGTAAAGTTTGCTTCTTATAGACTGAGGAATGTCGCTGTGACCTGGTATGAGACATGTGAGAAATCTAGGGGACCTCATGTTTCACCAGCAGGATGGAGAGAATTTTCAGAGGCCTTCTTATAGCATTTTCTACCGATCGATCTCCGACGGGCCAGGCATGATAGATTTCTACATCTTGAACAGGGCAATATGAGTGTTCGAGAATATAGCTTGCAGTTTAATTCATTGGCCAGATATGCTCCTACGATTATAGCTGAGATGAGTAACCAGGTAAATAGGTTTGTTACTGGCTTGGGGCCGCACTTGGTCAACGAGTGTACTACGGCTTCTCTAAATCCGAATATGGATATTACTCGCATTCAGGCTTATGCACAGAATCTGCAGGATCATAAGAGACAACAGCGGGTAGATCGAGAGCGTAATAAGGGCCAGCATAAAAAGGCTCAATCCGGAGGTGACGTAAGAGAGTTCACAGGTGGGCCCAGGCCACACCTTTATAGACGCCCATCCTACCCGGCAACTAGCGCATCATTACCAATTTCAAGGTCGAGGGTTGATCGGTATGTTCAATCGGGACCAAGTCAAAGTTCACGAGCGTTAGGGTCTTATTATAGAGGGGATTTTATTCAGAATGAGGCGACCCTTGGCTCGATGCGGGCAGTGTGGTAAGACCCATTCAGGGTCATGCCGATAAAGATCAAATGTGTGTTATTCTTGTGGTGAACCTGGTCATATTATGCGGAAATGCCCGATATGAGGCGAAGGTATTAGGGCCCAGCCGATCAGATCTGCAGTAGCTTCATCACATTTAGTACGCCCATCAGGGCAAAATCATCAGACATCATCCGGTGAGGTAGAGGTAGGGGCCAGAACCGTATTTATGCATTAATGGGTCGACAGGATCAGGAGTCCTCACCTAATGTTATTACAGATATATTATCAGTCTTTTCACATAAAGTGTATTCGTTGTTAGATCCAGGCTCCAATCTATCATATATCACCCCTTTCATCACCTGTAAATTTGTTTTGGAGCCTGAGTTGATAAGAGATCCATTTGTGGTATCTACACCAGTTGGTGAATCGTTAGTTGCTAGACGGGTCTATCGAAATTGTGCAGTATTAGTTTGTAGCCAACAGACCTTAGCCGATTTGGTAGAATTAGAATGGTTTATTTTGATATTATCATGGGCATGGATTGACTGGCATTGTGCTACGCTAATGTTGATTGCAACATAGATTGTTAGATTCCAGTTCCCAGGCGAGCCAGTCATTCAATGGAAGGGTAACACAGCGATGCCAAAAGGTAGGTTTAATTCATACCTTAAGGCAAGAAAGATGATTTCCAAAGGTTGTATATACCATCTTATTCGAGCTAGGGATGTCGATGACGAACCACCTACTTCTCAATCAATTTCGGTGGTTAATGATTTTCTTGATGTATTTTCAGACGAACTTCCAGGCTTCCTCCTGAAATGGAGATTAAGTTCAGTAGAGACGTGTTGCCGGACACTCAGCCGATATCTATTCCTCCTTATAGGATGGCTCCAACTGAATTGAAAGAATTGAAGGAGAAATTAAAATATCTGCTTCAGAAAGGCTTCATTAGGCCTAGCATATCTCCTTGGGGTGCGCTTGTATTGTGTGTACGAAAGAAAGATGGCTCGTTACTGATGTGTATTGACTATCGGCAGCTGAACAAAGTCACTATCAAGAAAAAGTACCTTCTTCCCAGAATTGATGATTTGTTTGATCAGTTACAAGGTGCAAAATATTTCTAAAAAATTGACCTAAGGTCGGGGGTACCAGCAGCTAAGGGTCAAAGGGAAGGATATTCCGAAACGGCTTTCGGAACAAGGTATGGGCACTTCGAGTTATTAGTAATGTCATTTGGACTCACAAATGCGCCGACAACATTTATGGATCTAATGAACAGCGTGCTTCACCCATTTCTGGATGTATTTGTGATAGTATCTATAGATGATATTCTGGTTTACTCTCACTTGGAAGCAAAGCATGTGGATCACTTGCGGATAGTATTACAGACGCTCCGGGATCATAAGTTGTATGCTAAGTTCTCCAAGTGTGAATTTTGGTTGAATTCAATGGCTTTTCTTGGTCATATAGTGTCAGACGAAGATATAAGAGTTGATACTCAGAAGATTGAAGCAGTAAAGTATTGGTCGAGGCCCATGACTCCATCAAAGGTTTGCAGCTTTCTGGGCTTAGCCAGCTATTATAGGAGGTTTGTAGAAGGGGTTTTTACCATATCAGCACCATTAACAAAGTTGATACAAAAGACCATAAAGTTCCAGTGGTCCAATGCCTGCGAGCAGAGCTTCCAAGAGTTAAAAGACAGACTAACATCGGCACTAGTCCTTACTCTCCCTGAGGTTCCAGAAGGCTATGTCGTGTATTGTGATACCTCGGGAGCGGGTTTAGGATGCGTGCTAATGCAACATGGTAAAGTGATTGCCTATGCCTCAAGGCAATTGAGGAAACATGAGAAAAACTATCTGACATACGATTTGGAGTTGGCCACAGTGGTCTATGCATTGAAGATTTGGCAGCACTACTTGTATGGTGTTCATGTAGACATTTTCACGGATCATAAAAGTCTGCAATACATATTTAAATAGAAAGAGTTGAACTTGAGACAGAGGATGTGGCTTGAATTATTGAAAGATTATGATGTGGACATCTTATATCATCTCGGTAAAGCTACTATTGTAGCAGATGCGCTCAGTCGTAAGTCAATAGTCAGCTCGATGTCGATATAGGTCGAGAGGAAGGAGTTAGTAAGGGAGCTCCATCAGTTAGCTAGTTTGGGAGTCCGACTAATGTATTTGGAAGATGGTAGTTTTGTAATTCGGAATATGTCGAGTCGTCCCTCATATCAGAAGTTAAGAAACGTCAGATGGAAGACCCAGTTTAAACAAAATCAGAGAAGGCATTCAACAAAAGAAGATCACAACCTTTGAGATTGACGAAAATGAGGTTCTTAAGCACCAGGGCCGTTTATGTGTTCCAAATGTAGCGGGATTATGAGATAAAATTATGACGGAGGTCAATTGCTCACGATATTCCATTCACCCTAGATCTACTAAGAAGTATCATGATCTCAAGGGTATCTATTGGTGGAATGACATGAAGAGAAGCATTGCGGAGTTTGTAGCTCAGCGTCCTAATTATCAACAAGTAAAAATAGAGCACCAAAAGCCCAGTGGCTTGATTCAGAACATTGAGATTCCGATGTGGAAATAGGAAATAATTAATATGGATTTTGTTACGGGTTTACCTCACTCTTATCGCAAGTTTGATTCTATTGGGTAATTATTGACAAATTGACCAAATCAGCTCATTTCCTGCCGGTCAAAACTACCTACACAGCCGAGGACTACGAGAAGTTGTATGTTAAGAAGATTATTCGTCTTCATGGCGTTCCTATTTCAATTATATATGACCGAGGTGCACATTTCACAGCTAACTTCTGGAAATTATTTCAAAAAGGTTTAGGCACCCAGGTTAATCTTAGCACATTTTTCCACCCTCAGACAGATGGGTAGGCCGAGCGTACGATTCAGAAGCTCGAGGATATGATACGAGTTTTTGTATTGTTCTTTAAGGGAAGTTTTGATGATCATTTACCCCTTATTGAGTTTGCGTACAATAGCAATTATCATGCTAGCATTAAAATGACTCCATACGAGGCTTTGTATGGACGGAGGTGTAGATCTCCTATAGGATGGTTCGAGGTAGGCGAATCAAAGTTAGTTGGGCCTAACTTAGTACACCAAGCCATAGAGAAGGTGAAGCTTATCCAAGAACGGTTGTTAACCGCTCATCAGAAGTCGTATTCAGATGTGCGATGGCGAGACTTAGAGTTTCAGGTAGATGATTGGGTCTTTTTGAAAATCTCTCTGATGAAGGGTGTAATGAGGTTCGGGAAAAAGGGAAAGCTCAACCCAAGGTATATTGGGACATATCACATAATTCGACGAATCGACAAAGTAGCTTACGAGTTGGACTTGCCTTCAGAGTTGGAGTTTGTTCATCCGGTTTTCCATGTTTCTATGTTGAGAGCGTGTGTTGGAGATACTTCCCGAATTTTACCAATTGACGATGTGAAGGTTACGAAGGATCTATTACATGGAGAGGTTCTTATTGCTATCTTAGATCGACAAGTCTGTAAGTTGAGGACTAAAGAAGTAGCCTCCGTGAAAGTTCTTTGGCGGAGTATGAATGTAAAAGAAATAACGTGAGAGGCGGAAGAAGAGATGAAACACAAATATCCCTATCTATTTTAGACCAACGCCGAGGTACCGAGAGAAGCATAAGGTGAGTTCTATTTCATATTATTATAATTACTGTTTGATGACATGTGAGGTCTGATGCAATAATGTATGTTATACTATATGGCCCCGTGAAAAGAGGGAGTTATGTTTTCAGGCTACGTGACGGGGATTAGATACATCACCCCAACATTCGAGGACAAATATTTCTAAGGGGGAAAGGATGTAACACCCCGTGCCTTTGGGCGATGGTTTGAGCATCTAGATATATGCAAATAAAGAGCTTAGTATAAATAAGGACGTGGTTCCGAAATAATTTAGAACCTAATAAGGGTGACGACGAAGATTAGTAATAATAGTTGTATGTCCCCAAAAAGGTTATGGACTAATGCTATATTGCACGATTATGACATTGAGTATATGAAGGTTTTATAAGTCATCAAATTTTACGTGAATTGGGATCAAGAAATTAAGTGTGTAATTAATTGAATAAGTATATTATTTTGAGTTGACACATGGCATAAGGTTGACACATGGCATGAAGTAGTCGATGGATGGGAGACGGTCGTAGGGGACTTGGAGGAGTCAAATAGCATATCACATGCTAAGTGACACATGTAGGGGACAAACCACCTTAAACTTTTATTCAATACATTCTTATCCTTAACTTAATCATAACCAAAATTCTACAATAGTGAGTTTTATATGGAGGGTTGTAACGTGATGTTGTTCCCGGTAACCTCACTTTTGATTTTAAAAAAACCCCCACGAAGTAGTAGTAGCACTAGAACACCTTTAAACAAACAATTCTTGAATAATCCAGTAGATAGTAGTTGTTGAATTATGGGACTACCAACGTCAAGTGGCGATAATTGATCATGGTAGTTAAATATCAAAATTTCACTTCGAGTTATTAAGCTTGAATTCGAGGTATGTAAAGGCAAATTCTTCTTTCTTTTGGCATGTTCTGAATTACGAAACGTAAACGTAATATTGCTCCATAAATTATTCTACTCTTAGTAGTTAAGAATGTTCATGTTATTCATAACTATTGTCAAAGCATGTCTAAATATGTTCCTAAATCCTTATTGAGGTATATGAAAAAGATGTTAGTATTCATAATATTAATCGGAGGTAAAGCGATATTACATCACTCTGACAAACTTTTAGTGTTTTATTATCATATCATATCATTCATGCATTATATTCATGGACATACCTTGACCTCAAAGGAGTTATATACTCTACTATATGTATGCATTATATATATATGTATGTATATATATATATGTATGTATATATATATATATGTATGTATATATATATATGTATGTATGTATATATATATGTATGTATGTATATATATATGTATGTATGTATATATATATGTATGTATGTATATATATATGTATGTATGTATATATATATGTATGTATGTATATATATATGTATGTATCTATATATATGGGGAAAGGGAAGGCGTTATATACGCATACCACCTGCAGCTGGTACAGATATACACGAAAATAATTATGCCCACAGAGGCCGATATGAGATGATGGAATGCCCACATAGGCTTGATGGCGTTGTATATGGAGATGTATATGCATGATCGCATTGTGCATGACATTTAGGCATATTATAGCCCTCAGAGGCATTTTACACATACATGGTATTTGTGCATATTATGGCCCTCAGAGGCATTCACTACTGGTTGGTTGTTTCTTGTCTCAGTTTACTTTTATGTCTCTGTTATGCTATTTTTCATGCATGACATACTCGGTACATCAGTCGTACTGACGTCCTTTTTGTCGTGGGATGCTGCGTTTCATGCCCGCAGGCTCACGTAGGCAAGGCGACGATCCACATTAGTAAGTTTCAGACTCAGTGGATATTGGAGCACTTCCCTTGTTTCTGAGTGGCGGTTTAATCTTGGTACGGTGTTTTTGCATGTACATATGGGTATGGCGGGGCCCTGTCCCGACCTTATGATGTTGCGTACTCTTTTAGAGGCTTGTAGACAGTGTCTTATGTATAGCAGTCAGGTATGGCCTTGTCGGCCTTGGTATGTATATATATGCATGGGTTGAGTCCTTCTGTTGGTAAGATTTTACATAACTTCTTTCCAGGTTATTATTTCTATGTGTCAACAAGGCACTTTGTGACGTCCCTTGGGGGCCACGGTTAGTTATGATTAGATGTTAACTGTATAATTAGGTACTCGGCTAGTAAAATCTAGATGTCCATCATGACCCTCCGGTTTGGGTCGTGACACCATTAACCTATTGCTTGTCCTGTCTCGCCTCGCCCTTACCCTGTACTATTGCCATAATTTCAATGCAAGGAGTCTACGAATATACTTGATTTAGCAAAACTAAAGGCAAAATACATAAATTGCACCCTTAATTATACACTAAATGTCGAGTTCATATTCAAATTAATCGGGCGATCTATTACCCCCTACACATTTAAAATTGTCTGGTCATTAATTTTTGTGTCATTTTGTACCATTTTTAAACACGCACACAAAAAATGTACACCTTGCACCATAAGATATTAGTCGAGGTGTGTTTTGATATATAATTTGTGATAGTTTAGGTAGAAAACAAAAACATCTAATAGTTAAGGTCGAAAACTTACAAAAAATGATATTTGAGGTGTATTTTTGACGATTATTTCTTAATTTAATTGGTTCTTGTGAGTTATGAACCAATTTCATTTATTTGACTGGTGGATTTACTTGATTTGACATGTCATTCTATTTGCCACTTTATTTGACTTGGCGTCCTATAATTTGGTCAAGATGAACTAATAACCATTTGGACTTCGAGCTAGTGGAATGGATACATCTTTGGCGTCCAACAAAATGGACTAAGCCCAAACAAAATTGGGTTTTATCCAAATTTGATATGAACTTTAATCTCTTAAATTTATACGTCTACAACATTATCTGCAAAAGCATAAAAAAAAAAAAAAAACAAAGAAACAAGCAATATAGTAAGTGAAGAACAGCTAATAACAGTACATTGCCACACTTTTTAGTCAAAACTGTCAAAATCTCTTTTTTTTTAGCTTTACTCTTTTACTGTCTCAAGTTCTCCAGAGATTCTAGGCAAGGCCATCTTTATGATGACACCCTCTCCTACCCATCCCCGCCCCTCCAGCCCCCTTCTCCAAAAAACAATGGAAAAGGATATAAATAACTTTTTTACATTATCAGTGAAATTTAGTTTGTGATAGCAGGTTAGTTATTCAATTTTTACCACATTCTCAATTACTTATCAATAGATTTACTTATAATTACATATTAAATAATCTTATTGTATAACTATCTTTTGACATCGATAGTGGGTAAAACTTAAACTCAAAGAAAAAGATAATCCTTTTTAAAGGCTAAACCATTATCGTTGTTGAAGTATTAGCATAGTCCCTTTTCCATACAATATTTTTTTCATTCAATCATAATTTTCAAAGTAAAAAACTGAAACATCATAATATAAAAATCTTTGATCAAAGAAGTAAAATTAGCTAAACCCTAAAGGAAATTCTTTAACAGTAAAATTAATCAAATTCATAGGATTCTTGCAGGTATATTCCTTCCTCTACTCCAATATTTTTTTATAAAAAGCCACTATATACAAAATACTTTCCACCTCATATGACATACCCTTTTTTTTCTCTCTTCTTTTTAGTTTTTATCCATGAAACTAAAAGGAGAAAAAGAATCCACTCAACCAAGCAAAAAAGCAAATAAAGATAAACATCTACACATAGAGGTCACCAAATGGTTCAAATGAAACGATTCACATACAATGCGATGATTTTGTTCTAGTAGAAAGAGCGCAACAACATACTCGGTCTAATCCCATAAATAGGGTCTGAAGAGAGTAAGAATGTACACAGACTTTACTCTACCTTTGTGGAGTAGAGATGTTGTTTCTCATAGACCCTCGGCTCAAAAGAAACGTAGTCAATGCAGGATTGCAGAAAAATGACAGCAAAATATCAAAATACAAAATAAATGGAGCAACCCATAATAATACACACATGCAAATAATGATCTACGCGATACCTAAATAATACCTAGTAAGAGCGCACCAAATAATATATAAGTTAGTCGTATGTCTCGAATTCAAACCATGTCGCCAACAAAAGACTTATATGTATTTAAATGGAGAAGAATAGAACAATAAATCCATTATTCACCGAGTTTCGATTCATCAAAAATTTCTCAAATATAGAAAAAGCATTTCAATTACAAATAGAAAAGCATTACCAAGGGTAGCAACATAAGAAAGTTATTAGTTACTGTTGGAAATTTGCCTTTGGCGGGAGTTGCGACCGACCAACTTTAACGGCTTAAACACTAGTGTAACGTATGTTGGAGAATCCGGTTCTTCACACATGCATGATCTACTAAGTACGTAGATAACCGTAGGGCCAAGAATCGTCAAATTTCATTGAGAAATGAAAGAGATATTGGTTCACGAAGTAAGGTGTTTGAAGCATGGAAAGTGTGGTATTGTGTGTAATTCTCCCTCATCGGTAGAGGAAGAAAGAATTGTTGTGTATATAAGATTCGAAATTGGTTTGGGGTTTGGGACCCCAAGGGGTATCCCATGTGTTTAAAGGAGGGAGGACCTAGATGTGCTTCGGTTCGAGGAAAGACCACACGCGCGCCGCCGCCGCCCGCCCGTCCGGTCCGGTTCCGGTTCCGGGTCACGGGTCACGGGTCACGGGTCACGGGTCACGGGTCACGGGCCGTGGGCCGTGGGCCGTGGGGCGTGGGCCTTCGATATTATCTTTTTGGGCCGAGAAAACTTTGCCGTGAAGTACGGTTTGATCCCGAAGTTTCGGATGTGCGGTTTGGATTCTTTCGGATGTACGATTTGGTCCCCGAAGTTTCAAGATGTACAGTTTGGTCCCCGAAGTTTTTCGAAAGTTAGAATTTCGACAATCAAAGCGAGAAACGTCCAAGCTCTCAATTCAGCCATTTATTTTGGCTGAATTACTCCTCCTATAATGGCCAAAACAGTTGGTCTTTCACCATTTATGTTGGTGACTTTACTACCTCCATAATGGCCATTATTTGGCTATTATGGAGGCGATTTTCAGGCAGTTTTTCAGCCCCTCCTTCACCTATATAAACACCCCCTTACACCATTGTTGAGCATACTTGATATGCACGAAAATACACAACCGAAAAAATCTTCTTCCTACAACTTCCAAGTATCATTTCGTTACTCAATATTCTTCACGGTAGCTCTTGAGTTTCCTTTGCTCAAGGGTTCCATTCTTGTTTTATCTTGGGAGACAAATTGTCCAGACGTATAAAGGATACATACGGGGCAATATTGTCTTAAGGACAGAGTGCTACACTCGACTCGGCATAAACCGCTTTCCATTTTTCGGTCTTTCAACAAAATCGTAATTTCGGTTTTGTTGTTATATTGTAATTTTCAGATTTCTAGTTGAATTATTGAAATCTTTATTTATCCTTTCGAATACTTGTAATAGTTAAATACTTCCCGTCTTGCTTTATAAAGTACCATAGAGCAAAATCTCCCAACAACTTAAGACAATATTTGTATTGTATTACTATTAGTATTCGAAAGATGTCGGTCAAAAATTATGTGACCAAATCTGGATATGGAAATGGTTTTTTGGTAGAAGAGAGTGATGATGATGAACGTGTTCATGGTGTCACCGCTACCAAGACTGGTGGGAACAAGCGCTCTCGAGAGCCTGAGGATGTCAACTGGGACAAGAGGAGAAGACTGAAGATGCTATTCTATCTTGTAGCAGAAAGGCCTATATATGTCCCAGACAAAGGATCCGAATAATGGTGAGAAGGAAATGGACACTCAGTCTGATGAAGTGACTGAAGTGAGCCAGAATCCGAAATTGGGATAAGTAGTTTTTCTTACTTGTCAAGAATAAAGATTAAATGATAAGTATTTTTCTTACTTGTCAAGAATAAAGATTAAATGATGTCTGATTAAAAAGAAAATTAAAGTAAGGAGGAATATAAAATTAATTTATATTCCTTACGCTTTAAAAATCAGAAGTTTAATCTCTTCTTCTTTCCCGTTTAAAGATTGGATTTTGTAAACGACTTAAAAAGATCGGTTCTTTTAAGTTTAATAATTAAAAGTGTGTAAAGTATGTTCGCACATATGATGGAGAGAGATCCACTAACTGTGCGAAAACTGTTACCACACTTAAGTAAGCGCCAAGAATTATCTGGGCACCAATCATAACGGAAGAAGTCTAAAAGTTAATGACGTTGAGCCTGTCATACTATTTGGCAGAAGATCCTTCATAGGATGATATTGGACACTCGGTCACATAAAGCCTCCGGCGACGGAGAGTGGGCCAAAATTCCTTTGATAGGATGATATTGGACACTCGATCATACAAAGCCTCCGGGCGACTGGAGTGGGCCAAAAATTTCTTTGATATGATGATATTGGACACTCAGTCATATAAAGCCTCCGGGCGACTGGAGTGGGGCCAAAATTCATTTCATAGGAAAAGTAATGGACACCTAGTAAGGTGGGCCGAGTTTCCGTGTCCCGAATGATCCGAAGGCCTAAAGAAAGGCGAGAAAGAAATTGGACACTCGATGCCCGCCAAAGCAACCGGAGTAGGCCGAGTATCTAGATCACATATGATCCGGTTACGCCCTAACCACGGGCAAGAGGTTGTTCATGTGAAGCAACGCCACCTCTAAAGTAGAAGGGGTTGGAGAGGTTGTCCTCAATAGGACTTCATGGATTGTGATCACTCTAAGATGAGGTGATACATATTCCAAACTTGGTTAAGGGACGCCGTTGGTCAAGCCGGTTTGAGATTAGTCCAACAGTCCGTAATAACTAAGAATGGTACGGATGTACCGTAGCCAAATGAATGATATATTTGTAATCCGTGCATCTATGCCATCATAGATTAAGACACGTTAAATAGCAAGTCATTCAAAAGCTAACGATGTTGAGATTGTTGCCTACGCGTCGACATAAACCCTCAAAATGAATGTGAGGTAGACGAAGAGGCAAAATCACCTTTCCAAATTCCGTCAAGGGAATAGCGAAAGAAGCACCGCTCCTCTAGAACTTAGTCACACCTACTTGGGTGATTTGAAGTTTATACAAAATAGAGGGGGGAGACAAGTACGTTGTGATCTTCATTGATGATAGTACAACGTATGGAATCCTTTGTTTGTTGAAAAGCAAAGATGAAGTTGTTGAAGCGGATAAGCGCAACAAAGCTGAAGTTGAAAATCAACTATGCCTATGGATTGCAAAATTCGTAGCAATAGAGGGGGAGAATTTGAAGCATCGTTTGTTAAACGACTGCTCACTACTCACCTCAGTCTAACGGTGTTAGCCAAGCGCAAAGCCGTACTCCCAAATTATGTGGGGCAAGGCGATCCTTACCGCTAATGTGATTCTCAACAGAACTCCGCACAAGGATAAGGATAACCCTCTGTGTGAGACATGGAAAGGATCTCACATACAAATGTTGTGATGTGGGGTGGTTTCATACCTAAGACTGTAGATTGCATATCCACTGGATCTGCAAATAACAGTAGTGTTGATCGCCTCTTGGCATCAAAGAATGCTGAATTCATTGAAGATAACTTTCCTTGGAAAAGGAAAAAGGAGCAATTGCTCAAGGTTAACAAGAACCCGCGAGGGCCTGACTGTCCGGAACTAGACGTTCCGTATCTACAGGACTCGAAAGTTACTGTCTATCCGGAACTTAATATTCCAGATCTGCAGAACTCAGGGATTCTAGATGTTGAACCGAGAAGGAGCAAAGAGGGGACAAAGACTTGTTCCATACCTTCTAGCTTGTATGGTTGAGAACGAACCATGGACAATTAATAAATAATTGTCATCTCCAAAAGCGCTGCTTTGGAAAGAAGCTACAAAGAGAGAAATAGACTCTATCATATAGAACCATACTTGCGTAATGGTTGATCTTCCTCCAGGAAAAGAACCTTTGGGTTGTAAGATGTGCTCCCCTGTGAGTAGCTTCACATCCAGGGCCATTGCAGTCTTGCGTGGCATGAATGTTGAATTAGCCTTCCCAACCGTAGAGTTGGAAGAAGAGAATCAGACTTGGTTTGCCGGACTGTTGGGCTTCTTCCTGAACTTTCATTTTGGTCCCTGAAATGTGTACATTTTGGTCCTGAAAGTTTCAGATAAAACAGAACAATGAATCGACCACGAAACATTGGCTCGAAGTTAGAAAGCCAACAGTTGGAAAACCAACGGTCTGAGAGTGAAAATCATATTGAAACAAAGTCTCGATATGAAAGATATGTGTATCACAGATGACTTCTTAGGAATTGAATTTCTAAGACATCTAACGGACTGGTCAATAGTTGACAGTCTCGTTGAAGCCACCAATGGATATGAATCATAGAACTGATTGGAATCATGGTGCACCCATAGACAAGGAGCGATATGCTCAGGTCACGTGTAGTTCAATGTATTGTACACACTACAACCGACTTGGTATCGTCCAACAAACGAGATCGGTTGAACTAAGGTTCACTTGATGATCTTAATACATGATCAATAGAAGGCGTTAAGTCGGATATGACGATATCGAATTATTCGCTTATCTACGGATTATAGTATTCTGATGTCCAAATGGTTACGGGGAGAACACGGTGATGCAAACCGGACATCGGATACGTAGAACACCAAAGCCACAAGTAAATGTGTATGGTGGTTCTTGGAAAATCCTCTAAGCAAACTTGCATCGACCGATTCATGATGGAATCGGAGTTTATCGCTTTATACAAAGCATGAAAGAAGTTGAGTAACTTCACGACTCATTAGAGGACGTCCCTTATTGGGAGAAACCCGTGCCTTCGAAAGGTTCTACACTTTGTGGCTAGCCGGTCGGCTTTAGGAAGGACACGGATGACGGCGTCTGGACATATCTGTCGCGGGATCCGTCGGAGACATAAGACCGTATGGCGCTTGATCATCACGGTGTCACTTCCTTGTTTACAAACTAAGGGACTACCCGGAGATCAAGCGTTCTGCTCTCTAGGGGAATGGGCTTAAAACCCAAAATATACGAACCAATACAAGTGGAAACCCAACCTTACGAACCGGAGATCCCGGTAATTTGGTTCAATGGGAAAACTAAGTTGTAAAGGTTCGGTTGATCGCTTCGGTCGAAGCATGAGCACTTCGGATAGTGATTTCGAAAAGAAACACCAAATCCAAAGTCGTTCCCGCGATAGACGTTAAGTGCTATCTGCAGATGGGTAAAGGTTAAGTTTTCAAAACTCAGTAATGATCCTCAACGAGTTGAGGTTAGGTCTTTGGGAAACTTTTAATGGTTCCTAACACTTGTGAAGTGGGGTATAGCAGGATACCTTGTAGGAGACCACCTATTTAAGTGCGAGGACGGGCCGCCTCAAATTGAACGCACTTAAGAATCCAAGACGTTGTCCATGGCCAAAACGGACAAAACATTACGAAGAAGAGAGTAAGGGAATTTGTTGTGTTGGTACCGTTGTCTTGGCTTACACTAAACACGACGACGTTCAAGACATCACGTTCACCGCGCAGTAAGTAAGTCCGATGGTATTCAACTATGGAAGGTTCAAAGCCGAGGCTACCTCTCCTTATGCAACATCGGTCCGCTGAAATATTGCTGGAAATGAAAAGACACCATGTGAGTGCGCCAAAATCTCTTTCAAGAGGGGATTGTTGGAAATTTGCCTTTGGCGGGAGTTGCGACCGACCAACTTTAACGGCTTAAACACTAGTGTAACGTATGTTGGAGAATCCGGTTCTTCACACATGCATGATCTACTAAGTACGTAGATAACCGTAGGGCCAAGAATCGTCAAATTTCATTGAGAAATGAAAGAGATATTGGTTCACGAAGTAAGGTGTTTGAAGCATGGAAAGTGTGGTATTGTGTGTAATTCTCCTCATCGGTAGAGGAAGAAAGAATTGTTGTGTATATAAGATTCGAAATTGGTTTGGGGTTTGGGACCCCAAGGGGTATCCCATGTGTTTAAAGGAGGGAGGACCTAGATGTGCTTCGGTTCGAGGAAAGACCACACGCGCGCGCCGCCGCCCGCCCGTCCGGTCCGGTTCCGGTTCCGAGTTCCGGTTTCGGGTTCCGGTTCCGGTTCTCGGGTTCTCGGGTTCACGGGTTCACGGGTTCACGGGTTCACGGTCACGGGCCGTGGGGCGTGGGCCTTCGATATTATCTTTTTGGGCCGAAAACTTTGCCGAAGTACGCTTGATCCCGAAGTTTCGATGTGCGCTTTGGACCGAGAATTCTTTCGGATGTACAGTTTGGTCCCCGAAGTTTCAAGATGTACGGTTTGGTCCCCGAAGTTTTTCGAAAGTTGGAATTTCGACGATCAAAGCGAAACGTCCAAGCTCTCAATTCAGCCATTTATTTTGGCTGAATTACTCCTCCTATAATGGCCAAAACAGTTGGTCTTTCACCATTTATGTTGGTGACTTTACTACCTCCATAATAGCCATTATTTGGCTATTATGGAGGCAGCTTTTCAGGCAGTTTTTCAGCCCCTCCTTCACCTATATAAACACCCCCTTACACCATTGTTGAGCATACTTGATATGCACGAAAATACACAACCGAGAAAAAATCTTCTTCCCAACTTCCAAGCATCATTTCGTTACTCAATATTCTTCACGGTAGCTCTTGAGTTTCCTTTGCTCAAGGGTTCCATTGCTGTTTTATCTTGGGAGACAAATTGTCCAGGACGTATAAAGGATACATATGGGGCAATATTGTCTTAAGGACAGAGTGCTACACTCGACTCAAAGATAAACCGGTTTCCATTTTTCAGTCTTCAACAAAATCGTAATTTCGCTTTTGTTGTTATATTGTAATTTTCAGATTTCTAGTTGAATTATTGAAATCTTTATTTATCCTTTCGAATACTTGTAATAGTTAAATACTTCCCGTACTGCTTTATAAAGTACCATAGAGCAAAATCTCCCAACAGTTACATAGTGCAAACGACTATTTACTAAAAAAGATTGATACTTTTGGTGAAAGAAGGATATTTACATTAGACCCAAAAACTCCTAAAAATTATACTTTAAGGCTGGGACCAGGCCGGCTGGGGCTAGAACCCCGAGGCCCACTCCCGGTGTTGGTACTGTTCCCGCTGGTGGTGCCACTATTTCGGCTGCTGCTGTTGTTGTCGCTGCTATTTTTGTTAATATTTTTACGATTTTGACCCTTCTTGCCGCCACCGTTGTTGCGGTTTTGGCCTGCATTATCAACAAACTCGTGAGAGGGATTGGATGAAGTCATCATCGCCACGGAGCTGGCGCTGGTAGCCGCCTTTTTTGCCAAGACGACTTCTTCTAACGTGAGCATCGAACAGGCTTGACAAAAATGGGGAAGTAGATTACTTTGACGAAGGAGAGTCCCAACTCCATTATAATGACATGGCCTTGGCTCTAAATGACTTATTTACTTTACACAAAATGACCAAAAATAGTCAGGATGAGGCGGTCGCTGCTCTGCAACACTTAGGGTCTCTTCGGCAAGAGAAGAGCCATATTCAGATTTCTTTCAATAAGGTAAATGTAGAAAGGCAGCAGAATGTCAGTCGAAGGAATGACTTGTAGGAGCAGCTGTCAAAACTGCGAGCCGATCTGGAGGGGATCCAAGCGGAGATAAAGGCTATTACTCCGGCTATAGGTTCTTTGGAGTCGACTATTAAAGCCCAAGATACCTCCCGCTCTTCTTTGTTTCGGCAGGGCATTAATTTGGATAACAAGATCCGGGAACTTAGTAATCAATAGGTGGTTTGGGAATTGGATAAAAAAGCGGGCAGTGAATGCCTGGCCCAACCAGAGAATGAGTGGACTGCGTGGAAAAATAGACTTGCTCAAGCAACGCCAACACTCCCTGCTAGTTTTTTTGAAGTGATATCCGAGGGAACTCATTCTTCGGTTACGACTACTCCTTTGCCAGTTGATTCCATTGCTCAATTGTCAGCTGACATCCTCATGGACTTGCAATCTGAAGCCATTGTTGCTTTTGTTACTCAAGAGGTATTGTCAGAAGCTGAATAACAGCTAGATGACACTCTAGCGGCTGACACTCAAGATTTTACCGAGATCCCATCAGTGGTGGTGGCTGAGCCTTTGTTGGATGCGGAAAGAGGGTTTCTAGAAGAAGTAGGAGCGGGTGAGGTAGTAACCGTTGGTGCAGCTGAGGATGAGAAAGAGACTGCTATCCAGGGAGACCCATGTGACTGATGATGTAGCGCAACCCCTAGCTGGTGACATGTCAACCAACTTGCCTTCCTAGTTTTATTGACCCTAAATCGAAGGGTCTATTTTTATGACCAAACAACCGGTCTGTGGTTGTTGTTTACTCATGCCTTCCCTAAATCGAAGGGAAGTACTTTTCTGCCTTTTTATGTGACTATGACTAGGCCATCGGTCTTTAACTATCATTCATTTATGTATTCCCCAAATCGAATGGAATTATGTTCCTCTATGTGGCCAGATAGCCGGTCTGTCACTGTTGTTACTCGTGCATACCCCAAATCAAAGGGTAGTACTTCTTTAAGTATTTGCCATTTTCATTTCTGTCAAGCTCTTAATCATGCATGTTTATTAGTCGATACACGTTGCCAGCAATCTGTTGGCTTACTACGAAGGGTCCTTCCCAATTTGGCGACCATTTGTCAAATTTACAATCTTTCATTCCAAGCGGCAACACGGTTTTCCAAACCAAGTGTCCTTCGGTGAACCTCTTAGGCTTAACATGTTTGTTATATGCTTTGGCCATTTTCTATTTACCGACTTCGATTGTCTCTAGAGCCATCAGTCGATCTTCATCTAGCTGATGTAACTCCATTAGCATGGCCTGCTGATATTCTTCTAAGATTAAAGAATTCTATTTGGACACCCGTAATGACTTAACATTAATCTCCAAGGGCAACACTGCATCTTGGTCGTAGGTGAGTCGATAAGGTATTGTCCCAGTAGTTGTAGACTTTATTGTTTCTAATTGGCAAATAGCTTCATCCAAAGTGAGATGCCATACTACCAGTCTATCCTCTATTTTTTTCACTGATTATGTCCACAATAAACTTGTTAGCTGCCTCGACTTGTCCATTCGCCTGTGCATAATAAGGCGAAAGATATGATTATCTTGATCCCTAATTTCTCAGCAAAGGCTGCCACCTTAGAACCAGTGAACACCGTCCCTTGATTGATTATAATCATCTCAGGAATACCATATCTATATATGATCTGATGTTGGATAAACTGAATGACATCTGTCTGATGAACCCTCTTCATCGGCTGTGCCTCTACCCATTTAGTGAAGTAATCGGTAGCCACAACAATGAAATTATGTCCTTTAGCCGATTGTGGGTGAATTTTGCCGATGAGGTCTATAGCCCTTCCTCTAAAAGGCCAGGGCTTCATGATCGGGTGCAACAACTCGGCTGGTACCCATTGGATTAGTCCATTTCTCTGTCACTCTTCACAACCTTTTGCGTATTGAAAGCAATCGGCCGTGATGGTAGGCCAATAATAGTCATGACGATAAATCAACCACTTCATCGTTGGCCCGGCTCTGTGTGATCCACAAATTCCTTCATGAACTTCTCCCATGACTCTTAAGGCCTATACCTCATCAATGCACTTGAGTAGCACTCCATTTACGCTTCTTTTGTAAATATCATCATCAATGAGCACATACTTCAAGGCTCTCCTCTTAACCTTAAGGTCCTTGTAAGTGGAAGGATCTTTTAAGTAGCCGATTAACACCTGCTTCCATGAGTCGATCTGGTCCATGGCTAACACTTCGGCTGGCAGCTCATCATACTCTAGAGTGAGTAGAGACTTCCTAAAGCCAGAAGATTCTTGTGCTATGTCGTTATCGTCAACATTCATACCCCTGGGAACATAACTTAACGTAGATGGTGCGAACCTACTAAGTAACATACTAGCCATTTCGTAATGGGCCAAGAAATTTGGATCTTTGCAATCATATTCCCTAACCAGCTGCTTGATAACTAACTGAGAGTCTCCACGAATCTTGATACACTTTGCTTTCATAGAGACTAGGAGTTTGAGTCCTATGATGAGAGCATCGTATTCAACTTGGTTATTTGTCAAGTCTGAATCTAACCGATAAGAGAACCCCCATGTGTCATCTCTAGGATCGGTTATCGTTATTCCGGATTCGACTCCTTTCTGGGTTCTTGACCCATCAAAAGTTAGCGTCCAAGGGATGACGTCCATACATGCAGTAGAGGGGGAACATGGGTCCTCCACATCTACACAACGGTGGTCTGCCAAGAAATCGGCTACCGCCTGACCTTTGACAGCCTTGAGTGGCCTATACTCGAGGAAAAATGTAGTGAGCTTGATTGCCCATTTCATTAGCCGTCCTTGATAAATTGGTCTATTCAATAAGTACCAGACGATGTCAATCTTGCACAAAATGTGAACCACATATGGCATTAGATAATGTTCAAGTTTTGTACAAGCATAGAATAAGGACAAACAAAGCTTCTCTATAGGGGTATATCTAGTTTCAGCTTCATTGAGCAGTCGGTTAAGGTAGTAAACTTCCCTTTCGGTTCCATCATCGGCATCTTGTGTTAACATGCATCCGATAGACAAATCTACAGCCGAGATGTACAATTTTCCTAGCATGAGAGGCACCAGCACAAGAGGAGTTGCTAGGGCCTTTTTAATTTTGTCAAATGCCTCTTGCTATTCTGGGCCCCATATTAGCTCTTCTGACCCTTTAAACCTAAGCAAATGTGAAAACGCCTTCATTTTGCTAGCTGAATTAGATATGAACCTCCTTAGGAAGTTGATCTTCCTTAACAGGCTTTGTAGTTCCTTCTTTGTTCTGGGTGGTGCGGATTCCATTACTGCCCGGGCTTTGTTATGATCTATCTCAATACCTTTCTTATGTACCAAAAAACCAAGGAAGTTTCCAGCCGATACTCCGAACATGCACTTGGCTAGATTCATTTTAAGATTATGAATCCTCATTCTTTTTAGTGCTTGTTCAAGATCGGCTAAGTGATCCTTGAAGTCCTTAGACTTCACCACCACGAGACCTCCACAGTCTTGCCGATCAGATAATGGAAGATGGTGTTCATTGCCTTCTGATAAGTAGCACCGGCATTCTTCAGACCAAACGACATAACTACCCACTCATAAATGCCCAAGGCTCCTGGACACCTAAAATCAGTCTTGTGAATGAACTTATTGGCTATTGCTATCTGATTATAGCCGAATATCAATCCATGAATGTCAGCACACCATTAGCAGCTACCAAATCGACTAGCATAGCAGCTACAAGTATGACGTATTCATCTTTGGGAGTGGTTAGATTTAGGTTCATGTAATCGATACATACCCAAACCTTGCCATTCTTCTTCTTGACTAGCACAATGTTTGCCAACCATTCCACATACCTAGCCATTCTGATGAACTCGACCTTCAGCAGTCGTTCAATCTCAGTTTTGATTTGAGGCATCAGTTGAGGGTGATATCTTCTGGGCGGTTGCTTCTGAGGTGTGAAGCCCTCTTTAATTGGAAATCTATGCTCTACCAAAGTACGTGCTAGCCCAAGCATCTCATGATAATCCCACGTGAAGCAATCTTTATACTGCAGTAGAAGAGCCGCCATGCTCTGTTAATCTTCCTCCTTCAGCGAGCCACTAATATGTGTTAGTTGAGGGACTTCCTCAGTACCCAAGTTGATATCTTTCAAGGGATCCTAAGACTCAAAACTAGGCATAGCCCTTCTTATGGGTGATTCAAGTTCCATCGGCAACTCAATGTCATCGGCTGCTAGTGTTGGTTCTCTGTTGTAGTCCTCTACTTGTGATGTCTCGGCTATCCTTGCTTCAGAACTTAAAGCAGTCAATCGATGCCACATATCACATATGATTTGGGTCTCCTCAATCGTCTAACTCTTCCAAGGTAAGCCGTGGTTCGACTAATTATTTTATTTCAAAACCTCGTGAAGTTAGATTGTAGTATTCCTAAGATCCTTCTTCGTACTGCTCCGCGACAGCTATGGGAGCCACATAGGGTGAATATAAGACAACCTCCAAGTTTTTAACCCCTGCTTGAAATGGGTTATCATCTGCTGGGATGATTTCTATCTTGTATCCTTCCCAAAAAATAAGCTTTTGATGCATGGTAGAAGGAAGGCATCAGCTGGTGTGAATCCAGTCTCTGCCCAATAGAATGGCGTATGACGGCTTGCCATCTATTACAAAGAAGGCAAACCTGACTGTTTTAGGACCTATAGTGATTTCTGCTACTAAGATCCCCAAAGCTTCAGAGGCCTCTCCCATAAAGCTAGCCATTTTCATGTTAGTTGGGATGAGATCCTATCTGGTTTTGTTAAGGATTTTCAAAGAAAGAAGTGACATCACATTCAACACAACCCCATTGTCGACGAACACTCGGATGATGGCTTTGCCGTTAATGTAAGCCTTAACATAGAAGGGTTTGAGGTGTTTAGCCATCTCTTCCGTAGGTGCACCAAATGCAGTGCTCAAAGCATCCCTAGCCATGGTATCGACTATAGTCGCCCATTCAGTATCTTCCACACACACATCACCTTCTAGGCTATCCAGCATAGAGCGACCAACCCAAAAATCACATGGAATCAAGTTGACCATTTCAATAGCTGCCCAAATTTCATTTGCTGAATCATGCTTAAATAAATCGAAGATGGAGACTCCTGCCTCATCCAATTCATTTGACAAGAAGCTAATATCTTCCATCTCCTGGAGACATGTAGGAAATGACTGAGGTTCTAATGCCTGGATCCTCTGCGCGATTTGTGGAATAGTCTCGACTAGGGATTCCTTCAGGACCATAGTCTCCCATCGAGGTTCCTCTGTTGGGTCATCATCAGGTTGTATATTCATCTCTAGTTGGTCCAAAGCTTCTCCTTCATGCGGCACCGTCTTTGAAAAGATTGAGCCGAATGCCCGCTCTATAGCCTCAACCACGGTAGACAGGAATTTCCTACTTATCGGCCGCTTTAGTGATGGATATCATGTGCAACATTTGCTTCATCTTGTGCAAGGCTCTGGAACGCTGCACCCTTCTTTTCTGAGTCCTGGATACGACACTCGGTGGTGCCTCTTTCTTTCTAGGAGCCTGGTTGACGAACCACTTTCCTTCCTCTATATTGGCGGTTGGTTTAATCATCATTCGGGGTTTCAGCTGACCTTTATCCATCATTGTGATACGCAAGGAAGAAATGCCTGCTCTTATGTTGAACTCATCCACTCTCTGCTTAGCTATGGGGAGTGGTTTCTCATCTATATGGGACACACTCGACTTCTCATCAACTGGTAGCCATTCTTGCCCTACAAGCCTACCCTTGAGGTCTGCTAGGCCCCTTTTGAGTTTTGGGTACTCTTTGTGAGGTTCTCGAGCAGTGTGCTCTAGTCTATAAGGGCGGCCACGAAAATTGCTTCCAACTGGCTGCCTATTCGTGTCCTCATACACGCGGCCTAGCTGATCAAACACAGAGGTCCTTGTGGCCTCTTCCTTACCAGCAGGCTTCTTTGGGACCCATATATTTTTCATCGGTTGTTTCCCCTTAACATCTTTTTATTGATCTGGCTTATCAAAGGACACCATAGATATCAGTACTATAGGAAAAAGGGTCGGTATCAACAGACATTTCAGCTATGCTTTTATTGGTTAGCTTGAATCTCCCCTCCTTGATTCCCTTTTGAATTGCCTTTCTGAAGACCACACAATTAGAAGTAGCGTGGCTATATGAGTTGTTCCATTTACAGTACTTCTTATCCTTGAGCTCTTCGGCAGGCGGAATCCTGTGGCTGTCAAGCAGCCGAATCTGTTTATCTTTAGGCAGATGGTCAAAGATCTGATCTGCCTTTGTAATGTCAAATGAGTAACCAATCCTGTTATCAATTGAACTCGTCTCCTTGCCTTTCATAGATTTCAAATCTGGGCAAGAATAAACCTTACCCCTGACAATCTCAGCTACCATTGCGTCTGTTGTCTAATCGACCGACTCTAAATCAGACTCATCTGCCTCAATAATGGATACTAAATGGGAGCCTCGATTTCGGTTAGCTTTTCTCTTTTCCTTCTCCTGGATATATTGCTCTATTTGGCTAGCCTTATCGGCTAACTGGCTTAAGTCAGAACATGATTGTCCCACTAATTTCTCTTTTAGCTGAGGATGCATGTTGCTGATTATCATGTGGGCGCATTCCGACTTAGGTAAGTGTACAATGCATTTCCCAACCTTTTTTCTGAATCACTCAATATAATCGATAGTCGACTCATCGACATATTGCTTGAGATTCATCAATTTGGTTACAGTGACTTGAGGTTGGGGCCAATAAAATCTATCATGGAAATAACGCTCTATGTCATCCCAGCTATGTACAGAGTCGGGGGTCAAGGATGAGTACCCGACAAATATTGTTCAGGTTAGAGAAATGGGGAACAACTGCAGCTTGTGATACTCGTTTTGGCCAACCTCGCCACATTGGGCGGTAAATCTGTTGATGTGCTTAATGGTATATTTACCATCATCACCCGAGAAG
Source organism: Anisodus tanguticus (assembly GCA_034509755.1). Taxonomy (NCBI): domain Eukaryota; kingdom Viridiplantae; phylum Streptophyta; class Magnoliopsida; order Solanales; family Solanaceae; genus Anisodus; species Anisodus tanguticus. The sequence continues at coordinate 26,428,399 of CM067541.1, read as the reverse complement.
GTGGCGAAATCAAGCGTTTTGAAGCCTCTTGGCAATGGTGCTATCCGATCTACCCAATCAGGGTAGGGTTTCCTATAAACAAGCCTATCTAAGGGTTTTAGTTGGATGCCAAAGTACCTCTTTATAGTATTCGAGATAGTTTCAGGGTTCATCAGATGTGAAGTCCCCTGCCGATTCTCAGTTGGAATCGGCTGGTAGGCGTTCTGAACTGGAGGCCTCAATTCTGTACCTTATTGAGTAGGGTTTTGAAAGTTGTAGGTGTTCTGCTGGCCATTACCAACAAGTGGGGTATATCCCCATTGCTGTTGTTAGGCATATCCACTAAAGCCTACAACCTGAGCCTAGAACAACCGACGGAGCCTGAGGATAAGGTGGAACAATGTTCCATGTCTGCTCTCCCCGGACATTAATCGTTCTTGGAAAGTTTGCGCTTCCTGGATGGTATGGAATGAGTACTGGCTATGACTGCTGGAATGGTGTCCCGTAGACAGCGTCACTAGATAGCCAAGTAGGGTCATAGCCAGGGGCAAACGACTGCCAATTCTGCTGGCCAACATTGGTCGCCTGCATTGTAGGGCCGTTCGCAGGAGCGTACGACATAATGGGCGGCAACCCAAGGTGTTCGGATGCCTGAACTAGTCTCCGAGCCATATTGATCTGCCCATACTGCAGACTCGCTTGGTCGAGTGGCACAGTTTGCCCCCTAGTGTTTGGCGGCAACCATACATTAGATTGGTTACCAAGTGACTAGGCTTATGCTACTAGGTGTGCTATCGGCTGTACCTGAGTAGGTACTGACTGATACACATTCGGTTGATGAACAACACCTGGAGTCATAGTTGCATGTTGCACAATGCCACTCATCAGAGGGATGGCAGAACTAGCCAAACATTCTCCTGGATGCAGTCGGTTGGCTTCCGGTTCCCTCGCCTACTGAACCTCATTATGCACCATTAGCTTAACGATGTCAGGTAACTGCTTGGAAACCTGGTACATAATATCGTGGATGCCTAAGTTAATCCATTGTCTGATGAATGACGTAGTCATGATAGTTGGACCTTCAAGTTGGCTAAGTTCACCCACGGATTGAGTTGATAGAGGAAGTGGAGGGGTATCAACCGATGTAGGCATACCCGAGAAAAGTGGTGGCTCGTTGTTCCTTCTGGGAGGATTCTGTTTAGGATGTGGACTGGACTCTGGGTTCATCTTCTTACCAGACCTTAGGCGCATACGCCAAGCGTGATCCTGACCTGAAGAATCAAACTTCACTATGAGGTCACCTATGGTCCCACTGGGCGTGCCAAATTTGTTCCGTCCGAAATGTTTGCCATTTTATCGGTTGACGAAATCGGATGACAAATTGATTCCTTAACTAAGCGATTTGGGCTGGAAGTGAAACTCTAACTTCCAGCAATGAGTTTCCAAACTACTCCAGAAAGCATTAGGATGGTGATTGATTAAACTAAGTGGTAAGAAACATAAATACATCTAGAGTGCAATAAATGCGATAAAGATAGAATGAAGATATGAAAAAATTAGTTTTTTGATTGATTGGATGTGTCCTTTTATGTACAAATGATCCTATATTTATACTACAAGAGATAAAACGTGACCCCCCTATGTTAGCCACTAAATTACCCACTAAATCCACTAGCCAACTATGAGGAGGTGGTGCCGATTTTTGCTCCTTTATTCCCTCTTGCACGATTAATTGCACTTCCTTCTAGCTGCTGCTGGTTGTTACTGTTTCTTGGGGTCTAGGATGCTCTTTGACTTGGTCTTCGAGGAGTTCAAATGTGTGTGAGTCTTAATCGTTCCTCGAAATTGTGAGTCGGCTAGGCTACTGTAATAGCCGATGAAGCTTTTTGCGCCGAAGGCTAGGACTAGTAGATTTGGCTACGAGTCAGTTCGGTTATCGACTTAGCATTCTGTCGCCTGCTAATTTTGATGTTTCTACCTTCGGCTGCCACTTGATTCGGCTACGCACTTAAAGATATTTTTTGAGTGTTAACAAATGTATTAAATTTTTGTTGTCATTTACATTTTTAATAATAATATATTTATTGTTGTCAATTCTATACTTTTTTGTAGTGAATACATTAATTTTCCTAAGTAGTTGTAGAATTTACCAAAAATAATTGTCCTTTTCTCTTTCTTTTTTTAAAAGATTCCATATTTCCATTTTTTTTATCTATATATATGTTTGAATAGCCCATGTTAACATAGTTCACTTATTTTACTTTCTTGAGAAACTAACCAAATTCAGAACACAATCTTATCTTTTTATATTAAAGAAATAAAATCTTTCCCATTTTATATTGGGATTTGTTCTTCTTCTTCGACATATTTTTCTCTTAAGAGGAAGAAGATTTTGAGTACTATTCTTGTTTAACATGGAAGCACCATTGTCAACATGGCCATGGGATAACTTGGGAATTTTCAATGTACTCAAAGTTTCTAATTTTCTTTATTATCTTTTTTCCGGTTCTTTCACTACTAGAAACACATGTTTTTTGGATGATCTTTCATTTGAAATCCATTGGAACTGTTTCTAACGACTTCCCGTCAAATTTTTTAGATTTTGAACGGAATTCTGACAAGAACATCGGTCGGAAAAACGCGTGTTTATAGTAGAGTTTCACAAATAACCACTTTTTGATCCATGTAATTAAAAAGAGCAATTGTCCTAGAGTTTCATTTGTAGATTTTTAAACTTCAGGATACTATAGTGGAGTTTCAGTTGTAGAAGTTGAAACTCTACAATAATGATTGTTTTTCGATTATCGAGCTGAAAAGTGGCTAGCTCGCGTTATTATTATAATATGATTTGTACTTACTTTGTTTTCTTTTTCTTGTTATGTCTTTTGCAACAATGTTTACTATATGGCCCTTTTCTTGCAAAATGGTTATACTCAAGATCTCAAGAAGACAACATCAAGGAAACAACACGTGTCTACATATTCTCATAATATGTTTTCTTAGGTGCAGCATGCATTTTGCCTGGAATTCTTTCAATAACATGTTGTTCTTAACTCGAAATCGAAGAATAATCAAGGAAGGTGTTGATTTCAAGCAAGTTGACAATGAACGGGACTGGTAATTATCTGAATCTTATTAATTTCATGTGCAATCCTGAACTTTATGAAATCAGCCGTTGATGCTTACATCAACGTATGGTGCTTACATTATTAAATTCTCAGAATGAGACCTTTCCTTAAATCCTAGGTAATTGTTGGATGCTTTGTGCACGGAATTAGAATTTTAAGTTTATGGGTTCTGAATTTTGAAAAGGCAGTTTCCTGATTCTGAGTAAATTATTTATACATATTAAGTGAATTTTTAACACAAATACAGAATTTTGACCAAAGCTACTGATGTCGAATCCATTTCAATTACTCTCTAGCTCCGCCCTAGCATTGGGTAGTAATCCCCCCTTTTTTATCACAAACATAAATGTCGTTTAATTTTATATATCCGAAAGGAATTCAGTTATACGCCCTTAGTAGCAACATAAAAAGGGGCGTAAATTCCTAAAGGACATAGTAATTATATAAACAAACAAAGCATCTACTTTTTTTTCACATGATTAACAATTTTGTTATGTTTTTCAGGGATAATTTCATTATCCTTCAAGCTATCATGGGTTCATTAGGTTTGTACATGCTTCAAGGCCCAACATATATATATATATATATATACAACAAGGCCGAGAAGGCCACATAAGACTACTATATACAAGATGATTGTCTACAAGCCTCTACAGAGTATATCAACAACATCTGGTTGGGACAGGGCCCTGCCATACCTAACTATATAGATATGTGCCACAACCATAACTATCAGCTCACTAGAAAACTCCTAAAGAAGGGAGCATGACAACCTCAAGCAAAATCGGGTCACCTACTCTGATGGATCTTCTGTATCTCTGTCGGTACCTGCAGGTATGAAATGCAGTGTCCCCGAAAAGGGGCATCAGTATGAATGATGTAATGAATATGTAAGACAGGTAACGTATAAATAAAGGATGAAATATGAAGGAAGAGTATAGAAGTCAACCTGAACTCATAAATAGCCTCTGAGGGCATACACTGTCACAATCATGGATATATATGCATGTTTGTAAAAATCAAGCCATTAATCGGAGCCATGTATATATATAATATAGTACCAAGCCACTCTGTGGGGAAAATCATGTCATATCATGTCATACCCAGCCTCGTAGAGGACTTAATCATACCTGGCCCAGATATGGGACTCAATAATGTTAAAACCAACTATAGTGGTGTGCACATTTATGCGCCGTACCCGACCGACTATAGCGCAGCTTGGTAAGAAAATAAATAAATATATATATATAAGTGCAATGCAATGAATGACTCTAAAGGGCCTCATAAATTCAATCAGAGTGGCTCAAGGTCGTTATCCTTTGATTATCGTTATGTAACTGTATCTGTATCACTTATCCAAGAGTCAACAAAGACCATAAGAAATCATACTATTCAAGATGCCACTAAGTCGGGGAGTGATCCCGATGAAGAATAATTAGAGTCATAAACTATAACAATATGAAACAAAGGTGTTCGTAAGCTCAAATCATAAGAATGGAGTACATTTTGAAGGAACGTTCGTTATGGTTACACTTGTTTCTTAGGTTATGCCAAAAGAAAGAATGAGTGAGCCTTAACATACCTTTTGATGAAGCTAGTAACATCTGGTAGAACCTTTCACGTGCTATGGATGATTATCTACATTAAACGAGGGATTCATATTAATATCAAGCTCATATCTTATAAGAGTTTAATTTAGACAATTCATCGAACAACTTGTGAGCAATACTTTATAAGGTAGTTTCTAGATCAAAATTGACATGTTCCAGCCTAACATCCTTCACCCTCAGTCCTACTCCTTCTTATCATGGTATTCATTCTTTTACAACTCCCTTTAATGGCTTAAATCGCATAAAAACATCCCATACAACATAACTTGGTTCCAAGGTTCATAAACACAAAATTCCTTAAGATTGTTTCATAAATCTTAACTCAACCCTTGCACAAGCCTAAGAGTAAGCTAAAGACTATGAGACTTACCTCAAATCCATCAAAAACACTCGAATTATCAGTTTACTTTATCACCAAAACTCCTCTCAAACCGCCGCAACAAGGAACTAGTGGTGTTCACGGGGTTCTTTATGTCGAACATGGATTTTTGTCTACAACACTTAAGGAGTCTTAAGAAATGTTTTACAGAGGGTTAGGGTTTGGAAGAAGGGAAAAATTGGGGCTTTGATCTAGCAACCCATATTTATACATGAAAAAATAAAATTCACCGTCCAAATTGACGGTACAAATGTACGGTCCATACAATAATGTACGGTCCGTACATTTTGACCATAAAATCCAAAAACTGAAAATTGAAAATTTGCTAGAAATTCTATAGTGGGAAAATCCAATTTGTACGGTCCATACAAAATTGTACGGTCTGTACATTTTGGTCGTCAATTTTGGGATTCTCCTAATTTTGTCAAATCGTGATTCCTTCAATCCGTTGAACTTCTATACACTCCCGTACTTCCTTAGACAACCTATGAACCCTTTCTATCATTTTATAAGGTCACATAACTTCCTAGAATGCCGGTATCAATCGATGACACAACACAAGATAAAACTACGAGGCGTAACTGACTAGGTGTTCCTAAATGTGTCACGTATGAAATTCATGATGAGGTTTGGCAAAAAGGATAAGCTTAGCCCCAGGTATGTCGGGCCATACCAGATTATTTAGAGAATTGGCAAAGTTGCCTATAAGCTAGAGTTCCCCTCAGAGTTAGAAGTCATTTATCTCGTGTTTCACGTATCCATGCTTCATAAATGTCTTGGAGATCCCTCCCTTATTACCCCCATTGAAGATGTTCAAGTGACAAAGGACATCTCATATGAGCAAATTCCTGTAGCCATCCTAGATCATCAAGTACATAAGTTACGAACCAAGGCACTTTGGTCAAAGTGCTTTGGAGGAATAACAATGTGGAAGAAATGACATGGGAAGTGGAGGAAGATATGAAATTCAGATATCCTTACTTTTTTCAGTCTCCAGGTTTATACCAATACTCATGTAATACGGTTCCATTAATCATAATTCACTATTGATCTTAATTCATGTATCTTGTTTAGGTGATAGGTGATATTTATGAGACATATATAATAGAGGCAACTCAGAGTATAATGAAGGATAATGGAGGTGAGTTATGGCTAACCCTTTTGATTCTTGCATAAATAGATGGTGGTGTAAGGACAATATGATATTATTATGTTATTCTATAGCCCTGTGTGGCATTGGATGTATGCTTGGGCTGCCCGACAAGTTTTGGATAGTTTTGTTTATAGAGGAAACTCTGCCAAGGTTTTAAGAATATTAAGAGTTAGAAATCCTAAGTTGATGACCACAACATTCGAGGATGAATGTTTCTGAGGGGGAAAGATGTCACACACCGTATTTTGTACGTCATTTTCATCATGGGTTAACTAACATAAGCTTAGTAAGGTTGATACCCCTTCACAAGGATAACAAAGGTTTAGATGGGTGTTAAGTATGTTTCGTAAGAGTTCAGAGCTAAACGAATCAAAGGAACTAAGTTCGTTGAAATTTGGGGAGAAATAGGCAGAATTCTGGACAAAATGTGGCCCAAATCATTAGGAGTATATATCTTAGTATATAAGGTATTATGGAGTCCATAACCTATTTAAATTCAAGTTCAGCGAGTCTACTTTCTAACATAATAAACTATTTGTTAATCGAAGCTTTGTATAAAATGTTATGTTCATTTTAAGAAAATGTATTTTAGCGAACGTGGAATGCTTCTGCAAACTCAGTCTTAGGTGATTTATCCCTCCAAGGATCAAGAACACCTTGAAATCATCTTTAGTTGGCTTGGAAAAGTTGTGGATTCCTTGAGATTGAATTGACGTTAGTTGTGGGAGACATCTTGGCTAATTAAGGTAAGGTTTCACCACCCTTATGTGTCCTTTAATTTCTTTTAGCTTGGTTTAATTGATTAGTGAAGGTAACTTGTAAGCTATGGAGGTGTTGTAAGCACAACTTCTAAGAAGCAAATCTTGTAGTATGAAGTTATGTTATCTTGTTGTTTGAGATTGTGGATTGAGATTTTAAGTAAATACAAGAGTTGGTGAGGTTGTGAAGTTACGAAAAGGAGTTGTAGAAGATGGTGGTGTTAAATTGAGTAAGAATCCATGGTAGAATAACTCTAGAATTTCACGTACGCAAGTTATTTGATGAAATCCTTAAATGAAATCTCTTATAAGATATGGATTCGATATTGATACAAATCCTTTATATGAGCTAGATAATTGTCCATAGAAGGAGCGAGGGTTCGTGTGACGTAACTAGCTTCCTCAACAAGTTATGTAAGGTAACTCTCCTTCTTGGTATGTTTTGATGTAAATGCTTCTTTGAACTAGAATTTCATCTTGTGAAATCAAATAATGATATGCCTTCCTTGACAAAATTGATCATAATACTCATGTGTTCCTTATTCATAAGCATCTTCTGGATCCTATATGTCCCAGAAGGTTCGTATTGAGTTTAAAGAATGTAACGACAATAACGATAGCAGAGAAGTTCATGATTGTGACAAGGTATTCCCTCAAAGGCTTGTTATAAGTTTCACATTGACTTTTGTACCCTTTCCTCATATATTACCTCCTTTTTAATTACATTACCTGGCTTACATATTCAATACATCTTTCGTATTGATGCCCTTTTTTTTAGGCACCGTGTTTGTGCCCGCAGGTGCAGGTAGGGAGAACGACATTCCTTCTCAGTAGGTTTCTTGTTTAAGCTATTGGTTATCACACTCCACTTCTCCAGAGTTGCATTACATAAGTCGATAAGTACTGTTGTACATAGTTCTTTCATTTTGGGTATGGCGAGGCCCTGTCCTGACCGTTGATGTATTATAGCACTCTTAGAGGCTTTCAGACTAGCGTTCGATGTGTATATGTTTTGTCATGGCCTTGTCGGGCCTCTTGTCAGTTGGTGTTACTCTTTTAGTGGCCTTGCCAGCCTTGGTTATTTGTATATATTGTATTGGGACTCTTCTGCATGCAGGTTATCATACACTCTTGTCTTGTTAAAGTTATTGGAGGCCCTGTTGGCCTAGGTTTCGTGTTAAAGGCTCCGGATACTATAGTTGGTTTGCTCGAGCCTTCGGGTGCTAGGTGTCGGCCACCCCCTGCTAAGGTTGGGTTGTGACAAATTCTTATGTGCCATCTTTATTAATTGATATATCTAGTCTTAGAGAATATTAAGAATACTTAGGAGTAGCAAAACTTACCTTTAAATCAGTCAAGGATTCCTCTACAGCACCAAGAAACTCCAACTCAATCCAACCAATTAGGTGTTGTCTTTGAGATGATCTAGCCTTACGAAGAGTGAATTGACTTCATAATCTTGAAGGATGGGTCTTAGATGATATACAAACCTTTGGAGAGTGTTTGTGGTCTTTTAGGATGAGTGAGGGTCGATAATGAAATGAAACAAATGAAAATTAGAGATTGACATATATATAGCCAACCCATCGCCTCTATTCTGCGGGAGGATCTGCACTCCATATCGCCATTTGCGACCTCATTTCCCACCGCAGATGGTGGCAGAAAGTTTGCAAAAGAATGGCCCTGATATGCGGCCTAATCCGCGAAGCAGATTTGATTTTGCTATGCGAAATGCTTAGCGTATCGTCCTTTCTTGGCTTCCCACACCCCTCTTGAGTTCTCCTTTCTTGGGTTGTGGTCTTTGGAGAGTGTTTGTGGTCTTTTAGGATTAGTTAAACCTCTTGTGTTCATACTTAAATCAATTTATTCGTAGTAAGTTCTCCTTCCTTGTCTCCTAGCTAGCATATTCCTATAATATATTCCTCAGAAGTAAACTTGTTATTCATTTTCAAACTACAAATTCCACCATCATATATTTTTAGGATTTTGGGTTCCTATAATTACCCATCGTTGTCCTTCTTACTTTTACTTCTGTTTCAGCTCTGTCATTACCAATTCTGGGTATAAATTTTAACTGTTTACTTCCATTTCGAGGCTTCATATCTCTGTAGCTTTTGATTTTCTTCATGCTAGCCCCTTTTTGCCGTTACTTTTTGTCTTTAATACTCACCGAGAGTTGTGATCTCTTACTTGTGAAATTGGAAAACTTCAGGTTCTAAGACCATCATATCCCATAACATTCTATATCGATTTACAGCTCATCTTATCTCTTGATTAACCTTCTTCCAGGCTTTACAGACATCTCTTTCTGTCATTAACTCAGCTTACCCTTTCACTCCTTAATTCCAATTACTCCTTTTAGGCCTATATACATTTGTCTTCGCATATGCATCATGCTATTCTTTTCTAAGCCTTATATATCTAGATGCTCTTACTGTCAATAACATTCCCAGCCAGAAGGTTGCTACCGTCATCCTTATATAATTTGTACTTACACATCATTCTGTAACCATAACATATCCGCAAAATCTAAATAAACACAACCTTATTCATCTTGGAATTATTTGTAGTGACCTTCTCGTCTACTTAATTACTAAACCATCATGTAAGTTTATGTTGATATTTATTGTATTATCTACCCTATGGGAAGAGAGCCACCCTTTGCACTATGATGTTTACTTCCTACAATGCCATGTTTTTGTCTCAACACTTTTTACTATTCCACGATATCTGATAACTTCAACTTATCTCAAGACAATCCCTTCTCACTAGGGACTACTAAATCATTTACGCGTATGAAATGTCATATGTTCATAACTAACGTGCTTAATTTTGATAGATTGTGCGTCCTTTAATCAAGACATTTGTCTTAGGGGGGCCTCTTTCTAGACAACCATTAAAGGTCTTTATTTTGTAGCTTATCCTCTTACTGCCTGATCCTAACTGGGAAACTTCGCAATATCTTTCGTTATAACAATCTTTCAAATCTCTGACTCATGTCCTGCTGGGCTTGAGGTACATTCCAGTATTATATTTTCTAATCATCCAGTTGATATATTTTGTTGACCTTGGTCAATTAAAATCTCACAATAGACACTTGGTCTCGTTATACATTCATTTTCTCAACTTAGCATTTACTCCTTTTTACTCTTTTGTTTATCTCGGCTACGAACCTGTCGCATTACTATACTTTTCCTTACAACTATCTGTCACTTCTCATATTACTTAGGTGTCCCATTTGTCTTCTCATCATTCTCTTACTACCATCATCACATATTATTACCTTAGTCTATATACTTATAACAAACATTTTCTCGCCTAAAACTTCTTCTTCTTTACTCGGTCTCATTCTCCAGGTGCTTATTTTTTCTTTATATCAGACAGGAGCCTTACGGAGGGAAACATTAACCTCACACATCAAGACTTCACTACTTGGTTCTTAGACCTTCCAAGTTCTCAAAAAGTCATATCCGACTCACAATTCCCAGGTGCATCAGGTATACATCCTCTAATGAGATACCGTCAACATATTTGTGCTATCCTTCAGTATTACCCATCACGAGGATTATCCTAACCATTTCTAGATATCGAGATCCCATTTCCTTCTAACACTACGTCTATCAGTTTTTGTAATTCATGAGCTAGGGTAGATACTTTTCATTATGACCTTATTATTGCTGAAAGTGGAATAATATTGTTTACATCATTCTATCTAAAGGTCAATCCTTTTACCATACTCTACATTCCAGTTCTCTGTACCTTTTTCGCTTTATTTTCCTTGCATTCTACAACCAGTACTTCATCTTTCTAAACTTGCAATACAGCCTTTGTATATGAATGAGATAAGTGCTCATGCTCTGAGACTTTAATATAATATTAGCATTTTTAGTGCATATGATCTGAGAGGAATCTTTCACTTACTTGCTACGAGTATGAACTATTCAAAACTCTCCTAACAATCGGTGAAGCTATATATAACACGAGTTAGAATCATATTCTTAAAACTCAGCTCTATTGCACGATTTATGAGATAAAAGAATAGTAACCATCCCTAAATGCTCGTCACCATCTCATTTATAGATGTGGTGTACAACACACCCATGAACAAGACTACTAGACACGACTTGTAGTATCCCTAGGACAAACCCGCTCTGATATCAATTTTTTCACATCCCAATATGGGGGGAGGTATGGCCGGCACCCGGTGCCTCACTGGCCCAAGTGTACGTCTTTGAACACAACCTCTAAAATAATAGAAACTTTGGCCAACAAGTCCATAAAAACCATAAAAGATATGGAGGTATACCCAACATACGTATAGGGCCGACAAGGCCACAATCTGGAAACATAGGACATCATCTAGACATCTCAACCAAAAGGGTAAACAATCCCAAATAGACATATATACATACATATACAAGACCAACAAGGTAATCGTACAACTTAACTAGCCAATATCCAGGCCGGTAAGGCCGTACAAGACATCTGAACATACATACCAGGTGTACATGCCTATAAGAAAACACATCTGTCATATGGTCGGAATAGGTCCCCGACCTACCCCTCATCTATACATATATATGTAAGACTCAACTCATGACATCTGACTCAGTAGCCTTGGAATAAATGAAGATTACCAATCAACAAATGAACTCAACATACTTCTATTGGGGAGGTCTATCTTTGCCTCTACTTGAACCTTAAACATGAAATGCAGTGCCTTGGAAAAGGGATATTAGTACAAATGAAATGTACCGATATGTAAGGCATGAATAATAATATAAAACATAGGGTGTAAAATAGGGCATAAGTTTCACACCCCAAACATGGGGGTATGGCCGACACCGGTGCCTTAACGGTTCGAGGGTACCACTCCTAGAATATGATATAAATATATAAGAATTTGGGCCGACAAGACCTTAGAATGATAGCTTGTATAGTGATCTGAACACAATAACTGACAAGACCTTAGAATGATAGCTTGTATATATATATGTAACCAAAGCCGACAAGGCCACCAGAAGTATAAACAGACCATCAGAAAGGCCGGCAAGGCCATACAAAACAATTGTACACAAGACTCAAGTCTACAATCCTCTATACATAACATAAATAGAAAGTTAGGATAGGCCCCGCCATACCCAAAATGAACACGTATATAAGCATCATAACCTAGAAACACACTACAGTATATCCAGAAGAATGGAGCATGACAACCAACCGCTGGATCAGGAAACCTACTAGGGAGGAGCATTTGTCCGTCTACCTACACCTGCGGGCATACACAGTGCCCCCAACAAAGGAACATCAGTACGAAGAATGTACTGAATATGTAAGGCAAGTAAACATATATAAGTGCAGAAAATATATATATGGATAAGAAAGACAACCCGTGACTCTGAATTCTAGTGAGGGCTTATGATATGCATGCTTTAATTTGAAAACATATACATATATATATGTAAGCCACACTATAAGGAAATAACATCATCAAATCGCTCTCTGGGGATATATAACGTATCCAACTGTAGTGATGTGCACAAATAAGTGTCGTACCCGATCGACTATAGCACGACTCAATGTCATAATATATATATATATATATATATATATATATATATATATATATATATATATATATATATATAATATGCATGAATGAGCTCGGAAAACCATTATAAACAGGGTCAAAGTGACATAAAGTCATTACCCTCCGACTATCGTTATGCAAGTATGTATATCAGCTATCCTAAAGACAATAGAAGCATAGACCATTACATAATGAAAGATAATACAAAGTATAGAAAAGTACTCCCAATAAGGAACAAATAAGAGTCATGAAATCTTTTCAAGAGTAAAGAACAAACAGATCTTCAATAGTCAATAGTAGAGTTCTCTTTTGCGGATGTTTCATTATATGTTGTTATTTCAAGGATTATACCAAAAGAAAGGAAATGTAAGAACAATCAAAACAACGATGAGACCATGGTCAACTACGCGGAAGACTAAGTTACACTATGTTGAGCAACAAGTTCAAATTATAATGACAACTAACACCTTATTATCTCTTCTCCTTCCTCATTAACATGATTAACAACATACCCAAACAAATTCTCAATGACTTACAACCACAATTTAGTCTAAGAACAATCAAAACAACCCCAACAAGTTACAACTATGAATTCTCAACTTAATTTCACCAGTTTGGCTTCTAATCCATTAGACATGATGTAAAAACTTCCAATTCATGGAAAAAGAAATGAAACCTTACCTTAACTTCCAAGATCAAGTTGAACATAAGCTTACTTTACTTCAACAAATTCTCCAAACCCACCATAAATCGGAGAAATATGATCTAGCAAGTACTAAGGGCTTATCGACATTAGATTTCCAAACTTTAACATGTCCCTGTATGATCCATATTTGACGGAGGCTTTATAAATCCAAATCCAAATCCAAATCCAAATCCAAGGTGCTACATAAGCTAGAGATGCTATTCAAGCTGCTATACATTATAAAATGGCTTGGTGAGTTCAAAATTATGCTATGGATCTTTCACTTCCAGGTGGAGAAATTGCTTTGCTCTTAATCGCAGATGCCACCAAAGGAACTATTATGTGCACCCAAATCCCAAAGTAAATTTCTAGGGAGGAACTTGTCAAGAAAGAACTTTTAGGAGTGTTTAGGTGTATCTAAGGTCTGAGAGGAGTGTATAATGACGCCCAAAGTTGAGCTAGGTACTTAAATAGGAGGTTAGGTCAGTGGCACTGCCTCACTTCTATGGCTTGTTTTGTGACCCGCAGAACCTCCTTTACGGTCGCAGTATGGACCAGAAATCACAACCCTCTAATATTTTCTGTGATCAACACTATGGTCCACAAACCTATTCTATGGTCCAAAAATGCATCACAGAGACCCCTTCGATATTCCTTGAAACTTATTTCCTTTGATTCATTTGGCAACCGAAACCTTAGAGCATACATTTATGTTACATCCCTTGTTTTTGTACATCGTCATTACCGTATGTTATATGAAATAGATTCAGAGATGGTAGGATCCCTCCAAGAGACTAACAAATGTTTACAAATATGTTAAAGTAGGATTCGAGAAGGTTTAATACTTATCGGATCAATAAAAGTAAGTTTCGATGAAAGTTTGACAAAACGTTGTCTCTCAGGGAACTCTGTAAATTGCAGAGCATGATCTACAAATCACATACCATGTCCATGAGATGCATATAGTGTAACAGATTGAGACAATGATTTCTGAAATACTGGCAAGGTCTGTGTAACGACCCGTCTGGTCATTTTTAGCTTAAGACCCTTATTTACTTATCTGATCCTTTATATAAACTCTTTGTGGGGTGATCCCGAGGTCCATTTATATGAGTTTCGGATGAAAAACCCAAAACCAAAAACTTAGAGTTCAATAGATTGACTCAAAGTTGACATTTGATTAGGTGGGTTCATGTCCAGGTTCTGTCACTTCTAGTAGCTAAGAAAGGTCATTCATGACTTAATCGAGTCATTAGTTTGCTTCCCGAGGCAATCAACTTTATTTTTAGCCTTATTTGTTAAATTTGTATATTGTGTTATTTCGAATAATTCTTTAGAAAGTATGTCCTATCTCGTTAAATTGGAAATCTGAGGGTACAAGCAAGTTTGTAGAACTGTTTACCTTAGATGAGCATGACTGGCTTTTTTCTGGGGGGGGGTCTCGGGAGTGTTTTGGGTGTTTGGTAGAGGTTTTGGCTATTTTTCTATGTTTTGGTGTGTGGTTTCTATCTCGTGGCACCTGTTCTCACTTCGATGTGTCTGCCTCGGTGGGAGGTTGGCTAACCATAGAAGGAATTAGGAAAGTGTAGGGTTTCTTCCTTGGTGGAGGGTGCAGGGGTGAGTCTGCTTCTACAGAGTCGGTACACCGTGGAGCAGAGGCGAGGTGTCAAGTTTAACCACCTCAGCGAGGCCTTTGTTCACCATAGCAGGTCTACTCCAGCAAAGTCATTTTGCTGGGGCAGAATCACTGTATCAGATGTCCTATATAAATTCCTATGGCAGATTTTATTTGCCAAAATAGTATATCTCGAACCTAGAGCTGCCAAGGGAGAGAATTCGGAGGTTTAAAGGAGAAATTCATCTTTGAGGTAATAATTCCATCCTTTATGATTTGATTCCATGTTTCTAAGTCCTTTAATGGTTATCTAGTATGTATATGGGTTGGGTAAAAATGAAGTATGATCCCATTTGAGAATAAGAGAGTTGAGTCTTGATTTAAATGATGATTATGGACTAGTTTACTTGTATTATTTGGAATTAGTGATGGATTATACTATGTTACCATGTTATAGAGCTTAATTTGGGTATAGAAACCTATTCCAATTAGGGTGAAATTCTAGGGTTCCAAATTGGGACTTTTTGTATATTGTTCAATTAAAGGTTCAAATGTGTATAGTTTCCTAATTAGCTTAAGGATATGATTCCCTCATATGTGTTCTTGGTATTTGAGTAATAAAGTTTGAGTCTTGGTGACGTGGGCCCGAGGATGGTACTTAAAAGTCTTGCTTTGTTCAGGATTATATCCTTGTATAGTGTGTAAGCTCTTCATTAACAAATAGTATATGAGTGATTAGACTTCGATTATCACGAGGTGCCGTGGAAGTGTAAGGAAATCATCTAGGCTTGATTGGTTAGCACTCATGTTTGGCCCAGAGGTAGGCTATGGTTTACATTCATTAGACTTCAATAGAAGTATGTAATTAATTATAAATAATAGGAGTTATTGGGCGTGTTTGGGGGTCCCACTCAGCAGATTGTGATGAATAGTTGAGTGGATACCAGTGTGGAACTGTGTTGATGGGTGATTTGGGGAATCAACCTTGTGTTGGTTCCGACTGCTGATTTTTTGGGCTTGTAGCCACATGTGGACTTGTCACCGTATTTGCCATTTTTGTTTATTCATCCCACCTACTTCCTTTATGATACCTTGATTTGTACTAGGATTTCTATGATGTTAAATTCATCTCTATATTTAGTTGCATCTCATTACATCATGAATTCTTGCCTTATATTGTCATTTGTATTCATACACTCATGGTTTTATGATATTGATATGAGAGTAGTATGGAATGTTGTGGGTCCAAGAGATTGGAAATGTGAGATTACTTATGCGATTATGGCAACTCTAAGATGATGATGATGATATTCGAGGGGACAGGTTACACGCTTGCAACATAATTCTATTTAGCCAAAAGCTGGTCACCGATAGGAAATTCCAGAGAAGTATATGGACATTACCGGTCCCCCATGGGTGTGCGTCTCATAATAAAAAACTTGAGATCTAGTATACTAGAAAATCAAGGTACCTGATTGCATTGCATTCATAACATATCATTCATGGATTATATGTCAATGAAACAAGCGTTGAATTAATTATTGATGACTTGACTTAATTTTGAGAATAAATGAAGCATGTTAATTACTCAATAATACTCGGAATGCTGTTATTGAACTCTATGGAATATGCCGTGAATAATATGATCTTACTTGGACATTTTAAACTGTTAGAATAGAACTATTTGGTGTCAACTTGGTATTTATCTCTTTTTATGTATCTTCCATCATTGTCGACCTATAATGCCTACGGGGGGTACATTGTGTACTTATACTACACTTGTTGTATCATTTCTGGTGTAGATACTAATCCTACTACCAGTTTGTGAGCTCGAGTGTTAGTTCGAGCAGGCAGGCATTCAATATTTAGGGTGAGATGCTACCTCCGGCATGCCTTGGATATTCTATCCATGGCTTGTCTTTTATTTGTGATCGAGAGACATGTTCAGACTTTTATACTATCAAAATTCATTTTGTCCTGCATGCCACATACAGACTTGTATTAGATTCATTAGAGCACTTGTATTATTGACCAAATTTTATGGGTGTTGTTATTTCTCAGACTTATTTTCGCATTTATATTATGAGACAGTTATTGTATATTTTGTTCTCCTTTCACTTTTCATTATATATTATGTGAATGATTGGGAATGGTTCACCTATCAGTAGGTTTTACGTAGGTGCCACCATGATCACTAAAAGAGGTCGTGACAAAGTTAGTATCAGAGCTTTATGTTAAACGGTCTTGAATACAAGAGCAATGTCTAGTAGAGTCTTGTAAATCAATGCGCAGATGTCTGTACTTATCTTTGGGAGGCTTTAGGACATTTACGAAATTTCACTTTCTTCATATATTTTGTGCTAAGTTTAATCAAATTAGTATATGACCTTTGTTCCTTTTCTCTCACAGATGGTGGGGACTTGTGCCAATGGAGTGATAGAGGAGGCACCGGCACTAGCATTGGTGGTGCACGGTCGCGGTAGAGGATGTGCTCGAGGCTGAGGTAGAGCCAGAAGAGAGGCACCAACTTATGCTAGATCAGTGTCCCCTGAGCGAGTTATTGAGCCTCAAGATTAGTTACTTGAGAAAGAGATGGGGCCAACCTAGGATCATCCTGGATTTATTGCTACTCTAGTTTTATAGGACAGGTTGGTCAGATTATTGATTGTTCTTGATGGTTTTGCCTAGTCGGGCGTGATTCCGACTACTCCGGGTGGTTCTCAAACTCGTGTCGGGAAAATATGAAGCGCATGGATACAAGTTATTCCTTGGAATGAAAGACAATTCTTAATCCACTTTGTCTACGAACCAGGAAGCTATAAGTAATACAACTACATTCCCTTCTTTCTTCACCTCTTTCCTCTTCTCCGAAAGAGAGCTAACAAAGCCTTTAAATGGGAGTTGTCTAGACACAAATCCAAACAAGTCTAGATTAAGTCAAGTTTTTTCTCCTATTTTTCATTTTAGCCTAACTCGTTTATAGACTCAGACTCCCGTGTTATGTACTCCCAAGATTCAGCTATTGGCGATGTCAGTGCCCTGTATGATGAGGTTCTTGCTCCAGAGTTTGGTCCCTGACCGATTGTAGGGACATCTACGACTCATGATAAGCGAAAGATATGGGAGCACTTTTCGAACATGAATCCTTCAGTATTCTATAGTCGTCCCGAGGAGGATGTTTATGAGTTTATTATGAGCAACCATGAGAGGTAGCATACCTTGGGAATCATCGAGTCGCATAGAGTTAGGTTATTGGCCCTTCAGCTTTTGGGAGAAGCTAAATAATAATGGAGAGCTTATATTGATTATCGACCAACATGGTCTCCTCCATTGTCATAGGTTTGGTTCTATTGCATATTTCTAGATAAGTATATGCCTCTTTGTTTATGTCTAAGCAAGTGTGATGAGTTTCAGAGGATTGAGTAGAGGGGTTTTTTGGTTGCATATTATGAGACTCGCTTCCAAGCCTTATCGCGCTATGCAACATCTTTGCTAACTATAGAGGCTGAGCGAGTGAGATATTTTGTTAGAGATTTGAGAATTCCTCTCTAGTTGGCTACATTACAGTTGGTCACTGCTGGAGTTTCTTTTGAGATTGTAGCTAAGCATGTGAGGATGGTAGAATCTTTAGCTCATTCGAGCCAAGGTGGCCAGTAGAGTACTCAGTGTGAGGGAGGGTGCACTCATTGTTATGCTTTCCCGGGTAGACTAGAGTCTAAGGCATAGGATGCAGTTATCATAATTATCATCTTAGTCTATTATCGGTCTATTTCAGTGTTATTTGATCTGAGGTATACTTTCTTATATGTGTTTGCCTACTTTTCTAGTAATTTGGATATGTTGTGTGATATGTTTGATGTCCCTATTTGTGTGTGTACATTGGTCGGTGATTCTGTGGTTGTAGATCGAGTCTATCGGTATTTCTTGGAACTTTTATGGGTTATATTACTTGGGTAGACTTGGTCATATTAGACATGTTTGATTTTGATATTATTCTGGGATATATTGGTTATCATCGTATCATGCGATCCTAGACTATTATTCCAAGACATTCACGTTAGCAATGCCTAGACTTTCGAGGTTAGAGTGGAGAGGCACTCCCAACCTTGCTCCTAAGAAGATAATTTCTTTCATTTAGGCTAAGAAGTTAGTAGATAAGGGTTGTTTGGCATAGATAGCAAATATTTGGGATACGAGTGCGAGGACTTTTTCCCTTGAGTCCATTTCGGTATTTAGCGAGTTTGCCGAGGTTTTCCCTTCAGATATACTAGGTATGCTGCCAGATAGAGATATCGACTTCTGTATTGATATTGAGCTTAGTACTCGACCTATTTCTATTCTTTTGTACCGTATGGTTCCAACTGAGTTGAGAGAGTTAAAGGAGAAGCTTCATGATTTGTTGAGTAAGGGCTTCATTCAATCGAGTGTATCTTCATGTGATGCTCCTATCTTATTCGTGAAGAAGAAGGATGACACCATGCATATGTGCATTGATTAAAGACAATTGAACAAGGTCACCATCAGAAACAAGTATTTGATCCCTCGTATTCATGACCTTTTCGATTAGCTTCAGGGTGCTTCAGTGTTATTGATTATTGACTTGATGTCTGGGTATCATCAATTGAAGATCCGAGCCGAGAATGTTCCCAAGATGGCTTTCGGACTCGTTAAGTCATTTTGAGTTCTTGGTGATGTCTTTTGGGATTACCAATGTCCCCGCAGTGTTCATAGATTTGATTAATGGGATGTTCAAGCCATATTTGGATTTTTTTGTGATCGTGTTCATTGATGATATCTTGATCTATTCAAAGATGTGGGAGGAGAATGAGCAACATTTGAGGGTGGTCTTTGGTTTATTAAAGGAGAAGAAGTTGTATGCTAAGTTCTCGAAGTGTTAGTTTTAGTTGAGTTATGTGGAATTCTTGGGACACGTGGTGTCCAATGATGGGATTATAGTTAACCATAAGAAGATAGAGGCAGTCAAGGACTAGCCTAGACCGACTTCTATGATAGAGATTCGATATTTTGTGGGTTTTTCTAGCTACTATCGTCAGTTCATTAAGGGTTTATCTTCTATTGATTCTCATTTGATGCAGTTGACTCAGAAGGAGGTGCCTTTTCAGTGGTTCGATCAGTGTGTGGAGAGCTTTCAAAAGCTCAAGACTATTTTGACCACAACCTTAATTTTATCCCTCCTAGTGAAAGGGAAGGACTCCACTATGTATTATGATGCTTCTAGGATTGGGTTGGGTTGTGTGTTGATGTATGAGGATAAGGTTATATCTTATGCATCGAGGTAGTTATAGGTGCACTAGAAGAATTACCCTATTCATGATTTGGAGTTGGCTGCCATTATGTCTGCTTTGATGTTTGGAGGCATTACTTATATGGTGTTCATTGTGAGGTGTATATCGACAGTCTTTAACATGTGTTAATAAGAGGGATTTGAATTCTAGGCAGCGTCGGTGGATAGAGTTGTTGAAAGACTATGTCATGACCATTTTGTAGCATCTAGGTAAGGCCAATGTGGTGGTGGATGCCTTAAGCCGGAAAGCAATCAGCATTGAGAGTTTAGCTCATTTGATCACTTCTAAGCATCCTTTGGCATTGGAGGTCCAGACTCTAGCCAACTATCTCGTGATGCTTGATATTTCTAATCCGAGCACGATTTTGAATTATGTAGAGGTGAGATCATCTCTTTTAAATCATATTTGGACTCACTAGTGTGATGATGTGAAGTTGTGCAAACTTAGAGATAAAGTGAAGATTGGAGAAACTAAGGAGGATGTGATTGATAGTAAAGGGGTTTTGAGTATTAAAGGTAGAGTGTGTGTGCCTCGTATGGGCGATTTGACCAGATTGATTATGGAGGAGGCCCACAACTCTAGATATTTGATTCATCTACTTGCTACTAAGATGTACTGTGATTTGAAACAACACTATTGGTAGGGGAGGATGAAGAGAGACATTGTGGAGTTCGTGTCTTGGTGTCAGAATAATTAGCACGTCAAATATGAGCACCAACGACTCGGTAGAGTGCCTTAGAGGATGCCCATTCCTGAGTGGAAGTGGGAGAGGATTGCCAAGGATTTTGTTGTAGGATTGCCTAAGACCATCCGCAAGTTTGACACTATTTGGGTCATTATTGATAGGTTGACCAAGTCCGCACATTTCATTCTGATCTAGACGACTTATAATACAGAAAAGTTGGCTAAGATCTATATTCGTTAGATTGTTCGTCTTCATGGGGTTCCTATTTCTATTATCTTAGACTGGGGGACTCAATTTACTTCGCATTTCAAGCGGACTTTACAAGTGAGTCGGGTACTTGCTTGGATCTTAGTACAACATTTCATCCTCAGACCGACGGTTAGTATGAGAAGACTATTCAGGTATTGAAGGACATATTATGAGCCTGCATGATTAATTTTGGTTGTCATTGGGACCATTTTCTATCTTTGGCAGAGTTTGCGTACAACAACAACTATCACTCTAGTATTGATATGGCACCATTTGAGGATTTATATGGTAGGAGATATTGATATCTAATTCGTTAGTTTGATGCATTCGAGGTTCGACCTTGGGGTACCGATCTATTGAGATATTCCTTAGAGAAGGTGAAGGTGATCCAGGATAAGCTCCTGGTAGCTCATAGTAGGTAGAAGGAGTATGTGGACCAAAAAGTTTGAGACATGGAGTTTATGGTTGGTAACAGAGTTCTTCAGAAGGTTTCACCCATGAAGGGTGTGATGAGGTTCGGAAAGAGAGGGAAGTTAAGTCCAAGGTATATTAGACCTTTTGAGATTCTTTAGAGAGTTGGGGAGGTGGCATATGAGTTTGCTCTGCCACTCGGTCTTTCAGGCTTTCATCCAGTTTTCCATATGTCTATGTTGAAGACGTATGATGATGATGATTTTTATACCATCCGGTGGGAATTCATATTGGTTGATCAGAATTTAGAGTTTGAGGAGGAGCCTATGCCTATTTTGGATAGGTATGTGAGGAAATAAAAGTCTAAGGAGATTATGTGTAGGTTCAGTGGAGACATCATCCTGTTGAGGAGAAGACTTGGGAGACAGAGTCTAATATGCGGAGAAAATATCCTAACTTGTTTACCAACATGGGAGACAGAGTCCAATCTAACTCGGCGGTACCTGTTCTTACTCCGGCGTATCTGCCTAGGCAGAAGGTTAGCTAGCCGAAATTGTAATCAGGTACGCCGTGGTGCAGAGGTGAGGTGTCAAGTGACACCGCCTTAGCGAGGCCTTTGTTCGCCGTAGTGGGTCGATGCCAACAGAGTTAATTTTACTAGGGAGGAATCAATGTATCAGATATCTTATATAATTTCCTAGGTTAGATTTCATTTTCCAAAATAGTATATCTCGAACGTAGAGCCGCCAAGGAAGAGAATTCAGAGGTTTAGAGGAGAAATTCATCTTTGAGGTAACAATTCCATCCTTTATTATTTGATTCCATGTTTCTATGTCCTTTAATGGTGATCTAATATGTTTATGAGTTGGGTAAAAATAAGGTATGATCCCATTTGAGAATAAGATAGTTGAGTCTTGATTTAAATGATGATTATGGACTAGTTTACTTCTATTAGTGTGAATTAGTGATGGATTATACTAGCTTATCATGTTATCGATCTTAATTTGAGTATATAAACCTATCCCAATTTGGGGGAAATTCTAGGGTTTCAAATTAGAACTTTTGTATATTCTTCAATTAAAGGCTCAAATGTGTATAGTTTTCTAATTACCTTAAGGATATGATTCCCTAGTATGTGTTCTTAGTATTTGAGTAATAAAGTTTGAGTCTTGGTGACGTGGGCTCGGGGTTGGTATTTAAAGTCTTGCTTTGTTCAGGATTATATCCTTGTATAGTGTGTAAGCCTTCATTAACGTATAATATATGCATGATTAGACTTCGATTATCACAAGGCGCATCAGAAGGGAAAGGCGATCACCGAGGCTTAATTGGTTAGTGCTCATGTTTGGCCCATAGGTAGGCTACGATTTACATTCACAATACTTCAATAGAAGTGCGTAATTAATTATAAATATTGAGAAGTATTAGGCATATTTGGGGGTCCCACTCAGCCGATTGTGATGAATATTTGAGTGGGTACCGGTGTGGAACTATGTTGATGGGTGATTTGGGGAATCAGCCTTGTGCTAGTTCCGACTACTAATTTTTTGAGCTTGTTACCATATGCGGGCTTGTCGCCGTATTTGCCATTTTTTGTTTATTCATCACACCTGCTTTGGATATGATACCCTGATTTGTACTTGGATTGTTATGTTGTTAAATTTTTGGAAGCATGTGATATTCAACTGTATACTTGGTTCATCTCTTTACATCATGATTTCTTTCCTTAAATTGTCATTTGCATTCACCCACTCATAGTTCTGAGATATTGATGTGAGAGTGGTATGGAATGTTGTGGGTACAATAGACCAAAAATGTGAGATTACTTATGAAATTATGGCAACACTAAGATGATGATGATGATATTCGAGAGGACGGGTTGTATGCCAGCAACATGATTCTATTTAGCCAAGAGTTGGTCTCTGATGGGAATTTCTGAAGAGGTATATGGACTTCACGGGTGCCCCATGGGTGTGCGTGTCATACAAAAAACTTGAGCGCATGTATAGTGGAAGATCAAGGTAACTCCATTTGCATTGCATTCATAATATATCATTCATGGATTACCTGTCGATAAAACAAGCGTTAAATTAATTATTGATGACTTGACTGGATTTCGAGAATAAAAGAGGCATGTTAATTACTCAATGATACTCGGAATGCTGTTATTGGACTCTATGGAATATGCCATGGATAATGTGATCTTGCTTGGACATTTTAAACTATCAGAATAGAACTATTTGGTGTCAACTTGGTATTTATCTCTTTTTATGTATCTTCTATTGTTGTCGACCTATGATGAATACGGGGGTACATTGTGTACTCATACTACACATGCTGCATCTTTTCTGGTGCAGATACTGATCCTACTACCAGTTTGCGAGCTGAAGTGTGAGTCTGAGCGGGCAGACATTCAGTATTCAGGGTGAGATGCTACCTCCGACATGCCTTAGATATTCTATCCTTATCTTGTCTTTTATTTGTGATCGACAGATATGTTCAGACTTTTATATTATCAGATTTCGTTTTGGCATGCGTGTCATATTCTAACTTAACCAGATTCATCAGAGCTCTTGTATGATTGACTAGATTTTGGGGGTGTTGTTATTTCTCAGACTTATTTCCGCATTTATATTATGAGATAGTTATTGTATATTTTGTTATCTTTATGATTTTCATTATATATCATGTGAATGATTGAGAGTGGTTTCCCTAACAGTAGGTTTTATGTAGGTGCCACCACAATCCCTAAAAGGGGTCGTGGTAGTCTGCGACCCAACTTGGGATTCACAGGTAGGGTTTACAGTTCGCAGACCTTGCTACGTTCCATTTCAGTGACAACTCTTCTAACTTCTGATAAATAGACCCAACTCGACCTAAGATCATTTTATTCTATTTATCAACCCTAAACAACTCCTAATTCATATAAAAAACTCACATATGATCCTAAACCAAAATCAAAGGCAAACTACGCAATCCAAAGTAAGAAATCCTGTGATCAACATTATATCATTTTTCTCATTGTTGTGTTGATTTTGGAGAATTCTTAGAGGTGAAGTAACCCTTGTTTGAAGTAATTCATGTGTTTTGAGGTAAGTTCCATCCCTTACTTCTTATTATTAATATTTAACAAGTGTTAGAAGAGTGGAATTGTTGGGAATCATGTAGTATAAGCTCTAGGAAATGTTAAAACTATGATATGTTGTTGTTGGGCTTTTTTGTGTAAAGTATGGATTGGTGTGAGTAGTTAATCCTTTTTGTATGTGTTATGGAGACTAAGGGTAAGGATTTGAGAAGCTTGTGGTATTGATACATGTATAGGATTGAGTATGACAAATAACATAAGCTTTAGGCAAGCAAGGTGTTCGACAAAATACTTACGTGAGTCTTTTTCTATGTTATGGATTCATGGTTGATACCAATCATTTGTATAATGTAGATAATCATTCTCAGAGTATGCGAGAGCTTGTTGAATCCGTAAAACTAAGGCGACAAGGTATGTAGGGATTACATCTTCTTATTGGCATGATCTTATTATCAAACCAAAATGAAATGAAATATCCTTCAACCAACTCAATTCATAATAGCTTGAGTTACCATATCTTGTATTCCATTGAAGTAATTCAAGACCTTTGTTTGTGTCACGACCCGACCCAACGGGCCGCGACTAACCGTCCTAATGACGTCATTACACTAACCTATCACACCTAATCCAACTCACACTTAATAAGTCTGAAATTCGGCAGCATAACGCTGCAATATCAACATATGCCAGGGTAGGCGAGCCGACAAGGCTGCCTTTACCCCCGAATGTACCTGCCTCCTGAGGAGTCACAACTAGCCAACACAATATACAGGCAAGCCGACAAGGCTGCCAACAGATAATATAACATATACACGGGAATACCCCCAACATAGAGTACAATGATATGGCTGACCAAAACAGAGTTATAACCCTTACATAAGTACAACCCACCACTGTCTACAGACCTCTATAAAAAGAACAACGACATATGACGGGACAGGGCCCCGTCGTGCCCCTAAATACAAACATAAGTCTAAAAGAGGTTCAGTACCAAAATGACAAAAGACCGATTGTCTTATGGGATCCGTGATCCGAAATGAACATTATGTGAAGTCAAAACCATTTGGCTTGTATTCGGATCCATATTTGGCAAGAATTAAGGAAGGCGCCTACAAGATAAAACTTTCGGTCCTATCTAATGGTCACATTTAGACGACTCGAATTTGGGGGCAAATTCCTTTAAGGAAGGGGATATTGATGAAAGAAAGCCCTCAGACCTAAACTCTCAAACTAAGACGAGTGTTGTTTTTCTAAGAGTGCCAACGATGACCCGTCTTGGCCGAGACCATGCATTTATTTTAGCTTGTTGTTTTCTTTTAGTTCTTAGATTAGCTATTAGTTTTCATTAGGATGCATTTAATAAGCCATGTAATAAGGTGACAAGGCCGAGAGTTCTTCCTACAAGTTGACAATACCGAGAAGAGTGTAAGGAGGATAAGGTGGCAAGGACAAGAATTATCCAGAAGCTAAGGCTTCCAAGAGGACAATTCATAAACCAACTAGTTCATGAATTTGGCTACATTAAAGTCTTAAAAAATCGTCCCAGGGGAGATGAAGAAGTTGGCCGAAATGGTTTATCAAGCAAGTATAAAGAATGGAAGCTTCTAAACTAGTTCTAAGAAGATGAAGTCTTGAGAAGCCAAATCCATCCAAACTTCTACATGGAATCCACAAAGGAAGTGTGAAAGATTCATTCTTTGTCCCCAAGAAAAGACAAAACCTTTCCCATTATCTTGGTTTGGTCGAAACACACTTGGTCACCAAGCAAACCCAAACCCATTCCCATTGGTTCTCACTAGGCCGAGAAAGTAGTTAGAGTTCGTGTCCATTAGTTTTACTTTTAGAATGGTCCATTTGCTACTATACATAGGACCCTTAGGACTTGTAAATATTTAGAGTTGATTGAGATATAAACTTGAGTATTCCTTATTGCTAGTGTTTCAACCCGGGGTTGTTATTCTTAGTTGGTTCTGTGTGAGCCAAACCCCGTGGTGTAAGATGAAGCTAGGATTGTGTGACCTAGTTAAACCCAAGCTAAGGTTTCCCTTTGGTGTAAGTCCTGGTTAGGATAGTGTGACCTAATCAATACCCAAGCTTGAGAAACCCCCTTAGTGCTAAGTGAATGTTGGAACTGTGTGGACCAACCTAGCCTAAGCTTCGGGTTACTAAAATGGCTTCCGATCACCTTCACTTGGCTAGTTCATGGGCATTGCACTTAGCAAACCCCGGTCTTGACCTTGTGGAATGGGTCACCTTATCCTTAGTGTCAACTCTAGTAGTAAAAACCCCGTGTCTCTATCCTTGGGCTCATCGACCGCGCATTTCACTACAACCACAACAACCAAAAACTTAGCCCAAAATGTACCAACAAACAGTTGGTGTGTTCCCGGATTGCAACTCGCACTTCGTGTTCATTCCTCATCCAAACAACTTCAATCCTTCCACCACCAAGTCCCAAAACACCTCCCTAACATCCACTACAAAGGTCTCCAACCGAAACCCCACAAATACTACCGTCCAAACCTAACACCACATTGCCCGACCGTAATACCCCAACCGAGGACCTCACTATTTCAGGTCTGTTCCATGGCCTTTCCACTATCAAACCACTGAACCCCGACCATTATTACTACCCTAAACACACCCATAACCACCCCACAAATTTCCTAAAGCCAACTACCCCTGAATCTACCCGAAACAGCCACCAAATTCCCCATTACCAGCTAAGCCCAGAACCCGAGAACCCTCACTTTCAAACCCTTCTTCGCGTCAACTTGTTCCCTACCGAACTCATACCCTTACCCACGAAAAACCCTCCTTACTTGCATCAGATTGGTATCAGAGCAAGGTGTTTCCATCCCATGCCTTGACGCGATGGCCATCACAATAATGTCACTTACGAACAAACAAGAACTTCAGAAACTCATTAGTGACCTTTTGGCTTAACATGTGACAATATTAAAAAGTGTTGTTGATCTCCCATCTTTTGATGGAGATATGATCCCAAAAGAGTTCCTTAAATGGTTAAACACCATTAGAGGATTTTTCAAGTACCGGAAATATGACGATCATGAGTTCTTCAAAGTTGTCAAATCGAGGCTCAAGTCATTTGCTTCCGATTGGTACGAAAATCTAAGAACCAATCGCAAAAGAAGTGGCAAGACCAAGATTGATACTTGGAAGAAATTAAAGAATCATATGATGAGGAAATTTTTGCCAAGGGAGCATGAACAAAGTCTACATCTCAAGCTCCCCACACGTCGATAAGAAAAAGTTAAAATGGCGTCATGCCGCACCTTTAGAGGCGTGGTTGAGAAACCACAAAGGAGAGGTGCCATAAAGTCTTACATAAAGCCCTCCAATGTCCAGAAAATGGGCAGTACCCTTTTTATAAACCCCTTGTATGGTAACGATGTTGAAAAGAAATATCAAAAGGTAGAAGAGTGTACTACTGTTTTTACTAATCCATTATATGACCAAGGAATTGTAGAAGGGGACACGAAAAAGGTAGAGATCACCACGGGGATAAACAAAAGGGAGAAAAATGTGTTTCCAATGTCGATAATCGGGACACATTGGCAACAAATGTCCTAACGCCCGATTAGTGACAAATGAAGATGGTGCGAAGTCCTTGGAGGAATCCAAAGACAAGGAAAATTCGGAGACCCCCTTAGTTGATGCATAAAAGATAGAGAATGAATCTAAGAAGGGGAGTACGATAGGTGTCGACTCAAAGGAGCCCTTGGAAGTTGTATGTACGAATGTTCTTTCAACAGGGCCACTACCGATTGAAAGTAATGAACATTATCTTGGTTTATTTCCAAGAAATTCATTACCCAACCCTCAAGCATATGCACACAATCTGGCCAAAGAGATGATCTTGATGGAGTCAAATGAAAATGAAACTTGGCACACATGTGTTGAAAGACGAGAGGTCAACAACTTCATCATGGGTAACAAACTTCCTATGGCGAGGTTGAAAGGCCCTTTTGATGGATTTATTGGATCCAAATTGTTCATCAAGATGGAATTGAGAAGTGGCCAGCATCAAGTGGAAATTCGAGGAGAAGGTGAATGGAAGACTGTCTTAAATATCAACTCGGGTTTGATGCCATTCGGGTTTTGCAACATTCCAAGGCCTCTCGTGAGTTCCATACAAAAGGTTCTACAACGGTCTATGGGTTACACCACAACATCTGAGAGCATTTGTGATGATCCAACAACGGTGGAATGTAGCCAAGGAGGTTCCAAGCCTATGGATATAATTGCGGCAAATAGTTGCCTTGCTCTGACTTCTTTTCCTTAGCATTTTATTCGGCATTATTGTGACTTTGCTGCCCCTACCAAAGAGCCAATGAGAAAAGACGAGTATAAAGGTTTCCGAAGAGCAACAAGAGTCTTTGAAGCCTTGAAGGAAAAGAATTGTGAAGCCCCGGTTCTAACCATGCCAAACCGTGAAAAGCCATTGGACATCCAACATGAAAATAAAGTAGGTGTCATCTATGTCTCTAGCATAAAAATGAATGGTGCACGGTGCCATTATTCTACCGTTTGAAAGACCGATTGTCTTATGGGATTTGTGATCCGAAATGAACATTATGTGAAGTCAAAACCATTAGGCTTGTATTCGGATCCATATTTGGCAAGAATTAAGGAAGGCGCCTACAAGATAAAACTTTCGGTCCTATCTAATGGTCACATTTAGACGGCGCGAATTTGGGGGCAAATTCCTTTAAGGGGATATTGATGAACGAAAGCACTCAGACCTAAACTCTTAAACTAAGCCGAGAGTTGTTTTTCTAAGAGTGCCAACGATGACCCGTCATGGCTGAGACCATGCATTTATTTTAGCTTGTTGTTTTCTTTTAGTTCTTAGATTAGCTATTAGTTTTCATTAGGATGCATTTAATAAGCCATGTAATAAGGTGACAAGGCCGAGAGTTCTTCCTACAAGTTGACAATATCGAGAAGACTGTAAGAAGGATAAGGTGGCAAGGACAAGAATTATCCAGAAGCTAAGGCTTCCAAGAGGATAATTCATGAACCAACTAGTTCATGAATTTGGCTACATTAAAGTCTTAAAAAATCGTCCAAGGGGAGATGAAGAAGTTGGCCGAAATGGTTTATCAAGCAAGTATAAAGAATGGAAGCTTCTAAACTAGTTCTAAGAAGATGAAGTCTTGAGAAGCCAAATCCATCCAATCTTCTACATGGAATCCACAAAGGGAGTGTGAAAGATTCATACTTTGTCCCCATGAAAAGACAAAACCTTTCCCATTATCTTAGTTTGGTCGAAACACACTTGGTCACCAAGCAAACCCAAACCCGTTCCCATTGGTTCTCACTAGGCCGAGAAAATAGTTAGAATTTTGTGTCCATTAGTTTTTCTTCTAGAATGGTCCATTTGCTACTATACATAGGACCCTTAGGACTTGTAAATATTTAGAGTTGATTGAGATATAAACTTGAGTTTTACTTATTGCTAAGTGTTTCAACCCGGGGTAGTGATTCCTAGTTGGTTCTGTGTGAGCCAAACCCCTTTGTGTAAGTTGAAGCTAGGATTGTGTGATCTAGTTAAACCCAAGCTAAGGTTTCCCTTTGTTGTAAGTCTTGGTTAGAACAATATTACCTAATCAATACCCAAGCTCGAGGAACCCCCTTAGTGGTAAGTGAATGTTGGAACTATGTGGACCAACCTAGACTAAGCTTTGTGTTACTAAAAGGGATTTTGATCACCCTCACTTGGCTTGTTCACGGGCATTGAACTTAGCAAACCGCGATATTGACCTTGTGGAATTGGTCACCTTATCCTTGGTGTCAACTCTGGCATTAAAACCCCCGTGTCTATATTCTTGGGCTCATCGAGCGCATTTCACTACAGCCACAACTAGCAAACACTTAACCCAAAACATACCAACCAACACTTGGTGTGTGCCCAGATTGTAACTCGTACTTCATGTTCATTCCTCGTCCAAACAATTTCAATAATTACACCACAAAGTCCAAAAAACCCTTCCTAACATCTACTACAAAGGTCTCCAACCGAAACCCCACAAATACTATCGTCCAAACCCAACATAATATTGCCCGGCTGTAACACCCTAATCGAGAATCTTACTGTTTCAGGTCTGTTCTGTGGCCTTGCCACTATCTAATCACCGACCTCGACCATTACTACGTCCCTCAACACACTCATAACCACCCCCACAAAGTGCCTAAAACCAACTCTCCCTGAATCCACCCAAAACAACCACTAAATTCCCCATTACCGGCTAACCTGAGAACCCTCACTTTCAAACCCTTCTTCGCGTCAACTTATTCCCTACCGAACTCAGACCCACTTACCCACCAATACCCCTCCTTACTTGCATCAGATATTTTAGACTATTTTCAGTTTATAGTTTTATATATTTTATTATCATTATTATTTCATGCTTTTGATCCCTATATTGATTCAGCAACCCATGTGGTTTGATCGGTCACATGCACTCAGGCTCCGAGTATCATGTTTCACCCAGGCCATGGTTTAGGGCATTACAAAACTTGGTGTCAGATCCTAGGTTCAAGTGTCTTAATAATTCTATGAAATCGTGTCTAGTGGTGTCACTTTTATGTGTGTGAGATGCCCACACATGTAAACAGTCGACCACCAAGACATCTAGGACTATCTCACTTCTGTCATAGTTTAGATTGTGCAGTCAGGGCTATACCTTAAAGATATTCTTCTAACTCGTGTATATTACATATTTCAGAAAATGCCTGCTAAAGGAAGTTAGGTACAAGTAAGAGGACTGCTACCAGTGTTGCTCAGGAGGAGAACACTCAGGCTTAGAGAGTCGATGTGGGAACAACACCCCCACCTAATAATATGGGGCTTGTTGAGGTTCGTACTCCAACTGAGTCACCCAGTTCCACTAACCCAGATATTAGTGGAGCTATTTAGCTGCTCACCCATATTGTGGCTGCACAAGTTCAATGTCAGGGAACGACTCTGAGCACGGGTATTAGTGGAGATTTATCTAGTGTCAAGACTCGGGAATTTTAGCATATGGACCCTCCTGTGGTCACATATTCTAGTAAGACAGAGGATCCACATAATTTCATTAACGGGCTTCAGAATATCTTTCATGTTGTGCAAGCTACTGAGTTATAGTCAGCAAATTTAAGGGCTTATCAGTTGCAAGATGTTTCTAATATTTGGTATGGGTCATGGGAACAGTCCCGAGGGAAAGATGCATCTCATGCGAATTGGGATGAGTTTGTAGATGCTTTCATTGAACATTTCTTTCCATTAGAGGTCAGGGAGGCAAATGCCCTTTATTTCAAGAAGCTCAAGTAGAATGGTAGGAGTTTACATGAGTACTTCCTTCACTTTGTTTCATTGGCTAATTATGCTCCAAGCTTGGTTCCAGACATGAGGGCTAGAGTTAGGTATTTTTGTGGGGTCTTGACACCCAGTTGTTCGATACTGCTAATATTTCTACTCAAAACAAGGAAATGAATATTAACAAGAAGTACAATAAGAGGGCTAAGTCATCAGGACCCGTACCATCTTCATCCAGTGCCCCATTCCCAAGGTACATCATTGATCAGAAGAGACACAATGTCAGAGCATTAGGCTTGCAGTAAAATGACAGTATGGGTCAGAAGACCTATGATAATCCAATGTGCAGTAAGTGTGGTTGGAGACACCCAAGCGAGGTTCGCATGGGAATGGAAATTTCTTATGGGTGTGGTCAATGAGGTCATTTTCAGAAAGACTGTCCATCAGTGAGGCAAGGTACAAGAAGTGATTTGCTCAATCCATAAATTCAAGAGTTTCTTGTAATTCTCAGTCCCAATCAGGGTGTGGTACAACTAAATCTGGTAACACAGGCGGAGGTCCAAACCGCTTATATGAACTAGAAGCTCATCAGGATATAGAGGCTCAGTCAGATGTTGTCACTGGTATGAAAACCATTTTCATTTTTGACGTTTATGCCCTTATGGATCCTGTATCCACTCTATCTTATGTAACCCTATTTGTTGTTATGAAATTTGGGATAGAGCCAGAAAAGTTGCATGAACCCTTTGAAGTATCCACTCAAGTTGGTGAATCAGTTATAGCTAAATGAGTATATATGGGTTGTCCAGTTAAAGTCTATCAATGTATTACAGTAGCTGACTTGGTAGAGTTAGAAATAACAGACTTCGATGTAATCATGGGAATGAATTGGTTGTCTTTATTTTATGCCACAGTTCGTTGTAGAACCCTAATTGTCGGTTTTGAATTTCTCAGTGAACTAGTCATAGAATGGAAGGGTGATGCAGTAGCACCCATAGAAAGGTTTATTTCCTATCTTAAATCCATAAAGATGATATCCGAGGGGTATATTTACAATCTAGTCCAGGTTAGGGATGTAGATGCCCACACCCCAACTCTTCAAACTGTACCAGTTGTCAATGAGTTTCCAGAAGTATTTCTATAGGATCTTCTCGAAGTCCAACCCGATAGGGAGATTGACTTTGGAATTGATTTACTTCCTGGCACTAAGTTGATATCTATTTTGCCATACAGAATGTATTAATGAGGGTTAAAAGAATTAAAAGCCTAGTTGAAAGACCTCTTTGATAAGGGATTTATTAGACCCACTGTATCACGTTGGGGTGCACCAGTAGTGTTTGATCGGAAGAATGATGTATGTTTGCGTCTGTGCATTGATTATAGACAGTTGAACAAGGTCACCATTAAGAACAAATATCCTTCTCCTAGAATCGATGACTTATTTGATCAACTACAAGGTGCCCAATGTTATTCCAAGATTGACCTCAGATCAGGGTACTATCACCTTAAGCTTAAGGAAGTTGATATTCCCAAAACCGCCTTCAGAACTCACTATTGTCATTTCAAATTTTTTGTCATGTTGTTCGGATTGACGAATGTACCAAACACCTTCATGGATCTTATGAACAAGGTCTTCAAGCCTTATCTTGACCTTTTCGTCATTGTCTTTATCAATGATATTCTAGTCTATTCCAGTAGTGAGGTTAATTATGTAAAATATCTCAGCATAGTGCTGCAGACGCTCCAGGATTGTGAGCTTTATGTAAAAATTTCCAAGTGTGAGTATTGGCTGAAACCAGTGGATTTTCTAGGACACGTCATTTCTGGAGAAGGTGTGACTATAGATTTTCAAAAAATTAAGGCAGCAAAGTATTAGCCTAGACCTACCTCAGCCTCTGAGATAAGGAGTTTCTTGGGTCTGACAGGCTATTATAGGCACTTCTTGGAGGGTTTTTCCTCCATCACAGACTATTGACTAGATTAATTCAGAATAAATTCAAATTTTAGTGGTCAGATGTCTGTGAGCGTAGTTTCTAAGAATTGAAAATGAGACTGACTTCTGCTCTAGTGTTAACATTGCCAGAAGGCACTAATGGTTCGTAGTGTATTGTGATATGTCAAGAATTGGTCTCGGATGTGTTTTAATGCAGCATGGTAAGGTTATAGATTATGCATCCAAAAAACTTAAGTCTCATGAAAAGAGCTATCCAACTTACGATTTAGAATTGGCAGCAATAATTTTTGCACTCAAGATATGGCACCACTACCTGTATGGGGTTCACGTTGACATTTTCACAGATCACAAGAGCATTCAATATATTTTCAAGCAGCGGAAGTTGAATCTTAGACAGAGACGATGGCTTGAATTTATAAAGGATTATAATATAGGTGTTCTCTATTATTCGGGGAAAGCGAAAGTGGTAGTCGATGCTCTTAGTAGGCAATCCATCGGAAGCTTAGCTCATGTTAAAGAAGAAAAGACAACCATGACGAAGGAAATTCACCGACTATCCAGTCTAGGAGTTTGGCTCATGGACTTCGAAGATAGTGGTATTGTTTTCCAGAACAAGTCTGAATCCTCCTTAGTAGCCGAGGTGAAAGAGAAGTTGTTTAGTGATCCCTACTTATTACAACTGAAAGAAGGGATTCACAAGAATAAGACTATGGATTTTGAACAAGGGGGATATGATGATACTTTGAGGTACCGAGGCAGGTTATGTGTTCCAGATATGGATGGACTCAGGGAGAGTATCATGGCAGAAGTGCACCACTCCAGATATTCTATCCACCCAGGTTCCATAAAAATGTATCATGATCTTAAGGAGATTTATTGGTGGAATGTGTTAGATTTTGTAGCCAATTGTTCGAATTGTCAACAGGTGAAAGCTGAGCACCAGAGGCCTGGTGGGTTGGAAAGGTCTACCTCGCTCATCCCAAAAGCATGATTCAATTTGGGTAATTATGGATCGACTTACCAAAGCATCCTACTTCTTTCCTGTAAAGACCACAAACTCAACAGAAGAGTATGCCAAGTTATATATCTAAGAAATTGTCAGGTTTAATGGGACCCCAATGTCCATTATTTCGTATCGTAGCTCTCAGCTCACATCACACTTTTGGAAGTCTTTCTAGAAAGGATTGTGCACTAAGTTAAATCTCAGCACAACTTTTTTATCCTCAGACAGATGGCCAGGCAGAGCGGACTATTCAGACCCTTGAAGATATGTTGAGAGCATGTGTCCTAGAATTTAAAGATAATTTGGATGATCACTTGCGTCTCCTTGAATTTGCTTATAACAACAATTACCATGCTAGTATCCAGATGGCACAGTTCGAAGCTTTGTATGGGTGAAGGTGTAGATCACCAATTAGTTGGTTCAAATTTAGTGAAACAGAATTGTTAGGACCAGACTTGGTCCACGAGGCTATGAAAAAAGTCAAATTTATTTAGGAGCATTTGAAAATGGCTCAGAGTCACCAGAAGCCCTATTCTGATTTGAGGCATATAGACTTGGACTTTTAGGTTGATTATTGGGTGTTTATGAAAGTTGCACCTATGAAAGGTGTCATAATATTTGGAAAGAAAGGGAAACTCAGTCCTAGATATATCGGACCATATAGGATCCTACGAAGGATTGCCTAAGTGTCTTATGAGCTTGAATTTCCACAAGATATAATTACGGTATACCCAGTGTTTTATGTGTCTATGTTGAGGAAGTGTATGAGAGACCCGTCACTGGTTGTCCCTACCAAATCCATGACAGTTAAGGATGGCCTAACCTATGAAGAGGTCCATGTGGCTATTTTGGATTATGATATTCAAAAGTTGAGGACTGAGGAAGTTGCTTCAGTGGAAGTGTTGCGGAGAAGTCAGAAAATTAAGGAGGCTACATAAGAAGCCGAAAAGGACATGAAGTCCAGATATCCACACTTAATAGAGGAGCAACATAAAGCATACAAGGTAAACCCTTTAGTATTCATGTCATGTCTCATGCGTATCTATGTCTCATGTTTCACGTTCATAAATTCAACATGCCTCATGTCACCATGTTCATGATTTCATGTAATCATGTCATTCAGTCCCCATGTTCCATGTCATGTTTCTTCACGTTCATGTATGTATGGCATGCCCAGTCTCATTGTAATACCTCGTACCTCCAAAGTAAGTCATGCTCATGATTCATAAGTTTAGGAAACTAAGACGGGAAGTTTAAGTTAAAAACCTAGTTTCAATTCTACAATCCCAATTTTACGCCAAGGTTTTACAAATAATAGAAATGGGTACAGATCGTAGAAATGGGACGTACAGATCACCGCTGAAATTGATGATGTACGGTAGGTTATACAAACCGTGTAAAAATATACGGAACACATTTTGATCGTAGGGTCCTACTCAGCTTTTTTTAATCACTGGAAAGTTATACCTAGATGAAGGTCATTTTATACGGACCGTACAAATTTGTATGGATCGTACCCCTCATCATAAAAGTTATACGGACCATACAATACGACCATAAATTCCCCGATAGCTGGAACAGTATATATTGCAAACTTAGTTATGAAAAATTA
Organism: Anisodus tanguticus; assembly: GCA_034509755.1. Lineage (NCBI taxonomy): Eukaryota > Viridiplantae > Streptophyta > Magnoliopsida > Solanales > Solanaceae > Anisodus > Anisodus tanguticus. The sequence continues at coordinate 26,391,873 of CM067541.1, read as the reverse complement.
GTTTTCTTATTTTTCAAAGCCCTAGAACGATGTTCTCTCCTCCCATCATCCCCATAACTCAAGGTAAGACATTTCCATGTATTTCCACTTGATTCTAATCAAGAATATTTAATTCCTAAGTGAAATTCATTATTTCTAACATAGGATTTTCAAGAAACCCAATCCAAAAGATTAAAGTTAAAGCTTTGGGTTTCTTCTTCAAAGTTAAGATTTTTATTAAAGTATTGGAGTGATTAAGGTATGTAGAGCTTTATCCACGTGTGGGAACATCATTGTTCTTCCCCACACCGCTTTTACTATTGAAACATGAATTTCCCCAGACCTATGGTTTTCATTAATTCATGATGACCCAATATATATGTACAACTATATACCATGCTTATATTCATATTTTCGTTAATTGTATTCGTGATATGTAATTATGATTGTCATGAACCTGTCCGTAATCCATGAACACATGACTTGAATCCCATGAGTGCTTAAATATAAATCAGGAATCATTATTACTAAATTCATAAAATTATACATGTTTTCAGGTTTCATACAAGTTATATTATGTATCTACTTAATTGATTAATTATTCTTACAAACATGTTTACAAGTCATGATTTTGACAAACCATAGGCTTTCTAGACAACTATATTTCATGTTCATGTTTGGGAGTTGTACAGATTATCGAGAGGGCTTAGACAACCTGAAAATACATATGCCAACGTAGGATAAAGATCGCTCCGCCCAGTTAGGACGATTCCTTCATACTACCCACAATGGATTATTGGATCCATTCATATCATGTTTATGTCTCGTACCGCGGCAAGGTATGAGATGGCTTAGCTTACTAGGCAGAGATCAGACGCTACATTCCCACATGGTGGTTACATATCAGTTATACTAAAGCTCTCCCATTTGTAATAATTTATCATATTTTATTATAGTCATGTCAGATATTATACATGTTCATGCTCAGGTTAAAGTTTCAGTTCTTATTAGTTCATGTGCCTGCTTACTCTTTTAGTTACTTTACATATTGTACAATTCAAATATTATTACGTCCCTTATTGCCCGGGGCCTTCACGGTGCATGTACTGAGTTTCAGAATGATGTATCTGCTATTAGTGAGCCCCATCTCATTTAGGGTGTTAGCTTTATTTATTTACTTATCATGCTTTACAGTAGAGGTATGTCAGGTCCTTGTTAATAGTTTTATATTCAGACTTATGTCTAGAGGTTTCATAGACTAGCTTAGCATGTCATGTCATTCATTCAGAATTATTATGTTTCTAGACTATTTTCTGCTATGATATTTTAGACTATTTTCAATATACAGTTTTACATGATTTATTATCATTATTATTTCATGCTTTTGATGTCCATGTTGATTCAGCAGCCCATGTGGTTTGCTTAGTCACGTGCAGTCAGGCACCGAGTGTTGTGTTTCACCTACATGATGGTTTAAGGTGTTACACTTACGTTAGTTAACTTGCGATGCAATCAACCTTGAAAGTACGAGGTGTAACTTGATTAAACTTTCTTCAATTCATTTAACCTCCAATTATTCTAACTCATACAAGACATGGTTGTAACCACTTACAAATTTTAGATTAGTATAACTTTCCAAACGTGTGAGAACTAACAAACGACATGACTTAACGTATGGAAAATATGGGATGTAACAATTTTGTACTGACATCCTTTTGCCGAGGCACTGCATTTCATACTTACAGGTCCTGACAGATAATAGAAAGGTCCTCCGCAGTAGATTCACCAAGTACTGGCTTGTGTGGTAAGCTCTGGGTCATTCATAGTTTCTAGGTCTAGATTTATGTGTATATAAAGACTGGGTAGGTCGGGGCCCTATCTCCGCTATGATACAATTATCACTCTTTAGAGGCTTGTAGACATTTTTGATGTTCATAGTAGTGTAAGCATAACGGCCTTGTCGACCCTTGTATATATATTGTTTTGGGTTTTACTACTTGCAGAGACATATGGCCTTGTCGGTCTAAGTTGCTTTGATGAGTTTACATGTTGGCTTTATTGGCCTAGTTTTTATTTTGATGGAATAGATTATCTGAGTTGCAGCTGGGTTAGTTCGAGCCTAGTTAGGCACCAGGTGCCGGCCATACCTCCCAGGTTAGGGTGTGACAATCATATATGTATATTTTGGTTTGGTTGTTACTTGTTACATGTCGTTATGCCCAGATCTTATTTATAATTGTCTTTCTGAGTCCATGTCAGCCTAAATGGATATGTGTTCATATCATGATATATAGGTGGTACATTCAAGTTGTTCAGGCGCCGGGTGTCGGGCCCCCTCCCCCCAAGGTTGGTATGTAACATTTAACAATTGTTTGACACCTTCCTTAGCCTTATAGGAGTTTCATGACTTCCTCGAGCTTATATTAGTTTACTTACGAGATGTAGATGTACAAAGTACTGGGTTTAACATCTTTCCCCCCTAAGAATATTTGCCCTCGAATATTAAAGATACATGGTTTAAAATATCTAAGTCTTAGCTTTCTTTAGAAATTTCGGTAGAGTTTCCTCTGTAAATAGGACTATTTCAACCTTCCACGTAGCCAGAAAACACAGCTATTGCCTCACAGGGCCTCACAATGCAACATATATCACCATATTGGTCTCCCCCCACCGTACACTATCAATAGAGTCATATGGTAAGCCATAACTCACCTCAAACGTATGAAGCCAATTTTCTGAGTTGCATCTTTCGCCTCTTTATTGCGATTATCATCTAAATAAATCACATAAGATAAGAAGATTTTTTTAAAATATAGATAAAACGAAGTTATTGCATGATTATTACTTTAAACCTTCGATTTAGAAAAGATGGGGATATCTGGACTTCATATCTTCTTCCGCCTCCCACGTCATCTCTTCTATATTGTTGTTCCTCCGTAATACTTTGACAGAGGCTATTTCTTTAGTTTTCAACTTTCATACTTAATGATCTAGGATGGAAATTGGAACCTCTTCGTACGACATGTCCTTAGTAATCTGCACATCTTCTACTAGAGTTATATGAGAGGGATATCCTATACACTCGCATAGCATCGATACATGGAAAATAAGATAAACAACCTCTAACTCATGAGGCAACTATAGTTCATATGCTATTTGGCAGATTCTTCAAATAATCCTATGCAGTTCGGTGTACCGGGAGCTAAGATTGCATTTTTTACCAAATTTCATGATGCATTTCATAGACGAAACCTTCAAAAATACCCTATCATCAACGACAATCTCCAAGTCTCAGCATTGAACATCTGAATATGATTTTTGTGGACCTTGAGCTGTCAATAACGGCTTCTGAGGTAGCTTTACCTTCTCTACCGCTTGTTGTACCAAGTTAGACCCTAACAACTCAGCTCACCTACCTCAAATCAGCCAATTAGGGGCCTACATTTCTGTTCATACAATGCTCCATTAGAGCTATTTTGATGTTGGAATGATATTTGTTATTATATGCAAACTCGATTAGCAGCAAATGATCATCCCAACTGCCTTTGAAGTCCAATACACAAGCCCATAACATGTCTTCAAGCGTCTGGATAGTGCACTTGTCTTGACCGTCAGTCTGTAGGTGAAACGTGGTACAAAGGTTCACCTGAGTATTCAAACCTCTATGAAAGGACTTCCAAATATTAGATATAATAGACATTGGAACTCTATCAAGGCAAACTATATCCTTATATATAACTAGGCATAATCTTCGGTTGTATAAGTAGTCTTCACTGGACTTGGCCTATTCCTCGAACAATTATGTACGGACCAATTTACCTTTGGTTTAAGCTTGACTTTCTCAATAAATCCCATTACTCCTTTCATTGGTGACTTTCTTGGGAAGACCAAATCATTTACACAATCGCTTGATCTCGGCGTCGCACATCTATAAGTGAATTTTGGGACTATGGGTTAACTTTCACTACAGCCTAGTGGACCAAAATAGGTCTAAGTAACTATGATCCTCCAGTATCGAATCAATCGATAGGTGATCTGCACTCTCAGCCATACAAGGCTTCATAAGGAGCCATACAAGGCTTCATAAGGAGCCATCTTGATTCAAGAATAATAACTGCTAATATATATATATATATATATATATGAAAACTCATTGAGGAGTAAATGATCATCCAATTCTATTTGAAATATAGCATACATGCCTGTAGCATATCCTCGAGTATTTGAATTGTTCGCTCGGACTGACCATCTATCTAGGGTGGAAACTACACCAGGGTTCTCTTGTATTCCCAAACCTCTCAAGAAGGATCTCCAGAAGTTTATTATAAATAGAGCTCCTCTATCTAAAATAATAGACATTGGAATGTCATGAAGTCGTGCGGTCTACTTAATATACAATGTTTCATAATCCTCTCTCGTGTGGATAGTTTTATCTGACAAGAAGGGGTCAACTTTGTGAATTTGTTGACCATTACTCATATAGAGTTATCTTTTTGATAAGAGTGGGATGGACCCAAAATAAAATTCATGTTAATCATTTTTTATTCCAAGTTGAGATCTTTATACTTTGTACTAGCACGTTGGGCCTCTAATGCTCTACCTTTTATTTGCCACCAATTCGATTATTATGCCAAAACTCTACAATGTACATCTTTATATTATCATCCCAGCTCATAGCTTTGGTATCATGGTATATCTTTGTCGAACCAGGATAAATAGAATATATGGAATATTGTACCACTGTCATAATCTTACCACTCAGACAAGCTATATCTGAGGCACACAATCAATCTCTGCATCGGAGAACTCTGTCTCCTTTAAGTTCAAATATTAGCTTCTCTTGCCATGGAACTTTCTCTTTCAGTATCACTAACTTAGGACCCTCGTATTGTTGTTCCTTTACATGTCACAAAGGGCTATTTTGTCACCTTCTGAATCATAATTCTACCATCATCGGAATCCATTAATCGAACTCCCAATATTTCTAATTGATGGAGCTTTTTGGCTAACTTACTCTCTACTCGGCTCCTAGGTAAGACAAACTACCTATAGATCTCATCTTATATAGCCTTGAAGGTTGTCACCTTATTGTGTTGAACTTCCTATTTAATCTATATGAGAACAGGATCTACATACTGCTACTCTTTCACTTTTACTACTAGGTTTAATACCATTGGGTTCTGAATGGTAACTCTGCTATTATCTTAGTTCAATTTGCTTTTACCACTTTCGTGTGGTATTATTCCATTGTAGTCTAGTTTCTGAGTCGTTCCCTCTCGAGGAGGGCCATACTCAACTATATCATCTTGGCTCATCTTTACTTATTTCTTAATCCCAAGGATTGTTACTCTCCTTAAGAGGTCTTGTGTATCTCTGTACTATCATAACTCGTCCTAGATGATGCTTTTACTATTAATAGGGGAAATACATACCAAATTTATCTACTTCTACTTGAAGATACACTGGAGGTTCTTATGATGATAAGGTGCCATGACATATCTCAAATGCATGATCAACTGTTGCTGACCCTAAGTAATGGGTCTGTATTTCTCCTTGGCTTTTCCAATCGCTCTTAAGTGTACATGATCTCATTTCCTTATTCATTCTAAATATGTGCATTATGATTGCAATAACTTTTCTTAGTATCCAATAATCTAAAATTCCTTATATACATAGCATCGGGTATTATTTTGGGTTCTTATTTGGTTCTTTATTTAAGCATAGCTAACAATAAGCTATTGACATACTTTCTTATTTGATAAATACTTATATTCTGAAAGGACTGTCGTTATTGGTCATGTTTTTTTCCTTGTAACCCCTACTTTAAACCACTATACTCAGAGTAAATTTCCCCCCCTCATTTCTTAGCTAACATCTTTTATAAATATACTTTTAGACTGAAACTTCTCGTTCATATTAAGATGCAATCTCATTATTATATATCCTTGTAGGATCTTAGGCTCTCTTAAACTGCCCACAACTATTCTTAATAACTTCCACTTCCATCCTTGCTCTGATAATATCAATTATGTACACAACCCTTAAATGTTTGCATTAATCCTAGGCTTCATGCCCCTTATAACTTTTGACTAGTGTACACTAGATCTTATTGGTCATTACTCTTGTCTAAAATACCTTCTTAGAGTTATGATCATTTACTTGCGAAAATAAATTCCAGGTACAAGGGCCATTCTATAATGTATCATCTAACAGCTCATCTGGCCTTTTGACTAGCCTCTCTTTATACTTTACATAAATCATCTACCGATTGTTAACTCGAGTTACCTTTCATTCATTAGTTCTGGATAACCCCTCTTGGGCCTATATATACTTTTTTCTTTGTTTATACGTTGCGCTATTCTTTTCTAAGCCTCATATATCCGGCTGCTCTTATATTTACTTTACTCCTCTAGCTAGGAGGTTGCTACTGTTATTCTCTTAACATTTATATTTACATATTATTCCATAGTCATCAACCTCCGTAGAATCTGGATAATACAATATTACTCCTTGAAACTCTTCGTTGTAACCCCTCTTACTCACTCAATCACCAACCTAACATGTGATTCTGTTTTGATACTTTATCATACTATCTCCCTTTTTAGGAGTATGGCCATACATTGTGCTCAAGGGTTTCAAGCATGAGAAGGCATATTATTACCTCAACACCTTCCACAACTTTGTGAACTTTAATAACTTACAACTTACCTTAGCATAATCCCTTCTTACTAGGGACTACTGAATCATTTACATGGATAGAATATCACGTATTCATGACTGATATGCTCAATCTCGATAAATTTCAGCCTTTACTCAAGACGCCAACCTTAGGGGGGCTTATTTACTAATAACCTTCAAAGGTCGCTCTTATTAAGTTCATTTTCTTTTTGCTTAGTCGCTTACCCTGCAATTTTCACAACACCCACATTTACAGCAATCCTTCCAATTTCTAACTTGTATTTAGTTTTGCTTAGGGTACTTCCTAATTCGTAGAGCTAAATCATCCGGTTAATACCATCTATTGAAATTGTCTATTCAATTGTTGAAGTAGGTACTTAGTCGCATAACATATTCCTCTTACAAACTCAACATTTACTTCCTCTTGCCTTTTGGTTCTCCTTGGCTATGAACTTGTCGTATTATCATACTTTATCCAATGACTTACAGTCATTTCTCCTATCTACTCATGTACCCCACTTGTCTTTCTAGCAACCTTTTTGCTAATGTCATTGTTTCTTATCATATTTTGGATGATCCCGATGGAATATTTTTCACTTTTAACTCCTTCCTCTTCGACCGACTTTAATCTGTAGGCACTTAATACCTCTTCTTTACTTCAAACAAGAGTCTTACTGAGGGGAGTACTCACCTCTATAAACCAAGATCCCAATACTTTTCTCCTGGATGATCAAGACTCTTAAGATGTCGTATCCGGCTAACAGTTCTTGGGCAAATCATATATATATCCACTAAAGTTGTACTATTGACATATTCATACTATTCTCCAATACTTCCATTCATTTATAACAATTTATCCACGCTAATAATTTCTCTAACCCTTACTAGATCCTAAAATCTGACTTCTTTCTAAAACTACGTTTATCGACATCTGAAAATCATAAGCCAGATTGAATTTTTATTCACTATAGTTCTATTTCTACTCGAAGTGGGATTATAACTCTTGTATCGTTCTATCTGGCGCTAATTACTTTACAATCACTTCTATTGAGGTACTTTGTAACTCTTTTTCTTTACTTCCTTTGCATTCTAAAACTCGCATTTTACCTTCTAGGCTTGTATTACCTTCTTTTTTTGTATGGGTGAGACAAATGCTCATGCTCTGAAACTTTAAAAAACTACTCGCACCTCCAGTGCATAGATAATACTGTACGGATCTTTCATTTACTGATATGAGTATGGAATGGAATCGAGTACTTACGACTCAGCTCTATTGCACGACCTGAAATCAGAAAGAAGGGTAACCAATCCTAGAATGCCCTGCGACCTCCTATTTATAAATGGGGTGTACAACATATTTATAAATAAGACTCTACTAGACACGGCTTATAGACTCCCTAGGACAGACCTGCTCTGATACCAAGTTTGTCACACCCCAAACTGGAGGGGCATGACAGGCACCTAAGCGTTACTTGTCGAGCGCCAACATACATGACTAAACCATACTCTTTAACGTACAATCAGGTCATCAAGTCCACCATGATGTACTGGAAGTAGTCAGAAGTAATAAACATCTAACAATACAAACCTGATGAACATATATACATAGATAAGGGCTGACAAGGACACCATGACATTTATACATCAAAACAAATGCTGACAAGGCCGTACATAACATCTATGCATAGGACACATGTATACAAGATTCTAAGAGTAACATAATCAACATCATCATGTCGGAACAGGGCCCTACCATACCCACAAATATGTACATAACATCATACAGACTCAAACACAGCAACTCCAGAACAAAAGGAATGCGCTAACCATAGCTGAGCTAGAACATACTGATGGGATGTCAATTCGTATACCTGAACCTGCAGGCATGAAATTCAACATCCTCTAACAAACATGATTTCAGTACGAAAGATGTATTGAATATGTAAGGTAAGTATGAACATAAGTAAAGACATCAAAGTACGGGAGACAAGAAAAATCAATATGTAACTGTGGAATTCATTGTGGGACATGAAATGCATGCTTTTACTTAAATACATATATATATATATATATACATACCCGATTATATATATATATATTCATTGTGGGACATGAAAACCCGATTATATATATATATATATGTATATATGTATGTATGTATTTATATATATATATATATATATATATATATATATATATATATATATATATATATATATACATCAAGCCTCTCTTTGAGGCCATATCATATCGTATCAAGCTACTCTTTGGGGATAACATCATTATAACGTACCCAACTTCAGTGATGTGTACAATAGTGTCGTACTTGACCGACTATAGCGCGGTTCGTTGATCATAAAATAAATACATATAAATAATGCATGAGGATATCAGAATAACATTTAGAACCTTTTGAAGTGACGTAAGGTTGATAATCTCTGACTCTCGTTATGTAATTATCATGTTATCAAATGTCGTGAAACCAATAGAGGAATACAAAATATTATATACTATGAAATAACTGCAAGATATGAAAAATACTCCCCACAAGGGACAAACAAGATTCAATAGAATCCATAACATTGTTACACCCCGTAAATTCGCATATCGAGTATACCTTAAGTTAAGAAACCTAATATAAGGAATAAAGTTCCATTAGAAGAATTAAGGAAGGGTCGAGTTGGAACCAAATGAGTTACGAGAGTTTAAAGCACAATTACGCCCTTCGTGTTTGCAATCCTTACGTTGAGCACATCGTGTTAAGCTGATGTAACATAATAGCATAACTACCATTAAAATTGATGAGGAAGGCCTTGGGCCAAAGTTGTAAACATATCCAAAAGATTCCAAGGTGTACTCATAATTTTGCGCACATAGAGAATCCGATTAAATGATTTAAGTCCCGACGGCTCGAGCCCCATTATGAGGGTCATATATGGCATAAATGGATGTTAAGAGGGTCTATGAATGGTTATAGGTCATTGGAATCAAAGGAATCAAATCTCGACAAAGTTTGACGAAGATAGGACGATATGCTAAACGTTTCGACCCATGAAACCCATTTTGTGTCATGGATGCGATAGTGGATCAAAGCCACCCTGCCACCAACTCACTGACACCATATGCGGTCATATATGTGAGGTGGTGGGCTACCCTATATAAATCTCAATCTCGATATCTTCTTCATTTCATTCCATTTTCACTCCAAATTGAACCTAGATGCTCTTAAACCCTCTCCCAATATATATACATCATTGAAGAACTATTCCACAATATTTACATGTAAATTTTCCCTCAAGCAAGCTTGGATTATCTCAAGAATCCTCTCAAGACCATTGGACAAATTTGGGAGTTCTTGAAAAAATAAAAGGAGATTTGGCGTAGGGATTCCTTGGTCATTTTAATGTATGTTCCTACTACTTTTTAGTAATATTACACTCTCCTAGATTATAATGATCTTGTGAAAAAGTGGTCCATGAATAAATTGATATAAACTCCATGGTTGATCATAATACTTGTGGGTTGATTGTTGTATAGTTTTGGTGATATTTCTAAGATTACTATAGCTAGATCGCATGAAGTATGGTTGTTGTATTCTTGATGGTATTGTTTTTATCATAAGGTAGGTGAGAATAGATTAGGTTGCCTCGACAATAAGATAGAATAAAGTATGCACGCTAAGTGTTTGACGGAATATCACAACGACCAAGTCTTGAAACTCTTAAGAGGATCTTAACATGGATTGTCCTTATTTCTTAGGTTGACGATTGTAGAATGAGCGAGGGATCATCGGAGTGGTATTGTTCGCCAATAAGGTATGTAAGGCTTATTCCTTTTCTTCTATCATTGTCATGATCCAACGTTAAATATTGTCGATACGAACGTTCCATGAGAAAACTCCTACTCTCGAAAGTATAAGAATAATTGTTCTTCATCATTGTTATCATGTATTCATTACTCTCGAACTTGGTATTATGTTCTCTATACATCTTTGATCGAAAGTATTCCTTGCACTATATTAAGATCATCGGATTCATCCTCTTGATGGGATTGTGTATCACTCCTCATGATAATCATTGCTAATTCATTAGTTTTGGATTCATGATGGTTAGTAATATTGGTTACAAATGATTCCATAAAGATTTACAGAGGGATTACCGAGCTTATGTCACCCCGTCTTGTTTCCATTGGTATTCCTGAGGTCAGTCTTGCATTATACTTGTATATATATGTATCTATTTTCTTACCGAGTTGTGCTATAGTCAGTCGGGTACGACACTTAGATGCACACACCACTGCAGTTGGTTTGATATTACCGAGTCCCATATCTGGGCCAGGTACAACTGAGTCCTCTACGAGGTTAGGTACGTTATGATATGACATGATGTGCCCACAGAGTGGCTTGATACTATACTATATACATATGGCCCTGATGAGTGGCTTGATTTTTTAGACATGCATGCATATTCATGATTATGTCAGTATATACCCTCATAGGTTATTTATGAGTTTCAGGTTGTTTATATACTCTTCCTTCGTAATTCATCCTCTATTTATATTTTATTTGCCTTACATGTTCAGTACATCTTTGGTACTAATGCCCCATTTCAGGGACATTGCATTTCATGCCCGCATGTACAGATAGAGATTCATATGATACCTCGCAGTAGGTGACTTAACTCAGCTGAGGGTTCTTAGGCTCCCTTCTTCCGAAGCTGTCCAGCGTGTTGTTAGGTAAGGTGTTGCATATATATATATATATAGTTGGGTATGGCGAGGCCCTATTCTGACCATGTGTTTTTGGTATACTCATTAGAGACTTGTAGACATTTGTTGTATATATAGTAGTTTTGTGTTACCTTTTCGGCCTTGTTGTATACATGTATGTATGTTAGGCCTTTTCTACGTACAGGTGGTTGTGTCTTTTGATAAGATAGTATTTCGTCTGAGGACTTGTCGACCCATATCTTGGTTAGCATATTATAGGTATCAAGATTGATATGCTCGGGCATTAAGACACCGGGTGCCAACCACACCCCCCAAGGTTGGGGTGTGACAAACTTGGTATCAAAGCAGGTCAGTCCTAGAGATGTCTGCAAGCCGTGTCTAGTTGAGTCTTGTTTATGAGTGTGTTGCACGCCACACTTATAAACAGGAACCTATAGGACATTTAGGATGGTCTTCTTCTTTCTTTATCTAGATCATGCGCTAGAGTCGAGTTGTAAGTATCCCCTTCCTAACTTTATCGTGTTTGCGATTTCAGCGATGTCTTCTTTAAGAGATACACCTTTTATCGATACCGATCCGTCATAGGATATGAGCGAGTTACTTCTCCACCAGTCTTTGACCCAGATTTGATCAGGAGCATTGAGAGAGACCCCCGTACTATCAGATATACCCCAGCACCTTCTGACGAAGTTGTTCAGAAGGTCGTTCAGGTATTGACCCAGTTGGTTGCCTCTCAGGCATGATACCACCCTGGTATTATTGATATTGGTAGACCTCAGGAAGGGTCAGGGAGTTCACTACCAAGAGAGCCCATTGACTAGGGGTCGTTGATGTTCGGCAGGGCTGATTCAATTGGATCTAGAGAAAGGACTAAGAGGGTTAAAGTGGTTGGTGCTTATCGGGGAATACATAATGAGGAAGGATTGCGGATACATGACCAGTATGATGAATGTTTGCATCAGATTAGGTACGATCAGAGTTATCGAGTAAGGCCGAGACATGGGTCACAACCCTCAATATCTCAGGATCATAATAGGAGTAGTTCAGACCAAGTGGGGCCATCTAGGCCATGATATAGGATATTTAGATGGATGCATATTGGGCCTTGTCGCAAGGAGACAGGGGATTCTTATTGGACTAGTAATAGAGGACACATGATACGTGCGTGTCCCAAACTAGCCTATAGGAGAAACAAGGAGAGCGAAGATGTAGCCTGGAGTTCAAATGCTACCCGAGGACAGCCGACGAGTGCAGGTATACTACTGGTCCTCTTACTCACTTACCTACCTTTTACATACACAATATAGACCTATTATATACTCTATAAGAGTGATAAAAGTTTGAGTGTCAATGTTCTAAGTTGCTCATTAGTGTAAAATAGTCTGATGAGAAAGAAGCGTGGCCGTAATGATGTTAACAGAAAAAGAAACTCCTAGTACAAGAGACAGTAAAGTTATGTATGCACACTGTGAGTGGAAAAGATATAGAGCACTTAACCAAATCGAGAGCCAGAATGGGTGGCATGTTTCCAAATAACCATACTAGATGAACTTCCAATATGTTATAAGATATCATTTGACGATTGTATGAAAACCCAGGCATCAGGCGTGAAAGGGCAAGCCAAAATAAGATCAAAAGGGAATGCCAAGTAAAAAGAGGGTATTGGACAGTTTGAAATGTTATAAAAATGTTTTTCCCTTTTAGTGGATTATGTCTTTTTGAATATGAGAGTTTGCGATGAATGCCTAATTTAAATAGTAAACACAGGCCAAAGGAATGATACGGGAATAGATCTTCGGAATCAACTACATAGAGCTCTATTTCAGAAGATGGTTAAAGATAAGGGGTGTAGAATGTTATGCCTGAACCAGTGGCCCCAATCTCTTCTGATATATGTATGTAGGGGTGAGTGAGGGTAATTGGGGCTGAGTTCTGCAGGGAACTAGTTGACGCGATAATAGATGTGAAATAGGGGTTCTCGGGTTGGGTGTTACCGTCAAGTAGGTGGTGTTTTAGGACTGTTTCGGGTAGTTTGGTGAGGAATCAGGCTTAGACGCTTTGTGGGGTCATTTAGGTTTATTGTGGTTGTCGGGGTTCAGTGAGTATATGGTGGCAAGGCCATGGAATAGAACCTGAAACTGTGAGGTTCTCGGTGAAGGATGTTTAGTGGACTATTTCGTGTTGTCGGGTTAGGATGCAAAGTTATGGGTGGTTCCGAGGCTTGGTCTTTGTTGTGGCTGTTTGTAAGGTATTGTGGGATGTTATGGTGAAATGAATGAGATGGTTTGGCGAGGGATGAACACGGGATGCTAGGTGCAAACCCGAGTACAAACCAAGCACAATCGGTCGATAAGTTAAGGATAATGACAAGGGGTTATTAATGCCCAACTCGACACCTTGATGGGGTGACCAATTTAACAAGGTCTAGTCCGAAGTTGCTAAGTGCAATGCTCGTGAACAAGCCATGTGAGGGTGGTCGGAAAACATTATGATAGACCCTTGGTTTGGGTTTGTTTGGACCACACAGTTCTAAAGTCTACCTACGCCGAGGGGGTTCCTTAAGCTTAGGCTTTGTTAAGTCACAAAGTCTTAACCCAACTTTACACCAAAGGGAAACCTTATTTTGGTTCGACTAAGTCACACGGTATTAGTTAAACTTATGCCAAGGGGTTTGGCTCACACAAGAACCAAATGTCCTCCCGGAGAACCGACTAAGAATATCAACCCCGGGTTGAAAGACTTAGCTTTGTGAGTAAAACTCAACTTTATATTATCAACCTCAACTCTCTGCATTTTATAATGGCCTAGCGCCTCTATTTATAGTACAAAATGAACTATTCTAGAAGAAGATAAAAAGACACAAAACTAGAACCCATTCGGCCTAGTGTGGACGAGTTTGGGTTGACTTGGTGGCCAAGGTTTTTCGGCCACCTCTTCCTCTTCTCTAGGCCGAGATTGAGGTTTCTCATGTAACCATATTCATGAATTTGTTAGCTCATAAATTCTTCCAACAACCTCATCTTCTTGAAAGGTGTTGGAATATTCTATTCTTGGTATTTGTTTTGATGATCATTTCGGCCAACTCCTCTCCCCTTGGACGACTTGAAGTCTTCAATATAGCTAACTTTATGAACTTGTTAGTTCATAAAGTCTCTCCTTGAATTCCCCATCTTCTAGGTGTCCATTGTTCTTGCCATCTTGCCTTCCAACTCACAGCCTAGTCATCCCTTTGGAAGACTTTTGGTCTAGTCACCTTATTGGAAGGCTCTCGGACTTGTCACCCCTTACATGGCTTATTAATTATATCCTAAGGTAGTTATTACGTGGCATACTATGTCCTAAGCTAGTAACTAAAAGATAAGCTAAAAGAAAAGCATGGTCTCGGCAAAGACCAAACAAGAAGGACGAATAAAACAACATGTTCTTTAGCCTTTCACGTGACAACTCCAACACCATTCCATTTTCCATGCCATATTAGGCACCCAAGTGTGGCACGACGTGCCATTGTTGGCACTCTTGGTAAATATCTTCTCGGCTTCAGTTGGGAGTTTATGTCCATGATCTGATTTACATCACCTCCACAAGGATCGAGTAGTGTGCGAGGGTTGGAAACAAGATAAGTTCCATTGATCAAAGAAAAAGAGTATACCTTATCTAGCGTGAACAACTTCGTGTGTGGGTGGCAGCAAAGGATTATAGATTTCCAATGAAGGGTGATGAAGATTTCAAGGATAGAATCCCGATGCATGGGAGTGATAAGTACAAGGGATATATAATATCAAGGAATATGTAAGGGAATTTATGTCGGAAGTGTGGAGATCAAAGGGTCTAGTGGCGGTTTAAGAGAAGATCTAATACTCATTAAGGGGGAAAGTCGCAGTAAGTAGTAAATGGAAACCAGGCTATGATGTGAACTTAGATATGTCAAACACTAGCATAGTCTCGAATACCAGAAAGAAGATGGAAGACAAGTAAGTAGAAGTAATGGAAAATAAAGCCTGAGGTGGACATAAAACAGAAGGACCCAATGGTCGGTAAACCTCAAAGAGGACAAAGTAGACATTAAAGAAATGAGTTGAAAAGTAGGGATGATGAAATAAGAACAAAAGTAAGAAAATAATGGTAAATTTTGGGATTTATCAACTTGACCAGAAACTCTACAAGATGGGTGATGTGATTAAGGTGAGTGATAAAGATGTGGGTTGCAAAAGGGAACCTGAGCCGAGCTATAAAGGTGAAGGTATTAATTCAAGTACGGTGATCGCAGTAAGTCCAGTAGATTGATGCCTTGCAGACATGAATCCCTCGATTGAAAAAGTATAGGACGACCCTTAGCGTGAACAATACAAAAGAACAGTACGATTATGTTAAAGGTTTTCCTCCAGATATGGTATAAATGATATACCCAGCAAAAGAATTATCAAATAAGGCGAGTAGCGAATCTTAAGGTTATCAGAGTCCATCATTGCACTCTTAGTGTGAAGTTAACGTCTCTCTCAAAAGAGCACAAGTTCGGATCAAGAAAAAACAGTGGACGCCTAAGGAAAAAAAAAAGGACACCAAAGAGGAAGAGGTGTCCGGTCTCTAGTACGTGAGAAAAAGGGAAAGTAAGGGAATAGCAAGGGAATGACACACCTCAGGAAAGAATACTTGAGAAAATATGGGGTATGACTAAGGGATGATGAACTTATTTTGGATTAATTGCTTATAGAATATCCGAATTGGAGGAGTTATGATAAAGATGAGAGATTTCGACATAATAGACAAGAACATAGTTGACGATATGTTCGAGCACCGCTAGTAAGAGGAGGAATATGAAGATTTAAGGGAAGAATACGATAACAAGTAGCTAGCAAGGAGTAGAAACCAAGTGATGATAATTTCCTGAAGTAAAATGTGGAAGATCCTTATCTTATATTAGGAACTAAAGGAACGTCGAGACAAAGAATGTTGTAGCAATCCACACGTCTAGAATATACGGAGATATAGTGTGATGTGAAGTAGAGGTAATAACGAAAACCTTATAAAAATCAGGGATTGATGGTCGACACATAAGATAACGCACACTCGAAGTAGGAAGGGTTTATTTAAGGATTATGGGGTGACACAAGAATTGCTAGAAGTTTATCCCTTTATCATCATAAACCATTCTAATCTGGAAGACTGATATATAAATGGCTCGGCAATTCACATAGTGGTAACCATGACCGTCTATAAGGTCGAATATTAGATAACAATTCATATCAAGAAAATACCCATTTTTCGGAGGTTATCTCGAATCATGGTACAAAAACTCTCTCCTGGCATACGACCTTTAAGGAATTTGCTCGAAGAAGACTTTGGATGTTCAGATTCAACCCCTCATTTGTCCTTAAGGACCAGCCAAAGGTAAGATTCGAATTGCTAGAGTTATGTTATATGCAAGCATATTGAACTTGAAATGACAATAACCATTATACGAGGTACTAGCATGTTGACAGATAAGGTTTGCGTAAGGAAAAGGGATAAGACTCCTATTGAATAATGAAGACAGAAAAGATGTGTCGTGGAGATAATAAATGGGGTATAGTAGGTTATGAGAAAATTCCTGGGTTAAATTAAATGATGTCTTAGAAAATTTGATGACAACAGAAGAATTGGAAAGAAGGAACGATGTTGTCCGAGACATTACTGATCATATTACCCAAATTTGATCAAAGAATGCAATGACAGACTGACCCATCCATCTAGTTCTTACACTATGTCACGTCCCAAATCAAGGAACGAGCGGGCACCTACCCCCTTCCCACCCGGTAGGCGAACCCGTCCCTTATTCATAAACCAATAAATAATAAAGTAGAACTCAACCAGCAAATAGGATAGATAAGGAAACAGTGCGAAGTAATACAACAATCCCAAGGAATCTGGTCTAACGACGTACAAGAGCCACTACTACATAACTACAAGTTTGAATATAATACATAGTATGCAAAGTCCAATACTCTCTCGGAATAGCAAAATAAGACAAGTAAATAAGAGAGACATTCGGGTTGCGGATCCGTCCATGTGCTCACCCTAGATGCTCATCAGCAAAGCCTTGGGAATTAGTGACGAGGAGATGAGGTAGACCCTATCACATACTCTACACTCATAAAAAATACAGTAAGGCAGTATCAGTACAAACACTATGTAACGGTAAGTATCATAGGCCGACAACAATTAGTTAACATATATAAAGTAAGATACTAAAATATAGGCATGCTCACAATCAGATATAAAGATTATACAGTCCAAGAATAGCATCACAACAACAAATACCAAGTTCGAATCCAATATGTATGAATATGTGAATATGAATGTTAATGCAATACAATGATACACAAACACTCCAGGCGGAATACCTCTATGCCTCGATAGTTATGACCTATGAGGGATCCGCGAAGTCCATGTACCTGCAACGGCGCACAGCTCGATCCAATATAAGTATATATTGGAGAACGTACAATCCGGTCCAATATATGTATATGTTGTAGAATGTGCAACCCAGTCCAATATATGTATATGTTGTGGAATGTGCAACCATGTCCAATATATGTATATATGTTGGGGCGCGCAACTCGGTCCAAATTTATGATCATGAGTGTATGAATGATATTAATGCCAATGAGAATATATCAACACCAATGGGAATATATTAAGTCAATCATGTCACGCATGGACACATAACATCATGTCAAGAATGAATCAATCCTTCTTCTATATATGGTCAAGTCTAGTATTATACACATGGCGACGAGCCACAAGATTAAATAAGGCAACAAACTAGAATCAAGCAATAATACCAACCTAAGTATTCCATACTAACATCATACCCGAAAGTGTAACATGCTTTATCCAACAATCACTAACCCTACATATGCCTCGCTATCCGAAGTATAACTATAAGGTAAGCCGTAACCTACCTGGCAATCGAGCAGGAGCCACGAACTCCTAAACCACAAGTCCTACTGAGAGAATATCGAATGGTCATAGTTCAAACAAGTGCATGAAGTTCCTATGTTACCACACATATTCAATCAACACCTAAGGACCAATTCTACATTACACATGATTCTAATGATAACAAACATGTCTTGTATGGAAATCGGGGTCAAAAGTAAATCTAAAACCTCATCCCGGACCCCAAGGATCAAAATGGTAATTTTTATTCAGAAAATGAGTTCAATATTATCAAACAGGTGTTCATACGAATCCAGCAACACTCATATTGCTATACTTTAGTCTGAAACCCAAAAAGTGAGCTCGGGCACACAAGGGAAAAATTAGAAATTTAAGTTAGAACACATTACCCATAATCTAAATAGTCATAATCCAAAGTTTTATGAAATTATAACCCTAATTGAGCCTCCAATTTTATGACTTACTCAAAACTCTCTTTGTGTCAAAATCCTAAATTGAATGTTTGCAAAAATCCGAATTTAAATAGAAATTTATGTTAGAAATAGTTTACCCAAGGTTTAAACAAGCCAAAAACCAAGAATTTACTCAAATCCAACCATAATCAATTGAGGAAAACTCAAATTTCAACTTAGGGTTTAAAACTCCCAATTTTCCCCAACCAAACTCAGATAAAATCGATAACCAACAGAATTAACTTTAAAGAAGCGCTAAAATAAAGGTTGGATACTTACCCCCTAGTTGAGACGAGAAAAACTCCCTAAAATTCACCTCAATCGAAGCTCTAGAACTCAAGTTATGCTCAAAGTACTAAATGAACACAGTCGGATTTTTAATACACATAGATTTTTGCTACCGCAGACCAAAATCCGCTATAGTGGGTCTGGCATAGCGCCCAGAAGGCCACCATAGCGGCCACACCAGAACAACAACATATGTCTGCACTAAAATGACCATAACTCCCTCATACGATGTCGAAATTTGATGATTCAATTTGCTACGACTCACAAATTTCAATACGCATCTATTCCAACATTAAAACGAAATTCCAACATATAATGAATATAATGATAGATTGAAGCGTCAAAGGTGAGCAACTTATGCCAATGACTCAAACACCTAATCTTGCTCAAACGAAGTCCAAATACAACTCTGAAAGTTCCTACAGGTCACAAATGATCGTACGAAGCTGCTCAAACTCTCAAAACACCCAAATGGATATGTATTGATCCGATGTTGACCATGTGCAATTCCAAACCATCTCAAAATCTAGCTTCTCAGCCAACCACCATAATCACACCTGAACCTCTCAGAGACCGAACCAATGACTCGACTAAGTCATAAATCACGTTCTAGAGCTAATGAAATTGAAAAATGCATTTTCCCCCGATGTTGACTTTGGTCAAACTTCTTCATTTTTTAACTTAAGGATTTCTAAAATATCCTTTTCTTTATCCAAAACTCCTCCGAAAGTCTCGGTAATCGCTCCATCCATCTTCGCAGGTCATAAATAATGACTTAAAGCTAACGAAAACAACAAAGTTCAAATTCGGGTCTTATTTATTTTTGTGACCGTTTTTTCACCATAAATAGATACATTTAATACTAAAACCGATTTAATTATCAAAAACCAACCAAACAAACTCTAAAATTAGCATCATCAATTTCTACAAGTCATAAATATTATTTAAAGTCTAACATAATCTTTAGATCGCCAATCAAAGCACATTTTCCCAAAATATACAATTTATCTAAATAACTGAATGCTAGATTTTCCATAGTGAAACCTTCTCCCAAAGTGAAACAAATGACATCCGTTTGACTTCAAATTTTGTAACCAAGTCAAAATAATTACTAGAAAGCTTATGGAATAGACGATACATAAAATAGAGAATTGATTCTTAAAATGACCGATCGGATTGTTACACGTTAGATACTATGGGCATCTGTTGGATATCCACTTCAAATATCACTGTGGTAGGGATGTGAAGGTAAAAAAGAAGTTATTGAATAAAATGATTATATCTATAAGTATGATGATATGATTAAGGTAAGAAAGGGATGTATAAGGGTATGATATAGAGATAGAAGGAAGGGATAGAATAAGGAACGAACGCAGATAACTATATTAATTCAAAACTCCTGACCTATGATGATCATCGCGCAATGACTTCTCATTATAATTCTACTTATGCTCCATATCTATGAACTTCTATCACACAAATCCTATCATGAAATGAAAATTATAACAAGAGAATGAAAGACATAGTTCAGATGTCGGGATTCAATGATTCGGGTAAATTACAGTTACTAAGCGATATTGTAAAGGAGATGTACGACTATGTAGGGTTGATGATGTACCAATAATATTGAGTTTATGTAACCCTATGAGACTATAGTTATGTTATCTGATTGCGGAAAATATTGATTTGGTCCTATGCACAAAGGGACTCTGCCAAAAGTTGCCGAAGAATATAAGAGTCGCTAGCACTGAGTAATGATTCCCCAACATTCAAGGATGAATTTTCTTAAGGGGGAAGGATGTTACACCCCATAAATTCTCTTATAGAGTATAGCTTAAGTTAAGAAACCTAAGATACGGAAGCAGGTTCCATTAGAATAATTAAGGAAGGGTCGAGTTGGAACCGAATGAGTCATGAGAGTTTAAAGCAATGTTACGTCCTTCGTGTTTGCAATACTTATGTTGAGTGCATCATATTAAGCCGATGTAACATGCGAATAGCATAACAACCATTAAAAGGTATGAGGAAGGCCTTGGGCCAAAGTTGGAAACATATCTAAAAGATTCTGAGTTATACTCGTTCATTTCGTGCACGTTGAGAACCCGATTAAATGATTTAAGTCCTGATGACTCAAGCCCCATTCTGAGGGTCATATATGGAATAAATGGATGTTACAAAATTCTATGAATGGTTATAGGTCATTGGGATCAAAGGAATCATATCTGGATAAAGTTTGACAAAGATAGGATGATACGCTAAATATTTCGCCCACAAAATCCATTTCGCACCCCGGATAGGGCAGTGGATCAAAGCCACCCTTCCACCACCTCACTCAGCAAAAACGAAGGTTTCCTCTCTCTATAGTCAATTGCAATTGTGGAAAAAGCACATCATCTTGTGTCACGAAACCCACCTAGCACAACATTGCTCAATTCGGTATGGAAGTTAATACAAAATCATGTACATTGAAAGAAAGACTTTTATATAGCCTCATATGAATCCACATATGTGAGGTAGTGGGCTGCCCTATATAAAGCTCAATCTCGACACCCACTTCATTTCATTCCATTTTCACTCAAAATTGAACTTAGATAATCTCAAACCCTCTCCGAATGTATATATATCATTGAAGAGTTATTCCACAAGATTAACATTTAAATTCTCCCTCAAGCAAGCTTGGATTATCTCAAGAATCCTCTCTAGACCATTGGACAAATTTGGGAGTTCTTAAAGAATTGAAAAGAGATTTGGTGTAGGGATTCCTTGGTCATTTTAAGGTATGTTCCTACTACGTTTTAGTAATCTTACACTGTCCAAGATTAGAATGATCTTGTGATAATGTGGTCCATGAATAAATTGATATAAACTCCATGGTTGATCATAATACTTGTGGGTTGATTGTTGTATAGTTTTGGTGTGGTTTCTAAGATAACTATGGCTAGATCGCATGACGTATGGTTGTTGTAGTATTGATGATATTATTGTTATTTTTAGGGGGATGAGAATAGCTTATGTTGCCATGAAAATAATATTGAATAAAGTATGCACGCTAAGTGTTCGATGGAATGTCACAATGACCAAGTCTTGAAACTCTTAAGAGGATCTTAACATGGATTATCCATATTGATTAGGTTGACGATTGTAGAACGAATGAGGGATCATCGGGGTGGTATTGTTCATCAACAAGGTATGTAAGGCCTATCCCTTTCCTTCTATCATTGACATGATCTAAAGTTAAAGATTGTCGATCCGAATGTTTCATAAGAAAACTCCTACTCTTGGAAAGTACAAGAATAATTGTTCTTGATCATTTATATCATGTATTCATTACTCTCAAACTTGGTATTATGATCTCTATACATCTTTGGTTGAAAGCGTTCTTTTCACTCTATTAAGATCATCAGATTCGTCCTCTTGATGGGATTGTGTATCACTCATCATGATAGTAATTGCTAAGTCATTGGTTTTGATTCATGATGGTTAGTAAAATTGGTTAAAAATGAGTCAATATCGATTGACGGGGGGGATTACCGACCTTGTATCACCGTGTCTTGTTTCCATTGGTTTTCCTGAGGTCAGTATTGCATTTCACTTGTATATTTATGTATCTATTTTCTTACCGAGCCACGCTATAGTCGATTGGGTATGGCGCTTATATGCGCACACCACTACAATTATTTTGATATTATTGAGTCCCTTATCTGGGTAGGGTATGATATGATATGATATGACATGATTTGCCCTACAGAGTGGCTTGATACTATATTATATACATATGTTCCCGATGAGTGGCTTGATTTTTACATACATGCATACATATTCATGATTATGTTAGTATATACTCTAAGAGGCTATTTATGAGTTTCAGGTTGATTTTATACTCTTCATTTGTATTTCATCCTTTATTTATATGTTATCTGCCTTACATATTTAGTACATCTTTCATACTGGTGTCTCTTTTCATGGACACTGCATTTCATGCCCGTAGGTACAAATAGATTCTGACGTTACCTAGTAGTAGGTGACTTGACTCAACTAAGGGTTGTCAAGCTCCCTTCTTTCGGAGCTTTCCAGTGTGTTTGTTTGGTATGGTGTTTTATATATTTGGATATGGTGGGGCCTTGTCCCGACCAAATTTAACACATGTTATTATATCATGTTCATCTTCATGTTTCAGTTTCAGTTTCATGTTCCTATTATATCATGTTCTTTCTTATTCTTTTAGTTTCTTTACATAAGGTACAATTCAAATGTAAATACATCCATTTGCTCGGGGTTTGCACTTCAAGGTACAATTACTGAGTTTCAGGATGACGGATTTGCTCTCTAGGATGTGCCTCAATATCAGCTTTGGTGATCCCCATCTCATTCGGGATGTCAGCTTAATTTATTTGCATGTCATGATTATTAGTAGAGGTATGTCAGGGTCTTGTCCAAGTAAACAATTTTGCAGACTTATGTTTTAGAGGTTTCATAGACTAGTCTATTTAGCATGGCATAATAGTATTATTTTCAGACTTGTCATATTTTCAGATATTTCTTCTATGATATTTCTGACTATTTTCAGTATATAAGTTTACATGTTTTCATCATCATTACTATTGCATGCTTTTGATGCCTATATTGATTCAGCAAGCCATGTTTTTCTCTCGATCAGATGCAATTAGGCACCGAGTTCTGTGTATAACCCAGTCCAGTGTTTAGAGCATTACAAAACTTGGTATCAAAGCCTACATTTAAATTTCTTAGAGAGTATGAAATTGTGTCCAGTGGGGTCACTTTTATATGTGTGAGGGGCCCCCACCTGTAAACAGTTGACCACTAAGACATCTAGGATTGTCTCACTTCTTTCATACTCTAGATCATGAAATTAGAGTTATACCTTCATGATATCCTTCTAACTCGTGTGTATTACATATTCAGAAAATGCCTGCAAAAAGAAAATCAACTACAAGCATGAGAGTTGCTGCTAATGTCGTTCGTGAGAAAGATGCTCAGGCTAAGAGAGCCAATTCGAGCACAACACCCCTTCTCGATACCACAGGGCATGTGGAGATTTCAGTTCCGCGCCCACTTCCACTGATTAGGATGTTAGGGGGAGCTATTCAGTTACTCACCCAGTTTGTGGCCGCTCAATCCCAACATTAGGGAATGACTCCAATTACAGGAACTAGTGGGGAGTCATCCAGTTTCAGAACTTAAGATTTTTTACGTATGGAGCCTCCGGTATTCACAGGGTCTTGTAAAAAGGAAGATCCACAGAATTTCATTGATGAGTTTTAGAATATCTTTTGTGTTATGCATGCTACTGAGTTAGAGGCAGTAGAGTTGCAGGATATTGCTAATATCTAGTATGAAATATGGGAACAATCCCAAGGGGAAGATGCATTTTCGACAACTTGGGGTGAAATTATTGATGCTTTACTTGAATGTTTCACGCCGATAGAGGTAATGGAGGCAAAGGCCCTAGAATTTGAGAAGCTCAAGTAGAATGGAAGCAGTGTGCAGGAGTACTATCTTCATTTTTTTTATTTAGTAAAGTATGCTCCACATATGGTTCCAGACATGAGGGCCAGAGTTAGGTGTTTTGTGTATGGAATTGATCCTCATTTGTTCGATGCTTCTAATATTCTCAGACTAGAGAAATGACCATTACCAAGATGGTTGCTTTTGTACAAGGTAATGAGAACATAATAAAGGAAGATGAAGCATTGCAGAAGGAGAAAGACAAAGAATTCAAGAAGAGAGATAAGTCTAGAGGTTAATTCAGTCATGAGGGAGGTGGAGGCAGATAATTCTTCAAAAATAGGTCATCAAGACCTGCTCCATCTTCAGTTACTGCCCCCGCTCCAAAGTTCAAGAATGATAACAAGAGCCAGAACTTCAGGGCATCAGGCTCTCAGTAACAGGCTAGTATGGGTCAAAGTTCTTTCAGTAACCAAGTTTGTGCTAAGTGTGGTAAGAGACACCCGGAGGAGTGTTGTATGGGTATAGATATCTTTTATGGGTGTGGTTAGCGGGTTTATTTTCAGAGAGACTATCCATTAGTGAGGGAGGGTACAAGAGGTAATGTGGCTCAGTCCATAAATTTAGCAGTTCCTCGTAATTCTTAGGCCCAATCAGGGTGTGGTCCAGCTAAGTCAGATAACACAGGTAGAGGTCCAAATTGCTTGTACACACTATCAGGTCATCAGGAAACAGGGGCCCATGCTGATGTGGTCATATATATAGTAATTATTTTCACTTTTGACGTTTATGCCCTTATGAATCATAGATCCACTCTATCATATATAACCCCTTTTGTTGCAACAAAATTTTGGGATAGAACAAGAAACGTTGCGTGAACCCTTCGAAGTATCCACTCCAGTTGGTGAGTCAGTTATAGCTAGACGGGTTTATAGAGATTGTCTAATTAAAGTCTATCACCACATTATCGTAGCCGATCTGGTAGAGGTAGAAATGGTAGAATTCGATGTAATCATGGGTATGAATTGGTTGTCTTCATGTTATTCCATAGTAGGTTATAGAACCAAAATTGTCAGTTTTGAATTTCCCAGAGAACCAGTCATAGAATGGAAGGGTGATGCAGTAGCACCTATAGGTAGGTTTATTTTCTTATCTTAAAGCCAGAAAGATGATATCCAATGGGTATATTTACCATCTATATTGGGTTAGGGATGTAGATACCCAGACCCAAACTCTTTAGTCCATACTAGTTTTTAATGAGTTTCCAGAAGTCTTTCCAAAAGATCTTCCTGGAGTTTCCCCCAATAGAGAGATCGACTTTGAAATTGATATACTTCCAACACTAAGCCAATATCTATTCTACCATACATAGTGGCTCTAGTAGAGTTAAGAGAATTGAAAATCCAGTTGAAATATCTCCCTGATAAAGGATTTATTAGACCAAGTGTCTCACCATGGGGCACACCAATCTTATTTGTTCGAAAGTAGGATAGGTCTTTGCATATGTGCATTGACTACCGACAATTGAACAAGGTCACCATTAAGAAAAAGTATCGTCTTCCTAGAATTGATGATTTATTTGATCAACTTCAGGGTTCCCAGTATTATTCAAAAACTGACTTCAGATCAGGGTACCATCAGCTTATGGTTAAGGAAGTTGACATTCCAAAAACCGCCATCAGAACTCGTTATGGTTATTTTGAATTTTATGTCATGTCATCCGGATTAAAAAATGCACCAGCTGCTTTCATAGATCTTATGAACATGATCTTCAAGCCTTATCGTGACCTTTTCGTCAGTGTCTTCATTGATGATATTGTAATTTATTCCCACAGTGAGGTTGATCATGTAGAACATCTCAGAATAGTGTTGCGGACACTTCAGGACCGTAAGATCTACGCGAATTTTTTCAAGTGTGAATTTTGGCTAAATTCAGTAGCATTCTTAGGTCATGTGATTTTAGGAAAAGACATCCAAGTTGATTTTCAGAAAATAGACGCTGTGAAGAATTTGCCCAGACCCACTTCTGCTATAGAGATATATAGTTTCTTGCGTCTGGCAGGCTACTACAGACGTTAAGTAGAGCGATTTTCCTCTATTGCATCTCCATTAACTAGATTAACTTAAACAAAAGTCAAATTTCAATGGTCAGATGCCTGTGAGCGTAGTTTAAAAGAATTGAAAATGAGACTGACTTCCATTCCAGTGTTAACATTTTCAGAAGGAACTAAGAGGTTCGTTGTATATTGTGATGCTTCACGAGTTGGTCTTAGGTGTGTTTTAATGCATAATGATAAAGTTATAGCTTATGCATCCAGACAGCTTAAGCCTCATGAAAAGAATTATCCGACTCATGACTTAGAATTGGCAACCGTGATTTTTTGCACTCAAGATATGGCGTCATTATTTGTATGGGGTTCATGTCAATATTTTCACAGATCACAAGAGTTTTTAGTATGTTTCGAGCAGTGGGAGTTGAACCTTAGACAGAGGAGGTGGCTCGAATTGATAAAAGATTATGATTTAGATGTTCTCTATCATCCAGGGAAGGCGAATGTGGTAGCTGATGCTCTCAGTCCGCGATCCATGGGAAGTTTAGCTCATATGGAAGTAGATAAGAGAATCATGACAAAGGATATTCATTGACTAGCAAGTCTAGTAGTTCGACTCAAGGACTCTGAAGATGGTGTTGTTATTGTTCAAAACAAGTCTGAATCCTACTTAGTAGCCGAGGTGAAGGAGAAACAATTTAGTGATCCCTACTTGTTGCAGCTGAAAAAGGGGATTTACAAGCATAAGACTGCGACTTTTGAACAAGGAGGAGATGACGGTACTCTGAGGTACCGAGGCAGATTATGTGTTCCAGATGTAGACGGACTCAAAGAGCGAATTATGGAAGAAACACATAATTCCATGTATTCTATTCACCCAGGTTCTACCAAGATGTATCTTGATCTTAAGAAAATTTATTGGTGGAATGATATGAAGAGGAATGCGGCAGATTTTATAGCCAAGTATCTAAATTGTCAACAGGTGAAGGCCGAGCAATACAGGCCTGGTGGGCTGACTCATAATATTGATATTCCTATTTAGAAATAGGAGATGATAAACATAGACTTCATAACAGGTCTACCTCGCTCAGTCTGAAGGTATGATTTGATATGGGTGATCGTGGACCGACTAACTAAATCATCCCACTTCTTGCCAGTCAAGTCCACAGATTCAGCAAAGGATTATGCAAAGTGGATATTTTAGAAATTGTCAAGCTTCATGGTATCCCAGTATCCATCATTTTAGATCGTGGTGCTCAGTTCACAACTCACTTTTGGATGTCTTTCCAGAAACAATTGGGTACCAAGGTAAATCTCAACACAACTTTTCATCCTCAGATAAATGGTCAGGCAGAGCGTACTATTCAGACTCTTGAGGATATGTTGAGGGCACGTGTTCTCAAATTTTAAAGGTAATTAGGACGATCATTTTCCTCTCATTGAATTTGCTTATAATAACAGTTATCATGCTAGCATCCGGATGGCACCGTTCGAGCTCTGTATAAGCGGAGGTGTAGGTCACCAATTGGTTAGTTCGAAGTTTGTAAAGCAAAGTTGTTAGGACCAGACTTGATCCACCGGGCTATGGAAAAATTCAAGTTGATCCAGGAGCATTTGAAAAAAGCTCAGAGTCGCCATAAGTCCTACGGATGTGAGATGTAAAGACTTGGAATTTCAAGTTGATAATTGGATATTTTTGAAAGTTTCACCTATGAAAGGTGTCATGAGGTTTAGAAAGAAAGGGAAGCTCAGTTCCAGATATATCAGACCACACAATATTTTGAGGATAGTTGACCAAGTGGCTTATGAACTCGAATTGCCACAAGATTTAGTTGTTGTGCATCTAGTGTTTCATGTATCCATATTGAGGAAGTGTGTGGAATACCCATCATTAGTTGTTCCTACCGATTCCGTTACAATTAAGGATGATTTGAAATTTGAGGAGATCCTTGTGGCTATTTTGGATCGTCAGTTTCAAAAGTTGAGAACTAAGAAAGTTGCCTCAGTAAAAGTATTATGGAGAAGCAGAATGTTGAGGAGGCTACAAGGGAATCCAAAGAAGACATAAAGTATAGATATCCTTACTTATTCGAGAAGCAAGCAGAAAATGATCAAGGTAAATACCATTTGTATGCATGTCATGTCCCTTGTGTATCTATGTCTCATGTTTCACGTTCATGTATTTAGTATTCATGTTCCATGTTCATGTTTTCATGTAACCATGTCATTTTGTATCATGTTCCATGTCACGTTTCTTCACGCTCATGTATTCATGTTATATTCAGTATCATTCTTAACCATGACCCATCATTCTAGGACGAATGATCCCAAGGGGGAGATATTGTAACACCTCGTACCTTTAAACTAAGCCTTATTTATGATCCAGGGGTTCAGGAAACCAAAACGGGGAGTTTAAGTTAAAAAACCAATTTCAGTTCTACAGATCAAAATTTATGCCGGATTGTACAGATCGTAGAATTTGTTACTGTTCGTAAAAATGAACTGTCGATTTTGTTTTTGGAATTGACGGCACTCTGTAAATTTCAACCATCTCAGAACCTCAGCTTTTACGAATCACTGGAAACTTGCACATTTCAAGACGGTCCGATTCTATGGGTCGTACATAATTTTATGGTTCCTTGTAAGACTGTATAAAATTTGATGGACCATCGAATTTGGCCGTCAAATCCTTCCGACTGGGAACAGTATAAATACAAGACTTAGTTATGAAAAATTAGTTTTCACTCTTCCCAAGCCCTAACACGAAGGTTCTCTTCTCCCATCATCTTCCTACATCAAGGTAAGCCTACTCTAAGTATCTCAAGTGAATTCTAATGTAAATACATGAATTCTAAGTAGAAATTCATTGTTCTAACCTAGGATTTTCAAGATAAATCCATCTCAAGGTTCTAAGGTTTAAGCTTTATGTTTCTATTCTAAAGTTCATATTTTTAAGACAAGTATTAGAGCGATTAAGGTATGTGGAGCTTCTATCCACGTGTGGAAATATCCATGCTCTTTCCCACATCACGTTTATCCATGAAATCACGAATTTATATACTTAGGGTTTTATTCTAAGTTCATGATAACCCTAAACTACATGTATCATGTGTTTTCCATGTTTGTATTATTAATTCGTTGTTGTATTCTCAATATTCCATTTTGGTTATTGGGAATCCATCTGTAATCTATGAATACGCATAACCTTGAATTACATGGGTTTATAAATACAGGTCATGAAGTAATATTCTCAATTTTCATGAAATTACACATATCTTCATATTTTACACAAGTTATATTATATATTTAATTACATGCCAGATTACCATCATGAATTATGTTTTCAAGCTATGTTTATAAAATTTATGGGCTTACAAGCCAATTATATTCAAGTACATATTTTGGGAGATGCACAAATTATCGAGAAGGCTTAGATAGCCTGAAACTACGTTTGCCAGCATAGGATAAGGGTAGCTCCGCCCAGAGGATGATACCTTCATGTTACCCCTCAGTGGGATTATTGAATCCGTCATGTTCATGTTTATGTCTCGCACTCCAGCAAGGTATGAGATGGCATAGCTGGTCGGGCAGAGATCAGATGTCATGTTCACGCGTGTTGGTTTCATGTCAGTTATACTAATGATGTCCCCACAGATATATAGATGTACAGATATTCAATTTACAGATTTTATACATGTTATTATATCCATGTTCATGTTCTTGTTTCAGTTTCAAATTCATGTTCCTATTATGTCACGTGCTTGCTTATTCTTTCAGCTGCTTTACATACGGTACAATTCAAATGTACTAACGTCGCTTTGTCTAGGGCCTGCACTTCATGGCGCATGTACTAAGTTTCAAGACGACGGATCTGATCCTTAGGATTTGCCTTAGTATCAGCTTTGGTGAGCCCCATCTCATTCGGGGTGTTATCTTTATTTATTTACATGTCATGATTATTAGTATAGGTATGTCAGGGCCTTGTCCTAGTAAACAGTTTTGCATACTCATGTTTCAGAGATTTCATATACTAGTCTAGTTAGCATGGCATGACAATATTATTTTCAAACTTATCATGTTTTCAGATATTTTCGCTATTATATTTCAGACTATTTTTAGTATGTAATTTTACATGTTTTCATCATCATTACTATTGCATGCTTTTGATGCCCATGTTCATTCAGCAAACCATGTGGTTCGCTTGGACACATGCAATTAGGCACCGAGTACCATATTTCACCCAAGCCGGGGTTCGGGGCGTTACAGTGATAAAGCTTTCATAGTCCGAAGGCAGTCCAATAAGAATGAATGTAAACATATCAGATTGAGATTTCGTTATCTTGGTCCCAGTAGGCCCTTTTAAGGTATTTTCTTTCTTACTTGGCAGTCAAACATTTTGGTTTGGCATCATCCGGGATTTCCTTGTCCTAGTCAGTGGATTTGGTCTTGTTTGAATAAAGTAGTAGCCTTAGGAGGCCAACAATCCGCTTTTCAGGAATTTTCTTATTATTTTTTCAACTGAGATTTCGTCATTTATGGGCCTGGTCAGCAACCCATAATTACTCCCTAAGCCATCAGAGTTCGATCGGCAGGAAGAAGACTAGGAAAATAATCGAACATACAAGGCTCTATACGAGTAAACCAATAGTGATAACCCCCTGGAAAGTAGAAATCTATGCACACTAACTAAATCTTTGGGGAAGGATAGTGGTGCAAATTGGCCTTTTACGTATAACAATATAGGTGTTTTTCATGCTGCCTTTAGCGGAAAAACGGACATCACTCTTCGAAGGTGAGCGAAGTACTTCGAGGGATTATATGGAAGGAACCATCGTGTCATGTGCAACGTCCATCAATGATGGTTCATTAATATCTATTGATTTATACTCCTTCCCCTAGATAAGTTGTAGATGAGGTTGTTCGATCCCCCCACATATCGAGAGTTTTTTAATGTCCTATCCTTGGCCCATCTAGTTGTTCTTTCAGTGCGCTTTGGTCCTTCTTACAGAGACTATCCTTTGTATAAGTTATGTGCAGTTAGGACAAAAAGTTTGCAAGAAATAGCTACGAGCCCCATTTATGGAAAATAAAGAGAAGACAAATAGAATAGAACAAAGTTAGCTAGTGACATTAGCTATCAGCTATTGACCTTTGTGAAAGCTCCTCCTCAATATGTCTGATCCATTTCCAAAGTAGCTCACTTCAAGAAGTAAGATTATATCCCTAGGGGTTTGTTACGAGTAAAAGTTCTCTTGCTTGTGGAAGTAAGAGTAGCAAGGAGCTTTCTGCAGCAAAGCAAGTCTACAGTATATATATATATATATATATAAATATTAATACTGTGAATGAACTAACAAATACTACTAATTACTAATAAATTTTCCGAGTAAACTGACTTATAAGAATTTCTTCAAGCAATGAGTATTTTAAAAAATAGCTACTTAAGTTTGGAAAAATAAGTAGGCATTTAGAAAATAATCTGTTGAAGTGAAAAAAAGGGAGTTGAAGTTGAAAAAACGATTCTATTGTAGACATGAAATGCACTTAGAAAAAATTAGTCAAAGTTAAACAATTATAAGTGAAAACTTACTTGAAATACATTCAAATCAAAATATTATATAATATTTGACCAATATTTCAGATATTTAACTTTAATTATTGTAAATATTTATTGACAGGTTGATATTTGCAAATATATGTACTACTTAAAATAGTAAAATAATATTTGATGCCAAATAGGGGAAGGAACGTTGTTATAGGAGATATCTTAATTAAAGTTTATCATTATTTGAAGAGGAGGATATGTGGGGTAAGCAACGAGAAGGAAAAGCTCACTTGCCAAAATATTCAAAACAAAAAGGAACTAAAGAATGCGTAAATTGAACATTGGGTTGTCATTTGTCAAAAAATGAAAGCTGTATGGGTGATGGCTATCAGATGCACTATTTTCTATAGGCAAGGTGATGATACTTTTGAATTCCTGTGCTATAACTGCAAAAGATGTGGCTGATATGTCAAATGACATTATTCATCATTCATCCGTCATGTCAAATTTTCATACCCATCTTCTAACGTTGTCAACTTATCTCAGTTTTGAATTGCATATTCTTTTCCTGCAGTTGAAGACCCTGCTCTTTATAGCTCATATATTTTAGGTTGAATACATATGGAGACACCTAAATTTGACACGATTTTTCATTTAGATATCTCAAATAAACCACATATCTATTGACCATAAAATAAACGCAAACTCTAATATCGTACCAATTAGACACTTATTGCACAATCAACCAAATATATTATAAAGAGTGTGCAATACTGAACTTAACTGAGTTCAAGATCTCGTGAACCCTAAATCAATGAACAAGATGAAGGGAAGAAGAAGATGAAGATCGAGTGAATAGAAAGAGGAAACCAGAGAGAGTTTAGAGAGATGGTTTATTCGTTTTGAAAACTTGATTCAATACAAATGAATACAACTAAATAGGCTCCTAACTAACTTCCGGAAAGGGGATAACTAACTATCTTAACTAACCGCTTCTTAATGACAGTTAAGCCATATGCAATGAATTTATAGAATTACCCTTTTATGTTTTATGCTTCTACTCTCAACACTCCCCTCAAGCTAGAAATTTCAAATATATTCAAGACACCTAGCTTGTACATAAGATGCTCATGCTTGAACCTGGTCAGTCCCTTTGTAAAAATATCAGTTGGTTTCTCCTTGGTGTCAATGTAGTGAGCTGAGACTAGTCCGTAGAGATATTTTTCCGGATAAAAGATAGTCGATTTCAATGTGTTTGATCCTATCATGGTATATTGGATTTCCTGCAATTTGTATTGTAGCTTTGCTATCATTGAATATCTCTACAGACAACTGACCTCATTTTAAATTTCCTTTATTACTTCAGCACTGTAGCTGCAATACTTCTGTATTATGCCTCTGTTGAGCTTCTAGAAGTAGTGGTTTTTTTTATTTCCATGAGACCAATGAGCCACCTACCTTGACAAGATAATCAATTATGGATATCCTGGAATGTGGACATGCAGCCCAGTCTGCATCGCAATAGGCTGAGATTTCACATTTGTGTTTGGTCAGTAGTATGCCTTGTCCTGATTATTTTTTAATATATCTGACAATTCTTATTGTTGCTTCCATAAGAAACCTCTTAGGTTTCTATACATACTGACTTAATGTCTGCATACTGAGTGACATATCTGATTTAATCATAGTTAAGTATAGTAATTTTTCGATAAGCCTTGGGTATCCATTTTGATCAACTATAGGATCTGAGGAAGTAGCTGATTGTTTTACACGATCATCATACTATTTAGTATTCATTTTGTGTTGGTATCAATAGGTGTTGATGCAGGCTTAGATACCCCAAGTCCCACCCATAAATGAGTTGTAGTGCACATTTCCTATGACGCATGAGAATGCCTTGTTTGGACATTGCAAACTCTATTCCTAGAATGTATTTTAATTCACCAAGATATTTCATTTTGAATGTCTATTGTAGCTTGATTTTCGTGTCTTCTATTAGTCCCAAAGAGTCCTAAAGTGTCTCATGTGATAAGCATATCATCAACCTAAACAAGCACAATTATAATTCCTTCTTTGGTCTGTTTGATGTAGAGAGGATGATCAAATTGACTTTATTTGAACTGCATTTTGAGACGAGCTTTGAGAGTTTGGCATTCCATGTCATGGATCCTGCTTGAGTCCATATAAATCTCATCATCGAGATCACTTTGAAGGAAAGTATTGTATACATCCATTTGGTGTATAAATCACTGTTTTTGAGCTGCAACAGTCAAGACTGTTCTAACAATTATCATTTTTACTACAGGAGAAAAAGTTTCTTGGTAGTCCATGCGTTCCTTTTGGCTATAGCCTTTAGCCACTAGCCAGGCTTTAAACCTCTCGACTTCATATGTAGCTTTGTATTTAATTTAGGAGATCCATTTGCAACCAATGAGTTTTTGTCACGCCTCTACCATGGCTCGGGCGTAACATGATACTCGGTGCCTAACTGCATATGACCGAACGAACCACATATCTTACTAAATCAACATGGAATAATATTGGTTCATAACTTGTATCTAAGAACTCGTGGAAATGAAAAGACGAGTATACATGGATTACAGACATATTCATGACAATCGTAATTATAGTCATGAATACAAATAAATGAAACATGATTGAGAATGATAATATATATATATATATATATATATATATATATATATATATATATATATATTGACATGTATCTAGGATTTAACATGAACTGAGATGTAATTCTCTAACTCTGAGAAAAAATCACATTTTCATGAATTAAACATAGCGTGAGAAAGAATAATAATGTTATCACACATGGATAGAAGTCCTACATACATGTAATCGCTCTAATCTAACAAACTAAATTGCTTCTCTGATGAAGAACACTAAAACTCTAGCTTTTAGCTCCTGTAAAGGTTTTACCATGAAAATCCTATATTTTGGTTAAAGAATCATGTTACTAATCATGAATTAATGTTGGAAACACTTAAGAATCGTTAGCGCGATCTTACCTTAACGTGAGAGGATGAGGAGAGGAGAAAACGCCTACTTGGGGCTTTAGAACAAAGTCGAGAATGTGAAAACTGAACTAAAAATGTCTACTGATCGTATTTATAAGCCTGGGTTGATGTCCCCTTTGGCTCACCAAGCGATCTCGCCCCTCGCTCTGGGCCTCATTGAGCAAGCTCCCATATCGCTTTGGGCCTCGCAGGGCGAGCTCCATGGTGAGCTCCCAGCTCATTTTGGGCTTGCCGAGTGAGCTTTAGTAAAATAGGCATAACGTTTTATACAAATATTCATTTGGAAAATCCTTATATGGATGTAATGGGTTTCAAAGGGTTACAACTTTCATCCAGAGATATTTCCTAGATTCCATATAGATTTTGTCATATGCTCACTTTAGGTGAGGTCTTGTGCAAACTCACTT
Source organism: Anisodus tanguticus (assembly GCA_034509755.1). NCBI lineage: Eukaryota > Viridiplantae > Streptophyta > Magnoliopsida > Solanales > Solanaceae > Anisodus > Anisodus tanguticus. Next base: position 26,356,302 of record CM067541.1, on the reverse strand, counting down.
GAAAACATGGTACGTAGAGTAGATACCAACTTTACTTTGTTATAATACTCTTGTTGTACCTTTTATTGATTTTGAAACACTTCCTACACCCCCATCTTGGTTCCATTATAGCTCCATCTTACGGTTCAAACCTCAGCCCGAAGGTACGAGGTGTTACTGTGTCTTTTCTTTAGGCAAAGTTGTAATCACCCCAGTCTTGTTCCTTTCCAATGCTTTAATCATAGAATTCATTGCCTCTATCCATCATGGATCCCTCATTGATTCACTGTGATTTGAAGGCTCTGTAGTGGTAGATGTGTTTGCTATGTAAGCCTAATACTTAAAGGTGAGTTCGTCATAAGATATGAATTTAACATAACATAGGGTTGATCCTTGTAAATATTCAAAGACACAAATTTTTCATCCATAGAGGTACTTTCCTACCTCTTCTTGATTTCGTTGTATCTATAGGCATTTGTCCTAGATTATTGGATATAAGTGGAGCTTCTTGGATAGACTGCTCTAAATGAGCAGGATGATTCACCTGTTCTGGTTGTATGTTGTTGTTTGTATTTTGAATGTAAATCTCCTGATGTTGAGCTTCTTCCATTTCAGGATTGTCAATATGTGTAGTTATAGGCTGGTGTGAAGAAATAACCTCTTGCGTGAACTTCTTAAATGGTAAGTTAACTAGTGTTTGATGAAATGATTTCTAAACTGTACTCTAAGTAGAAATAGGTTTGATCTTGAATGGAAAGACATCTTCCCTTAAAGTGACATTTATATTGACAAATAAAACTTTGTTGGTGATATCATATAGTAGGTAACCTTTTGAGTTTCATAATATCATATCAATATGGCTTCCCTTGTCCTTCATTGTCGCTTGTCAGTTTGTTGGACTATTTTTGCATAACATCAGTAGCCTCGAACCCTCATATGTTGAATAAAAGGTTTTCTATCTATTGAAGTGTGTGACCATCTGATCTAAAAGTTTAAACCGTTAGATAGAACACACTTTTAATATTTGATTATATTCTCAACACGCCCCTCACGTGCTGGCCTGATTTGTTTTCATGATCCAAGCACGTGGAAATCCTTTTTGAGAATTGATGGCGGTGAGGTTCGATCCCAGGACCTTTGGCCTGCTCTGATACCATATTGAAGTGTGTGACCATCTGATCTAAAAGTTTAAACTGTTAGATAGAACACACTTTTAATATTTGATTATATTCTCAACACTATCGTATAATTTTTCATAAGGAGAAATATTTTGCAACACAAAAGTGGGCATTCTGTTTATTATGTAGACTGCTTCTTGAACACATAACCCTCAAAATTTGAGTTGATATTCACCTTGAAATCTGATAGCTCTAGTTACCTCTAAGACATTTATGTTTTCTTTCAGCCACACCATTCTGTTGGGGTTGTAAACACGTGAATTTTTATGAATTATACCACTGCTAAATAGATTGTTGCATATTGGGTTGAAATGTTTTTTTCCATTATCAAATCTCATGAATATAATAGTTTTATTAAACTGAGTCTTTTACGAATTGTATAAATTAATGCAGAATTGAATAGATATACATTACATTTGATTATCATATCAGCTATAACTTCTACATTAATAGGCAGTAACTTCTTGAGTACATTAGTAGACACATGACCCAATCTTTCGTGCGACAATTCTATATCCAGAGGTGCAAATTCATTAGTAGATCGTTCAGACTTTTGAACAATCATCACAACATCCTTAGACCCTTCTGTGGTAGGTGTATGCCGAAATAGGTAGAGGGTTTTCTGTTGGAAATTTGTCTTTGATGGGAGTTGCGTCCACTCATCTTTAATGACTTAAACACTCGGGTTTCGCATGTTGGAGACTTTGGTTCTTCACACGTGCATAATCTACTAACTGAGTAGATAACCATAAGGCCAAGGATCGTCAAATTTCGTTAACAAATGAAAGAGATATTGGTCCACGAAATAAGGTGTTTGAGACATGAAAATATGGTATGGGACAAATCTACCACATCGGTGGGAAAAGGAATAACTGTTCTTTTTATAAGTCTTAAAAATGGATGAAGGTTTGGGACCCCAAGGGGTAACCCATATGTTTGAAGGAGGGAGGACCTAGTTGTGCTTGGGTTTAGGGCTAGGCCCACACGCGCGCCACCACCACCCACCCGCCAGGTCGGCTCGGGGCTTCTTTTAATATTATCTTTTTGGACCCCAAACTGTTTAGAAGTTACAGTTTGGTTGGTCCCTGGAGTTTCAGAAAAGATAATGTTCCAGAATGCTCCAGCAACGGGAAAGCCAACTGGCATTAACCATCTGAAACGTTTTGCACTTATTACAAAACATACAAAACGTTTCTGACCATGTCTATATCTCTTAAACAACCTCTTAACACCTCTCCTCCTCATAAACACTATAAAGAGAAAACCTTACTCTAATTTTGAGGAGAGAAGGAAAAATAGAAGAGGAGAAGACACAAGTCTTGAACAAGAACAGTCCAAAAAGAGTTCTTCTTGTTCATTCTTCAGCAAGTCGTTTCATGTTTGTTTTCTTCGTCAGAATCAGCCTATTTGTTTTGTAGTGTTGATTAGTTGTTGTTTTATCTTGGGAGACTATTGCCCGCTAACGTAAAAGCATATTTACGGGGCAATCTTGTCTTAAAGACAGAGAGTCATCTCTCGACTCAGCCACAGTTGTAACAATCCATATTTAGTGTTTCTTGATTTCAGGTTATCAAGATTCAAGACTCAAGAAGCTTGCGGCAATTATAATCTTGGTTGTTTGTTTATCCTTTCGAACACTTGTAATATTTATTTACTTCCCGTACTGCTTTATATCCAATATTTTCTACCAATCTCCTTAACCTTCCCACTAGAAAGACCCCGAAACACACAAAACTCAATATAAAAAGTCATAAGATAATTCAACTCCGTAGTCATTTTGGGCACAAATAATAAATTGAATTTAAACTGAGGAATGTTAAAAATATTTATGATTATTTCCTTGTGAAACATCTTACTAGAGCCTACATGTGTGATTAATCAAACATCACCATTAAGTGAGTAAACTCTTTTTGGAACTTCTTTTTTTCAATATAGCCTCCTTTCCAAGGAAACGTTCGTCAGCAACCATGTGGTTTGTTGCTACAGTGTCAATGATCCACTGTTGAGCATCCAAAGGTTTTTCCTCTTTACCTGCAGTTTTTCATAGTAAGTAGGCACATCATTTTTGTTCAGCATATGCATTATTTGGTTATGCTGGTCATTGGTGAAGATACATGGCCTGACTTGATTGATATAAACACCTTGAGATCCCTGATAATTGACTTGAGAAAACTAGCCTGGCTGTGTGTTTTGACTAGTACCAGAATGTATATAGGAGTCGGATGAACCATTCTGAGTATTATTCTGAAGTAGAACATTGTATGCAACATTTTGCCCATATTTCTTATTTGGCTTATATTATGGAGGATATCCTACGAGTTTCCAACAATTCTCCCTGTTGTGTCCTTTAATTTTGCAGAATTCATTTTGAATATTGTAGTTTCTTTTGAACTATTGGTTTTGTTGCCCTCCATTTCAGGTAAACATAGCCACATCATAGCTATTAGTAACGAGTTTAGAACCAAGAAATTTCTGCAGTTGGCCCAACAACCTTTTGACTTTCATCACTAACCACCGTAGAATATGCTTGTTTTATGGTTGGTAAGGGACTCATCAACAATATTTGTCTCCTTGCTTGTGCATATGATTCATTCAAACCCATCAGAAACTGAAATAACTTCAACTTTTGTATGTAAAATATAAAATATTTGGATTTATCACAATTGCATCCCGGGGCTGGCACCAAGGGCAAAAATTCCTCCTATAAGTCCTTTAACTTGGGATAGTAAATTGAAACAGAAGCACTTCCCTATGAAAGAGTAGCAATATCCTTATGAAGATGGACCGTTCTTGAACCATCGACTTTTTTGAACTTTTCATATAAGTTTTCCCACACGACTTGATCACTGGTGGCACACATTACACCTCCAAGAAGTCCTTTAGCTGCTGCACACATGATTCAAGAAAGGACTATGATATTTACTCTTTCCTAATGACTTGTCTTCTAAACAAGTACCATCGACTAACCATATTTATTTCTTCCTAACAGAGATAACCCCATGAATCTAAATCATATAGAGTAATTTTAAATGCTAGTAAGGTGAAAAAAAAGATATGCAGGTCACTTACTTCAGAGAAATTAAGGAACAATGGGTGAATGTAGTCAATCCCATAGAATCTTAATTACCAGTCTGAGTAGCTACATTAACTGGCCCATTTAAAGTTTGTTCTCTAGTTAAACTCATCCTTGAGTGACCTTCAAGATCGATTTATAAGTAAAATTTAGAAAGAAAGAAAGATATTTGAAGAAATGTTCAGAATCAAACAACAAGCACAATATCCTTGCTTGAATGCTTTGATACCATAAATTTCATTAAAGTTAAAGATCTCATTAACCCAAAATCAGTGAAGAAGATGAAGATAGAGTTAGTAGCGAGAAGAAATAAAAGAGAGAGTTTAGAAAGATGTTTTATTCATCTTCAATACAATGAATACAACTCAATTATATAAGACACTAAATAGTCTCCTTAATTTTTAGAAAGGGGATAACTAACTGCTTCCTAATTATAATTAAGTTGTATACAATGAATTTACAAAATCTCCATTCTAAGATTCATGCTTCTACTCTTAACAAATACACTAGTTGATGACATGGAAAAGGACGAACTAAAACAAAAACATGTGGCACTTGTATAAAATAAAAAACTGAATTTTAAGCTTTAAGAAAAATATCAATTTCAACAAAAAGATTACCCTCCCCCTTTTAGTTTGAAGTTTAGTTTTGATGGTGTCAAGTGGGTGAAGACATACATATGTGAATGCACCTGCGATGCCACCACCGGCTGTACTAATTAGTTCTTTTTGCACAACAGAAAAAAAATATTGAACATAAATCTGAACTTTTGGGGAGTCCTAGTGGTAGGTTTTATAAAATTCAAAGTGAGTTTTGCCGAATGCTTTATTTACGCTTCAATTGAAATTGAAATTGAAGTTGATGAAACTTTGAATTTGGACTGAAATGATTGTTTGTTTATTTGGTAATCATCCATCGAGAAGCTGGGCCATCAATTTATGAAGTGGCCCGAAACAAGCCTGTTCAAATGTGACCCACATGCCCCGCATGTTCTTCTTCTAGTAATTTCGTGGCTTCCACAACATCCGCACATCTTAAAAGACCGATATCATAAGTCCTTCTACAAAGTATTTCTTAGTTAGGAAGAAATTGTTGGCCATCCTCCTTATTGTTTTCTATTGATTATTTGTGGTTCCTCGGGATATTCTCCCATTTCCAAGTATTTCTTCAAATACCATGGTTTTCCATCTAATTCAAACTCTACGTGGGAACAAGTTCCATGTCATTCTTTCAGACTTATCTCTAAAGGCTCAATGTAACTTCTTTTCGGATGTTGTATCAGGGATGATATGGTTTCCAGGGCGTCAGCGAACTCATTCTGCACTCTTGGTATAGAGTCCGAAACTTAAATGACATAAGAGAAAAGCAAACGAACCAAACTACCTCATAAAAAAATACAAAAGTACCTTTAACGCAAAAATTTATTGTGTTATAGGACCCATTAAATATAGGGCAGAACCTCCCATTTTCCACACTTATCCTATTGCTTCATCTTCTTCATTTTCACTATTTCCCCATATTTTGGCACCCATAAATCATGTCTCAAAGTTCAATAATGGTAATGCATACTAAAGAACCTGATATTTGTAGGTGCGGTAATTATTGCTAACTCAAAATATCAAGGACCCCAGAAAATCTAGGCCACCGTTTTTGGTCTTGTAAAGTACAACTTCTTGTAGATTGATATCACATTTTCAACATATTTTACTTTTTAAAACTGAATTTGTATATGTTGTTTTTATAGGCTATTGGTTACAAAATTGGATTTGAGATGATGTTTTACGCTGAACATTTCATAGGGCGTAAAAGTTTTTACAATGAGAAGAGCCACCGTAAAATGGTTTTATGGTAGAAATTTCCATCATAAAAGGAAGCGGTGAGGCGATGCCTAATTTTTTAATGTCTAAGAAGGCTCATTTCTCTTAATTTTTCAGTCCTAAACAGACCCTCCTAACCCCAAGCACTCCAAGAAGTTCTACACTTGTCCTAGCCCGTTTTGGAAGGAGAATTACTTGAAATTCCCGTGAGAAGTTCGTGGTACAAAGCTTTACTCTTGGTAACTCCTTGCAACTGTTTTGGAAAAGTTTCTCAAAGATAAGAGTGGTGTAGTAAGGTGTAATCTTGGTATTTGAAGGTAATAATCTTCCTTCCTTTACATGTATAAGTTGTAGTCACTTGCCAGACTTTGTCTGTTAAAGAATTAAGAAGAAGAAAGTATGAATTTCAAAGAATTCGTTGTGTTGTTGAGCTATATCTAAGAGAGTTTTACATGGCTTAGGATGATGAATTTAAGAGAGTATCAAAACTTTAGTTATGGTTGCTTTTATGGTATTAGAAGAAAAGAGATTAAGAAGAGTATTGTTCGTAAGTCTAGTATTACGTATATGATTAGTTAAACTAAGTTATTAACTCTAGTGCTACTATCCATTGTTGTAGATCAATGTATAGTGAGGAGTGAGTCTGACATCGTTCGATAGAGCTGCAACATTAAGGTATGTAATGTCTAAGCCTTCTTTCAAAGCATGAATTCCGAAATATATATCGGTTTCCAAAGAGAGTACATTTAAAATAGCATTATTTCCTTGAATTGTTTGTCTCTTGTTGGGATTACTTTCATGTATTTACTTCATATCATGTATAGGTTGATTTGCCAGCTATTTACCTAAGTTTCTTAAGTTTCACATTCCTCCTAAAGGGAGCGTATCGAGAGAGTTACTTATTGAGTCGACTAGGTGTCATTTTAAAGTAAAGGAATGGGTTATGTGAGTCACAGATCCAATAGTGCTATCATTATTAAATTATATATATATGCCGGAGGGTGATAAAGTATATATATATAAAACACTTCGGGCTATAACCAAAGGGACAGAAAGTATATATAAAGACTATGTGCTATAACTGGAGGACAATGAAGTATATAAACACCCCGGGATATAACCGGAGGGTAAAGAAGTATGTATATATGTATATTTATGAGTCCCAGAACTGCTTCAGAGTTTCATTGTTCACCCTAAGTGGCATTCAGGTTATCATGTTATCATGTTACTTTTTATGCGCTACGTTACAACTTATTCTTTCATATTGTTATTTGTGCCATACATACTGGTACATTTCATTCGTACTAATGTCCCTCATGCCCGAGGCGCCACATTTCATGTTGCACGTTCAGGAAGAGGTGTAGATAGACCTCCCTAGTAGGAGCTTGTTGAGTTCTATGGTTGATTGGTAAGCTTCATTTCTTTTGAGGCAACCGAGTCAGAGGTCGTAAGCTGAGTCTTTTGTATATGTATAGATCATGGGTAGGTCAGGGCCCTATCCTAACCATATGATAGTTATGTTTTTAGAGGCTTGTAGACCTGATATATATATTTAGATATCTTTTACGGCCTGGCCGACCTGGATATTGGCTAGATGTCCTGTACGATGAACATGGTTGTCTTCTATATGTATGTATATATATCTTTTGGCGTTTGTTTACCTTTCTTGTTAAGTTGTCCATATGGCATCCTAATTTTCAAGATTGTGGCCTTGCTGACCCTATATGTATGTTGGTAATACTTCCATACATTTCACGGTCATCAAGGCCTTACCGACCAAATGTTTCTGTAAGTTTAGATGTTGTGTTTCAGAGTGGTACGATATTTATTATGATGCCTATAAAGCTGGCCTAGGCTGTGTTCTGATGCAACATGGAAAATTATTGCATATGCTTCAAGACAGTTAAGGAAGCATGAGCAGAACTATCCAACTCACGATCTTGAGTTAGTGGCTATTGTATTTGCCTTGAAGATATGGAATAATTACTTATATGAAGTTCATGTTGATCCATTTACCGACCATAAGAGTTTGCAGTATTTATTCCAGCAGAAGGAGTTGAACCTGAGGCAGATAAGATGGCTTGAGTTGCTGAAAGATTATTATGTTGATATTTTATACCATTCCAACAAAGCTAATGTTGTCGCTGATGCCTTGATCTGTAAATCTGTAAGTTGTCTGAGCTATGTTGACACTGACAAGATAGAGATGACCAAAAATTTATTTCAGTTAGCCAGCTTAAATGTACAACTACTTGACAATAGTGACGGAAGCGCTGTAGTTCATAACACCACGGATTCATCCTTGGTATAAGAAGTGCAGGCAAGGTAATTTGACGATCCTGAGTTAGTTTGAATAAAGGAAGGAATTCCTTTATCGAGCAGCCTATGTTAGATCTTACAAAAGATGGAGTTCTTAGATACCGAGGTCAATCATGTGTGCCAGATGTTAGAGGACTCCGAGATCGGATTATGGCAGAGATCCACTAGTCCTGATATTTTTTTCATCCAAGCTCGACAAATATGTACCATAACCTTCAACAAGTCTACATGTGAAACGATATGAAGAGAAATATTGCAGAATTCATATCTCAATGTACAAATTGCCAATAAGTTAAAATTGAGCATCAGAAGCCTGGGGGGTTGATTCAGAACATAGAGATCTCGGCGTGGAAATGGGGGATGATCACTATGGATTTCATCACGAGTTTACCTCGTTCCTATTGGAAGTTTGACTCCACTTGGGTCATATTGATAGGCTTACGAAGTTTGCATATTTTCTACCTGTTAAAACTACTTATTTAGTTGAATATTATGCTAAGTTGTATATTGAAGATATAGTTTGACTTCACGGGGTTCCAATTTCTATTATATGTGATAGAGGCACCAAATTTACAGCTAACTTTTAGAGATCCTTTCAGAGAGGTTTGGGTACCTAGGTAAGTCTTAGTACCACTTTCCATTCGCAGACAAACAATTAGGCCGAGTGCACTATTCAGACGCTCCAAGACATATTGCGAGCTTGTGTATTAGACTTTAGGGGAATCTGGGATGATCATTTGCCACTTATTGAGTTTTCTTATAATAATAGCTATCATACTAGAATCAAGATGGATCTGCATGAAGCCTTATATGTGTGGAAATGTAGATCCATAATTGCCTGGTTTAAAATGGGCAAAGCTGAGTTGCTATGCTCCGACTTGGTACATCAAGCGGTAGAAAAAGTGAAATTGATCCAGGAGAAACTATTGACCGCCCAGAGTCGGAAAAAGTCTTATTCAGATGTTCGGCGCTGAGATTTGGAATCTATCATTGGTGATGGTGTATTTTTAAAGATTTTGCCTATAAAGGGCGTAATGAGATCCGGTAAGAAGAGCAAGTTTAGCCATAAATACATCTGACCACATAAGAGTGCTCAATGGGTCGGCCATGTGGCATATGAGCTTGGGAGTTAAAGGTTATTCACCCAATATTTCATGTATCGATATTTGTGAAAATGCATAGGAGACCTTCTCGTATATCAACAATAGAAGATGTTCAAATTACAGAGGACCTATCTTATGAAAAGGTCCCAATTGCTATTTCAGATTGTCAAGTCTGGAAGTTGCAGACTAAAGAGATATTCATCAAAGTGTTATGCATAAATAATGGAGAAGAGATAACATGGAAGGCCGAGAAAGATATGAAATCTAAATATCCTCACCAGTTCTAGATTTTAGGTTTACATTGATGTTCGTGTGAAATGTTTTCCTTATTCATACCCTATAGTAGTTAACTTACATTGAATATTTTATATAGGTGATGATCATAGCGCATATATGATAGACACAACCCAAACTATGAGACTTACATCTGAGTTGAGTTATGGCTTACTTTGTTGATCTCTTGATTGATAGATAGTTGTGTGAGGCCAATATGATATTGTATATGATGTTGTATAGCCCTGTGTGGTGTTGGTTGTATTTTTTATCTGTTTGGTAGGTTTGGATAGTCCCATTATAGAGGAAGCTCTGCCAAAAATTTTGAAGAATTTTAAGACTTAGAATCCTAAGTTATGTCAACCATACATTCGAGGATGAATGTTTTTAGGGGGGGGGTATTTTTCCCCATAGTTTTATGCCGATATCAAGTCATGGAATAACTTAAGAAAGTGTGCAAGTAAAGGACCTTGACTAGGGATAGTGATGGTTTAAAGTGAGTTTAAGGAAGAGTTGAGTATAGAAGTTAAACGAATCGAATAAGATAAGTTTCATCGCGACTTTAGATGTTGACAAGTTTTACGGCCAAGGTTACGACTATAAAATAGTTTGATGTAAAGAAGGCCATGAGCTTAAGTCTCCGACATGAGCTGCGAAGTGGATCGCTAGAAGTGCCAAAATTTCCAACCGTCCTAGGGTGATATGTTTAATGTGGAATTGAGTGTGGAGTGGAGCTGAAGAAAAGACTTGAAGATCCAAGAAGTGCCATTAATTTTTGGCTTTTATGCTGGTCTTGGTCGAGACCGTCTTTTATCTTACTTTTAATTCTTAGCTTAATTACTACTTCTCCTTATAGCTTAATTACTAGGCCATGTAATACGATTTGATGACTAAGATGAGATCCATCTAGAAGGAGAAGCTTCCAAGGAGGTAATTCATGAACTATCTAGTTCATGCACTTATCTACATGGATGACACAAAATGGTGGCCTAGAGAACATAAAGAATTGGACGAGCATTTCCCCCTTTCCATTCGGTCGAGATACATGCTAGAAGGAGAAGCTTCCAACGTTTCCCAAGGAGGTAATTCATGAACTAACTAGTTCATGCACTAATCTACATGGATGAAACAAAAGGGTGGCCTAGAGAACATGAAGAGTTGGTCGAGCATCTCCCCCTTTCCCATTCGGTCGATACATGTTTGTGTCTTTCTTGTTTCCTCTTCTAGAAGGTCTAGCACTAGTATAATTAGGAGATGTAGTTGATGAAAGAAGACACTGAAGTTTTATGAAATATATTTGAGTTTACTCAAACATGCTAAGTTTTCAACTTTTGCATTGTTATCTTAGTCGGACCTTTTTTGGTCCAAACCCCAGTCCTTTTGTGGGTCATCCCTTGGTATTTTTGTGGTCCAAACCCTCATTGTAAGTCTAGTTAGAACTTTTGTGATCTAACTATACCCAAGCCAAGGTTCTATCCGGTTACTTGTTACAAACACATTGAAGGTCTTCTCGGCCTACATTACCTTACCCACACACAAATTTCTTTATCAATTCGCACCCCATCCTTGTCCAAACTGCCTAATTCCTTGCACCCCAATACACTCCAACACTTCCCCAACTCACACCTAAAAGGTCGTCTACTGACTCCTCTTACAAACACCCGAAACCCCCAACCAATTCCCCACCGTCCCGATCGCACCCCTATTCCGCCAAACTTACTGACCCAACCAATTTCTGCCACTTTACCACCACCCAACCACCAAATTCCAACCACCAACATAACCTAAAACGTGTCTAGTTCATCCCCTCCAAATGCCTTAGCCTAACACCCTCTAAATTCACCCGCACACTCCCCACCAAACACACCCCATCCGGAAACCCGCCAACCTCCATTTGACCCCCATTTTGGTATCCACCCGGTCCCAATCCAACTCCGACCCAACGAACCATACAATCCCCTCCTTATATACATCAGTTTGGTATCAGAGAAAGGCTTTCCCATCCTACACCTTGACGTTATGGCTACATGAATGAAGAACTTTAGAGAACCATAAGTGACCTTATTGCGGAACAAATGCAACTCTTGAGAAGAGAGTTTGTGGAGCGTGCCGTGATTAATGATGTTGAGTCCGGGGAAGAGGTTGCACAAAACAACCCAAGGCATGAAAGGGAAGATGTCCAAGAGAACCTGAGGCATGAAAGGGAAGATGACCAAAACCTACAGCTTAATCTTCCAACCTTTGAAGGAAATATGGACCCGTAAGAGTTTCTTGAATGGTTAAGGGCCATTGAGAGTCTTTTCAAATACAAACAATATGATGACCATAAGTGTTTTAAGGTTGCTACATTGAAGTTGAAGGAATTCGCTTCTGTGTGGTATAAAAACCTCAAAATAAGCCGGAGGAGGAATGGGAAGACCAAGATTGAATCTTGGGACAAACTAAAGAAACATTTGAAGAAGAAGTTCTTGCCAAGGGAGTATGAACAAGATGTATACCTCAAGCTCACAAAACTTCATCATGGATTTCTTAAAGTTGAGGAATACGTTCGAGAGTTCGAGAAAGTCACCATGCTTTGTGACATAGAAGAAAAGGAGGCTCAAAGGATTGCCGATTCATTGGAGGCTTAAACGTGGAGATTCAAGAAAAGGTTGAAGTTGCAACATACAACACATTTGAAGATGTATGTCACTTAGCCCTCAAGTTTGAAAAACAACAAAAGAAAGGTACCCCAAAAACCTATGTAAACCCCACTAATGTCAAAGAAAAGAGCAATACCTCTTTTTCTAACTCATTGTATAGCCCAAAAAGTGTAGAGAGAGATAAAGGAATGAAGGTAGTGGTTACAAAGGGGGTAGATAGAAATAGAAAAAGGTGTTTTAAATGTCAAGGATTAGGACACTTTACAAATGAATGTCCTAACCCTCGGATAATGACTATTGAATCATATCAAGAGTGTGGGTATTCCTTTGTTATTGAGGAACCCGAAGTCGAGAAGGTCCTTGAGAAAGATGTTGATCTTGCAGATGAGGGTGAAAGTTTAGTACTCCAATGTGTGTTGACTGTTCAACTTGAAGAACAGGAGGAGACACAAAGAGATCAAGTATTTTACACTCGATGCAAGTTAAATGACAAGGTATGTAATATGATAATTGATAGAGGAAGTTGTGCCACTATGGCCTCCATAGAAATTGTGGAAAATTAAAACTACCTACCCGCAACCATTCTAATCCATATGCTCTCCAATGGTTGAACAAATACAAATGGATAAAGGTAATGAAATAAGATCTTGTTAGTTTTCAGGTTGGTAAGTATGAAGATGAGATATGGTGTGACATCCCACATATGGATGCTGGTAATATTTTATTGGGTCGGACATGGAAATTTGATAGAAAATTGCAACATGATGGAGAAAAGAATATCTTTTCTTTTCAAAAGGATGATAAGAAGATCCGGTTAATACCATTGCCACCTAGTGAGGTGAAGAAAATGAAGATCCAAAATGCAAACAAACGCAAGGAAAAGTCTGAGGCCCTCTTGCTTAATGCATCGGAGATAGAAGAATAATTGAAAAAGGGGAGTTCTATAGATGAATTGGTGCTAAGGAGAAGAAGAGTCTTTTGGGAGATATGGTTGAAGATGCCGACTCAAAGGAACTATTGAAGAAATTCAAAGATGTGATTCTGGATGATATTGCACCCGGATTACCACCAATTAGAGCCTATAGATACCATCCGGAAGAGTCTAAGGAGTTGCAAGAACAAATGCAAGAATTACTAGACAAAGGCCTTGTCTGATAGAGCTTTAGTCCATGTGTGGTACCCGCCTTGTTGGTACCAAAGGAATATGGAACTTGGCGCATGTGTATCGATAACCGAGCGGTCAATAACATCACCGTGGAGTACATGTTTCCTATGCCGAGATTGAATTATCTTTTGGATGAATTGAGTAGGGCCAATTTGTTCTCTAAGATAGATTTCAGTTAAAGCTGGCTCATTTCTCTTCATTTTCAGTCCTAAATAGACCCTCTAACCCCCAAACACTCCCAAAAAGTTCTACACTTTTCCTAGCCCGTTTTAGAAGGAGACTTATCTGAAATTCCTGTGAGAAATTCATGGTATGATGCTTTACTCTTGGTAACTCCTTGCTACTATTTTGGTGAAGTTTCTCAAAGATAAGAGTGGTGTTGTAAGGTGTAATATTGGTATTTAAAGGTAAGAATATTCCTTCCTTTACATGTATAAGTTGTAGTTGCTTCCGAGACTTCGTTTGTTAACGAACTAAGAAGAAGAAAGTGAGAATTTCAAAGAATTTATTGTGTTTATTGAGCTGCATCTAAGAGTGTTATGGCTTAAGATGATGAATTTAAGAGAGTATCAAAACTTTAGTTATGGTTGTTTTATCGGATTAGAAGAAAAGAGATTAAGAAGAGTATTGTTCGTAAGTCTAGTATTACGTATATGATTCGTTAAACTATGTTATTAAATCTAGTGCTACTATCCATTATTGTAGATCAATGTATAGTGAGGAGTGAGTTTCGCATTGTTCGATAAATCCGCAATGTTAAGGTATGTAATGGATAACCCTTCTTTTAAAGCATGAATTTCAAACTATATATCAGTTTCTAAAGAGAGAACATTTAAAAGAGCATTCTTTCCTTGAATTGTTTGTCCCTTGTTCGGAGTACTTTCATATCTTGATCTCATATCCTGTATAGGTTGGTTTGCCAGCTGTTTACTTGAGTTTCTTAAGTTTCATATTGCTCCTAAAGGGAGCATGATGCAAAAAGGGTCCCGGACTTGGTTCCCAAATTCAAGTCGATAAGTGAAGCCCCGAATATACCAATGACTAGTCATCAACCCACGGATAAAGTCCTAGAAATGTATGGGATTTGGGTCGGTTAGGAGACAATACTTAATTATCTTAGAGTATTGAATTTATTCGGCCTTAAGTGTTGGTCTTGGCCGAGACCATGCTATTAATTTGTTATCTTTAATTTCTTAGATTAATTACTAGTTTACTTAGGAAACCATTAAAGCCATGTAATAACGCCTAGCTTCCCTTAGGACACATTCAATGCACTATGTAGAAAGGGTGACTAGGCCGAAGGGGTTTTCATCCAAATGGTGACTTGGCCGAGGATTGAACAAGGTAGCAAAGGCAAATGCATCATCTAGAAGGTGTGGTCTGCAAGAGGATAATTATTGCATGAACATCCCTAATTGGAGGGCATCAAAATGAACTTGAAGAAGCCTTAGAGTTGGTCGAACTACTCCCCTCAATCGATCGGCCAAAGGTGCATGCCAAGGGGAGATGAATCTCAACACTCTCCAAGAAGTTCATTTAAGAGTTAACTAGTTCATATATGGAAGCCACCAAGAAAGGTTATAGAACACATGGTAGATCGGTATTCATTCCCCTCGGCCGAAGATCCTTTCCCCTCCCCCATTCCCACCTTGGCTAAGTAACTTGTTTTTGTGTCCCTTGTATTTCCTTTTAGAATGGTCCCTTGGCTTACATAGTATAAGTTTACGATATCCTTCCACCTTGTCAGCCTAATATGCTTTTTGTATTAAGTATTACAGATGGATCCACTAGGGGCAACTAAGACATCGGGTGTCGGCCACGTCTCCCCAAATTTGGGGCGTGACAAACTTGGTTTCAGAGCAGGTCATGTCTTAGGGAGTCTACAAGGCGTGTCTAGTACAGTCTTGAATTATGGGTGTGTTGTGCACCACACTTATAATCAGGAGGTTACATGGCATTTAGGATTGGTTAATCTTCTTTCTAACTCCAGATCATGTAACATAGCTGAATCATAGGAACTCGATTCCATCTCATACATGTGACAAGTAAATAAGAGATCCATACTAGATTATGTATACACTAGATATGCAGGTATCATGCTAAATATTTGAAGTGTGAGAATTTGTCTCACCCGTACATAAAGAAGGTAATGAAAGCATATAAAGGTGAGGTACGAGTTTTAGCGTAGTGCCGAATAACAACTAAATATTTTTTTATAACGAAAAATATTTAATTATTGTAAAGAGCATGTTGAGAATGCACAACATGCGGTATTGCAACCAATACCATGTAAACAAAGTGTTGCTTGAGTATTGCATGTTTACAAATAGTAAATATTATACTCAATGAATATATCATACTTTTAATCTTTACCGTATATGTCTTATTAAAGCTTGTATTTTTCATAACAAATGAGACATCCTAATAATAATGCGACTCTTATTCACATTTTGAAATAAAGTACCGAAAATTAATCAAATCATATTAAAAAAAGGGCAGCCCGGTTCACTAAGCTCTCGCTATGCGCGGGGTCCGGGGAAGGGCCGGACCACAAGGGTCTATTGTACATAGTCTTACCTCACATTTCTGCAATAGGTTGTTTCCACGGCTTGAACACATGACCTCCTAGTCACATGGCAACAATTTTATCAGTTACTCCAAGGCCCCCTTCAACCAAATCATATAAATATCGAAAAAGAAGCGAGATAACTGAGACAATTCCAAACAAATATTAATTTTGATTATCGTTACAATCCAAATCCATGTGACCGATACCCGACACATTATTCATACGTCCCTAATCATGTATGCAAAGACTTTTGAAAAACATAATCATTATAAATGACCGAAACATAAACATGAATACAATCTTTAAATCAACATGTATTATTTTCAGTAAAATTCTCATAAAGGTAGGTATGGTTTCATTCATGCATATACAAGTAACCATAAGCTTACAATCCCAAAAGAAATTACTACTATCTATGTAACTTCTAAGACAAGGAATGATAATAGTCAACTAAGACAACCCTGGGTGACTGAAAAGAATAAAACTATATTAGCTCCACAGGAAGTAAGTGGAGTCTCACCAAAAGTATCCAACTAAAAAGAGGTGAAGCGTCCTAAATGTGTAGGTCAAAATGGTTAATACCGTGTAACAACCTAATCCCTATTTTTATTAAATTGCTTAATTTCATATTTTAGAAATTTGTATAAGTTATATTGACCATTTAGGACTTGTTTGGGTGAATTTGGTTGGGACCAGAGGGATTCGTTTGAAATTTGGATAGCAAAAATATGATCTGAACGGTGTCAGATTTTATATTTTCCTGGTGAATTCATGCTAAAGAAAATAATTTTTGTTAGCACTATAATACCATTAGTGTGCTATCGCGCAGAAGGACAACCAAGCAAGAGGCGCATAATAAGTTGATCAATAGGAAAACCATAAAGGGCAGCCCGGTGCACTAAGCTTCCGCTATGTGCTGGATCGGGGAAGGGCCGGACCACAAGTGTCTGTTGTACGCAGCCTTACCTTGTAATCTACTGATGATGCTAAAAGTTTAAGAAGGTTAAATAAATATAAAAAATTACCCGTATGGATGATTGATTATGTAACAATATCAATCTTGAACTGAGCTAAATTCAAGTTTTGATGATTGATAAACAATGTTCAAGTATGATGGACAAACATACACAAGAACCAGGTTCTTAACATATCTCTTAAAGGAACTGATAATGCTGGCAACAAGGTTGCACAAACACTGAAAGAACCAGGTCCTTAGCAGAAGATTGGAGATTGTTGCTCAAAGTTGGAAAGATATTTCACACGCAAGAAGAATTCCTCGAGGAATTGGAATTACGCCTTAATCTAATGATGCAATGAGTACAAGTTGAAGACGTGTAAAGGCATGTTGACACCTAATTATTACTCTCCAATACTTTTATTTAATTGCTCAAAGTTTCTGAGTCGTGAACGGAGTGAAATACGCACTTTACAAAGCAAAAATGATTTTATAAAATTATCTCGGTGACATTTCGCCATTTCATTTGGAAATATATCATCAAATATATTATTGTATATCATTTGCCTATTTTTACATATTTTAAAGAAATATATCCCTTTTTCCCTGAATCCTTTATTTTTACGATTTTGGGTTCCTTTGTCTCATTTCTCAGGTAGGCCTAGTCCAAATAATGGACCAGACCTGGCCCAAATGATGTTTAAAGAGCGTAAAGCCCTACATCCCTTCATTTCTCAGGAAATCAGCTATGGTATTGAAACCCTAGTCACCGCCCTTTTCTCCCTCTCTCTCTTTCTTACCACCGACGTCACATGTTGCCGGAATTGGAAAAATAACAAGCGATAGTTGCTTTACGCCAATCTTGCTTTACTATTTTGGGTAATATCAATAATTGCTCTTATCCACCCCCACCAATACGACACTGAGGTAATACCCCCCCCCCCCCCCCTTCTCTCTTACTTTTTCCGCAAAAATGTGAAGCATTAATGAGCTTTGTCCTATTCTCTACTCTCCCGATTTATCATTGGCTGAGATTAAAATATTTTTCAATTTAATTGAAAATCCTTCTCCCACATCGGTTTGAGACTAAGAATTCTGAGTTTTTGGGTCCTATAAAACGAACCCCTTACCCTTCATTACGACCAAGTCTTGAGACTTTGAAATTACCCAAAAGTTCGAGCATAAGTCTTATCACACCCCAACATTAGAGTGTGTGGCCGACATCCAGAACCCGAAGGCCCGAGCGTACCAACTGTAGAACCTGGAATCTCTAACATGCACTTGGGGCTGACAAGGCCTCCAAATAATCATAACACGATAAGAATGTATAACCTACAAGCAGGAGAGGCCTAAAAATAACATATATGATGTAAGAAAGGAGGTGAACTTGATTTTTCAACAAGAACCAAGAGGTGATTTGCTAGGGGTGCCCAAGATTGCCAACCACCTAAAGGTAATATGCCTAACGTGGGATGGAATATGGAGTAAGGTCGAGGACAAGCATTTCAATCCGGGATTGATATACTTAGTGGATCCTCCGGTAGGATCACCTATCTTTGTTCTCTAAGGTTCTGGTCATCCTTGCTTGGTTAGTATTGAGCATTGCAGTCAGAAAACCTCTATCTAATCCTTGTGCAATTGGCCAACATATCCTTGGTGCCCACACGAGCAATAAATCCCTCGTGTTACTATCCAAGAACCTTATATCGACCGAATTGTGACTTGTCTTGTATCCGAAATTGTTTCCAACATTCCGTGTACACTACTTGTCCCAATTATTTTTTTCTTTACACTACCACCTCCCACAACACTTCAGTAACACCCTCACCAAAGGACACTACCCGCAACTAACCACAAACACCCGCAAGTCCAAACAACCACCCCAACGTCCCACCGAGTCCACTTCTTGGACCCTCACTATCCTAGGCTGTTTCCGCAACCTTGACACCACTAAATAATCAAAACCTCCCGTAAGACCCCCGGGAAAACTCCTAAAAGGCCTATGCCCTCTTTTAAGCCCAGTCCACCTGAATCAGCCTTCAACCACCACACTGCCCATTCCACCCGAGAAACCGAGAACCTCACGGTTTCAGTCCCTCTTCCACCACCTTGTCACCACTAAACCACCAAGCCCCGACCACCACAACAACCCTGAATGTGTCCCTAAAAACACCCTGAAACTCCTAAGCCCAACTCTACCTACAGTTACCCTAAATCGCCTCCAAACACCCACTACCCAACATTAGCCGAGAAACCAACCTTCTTGCCTATTTTTGGGTCAACCCGAATACAACTAAGACCCAAACTATTTACCCTCACTTAACCCTCCTTATATACATTAGATTGATATCAGAGTTAAGCGTTCTCGTCCCACGCATTAACGCTATGGCTTACTCAAAACAAGAATATTGGAGGATCGTGAGTGACGTTTTGGCCCGACGTGTGCAAGCCTTGAAAAAAGGAACTTGTGGAACCTACTATGAGAAGAAACACCAATTCCGAGCCTCTACCAACCTACCCGAAGCATGAGGGATTGGTACTCCTACGTGAATTGGAGTCCCCATGCGAAAAACCAAAAGAATCACAAAGAGATCAATTGTGCTGCACCCGGTGCTATGTAAATGACAAGGTGTGCAAGTTGATTATTGGTGGAGGGAGTTGTTCTAACCTAGCCTCCATAGAGATGGTGAACAAGTTAAAGTTTCTTACCCACAACCACCCCCAACCATATGATCTCAAAATGGGTGAACGAAGACGGAGAGTTTAGAGTCACAATGCAAGCTCTTGTTAATTTTCAGATTGGCAAGTATGAGGATGAAATATGGTGTGATGTCCTACCCATGGATACGTGCCATATTTTTTAGGTCGACCTTGACAATTTGATCAGAGGGCAATGCACGATAGAGAAAAGAACACTTATTATTTTTAAAAGAATGGCAAGAGATTTTGATTGGTGCCACTCCCGCCAAGTGAAGTGAAGAAGTTAAAGACTCAAGAGGCTGAAGCTCAAGATGAACCCGAGACCATACCACTTGATTCCGGAAAATCAAGGAAGAACTAAAGAAGGGGAATCCCTTACATGCCTTGAAACACAAGGCTAAGAAAAGTTTCTTAGGGGAAAAGATCGAGGATGCCAACTTGAAAGCCCACATAAAGAAATTCGAGGATGTGTTCCTGGATGACCTTGCGCCTGGATTGCCACAAATTAGGGGCATTGAACATGCCATTGACTTCATTCCAGGAAGTTCACTACCTAATCGACTGGCCTATAGGTGTAACCCGAAGGAGGCCAAGGAATTGCAAAGGCAAGTGCAAGACTTGTTAGACAAAGGCTTTGTCTGAGAAAGCCTTAGTTTATGTGTGGTACCCGCGTTGTTGGTACCAAAGAATGATGGAACCTGGTGGATGTGCATTGACAGTCGTGTGGTCAATAATATTACCATAAAGTACCGATTTCCCATGCAAAGATTAGACGACGTCTTAGATGAATTGAGTGGAGCCAAGTTGTTCTCCAAAATCGACTTGAGAAGCGACTACCACCAAATGAGAATCCGAGAAGGATATGAGTGGAAGACGACCTTCAAAACGAAGTACGGATTGTACGAATGGCTTGTGATGCCGTTCGGATTATGTAATCCACCAAGTTCCTTCATGAGGCTCATGCATGAAGTACTATGACCGTTCAAGGGGAAGTTTGTCATGGTCTACTTGGATGACATCTTAATCTATAGTCAAGACAAGGGATCCCACTTATCACACTTGGAGCTGTGTTTGAAAAGCTAAGGGAAGTAAAATTATATGGCAAGTTGGAGAAGTGTGCCTTCATGATCACTAGTGTCCTATTTTTAGGATACATAGTGTCTTCTGAAGGCATTCACGCTGACCCATCCAAAGTAGAAGCCATTCAAAGTTGGCCCACACCAAAAAGTGCAAGTGAAGTAAGGAGTTTTCATGGGTTGGCTTCTTTTTACCGTAGCTTCATCCGCGACTTTAGTACCATTGCGGCCCCTATCACGGAGCTCATAAAAAGGGGTGAGTTTAAGTGGTCCTCTGGGGCACAAATGGCCTTTGAAACATTGAAGAAACGGATGTGTAAAGCACCGGTCCTAGCCATCCCAAACTTTGACAAATTATTTGAAGTAGAATGCGACGCGAGTGGAGTCGGTATTGGCGCCGTCTTGATCCAAGATAAACAATCTCTTGCTTTCTTTAGTGAGAAGTTAAGTGGTGTGCGGCTCAACTATTCCACCTATGATAAAGAGTTCTATGCCATAGTAAGGGCCCTAACTCAATGGGAGCATTACTTGAGGCCGAAACCTTTTGTTCTTTATTCGAACCATAAGTATTTGAAATACTTGCACGGGAAAAGGAAGTTGAATCTGAGACATGCCAAGTAGGTTGCCTATCTACAAACATTCACATTTTCGACAAGACACAAGGATGGCAAGTCTAACATAGTAGCGGATGCCCTTTCTCGGAGGCATGTCATGTTGACTATACTTGAACAAAAGCTTGTGGGATTTGAGGTACTTAAAGAATTCTATAATCAAGATCCCGAGTTTAAGGACGTGATGGCCGAATGCAACAATGGGGCTCATGAATCTTACTCCTTAGTTGAAGGGTTCCTTTTCAAGGGGAACAAATTATGCATGCCCAAATGTTCTACAAGGGAGTTGCTTGTACATTCGAGAGGTCTCGTCGGACACTTTGAAGTTACCAAGACCTTGGAGATCCTCCAAGAGAATTTTCATTGGCCCCGGATGGATAAGGATGTGAATGGGGTAGTGAGTAGATCTGTCACTTAAGAAAAGGCGAAGAGCTTCTTCCATAAAGGATTGTATACGGCCCTACCGATCCCAGAACGACCATGGGAAGGTGTAAGTTTGGATTCTATTCTCGGCTTACCAAAAACCTAACGAGGAAAAGACTCCACCATGGTTGTCATGGACCGATTCTCCAAGATGGCTCATTTCATCGCTTGCCACAAAACCGATGATGCAACTCACACATCGGATTTGTATTTTAGAGAGGTGGCAAGGTTGCATGGGGTAATATACATGTTATTTCCATCTGGATCAAGCTTAAATGGCTATGAAACTATTATATAGGATTTAGGGATCTTGTCGAATGGATTTGGGATAAAACTTATGAGTTATGGGGGCTGAAACACTTTTAAATCGCTAGAAAGTCAGCCACTGCTCCACTTTTACACTAGGTTTTATGCTCCATAAAATATTTTACACCCCGTTTCTTCTCCACCATTTTTTGTAAAAAAATCCAAGTTTCTATATATTTTTATGGTGTAAAATTAGAGTTTTACGGCCCGTAATTAATTTTATAATCGTAATTAATTTTACGGTCTTTTCTGCAACCCTTTCGTAAAACCCACATAACTTCTTGCACGGAGCTCCGATTAACGAACCGTGTGTTGTGCTGGAAAGAAGGCTTTCTGAACTTTAATATACATTGGTTGTGGACCCCATAAGTACTTATATACTAGAAGTTATACCCCCAAAAGGTTGGGCCAAAATTCTGTCAAAAATGTAGCCTACCTTACTCTGAGTTTCGATGAACATAATTCCTTCGAGTCATTTAGCCCCGAACGCTTACGAAATATACTTAACACTTATGTAAACCTTTCTTAACCTTATGGAGGGATCTCAACCTCATCAAGCTCACATTAGTTAACCTACAATGGAAACGACGTGCATAGTATGGGTGTAACATCCTTTCCCCCTTAGAAACATTCGTCCTTGAATGTTAAGAGAAAATATACTAACTCTCAAGATTTATAAAAAAATTGGTAGAGTTTTCTTTGTAAACAGGACTATTCAAATCCTGTTAAGCAACCCAAACACATCTAATGCCACACAAGGTGACAAAATAACCAAAAAAAATCAATTGGCCTCACATGATCGTGTATGAATGCAATAATCAAAAAGAGTTGGTCATAACTCACCTCAACTTTCTCCTGCCGATACCTAGGATGCACTTGGCATATTTTTCTCAACAGTATTACCTAAATAAGGTACATGGATTAAGCTTGATGAATAGAATTATAATAAAAGAATTGTATCACACGAGTGTCGATATGAACCTGAAGCCTAAAAAATGAGGGCATCTAGACTTCATATCATTCTCAGCCTCCCATGTCATTTCCTTCACATTATTATTCCTCCAAAGTACTTTCACTGAGGCTATCTCTTTGTCCTGTAACTTACGGACTTGGCGATCTAATATAGCAACAGAAATCTCTTCGTATGATAGGTCTTATGTAACTTGAACATCTTCAATAGGGGCAATGTGAGAAGAATAACCTAAGCATTTACGAAGCATGGATACGTGGAATACTGGATTAAATGCTTCTAACTTCGGGGGTAACTCAAGTTTATAAGCTACTTGGCCGATTCTCTGAATAATTTGATATGGTCCGACGTACCTGGGGCTAAGCTTACCTTTCTTGCCGAACCTCATCACGCCTTTCATAGGCGACACCTTTAGGAATTCCCAATCTCACACGTCAAATTCTAATTCCCGACGCTTATTATCTAAATAGGACATTTATCGGCTCTGTGCCGTTAATAGTCATTCCTGAATCAATTTCACCTTTTTTACGGCTTGATGTACCAAATCAGGCCCTAATAATTTCATTTCTCCAACATCAAACTAGCCGATAGGAGACATGCACTTCCACCCGTATAGGGCTTCATATGGTGTCATCTGGATACCATAATGGTAGTTGTTATTATAGGCGAACCAAATGAGCGGCAGATGATCTTCCCAACTTCCTTTGAAGTCTAGCACATATGCTCACAATAAGTCCTCAAGCATCTAAATAGTGCGCTCGTCCTGTCAGTCTATCCACAGATGAAAAGTTGTGCTAAGATTGATCTGCGTGCCCAATCCTTTCTGAAAGGACCTCCAAACGTTAGTTGTAAACTTGGACATTTGTCAGATATAATAGATACCGGAACATTATGAAGTTGCACTATTTCCTTGTTACATAACCTGGCATAATACTCACCTTAATAGGTAGTTCTGAAAGGTAAGATATGAGCTGATTGTGTAAGTTATCCACAATAACCCATATAGAATCGAATTTCTGACGAGAATTAGGTAATCCCGTAATGAAGTCTATGTTGATCGTCTCCTATTTCTAGGTCAGAATCTTAATATTCTGAAGCAATCATCCAGGTTTCTGGTGCTCAACTTTAACTTGTTGACAATTTAGACACTAAGCGACGAATTCTGCAACGTTTTTCTTCATATCATTCCACCAGTATATTTACTGATGGTCGTGATACATCTTGGTAGATCCAGGATGAATAGAATACATGGACTGGTAAATTTCCGTCATAATTTTCCAGCAAAGCCCTCCTACATCAGGCACGCATAACCGACCCTTATATTTGAGGACTCTATCATTTGACAACTCGAAGAACCGCTTCTTTTGAAAAGGAATGCCCTCTCTAATTTTGACTAAAACTAGATCATCAAATTGCAGCGCTTTTATAGCACTTCCATCTCCTATATCTAGCAATCGTACACTCAGACTAGCTAATCGATGGAGATATTTAGACATTTCCAGCTTGTCAACTCCCACATGCCTTAGGCTACCCATAGACTTACCACTCAATATGTCGGCTACCACGTTTGCTTTGCCATGATGGTACAAGTTATCAACATCATAGTCCTTCAGCAATTTGAGCCATCTCCGCTGCCTTAGATTCAACTCCTTCTATTTGAAGATATATTGCAAACTTTTGTGATTTTTATACAAGTCAAAATGAACCCCATATAAATAGTGGCGCCATATCTTCAGGAAAAATATAATAGCTGCTAGCTCGAAATCATGAGTCGGGTAATTCTGCTCGTGCTTTCTCAGCTGCCTCGAAGCATACGCGATAACCTTGCCATGCTGCATTAGAACACAGTCCAAACTGACTCTGGAAGCATCAAAATACACAACATAACCCTCTAAACCTTCGGGGAGTGCTAAGAGAGGTGCTGAGGTAAACCTACCCTTCAATTCCTGGAAACATTGCTAAGAAGCATCAGACAATTGGAACTTAGCTGCCTTATGAGTAAACTTTGTCAATGGAGCGGAAATGAAAGTGAAATTCTCTACGAATCTCCGATAAGAACCAGCTACGCCCAAGAAACTATGTACCTCAGTAGGTGTTGTGGGCCTTGGCCAATTTTTAACTGCTTCAATCTTCTGATTATTAACTTTAATACCTTCATCCGATACTATATGACCAATGAAGGTCACTAAGTTCAACCAGAAGTCGTATTTGGAGAACTTAGCATTCAACTTATGATCCTGGAGCGTCTGTAGCACCGCTCGCAAATGATCTATGTGCTATGCTTCTGATCGAGAATATACCAGAATATCATCAATAAACTCAATCACAGAGATGTCTAGAAATGAATTGAACACCCGATTCATCAGGTCCGTAAAAACCGTTGGTGTATTAGTAAGATGAAAAGACATAACAAAAAACTCATAATGACTATATATGGTCCTGAAAGCAGTGTTCGGAATATCTTTCTCGTTAACCTTAGCTGATGGTATCCGGATCTAAGATCGAGTTTTGAGAAATATTTGGCACCCTGCAATTGATCAAACAAGTCGTCGATCTTTGGAAATAGATATTTATTCTTGATAGTGACCTTATTTAGCTGACAGTAGCTAATACACATCCTCAGCGTACCATATTTCTTATGAACAAATAATACATGTGTACCCCATGGCGAATTACTAGGCCTAATAAAGCTTTTTTATAACAAATTCTTCAGTTGCGCCTTCAATTCTTTCAACTCGGCAAGGGTCATCTGGTACGAATAAATATATATAGGTTGGGTGTTAGGAAACACATCAATGGCAAAATTGATTTCCTTTTCGGGAGAAAAGCCAGGAAATTCATCAGAAAATATGTCAGGAAATTCATTAACAATGGTAGTAAACTAAAGAGTTAGAGGTTCTGCCACTGTATCCTATACTCGAACAAGATGATAGATATACCCTTTTGAAATTATTTTTCGAGCCTTAAGGTAGGAAATAAACCTCCCTTTAGGTGTTGCAACATTTCCCTTTCATTCAATAATGGGTCACCTAGAAAATTAAAGCGAACAACTTTCATCCAACAATCCATATTAGCATAACAAGAAGCCAACCAATCCATACCCATGATAACATCAAATTCCACAATTTCTAGTTCATTTAAATTAGCTAAAGTGTGACGATCATAAATCATCACATCACAACCCCAATATACTCGCCTAACAATCACGGACTCACCTACAAACGTAGACACCTCAAATGACTAAGGTCGCAATTCAGGTTCTTTACCACACTTACCAGCAACAAAATGAGTAATATATGACAAAGTAGAACCTGGATACATCAAAGCGTACACATCAAGGGAGAATATGAATAATATACATGTAACCACATCCGATGATGACTTTATGTCCTGTCAACCCGATAATGCATAAATGTGGTTCTGATGACCGCCTGAGCTAAACACTCAACCTTTGGCAACCAGCCGATGTCTGAGTACCTTGCCCAAGAGGGCGTCCTGATAAAGAAGAAGCTGGTAAAGACCCCATCGGCTTTGCAATACTGCCCTCGCCTCTCAATAGATAAAATCTCATAATATGACCAGGCTGCTCACACGAATAACATATGTCTAAACCCTGATGACACTGCCTAGTGTGAGATCTACTGCACCAATCACAATAGGGAAATGGAGGCCTCATCTGGCTAGACTTGCCTCAATACTGCAGGCCTAATGTACACGAACTCTGACCATGACCAAAATAAGAGGTCCAACCACGATAATGTCCTTGAAACTGCGGTGGTACACTAATTTTTAGATAAGATATGCGTCTAGAGAACTGTGGCTTGAACCCGCCTCTAAATTCTCTTGTATCACATGTGTATCGTACCCTCTCATATTGACCCATATCTCTCTCTATCTATCTATCTATCTACCCGTTACGGCCTCTTACGATCCTCCAGATTATGTGCATAGGCCTAAATGCAAGCAATATCCATATTCGGATTCAGAGAAGCCTTAGTACACTCATTGACCAAGTGTGGTCCCAAACCACCCATAAATAGATATACTCGGTCACACATCTCCGCCTTGACTGTAGGATCATATTTAGCCAAGGAATTAAACTTCATGCTATACTCTCAGGCGCTCATATTACCCCGCTCCAAATGTAGACACTTGTCATGCCTAGCCCGAATAAGCTCAATAGGTATGTACTGCTGCAAAAATGCCTAAAATAATTCCCTCCATCCTGCTGATGGGGCACGAGGCCTCCTAGACTGCTCCCAAGTCTCATACCATATGACAACAACATCTTGCAACCTATATGAGGAAAATTCCACTAACTCCTTCTTGGTGGCATACATAACTCGCAAGGTCCACTGCAATCGATCCAGAAAAATCTACAGGTCTACATTAGGATCAATCCCTGAATATTGGAGGGTCCAGGTTGATGAAATCCTGAACTCTCTTGCTAACAGCTCTATCAGCAATATCGGGGGGTCTGACGCTAGGTCTGAGAGGCCACTAGTCGAGTCAATAGTTGTACAACACTCTGTATGTCTAGATCCTGATCAT
The DNA here is from genome assembly GCA_034509755.1 of Anisodus tanguticus. NCBI lineage: Eukaryota > Viridiplantae > Streptophyta > Magnoliopsida > Solanales > Solanaceae > Anisodus > Anisodus tanguticus. The sequence continues at coordinate 26,328,592 of CM067541.1, read as the reverse complement.
GAGCAACCGGGGGAAGAATTGGAGGTACATCAGCTCCTATATGCCCCTCTAGAGGTGGTAATGGTGGAGTCCAAAAGCCTGTCATAAGACCTCATCCTGATGCTCCTGTCTCCCCAGGACAGCGGGTTGTGCATGACTGATACCTTCTCCTGCCTCTTCATATAACCTCCACAAAGACTCCTGTCATCCAGTAGCATCAGACATCATTCAGAATGTAAACAAAATAAAGGTTAGAAATAGACACTTACGACTCAGCTCTATCGCACGATCTAGATCAAAAGAAAGGTAATCATCCTAAATGTCCTGTAGCATTTATAAGTGTAGTGCACAACACCAAGACCCTACTAGACACTATTTGAAGACACCCTAGGATAGATCTGCTCTGATACCAAGTTTTTCACACCCCAACCTTGGGGTTGAACGAGAGAATCAGGAAGTTGAAACGAATCCTTTTTCTAAACCAACTGAACAATTGGACTTTCTATTTGATAGTGATTCAAAAGAGATATATCTTTGCCGATACTCGACACTCAAAGGCCCGATCGTACCAACTATAGAACCTGGAATCTCTAATATGCACTTAGGGCAGACAAGGCCTCCAAATAATCATAACACGATAAAAATGTACAACCTTCAAGCAGAAGTGGCCTAACAATATTATATATACATAACTGAGGTCATCAAGGCCATATCAAGAGTATCGCCAACTGACAAGAAGGCCAGTAAGGCCAGACAAGATGAATATACACAAATACTAGTCTACAAGCCTTTAAGAGTACTATGATACAATAGCTAGTCGGGACAAGGCCCCGCCGTACCCAAAATGTCAAAACATATTTACATAAGTACCTAGTGACTCCAACGAAGTAACAACAAGTACACTACTAGGGACGTACGTCCGCTTGCCTATCTATACATGTGGGCATGAACACAACGCCCCAGAAAAAGGGGACGTCAGTACGAAAGATGTACATAATATGTAAGGGAGATATAATCAGTAAGCATGAAATGAAATACAATAGATAAAGGTACATAAGTTAACCTGGAACTCAGAAAGAGCCACTGAGGGCATACAACTGACACAATCATGAATATATATATGTACGTAAAATCGGGCCACTCTACGGGGCCATATAGTATCATATAAAATCCCTTTGTAGGGTGAGCTCATAATAAATTGCCCGACCATAGATGATGCAGTGGTATCTGCCCAAATAATTAGGGGTGTGCACAAACAAATACCTGCCCGACTGACTATAGCGTGGCGCGGTGTGGTGAAATATTATATATATATATATATATATATATATATATATATATATATATATATATATATATATATATATATATATATATATATATATGTATGTATACGTGTAATGCAAGATAGACCTCAAAGGATATCATAATCAGAGTTGGAGTGACCTATGGTCAGTATCCTCCAACCATTGTTATTGTCGCTACGTCATCAACCTTACTAATCATTTGAGACATATAAAATACAATAATGGCTACTTGATAAGGAGTATATAAAGGACATGATCAATTCCATCGAGAAGGACATGTGGTCATTCGACTTAACGAGAGGAAATTCATTTCAAGAAAGTATTTACACCGAGCCATGCCAAAAAAGGAAATTAGCCTTACATAACTTAAATTAACCGCCCTATCAAGGAAGGTTAATCTTGTCTCTTCTCATACATCAATCTATAATGATAAGAATCAATACTACTATTAATAGTTTAGACTTAGCGAGCTGCAATCATACTTATGCAATTATAGAATTATACCTTTCTTCTATTTTTTCCTCCTTCCAATTCTATATCATTAACTATAATCTTAACATCAATCATTCCTTCATTCCAAGTTTTTATTTGGTTTTACGATGGAAAATTAGAGTTTTATGGCCCGTAATTAATTTTACGATCTTCTCTGCAGCTCTTTCTTAAAACGCACATAACTTCTTTCACAAAGATCTGATTAACAAACAGTTTGTTGCGCTGGAAATAAAACTCACTGAACTTGAATTTATATATTTTATGGATCCCATAAGTACTTATATACTAGAATATATACCCCCAAAAGGTTGTGCCAAAATTCTGCCTACCTTTCCCCGAGATTCGACGAACTTAATTTCTTTGATTCATTTAGCCCCAAATTCTTATGAAACATAATTAACACTTATTTAAACTTTTCACAACCTTGTGTAGGGATCTCAACCTCACCAAGCTTACGTTAGTTAACATACGATGGAAACAATATACAAAGTACGGGGTGTAACAAGTCTTTATTTTGTGCAAAAATTAGAAACCCTAGGATCTTATAGTGTTTCTAAGTCTAAAGTTTATTTATATTTTATGTGTCTGAGTTCGTGTGGTTTGAAGGAAGGTTTTCTACTACGGATCTCGATTCACGGCTACACATCGAAAAGGTAAGCCTGAATTTTCCTTCAGTCTTTACTTTATTGTTTATGTAATGTGTGTTTTGTGAGGGTTGTTAGTTTAATTTCTGGTTGTTGAGTGCTTAATTTCAAGTATATTAGCATGTTTTTAACCTAAGTCAGTGATATTTATGTCTTATATTCTAAATTGATATGTGTAATCTTGTATGGACTAAGTAGTGTTAGCCCTTGTATGATCTGATGTGAATAAGTTGTTAGATCATCCATGTTAACATAGGGTATTTTAGATGTTATGCTAGACTGTAATTATGATTAGAGATTAAGTTAATATGTATTTGGCTTAATAATATATCTGATATGTTAGATTTATACTGAGAGTCCTATAATATGCATATAGTGTGGTACTGTTCTGTTGAAGAATCTGATATAGTCCATTTAAGACTCATATTTGATTGTTGATTCTTACTTATGATTCACAAAGATACAAAGTAGATTTGAGATAGTTGTCTATTTTTTCATGGTCTTGTACTTGGTCTCTCATGTCCTGAGTATGTTATTTGCCTAAAACCTGATGATTTGTTGGTTTGGGATCTGGGGAAAAGTTACACTAGTTATGTCATAATCCTACCTGCTCAAATATCTTCAAACCTAACATATAACATGAATTTACCTCTTGCATGTCAAAATCATGCCCACACTCACCCATGTTTGCCTCTCATTTTGTTGAACTATTCTATGTATGTGTGGATATGCTAAGTACCTTCCTAGCTGGCAAAAAATGTGTCCAGGACTTTTTATGATCTGGTATAGTATGAACAATCCTATATGTTTAAAATGTAGTCCTTGATTGACTTGTTTAAACCATGCTACTATACTTAATGTGTTCTACTAAGTGCATTATTTATATGCCTAGCTTGTTGATGCATTGAAATACCTTTATGCTAGCATGTTAACATCTTTGAGTCTCTTCTGTATGCACTTCTTAATACCTAGGTTGTCTGTAGATTGTAAACCAATATATGATTGAGTACACCCCTACAGAATTATGTGGGCCTTACATGATAGTTTTTAGGTTTCAGGCTGTGCTTAATGACCCTTTTGACCATGCTATGCCCTCCTAAAAGTACTACCACACCCAATGTGTAATTTGGACATAATTGTATGCTTCTTGTGAATCAATTGGGTCTACTATTTGAATATGTGTTACATGAGCTTGTTCATATGTCCATATGTGGTTAAGAAGCAGTTTAGTTTAGTTATTTATTCTATTACTTAGCATATCTACAAGTGTGTATGTAGAATATGGGTTAGGCAACTTGAGTTCTCTCTATGTGCCTGTTTGAGTTTCTTATGATCAGTCCAATATGCCTTTGATGATGTTTGTTTGGCTTAAGATTCATTTTATGACCATGTTAACTGTTATATCTATTTTAAAGGTGTCACCATGCTTGATGTAGTCTAAACTGCCCTATGCACCTAGGAGAGACCCTCTATGCTTGGTTTTTGTCTCTTATCTGTGTCTGTATGCTCACATGCTTGCTATTTGCCTCAATGTCATTATGTCCAATGATGTAGCATGAGTAAGATGTTGCATATGTATTCTGATCTAAGTAATTTTGTACTATTGGGATGTTGCACTCTAAAAGCGATTTACTGTGTGCCTCAAGGCCTCCATAACCTTCCAAATAATCATGTGTTTGCTCTTATTTGTCTGAGTATACAATGCCTCCTTGACTGCCTACTTTCATGCCTTGTTTGCAAAGAGAGACATATTTATGCATAGATTGCTAGACTTCCTAAGTTATTGTGGTATCATAACTTGTTTACTAAGTTGTCCATATAGCATCTATATTAGTGATCTTGCATCTGTTGAGTGGAGCTATGTGGTGTTGACCTATTGTATGTCTGTCTTATATGTTTTAATTTATAAATGGGATCATGAAGTAGGTATATAAAGGAGATAGCTTGATTTTGAAATTTTTTTTGTATGGATAGAGGATCTGGAAAGTGACAGTGAACTTGGGGCATTTACTTCATGTTAAGTTAATGCACATGCTTGAGTTTGTGTTACTATGATGTATATGTCTGATCTGCCTGAATCTAGAAGATGTGATTCTCCTTCTTGCTTCCCAATGATTAATTAAGAGCATGTCTATGTTTTTTAGCTTTCCTTATTTAATTCTCTTGCTTGCTGAGGATGTATAAGAATAATATGCTTCGGGATATACAAAGGGTAAGAGCTTAAGTATACACTGAGTGTATATTGAAGTTATACTCTAGGTATACTTTGTATCTTCTAAGTATCTTTTGTATATCAGCCCCCCTACATGTATGTATTATGTTCTAACGGGCTGATATATCATGTATAAGTGAGGATGTCTGTTAACTGGGCCTATATGCATCTGGGTTGATCTGTCTTCCTAAGTATTTGTGATTCTTGGGCCTGCTAACTGTTCTTCCTCCTCAAGACCGCTACAATTAATACAAATTGTCATGCTTGTGTGCTTAATTCCACCTCCGTGTTTATTTAATTTTACATTTATCGATAAATTTCGGGCGCGTTCTAACCGCCTCATATGTTTTTCTCTATCCTTCACATGTCTCGTGGGCCTGTGAGCCCACACTTTGCTACATTTTCGCAAATGGTTAAGCCGTTGGGCCTGATGTCCCAACAAACATATTACTTCATCGAGTCCGACCGTTGAAGTCCCAACCATGAGCGAAAATGGTATATATATTGATAGAAGGCCCAACCATGGGTAAAATGGTTAGAAGGCCCAACCATGGGTGAAAATAGTGTAGAAAATATGATTTTTATTCTTTCTCACATAAAATTGGTGGGTCGGTATACCCACCAGCCCGATTTGCTTTATTTCATCTTTAATTTTTTCTATCTTACTGTGTTGTATTTGTCTATTTGTAAAATCTTAACTATTATTGGAACCATAAAATAGAATTTGATTGATATTATGTAGTTGACCCTCTTTCAAAACTAGAATCACTTTGTAACTTTAAATTCGGCTAATTCACAAAAGATGCTTTAATATTTTGGTTGTTTCATTATATGTACTTCTAAATAAATCTCTTTAAACTAAATTTGCAAATAATTGGAAAAAACAAGTTGGTTTAATTTTCTAGTTTATTTTACAAGGGAAAAGGGATCTTTCTTAAACTTGGATTTCTTTCAAGATAAAAGAATGAAAAATTGGCTTAAGTTATTTGAAAAAGGGACAAGTCTTGAATAATTAATACGTTATTTTTTAACTCAATTTAATTACTCTTCAATAATTTGAAAAATCCTTTTATAATTATGATTTGCGCTAAAGGGAACATAGACTAGCGGTTGATCTACTTTTATAAATAAAAAGGTTTATTTTTATATTTCCATTCTCTATTTTATATAAAGATGAACATTTTTTAAAGGAATCAACATTTTACTATCTCTTTTGATGAAAACAGAGTATCTTGCATTCCAAAGGGAAGGTTTTCAAAGGAAATACGTTTACTTTTTAAAGTGTTGGGTAAATATTAATTTCTTTGGTGGAAAATGATTTGATATATATATATATAATTTTGAATATTTCAAGTAAATAAAACTATTTTTTATTATATAAGACTCTAGGTCTACCGTATTTTACGAATCCTTAATACCGGAGTACCTAACACCTTCCCCGGGAGATCACTTGAACCCTTATCCCGAACTCTGGTTAATTTAGGATTTTTCTCTTATTTTGAAAAATCCTTTAAAAATATGATTTTCTTAGTTTTCCTTATAAATTAGGTGACAACACTAAAAATAAATAAATTCCAAGAACCCATGAGTTATTCAGTAGCTTTTATGTCTCTGCGTAAAAGTGAACTGTAACTGATGGCGACTTTGCTGGGGAATACAATTAGGTTCTAACCATAAGGATTCCAATAATATAACATTGCTTTAATTACTTATGTGTTTATTTTATTATAATTATTAATGTTATTCATGCATATCATCTTTCGCCAAATGAAAAATCACACACACTTGCATCAGTGCATAAAGACCACTATGCGAATTCACAATCGTCCTCCAGTAAAAATAAAAAAATAATTTTTTGGAACTTGTTGAAGATTTAGTTGGTTCGTTGTCATCCAACAGTTAACAACAGTTCACCTCGAGCAGTCCACCTAGGTAACCCAGTCATTTGATTAATCCCACTCTAGTCAATTTAGGGTAGAGCTAAGCCAAATCTCTACTGATTAGCACATATTGACCCAAGAAGGTGATGTAAAAAAGACAGTGAGCTCAAAGTTCCAATTTGATCCTCGAGATGACATGCTCAGAGTTCCAAAGATTATCGATCGGCCTAAGATGATATGCTTATTATGGTATGGGTTGTGGAGTGGGATTGAAGATTGGACTTGAAGATTTGAAAAGAAGGCATGTTATTTTCGGCCTTTATGTAGGTCTTGGTCGAGATCATTTGCTTTTAGCTTATTTTAATTCTTATTTTAATTACTAGCTCTTCTTAGGATATAATTAATATGCCATGTAATAAAGTGACTAGGCCGAGAGTGTATGAAGAACGGGTGACAAGGCAAGAATCATCTAGAAGAGAATTCATGAACTAAATAGTTTATGTACTTAGCAACTTGGATAACACAAAGGGATGGCCTAGAAGACATGAAAGGTTGGTCGAGGACCTCTCCTTCCCATTTCGACCAAGGCACTTCAAGAACAAGAAGCTTCCACACATGCTCCAAGGAAATAATTCAAGAACTAACTAGTTCATACATTGCTTTACATGGAAGACATAAAACAGTGGCCTATAGAACTTGAAGAGTTGGTCTACTCCTTGTCCCCCAAGTTAACCCGAACCCTTTCCCACTTATTCCCATTTAGCCAAGAATTCAAAGCCTTTCCCATTGTCGTCGAGTGGTTTGACTTAGAGTCCATTAAGTTGTCTTCTAGAAAGGTATATATACTAGTATAAATAGGACCTTAAGTTGTTGTAAAATCGGTTGTGGATGAATGAAAATATTTGAGTTTTATTCAATTGATAAGTTATTTAACTTATGTGTTGTTTATCTTAGTTGGTCCTTGTGTGGGCCTTCGATCCTTTTGTGGGTCAAACCCTTGGTGTAAGTTTAGCTAGAACTTGTATGATCTAGTTGAACCCAAGCTAAGGTTCCCTTCGATGTAAGTTTGGTTAGAACTTGCGTGATCTAGCTAAATCCAAGCTAAAGGAACCCCTTGGTGCAAGTGGAAGTTAGAACTTGTGTGATCCAACCAAACCCAAGCCAAGGGTCTATCACAAGGTTATGGGCCACCCTCACTTCGTTTGTACTCGAGCTTGTACTTAGAAACCTCGATCAAGTCCTTGTCCAATTGGCCTACTTCACTTGGTGTCGACTCGAGCATTAAAAACCTCGTGTCTCTATCCTTGTCCATATCGACCGACCATCACTTGGTTTGCACCTGAGATTGCACCTAGCAACCTCATGTCATTCCATGTCCAAACCATCATATTCCTTTAACACCATACTCTACAACACTTCTCAAACACCCACACCAAAGGTCCCTAACCGAAACCACCCACAAATACATGTCCAAACCCGACAATACCCAAACAGTCCACAAACCACCTCTTACCGATACCTCACTGTTCCAGTCCATTTCTGGAACCTTTACACCACCCAACCACAGAAATCCGACCACCAACACAACCCTCACAATACCTAAAATACCCCTACAAAATGCCTCAATCCAACTCCTCCCTAAACTACCCATTCACACCCTACAAACACCACACTGCCGGCAGAAGCGTCCCACCCGAGAACCCTATTTCAATTCCATTTTCATGTCAACCCATTAACAACCAAACTTTGACCCACTTACACCACTTCTTATATACATCAGAAGGGTTTTGAATATTTTAAAAGTGTTTGAAGCCCATTAGAAGACTACATTTCGTATTCCCATGGTCATTGACTCGAGGTGTTACACCCCGTAAATTAACATATCGAATGTACCTTAATTTAAGAAGCCTAATATAAGAAAGAGGATTCCATTTGGAAGAGTACGGAATGGTTGAGTTGAAATCCGGAGAAGTCGGAAGAGTTTAAAAGTCGATAAGCCCTTCATGCTCGCAAATACGTGCGTTGAGCATGTCGTGTCTAGCCAATGTAAGATGAAAAGAGTTATGATGTTCATAAGAAGTATAAAGGAAGGCATTGGGCCAAGATTGGAAGTATATCAAAATGAATCTGAGTCATACTCGTTGTTTCGCGCCTGTTTGAGAACTCGATTAACTGATTCAATTTTCGATGACCCGAGCCCCGTTCCAAGGGTTATTTATGGCATAAATGGATGTTAAGAAGGTTTATGGATGGTAATAAGTCATTGGGATTAAAGGAATTACATCTCGACAATATTTGACGAAGATAGGACGATATGCTAAATATTTTGCCCTACGGAACCCATTCCACCTTGCGGACGAGACCACAGATCAAAGTCACTTTTCCTTCACCTCACTGCCAGCTCACTTTTATTTCATTTTCTGGACCTCTTTAGCTCCCAACAACTCACAAATACTCCCCAAAGCCTCTCCATCATTGAATAACATATATACATGTATCTAAGGTGATTTCCCTTTATAAGGATCAAAAATATCTTGAAATCCTCTCTAGTTAGCTTGACAAGGTTGTCGACTTCTTGGAGATTGAATTGGAGCTTATTGTAGAAGGATTCTTGAATGATTTGTGGTAAGGTTCTTGCTACCTCTCATGTTGTTATGTCTCTATTAACTTAAAGTAATCATTTGCACAAAGTAAAACATGGATAGATAGAGATAAACTCTATGGTTAAATATGGCAGTTGGTGTGTTGGTTGTTGGATAGTTTGATGAGGTTTTTAAGATAACTATGACTAGATTTCATGGAGTATGGTTGTGTTGAGCTTGATAGTATGGTTATTGTTGTAAAATAGATGAAAAGATATCTTAAGTTGCCATAGTAATACAATAGAGTAAAGTATGCACGCTAAGTGTTCGACGAAATGTCACAACGATAAGTTCTTGAGACTCTTGAATGAATTTTTATACGGATTGTCCTTATTACTTAGGTCGACGATTGTAGGACAAGCGAGGAATCATTGGAATTGTATTTATCATCAACAAGGTATGTAAGGTTCCTTCATTCGTTCTTTTGGCATGATCTGTGACTAAACGTAACCATAATGACATCACTTCAAAAAGGAACTCTATTCTTGAGATTAAAGCTTGTGAACCTTATTATTTCATATCGATATATGTCTCATGGTCTTATTGTTGTTCGTTGATGAATACACTTCCCCCCTTAGTTCCCTTTAAATCTTATATCTTCTTATGATCCTTGATGACTCTTGGAACAATTGATACGAACACTGTTATATAACGATAGTCGAAGGAGAATGACCTTGAGTCACTCCTATCAAATCCATAAGGCCATTCCGAGTCATTTCTTGCATTGCACTTATATATGTATCTATTTTCTTACCGGCTGCACTATAGTCGATCGGGTATGACACTTATATGTGCACACCATTGCAGTTGGTTTTGATATTACCGAGTCCCATATCTGGGTTGGGTACGAACGATTCCTCAATGAGGCCGGGTACGATATGATATAACATGATTTGACCACATGGCGGCTTGGTACTATATTATATATATATATATATGGCCTCGATGAGTGGCTTAATATTTACAGACACACATATATTTACGATCGTGATAGTGTGTGCCCTCAGAGGCTATTTATGAGTTTCAGATTGACTTCAATACTCTTACTTCGTATTTCATCCTTTGTTTATATGTTGCCTGCCTTACATAATAAGTATATTTTTTGTACTTATGCCTCTTTTCGTAGGCACTACGTTTCATGCCCGCAGGTATTCAGACGATACCTCATAGTAGGTGACTCGACTCAACTGAAGGTTGTCCCACTCTTTTCTTCCTAAGCTATCCAATGTGTGATTAGGTATGGTTATTTTATTTATGTACATAGTTGGGTATGGCGGGGCTCTGTCCCGACCAAATGTTGTTGATGTACTCTCTAGATCCTTGTAGATAGTCGTTTTGTGTATAGTAGTCTTGTGTGGCCTTGTCGGCCTTTTCAGTAGACTCGTTGTTTTTATATCGGCCTTGGTGTATATATATGTATATGTTTGACCTTTTCTGCATGCAGGTGATTGTGTCCTTTCCCAGGTAATCATTCGTCAAAGGCCTTATCAGCTATATGTTGTTGAATACATTACAGGTATCATGATTGGTACGCTTAGGCCTTAGGACACCGGGTGCTGGCCACACCCCCAAGGTTGGGGTGTGACAAACTTAGTATTAGAATAGGTCAGTCCTAGGGATGTCTTTGTTTTTGGTATGTTGTGCGCCACACTTATAATAAGGAGGCTACACGGCATTTAGGATGATTTCTTTCTTTTTTGATCTAGATCGTGCACTAGAGCCGATTTGTAAGTATCCTCTTCCTAACCTTATTGTGTTTATGATTTCAGCGATGTCTTCTTCGAGAGATACATCTTCTATCGAGACTGACCCATTGGATGATACGAGCAGTTTACCTCTCCATTAGTCTTTGACCCAGATATGATCAGGGGCGCCAAGAGAGACCCCCGTACCATCAGATATACCCTCATCACCATCTGACGAGGATGTTAGGAGGGCAATTTAGGTTTTGCTAGTTGGTTACCTCTCAGGAACAATACTACCCTGGTATTATTGACAATAGTAGACCCCTAATGGAAGGGAATTTGATAATGGGCCATTTCGGAAATTTTATAACACTAATGGCTTATCCTTTCGGTTTTCTTGTCCTCATACGTCCTCACAAAATGGGAAAGCCGAAAGAAAAATTCATACCATTAATAATATTGTTCGGACTTTACTAGCCCATGCTTCATTACCACTTTCATTTTGGCATCATGCTTTATAAATGGATACTTACCTTCTTAACATACTCCCTAGCAAAGGATTAGCATACCAATATCTACTAAAAATCTTTATCATAAAGATCCTTCGTATTCTCATCTTAAGGTGTTTGGGTGTTTGTGATATCCTCTCTTCCCATCCACTACAATTAACAAACTTCAAACTCGTTCTAATGCTTGTGTGTTTTTGGGTTATCCGTCTAATCATCGTGGTTATAAATGTTTTGATTTGTCCTCTAATAAAATCATAATGATATGTCATTTTTTATGAAACCCAATTTCCGTTTGCTAAATTGTGTAATTACGTGTCAATTCATATAACTTTTTAGATGATGAGCTCTCACCGTATGTGGTCCACCACTTAGTCTGGTCCCCACTTTGGGATATGGACCGACAGACCCATGAACAAATTCCGCTAGCAGGGCCCACTGCCTACCGGCCCAATCCCTTCCTCTGATTATTTTCCGCCGGCGGGCCCTCGCCCGCTGGCCCTATTATCCGCCCGGATCTGTTTCTCGGCCGCCAGGCGGCCCTCGCCCGCCGGCATATCCATGCTTTCTCCAGGTCCAGCTTCTCAGCCAACAGGCCAATTGCCTGCTGCGGATCTATGTTCATCTATCGTCATGGTACTTCTCTAGCATACATTCTATTATATGTGGATGATATTATATTGAATGCCTCTTCTGATAAACTGCGCAAATCTATCATGTCTCTTCTCAGTACTGAATTTGCTATGAAAGACGTGGGGGCCTTGAGTTACTTTTTGGGTACAGTTGTCACTTGTCATGCAGGTGGTCTTTTTCTATCCCAGAGGAAGTATGCAGCTGAGATTATTGAACGAGCTGGCATGTCCTCATGTAAGTCTTCTCCTACTCCGGTGGACACCAAACCGAAGCTGAGTGCTAATTCTAGTACACTTTATGAGGATCTATCCCACTATCGTAGTCTTTCAAAGGCTCTTCAGTATCTTACATTCACGAGGCCTGATATTACTTATGCAGTGCAGCAGGTGTATTTATTTATGCATAATTCGAGGGACGAGCACATGCATTCTCTAAAATGCATTGTGCGTTACATTCAGGGCACTCTTGATTATAGTTTGCACTTATATCCATCCTCTATGTATCTACTCTCGTGTCTTATACAGATGTTGATTGGGGTGGATGTCCAGATACCATACGTTTGACATCTGGTTATTGTATGTTTCTTGGTGATAACTTGGTCTCTTGGTCGGCTAAACGCCAGGCTATGTTATCGTTATCCAGTGCGGAGGCCGAGTATCGAGTGGTAGTCAATATGGTGTCTGAGTCTTGTTAGTTGTGCAATCTCCTATTAGAGCTTCACTTTTCTATTCAGAAAGCTACATTGGTCTACTGCAATAATGTTAGTGCGGTCTATCTCTCTCGGAATCCGGTCCAACATCAGTGCACTAAACATATCGAGATGGATATTCACTTTGTTAACGAAAGGGTAGCTCGTGTACAAGTACATGTCTTGCATGTCCCTTCACGGTACCAAATTGTTGACATCTTTATTAAGGGGAAGTTAGTTCTGTTTGAAGATTTAAAGGACAGTCTCAGCGTACGACAACCGCCCGCTATGACTGCGGGGGTATGATAGATGGTCCGTTTATATTCGATATGTACAGACCGTGTATTGTGTATATTTAGTTACCATATTATTAGAATTCTTATACAAGTATAATTATGGTAGTAGTCTTGTATTATTAAAAGGTAGATTTAATTTCCATAATTAAAGATTATATATCATGTATATAAACCTTATTCATTAATAAAAATAATCAGGGGATTATTCTCTTTCAGACGAGAATCCAAATTAATCGAGACTTCGAAGTGGATATCAGTACATGCTATAGGTTCGACTAATTTGAATATGCTGGAAAGTCCAGGTAAAGTGTTTTCTAGCTAAAGCGACTTAATTCTCAAAACTCGAATCTAAAACTTCTTATTAAAAATTAAGAGCAATCTACCTACTGCAACTTGTGGCGGGGTTCAGAAGCTCTACTTCATTTCCTTTGAAACACATTTTAAATTTCTTTTTACAGATACTATTTTTCAAATTTTTTGAACAAATGCCACCTAAAACGCATCGGTCAATATTAATTCTAAGTTAGCTTTCTTAAGGAAGTCAAAGTCTTAGGTTTTTTTTCTAATCAGAACAAAATTATTACGTAAATAAAAAAATGGAAAAAAAGAGTTTCCTAGATGTGTGTTGTCCTTGTAAATTGGGGTGGCTAGTGGACCGGGTTGGGGCGGGATCCCGGGGGATGGGCTTTGGTGGGACGGGGAGTGGCCGATATCGGGATTTGGCCGGACTGGCGGGCCGGGATATGCAAGACGGGAAGAGGTCACATCCCGTCCCACATCCCACCGGAAGAGGGGCAGGGATTTGGGGGACGGGAAGGGTCGGTTCGGGTTGCGGGATTTGGGGGATTTTTTTAGACATTTAATTTTAAAAAATATATATTTAAACACTTAAATAATTGAACAAGATAGTGAATAAAAACATCGAAGGGACCCCTCATCAAGGATTAGGAAGAATCATCCAAAAGGCCAGGTGATAGGGGGAGTTTTTTAGGGAATGAGAACAAGAGGGAAAGAACCACTCAATTATAGAGATATGGTAAGGTATGTGTGTATGTCTACCATATACCAAAAGGTTAGTATTTCTTATTTTATATCTACATTAGAACCAAAGAATGTTGTAGATATAATAATTGCTCAAATCTACATGGATGACATAGTCTTTGGATCAACTTCACAGTCGTACCTAAGTTCATTTGTTGAAACTATGTCATCGACATTTAAAATGAGCATGATTGGGAAACTAACTTTTTTTTAGGTTTGCAGATTAAGCAAAGTGAAGATGGAATTTTCATCTCACAAAGTATACATGCTAAGAATCTAGTTAAGACATTTAGTTTTGAGAATGCTAAACAGATGAAAACGCCAATGGGTTCATCGCAGAAGATATGTAAGGATAATGTTGGTGAAAATGTTGACCCAACATTGTATCGATCTATGATAGGTAGCCTTCTTTATCTCACTGCTAGTCGCCCAGATATTATGTTTAGTGTTTGTGTTTGTGCTCGATTCCAAAGTTGTCCCAAAATTTCCCACTTAAATGTCGTAAAATGTATCATTAGATATGTTGTCGGCACATGTGAGTTGAGAATTTGGTATTCCAAAGGCACTAATCCTAATTTAATAGGGTATAGTGACTCGAATTGGGCTGGTGATGTGGATGATAGGAAGAGTACAAGTGGAGGACGTTTTTATCTTGGCAATAATCTTGTTTCATGGTATAGTCGTAAACAAAATTATGTCTAGCTTTCAACTGTTGAATCTGAATATGTAGCAGCTGGAAGTTGTTTCTCTCAATTAATATGGCTAAGACACATGTTAGACGATTATGGTTTTTTAAGTAACATTTTAGTTTTATATTGTGATAATTTGAGTGCTATAAATATTTTTAAAAATCCAGTTCAACACTCACGTACAAAACATATTGATATTAGACATCACTTTTTAAGAGATTTGGTTGAAAAACAGCTAGTTCAAATTGAACATAAAGACACTCTTCATCAACTAACTGATATTTTTACAAAAGCTTTGGACCATGAGAGATTTTCTAGTTTGAAGAAATCTCTTGGTCTTTGTAATCTCTAAAAAGGCATTTTTTGGTGAATGTCAGATGAACTGTCTCTAACATTTCGAGTGACATTTACCTATGTAATATCATAATCTGATTATTGTTGCTGCATAGTGCATTACTTTTGGTCACACGAACATGATCCTTCAATAAGAACAAGATTCCAAAGTGATACTGTTATCTGCGATGATATTAGATATCATAAAAATGGAGTATCAAAATAAGGCAAAGCCTTTACAAATTTTTGGCAACTGTGCAAAATGGGCAAAGCCCTTGAAAAGATATTGTTCCTATTCTATAGGAGTATCGAGTGCTTCAAAAGAATTTTGAGAATACTAAATAAATATTCCTATTTTTGACACGAAAATCTTTTGTATGTGTTTTATGATTAGATAAAGGACACGATGGGAAAATGTTACATTGGTCCAGTGGATGAACTCATAAAATACTTATAAAATGTGTCTTGATTTGTTGTCAAAATGAAAAATTCTTGAGGGATCAAAATACTTGTGTCGTCCAAAATGTTGCCAACATTGCTGTTGACGTTTTCAGATTGTGATATTTGTTGGGATGCTGTTCTTAACTTATTTTAAAAAATAGATTTTTATCCCTATTTTTTTGTCTTGTTTTAATAGGAATTTCAAACTTTAAAATGATAAGATTAAATTGAATTCCTACCGTGATGTTTATCTTTTCATCCCATTATTTTAGGTGTAAGTTATTGTGTAAAAAATATGAAACTCCTAAAACTAAGGGATTTTTGTTGCTTAGAAAGGTTTGCCATGTATATAAATAGTCCTTTCATTTGTATTTTTTTTCATTTCTGATTTTCCCTAAAAATAAAAAATAAAAAAAAGGGAAATCACATCACACCTTGAGTATAATCCTACCTACCCGATGGAATCATCACTATTCCAAACTCCATCCTCCATCTCAACCCCTAAACTCCCCAAACCTTCTCCACAATATTCACTGATGGAAACCTCTCCAATGTCAACACCAATATCAGCCAACACGCCGACCAACACCCCTATGAGTACTAGCCATCCTATTAACACTGAATCATCTGAGCAAAATGAACTGCAGCAACCTTGTCGGTTATCTTCTTCACCATCTACAAAGGACTTGTCCAAAGCTATATTACTTAAGAGTTTAGATGAACCTTTAGACATTAGCTACCCAGGTGATAACAACAATCCAATAGATGTTGATGAAACATCTGATATTTCAGCATTGGGTAAAAGATCAAGATCCTCCACCTTCCATACTCATCGATTGAGTAGAATGTTTGAGAGAACAAGTCATGAAGAGCCAAGCCACAAAAGGTCCATGTTTGATCATCTATTCCTACTTGCTCGATCAGTGACAGAGATGACATAAACTGTGTGCTCTCAACTGAAGAGAGTGAAGAAGAAGAAGAACCAACTGATTCTGTACCGCAAGATGTGTCTCAAGAATACGATGAAGTTCTTGATGAAACTCCACTGAAGCAATTCTTTCCAAAGGGAATTCCCAGATATGCCAAAAAGAGTGTTGCTCCAAATGTTGCCACTAATGCCACAGCATTTCAGCCAACATCAGAAGAGACATAGACACCAACATCCTCCAGCAAAACCGAATCTGATTCAAACCTTGAGGTATCTATCTACTCAGACAAATTCTATTCTAAAACTAATTCTGATAATTGAGACTAGTACAAGAATAGAGTTATTAGGTCTGAAAGAGTATTAGATACTGCCTCCTGTTCAGAATATGGTTTGGTAGAGTTCTTAAAAGAAAAAAGCTCCTAGGATCAGTTACTGAAAAAGGACCGTATGTTGATAAAATAGTCAGGTTGTTTTATACTAATTAGAGTTCTGCTATAGAGGATACCTCGTCAAAGAAATTTGGGAAGGTATATATCTATAACAGAGTATATTTTTTTCACACTTGCTGTTATAAACCAATGTATGGGATTAAATATTTAGGAGAATGTTAGAGAAGCAGACCCTGCAGTGGACAATAGAGATGAGGTATAATGCATAAGTGGATCTCTAGATGTCCAACCTCTAAATTTACAGCCATGTTTTCCACCCTTCACGAAATTGTTATACACAATTGGTTTCCTTCAATGAATGAGTCAATTGTAACTACAGAACAAGCCACTCTGCTGTATAAAATTGGGAAAGGTTTGAGAGTTGATTTGGGAAAAATGATATTCCATCAAGTTGCCAACTTGGCACAAAAAAAAAATCAACCTCAATCCTCTCTTATCCATCTCTGATATACAAAGTTTTAACTACTCAAGGTCTTAAGCCTAAGATAGAGGACACATTAGGGAAGGCTCATGAACTGTACACAGTAAACAAAGCAGTTTTGAAGAGTAGAGACAGAGTCATCGATCAACCCTAGAAAATGGAATAAAATAGTTCAGATGTTGACAGGAATGTCACCAACATTCTTGGCAAAACTGGTCCAAGACAGTCTCTACTGTCTACTGAATGGCTTGTGAATCAAATTGCAAAGATCAACCAACAAATATCTGAGGTTGATACTGTGAGAAATGCTCTGATTCAAGCCAGAGACCATTTCATATTGCTGTTTTCTTCACAAAAAGAGGGATAAAATGATGTTGCTGAAGCCGAGAGAAGCAGAGGAAGTGCTGATGCAGGGGGAGCTGAGGAAGAAGGCTAGAGGCTGATGTTCTGTGCAGAGAAGCAGTTATGCATGAGTAGAAAGCTGCTGGAAGCTGCTGCTGTATGACGAGTTGTTTCTACTAGTTGATATTGTGTGAAGGTCGTGAATGTTGTTCAATCTGAGCAGTTAACTGTTTGACAAGATGGATATTGGTTTGTGTGGACAATGGAATACTTCTTTCTATGGTCTGTATATAAATCTATATAAGTGGATGATATGTATATATGCGCTAACATCTTTTATTCTTTTCTAATCCTATGAATCGGTACACGCATGATTACTTGAAAGTCATCACAAGTTAATAGGGAGCACAACATTGATATTATTGATCACAATTATCGGACAACAGTTATCTCAATATCCTAAGCCAGTTTAGGTTTGTAATGAGTTTTTTTAAGAAGGCAAAAAGGGGGAGATTGTTAATGATGGGTTTGGTGTTGTGAAATTTGACCCAACATATCTTCTAAAGGACTGATTTGAATGTATAAAAATGTTGAAACAAATGTCACAACATTCGGACCAACATTTTTCATAACAGTTTTGTCTTACTTCACGTTAAGTAGTAATTGTTTTACTGAGTGGTAAAAATGACTTAGGCGTGTGAATTAGGAGTTGTGTAAAACGTGGGAGAAGGAGTCAAAGCTTGGGGAAGAAGTCAAGTGAAGAACAAGTCAAAGTTGTTAAGAGTTTCACTCCTTAATTATCTACCACAAGCTGCCCACCTTTCTATCAACCTCCACAACCAATTGATGAGCTTTTCAAGGAAGACTCTCTACTATAAATAGAGAGGCTACTGCGGTGTATCAACATCCAGAACCAAAATGTAAAAATACCAACAGAGCTCTCGGGATTTCGTCTCAGAAATCTGGATTACAAATATTATATGAGTGTGTCGACAACATTCTGTCCAACATTATAATTGCTGCTTAGATTCTAGATTTGTTCTTCATTGAAGCAATTATAATGAGATGTTGTCTATATGTATTTAGATAGATTTTTCAGCCAGAAATCATCTGTGACTTCAACTTTTTAATTCCTTTTGTATTATCTTATAATATTGTAAAAGAAGGAATTTATTTAATTGTATATAAATATATACAATACTTTTGGTCATTGACCGTCATAGGTTATATAATCAATATAACATAAGTAAATATTAAACCTTTGTGTCTTTATTATTTCCGCTGCATTTTATTCTTCAAAGGTTTTTCAGTTTTATCGAAGTGTTGCCACTTGTGACAGACAACATTATTGCCGACATTTACAAACTGCATTGGCATTCAATTTGTTTTACTTCCAGTTTGTTTTTATTGTTTCATAGAATACCCCGGGACCTAACAGAACAAAATAGGAGTACAATTAAAAATTTAAGAAACAATTAGAATCATTTCAACTACATACCAATGTTAATAGAATAGCTAAAAGGGAAAAAACTCAAATATGTCATTGAACTATCAGAAATGACTCATTTATACCATTCATTAATAGTTTGGCTCACTGTCGGAACCAAAATGGCTCATTTATGCCATTGTTGTTACCAAAATGGCCCATTTATGCCATTGTCGTTACCAAAATGGCCCATCCATGCCATTTTTCAGCAACGCAAACGTTAATGAAAAATGGTATTGTAAAATCAGCATTAATGAAAAATGGCATGGATCATCCATTTTGATAACAGCGATGTCATAAATGAGTCAAACTATTGACGAGTGGTATAAATAAGTCATTTTTGATAGTTTGATGGCATATTTGAGCCTTTTCCCTAACTAAAATAGGTATGCATATGAGGAAAAATTCAAATTCAAGAAGAGATAAGATAAGCAAATGCAATAATTTGAAGCATACTAACTATGCATCATTCCCAAAAGAATTGGGATTAGCTAAAGAAAGGATGCAACACGAGAACGTCCCGGGAGCCATCCATCCTAGTATTATTCTTGCCAGATAGGCTTAACTTCGATTCGTCCCACAATTTGCGCATAATCAGTGGAGCACCATGTTGAGATTGAAGAGTAATAACTTTATGAGGAGCATGTGCATAAGATGGAGAGAGCTCAAAAGTACAGTGTTGTAGCATCATTGCAAGTGCCATTTTTGCCTTTTAACATAGCAAAACTTTGTCCAATGCATATTCTTGGTCCCCAACTAATGAAAAATATACAAATTTACCCTTTGTTGCTTTATTAACTCCTTCACTAAACCTCTATGGATTAAATTCCTTTGCATCATCACCCCATATTTCATTGTCATGTTGCAAATAAATTACTGGTAACATTAGTAACATCCCTTCAAGCAATGACAAGTCCCCTAATTTGGCCTCTTTGTGTACTCTTCTACCAATCATAATTGCTGGTGGATACAACCTTAAAACCTCATTGAATATCATTGTTACCTGTTGAAAATAATTAGTGAGAATACTCAAATATAAGTGTATTTGGTACGACGAAAGTCATTCACAGGAAAATATTTTCTCATGTTTGTTGGGCGGGGGAATTTATTCTTGAATGAATGGGTGTGTTTTGTATGATGGGATTCATTTTCCTTGTAATATATTTTCTTGCAAATTGCTATCAAATATTTTGGTTGGGGAGTGAAAAATATTTTTTGAAAAAAATATATGGTTGAATGATATTAGCATAAAGTTTTAAAAAAGGGACAGTTGACGCACGAAACATCCCGCGTTCATAGAGGTCTGAGGAAGGGTTGCACCCCATAGGGGTGTAATATAGGCAGCCTACTTACCCTAACACAAGCATCAGTGGCTGATTTCATGACTCGAACTCGTGATGTATAAGTCACGCGGAGACAACTTTACCGTTGCTCCAGAACTTCCCTTCATTCAGAAAGTTTCTTGATGAAAATTTTGATTAAGAAAGTTCACTAATAATGAGTATGTGTTATTTAGAGAAAGTAATATAAAGTTTGAGCTAAACATAGTTGTAAGAAAAACAACTCTCACCCAGAAGTCATTATCTTTATTTTGATGGAAAAACGTCTTCTAAGGAATGTGACTTCCGTCATATTATAGGAATATGTTCCTTGCCTTTCATTGATATATATATATATATATATATATATATATATAGTGTTACATAATTACAAACTAGGTAACTAAATCTTCCTAATTACAATTGGAATATAAATTTACCTAATATAAAAGATATACAAAATATGATAATATTCTATCAATGGTAATATACAAGATATGGTAATATTCTATCACACCCCCGTAGTTGAAGCGGGAGGTTCTCGTACGCTGAGATTGGCTAGAAAATCATCAAAGAGTATGCACAGAAGTCCTTTAGTGAATATGTCAGCAATCTGATATCAGGAAGGAAAATAAAGAACACGAACTTGTCCATGAGCAACTTTCTCACGTACAAAGTGATATCCATTTCAATGTGTTTAGTGCGCTGATGTTGAACGAGATTGCCAGAAAGATATATCGCACTTACATTATCACAGTAAACCATTGTAGCCTTATGGAATGGGCAGTGAAGCTCAAGTAGAAGGTTGTGTATCCAACAAGACTCGGAAACAACATTCGCTACACCTCTGTACTCAGCTTTGGCACTGGATCGAAACAGAGTAGGTTGTCTTTTAGAAGATCAAGAAAGCAAGTTATCTCCGAGGAACACACAGTAACCCGACGTAGATCGATAAGTGTCAGGACATTCACCCCAGTCATCATCAGAATAAGATGTGAGACCAAAGAGTGAGGACTTGTACAAGTGTAAGCCAAAATGAAGAATACATTATACATATCACAAAATATGTTTGAGGGCATTCATATGTTCATCAGTCGGGCTGTGCATATGTAAGCATATTTGTTACATAGCATAGGATATATCTGGTCTTGTAAAAGTGAGATATTGTAATTCTCCTGCTACACTGCGATAGTGAGTCAGGTTGGCATACAGAGAACCCGAAGAGGCACTGAGTTTGAAATTAGTGTCCACCGGTGTGTGGGCCAGTTTGCAAGACGTCATTCATGTTCGGTCAATGATCTCTTCGGCGTACTTCCTTTGACAAAGAAATAAGCCACATGCATGTCTCTTAACAGCAATGCCCAAAAAATAGCTTAGGGGGCCCAAATCCTTCATAGCAAACTCAGAGGCAATGAGTGACATAATGGATCGGTGAAGTGCATCAGAAGATGTGGTGATGATGATATCATCAACATATAGTAGGATATATATCATGTCATTACCCTTGCTATAGATGAACAGTGAATGATCAGATTTGCTATGTGAAAACCCGATAGAGGATACAAAATCAGCAAACCGTTGGTACCATACACGAGGAGCATGTTTCAGTCCATAGAGTGATTTCTTCAAAAGACAAACATAATTTGGATGAATCAGATCCCTGAATCCCATAGACTGGTGCATATATACGGTTTCATGAAGGTCTTCATGCAAGAAAGCATTTTTGACGTCAAGCTGATGAATAGGCTAAGACTTGGACAAAGCAATGTTGAGAACGGTCTGAATAGTCGCTGGTTTCACCACCGGGCTAAAAGTTTCATCACAATCCACTCCCATTTATTGAGACCTGCCATCACCTATAAGACAGACCTTGTGCCTCTCAAAAGAACCATCGATTTCTTTTTATATCGAAAAATCCACATAGAATGAATAATATTAGCATCAGGAGGGCGAGGAACTAGATCACACGTCTTATTTTTAATAAGAGCATTATAATCGTCAATCATTGCATTTTTTCAATTAGGATCGGACAATGCATCTTTAGGATTATGAGGAACATGGGAAGGGGCAACCGAAGTGGACAAGTTAAATAGTCGTTTGGGTTTGGAAATACCATGCATAGCACGAGTTTCCATTGTCTGTGGGTGTGCCATGGGAGGTTGGACAGGATTGGGATGGGGTGGTCGAGAAGTGGAGGCGGGACTGGGTGGACTGTCGGGAGTAGGGGTGGGGCCGAGAAGGGGTAGTGGCGTCGAGGAGAGGGGTAGCACAGACATCCGAAATTTCGTAAATGCTTATAAGAAGGATCCCGAAGATAGAGAACTTGAATGGGAGACTTGTGTTTGAGAGACTTGTTTGGGAGAATGTTCAAGAGATAGGTTGTCATTGATAGAGCGTAATGCCAAAAATGGGGGGAGGGGTGTGAGCAAGGAGGGCACGAATTAACTTTTTATGGTTCAATTTTCTGATGTTTGTTGGGCGGGGGAATTTATTCTTGAATGAATGGGTGTGTTTTGTATGATGGGATTCATTTTCCTTGTAATATATTTTCTTGCAAACTGATGTCAAATATTTTGGTTGGTGAGTGAAAAATATTTTTCGAAAAAAATATATGGTTGATTGATATTAGCATAAAGTTTTAAAAAGAAAAACGGGCAGTTGACGCACAAAACATTCCGAGAAAATGCAGATCAATTATCCTTTTTGCCACACTTTTGCTCTTGTTCGTTTCGAAAATAATGTTGCTAAAGAGAAATTTTTTGAAGCCTCGAAGGAACAAAGAAAATATAAATAAAGAGAAATTTTACGTTGATGTAAAAATGACCGAGTATTGGATAGCCCAAGAAAGGAAAGGAAAAATCTTAATTTCATTGAAAAGGTAAAAAAAGAATTAATGCTTACTTTTTCACTTCCCTTCTATAAATTCTTTATTCTACACATTACAAGTTTATTTTGAGGCCCTCTTTATGTAATAAAAATCTATAGTACATTTATTTTTACAAAATCTTGCTATAAAGTGAGGCCTCCAAAAGTTGAAGGCCTAAAGCCAGCTTTACCTAAAAGCCACCCCTGCGGTCAATCATTTTTCTCCTTATTTTTGGTCTCATTTAATATTTTTAATTGTCAAAAAATTTACATGGTGAACTCTTTTATTTTCTGTCATTTGTATCTTTTTCACCTGTAAATTTGACCTTCCGGTTATTTGTATCTTTTGAACAATTCACACATATTCAATACTTTAACATGACCAAAAAATGGTCTTTTGACTTTATTGCTATAATAGATGAAGTTGTCACCACTAAATTTACTCATTATATCAATAAAGTCAAACTATTTTTATCGGTATATATATATATAGTAATATGATAATATGAAATACGCTTAAATGAAGAAGCTGAAATTCATATAGCTGACCTTAACCGAGGCATAGTATTATTGATGTTGCATATATAATTTGTAAGTCTGAATTTACGTCCATCCAGGGATGTAAAGCCACCTTGCTGCTTGTAAAATTAAATCAGCTAGTTCTTTTTGAAGCTCAAATATTTGCTTCCCTTCTTCATAGTTACTACCAAAAGCTGTTCTTGAAATTGCATAAGCTGTTATATTGCATGATACTGCATAAATTCCTTACAACAGTGCCCACAACATAAGGTCTTCTCAAATGTATAATTTTCTATCTACACTAATATTATTACATGTTTAAGATTATAAGTTTCAAAAAATTTATAGTCACATAAATGTTACGGCACATTTAAGACCACGCGTTTTGAAATTCTTTATTTCTTTCTCAAACTTAGTGTTCGATCTTATATCGTTCGGACTCTTCAAAAATATCGACGAATGTGTATAGAATCCTATAAAAGTAGTGTTGTAACGACAATATTTTTTAAGAGCCTGAGCAACATAGTCCAATTAAACTATATCATACAAATTGAAATCAGATAAGTAATAAATTACATACCATATTGGATCATCAACTTGGTAAACTGAGGCAAAACTCTAGAAACATAGTCATTAGTGAAGTTCATAGGCTTGGATTTTACTTCTTCAACCATTGTATTAATCTCCTTCATATCTCCAAGTAAAACTTGTATGAACTTCCTTTGAAACCTTCCATTTTGAGTCTTTTTTCCAAAAAAAATTTGGATGAATCCACACCCAATTCAAGAATTTCCAGACACATCTCAAGAAAATTATCACAATCACAAATGAAATTGCTATTTTTCTATTTATCTGCACCATTTTTTTTTTGTATAATGTTTCTAGTAATGGAGTTTTCTTTTATAGTCCCTACTCTTTAACATGTAGGACTATATATAGTGAGAGTGAACATGAAAGTGTCAAGTTATCTTATCAACTGAAGTTTCACAATCCAATGGTGTGTTTGGTATGATGGATAATATTAGAAAATAGAAAATAAGTCATTTTTCGTGTATATATGAAGAAATACAAATTAGCCATAGACATGTAAAGCTTGGGCATAACTCAACCCCAAAAGCTAGTTTGTAGGGTGAGGATTGTCCAAGTCCATTTAAGGAATCCATGTTCCCATTCCATTTTCGATGTGGGACTCTTAACAAGACAACTTCTGTCTCTAAACAATAAAAATCCGTTTCTTATTCTATTTAACGACGGATTATCAAAAAAGTTATTTAACTATGAGCTATTTTAGGACAGATTAACGACGAATTTTGTAATAAAATTTTTTGTTGTTGGGTAGTGATATGATTGCAGGGCCGTCTTTGGGCCCGTGCGAGTGGTGCTACCGCACGGGGCCCCTGAAAAAAGAAAAATTTTAGGGGCTCCTTTTTTTCATTTTTTTATTAAGTAGTATTACCCAGAATTTATTGTAAAGGCCAAAAATTCGCAGGTCTTAGCCCAATCTAATTATTGATATCGTATATTTACTTATATTAAGGGCTCACTTTTACGAATTAGAACAGGGCCTCCAAAATGTTTGAGACGGTCCCGTATGATTGGTAAAAAATAGTTTCTGACCCAAAAAAAATTACGTACCTCACTTATGAAAGAAAGTTATTTTCCTTCCTAGTTATCTCAACTGTTTAACTTTATATTACTAATTTAAGTACTTAAGATATTATTATGAATATTTAGTACTCAAATGTATCACAATTTGATAATATTATTTCTCTTTAACAAATATATTTTCATGAAATATTTTCTACTCTTCAATTGAATATTTAAAAGTATGTTCTACCAAAAAAAAAGTTATTCAAAAAAGCATGTTTGAAAAATTACTCCATCATGCCAAACACACCCTTATTCCAAATCGGTGCACTAAAGATATTATAATTTATTGTTAAGAGTCTCACATCGGATATGGAATGGAACATGGACTCCTTATATGGACGTGAACAATCCTCACCCTACAAGCTAGCTTTTGGGGTTGAGTTAGGCCCAAGATCATTCTTTACATGGTATCAGAGTCAGGCTCATTCAATTCTTTTTCACCGATGTTGAGCCCCCAAATTATATTATCCAATGTCCATTTAACAAGGTCTGGGCGTGTGGGGGAGTGTTAAGAGTCTCACATCAGATATGGAATGAGAACATGGACTCCTTGTATGGACTTGGACAATCATCACCTCGCAAGCTTGCTTTTGGGGTTGAGTTAGGTCCAAGATCCATTCTTTACATGTTAAGAGTCTCACATCAGATATGGAATGGGAAGACTCCTTATATAGACTTGGACAATCCTCACCCTACAAGCTAACTTTTGGGGTTGAGTTAGGCCGAATATCCCTTATTTACCTTTAGGATCAATCAATGAATACGCATGGTAGGAAAATGAGAATGAAGTTTCTTCTTCTACTTAACCAAGTTACTCTTGTATTCTTGTTTGACAAGTACATATTTTCTTTGTTTATTTATACTAAGGTTGACTACAACAATAATTCAACCAATTTTATTTCACTCTGAGGTGTAGGGATGGCAACGGATCGGATCTGGACCGGATCCTACTAGATCTAGATCCAGATCCGATTTTCATACATGAATCCAGATCCGTCGGGTCCATAAAAATCATATTCAAATCCGGATCCATCGGATCCACCAGGTCCACGGATCGGATCTGGATCCACATGTAAAAAAAATTGCATTGCTAAGAATGTAACCTTGCTAAGAATTTTTTTAAAACTGACAAACGATTTTTACTTAGCTAACGGTTTGACATACTCTCTGGTTTGACATATCTAATATGGAGGGGTCGGGAGTGGGGTAATGGTTTGACATATCTAATATACAAAGAAATAATTATTTTGTTTTAATCATCTCGTTATTTGAAATTATTGTTTTGACTAATTCAGATTTCATGCGCCTAAGATTCATTAAAATAGAAAATTACTCTCTACTAAAATACATCGGCCAATCTGTATTCTCTTTTGTTTCTTTCTTTTTTTATTTTGAAACTACCATCTTAGTTCTTAAGTTTGCCCCTGTTAAAATTCAAACCTTTAGTCTCACAAGTAGTCAAAGTGTTAAGTATATTTTAATCCAAAAGGAAAAATAATTAAGTGTGAATTTAAGAGATACCCCTCTAGATTGCACACATCCTCTTGGAAGTTGGTAAGTTGGATTAATATATGATCTTCTTTTTTTGGTCATTTTTTTTATCTTCCCTTAACTATTAAGTTCTTCACAGAAAATGAGGTGCTTACAGGTCATTGCATATTTTGGAAAAATTACCAATATGTACAGTTCAACAAACTTATTTATCAATATGGTTGTTATATGTATAGGTAATAAATATAGGCTGTACAAACTTATTTATCAATATGGTTTAAAAATATAGGCTGATTATTTATATTATATGTATTGGTATGTATAAATATATGAGCCTGTACATTTGATCATATTTTGTAAACTACATTACCAAATGGCATTGAGCTGTAATTTTTCCTATTTTTATTTCTCCACAAGTTAATGCATATTTTTTCGGAATGTGTTATCATGGTTTATTCACTTTTGATACCAATAATTTTCATACTGCTTTAAATTTTTCCTAACCATTGCTCTTGCTTGCTTTACTCTTGCTTTGGTTTTGCATTGTTTGTGCTTATGCTCTATCTTGAGTTGAGGGTCTCTCGAAAACAGTTGATCTACCTACCAAAGTAGAGGTAAGGTCTGCGTACACTCTACCCTCCCCAGACCCCACGTTGTGGGATTTCACTGGGTATGTTGTTGTTGTTATTTTTCCACAAGATTGATCAAGAATGTTGCTATAATCTCATATAACCAGAGGAATTGGATTGTGATGGAATAGTAAGTACTCATTCATCCTTAATCAGAAGTCTAGGTTCAAGCCCTTAATATAGTGTCGCCTTTGTTAGGGAGTATTTGACCTCCAAAGTGAGGTTTTCCAGCACGAATTCTAATTTAATCGAACCCAATACGGATATCGGTGGGAAACCAAAAAAGGCTTAGAGGATCTTTACATCCCATATAGCTGACCTAAAGTGACGCCCCTGTAAATTACTCAAAACTTCAATTTTTTTTGTTAATTAATTAAAATGTGTGTACTAAGAAGATGATGACATCAAAAGAAAAAAATCACAAAGAAAGTTCCTCTGGCAAATATTCATGATCCGAAAATGATAAAAACAGATAACCTTAAGGAGATGCAAAAACCCTCTTGATTGATCAACGACACTGAATTGTGCTTAAGACTCTTTGTAAAACCACACTGGTCTACGAGAGGAGCTGATAGAGAAACCTTGAGTGGGCTTTCCCTTCTGATTCACGGTGTGATTTGGGACACGATGGGAGTATTATACTCTAGAGAATATAATTATATCTTAAACCCAAAAAAGGTATCGGAAATCAAGTTCCAATTTGCACCAAAATGTAGCTAAATGCTGATTATGTCCCATGGTACAGGTTCTTAAAAGTGGAATCTGGAGATTTAGTCTGCTGACCAAAGACATACTCAAATACATTCAACAGACAAAAATGGATTTGTGTATCTGGCAATCCTACAAAGTACCCAAAGCAACAACTTCCAACAAGATTTGAGTACATCGATCTCCAGTCCCGAGATAACTCGTGTGCTAAAACACATTTTTCTGACATTGAGGGCAAATGTTAGACATCAGCCAATGCATATTTCTCAGTGACACCTACATCATTACAGTGCAATGCTGAATTAACGAGCTCTTGTTTTGACCAATTTGGTTCTTGAAGCTTTCTTCTCCAGTTTCTCTCTCTTCTTTCTGGTCTTCTCGTCCTCTTCAGCATCCTGAATAATAACGAGAACCATTAGGCCAACTAGTTAAGACATTGACTGATCTATGAAGATTTGATTCACTATATTAACACGAACCTCTGAACCTTGAGGTAAAAATCCTTTGATAAATCCGGAAAGCTTGTATGCTGCAAATGCAGGTATCTGGAAAGGGAGACAATAATAGTTAGTATTCAAGTAACACACAGACGAATCCAAGATTTCGAGAAGATAGGTGCACCAATGTACAACATTTTTTAATAAGTAGGTGCACCAATATACAACTTAGTCACAAATTTATCCATTTTGATGTTCAAGGATAAATGTTCCTACAAATTCAAATAATTGTTCAACTTAGTCTCAAATTTATTCATTGCAAATTCATATTAAAGTAGGGAATTACACCCTTGAGAAATCATATAATAAAATAGAGGAATCACACTCTTTTCGCATTCAAAAATAAGGGAATTGCACTTTCATAATAAAATAGAGGAATTACACCCCTTCCGCAGTCAAAAATAAGAGAATCACACCCCTTCAACATTCAAAAACAATGGAATCACACCCTTGCAAATTCATTATACAACAAAGAAATCACACCCTTTCCGCATTCAAAAATAAGGGAAACACACTCTTGTAAGTTCATATTAAAATAGAGGAATCGCACCCATTCCGCATTCAAAAATAACGGAACCACACCCTTGCAAATTCGTAATACAATAGAGGAATCACACCCCTTCCGCATTCAAAAACAAGGAACAATAGAGGAATCACACCCCTTCCGCATTCAAAAACAAGGGAATCACACCCTTACAAATTCATAATACAGTACAGGGATCAATTCCTTCCCGCATTCAAAAATAAGGGAATCACACCCTTATAAATTCATATTAAGAATAAAGGAATCACACCCCCTCCACATTCAAAAAATAAGGAATCACACCCTTGATAAAAGAGGCGAATCACACCCCTTCCGCATTCAAAATTAAGGGAATCACACCCTTGCAAATTAATATTAAAACAAAGGAATACACCCCTTCCGCATTCAAAAATAAGGAAATCACACCCTTGCAAATTCATATTAAAATAGAGAAATCACACCCTTCCACATTCAAAAATAAGGGAATCACACCCTTGCAAATTCATAATACAATAGAGGAATCACACCCCTTCTGCATTCAAAAATAAGGGGATCACGCCCTTACAAATCATATTAAAATAGAGGAATTACACCCCTTCCGCATTCAAAAAATAAGAGAATCACACCCTCGCAAATTCATATCAAAGTAGAGGAATCACACCCCTTTCAACTTAAATTAAAATAAAACTAAAACTTACCAATTCGTCCAAAATATGTAATAACTTTTTTTTTAAATCAAATGAATGTTTCTGCCCAAGTTCCTAGCTTGATTTCACTCACAAATCAACCAATAAGTTGTCCAAAAATCATTGCTTATTGATGAAAGATCCAAAAGCAAACTTTTCTCCAACATTGTGTTGATGGCTAGACAAACTATAGAGCATACCAAGAAGAAAGACAACAGAAATAACACATTGCCAACATATTACGTGTATAACATTTTGGCAGCAGTCAATATGGATATTTCCTACAAATTATATGCTCTGAGCCATTCTCAAAAAGCAAAACATGACTGTGACATGCAAGTAAAGCATGGTTAGAGGTAAAAAATAAACTTACCACTAGATATGTGTACCAGAACTTGTCGGAGATGATAGAAGCCAATTGCACGAAACATGTAATGTAGATTATATCATGTAAATATCTGCAAGCAAGCAAGATTCATAGCAAGGTAAGATTATATTTCCAAACAAAATGGAGCAGGAAATTATGAAGTTACCACAAAACCAGAGCTTTGGGTAGGAATACAAGATCAGTAAGACTGAGCATATTCACACGCAAAATTTACAGCTTGAAGTCAAGTTCGAATTTTAGAATCCAACAACCAACCTCTCTATATACATATCAAAAACTCACCTGTATTAGTAGTTGGCATTTAATTAAAACCCAACCCCCCCCCCCCCCCCCACCACCACCAACAACAACAACAACCCTAAAATAATACTCCTTCCGTTCCAATTTATGTGGCACCTCTCGTTTCCTAGAGTCAATTTGACTAATCTTTGAAGATTAGATCAACTCAATACTTTAAAATTAAATTTAGATATTCAAACACTATTTGGAAAAAAAACTATTAAGTTGCATTTCTTCTCATATCAATATGATGAAAAAATATTACTTTAAATGTTGGTCAACCTTTACATAGTTTGAACCTCAAAAAATGAAAAGTGCCACATAAATTGGGATAAAGGAAGTATACATATAACTTTTTGTACATGGAAATTGATATGACGTGGGCCTTGGGGATAGAAAAAGAACCTGTCGTTTGATGTTTTAGCACAGCCAACACATCAGCCAGCACCCTTCCTAAATCTTGCTCAACCAATTCAAATCCTATACTTCTTAGTAAAGAGAAGGCATGAAAACAAATGAAACGCAAAATGAGATGCTTTTCCCTTGCTTTCATTTTGAAATAAGTAGGACAAATTAAAACAAATCCTAGTTTGCCTTTTATTTTCCCAGTGGGATAATAAGACGCCTTCGCCTGGATAATAAGACAGGATGAGAAAGAAAATGCAATTATGACAGCTTATTTTCCTGATGTATAAACCACTAAATATCATTTCATCTGAGTAGTCCAAATGTTCAACTCCGTTGAACCACAACTTCAACACACAAATGGATAACAACAGCTGATTACCCAAAATAATGTGAAAAGCTTAAAGAAATGACAGCATTTCAGCATAACTAATGAGTACTTTTCTAGCATACTCAATAAAGCAAGAGAACCTTGAACGCTCTTCATTCATCTACTCATCATTTATGTTCGTCTTTTCATTTCATCATCGGTTCAAATGGGCGTGAACTGTGACATGTCCAGATCCTTCAAAATACACTCAAAACCTATCTAAAAATTTAATGCACCCATTTTAACCAACTAAAAAATGATAATACAAGTCGGTACTTATCTCATACTTGAATCCCAAGTAACATAGCTCACAAATTCTATCAAACAAGGCCGATTTTTAATCAAACAAAGTCAAAACAGCTCAAAAAATATATAATTCAGAACCGGAAAAACTAAAAATTACGAAAATGAATTGGAAATGAAGATACACATACCCACAAATTCCACCAGTACTCATATCATATCCACCATCAAACATCTCCCCATCATCACCATAACTAGGCTTCGCCATTGAATCTAATTGTTTGTACGGTAAAGCATAAGCCAAAGAAGTCAACAATAATCCTATGACATGCTTCCATGTGAAACTTGAGTAGGAAATCCCAGCTCTCACCAATAAATAAATTACCTATACACACCAAAAAAAATTGAGTATGAAGGAAAAATATTTATTCATAAACTCAATAAATCTTTGAATGTTGGCTACAATTCTCAAAACAAGAAATAGCTAGTAGATCCCTATTAATAATAGTACGAAACCTAGTTTGACTAGAGATTGAAAAAAGTAAGGTGTTCGGTATCCCAACCACAAATGATTATCTCCTCCCCACCCTCGAACTCACCTCACCCCCCACCACCCACACACCCCAACCACCACCACCACCACCACCACCACCACCACACCATCCAACCCACCCTCACCTACCACCCAACTCCCGCTCCCGCTCCCCACCCCCATCTCCCATAGCATTTGTCTATATTATATAGAAATGCTTTTTAGGATAATAGTTTTTTGTTTATGTACCGAACACAAGAAAATAAGTAAGAAACCACTTATTTTCCTGGAAAAAATATTTCCTTTCATACCGAACACACTCATATTCCTATATAATTCTAACAAATTCTATTTAGATATGAATTAAATAAATATCAAATACTAAATTCTAAACAAATTTGTTCTCCTACAACTTTCGATTATTCTTCCAACAGAATAAACAAATAGCATCCCTATTAACAATAGTACGAAACCTACTTTGACTAAAAATTGAAAAGTCTATTCCTGTACAATTTCTGACTATAAATTCTATGTAGACATGAATTAAATAAAGATCAACTACTCCCTCTATCCCAATTTACGTGGCACAGTTGGAATTTCGAGATTCAAACTTCTAAACTTTGACAGTAAATTCGTACATAGAAGCTTTTAAGTTTTTTGAAATAAATTTATATAGTTGAAAACTACCTAAAAAGTACTACAAATCACAATAATTAACAACTTAAAATATTTAATAGGCATATAAAATCATTCCGGTCAAGGAAAAACTTAGTAAACTCTCGAAATTACAATTGTGTCACATAAATTGAGACAGATGGACTATCAAATACTAAATCCAAAACAAATTTATTTTCCTACAACTTCCAATTATTCTTGAACAGAATAAACAAATAGCATCCCTATTATTAATATTAAGAAACCTACTTTAACTAGAAATTGAAAAAATGTATTCCTATATAATTCTGACTATAAATTCTATTTAGACATGAATTGAATAAACATCAAATACTCTCTCTGTCCCAATTCATGTGGCACGGTTGGAATTTCGAGGTTCAAACTTTCAAACTTTGACCGTAAATTCAGACATAGAAACTTTTAAGTTTTTTGAAATAAAATTTGTATAGTTGAAAAGTACTATAACTCATAATAATTAACAACTTAAATTATTTAAAAGACATATAAAATAATTCAGGTCAAAGAAAAACTTAGTTGACTCTCGAAATTACAATTGTGTCACATAAATTAGGACCGGGGCTATCAAATGCTAAATCCTAAACAAATTTGTTCTCCTACAACTTAAAATTATTCTTCAAAAGAATAAACAGTTAGAATTAATTAAAAAGTTTTAATTTTAACAATAATTAACAACTTAACATATTTAAAAACATATAAAGAAATTCCGGTAAAAAAAACTTGGTTGACTCTGAAAATTCCAAATGTGCCACATAAATTGAATCAGAGTGACTATCATATATTAAATCCTAAACAAATTTGTTTTAAATTATTAATCAGCAGAATAAATAGACAGAATTAATTAATTAAAATGTGTTTAATTTTAAATGAAAAAAATGAGGAGAAATTGTTACGTTGCAGGCAATGATGACTTGAAAGAGTCTCTTCATATGACGTGTGTTTTCTTCCTTACGCTTCTTTGCTCCTTGATTCGCCATTTCTCGTCTCTTCTAAACGATGTCGTATTGTGATCTGGGAGCAAAATTAAAACCCTAATTTTGGTTGATCGAATATTATGAAACTGAGTAATAACAGATCAGATGAAGAAGAAAGCTGACGTGGTTTTAAACTTTTAAGGTCTGTTTGGATGAGCGGAGTTTCCAATTCTTATCATGGATAATTGAGGAATTCTCAAGTCCTTGTTTCAATTGAAAGCTAAGTGCAGAGAGTCCAATCCCAAGTTGTTTATAGTGTCACAAGACAATTTTTGGGCGGATTGTCCTTCCTACGGACTGGTCTTTAATTTTTGTTTCTGCTTCGTATTTAATAAAAATTTATGGGCTAAGTATAATTATTTAGTCTATGAAATTAGAGATTTTGGATTCGTTCTCCAGCAGAGTCAAAAAAATAAATTTCGTAAGTTAAAGTTCCGGCATAAATTATGTAAAAATAAAGTTATCCGGTATAAGTTTTGCAGTAACTAATTCGCTCGGCATAAGTTTATAGAAACTGTGTTGTCCGACATAAGTTCTACCTTGTCTGACATAAGTTTTGTAGAAATGAAGTTATGAAGTTATGTGACATAACTTAATTTCTACAAAACTTATACCGAAATTTTCCTTGCAAAATTAAGTCATAGATGTCGAATTTCTCTTTTTGTTTTTTTGATCTCAAAGACATTTTCGATCACTTTTTATTACTTAAGTGTTGAAGGACATTAAAGACCAACAATTTGAGGGGCAAAACTTAAAGCACCCCAAGATAGGGGCACTCGTACGAATGGAGGTCCCTATGAGAATTTTAGGCCCATGTGATAATTTAGAAACTCTAAGTTTTAAGTGTCACACATCGGATATGGAATGAGAGAGCAAATTTTTTCATTTTACAATTACTTAAGCGGATGGTTTTGATTTGATAACCATTTCAGTTTTGAATTTCAATTCCCTGAGACGTCATTAATAGAGTGAAGAATCAAACTTATGTCCTTGAGTTAACCGCCATGAACACCGTTCACATTTGTCATTGCAAGCCGTCATTTTATTGTTGTTGTGACATATTGGACAGAGGAAACTAAA
Organism: Anisodus tanguticus; assembly: GCA_034509755.1. NCBI lineage: Eukaryota > Viridiplantae > Streptophyta > Magnoliopsida > Solanales > Solanaceae > Anisodus > Anisodus tanguticus. Next base: position 26,293,647 of record CM067541.1, on the reverse strand, counting down.
AACTTCATTGCGAAGATTTGAAAACTTGAAACAGATTTTTGTGTTGATTTTATAAATTGATGTTGGGGTTTGTTTGGATCCTAGTAAGGAATCTGTTATTTAAACTTTAGATCATTTGGATATAAGGTTTTGAATGATCTTGATGGAAGAATTTGACTTGAAATCGAAAAACGTAGAAAGATCGTGTTATACATGACATACATATCTATATTATTATATGTCATGTGCATCAGTATTATATATGTCACATACATATAATACGAATAACATATGTGGGGATTGCATTGTTTTTCAACATCAATATTCATTCTAAAGTTTGATTTAAAAGCTCAATCATCTCAAACTTGATATATAAACTTCTCTAGATATTCTCATGTTTTTTGAGTGACACTCAATAAAAAATTATTATAATTCTACAAATCCAAAAATCTGAACCAAGCTTCAAACGAAACTTGAGTGGCGATTCGACCTTCTTCTTCAAGTTTCAACCCACCATAAGGTGTTTCAAATACTTTTACAACTAAAGAGAACAATTCTCAATAGTATCAATCATAAACAATCGCTTCAAACCTTTTTTTTTTATAGTATTAGATTTGCAAGTTCGAAGACCTAATAACACTCAGCAGAGTTCAAGAAATAGTTAACATATTTTCATCTCATAAACTTTCAGTCATTAAATATGTAAAAAAACAAAAATTAATGGTTACTGCTAGTAATTTAATTATTGATCATGTCATCTAAAAGTTAAATTGTTAATAAGGAAAATCTAATTATACATTATATAATATGTCTCATCAGAATGTAAGTTCATTGTCTCTTTTAAACATGAATCAACAACGATGTTAGTGCTTGTATCAAAAATATTTTTCTTAAAAAATGTGAAGAAATAAACCCACATTAATTTTGAATTTTCTTACTCACATGCTAATTAAGTAAAATATAATGCACAAATTATCTTTTTGATAAATAATAATGAATATAGTCTATTTAATGAATTGATAATAATGAAAGGATTATTTGGCAAAAATTACTTGCTTTAACGGTATTTTTATATTTAACAATCTTAATTCTAGTAGTTAAAGGTGGCATGATATTAGTAACCAACTACTTGCAACTTAATAATTTAGGGGCTTATATATATCCACAAGGCTTATCAATCCTGAAATCAATTATATACCTATCATTCATAATTTTAGGTACAATATGTTAAACTCCCAAGAAAGGAAGATCCTAATTGACTAGTTGGACATCCAATCCCAGGATGACATATAAAGTTCTGTCAGAAAATCACCATAATCTTCTTCTTTTTCTCGATCATCAACATAATCTTTTTCTTTTCCTTACAACTCCATTAAATCATTTTACTTATATATAAGTCAACTATGGAGAATTTTGTCATTTAAAGAAACTCAATGCTATTGTGATTAGGACCACTATTAATAAATCCAAAACCTATGAAGATTAAGAAAAAGAAAGCTCATGAAATATTGAAAAAATCTAGATCCCGTCAAAGTCCAACCCCACACTTCCTAATTTATTTTTACTTCATGTTAGGAGTCGTTTAGTTCACATGTTAGTTATATGAATATTATGATGTAGAAATTATTTATTTATTAAATATCAACAAATATATATTATAATATGAAGATGGTCATGCAGAGATAATGGTGAAAGATTGTTTCGCAAAATTTACTTACTTTAAAAATGTTTTTATATTTAAACATTTTAAACTTGATATTATTACTACACATATTCTTATTTCACATTCTATTATGCATTAAATAATACATGAATTCATCACATCATAATATGAGTATTATTAATTAAATATCGTCAATCAAACGTTGCATATATAAACATGAATTATTTTTTCTTATACGATCAATCAAATACCGCATATATTATGCATGGATTCTAATTTATTTAATTAAAGTTAATATTATCTTATACAAGATTTTACACTGGATTTTTTAATCCTTCCTAACAACGATTACCTACCGTGTTTAAATCAAATTAGTAAATACACAACTAGTGTTTTCTGTATATAATTTTTATAATATATAATCATTAATTACTATAATATAAAAATTTATATTACTTTATTTAATCATGGTAAATTGTACGTTACTCCCATCAAAGTATGTCTTTATAAATACCGAACGCGGGTAATTACTTTTTCCACCCCTTACCTAAATCCCACTAGAGGTGCTTAGCCCGTGCTATGCATGGGCCCAATATTTGAATATTAACATAATAATTTTTATCCTTTATTTTACTAAATCGGAAAATAATGTTAAAGATTATATATTTGATCTTCTCTGTATAAAAATCAATATAAATACATATAATCACTAAGTACTATTTATTAATATAAAGGTTGGATCTTCTTTTTTATTTTTTTCATAACTATATATGTATAAATTATGTGAGAATTTACGCATATCTTTCATCATAATTTCTACATTTCTAATCTTTACATTACAACTTCTACTAATACTTACAATTAGACTTGTCCAAAGGTCGGGTCGGGTGGCTTTTTTTTCTGCTTGCTAGACCCTGACCCTATTTTTTTTTTTAAAATTCCGACCTTGGCCCTGACCCTACGGGTCACGGGTCGGCCCTGACCCATCGGAATTTTTTGGCGGGTCATGGTCGGGCCGGGTCAAGATTTTTTTAAAAAAAAATGAATTTCCAAAACTGAAATTGACATTCACCCCTACATTACCACGAATTTCGACGTTGAAATGTATTGTATATCGTGAGATCTTGACTAAAGAAAAAGAAAATTAGAAATCGATTTGGAAAAAACACAAATTGATTGGAAAACGGATGTTTTTCTACAAATTGGCTGCGTCAAACGCCTTTTGGCTGTTTGACCGGCGTTGTTTCGAAAAAATACGCAAAATAAAAAAAAATTGGGTAAAACGGACATCCGAGCGCAGAGTTATGACCATTTAAAGTTTCACCAATTTACAACTACTTTCTCTCCCGACATTATGCTTCCGTGATATTAACAGAACGACTAATAATATAAATATATAATTAATAATCAGCTACCGTTTTTATCTTATTTTATGTCGAGCTCAATGTAGATTAAAGCAATACATATATTATAAAAACATGCATTATATCACTTATTAATGACAAAAATATATATAAGTACAAAATAAATATTAATGAATGAAAAATAATATAAATTATATTAAAAAATATGCGGGTCGGGTCGAGGTCGGACCGGGTCAGACGGGTAAAATATTCTGACCCTGGCTCGACCTTGACCCTGATCGGGTCCCCGCTTTTTCGGGTCGAGTGACTCGTGAGTCAGCTATAAGCTAACCCTGGCCCTGGTTTTTCGGGTCGGGTCGGGCAGGTCCCCGACCCGGTGGACAGGTCTACTTACAATGTTAATCCCTACATAACTTGTCTTTTAGCCAAACAATCCCGTAAGTAATAGCTTAGTTTGAGGTCTTGCTGAAATGTGCATCATCCCTTTGAAGTAAAGATATAGATTTTCTTAATATTTTTTCTTTATCTTTTTTATTTAATTGTTCACTATCACGAACTCCATTAACTTATTAAACGTAAAAGGGACAAAAATATCTTACTATACTAAATATGAGTAATTAAAGATCTTTGATCTTAATTGTAAACTTTTTAACTAAACAAAAAGAGTAAGTTTAATTGATGAAATACATATACATTACGAACAAAAAAAATCAGTTTTTGAGAATTTGGAATCAATGAATTTTTATTAGTTAATTTTACTCTACGTGAAATAAATAATGTTTGCTATCAAACACAAAACTCAAAAGAAGCCCAAAAATAACAATGCATGTTCAAAATTAAATAAAGAGGTAAAATGATATTAGTTGGGATATAGATATAGTCAAGTAAAACTCTCAATGATCAAAATATGCCTTTGCCATCAAAGCCAAAAAGTGACAAAATTAAAGAACAAATATTTTACAGGCCTTCCTAATTAGTTAGAAAAGAAGTCACCGGGCATAGCTGGATGGCAAAGGAAGAGCACTTAAAATCCAACTGGAGGCCTGCAGCGTGGGTTCGAACCCTGGTGGGAGAAATTTGCTCTCTTCTGGGGTAGGACCTTGTAGGTGATATCAGTTTATGTTCTCAAACCCTAGTCATTCATGCACATCCCGCGATTTACTAGTAGTAGTGCTGAGAGACCAGAATTACTATCTCCATGAATAGTCTGGCGTAAGCCTGAAGGCTGGATATCAAAAAAAATACAAAAATGAAATATGTAGCTTACAATAGGTGTGGGCTCCAGCCTCCGGGTAATGATCATGTCTTACACGTGACATCATCAGCCTTTTGCCTTTTTTGTGCATTGAAAGAAGACTCAGATATGCATAGATTTACCTATATGTACCATTGCATTTATTGTAAATAAGTGAAAAGGTAGGGGCAAAAATGAGACTTTAAAAAGAGTACCGTAAGGATTAAACATATTTCTTATCTAATGAATAAAATAAGGGGATGAAGGAAATGAAAAGGCAATCGACATAGTGTGACCCTATAGGCCTTCATATATCGACACTAATCCAATTAAGGTCCATACGAAACTTCTAGACTGCGTCGTACGACGAACTCAATATATGAAGTATGTTTACATGAATCCATCAAACATAACCTTTATGTGAGATGATAAATTCCTTTCATTCGCCACACACTCGATCAAGCTTAGGATTTGCCATGTGTCTATCCAAATGGCTTGATCACTTTATGTCATCTATATTAATCGACAACTAGACCATATTCTAAATATGTTTCTTGCATTAGTCAATGACTTGGTCAACCTAATATCACTGAGAAGTTGAGTGCTCTCTCGAATATCCAATCGAGGAATGAATCCTATTCTTGGCCCAATTACCACCTTAATTTACATCATAATGTACCAAACACAAGCCGTGTCTTATCTTATAAGGAGTTTAAGCTTAGGACATGGTCAAAGTACATTACTCTGTAAACAAGGTGCGTATTGACCTCAAGTCAAAGGATCTTTATATCACACACGCTGATAACACTATAGACATGTCTAACAAATAGTTTATCAGCAGGGTATACCAATACTTTCCAAAAGTATCAATGTGTCCATCACTAGTAACCATTACTGGTAGCAGGTGAGACATACTACATTCTCTAAGAATGTGATACAGATTACATGTCAACTTATAACATATCATTAATATCTCATTCTCGATGATCATTAGTCGAGGCTATTTTAGAGTTACTCTCTATCATCAATATCTCACTCTATTAATGATATCGTAAGCTCAAAAGATGCACATTAATGAATAATTACAAACAATCAAATAATAATTCAATAATCGCAAATGCCATAAATATTAATCTTATTAAAATTCCTCCCTACCCTAAACCCTATACTCGCCCCCCCCCCCCTCTCTATTTTTCTCATTGTTCCGGCAGCGGCACCTCCCTAAAACCATAGTATACCGCCGCCCCACCCCCATTTTCTTCACTTGTTTCCGGCGGCCTACATGGCTTCTCCCGCTTCTTCTTCCTCAACATCTGACGCCACACATCCTCCTCTCTCCTCCACCCCTAACACCTTTCATCCCGCTTTCGCTGTAACCAATATCAAGAGCTTTATCCCATGGATTCTTGATCAAAAGGATGGACAATACACGTTGTGGGTTGAACTCTTCCAAATTCATGCATGTGCCTACAACGTGCTTGATCACATTGATACCATACATCCCCGCCCGCCCGACGTCGATAATACGACATGGAAACATCTTGTCGCCATCATGAAGTAGTGGATTTATGGCACCATCTCCAGGGATTTGCTTCATACTATTATAAAGATTGGAGCTTCGGCTCACGAATTATGGACAAGCACATATCCTCGCCCACCCGACGTCGATAATACGACGTGGAAACAACTTGTCGTCATCGTGAAGTAGTGGATTTATGTCACCATCTCCAAGGATTTTCTTCATACTATTATGAAGATCGGAGCTTCGGCTCACGAATTATGGACAAGGTTGGAGGAAATTTTTCAAGCCAACAAACATACACTTGTCGGTATCTTGAGGAGCAATTCAACAATACACGTCTTGAAAACTTTGCAAATATGGCCGACTACTACAAACAATTAAAATTGATTGCCGATCAATTATCTAATGTGGGCACTCCAATTTCGAACACGAAGATGGTTTGCAATTGATTAATGGTTTACCAAAAGGTGAATACGATACACTTGCAACGATGATTCAACATGTCGATCCCCTACCTAGTTTAAACAAATCACGATCCCAATTCCTATTAGGGGAGACGAGATAAGCCAAACATGACGATTATAATCCCAAGGCATTGGTGGTTGACACCCCCGTGACAACTACCGCAACCACCGGCCAGCCACCACACTCCAACCACCACCCATTGCAGAGCAACCGCGATAGCGGTAGAGGCAGAGGCGCGGGGGTGGCCGAGGAGGCAGAGAAAAAGGTCGCGAGGGTCAGGCCAATTCAGCCACCACCTACAGGAGGCCCAACACCCAACACAATGGGTCAACCCACTACCTTGGCAGTTGTATGGGAACTGGGCCTCACCCTCCAGAAATTTTCCAGCAGTTGCGGCCCAATAGCAACAGTGGCAACAACAACGGCCCATCATTCTGGGAGCATACCAGTGTCCCACCCAACAAGCCCCAAGCACCAGGGCCATTTTTCTGCAGCCCAACAGTCAGCTCTATGCCTCACTCCAACCAACTTGGGCTAGGCTTTCAACACCTTGAATCTTTAGCAGCCCGATGACACCTGGTATATGGATACATGCGCCACGTCCCACCTCACTCACAACTCTGGTAATCTCTCTCAACTGCATAATTTAAATACTTCTCAATTTATTATGGTCAGAAATAGTCATCGCATTCCAATTCAATGGTATGGCCACACACAAACTCCACCACCTCACCCCCCTTCTCCCTCAAACATGTCCTATATGCCCCTAACATCATCAAGAACTTAATCTCTGTTAGAAAAATTTTCACTGATAATTTTGTATCTATTGACTTTGACCTCTTTGATTTTTATGTGAAGGACTTACGTACGGGGACACTTCTTACAAGATGTAATAGTATGTGAGACCTCTATCCTTTCTTATCCACGTCCGCTGTGAGTGAAAACCTACCCACCTCTCTATCTGCAATCTCTCCATCAACGTGGCACAGTAGACTTGGACATCTAGGAGCTCATATTTTTTATTTTCTTAGAAACCGCAATTTAATTCAATGTAATAAATGGAACCTTGCCCATAATTGCAACTCTTGTCATCTAGGAAAGCATGTTAGACTTCCGTTTACATTATCTTTGAGTGTTACTTTCTCTCCCTTTGATATTATTCATGCGAATTTATGGACATCTCCTATTACTAGCAAATTGGGTCATAAATATTATTTAGTGTTATTGGATGATTTTTCTCACTTCCTTTGGGTATATCCGCTCCAATATAAGTCTCAAGTGTACTCCAAGTTCCTTGAATTTCGTACATATGCTAAAACACAATTTGAAAAAGACATTTCAATGTGACAATGGACGTGAGTTTAATAATTCCCTCTTTTACAAATTTTGTTTGGATAATGTCATGGTATTTCGATTCTCTTGTCCCCGTACTTCCCCTCGAAATGGTAAAGCCGAAAGAATTCTCCGCACCATTAACAATATGATTCACACCTTATTTTTTCATGCATCTCTCCCTCCTACTTTTTGGGTAAATGCGTTAAAAATGGTAGAATGCATTCTTAATATATTACCTACCCGTACACTCCAAAATAGGACCCCCAAAGAGATCATATTCCGTCGGATCCCTTCCTATGGTCACCTTCGCATTTTTGGTTGTCTATGCTACCCAAATCTTGCATCCATAGTTCCTCACAAATTAGCACCTCACATTACTCCGTGTGTCTTCTTAGGATTCCCATCGAACCATAGGGGGTACTTATGATATGACTTGTCCACTTGCAAAATCATAGTCTCACGACATGTCACAATTGAGGAGAACATTTTCCCGTTTGCCAATATCCAACAATTCCAAGCCACTGATTATAGTTTCCTTAATGACATGGACACCTCCCCTCTGGTCCAAACCGCACTATAAATGTCTACCATATTCGACCGTACCACTCCCACCACCCATCCCGTCGACACCCACACTCATCCCGTCGAACATCACCCCACTACCTACCCCAGTTCTGGCCTTTCAATCCCCATCACCCAGCCACCGACCCTACTGCCTCACAAACCCGACGTCACCCCTACCACCCCCATCATCTGCCCAACGTACCCTCCACCGACCCTTAACACCTGTAACTGCCCCATCAACCCGACATCCTCCCAGCCCAGCCCTCTGCCTCCCAACCCGACTCCCGAGACACTGCCCTCACAGCCCCTGTCATTAACCCCACTTCCACCCCCCAACCCACTTCTAACCAACCACATAGAAACCCGTTTCCAGCACGGGATTTCAAACCTAAAGTCCACTTTAACTTATCCACTCAGACCATCACATCTACCTAAAAACCAATTTTAGCCAAGCTTGACCCGAATTGGAATGCGACCATGTGTGAGGAGTTTGATTCACTTACTACACAACACACTTGAGATCTTGTTTCGCGGCCTGAGGGGTGAATGTAATCCATTGTATGTGGCTCTTTCACTATAAATTCAAAGATAGTGGTGATCTTGAACGTCATAAGGCTAGACTTATGGAAAATGGCACTGGGCAGCAAGAGGGTGTTAATTATGGTAAGACTTTCAGTCCGGTGGTCAAGCCAGCCACCATCCGCACGGTTTTGAGTATATCTATGGGTAAGAAATGGCCGATTCATCAGCTTAATGTGAAAAATGTGTTCTTACATGGGGATTTGTAGGAGATAGTTTATATGTATCACCCGACTTTGTGCATAAAACGGCTCCTCAATATGTCTACCGTCTTCGTAAGTCACTCTATGGATTGAAACAAGCCCTCAGGGCTTGGTATGAGCATTTTTCTACTTACATTATGTAGATAGGGTTCGTGTGCAGCAAAAGTGATAGTTTTCTTTTTATTTTTCATCAAGGTAGTGACACTGTGTACCCCCTACTATATGTTGATGATATTGTTCTGGCTACTTCATCTGATGTACTTAAACACGAGATCATTACCTTGCTCAAATCCGAATTTGCTATGACAGACTTGAGTAAGTTGAGTTATTTTTTTTGGGATTTTGGTGACCATATCAGCTAATGCCATATTCATGTATCAGCGTAAGTATGCCGAAGATATTGTCTACAAGCTAAAATGACAAACTGCAAGATCATCCCCACTCCAGTCGACTCAAAGTCGAAACTCAGTGCCACTGATGGAGATTCGGTACTTGATCCCTCTCTTTATATAAGTCTCGCTGGTGCTCTTCAGTATCTCACATTTACTAGACATGATATTTCATATGTTGTCCAGCAGGTGTGTTTATTTATGCACGCTCCCAGAGAGCCTCACTTTGCCGCTCTTAAGCGTATCATTCGGTATGTTAAGGGTACTCTTGACTATGGACTTCATCTCTATCCCTCCGCACCATCCATGTTGATATCATATACGGACGTCGATTGGGCAGGCTATCCGGACACATGTCAATCCACCTCTGGATATTATGTATTTTTTGGGGAAAACATCATCTCGTGGTCTGCCAAATGGCAAGCCACGTTGTCCCGTTCGGGTGCAGAAGCAGAATATAGGGGCGTTGCGAACGTTGTTGCCAAGCTATGCTGGCTCCGAAACCTCCTTCTAGAACTTCATTGTCCCTTACGTAAGGCATCTCTGGTTTATTATGACAATATAGCTGCCGTATACTTATCTCATAACCCGGTTCAGCATCAATGAACCAAGCATATTGAGATGGATATTCACTTTGTTCGTGAAAATGTTGTCATGAATCATGTTAGGGTGTTACATGTTCCATCTTCCTATCATTACACAGATATATTTACTAAGGGACTTCCTCGACTGCTATTCATTGACTTCAGATCCAGTCTCAGCGTCCGGCCTCCTCCCGCTCCGACTGAGGGGGTATGATAGAGAATATATTCATATATTCTCCATATATATTATGTACTTAGAGAATACATTCGTATATTCTCCATATATTATGTACTTAGTATTTTAGTGTAATTATGTAAAGTAGAAATTCTCATTCAATTAGGATTACCTTTGTATACACCTATATATATTGTATTAATGAGAAGACTCCACTAAATGAGATTTACACTATTCTACATCGAAGTTATCTCTTTCTTGGATTTTGTTTCAATACTTAAAACTCATTTTCAATTCTTTATTAATAGCATTTTTCATTTGTAGAAATTCACACACACAATATGAGATGGACAAATTTTTTAGATGGACAGAAATACTAATTAGCTTTACCATTCATTTGTGTGTGCATGCAAGAGTTTGAAGATATGATGTGATTCTTTGGTTTGATTTTGTTGCTGTTATTTGTTTCCAAGAACAGATTTTTATTTAACTTTTTGTTGAAGAACAACTAATTGGAATTTGGCAATTGGTTTTGGCTCAATTTGCCTATAAGGTAATTCCATTTCATCTAATTGATTTTCTTGAACTTAAATTTGTTCATTGCATGTTAGGTTGTTTCATGTGGTTTTCTTAATTTCTATTCGGTATTCAGTATCTGCTTGAGGTCAGGGGTGGAGCTAGAAGTTGGTAATGATTCGGCCGAACTCAATAGTTTTAGTAAGTCAAATCTTGTATTAATCATATTAAGAAATCCACTAAATATGTACATAAATTAAATTCGTAATTCAGTTGCTAACTTGACATGATGTCGTAATTGATCCCACAAAGTTCGAATTCTTCGCCTTTGCTTGAGGGCTCTGCTAATCCATTTCGCACCGCGTAAGGGAAATATTCTTTACCATGATTATTTTCACTCATTTCTGAGGCCCAAATTCGAGACTCTGATAAAGAATGAAGGACTTCTGTCCGGTAAAACGCTTCTCCTCATGTTAATGTGTAAGTTTCAGTCTTAGGGCTCGTTTGGTATAAGAGATAAGAGATAATTAAATTCAGGTCGATTTGTTCCCAACCAAACGACCCCTCAGATGTTTAATGATTTTTTTTGTTGTTGTGGGGAGGATGAGAGTTTTTTATAGATACTTCGATCGATATCACATGTGTTTTAAGGTTTTTACATAACTCTTAAAAATTACATTTAGTAACTTTAGTTATAAGAATATTTGTCTAATATATCCTTCTAAAATATCAAATAATATCACACATATTCAGTTTGCCAATAAATATTTGGGGCTATTAAATGTTTGACTAGTCTCTCCCACTATTGGTATTCTGTTATTATGACTATTTTTCACATATTTGAAGAAAAGAATGTCATCATAAAAAAATATGTCAGTACTTAACGATTGTATCTTCGGTATTAAGTACATTGAATAATGAATGTTATTGAATGAAGGACATTTTCACCCTCTTGAAAATGCAAGTTATTCAATACTTCGTTAAGGACGCATGTGGAATCATAAACTCAGTCAGAAGTGAATTTAACATTTTAAATTAGTAAAGGCAAAATAATTCGGAAACGGCGTCTCTACCTCTCAAGGTAGAGGTAAGATCTGCGTATATTCTACCATCGCCAGACTCCACTTGTGAAATTACACTGAATATGTTATTGTTGTTATTAGAGGCAAAATATCACTAGTTAACAATATTTTTTTTGATGATTAATATCTTATTGGAGGATATTTTGTTTTCATATATACTGTGCATCAGATCATTGACTCAATCATAATCATCATAATCATCACAATCATAGAGATTGTTGGGATTATTGACAAGCTGTAATTTATTGTAATAACTTACATTTAGAAGCAATATTAGGTGTTTTAGTTGTATATAAACTTGTATACTAGTTGCAGTGAAATAACAGAAAAGAAACATTATGTTTCATTACTTCCTTTCTGATTTTATATGGTATCAGAGCGGGTTATTGAAACCTCCGATCTTCCTCTTCCTAACGTCGCTGGAAAAATTGAAATTTCATCCCCTTATTATCTTCATCCATCAGATCATCTTGGCTTGATTTTTTTGACATATCTTCTAAGTGAAAATGGAGAAAATTACTTCACTTGGAGACGTAGTCTTATGAACGCTCTCCTTTCTAAAAACAAAGCTGACTTTGTGGATGGAACAATTGAAAATTAGATAATGCCTCTTCTGATTTTCAGGTATGGATCCAGTGCAACGCCATAGTCTTCGCTTGAATCACAAATTCTCTTGCAAAAGAACTTCAAAGGAATGCTACTCATGCAGAAACAACTAGAGAAGTGTGAAAAGATTGAGAAGAAAGATTTACTCAAGGAATAGCTCCAAGAGTTTATGAGTTGAAGCATACCATAGCGCTTTTGCAGCAATAGAAGACTTCAGTTGCATCGTATTACGAAAAATTTAAGAGTGTTTGGGAGAATTGCAATGTCTGAATCCCACATCAATATGCACGTGTGGATGTACATGTGATGCAACGAATAAAATGCAGATTATGCGAGAAGAGAAAGTCTTTGACTTTCTGATGGGACTTGATGAAGCATACACGACAGTGCGATCTCAAATACTGAGCATTAACCATTTGCCAAATCTTGGAAGGCCTACGTTATTGCTGCACAAGAAAAGAAACAACGCTCAATTGTAACAAATCGCATCCCCAATATTAAAGTTGTTGCCCTACTCACCAAAAGAAGTGATTCGCGGATGAAAAGAAATGGGAATGGAAAACACATCAGTTTCCACCTTATGTACACTGCGGGAAAACGAATCATAATCAAGACTACTACTACAAAGTGATTGGTTACCTACTAGATTGGCGCATACCAGGGAAAGGAAATAAGAGATAAAATAATTCACGAGCAGATCATAAAAAATCCAACTCCTTCAATACTGCATTTACCACAATGATAGATGGTGAGAACTTGTTGATTCCAAGATTAACACCTGCTCAACGAAAACAATTGATGGCTCTATTAAATGGACAAGAAGCACCTTGAGGTAACCCATCCGCAAATATGGTGACGTCAAATTTTTTGGGCAAGAAAGAAAATGAGTGGATTGTTGGCACAGGAGCAACAAATCACATAACTCATGGTGTAAATTCCTTATCAAATGTTGAAAAGCAACATGTATGCCCATTGTGCAAATACCAGATGGGAAAACATTACCTATCCATGCCATGGGATGAATCACTCTTGGAAAAATATTGATTCTTGATCAAGTTCTCGGAGTTCCAGATTTTTGTTTTAATTTACTGTAAGTTAGTAAATTAACACATAATCTGAATTGTACACTAACTTTTGGGTCAAATTCTTTTGTGATTCATGACTTACACTTCGATGAGGCTGATTGGAGTGGGGTAGAGAGCGGAATGGACTCTACTACTTGGATTCAATAAAAGGGGGAAGGTATTAACGTCAAGCAACATGATTTCTGCAAACATGAGGCATTTGCGGTTGGGCCATCTACCAGTTAGCCGTATTTATTTAATTCCAAAATTGTCAGTTAGTTTTTGCAAAAGGACTTCCTTCTGTGATGCTTATTACAAAGCAAAATAGATAAGGTTATCCTTTTTCATCAGTATGAATATAACTCGGCATGTTTTTGATTTGATTCATTGAGATATATGGGGCCCGTATAAAATAAACTCTCTCTCTAGATATCATTTTTTCTTAATTATAGTGGATGATTTCAGTCGAGCGACATGGGTTTTCTTATGAAACATAAGTTAGAAACTAAGAATTATTTGTTACAATTTTTCAATTGGGTTCGCACACAATTTCGTATGGACATAAAAGGCCTCCGAACTGATAATAGTTTAGAATTCACTCACCTTGATTTAATGACCTATTATTCTGAACATGGAATGAAACATCAAACTAGTTGCACTGACACTCCACAACAAAATGGAGTAGTTTAACGAAAGCACCGTCATCTTTTGGAAGTTGCTCTTTCACTATGATTTTAAGAAAATCTTCCTATTTTCTTTTGGGGAGAATGTGTTCTTACTACTGCATATTTGATCAATCGTATTCCGCTTTCCAATCTAATGGACATAACTCCATGTGAAATTTTACTTGGGAAGAAACCATTATATGACAATTTAAGAACTTTTGGGTGCCTTTGTTATGGACATGTAAACAACAAATTTAGTGACAAATTCGCTCTAAATCAGAGATTTTTGTTGGATATCCTAGTGGGCAAAAGGATATAGGATATATGATCTCGAAAGTAAGAAGATTTATATTTTTAGAGATGTCCAATTTCTAGAAGAGATCTTTTCTTATGACGAGTCCACTTTGGGAGAACCAGGACAATCAATCAATTCTAATAATTTTTTTGGCAATGATGTGCCTTTGAGTGATGACTTATGTACTGATCCTATCAAAGAGCCATTGACAGAATCAACCACAACTGAACCTATTTCACCCACTATTGAACTTGGAGGTCCCGAGTAAGGTGAGATAGATCCTTGTATCGATGAACCAAATCTTTGTACAACTGAGAACCACCCAACCACCACTCTTCCTAGCAAAAGACAAAGGCAAGTGCCTTGTTTACTATTGGGCTATCAATATGCATTGCTTCCTCCCTTGTTTCTTTAGAGAATAACATAGCTCCTTCCACTCCTTCGGCTAACTCGACGGTACACCATTTATCTCATTTTATTTCATATTCTAAAATTCCTTCTAATCATATTGCTTTCTTAGCGGTCATCTCATCTAATCATGAGCCGAGATCTTTCTCTCAAGTAGTTCAACATGAACATTGGAGAGATGCGATGACAAAAGATATTGCTGCTCTGGAAGAAAATGAAATCTGGACTTTAAAATTGTTGCCGCTCGAAAAAAGAGCTATAGATTCCAAATGGGTCTATAAAATTAAATATAAACTGGATGAGAGTACTGAACGCCATAAGACACGTCTAGTTGCAAAAGGTTACACTCAAATTGATGGAGTCGATTTTCATGAGACTTTTGCCCCCGTTGCAAAATTAGTCTTTGTCCGTTGTTTATTGGCAATTTCTTCAGTTAAAAATTGGGGAATACATCAATTAGATGTAAATAACACCTTCTACATGGAGATTTAGAGGAAGAATTGTATATGAAGATCCCACGAGGGTTTGCGAAAAAGGGGGAGCAACGTGTTTGTAGGTTACGAAAGTCCCTTTATGGGCTTCACCAAACATCTAAAAATTGGTATAAAAATTCACTACTTCTCCTCTTGCTATCGATTTTCAGCAAACCGCTACATATTATTCCTTATTTACCTTCACTTGTGGAGGATATTTTATTGTTATTCTTGTCTACGTTGATGATGTTATCATCACAGGGATAGATTCAGATCGTATTTGTAAGTTGAAGAGTTACTTGGATGCAAAGTTCCACATAAAAAACATTGTGAAGCTTAAGTATTTTTTGGGAATTGAGGTGACTCGCTCTCCAACAGGGATATTTTTTAGCCAACGCAAGTATGTACTTGACATCTTAGTTGATTGTGGTCTAACTGGTTGCAAATCGGCTTCATCTCCGATGGAGCAGCAACACAAGCTTTCAAATGACTCTGGTGAGATTTACAAAAACTCGGAAGAATATCGTCGAATAGTGGGTCGATTATTGTATCTCAATATTACTCGTCCTGACATCAGTTATGCACTACATATTCTTAGTCAATCTATGCATAAACATCGACAACCTC
Source organism: Anisodus tanguticus (assembly GCA_034509755.1). Classification (NCBI taxonomy): domain Eukaryota; kingdom Viridiplantae; phylum Streptophyta; class Magnoliopsida; order Solanales; family Solanaceae; genus Anisodus; species Anisodus tanguticus. The sequence goes on along the minus strand of CM067541.1, from coordinate 26,277,855 downwards.
ACCTTGATGCAACCTATAGAGTACTTCGTTATTTGAAAGGGTCACCAGGATAAGAAATTTTGCTCTCTTCGAATAATAAATTATCCTTGCGGGCATAATGTGACGCAGATTGGGCAGGATGCCCTATGACACGCAAGTCAACTACTGGTTACATTATATTTCTTGGCTCTTCACCAATTTCATGGCAAGCTAAGAAGCAAACAACAGTTTCTCATTCTTCTGCGGAAGTCGAATATAGAGCAATGACAACCACCACCAGCGTATTTATTTGGCTCAAATAGCTCTTACAAGACCTGCATGTATCATGTACCTCGCCAGTTTCTTTGTTTTGTTACAATTAAGCAGCTATTCACATTGCAGCTAACCCAGTGTTCCATGAGTGAACAAAACATATCGAGATAGATTGTCATTTTATTCGGCAACACATTCAGTCACAAACCATTGCCATTAAATCGATTTCTTCACAAAGTCATTTAGCGGATATTTTTACCAAAGCTCTTGGACGTGATTATTTCCATCGGCTGCTTGGCAAGTTGGGCATTTCCACTCTTCATGCTCCAACTTGAAGGGGAGTATTGGAGGATATTTGTTTCCATATATACTGTGCATCAGATCATTGCCTCAATCATAATCATCACAATCATAGGGATTGTTGGGATAATTGACAAGCTGTAATTGATTGTAATAGCTTACATTTAGGAGCAATATTAGGTGTTTTAGTTGTATATAAACATGTATACTATTTCCAATGAAATAACAGAAAAGAAACATTTTGTTTCATTACTTCCTTTCTGATTTTATATATCTTGTGATAGATGGGAAAAGGACACTAGAAATACGACTAAAGTAAAAAGAAAGAAAAAGAGATTATTATTTAACTAGTAATTCGATCGACAATCATACATTAATTCTTTTAAAACGTAAAATACAATATTCTGAGAAACTCTCAATATTATATCTTTTGACTTGACTAAAGGTGTCAATGTAGGAGCTTTAGGCTAGACATGTGAAGGTCAGAATCAGTGACTTAAAGGACGTTCGTGTTCTTATTCCCGAACATGACACTATAAGCGGAGTCAGGATTTGATGTTTATGATTTTGTGAATTTAATTTTTTAAAGTTAATGGGTTCTAAGTTAATAATTTGTAGATATTCAATAAAATTTTAATACAAATATAAAAATTTAAATCAAAGCTACTAAGTTTGGTCGAACCCTCATCCGATGAGCTAGCTCTGCTCCTGACTATATATAGTTTGATTGTACGTTCGATCATGAAGTCTATCGTGGAATCATCGTCTGAAAATTTAGGTATAGAACGTAAGCCTCAAAGAAAGAAAAATCGTAATTGATGACATTCAATTCCACGATCATACCTGCTACTTTTAGCCACTACAATATCTACCATAATAAGTTCATTTCATGATTAAGTTTTGTAAAGTTATAAATATTTATACATAAGTAAATCCTGCATAACTAATATATGCATAATCCTAACCAACTATCAAATGAACCCTAAGAGTTTGACCCGACACACACTATAGACTAGAGTAAAACTTTTTTTAATAATGTAATTAGGTTAGTACAATATATAGGTAATAGGAAAAGTCTGTTGGACATGGAAATTAGTGAATTAGATCCCAATTTTAGGAAAAGAATATGCACGTGAATAAGAGGATCCAAAACATAATCTTTTTTTTTTTGACAAGAAAAATAGTAGGAGTACCTATCTTTTCTATTAAGTTATTCGTTTTGTTCAGTGGGCCCCACAGATAGAGTTGTTTCATTTGTGGCGACGGGCCTCCAGCTCGGTATCAAACTTCTAAAATGATGCCATTTGACTACCTAAAGAAAAAAATTCATTTGATTGCATGCCACTTGAATATGTTAATTATTGCAGAGTTTTCAACCAAAGATTTCACATTCGAATTATGAAAATAAATTATTTTTCATAAAGAGTGATGGTAAAATAGATAGGAAACACTAAATTCAAGCTTAAAAATATGCTAGTTTTAATTTATACATTATAATATATTTGACAGGTTTCATAGGCGATCATTTAATAGTGCTCTTGAATATAAGGATTCAATAATTCTTAGATGTAAATGAGTTCTTGAATCCTTCTAAGCAATTAAAAGCACGTTAAATTGGACCTCTCTCATATAAATAAATTTAAAATTAGTTATGAAATCGAGTATAAAGAATTTGGACAGATAGATAAAGTAGTCACTACTCTGAAGTCTGGACTGGAGCATGTTCTTTGTTTACCCCTAAATTTATAACTTAGGGTAACAACTGAATTTGTTGAATGGTTTAAGTTTAAGGACATATAAATTAAAATGACCAAACAATAATGTCATTGATGCTAATTTGCTAGATAATAACACTATAATATAACAAACTAGAATAATAGACAAAGCGAACAAGTAAAACAAGTAAGGAATTCTTATTCAAATGTCTTTAGGGCAATTGACTAGCAACATCTTGGGGAAATAATAGCTTTGAGAATTGAAGAGCTTGAGAGTAACAATGGTATAAGATAATAGTCTTAGTGATAAAAGATATATGAGATATAAGTGAGGGGAGGAGATATTTTTATAGTCTAATCCTAAATATCATTTCTCGTATTATACACCCCTCTTGATGATCATTATCTGTACGATTTAGCCATTATGTACGTGATTGGAAGTCTTCAATAGTGAATCCCGGATTCTTCGAAAATGGTTACAATTTAGACTTTCTTGATCGGTCAATATCTTTTACATGGTCACATATCTGTTATCTTTTGCATGATCACATATCTCTCGAGTTAGACGGGCTCACATCACAACTCTGGTCCTTCAACGATTGAGACTAACATCATCGATTGTGCTCAAGCATCGAGACTGGTATTGCCTTTGCTAAGTCATGTCCGATCTGTCTTTACTTTCATGTGTCGCCTCCCGAATCAAACAACTATCGAATCCGAGCTTTTCCTTACATTTTTCGATTGACTTAATGTTGGAAATTAGCCTTTGGCGGGAGTTGCGACCGACCAACTTTAACGGCTTAAACACTAGTGTTACGTATGTTGGAGAATCCGGTTCTTCACACATGCATGATGTACTAAGTACGTAGATAACCGTAGGGCCAAGAATCGTCAAATTTCATTGAGAAATGAAAGAGATATTGGTTCACGAAGTAAGGTGTTTGAAGCATGGAAAAGTGTGGTGTGTGATCAATTCTCCCTCATCGGTAGAGGAAGAAAGAATTGTTGTGTATATAATACTCGAAATTGGTTTGGGGTTTGGGACCCCAAGGGGTATCCCATGTGTTTAAAGGAGGGAAGACCTAGATGTGCTTCGGTTCAAGGAAAGACCACACGCGCGCCGCCGCCGCCCGCTCGTCCGGTTCACGGGTTCACGGGTTCACGGGGTTCACGGGTTCACGGGTCGTGGGCTGTGGGATATTATCTTTTTGGGCCAGAAAACTTTGCCTCCCAGAAGTTTCAGATGTGCAGTTTGGACCGAATTCTTTCGGATGTACGAAAGTTTCAAGATGTACGAGTTTGGTCCCCGAAGTTTCAAGATGTACGGTTTGGTGCCCGAAATTTTTCGAAAGGCGAGAATTTCGACGGTCCCGGAACGAAAACGTCCAAAGCACTCAATTCGACCATTTATTTTGGTGAATTACACCTCCTATAATGGCCAATCCGTTGGCAATTTTCTCCATTTATGTGGTGGCTTTACTACCTCCATAATGGTCATTATTTGGCCAATAATGGTCATTTATGGAGGCATTCAAACGATCCCTCTTCCTCCTATATAAACACCCTTACACCATTGTTGAGGCACACTTGATATACACGAAATTACACAAAGCGAAAGTTTCTTCCTAAATCTTCCAAGCATCATTTCCTTATTCAATATTCTTCACGGTAGCTTTTGAGTTTCCTTTGCTCAATAGTTCCATTCTTTTTTATCTTGGGAGACGAATTGTCCAGACGTATAAAGGATACATACGGGGCAATATTGTCTTAAGGACAGAGTGCCACACTCGACTCATCAAAAACCGCTTTCCAATTTTCTTGTTCAACAAAATAGTAATTTCAGTTTTGTTGTTATATTGTAATTTTCAGTTTTATAGTTGAATTGTAATTTCAATTCTTACATACGCAGTTACTTGTAATTTCCGTTCCTGCAATCCTTGTAAACACCAACACTTAATGTATGTATGACTCTAAAAAAACCTCGAAGGTCTAATTTTTAAAAAAAAAATCAAATTTTATTTGAGTTAGCTTTTTGATCGGAAAGGCAGTGAAGGAAAAAAAAAATGCTATATCAATAAAATGAATTAGTCTAATGGCATCGATAGTCTCTCTCCATATATGAGACCGAACCTTTTATATCATAAACTATAAATATATATTTTTTAAATCAAATAAATGAAGTGTCAAATTTCGTATCAAGTAATTATATGTTCAATTAAACATCAACACATAAAAACACGAATCTTAAGAGTTGTTTAATTGGTGTGATAAAAAATAATAATCTCGAGATAAAATATAAAATTATTGTGTTTGAATATGATATATTAATTATTCCCAAAATTATTTTATACTAAAATGATGAATGTAAATAATTCAAAATAACTAATTCGTGATATATCTTTATCTATTCCATCGAATGTTCAGACGATTTTTTTTTTTTTGATATCCAGCTTCCCGACTTAGGCCAGACTATTCCTGAAGATAGTAGTCCCGGTCACTCAGCACTACTATCAGTAAATCACAGAATGTGCCTAAATGACTATTAGTACATTACGGGATGTGTCTGAATGATCAGAATTTGAGAACAGAACAACTGATATCACCTATAAAGTCCTACCTCAAAAAAGAATAATTACTTCCACCAAGTTTCAAACCCACGCTACAGACCTCCAGCTGAATTTTTAAGTTTTCCTCCTTTGTCATTCAGCTATTCCCGGGAACAGACCATTTATTGAACTAATTGATTAGTTAAAATTTTCCAAAAGAAGACAGTGACGTTTAAGTGACTCACCTTATATAATGCACCACGCTCAAAATACGTGCCAGTAAAGTCTACCCAAATACCCAAATCACCCTCAATTCATATTCATAATTACACCTCTTCCAATTCATTTTCCTAGTCAACCAAGGACAATTTTGTCATTAATAAAATCCATATAAAAATAAATCCAAAAGCTGTAAAGATTAGAAAACGAAAGAAAGCTCATAAAGTTTTGGAGAACTTTTGATCCTAATCCCACCCCCCTATACGCCCACCTACCCCACATGTAAAAGACCCATATCCTGCTATCCTTTTGAAGGTTTCTTCATATTCTTTACTCTTCTTGGTTTTTTTTTGTTGTTGTTTTTCTCATACCCCCTCCCTACCCACATTTTTTTGCGTGGATTGTTCCTTCATATAGACTTGTATTTAATTTTTACCCTTTAAATTGGTGGTTTTTTATTTTATTTTTTTGTTTTTTATTTAATAAAAAAATTGAGTTAAAATATGTTTATTCACGCGTCTAAATAACAGATTTGGGTTCAAACCCTGACTAAGTGAAAAAAATAAATAATTTCGCAAAAGTTATGTCTTAAGCATAACTGATCTAGTTCTAAGTTATGCCTTAATTTATGTAGTTTTGGGTTCGAACCCCAACTAAAAAAAAGATATTTTTTGCAAGATGATGCCTTAAAAATATAATTTCTATATAGATTATCCGAATAGGCATAGTTTACTTTAAAACTTTACCTTGTGAAGATTGTTTTTAGGATGTTGTAATTCAAACCTAGAATTTCAGATTATCGTCCATTAATTAAGCGAAAGAACAAAAATTAAAGAACAATAATTTGAGGGGCAAAATCTAAAGATCACCTCGAAATAGGACATTTGTGTGAATGACCCCCACCTACCCCATAGCACCACCTACCCCCACATGCAGTAAAGGGCCAATACCCTGAATACCCCTTTTGAAGGTTTCTTCATATTCTTTACTCTTCTTGTTTATATAATTTGTTGTTGTCTTTCCCTATGTAATTCCAGAAAAATAGGGTCTTGAAAAACTCTTTGATCCTTTGTCTTTGTATAGAAAAACTTAAAATACCCAGATAGGAAAAGTAAGTTCTTTTTCTTCTTTATCCCATTTTATCTCTAGAAATTCCAGAAAAATGGGATCTTGAAAAACTCTCTGTGTTTGTGTGTCTTTATATTAGAAAAACATAGATACCCATATAGAAAATAAGTTCTTTTTCTTGTTAATCCCATTTTATCTGTTATAATTCACACACACATACAAGCTTCAGCAATGAGCATGCATTTGTGGTGTAATTTTTGTTTCAAGAACAGATTTTTATTTAAATTTTCTTGAAATTCAGCTCTTTGGCAGTTCTGGCTTTTGGCTCAATTAGCCTATAAGGTGTTGTGATTTTTTGTTTCCATTAGTTGTTTCAAGAACAGTTTTTTATTTGAATTGAAAATTCAGCTCTTTGGCAATTCTGGATTTTTGCTCAATATAAGGTATTGCTCAATCCTTGTCTGACATCGTTTGTTTGTTGTGCTTTCTCTTGAGCAGAGTATCTTTCGGAAACAGCCTCTCTACCTCTAGGTAGGGGTAAGGTCTTCGTACACCCTATACTCCCCAGACCCACTTGTGTGACACTGGTTATGATGTTGTTGTATAAGGTATTGTTGTTTTTGTTGCTATTAGTTGTTTCAAGAACAGATTTTTATTTCAATTTTTCTTGAAAATTCAGCTCTTTGGCAATTCTGGATTTTGGCTCAATATAAGGTATTATGGTTTTTGTTGCTATTAATTGATTCAAGAACAGATTTTTATTTCAGTTTTTCTTGAAAATTCAGCTCTTGGGCAATTCTGGTTTTTGGCTCAATTAGCATATAAGGTGTTGTGATTTTTGTCGCTGTTTGTTGTTTCAAGAACAGATTTTTATTTCAGTTTTGACTCAATCAGCATATAGGGTGATTAAATTGAATCCTTTTTTGAATTTAATTTGTTTTTGCCCTGTTTGTTGCTTCAAGATTAGATTTTTATTTCATTTTTTCTTGAAAATCATATCTTTGGCAATTCTGGATTTTGGCTCAGTATAAGGTATTGCGATTTTTGTTTCTATTAGTTGTTTCAAGAACAGATTTTTATCTCACTTGAAGATCAGCTTTTTGGCAATTCTGGGTGTTGGTTCAATTAGTGATGTGATTTTTATTTTTGTTTAGTTGTTTCAAGAATAGATTTTGTTTTAACTTTTCTTGAAAATCTGCTCTTTGGCAATTCTGGGTTTTGGCTCAATTAACTTATAATGTGTTATTTTTTGTTTGTTGCTGTTAGTTGTTTCAAGATTAGATTTTTATTCACTTTTCTTGAAAATCAGCTATTTGGCATATCTAGGTGTTGGCTCAATTAGCATATAAGGTGTTGTTATTTTTGTTGGTGTTGCTTGTTTCAAGAACAGGATTTCACTTTTCTTGAAGATCAGCTCTTTGGCAATTTTGGATGTTGGCTCAATTAGTGTTGTGATTTTGTTTTTGTTAGTTGTTTCAAGAACAGATTTTTATTTCATTTTTTTCTTTGAAAAAAAATCAGCTCTTTGGCAATTCTGGATTTTGGCTTCTTGTGAATTTTGTTGGTGTTAGTTGTTTCAAGACCATATTTTTATTTCACCTTTTTCTTTAAAAAATCAGCTCTTTGGCAATTCTGGGTATTGGCTCAATTAGCTTATAAGGTGAATTCATTGAATTTTTTCTTGAAATTAATTTGTTCTCACCCTGTTAGCTGTTTCATGCATAGGTTTTAGCCTTAGTTAAATCTTTATTGATTCTTTTGGGATTTTTGTAGATGTTTTGGTCAACTAAGACAATTGAGGTGTTAATAGTTTGGCGTTTACTAGATTCTTGGAATGAAGTCAAAACTTGATTAATTACTGTACTTTGTGTGGCTAAGATAGCTATTATTGGTTGGTTAATTTACTTTTCCAACTCTGTTTTAGATTTAAATTAAGGGTCAAAATTATACTTTTCTCCAAGTTGGTACGGATGCAAAGATTTTTTTTATCAGTGGTTCAAACTTTTATACTGGGAGAATTGTTTGTCTTGTCATATGGAAGTTGGTATATATTCCACTAATTATTTTATTGCTACTTGCTTTGTTTCAGAAACTGGTGTTTATTCAAGGAACTTGTTGAGGGAGGAATAAAATTTGCAGTCTTTCCTGAGGATTTGAATCAACATGAGGAAAGTTCTGCAGTCTGTGAGGCAAATTAAATCCGCTATGCGGTATAGAAAGGATAATGTGCTTAATAGTCTTGTAAGAGGACAATATTTTTCGACCGATTTAAGTCGTGGTGGGTGTTTATGCAAAGTGTCTTATAATGGTGGTATTAGTAGACATACACAATCGTATTACATGTCGTCCAGAGCCATGTTTGCCGGTGTAGCTACAGTTAATAATGGAGGTATATGGTCTTATGATGAGTTTTTTTTTTGTATGTACTTTCTGTGTGTATATCGGTTGTCAGTCCTTACCGTTTTGGTTTTCGTTCCGATTGATTCGATTGTAGTGGAGACGGGAGGAGGGCCTCTAGTGGAATATGAACGAAGAATTGCTGAGGGTGAGCTCTTGGATGGAGATGCCTGCCAGGTAAGCAACAACTAGTCCTGTGTTAATCAGTTTTCGGTTGGCATTTGAATGATTAGCTGTTATAGTTATTCAGCAAAAATGAAAACATTCTGATTTTGTGAAGGCGTTTGACTGGGCATGATGTTTAAGAATGAAAGGAATACTTTTGGAACTTGTGGTCTATAATAAGCCATAGATATTTGTGTGGCTTTCGGAAACAGCCTCTCTACTTTCCAAGGTAGAGGTAAGGTCTGCATATACTCTACCCTCCCCAAACCCCACCTCACACTGGGGATTTCACTGGGTATGTTGTTGTTGTATATTTGTGTGGCTATAGATCAGCTCATCAAGGATAAAATGGGAAGTTTAAAGTAAATTGTTACTAAATATAGAAAGTTGTCATTCTTCTAGGGACTAACTAAAAAAGAAAGTGTCACATACAGAGCTATTTGGGGGGGGGGGGGGGGGGGGGTAATGCATCTTTATTTTTATTGTTGGTTGGAAATATCATAAGGAAGAACGACTCTGCTTAAAACTTGGAAGGAATGGACGCGTATAGACTTAATAGTCAGCGCAAACTCCCCTCTGCTTCTAGATATGAGATTAATGACTTAAATAAAAGAAAAGACCTAAGAATCAGTGTGCTATCATGATGACATATCAGCTCAATTTTATGTCGATGCCGCCTATTTCTTAGGGAAAAAGGTGCTGCATCCTCTTAGTTCTGGTTTTACACTGTGGGATGACTTTCTCATATTGAGAAATGTGGTAAGACTGGAGAATTCCTTATATCTTAAAATCAGTAATTTACTGTTAGTAACTTTAAATATTGTTGCCAAGAAATCTGATAATTGATGTTGCTAAGATGATGATCCATGAATTTGTTATGAAATTTTTTATCTCATTATTGCTTGTTGAAAATAGATTCTGACGATAAGTTTGTAGGTAGGCACATTGCAAGAGCTCCAAAGACTTTATGATCAGCTCATTGAAAAAGCTGAAGACTGCCGATTAGACAAATATGCCTCTTCCGATAAAGCCGGCAGGTACACACACCAACTGTGTTTCCACCATTTCGATTGTCTATTTGTATTTTATAATTTGGCAACATGTACATTTGACTAGGAGCGCAAAAGAAAAAAAGCCAAAACAAAAAATCGTTGTATTGATGCATCATATCACTCTGGTAATTTGCAGGAGTAGATGGTTATGGTCTCGTCTTTTACCACAGTCATCATGTGCCCCTGTCAAAGGATTATATCTTTATGGTGGAGTTGGGACTGGCAAAACTATGTTAATGGACCTGTTCTTCGACCAGTTGTAAGTGCCAACCTTATCTTATTGTTAGACAATATGATTCATCTTGCCACAATCAGATGTTTGTATGTGCATTTATACGAGAACCAAAAAGACAACTTTTTTATCTCAATCTATGAACATTTTATGTCAGGCCTGCCAGTTGGAGGAAAAAGAGAATCCATTTCCACGACTTCATGCTGAATGTTCACAGCCGATTACAGGTACCAACCTAATTTTACTTTGTTTTATTTCAATCTGTTTATTAGTTTATTTTTTACTGCAGCATTCCTTGTTGCAATACTTCACTAAGATTATTGCCAATTTAAGACAATTGCATTAGAACTACTCCCTCTGTCCCAATTTATGTGACACTCTTTCCTTTTTAGGCAGTCCCGTAAAGAATGACATCTTTGTATATTTAGTAATAATTTAACATCAAACTTCTTATTTTACCCTTAATGAAATGATTTATAGCGTTTATAACCAAAAAAATTCTATTGCTTATTTTAGACCACAAACTTTAGCAGTTCTCCTTTTTATCTTAAACTTTTTGCCCAGTCAAACAGCGCTTCAGATAAATTGGGACAGAGGGAGTAATATATATATATACTCTCTCTATTTTCATTCGTTTAACTTTTTGGCGTTTCATTTAGAATCTGGCCATTTGTTAAAGCTTTTAAATGGTTATGTCTTGATTCCTGAAAGCTTTACATCATTGCCCTAAGCCACATTCCATCTTATTCTTTCTGATCTTTTGCTGTAATTGATACTATGCGGGGTGTCTGAAATTGAGGAATTTTAACGTTGTGTGATCTATCTAATTGCAGAAGCACAAGGGTGTGGCAGATCCTCTAGAAGTTGTGGCAGGAGAGATATCTGACGAGTCCATTTTGTTGTGTCTCGATGAATTCATGGTATGCCAGTATAGTATGGAACTCGGAACATTTCTGTTTTCTATTCACTGTGTTTTTAAAGCTTCTATGAGAAGACTTCGGTTCTATAAAAAAATTCTCTTGCTAATATAGGTGACTGATGTGGCTAATGCATTGATACTGAACCGCTTATTTAGACAATTATTTAGCAATGGTGCTGTGAGTAACTCATTGTTCCATATAACGTGTCTTTTATGAGCTGTTTGGCCAAGCTTCTAGGAAGCTAAAAGTGCTTTATTTTAGGAAGTTTGTGTTTGGCCAAGTTTTTAGGAAAAAAATAAGTGTTTTTGAGTAGTAGCAGAAACTGTTTTTCAGAAGCTAAAAGAAGTAGTTTTCCCGGAGAAGCACTTTTGGAACATTGGCCAAGCACAAAGTACTACTTTTATATTGGCAAAAGTGATGATCAAATTGATTAGCCAAACACAAACTGCTACTCTCTGAAAGTACTTTTTCGAAAAGCACTTCTAAATAAGCAGATTTTGAAAGCTTGGCCAAACATGCTATTAGTCCTATAACTCCTGTGTTCTGGTAATCCCTGCAAGCATAAGGTTAACAAAGGTTATCTCTATTATTGATCCTTCATGGATAAAATTGCAGATTCTTGTTGCTACTTCAAACCGTGCTCCCGATAACCTTTATGAACGTGGACTGCAGAGGGATCTTTTCCTTCCTTTTATAGCTACTTTAAAGGTATTTAAAAAATGACATCCTTAATATGAAATTGCTGCATTTCTATTACTGCTTTCATGTGCCTAGCACTTTATTCCTGCTTTCTGTTTAGGGCAAGTTACACATTTGGCCGGTCAGCCAACAATAATTACATTCGCTATCCAAATATACAAAAAAATATACACTATCATGTATCAAAAATGTATTTATTATGTATATTATACATTAAGATACAAAAAGTATACATTTGCTAGCTATTATTTTGGTGGGAGGTTATTTATGTCAATTTGTCTTCTATCTATTTATGTGCTTCTACTTGTCTAATATGTCCTGTTTGTTTGCCTCTGCTATGTTGTTAAAGAGCCACTTACCTAGAAAAAAAAAGGAGGAAATTTCTTCAAGAACCTGTTTCTGCAAGTATAATAAGAAAAATTGAAATGGAAACTGTTGCAGCTATCCTCTTTATTTACTTATACATTCTCAACTTTGATTCCCAACTCATGTTTGATTGGCTTAATGACTTGGGAAAGTATCTTGATGCAGGAAAGATGTGTAGTACGTGAAATTGGTTCAGCGGTGGACTACAGGAAGTTGACTTCGGTATAGTATTCAACTTTGTACAAGCTCATTTGGCAGTTATTTTTCTGCTGTTCTTGCTAATCTATAATCATGTTTTAATTTTATTTCCTATTTACTTGAATTGTGGTAGGCCGAACAAGGCTTCTACTTTATCGGGAAAGATCTGTCGAGCATCATTATAAAGCATTTCCAAATGCTAGTAGGGGATGCCCAACCAGTTCCACAAGAGGTCGAAGTTGTCATGGGAAGGAAATTACAGGTTTGTTGACCTAACCTTAGCTATGCATTTGTTTTGACAATGTAAAGGTCTTGTGACTAACTGAACTTAAAATTGTGTCTTTTTCTCTAAACTTAGGTTCCACTGGGTGCTAATGGATGTGCATTATTTTCATTTGAAGAACTCTGCGACAGGCCTCTTGGCGCAGCAGACTATTTTGGACTATTTAGTAAGTGAAATGTGGCTTCTTTTTTGGTCTCGAGTTTTTTGTAACTTCAATAATCAGATTAGAGTTTTACACAGTAGGGTCGAGAAAATGACAAAAATAGTTCCTTATGTTTGAGGGTAGGTTCAAAATAGTTCCTTAAGTATGCACTTAACATTTTTGGTCCTTTAAATTTGCCAAAAGATGACACTTGTCTCGGTCAAATATTTACCGAATTCTGTTGGATTTGACGGGAACTATGAAAAGAAAAAGAAACTAGCGCAGAACTCACATTTAGAGGTGCAATTTTTGTTGTTTATGCTATTTTTGATTTATTTCTAGAGTATGATGCTGCTTTTTGAGGTGCAATTTCTGCTGTCTTTTTTTATATCTTTTTAGTGTCGAGTGCAGTTTTTTTTTCTGTGGTATATTTTAGGATTTGATGAGATTTTGTTGGAATTTATGGTTAAATCTTTTTCTTCCACTGTGACCGTCAAATGTAACGAACATAAATTGTTAAATATTTGGTGGAGACTAAAAGGGTAAATTTTGGCGAACTTAAGGGACTGAAACTCTTCAGTGCATACTTAAGGGACTATTTTGAACCTATTCTCAAACATAAAGGACCATTTTTGTCATTTTCTCCTGTAGGGTCAGTAGGTAACTTTTTGAACTTAGAACTGACAAACAAACATTGTCTAGCTATTTTTCTTTCTTCAACTGTTCACCAAGTGTTTTTTGTTTTCTTTACATTTAGTCGCTCTTTGCATATATGGTTAAGAACATGATTTTGCAGTTTTGTCATAGTGCACTTCAGTTTAACACAGTATTTGTTTCTCGAGGTTTTTGACTGATCTTTTGTTTCTGTCTAACCAGAAAAATTTCATACGGTGGCTCTGGAAGGCGTACCAATTTTTGGGCTTCATAATAAAACTGCAGCTTACCGTTTCGTGACGTTGGTTGATGTTAGTTCTCTTCTTCTTGATTAGTTTGATCGCTTATTAAGTCGTATAATTTGAAAAACATGTACTGCTGGTTGGAATCATACCATCTTTTAGACAAAACTAAGTGATTTTTGAAACTCTGTTTTTCTTAATTTGAAATTGATTTTGCATTATCAGGTAATTTATGAAAATCGAGCTAGACTTTTATGCACAACTGAGGGGACTCCAGTTGAACTTTTTGAAAATATTGTGACAATATCCGATGCCCAACACATGGCACCTAGAACATCTTCAAGGTCTAGGAAGAACGACAATTTTGACCTTTGCGTGGACAATGAGTTGGGTTTTGCAAAAGATCGTACCATTAGTCGGTAAGTTGCTTCATCTTTATTTTTGGCTGAAGCAAAAAGTGAGAAATGAAGCGCAACTTCTTTGAAGTGAAAGTGCATAATCTATGGAAAATTAAAATGTGAAGCATATGTGAACTTAGTACTATAACAATCAGTTTGCAATTCAAATAACTTAATTTTAACATCCAGTATACAATACGCTAATACTAATCCAACTCCTCAAGCTCCCCACGACTTGGTTCAAGTGGCAAAGGTTGAGGGACTTCTGACTTAGGTCAGAGGTTCGAGCCATATGCCATGCGAACTTAGCCTGGTATTTAAGTAGAGAAAGGAATAGAGAGGTGGGGCCCATTATCACTGAACTTCTAAGGCTGTGATTGGTCCTAAGCGTTGACCTCAGACAGATTTTTTGGTCATGGGAAAAAAAATCCAACTCCTCAAGGTTGAATTCAAAGAAAATCGACGCCTTTTAATAGCACTAAGAAAAAATAAAAAGAAAAACGGAGAAGGTTCTTTATGTCCTAAAAGTGACTTGTATGTTTATACAAGTTGTTGCTGAATTACAGTAGCACTACTATTTCATCTTATTATTTCATTGCAAAACCTGTTGGAAATATAAGGGGGCTCTTGATATCATAGGGCACAAAGAGGATGGAAGAGGGAGAGAGATATTAAGCTCACTTCATATAATTATAATAACTCCACTCTTATATAATAACATTACAATGGGGTTTTATATAGGTTCCTAGAGTCTTGTAGAAGCACACCTATTAAATACTCACACAAATATTTGAACCTAGACATAAAAGTCACGTAGATTACAAAAATCATGCACCTAGGATAACTAAAACATATAAGAATTTAGACACTTAAACATTTAAGTTTACTATTTTCAACAAAACCGTCTTTCTCTGTAATTGTTCAATAACTTGAAACAATGTAAATTTTGCCATGTAATGCAGGTTGACAGAGATGAACAGCAGAGAGTACTTAGAACAACATGCTGAAATTTTGGCTAAGAAGCAGCATCCAGCGGAAAATCGCGCCGAGAATGCAGTGGAGGCATAATTGATGGGAGGAATTCCATACATTTTTCCCAATTCAGGGATATAGTTCTTGTCTGTAAAATTGTGCAATAGTAGAATCACAAAAAAGTGAGGTTGATTGAAGTTTTGACTGGAAAGATGCAGAAGTGTGATATATGGTAGTGATTGTTTAGTTGGGAATTGGGATAGAGAAATAATGTGATTATTTGTAATTACTTAGCTGATTATGCGAACATCTTGAATAAAGAATGGCATTTTATTAGGATTTCTGCTGTAATACTGGTGTACTTGAATAATATCCTTTTAGTTGGTATTTTTGTGTAACCAAAAGGGATTGCACCAGGTGACATACAAGATTTGCATTTTCTGTGAGTTTTTCTATTTTTACATTAGATACTAAGGGTTGTGTTTGGTATGGAGAAAACATTTCCTATGTTTGGTTAATTAAAAATTAGGAAAACGACTTCTTAAGGAATTCCATAAGTGGCCCTCGTGCTGATTGTCACTCCTAACACTCCGCCTCCACCCCCACAATTTGCATTGTGAATAATTGAAGAATACATGAAATGGTGTCCTTTGAGGGACAAATCCAATAAATGGGTTTGTCAGAATTTTGTTAACTAAAATGGTGAAAACGCACCCTAGGCGGAGACCTTCAAAGTGCAATTTTCACGTCTAAAAATAGACGTCCCATTAAATATATTTAAGTGCTCAGCTATACATGAGCTTTAAGTGGATATTTCAAATTTTAGAGAAATGCTCATCTTTTCTAAAGCACCTTCAATGTAAATTTTAAAAATCTGAAATACTAGTAAATACTTTTTGCTTCGATGTCATAAGTGAAATAATCTTTCCAGACCTAGAGGCTCATATACTGTAAGACACCTTCAGTAAACTTACAAAAACGCCTTGCCTAAGAGATCCTTAACTCATTCGGATTAGTTTTCATCCTAATATGCAAGTTTCTAACTAGCAATTGTACTCAACATTTAATGAAATTTAACAATACGAGCACCACACCTATATCTAACTATGTCAAGTTCATATATTATATTACCGCCCTAATATAATGCAACTCTAACACGATGTTCATCTGACATTTTTAGACCAACAAAAATACCTCGATTATCACCCAGCTATTTACTCAATAGGAAAGAGCAATACACTATAAAAAGATCACTAACCTTCTTTCTCCAAATTCAGATTGAAGTGTGCATTCAAACACAATGTACATTAATTTTGTGAACTTAATGATGTACATGACAATGTATTCTACTCCATATATAGAGGAATAGGAAAATAATTTTGAAGATATTCTAAGGGAAGGCTCTCTTTGGCAAGGGCGTTTTTGTAAGTTTACTGAAGGTGCCTTATGATATATGAACTTTTAGGTGTAGAAATGTTGTCTCACTTGTCACATCGGAGCAGAAAAGGTTTACTTTTTCAAATTTTCTGATTTTGAAAATTTACATTAAAGGTGTTTTACAAGGGATGCGCCTTTCTTCAAAGTTTGAAATTATAACACCTCGTACCTTCAAACTAAGCCATGTTTATGATTCAGAGGTTTAGAAAATCAAAACGGGGAGTTTAAGTTGAAAAATCATTTTTAAGTTTTGAAAATACAAATTGACGCCCGGATTATACGGGCCGTAGAATTTTTGACAGCCCGTCGAATTGAACCATCAATTCCGTTTTTAAAATTGACAGAATAAAGTGAGATGTATGGACCGTATAAAAAGTTATGGCCCGTCGATTCCCACTGTCTCAAAACCTTAGCTTTCACAACTCTCTGGAATTTTGCAGAAAAATAGTACGATCCGATTAGATGGACCGTCAATTCCGACCGACAAAATATTGACGGCCCAGACTCAGACCGTCAAAATATTGACGGACCGTCAAATCGTACCGACAACAAACAATATAAATTCGCAACTTAGTTTTAAAAATCAGATTTCACTTCTCTCAAACCCTAGAACGAAGGCTCTCTCTTTCCAATCATCTCTTACACCAAGGTAAGACTTTTTTACGCGATCTTATGTGATTCTAACGTAATCCTAATAAATTCTAAGTAGAATCCAATGTTCTTAACCTAGGGTTTTCAAGACAAACCCATTCTAAGGTTTCAAGATTTAAACTTTGGGATTATCCTTCCAAGTTCATATTTTTAAGACACATATTGGAGAGATTAAGGTATGTGAGGCTAAATCTCTATGTGTGGGAACGACTTTAATCATCCCCGTGCCTCGTTCATCAAAATTACTATTACTTCATATTTTGAGATTATGCCCTAGTTCATGAAAAGACTAGAACGTTTATCTTTGAGATTATAACTTCGTAGTTGTTCATAAATATCACATTAATTGTTATGAACTCAGTACGTATTCTTTATAGACTCATGTTTGATATTCCTTGAGTCTCAGTCTCAAACTATAAAAATATTGTACAAAAAGACTACTCTAATATCCAGGAATAGTTCATGAATCCATGTCCCAAATCAATATAGAAGTAGTTAGTATTTTATATTAGTACTTCAGTATGAATTCATGTCTAATATCTCATATTAGTATAATTAAGTATTTCAATATCATGTATTACAATATGAATTCTCAGTTCCTTATTGTAAATTAGTCACAGCTTCAGTACTCATAATCAATTCATGAATTCATGTTTAGTATTTCATATTAGTACATTTCAGTATTCCAATATCATGTTGAGCACCTGTATTTTTGGGCCCAAGACCACAGTAATATTTTAGGCCCAATACCACAAATATATTCTTTTCCTTTCTCTATCTGCTATCCCATCCACTGAACTTTCAGTATCGAGACAACTTCAGAATGTTGGCTGAGTGTAGACTAGTCTGTTCAGGCAGTCACAGGCTTGCTAAAGCTAAAAACGGAACAACGCTTCTCATTGACTACATCAGAAGCAAAATCCTCAACTTTAAATACAATGCGAGCTGGAACGGGGTTACCTTAGCTACTGGGGTATACATATGCCAGGAATCACACCGTAGGCGGAGTCGATCGAGTGAGGATAAACCTACCTACCTTGGGGAAGGGCCAGATCTTGATGTTGAAAGGAGCTTTAAGCAACTCGACTATAAGGAGAGGCGCTCCAGCCATTTGCTTGATTATAAGTAAGGAAAGGAGCGAAAGGCTGAGGCGGAGAAGAAAGCTTCCGATTCTAATCCGTCCATTTCACGGATGCATCGCATTGAGAATTGACTCGTCGGATTAACCACTTAGACGAAGAGTTCCCGTATTCCATTTCATTGGCAACTGATCGACTGTCGTATTGTATGTGCCAATTACCATTTAGCTAATAAGCCCGTGGAGATTGAGGTTCCACAAGCGATCCAAGGCTACAGATTTTGTATACGTATACTTGGGCCCAAGGCCACAGATTGTGCAAACATATTGGGCCTAAGGCCATAGTTATTATTATTTATTATTTCAGTTAAATAAGAGGTGACTCTCTATTTCAGTATAGGAAGTATTATTATTATTTGCTTTCTTGTTCAGTTATCAATTATCAATTATCAGTTTGAGTTTCAAATTCAGTACAATATATGTTTATTGATTACGGTTGCCTTTTTCCGAGCACCCCACAACTATTTATTATTTCAGTTGCTTTATATACAGTACAATTCAAATATACTAACGTCCCTTTTTCATTGGGCCTGCACTTCACGGTGAAGTGCCGAGTTTCAAGATGACAGATCTGTTTAGTAGGACTGCTTCGGTATTAGTTGCTTGGTGAGCCCCATCTCTTTCGGGGTGTCAGTCTATCATTCCATTATTATGTTTTATTGTAGAGGTATGCCAGGGCCTTGTCCTGGTAGATAGTTTTCAGTCAGACTCATGTCAGAGGTTTCATAGACTAGACTAGTTCATCATGTTAGACATGTCAGTATTACTATTTTCAGACTTATAATATTTTTAGACTATTTCCGCAATATACTTTCAGATTATAAACTCAACAGTTTGAATTACATGTTTTTAAATCATTACTATAGTATGTTTTGATGCCCATGTTGATTCAACAGCCATGTGGTTCGCTCGGTCATATGCAGCCAGGCACCGAGTGTCGTGTTTCGCCCAAGCCATGGTTCGGGGCGTGACAAAACTTGGTAACAGAGTCTAGGTTTAAGTGTCTTAGGGAGTCTATGAAACCGTAAACAATGGAGTTTTCCTTTATATGTGTGTGCCAGTCACACATATAAATGGTTAACTACCAAGACATTTAGGATTGTCTCACTTCTTTCATACTTTAGATCGTGCAATTAGAGCTATGCCTTTAGGAATTTTTCTAACTTATGCCATGAAGCTTAGAGCAATAAGCAACCTTCTCTTCTTACTGAATTGCTTACGTTTTAAATGCGCAAGCGATGAACAGGGACTTCAAGGTCCAACTGAGGATGACTATCCGTAGGGATACAATGGTGAAGTACTTACTAGTAACGAATGAGACTTGAAGTAATATTGAAAGTGGAATAAAGTCCATGTCACTCGAGAATAGGTGTTGTATAATGAATTTGGAAATTGAATATTAATAATGTACTTGAGAAAGGAGAATGAGAGATTGCAGAAAGACAGAGAAATTACTAAAGGAACTAAATCAGCAGAAAACGTAAATCATAAAGGATCTCATGGAGGTGGAGGCAAATAATTTTCTACAGGAGGTCATCATGATCCACTTTATCTGTAGTCAGTGCATCAGTCCCGAGGTCCAAATATGATCAAAAAGGTTAGTTTAGCCAGAAACAGAGTTTCAGAGAACCAGGATCTCAGCCACATGCCAGTATGGGCCACAAAGATTTTCAAAATCTTATGTGCAACAAGTGTGATAAGAGGCACCAAGGGGTGTATTATTCAGGCATGGATATGTGTTTTGAGTGTGGCAAACAAGGTCACTATCTAAAAAAATAGGGTACCAAAGTAATGTGACTCAGTTCATAAATTCAGCAGCCCTCGTAACTTTCAAACCCAAAGCAGGCGTAATGAAGCTAAGTCTGGTAATACATACCACTGTCAGAACCGCTTGTATGCTTCATCAGGTTGTCATGACTAAGAGGAATCCCTAAATATCACCACAATATGAAGATGATAACTGTAATGTAAGACCCCATGGGGAAAATGTTATGATTTTAGCCACAACGGGCATAAATTCATTATTATGATTTTGAGCAAAAAGGTGACCAAGGACAAATTATCCGTGATTCTAAAGTGGTATGATTTTCAAAAGAAATATTTATTTTTTTCACTCGACCCATACATATGGATAAGAGGTGATAGTGTACGACATGAGAACTATGAGCAGACGATGCTAAATTTCTAGACATAGTGTAAGTTGTTTAAGTTTAGTCAGATCAGATCCAGAGAGTACGACATTAGTAAGTTACTATGAGAAGCAGAGATTATTATGAGATAAGAAGATGTGACAGTTCCCTCTTAGGTTATGTGATTTAGTGTTTACCCCACATGTGTATAGTATGGTACAAATTTTGAAGTGTATAGAAAGTTTGGGGTTAGTTATTTTAATTGTTCATTTAAGAGAGACATAATTTCCCTAAGTGTGACTCATGACTGTAGTTAAAAAAAGATAGTTTACAACCTCAGAATAGGGTCATAGGATGAGGAACAATTAGAAATAACATAGGTCATTCAAAATCGGAAAATATGAGGCTAGAAGGTGGTTAGTTGAAGAATAGTAAGTCTTGAGAAAATACATTGACTTAACAATTTCAGCAGACTAGTAGAGGTATGATTAATTTCTTTAGTCAAAATAACACTAGTGAATGAGCAACAATTTGAATACAATCCGAATGTGCGCTAGAATTCAAAGGGTTTAAGTTAAATTTGAGGTGTAGAAATTAGTGAAAGAAGAAATCAACTAAGCAGTAATAGAGCAAGCTACAAAGGAATAGTCTTTAAGAGTTATCAGAAAAGGGTTTCCCTAAGATTGACAGTGTGAAGAAAGTTAAATCATTAAGACAAAGTATGCTAGTAATCAAATACATTAGTTCACCCTTTATATAAGTAATTTAGTTTTTCTCATTAAGGAAGATTTTTCATAAGTGAGTCAAAAGATAATTCTCAGTAATGTAAAGTACGAAATTGCAGAAGAGCAGGAAAGTTAGTTGGATCCCAACAAGAGATAAAGAACTACACGTATGAGACCTTAACCTCTAATCTAAGGGAGAGATGTGTAAATCATTAGTAAGTTCAGTTGGACATTTGAAACCCGAAGAGTTAGCAGGAGTAGCAGGAGATATGAAGAAACTCAGTTCAGTAATGTGAGAAAATGATATAGTCGCCATAAGGAGGAAAAAAATGCGAAGTGAGTAGGATAATCGTGGATCGACTTGTGTCAAACTTAGTTATTTCCATAGGAGATCACAAAAAATCCACGAGATCATGTCAAGTCATGTGTTACGTGGATGGTGCCATTGCACGAAACTCTAATCTTCAAGGTGCTTGCCAATGACTTAGCACGCAACAATGCTATGAGTATTTCAGAAATCATCTTAGAAAGAAATCAAGTATGGGGAGTCTAGCTCATGTTGAGACAAATAAGAGAATCATGGCTAGAGAAGTTCATCATTTATCAAACCTAGGAGTTCAACTTTTGGATCTCGAAGATGGTAAAGTTGTTGTACAGAACAGAGCCAAATCCTCTTTAGTAGCTGAGAAAATAGGTAAACAATTTCATGACCCCTATCAATTGCAACTAAATGAAGGGATTTATATGAATAAATCCATGGCTTTCGAACAAGGGGGAAATGATGGTACTCTAGGATATCAAGGAAAATATATGCGTCCCAGATATAGATAGACGCAAAGAGAGGATTATGGCAGAGGCGTGTAGGTTCAAATATTCTACCTACCCAAGCGCCACAAAAATGTATCATGACCTTGAGGAGATTTATTGGTGGAATGACATAAAAATTAATGTAGCATATTATGTGTCTAAGTGTACAAAATGTCATCAAGTGAAAGTCGAGCATCAGAAGCTCGGTGGATTATCACAAAATACATATATTCTTGTGTGGAGATGATAAATATGGACTTTATAACAGAGTTATCTCACTCATTTCGAAAGCTTGATTCGATTAGGGTGATTATAGAGTGACTTACTAAGTCAGCAAACTTTTGCCAGTAAGGACCACAACCTTAGCAGAATATTACACCAAGTTGTGTATTCAGGAAAATAGTCAAATTGCATGGGACTCCGGTGTCCATTGTTTTGGATTATGGTGTTCAGTTCACAGTAAATTCTTGGAAGTCCCTTTAGAAATGATTATGTATCAAGGTAAATCTCAGTACATCTTTTCATCCTCAGACATATGGTCATGCAGAGCGCACCATTCAGACCCTCGAGGATATATTGAGGACACGTGTAATTGATTTTAAAGGTAAATAGGATAATTATTGTCTCTCATTGAGTTGTTTATAATTATAGATAACATGTCAGTATCAAGATGATACCGTTTGAAGCCTAGTATGGGTGAAGGTATAGATCACCTATTGGTTGGTATAAAGTTGGCAAAACAGAATTGCTAGGACCAAACTTGGTCCATCAGGATATGCAAAAAGTTAAGTTGATTCAGCGGCGTTAAAAATGGTTAATAGTCGCCAGAAGTCCTATTCGTATGTATGACACATAGATTCAGAGTTTCATGTTGATGATTGGGAGTTTCTTGAATGTTTTGCCTTTGGAAGGCGTAAAGCAATTTAAGAAGAAAGGGAAGCTTAGTCCCAAATATAATTAGACCATACAGAACCCTACGAGGAGTCGGTCCAGAGCTAGTCGTCGTACACTCAGTGTCATGTTATAACGTTCACGTTTCCAATATTTAGACCTTATATTATAACATTCATGTCAGCTCAGTACTCAGATACTCATGTCAGCACAATGCTCAGATATTTATATTAGTTAAGTACTTATATATTCATGTCAGTTCGTATTCAGTTAATTCAGTTTCTAGTCAGTTCAGTACTCATACGTTCATGCAAGTTCAATATTCAGTTAGTTCAGTATCCAGTCAGTTCAATACTCATTCAGCTTACTCATTCAGTTTATCATTAATTAAGTCAGCATTTATTCAGTCTACTAAATCGTTAGTTCAGTAAACATTCAGTCCAGAATTCACGCAACCAAATCCTTAATGTGTGCAAGATCGACCAAGAGAACTATAACCCATCATTCGAGGATGAATGATCCCAATGGGTATATATTGTAACACCTCATACCTTCAAACTAAGCCATGTTTATGATTCAGGGGGTTTAGAAAACCAAAACAGGGAGTTTAAGTTGAAAAACTAATTTCAAGTTCTGTAGAGACAAATTGACGCCCGAATTGTATGGACCGTAGAATTTGTGATGACCCGTCGAATTGAACCGTCAATTATGTTTTTGAAATTGATATAACAAAGTGAGATATACAGACCGTATAAAAGGTTACAACCCGTCGATTCCAATTGTCTCAAAACCTTAGCTTTCATAACTCTTTGGAATTTTGCGAAAAAAAAAGTACTGTCTGATTATACGGACCGTCAATTTCGACTGTCAAAATATTGACGGCCCAGACTCGACCGTCAAAATAATTATGGACCGTCAAATCGTTTCGACAGCAAACAGTATAAATTCACAACTTAGTTTTAAAAATCAGATTTCACTTCTCTCAAACCCTAGAACGAAGGCTCTCTCTTCCCAATCATCTCCTACACCAAGGTAAGCCTTTTTCACGTGATCCTATGTGATTCTAACGTAATTCTAAATAGAATCCAATGTTCTTAACCTAGGGTTTTCAAGATAAACTCATTCTAAGGTTTCAAGGTTCAAGCTTTGGGATTATCCTTCCAATTTCAGATTTTTAAGACACGTATTGGAACGATTAAGGTATGTGAGGCTAAATATCTACGTGTGGGAACATCTTTAATCATCCGCACACCTCGTTCATCAAGATTACTATGAATTACTTCAGATTTTGAGATTATGCCTTAGTTTATGAAAAAACTAGCACATTTATCTTTAAGATTATAACTTCGTAGTTGTTCATAAATATCACTTTGATTGTTGTGAACTCAGTACGTATTTTTTATAGACTCATGTTTGATATTTCATGAGTGTCAGTCTCAGACTATAAAAATATTGTACAGAAAGACTACCCTAATATCCAGGAATAGTTCATGAATCCATGTCCCAAATCAGTATAGAAGTAGTCAGTATTTTATATCAGAACTTAATTATGAATTCATGTCTAGTATCTCATATTAGTATAATTTAGTATTTCAGTATCATGTATTACAATTTGAATTCTCCATTTCTTATTGTAAATTAGTCATAGCTTCAATACTCATAATCAGTTCATGAATTCATGTTCAGTATTTCATATTAGTACATTTCAGTATTTCAATATCATGTTGATCACTTGTATTTTTGGGCCCAAGGCCATAGTTATATTTTGGGCTCAAGGCCACATATATATATATTGGGCTCAAGGCCATAAATTTTGTATACATATACTTGGGCCCAAGGCCACAGATTTGTGCACACATATCGAGCCTAAGGCCACAATTATTATTTATTATTTCAGTTAAACAAGTGACTCTTCATTTCAGTATAGAAAGTATTCTTATTATTTGCTTTCTTGTTCAGTTATTAGTTATCGGTTTCAAATTCAAATTCAATAAAGTATTTGTTTATTGATTTGGGTTGCCTTTTTTTCAAGCACCCCACAACTATTTATTCTTTCAGTTGCTTTACATACAATACAATTCAAATGTACTAACATCCTTTTTTTATGGGGCTTGCACTTCACGGTGAAGTGTCGAGTTTCAGGATGACGGGTCTGCTCAGTAGGACTACTTCAGTATTAGTTGCTTAGTGAGCCCCATCTAATTCGGGGTGTCAGTCTATCATTCCATTATTATGTTTTATGGTAGAGGTATGTCAGGGCCTTGTCCTGGTAGACAGTTTTCGGTCAGACTCATGAAAGAGGTTTCAAAGACTAGACTAGTTTAGCATGTTAGACCAGTGTTACTATTTTAGACTTGTAATATTTTAAGACTATTTCCGAAATATATTTTCAGATTATAAATTCAGCAGTTTTAATTACATATTTTAAAATCATTACTATAGTATGTTTTGATTCTCATATTGATTCAGTAGTCATGTGGTTCGCTTGATCACATGTAGCCAGACACCGAATATCGTGTTTCGCCCAGGCCATGATTCGGGGCGACAGAAATATTCACTGAAGGCTCATGGATAATAGAACACATTCAGTGTAAATATATTTAATGGGTCATTTATTTTTAGACGTGAAAATCGCACACTGAAGATGCTCTGCCATTGGTGTGTTTTCACTATTTTAATTAACAAAGTTCTGATAAACCCATTTATTGAGTTTGTCCCTCAAAGGACACAATTTCAGTAAAAAAAATTGATTGTGTTTGGTATGGTGAAAACATTTCATGTCTTTGGTTCCTTAAAAATTAAGAAAATAACTACTCTACTGAAACTGCAAGAGTAAGGAATTCCATAAGTGGCCCTCAGGATGATTGTCTCCACTCCTAACACCCCACCTCCACCCCCCCCCCCCCACAATTTGCATTGTGAATAATTGATAAATACATGGAACTTTTACCAATGCATCATAACTTATTTAAACACGATAGGTGGAATGAATAACACCAAGTTTAATACACACATCATTAACTTATGAAAAATCAAGAAATATATGGAACTTCTGCTTATAAGACCAATTGAGTTGGTTCCGTTGCAAAGTTTGACTTCACACAATAAGCGTAACAGAGTGATTTTTGCTTCGTCCTCGCAGCACCGATCTCTGTTGATTTTGATCAAACTTTGCCTCGACAAATATACCTCTACCCCCTCCCTCTCTAGATTGGTCATTGTTTCTGACTTATTGAAATTTCTCAAACTCATCTCTTATAGTTAATACTAATTTATGCTCATAACTTATTATAATGGGATCAAATTTTTAAGCAAGATCAATTTATTACTCCTTCTGTTTCAGAATATTTATCTTACTTTCCTTTTTAGTATGTTTTAAAATATTTGTCTCTTTCCTTTTTTGGCGACTCTTTAAATTCAACTTTGTATGTGGCATGTTTAAGATCACAAGATTAAAAGACATTTTGGTAATATTTTTCATATCTTTAATTTAAGACCACAAGAAGCAATGTCTTCTTTATTTTCTTACACTCTGTTTGGATGGTCATTACCCATGGTTTCACAATATACAAATATAGTATCCTATAGTATGGTATTGTATTGTACAATATTAATGAATAAAAAATTTGGATAGACTGTATCGTTTGTTGTGGTTTAATAACTTTATTGTTTGGTTTGACTGTATGATACTGTATAATAACATGTAAGTTTACTAAAATACTCTTAATCCTTAATTACAAACTAATTTAAGAATATTAATAAACTTATGGTGAAGAATAAAATAGAAATTTTAAAAAATAAGTAGATGGTGGGTGGAGGTGGTTGAGGGGTGGTGTGGTAAGGGGTCGTGGTGAGGGGTCATGGGTGTTGGTGGGTTGGTGAGTGGTAGGGTGGGAGTTGGTAGTTTTGGGTGTGATGGAGGGGTGGGGTAGTGGGGGTAGGGTGGTGATGCGGTGGGTGGGGGTGAATATGTGGTTGTGGTTGTGGGGGTGGGGTGGGTGGCGGGAGAGTGGGTGTGGGGATTGTATGGGTTTGAGTGTGATGGAGGTGGATGGGATGGGTATAATGGGAAATGAATACATAACAACGCAAAAATCATCAAATATGTGGTTATAAAAATTGAATTTTTTTATGATTATATAATCACGGAATAATAACGGATTTACAATATATACACTATAATTTTAAGAACAATGAAAATAAATATGATTTTATAGAAAACAATCCAATAATGAACCATGGGAAATAACCATCCAAACATGGGATTAAACACAGTGCCAAATTAAAATTAGAGAAATATTTTGAAACGGATGAATATTTTTTTTTGTTAAACAAGGCTAAAAGTTCAACATCATTGTTTATAGGGGTAACTTTTGGCTAATCATCCGACAAAATACCGTTTCATAGAAATCCTAAACATTCTTTTGCTTACTTTTTCTCAACGTCCTACGTTGTTTTCAAGATTATTCAACATTTCTATGATGTACGTTAGCACTATTTTTAATCATATAGTAAATATTTTGCCGCCTGCTTAGTCTTAACCCAAACAATAGTCCTATATTTCCATTTGAATAAATTCTTGAAGTCAAATGAACTTCGATTAAACCGTCTTTCGAACACAATAAATTACTCCCTCCGTCCCAAAATTGTCTTAATTTGCTTTAAAATTAGCGCATTTTCTTTAACTTTTAAATTTCATGTCAAGTAAAACTAAGTCAATCTTTTAAGTAACTCGAATAAACATTCAACAAATTGAAGTTTCTTGTAGAAATTCATCATTTGTGCTGCCAATCCAAGTAGTTGAAGAAGGTTCTTGTTTGTTTTTCTCCTTTGTGGGGTTGAAAAAGATAGGATTTCTAAGCTCACCCAGATAAGTTTCTTGATTTCTCTGTTGATAAATATGGGTTTTTTGTGCTTTTAGAGAAGGTTTTTATGTTTTTTTCCTTCTTCATGGGGTCGAAAAAATAGGATTTTTAAGCTGACCCAGATAAATTTCTTGATTTTGTGTGATAAATATGGCTTTTTGTAATATTAAAAAAAGTTTTAAACTTTTTAAATTATGGGTTTTTCTCAGACCCTTTACTGTAATGTTGATTGTAGTTGTAATGGTAGGAGTATTACTAATGATACAAACAAGAATGAAAGATTTCATACATAAAAATGTAGTCTTTGTTCAGTTTGATGTTCAAGAGAATGTGGGAGTGAAGAATCTTGAACTAATAAAGCTGCAAAATAGATCTAATAAAGGTGAAATTTTGTCACTTAGTAATAGTCCTTATCAAGATTTCATACATAATAATGATATTTCTGTTCAGTTTGATGAACAAATTAAAGTGGGAGTTAAGAATATTGAACCAATGAAGCTGGAACATAGGTCTAATAAAGGTGAAATTTTGTCACTTAGTAATAGTCCTTATCATAATTGGGAGTTATTTATTACTGATTATGAAGAAATGATGAAAACCCTTAAGATATTTGTGTATCCTGATGCATTTATGAGTAACAAGTCTTCAACTTTTTCTAGTATTTTTCTTCCCCATACAAACCCCTTTGATCCAAAATTAGGAAATTACTTTAGTGAGCATATGTTCAAGATTGCTCTTTTGGGTAGTACATTTGTTACTCAGAATCCAAAAGAGGCTCATTTTTACTATATGCCCTTCTCTATCAACGCTATGCGAAATCACCCTCAAGTTCATTCTGCCTCCGCGATTGAAGATTTTGTCGCTGGTTATACTGATAGAATTATATCAGAGTTCAAGTTTTGGAATGCATCTGGTGGTGCTGATCATTTTTATGTGTACTGTCATTCTATTGGTCGAGACGCTGCATCTAAGCAGCAAGAATTGCATCATAACGCGATTCAGGTTACTTGCTCGTCCAGCTACTTTCAGAGGTTATACATTGCCCACAAAGATATTGGGTTGCCCCAAGTTTGGCCTCGCCAACACGAGGAAGCGTTGAACCCTCCGGATGCGAGGTAATGATGTCATTTAACTGCATAATGTTTCAATTTTTGTTGGTAAGTGATTTTTAACTGCTTGTTGTTGGGGGAATAGATTGGTGCATTTTTTTACTTTATCAAGGTAGGTATTGGACATTTTATCATTCATTAGTCGATATTCTGTTTCATATTGTTTGCCTAGTGGAATTATTTTTCTCTGGTACATTATACAGTATTGCAGTATAAATTATACAGTATTACAGTCAGACCTCTCTATAATAGCAATCCTCTATAACAACATTTCACTACAACAACCATGTTTTCTGTGGAACCGATCTTTCATGTTATGTTATATTATATGTTCTCTGTAACAACATTTCGCTATAACAACCAAAAACTATCGGGGAAAACGATGTTGTTAAAGAGAAGTTTGACTATATGTGCATCTTTCCTTCATCTGCCTAATGGTCATACTACTGTCAGGTCTTGTTTAGGGGGTGGGGTGGGGGGTGCGGTTGGCTTTTTATAATTCTTGCTTGAGAAGTAGCGATGCTGAAGCTTTATGGTTAGCGGGATGTTGCATGTTGTCATCTGGTTTCCTCTGGAAGTTGGGTAATCTATTTTGTTTAGTTGAATAGGTGTCACCACTGTATACAAGAACATAGCTTCGGCATTAGAAATTCTCCTCTAGCTTATCCAACTGTTTCCAATGTAGCTGTTGGCTGAAAAACACAGAAACTTCCCAATTCTTCAACTATTAGTGATAGGAGTAGACTGCAACTGCACTCAAACAGGACGAGCTTGATCTTTATGCAAGTTGAGCTTGGCTTGTCGGAGTTGTAGTGGCTTTATTGAGGATTCACTTCATTTTGAAGAAAAGATTTGCCATCTTATTACATAATAAGAAACCAGTTGGTCAAAAGCAAATATATCCTGCTTAACTTGAGGTATTTTTGGCCTATCTGCTTCTACTCAGAGATGCATCTTGGATAAAGGACACGCTTCGAGGATTAAGGAACAAATCTAATAATCTGCATTATGGATTTAGAATTATCAGCATTGCATTTATTCCCGGCTAGAAGCAACGTAGAAGAATGTCATAGATACAGAGTAGATGATCATGGGTGGACAAATGCATAGTGGAGAGATATCTATGTATGCAGTTATGCAGCTAGGTGGCCTATCAAGATTTTTCAAAATTGAAAAGTAGTAACCTTATCTGCTTCTGCGACTCTTGTACTTTGCAGTTTCTTCCCCAACAAAAAGAACTGCAGCTACCTTGAGGATTAATCCTCACCGATCTCTTATTTACCTTGTCACCGGCCTGCTTTCAAGCTTCATTCAGCCAAGCACTCTCTCTTCCTCATTTGTCCGATATAATTGATATGCCTCCTCAGAGAGATCTCTCTGGTTGAGCTGTCCCCTACTAAATTGGCTAAGTGATATGTTGTTTGTTATGAGTAATCCACTCTTTATGAGCACGACTATATCCGTTTTGGACATAACTATCCAAGCTAACGAAGCATATCTTGGAGTTCTGAATTCAGTGATGTGAACATGACTTTTCGTTTAAGTTTGTGTCCTGCACCTTTGTGCTTAGGACTTGCTTTTTTTTTTTTTGCAGATACAAACTTGTCTTCTTTGCTGGTCGCGTCCAGAACTCTCTTGCAAGACAAGATTTATTAGAGCTATGGAAGAACGATAGCTCATTTGATATATTTTCCGGGAGTTCATCTTTCCCTTACAAGGAAGGATTTCGGAGAAGTAGATACTGCCTACATGTCAAAGGTTACGAGGTGAATACAGCTAGGGTCAGTGATGCTATTCAGCATGGTTGCGTCCCTGTACTAATTTCAAACTACTACGATCTTCCATTAGCAAACGTATTAGATTGGAGCAAGTTCTCGATTATTGTTAATGAAAGAGATATTCCACACCTAAAGAAGATATTGCTCTCGGTTCCTAGACGAACATACTTTAACATGTATAAGAACCTAGGCATCGTGAGAAGGCACTTCGCGTGGTATAGTAGCCCAAAAGAATATGATTCTTTCCATATGACAGTTTACCAACTATGGATCAGAAAGGGACTACATCGAGTCGCTTGGTGATATCTACTTATTCGTAGCCAGTATCTAACTTCACCTTCATCATGTTATGATTAAGCCAAGTGATTTTGCCAGAACTCATCTAAGGTGAAGTTATATGGAGTAGCTGACCTCAACTTGCTTGTGATTGAGGTATATTGGTGGTTGTAATATTTTGCAAGATGTAGCTGTAAATATTTTGGTGTTTCAGAACAATCTAACTTAGTAGAGGGGTGGGGGTATTCTCATGGCAATTGTGTGTGTAATTTTTTTCAAATTTATATGATGTGCATGTAATTAGATTCTGTATTTGCAACATGCAAAAGTGAAGGAACTAATCCTTTATGGGTTCAAAGAAAAAGAAGGATTTTCTGATTACCTTAATTACTTTCCTTTTCCTTTTCCTTATATCAATAACTCAATCAAAATACAACTATCTTGAATTCCAATAACAGCACTTATCATTGGCAATGGATCTGTGCTTTATTAGATCATTCTCAAATTTGTTGTTATTCATCTTCTAAGACTACCGCGAGGACGATATGTCGATAATGTACTGTAAGGGCTAAAAAGCTTTGACATCTTTGAATTTGTCGTTATTCATTTTCGTTAGGTATTGGCTACCTTCCACCAAAAAGTATCAAATAACTCAACAAGACTGCTTGAACACATCTCGACTATTCCACCGGGTGCTCATTACCTCTTCACCAACACAAATACACGATAACCCTACTTCACCAAAGTTTAGGCAACGAGGAAGAATTGTTTTTTTTTTTGTCTCCACTATGGTTTGTACCATCGTTCTTTCTATGAACAGGAAGGGCATGATTTTATTGCCCAAATCTTCAGGACCATAAGATGCTTTGGGTCCAAAGTTCTTTAGTACGTAGTTTAAAAGATGAGGAAACACTATTATCCCACAAAAACAAAATAAGTCATCCGTAAGTACCCTTTAACGTAAAACTTGGTAGCACTGAAATGATAAATGGAGTTCATCAAATATAAGAGGGTGTGTGTAGTCCACTGGTCATGCAAATAATAGAAATTCCAAGGCTACTAACCATCTTTAAACATTTAGAGACATCAAATTTCAAATTTATGGCCAAATCTTATATAATTGAAAGCATACTGTCATACATTGTTCAAAACCTTTCATGCCCAAATGTCCTATTTAATCTTTTCATTCAAGAAATGCAAAGTTTGCCAACATGAGAAAACCCCTCATCACTTCTGAAATTGGACTGAGTAGGAACCAGTATTTGGATCTTTAACTGCTTTGAAGTTGTCAACACTCGTACCAAATCGACCCAAAATGGAATTTCCCATTTCTTTAAGCTTGCCTGCAACATAAAAGAAAGATGCCTTAGCTTCTTCAGGGTGTGTTAATCAAAGATGCAAACAGTCTTCAATGTACTCAAAATCGAATTTGGGACACAAAACAAACACAAAATTCTAAAATATAGACAATTCATTAACGAATCACAAAAAAAAAGTGGGCATTGTGCATGATTGATAAGTGCCTAGACTCCTTGAAAGTACTGAGAACCATGATAAACAGAATACCCATACATTTAGTCCATAACTGTGTGAATGACACACTTCTCTATGTAGCTTTTTGCTGTTTATTTCCAAAATTAGCCAGGAGTTAGCTAGACACAGACTAGTATCCTTCCCGCTCACTAACATAAATAAGTGGGAAGCAGTGTCAAACTATTAACAGTTCCATAGGAAAGAAGCTTTGCCATTTTATAAAGTTAGATAAGAAAAGAAAACAGAGGACTAGTCCATGTCAAGCTAGGAGATTGTTAAGCTCACCAATCATCTCTTCTTTCATCTTTTCTCGCTTCTCATCAGCTAATGGCTTTAAACGGATCACAGTTCTCCTAGCTTGGTCATGTGAGGGTTCCAATTCCAAGATCTTTGTCATGTCTGCAAGATTTTAAAAAACAACGGTAAAAAGGGCCTGAAAAAGAGCCAAAATAGAACTCCATTTTTTTAATTATTCACATATCAAGGTAGAGGTAAGGTCTGCGTACACTCTACCCTCCCCAGACTCCACATTGTGGGACTTCACTGGGTATGTTGTTGTTGTCACCAATAACATAAACCATTTGAGTGGTGTGCGGTTATTACTAGAGGTACATGAGTAACATACAGGGACACTTTTTGTTTATTCTCTTTCAAGGTCAGAGAGTGGGGAAGAGGGAATAAGGAGAAGACATAGGAGAACCTAACGGAAAAACACAAGATTTCCACCAAGTAGCCAATATATGCGAGTATGGATACTAGTTATATAGTGATGCAGCTAAGAGGTATCAATTGCAATGACAGTGTACTGAACAATCGTAATACAATTTCAGAACCCATTGTTTACCAGTAATAGCCTCGTCAAAGTGTTCAAGTTTTTCATGTGCCTCTGCTCTTCTAACCAGAGCCTTTATATATGTGGGATTTAGTTCTAATGCCTTCATGCATTCCTTGATTGTCTCTTCATGCTTTCCCTGTAAATAAAAGTCTCGGGTGTCATTAGTAGATGCAACAAAAACTAACACAGATAAACACATTGATATTACACTGGGAAAAGTATAAAACAAAGACATGGGAAAAGCAGAGGAGCATCGTGGAAATTGTTTCCACTACAAAAGGAAGGTAGTGAAATGTCACGTGCAAAGAGAACTTTCAAATTCTTATTTTTTGGAAATTGCGGGAAAATGGAGACAACAAGTTTTTCTTGTATGTCGCTCACTGGTGAGCGATACACAAAGGATTTTTATCACCCTTCTTTCTCTAAGCTACACATCCTGACCCTCTGTCTTTCCACCTCCCAAAAACTCTGTAATCAAAACCACTCAACCCTAAGCTCTAGTTTCTATTCCAAACATTGAGAGTAGTTAGACAACTAGGGTCAATAAATTCATGATTGTGATACCCTCTCAATGTCTTTTTGGAGCTTTCTAACTACTTAACTAGTAGTGAGTTTCACACTACGCCAGCGTTACCCGTGTACAGAACCCTTATGAGGAAGATGTTAGTGGTTTACAATTGGATAAATAATACTAAAACTCCCTTTTGTATTACTCCTGGAGCAAGAAAAAGATAAGAACACGTAAATCATTCTCTTTCCCTCTCAACTTCGAAGATGACCCTCAAAAGAGAAAGAGCTAATAACAATTATCACAATGTACCAAGGAATCTAAATCACACCAAATTTATAACAAGAAGAGCTGATCTTTCTTTCTCAAAAGATGATTCTAGGCAATAGTCATGTATGAAAACTATGATATTGCAATTAAACGTAGTGATCTGGGCATTGTACTTCCACATTAGAAAAGTAATAACTTAAGTAAGAAGTCTTATTATTAGGTTGAAAGCCAACAATTCATCAACTTGGACCAGCTAACATAATAAATATATAAAATAATAAGCAAGATGGTTATTACCTTTACTGTTACCATTCTAAAAAAAAAGATGGTTTTTACCTTTTCACAGAAACAGAAAGACATGCTATGCAATATCGTGCACTACAGGCTGTCCAAACTCCAACACAATAATTTATAAAAGATGAAAACAGAAAAGAGCAATCACTTGGTCACACAAGTCTCGTAGCCTCCTTTCCGCATAAAACTTGAATAAAGATACAGGAAAGAGGATCAGACAAGACTTTAGGCAATCACTTGGTCACACTAATGAAAACTAGTTTAACAAAACTGAGGAATACTACTTCTGTCTCATCATCAGTGGACTTGTGTCACTTAGACGTACTAGCTATCCTGGTTCTTAACATGTTCTATATGTCTTGGCTTATCACATACCTCACATATCACTACTTAAAGTACCTAAGCAATTAGGAAATAAAATCTGCAGCCAACACCTAACTGGACCCTCCTTATGCCATCCCCTGACCAAACTACAACCAACTTTCTTAGCCCCAGCCTCACCACCCGCCCCACTGCAACCCCCTCCCAAGTCTCAAGACTAGCCAGCCCTCCCCTAATTTACCTACAGTCCTCCTCCAAACCATTCCCACTGCCCCTGCCCCTGCCCCTGCACCTTGGCACCCTGCATCCCCTCATGTTCACTCGTGACCTTTGAATGAATATCGTTTGCTTAGGAAGAAAGTGGATACATCAGTTTAGGCAAGCTCAAGTTACAAAGAAACAAGTGGAAACCAATTACTAGCATGTCAAGATGTCAGATTAGACTAGATCTCCGAATCAAAATCGACAAGCCACTGTAACTACCATATACTATCATCTCAACTCGGTGAGACACGAGAACGAGGATGGAAAAGGAAGAGAATACAATTACTGAACATAGACAATAAAATTGATTAGGTTGTTATAGATTTTGAGTAGACTGAGTTTTGAGGGTTAGTCCTATAATTTTTCTTAGCCAAAGGTATGAGTCAGTATGCTCGTCAATTTTAGGTACTAACTTATGCAGATATCTAATAAATCTGTTTGAGCTGAAACTGAATATTTGCAGAAACAATTGTGGAAGAAACAGCACAAGCAGAAATTATATGAAATCGCCTGAGAGTACTAATCTGATACAGCGTGTACAAAATCACATATCTGCACTTCCAACTGATGGCAGAATTTTGACATTATAAAATCTGATGCTGAGTGTAGAAAATGCATACGCTG
Organism: Anisodus tanguticus; assembly: GCA_034509755.1. NCBI lineage: Eukaryota > Viridiplantae > Streptophyta > Magnoliopsida > Solanales > Solanaceae > Anisodus > Anisodus tanguticus. The sequence goes on along the minus strand of CM067541.1, from coordinate 26,242,601 downwards.
AGCTTACCAGTTTGGAGAAACAAGCTGCACGATTAGCATGGCATATTGAACGAATTTTAGTACTTGAAGGAATATCTGCTGCAACTTGTAAAGCTAGCTCATATTTTGACAATGCTTCTTCATAAAGCCCATCCTTAAACAATGTATTGCCTTCAACTTTTGCATCATTTGCTTGAGCCAAGGCTTTCTGCTTCTCAAAATGAAAGAATCATATTAATAATTGTTGAGAGCGATTATCTAAGTACAGTTTCACCAACTAAGAAGGGGAGAAACATTTGAAAAAATAGAAAAGGGCAGCAGTAATAGTTGAAATGGCAACGGACAAAAACCTTAAAACATATTAACAAAAGAAAGAACGCCAGGCAGATTAGATTCAGGCAAGTACATTTATGATGAAATCCCTTAATGTCGAATAGGAAAAATCAAATGGGAAAAGAGAATAGTCGTTGAATTTGCATGACCACAAAAAGAAAAAGTTCATCTATTTCAGTGCCACTTTTATCCCATGTCCCAAGGTTGAAAAATAAATATAAGCTAGAATTTCTACACAAGTTTCACATTTCCTAATCTGGATTTGGGATTATGGCACTTCTTCACAGCAAATCAGAGGCAATTTTTTTTTCTGGAGTTATTGATTTATAAAATGTAGGACAGGAAGGGTCAGGCTAAAGATAGTGGTTGCTTTGCTATCATTAAACTTCTTAACGTACTAATATTCCCCTTGCGATGTTGATGTTAAGATGATGGCAGGAAAAACTCAACATACACATACAGAAAGTCCACAAGTAAAGAGATAAACCCTCTTCCTACAATGTTATAACCCCATCAGCACAATTGATGAGAACATATAACATAGAAAATTCAAATACTACAGTATTTTTTAAGCAATAGGGAAGCTATGTGCTATAAATGGGTGTATTTTACATATTTAGATTTTCCTTTCTATTATGGAAGGCAGAAAATCCATTTTATATAGTCCATTTAATCTCATTTCTCTCAGAACCTTTGATTTTTATCCTTACCTCTTTCCATTTCTTTTTTATTTATAAGATCATTTCTATGTCACGAGTCCAACCACGCCACTCTGCTTGTAACCTCAATAAGATACAAGGAAGAGACCAACCTATTTCAATTGCATTAGCTAAATGATCTTTGATCAATCATTTAGATAAACTTGATTACGTTGCAGTGTTGCACTAATGTTTCAATGCTATCCAGTGCATTTCATTGATGCGCTTAACATGATTCACTAGAAAGTAAACCGCAGGTATACAAAACAGCTTTCCAATATCAGACTTTCTTTGCTGGATGCTACTTGGGTGATGACAAGAACAGTTTTGGATACAATCAACATCAAAAGTTACAAGAAGAAAGCAAACTGGAAAACCACACTGTTGTCTATTTTTGGCAGATTTGGAACGTATGGAATAGATTACTTCCCCATAGCTGTGCCAAAGATATTTTTTCATTAATAATACACCAAGGAGGAGTCAAGTATACAATAGTAACATGTTACAGTATCTCAAGACATCCCTAGTTGCAAGGAAAATATTGGATATATCAAAAGACTCTTGGTGTTTCATATAACTATTGGTGTAAGGAGAAGAAACTATTATGCAGACAGCTGTCGACACCACCTTGGTGGAATATCAATGAAATGAAATTTGACATATCAGAAAACAAACCAAGGGGGAATCACTAGAGAGAATTTCAACAAACTGAGAAATGAATTCCCTAATTCTAATCATTTAAGAAACTAGATACAGCAATCTCGAATTGGCAAGCTTTTTTTTTATATTACATATAACAGAGAAATCCACGAGGACCAGTGACCCACAGTTAGAAATCATCTGCATTTTTTTGTTGTACAACGAGGACCAGTGACCCACGGTTAGAAATCATCTGCATTTTTTTGTTGTACAACCTTCAATCAGAAATTGATCGATGACTACACAATATACGAGCTGATTAAACTAACCTAAACTCATTGCAATCACTCTACAATACCTAACAGCAGCGAAAGATAGCAACACAAATAAATCAACAAAAGAAGTGTGAGAGAGCAAATCGTCATTCAGCTGTTCCTTATTTGCTTTGGGCTACAGCTGATTAAACTCAACTAAACTTATTTAAACTCATTGCAATACCTAACAGCAGCGAAAAATAGCAACACAAATAAATGACTATGGAACTCAAAAACATTATACACAATGTACAGCTGATTAAACTACGCAAAACTTACCTAAACTCATTGCAATCACTCTACAATGCTTAACAGCAGCAAAAAATATCAACACAAAGAAATTGACTACGGAACTCAAAAACATTATACACAATGTAACAGCTGATTAAACTAACCTAAACTCATTGCAATCACTCTACAATGCTTAACATCAGCGGAAAATAGCAACACAAATAAATGATTACGTAACTCAAAAACATTATACACAATGTACACTGATTAAACTATGCGAAACTAAACTCATCGCAATCACTCTACAATGCTCAACAGCAGCGAAAAACAGCAACACAAATAAATGACGACGGAATTCAAAAACATTATACACAATGTAACAGCTGACTAAACTACGCGAGACTTACCTAAACTCATTCCAATCACTCTACAATGCTTAACAGCAACGAGAAATAGCAACGACTTAATCCAAAAATAGAATCCACCACATACAAGCTGATTAAATTAAGCTAAACTTAACTTATGGAAATCACTCTACAATGCCTAACAGCAATTAGCGGAAAATAGCAACACTAATTAAATCAATTAAAAAGTGTGAATGAATAAAACCTACCTCATTTAGTTGTTCCTGATTTACTTGAGGATTCAAATCGCTATTAGAAGAAGACGACGTCGTATTATCATTTAATTCTGTATCGCTCGCAGTCTCGTATCCGTCCGGCGCCGTCGTTGTTCCGGTTGCCGGTATAGGTTTGGAGTTCCGAACTTGTTCAATCAACACCATTCAGGGAATCTGACGACGTCGTTTTCAGGTTACTGATATTGTATTTTATCGACCCCTCCCTCGGTTCAAGTGCATATTATTACTAACTTTTGTGCTACCGGAAACACTTAAAATAATATTTCACTATTTACAACACTATTAATTAATGAGCATTTAACAGGTAAAATCCATGTCCACACATAGCTATTAACCACTCTTTTGAATTTTAAATATTTTTTCAACTTCAAACAAATATTTTCATATTCATTTTTTATTAGAAAACCTACAACAGCTACCCTTTAGGTGCACACCAAGTAAATTTCGCTCTTGTACAATAGCGTGCAAACTACTTAGTAGAGATAACCTGCATTTTTTTAAATGACATAAATATATAAAACTAACATACTCCATATTTTCTTTTTTTAGTTCCTCACTCAATGTTCGATTTCCTCATTGGGACCTGATTAAATTCGGATTCCATTAGAAAGTCTCACATTGAGGGTAGAGGAGGAAGGGGCGGGTTAGAGGCTCTACAATAAAGGCAAATCTATATTCATACTTGAATCCAGAATCTCTAATTAAGAATGAAAAATACTTATTATTCCACTACAATCATTATTCATACTTTTTTCTTTAGTGTTGTAGTGCGTATGTAAGAGGAGCGGAAAAGTAAACAATATTACAAATTAATCAATGCATTATCCTCTTCTCTTTTAATTAATTCTTTAATGAGAAAATTATGGTGAATATCAAACGGATTTTATGAGAAATCCGAATTTATGCAGGAAAAGGCAACAATAAATCCCACTTCCCAAAGGTTTATGTTAAATAAATTATCTATAAATACACAAAACTCCATTAGTTCTATCATTCGAATATTAATTCACAAAGCTTCTCTAAAATCTCTCCATCATGGCAAAAACCAGGTTTTTACTTCTTCTCTTTATTTTTCCCCTTAGCTTTTCAACCTTAGTAATTTCTTCATCTTCATATAATCCAATTAATATTAACACCATAGATAATCTTCCAAACACACTATTGAAAAAAGTCTATTTTTCAATGTCAATTATTCTTGAAAATACCATAAATCGTCTTATTTCTTCTTCACCTAACACCACAAATTTCACCATATTTTGTCCTACTGAAAAAGCTTTTCTATTTCAAAATATCAGGACCCTCCTTATAGATTAATCCAATACCAATTTGTCCCTTTTAAACTCAATAAAAATATTCTTGAAACTATTTTCCCTAGAGGGTCCAAGTTAAAAACCCTACTCCATGACCATAATATTATTACTACTACGTTACCTCAATTCAAAAAAGTTTCTATTAACAACGTTGATATCGCCGAATGGGACGTTTACAACGATGGACGTGTGATCGTGCATGGGGTTGATGAATTTTTTGATCCCGCGTTAGAGATATTAACTTATCCTAATAATCGCGACGTTGATAGTTCATCAGGCGCAGAGAAGAAAGTTGAAGAGAAGAGATATGGTTATAAGTTTGGAGATTATGTTGAGTATTGGATTAAACATCCTCAATTGATAGCTCAATTAATTTGGCTTATTATGGAAGTGGGATTTATAATTACGATTCTTTGTTATTTTATGCACTATTGTGTTTTGGAGGCTGAAGATTATTTGGATGATAAATATGTTGTGCTCGAGGAAGATGAGATCAAGGTTCCCTTACTTGTTTAGGCTTATTTTAATTAGATTATTATGTTTTGTAATATTCCCTTTTAGAGCATCCTTTTTGTTTGTTTGTTGAGTTGGATTATTGATATGGTATATTCTTTATCATGAATTGATAAATTTTATCTTGTCTATTAATTTATTGCAATTCTCTTATCCTTGTGAATATATTATTTAATTGGTTTGATTGATCGTGGTGTTCAAACCAATTTGTATGAACCTCAATTATTTTATCGAATACCTACATCGATACCAAGTAACTCTATTTACCCCGAGTTATGCAGGTAGAAAAAAATCACCTACAATGACAGAGGACTAGAAGAAAATGTAAGAGCTAAGGAATAGACTCTGCAAGATGATTCAAAATTTTCTCATCAGCTTCTTATGTGCTTGACATTGTATTAAGTAATAGTTCTTACATTTTATTCACTTTGCAAGAACAATTGATTATTAATCATCTACTAAGAATGCTGCCTCTTTAAACTTTGCTATCCCTCCATAAAGACAATAACTATGCCATCATAAAGAACAAGGTCATAGGCTACAATCGCCCATAATGCTAATTCTTTCTATATCGTTCCGATTTTATCTAAAAGAACACTAGAATACTAATGAATCTCCAAAAACAATTCAGCGATTGCTTCCAGAAAATTGGCTGTCAAAGAATATCCAGGTCTTCGTAAACGTCAGTATATTGAATTAAGATCTTGTGGGCATTGGCAATATGATGGATGTAATCGAGTCCTGAACAAATTTGATGAAACCTGTAAGAAGGAAACATTATATCAGTGTAGAGCCATGAGATGGACAAAATATCATACAACTCACGCAACTGAAATCAATTCCACGTGTAAGGGACCAGAGGGGAAAATTTTGATAAAAAATTATAATCTAGAACAGCATAAATTCCAAACTTTTGGCATCCAAGTTTCATGATTCATTGTTTTGGAAAAAACTGGGTGACTTGAGTCCTAGGTCTTCAACAGAACTACTTAAAACTGAGAATGTAACCGTCAAAATAAAGCAAAAATCTGGAAGTTTGAATAAACCTTATTTGACCTTCAACATGAAGAAAGCTTCTTGATAATCTCATTTTGCCTATTCTACTCCCTCCATCTACTCCCCCTTTTTCTTTTTAATGTAATGATGGTGTCTGGGTCAGCTTGTAGTTATCTAGATTATTTTACAAAGTATCTGTTATTTCCTACGAGTTCAGCATAATCCAGTAGTTTTGGCCCAAACACCGTACTTGTATTTAAAATCATTTTATAATGTATAAATAATCTATCATAGCCCAGTAAGCTGTCTTTTCTAGAATCCAACAACAAAACCAGTGTAATCACACATGTGGGGTCTGGAGAGAGTAGAGTGTACGCAGACCTTACCCCTACATTGAGAAGGTAGAGAGGTTGATTCTGAAAGACCCTCGGCATCTGGCTCTTTTCTAGAATCCAAAAGCCATAAACTCAAAATCCTAGCTCCGCCTCTGCCCCCTCCCCCCCCAAACCCCTGAAACCCCCAATTCAGTTGAAAATATGCAAATGCTAATCTTGTTATTTCAAAGCTTATTGCAACATCTTTTCACTCTTTTTTTTGCCGGTCAAGGTATACACATCTTTTCACGTTTCAAACCACTTTTTTAACGTTTGTCTACCAAACTCAATATAATTACATTCAAGCATTTTCATAGATCTTAATAACTACACAAATCAAACTAGGTCATATGGATTGAGATGGAGCGAGAAATACTTCAAAAAATTTATAGATGACCTTTTGCACATGTTGTACAAAGGAGTAAAATAAAAGACATGATTAAACCTTTTTAAGGAAAAGAAAAATTACCTTTAGATGGTGCGGCATGATTTTTATATCAAAGGGCACATGAAGCCAAGCCTCCGGTGGATAATTCAAAAAGTTCTCAGGCTTACTAGTATAGATATCTGCATATTGATGAATGTGGTAAGCAAATGCAGACTCCTGACCAGTGTCGGTGAGGAACGTAGCTCCGAATGATTTATTGAACATTCCCTTCATGTTGTAGCGAGTCTTTGTCTCTCTTCATTGAGCTCCCTAAGGAGAGACTTGTATGCTTCACTTGTCACGCTACTAGTTACGGTAGCATGAAGCCTACCAAGAAGTTCTTGTATTATGTGAAACTTCGCCTGAATGGAGAGGAAGAAAAAAGAGAATAAAGCTAGTTAGTAACAAAAGGATATATCCGACGTCAAGAAACAGGGGCCAGTTACACATTTGGCCAGTCGGCCAAAAATAATTACATTCGCTAGACAAATTACTCCTATGTGATATGTGCTGCAAGAAGGGTTCTCATTTTGTACCCAAGGGTGCGCCCTATTAGTCACCCTGCTTTTGAAGGTCCTCTGAGATCACTAAAGAGCTGATCCCCAAAATATACACCTGAAGTTTCATTATAGTTTATCTAACTAATGTTATGAAAGAGGTAGAAAAATGAAATGGATATATACACACAAATGAGACGGTCTGTCTAAGTTAATTTATCAAACTCGAATATAACAGAATACAAAGTTTCTTTGCCATGGAAAAGCTGTAGTATTTTGTTAAGCATACCTCTGGATCTTTCCACTTTGTAATCTCCAAGAATGCTTTAAGGCATCCATGTTAGTAAATTTTACCGGGCGAGAAAGCATCAACTTTTGTAAAAGCCAACGTGTCCTTCTCCACATCATAGCAGCTGCATAAACATCCAATAAATATAATGAGCATGAGACGGTTAAGCTTAAGAGGAGGATATTGATGGAAAATATTTTATATAGTGAATTGAGACTTAGAAGAGAATGTGATACATCCGGGGGTGGCAAAATTAGCTCAGGAAAACATGACCCGCCCACCCTGCTCAAGTTTGAGCGGGTCAATGACCCGCCCGTTTTAGCCCAACCCGTTTCAACCCATCTAAATATTGGTCTGATATGCAGCCCAAATTCCCCATAGAAACCTTGTCAAAATATTTTTAAAAGATATTTTTTTTAATCCATATGTTATATATAGCCATAATAAAGGAAAAAAAAAGTTGTGAGGTACTTAAAAAATTATAAAAGAGCAAACAAAGAAATTAAAAACTTGGTAAGAATTGGGTGGGTTGGGTTATGACCCGCTTTTTAGCCCATTTCAGCCCAAGTAATTTTGGCCCACCCATTTATTAACCCAGCCCATTTGACCCACCCTAATCCAGTCCAACCCGCCAAATTGACACTCCTAGATATGCCTTAACAACCAAATCAAAATTGTAAATAAAAAAAAAACTTTTTTATGGTGGGCAGGGATGACATAGTTGAAACCAATGATTTTTTTTAAAAACACTTTTTAATGGTGGGCAGGGATGACATAGTTGAAACCAATGCTAAAAGCAAGGAAATTTTGACAGAGAATTTAATGGTAGAGAACCAAACCAAAATGGATGGTCAGATTGTAAAAGTCTGGCTTGTTTGCTTTAGCAATTACGACATCAAAAAGTTCCTTCCAGGAGTCTTGCTGACCCAAAGAAATGAAATATATACCAAAAAGAAAAAGGTGTCAAGTCATAGAACTCATTTTACGTCCAGATTGACAGAACAAAATAACAATAGACAATACAGTCAAAGCAGACATGAAAAGGAAGATACAAGTATCAAACTGTATGTCCCAAGGGGAAAGTTTCAGCTAATTGAGGTCAAAATATTTCAGTGCAAAGTGCTCTTATCTTTTCTATTTACATTCCACCGACACACAAACTTATGAACATAGTCTGCTGATGTCACATGTAAACCAAAATGGTACTGAAGTTCCAAGAAAAGTGCTGCTGAGCATAAATATTATCCAAGGAAGGGGAAAATTGCAGATTAAGAAAACGATCCATATTAAGCCAAAAATTATAATTTTGTTTTCTTTCCGCTTGAAGATACCTGCAACATAAAGCACATCCCTCCATCCACAAAATAAAAGGGAGAGTTGGTCAACAAGAAAAGTTTCTTTCCTTTATCCTTCAGCATCCTTAGAAAGTGTAGTAGCTTATCCTGGAAGAGATAAGTGCGAAAATTAGGTCTAGAAGATGAAAGTTGCAAAACAAACAAAGCAACAACAACAACAACATACCCAGTGTAATCCCACATAGTGGGATCTGGGAAGGGTAAGATGTACGCAGACCTTACCTCTACCTTTGTGGGGTAGAAAAGTTGTTTCCAATAGACCATCGGCTCAAAAGAATGTAGTCAATGCAAAATGTACAAAGCAACTACTGTTATACTTACATTCTTTACAAGGTATCTGGGGGGATCAGCAAGAATTCCTCTGTGAACTAACCCGCTATTATGAACGTATTGTATCGCTCGATTCACATCTTCATATACATCACGAGCATCAAATTCCAATTTAGCATCAACAAAATGTTGCATAATGTCCGCAATAAGGCATGCCTGCAAAATAATAAAGAGGTTAGAAAGCCACTAATAAAAATCTTCAACTACGTATCTAATTGCATTCTTTTACTTCATTTAAAGAAAACATTCTAATCTTGGATCTGGGAACCAGATTTTACATTACAAAAATATCATTAAAATACAAGCATTTTCCTCTATCCTAAATTCACTAGTTTCAGCCATCTTTAAACCGCGCGTTCGGAGGGTATTGATCCATCCCCCAAACCGAGGGATGGGTGTTGGTTGGTTCCGCTCGGCTCTTCGGTCTGAAACATTTCAAACTGAAACCAAACCGAATAAACTCGGTTCAGTTCCGTTTATTGTCATTTCGGTTTGGTTAGTTGGGGTTTATAATATTCCCTCAAAATTTGACAATTTCATTTGACTTGCAGGCTATGGTTGGATTGGCCAAATTGCTAACTCTGACATTCCTGATGGTTCAACAAAATTACAACAGCATACCCAGTGTAATCCCACAAGAGGGGTCTGGGGAGGGTAGGATGTACGCAGACCTTACCCCTACCTTTGTGAGGTAGAGAGGTTGTTTCCGATGGACGATGGGTTCAAAAGGAGTGAAAACAAAGCAGGATTGAAAAAAATAATGACAGCAAAATAGTAAGATGAACAAAGCAAAGGAAGCAACAGGTAGTAGTAAAAGCTGAAGAATAAGATACTATGCGAATATGAACTAACACTACTAAATAGGAAGAAGATGAGTAGAGGAGGCTAGCCCCCTGCCTCTCCCACATAAAAGTAATGCAACACTCAACTACCTATTGCCCTTCTACCCTAATCCTCGACCTCCGTACCTTTCTATCTAGGGTCAATGTCCTCGGTAAACTGAAGATGTGTCATGTTCTGTCTAATCACCTCCCCCAAGTTCTCCTTCGGCGTACCTCTACCTCTACTAATACTTACTATAGCCAACCCCTCACACCTCCTTACTAGTGCATACGTGCTCCTCCTCTTCACATGCCCGAACTCTAATCCTCGACCTCCATAACTTTCTATCTAGGGCCATGTTCTTAGTAAGCTGAAGATGTGTAAATTGGAGGAGTAATGCGCCAACGTGTAATCATAGTCGAATCCATAGACTTGTATGTTGTCCAACCGCACGTTCTTATTAACGTATACACCTAATAATGAACATTATCAGCCACATAAAATTCAATCCAATCCTCAAATAGTAGAAGTTCACATAGAAGGTTAATATCATATTTGGCTAAGCTTCTAAAATCAGCTTATTTTGAAAAGTGTTTTTTTTCAAAAGTAGTTTTTGTCGATGAGACACGCGGCACAATTAATGATAGACTAGGATATGGAGACAGACCTAAGAGTCTTCAGGCTTCAGACTGACCAAGACTAAAACAGAGTATAGTATCGGTTGTGTCGCATCACAAGAGGTGGATGGGGAAGTGAAGATTGATACACAAGGCATCCTCAAGAGAGGAAGCTTCAAGTATCTTAGGTCTATAATCCAAAGAAATGGGGAGATCGACAAGGATGCTGCATATCGTATCGGAGAAGGGTGGATGAAAATGGAGTCTCGCATCCGGTGTCCTACGTGATAAGAACGTGCCATCGAGACTAAGGTAAGTTCTATAGAGTGGTTGTTAGACCAACTATGTTGTACGGGGTGGAGTGTTTGCCCGTCAAGAATTTGCACATTCAGAAGATGAAGATGCTTAGATGGATGTGCGGCATACTAGAAGAGAGACAAGATTAGGAACGAAGATATAAGGGCAAGGTAAGAGTAGCCGCTATGGTGGACAAGATGCAAGAAGAGAGGCTGAGATGGTTCGGGCAAGTAAATCGGATGATCACAGATGTCTCAGTGAGGAGGTCTGAGAGGTTGGTGGTGATAGGTTTGAGGAGAGGTAGAGGTAGACCAAGGAAAAATTGAAAAAAGGTGATTAGACAGAAGATGACACATATGCAACTTACCCGGGACATGACCCTAGATAGGAAAGCATGGAGGTCGAGCATTAGGGTGGACAGTTAGTAGCAGTACAATGTTTTCTCTTCACAGCGGTAGAGCAGGATTCTAGTCTGGAGCATCTATTTGTTCCCTTACCAGTATTATTACTATTATGCTAGCATTATCTTATGCTTCGATTTTATTACTATTAGTTGTTTCTTTTACTTTGGTTAGCCCCAATCTGTATTGTCGGTACTTTTCTTCAACATCTTATGCTTCGATTTTATTACTATTGGAAACAACGTCTCTACCCCACAAAGGTAGGGGTAAGATATGCGTACACCCCCACCCTCCTCATACCCCACTTGTGTGAATATACTGGTATTTTGTTGTTCTTGTTTCTTTTCAAAAGAGTACTTAGGTGAGAAGCAGTTTATGCTTGGCTAATCAATTTGAGAAACACTTTGAGCAACAATAGTGTTTGGCCAAGCTTTTAAAAAGTGCTTCTAAGTGTATTTTCTCAACAGTGCTTTTCAAAAAAGTTTTTGGGAAGAAGCTACTTTTTCAACTTCTCAAAAACAACTTTTGCTTCTATGCAAAAGCATTTTTTTCTTCCCCTAAAAGCTTGGTCAAACACCTCAACTTTGAAAAACAACATTTTCTTTGAAAAAAATAAGCACTTTTCGCCTTGGAGAAGCTTGGTCAAACAGGCTATAAATGCACTACAAAATGACAGAAGAAAACGTGGGCAACCTTTAGGATTCATTTTGGGCATTTGTTTCAGTGCATCAGGAATCTTTAGAAACTTCTCCTTCGCAACATTGTATTCTTCCCTAATTTTGTGATCTCCTCCTCAGAAAGTGAATCATTTGCATTTGCTGACAATCTTTCTTGGTCCTCCAATTTCAATATTTTTTGTTCTGAAGAAGCTATATTACTATATCGACGACAACTGCCTCCTATAAACCCTGCATTTCCAAAAATAAAACTGCAATCTCATTAGGTTTACCAGTACTTACAAATTCAACACAACATGAAAAGATCTTCAGACAAACACATAAAAGTGGAAGAAACAAGTACCTTCTTTACATCCATAATGAGAAAAACTCGTCCTCTGCAGCAAAATTTGCTACTATCAGTAACACTATCAAAAGGGTATTCATATCTATGATCCAAACAATAATACACGAACACCTACAAACACATACGTACATACAGAAGCCTATGTAGGTAAATGAGTGGCATATGTTTTGTAAAAAAAAGCATCTACGCAAAAATCGACAAACTATATAAGCTAGACAGGTAGTTTGCAACAGAATTTGCCACCATAATGATAACTATTAAAAAGGGCAATCACACCTATGGCTGAAATGCTGATTAAAACATAACTAACCACAAATACATCTATATGTAAAAAGATTATACAGGTACAAGGGTAACACTTCTACACAAAAAGCATCAATAGAAATTATCAACAAGAATTTGTTAATGAAATGGCACTGGAAGTACAGTCAAGAGGAAGTTGGATTATGGAAGGACGTAATCAATGCTAGGAATGGTAGCCAGAACTATTGGTGCACAAAAGCAATCAGAACACCTCATGGTACTGGGTTATGGAAATATCAATAGCTTATGGGAAGGCTTCTTTCTCAGCATCTCCTTTAAGGTTGAGAATGGGGTTCACATCAAGTTCTGGAAAGATGAATGGTTATAGGCTGCACTCCACTAGAAGAAGCATTCCCAAACTTTTTTTCTGATGGCAACTTGCATGCAACCCAGACCATCTAGTGCTCACAGGGAAGGCAACACGGGAATTTGTGCTTAAGGAGACACTTAAATGATTGGGGGTTGCTGACCTTCTCACATTACTTGAAAGATTGAAGAATTGCACATTGAACAACCAGGCTAGGGACATCTAAAATGGGGCAGCTCAGACGAAGGACCATATTCAGTCTCTAAAATGGGGCAGCTCAGACGAAGGACCATATTCAGTCTGTTAAAAGTGTATAACTCTCTCATTTAAAAGCTTAAGATGAAGAGTTTTTTGGGTGGTAGCAAAATTTGAACCCAGGACCTCTTGCCAGCTCTGACACCATGTTAAAGTGTGCGACTATCTCATCTAATTTGTAAGGTGTTAGACAGATTACGCTTTTAATTACTTAAGCTCTAATAGTATGATGATTGATTCATGGCCTTGGAAGTTAATATGGAGAACTACGCTACGTACAGAAGTCTTTTTTTTTGTTGGGTAGCCTTAAATGGAGCATGCCTGACACAAGACAATGTCATCAAACCAATTAGCCAATAGGTGTTATATGTGTCAATCCAATTCAGAAAGTGTCAACCATCTATTTCTTCACTGTGCAGTAGCAAATGACCTTTGTAGCATGTATCTTACTACTATTTTTGGACTGAAGTGGGCTATGCCATTCATTGTTAGAGATGCCTACTAGTGCTGGAGTTCACAGAAAGTTGATAAAGCCATGAAGAAGATATGGAATATGGTGCCTGCTAGCATTCTTTGGTGTATTTAGGCAGAAAGAAATCGCATATGTTTTGATGGAATCTCAACTTCAAGTTTCTCCCGGAAGTCTAGATGTTTGATTAATCTATTTTTTGAAAATGGTAATTTTTATGTTTGATTAATCTTTTTAAGGTTAACCTTTCCGTTGTAAATAGTACTGATCATTTTTTGGAGTTTATCAGCTTCCTAGTCTTATAGTAGTCTCTCTTCTTTTTCTTTTTTTTGGTATTCGAGCTGACATACTCTCTCTTTTGTAACTTTAGCATCTATTTACAACAACCACAACATATTTCCTTACTTAATCAACAAACAAAAAAAGAAGCATCAATAGAAAACGCGACACAGTATAAACAAGACAGGTACAAGAACTCATCCTATGAAACCAAATTGCTACCATTAATAGCAAAGGAAAAGGAAAATATGCTACCATCATTTGACACTTATCAAAGGGGTACTCTTATCATTTGACTTACTGATTATACACAATGAAACCACAAAGGAAACCATAGATACACAAGATTATAGGGGTACCAAGTGCATATGTTTACAAACAAGCATTTGTTACACAACCCCACAAAATATATAAACAAGACATGTCTAAAACTCGTCCTTTTGCAATAAAATTGCTACCACGATAACCAATCAAAATAAATAAAAAATCCTATCATCAGTGACATCTATCAGAAAAGGGTATTCATATCTATGATTGAACTGCTGATTTTACACAAAAAGAAGGGCACTAGAGAACATATACATACACAAGAATATATAGGGTTATGAAGTCCTATGAACTGCATATGTTTATAAATGTGCATTTGTTACACAAACCCACAAAAATATAAAGAAGACTTGTATAAAGATCATCTCACACAATTAAATAGCTAGAACTAAAAACCAAGCCAGAAAGATGCTACCATAAGCGGTGCCTATCAAAAGGTATGCTCATCTATGATTGAAATGCTGATTTAAAACAAATAAAGGGCACTAAAGAAAATATAGATAGACAAGATTACAGGGGTATGAATTCCTATGAAATAAGCATTTCTTACACAAACCCACAAAATATATAAACAAGACATGTATAAAAGGAAATTAAATTGCTATGTACATATATTAACAAATGCAAAAGGTTAGCTCAAGTGGCTCAGGTGTTCAAAATTGTCTCAAGCATAACAGGTTTGATTCTCAGAGACAACATTATTTTTTATGTTTAGCTTTTGTTGTTCGAACCCCTGAGTGAAAATGCTGGATTCGCGACTGATCAAAAGGTATTCATATCTATGATTGAAATGCTGATTTAAGACCCCAAAAAGGGGCACTAAAAACAAAAATAAATACACAACATTATGTAGGAGTATGAAGTACACAAAACCCAGAAACAATATAGAGAAGAGATGTAAAAGGAAAGCTTACGAGGAGAGAAGAACGGAAGGGTTGGATGAGCCTGCGAAGGGTTGCCATTACAAAGATGGCGCCTTCAGCAGCACAATAATGGAAACTGAAAAATCTTATACTACTACTAATAATAATTGATAAAATGAATTATGGAAATTGATTGTATATTTGAATAGTACTATAAGACTATTTTGCAACTCGTGACCCTTTCCCCACATGCGCTACTAATAAAAGTTTAGGAAATTTTGAACCATTTTTTATCATTTGACATTCCTTTTTGTAAAAGGTGGGATGGGGTGGGGAAAGACCTTTGTTATAGATATGTTTCGGGTTCGCACAGTGAGAACTAAAAATATTTGAATCTATCTTAGGTGACAAAATTTTGAATTAATCGAATCTTAAAAGGAGTATTGAGTAGGAAAAAAATTAATCAAAAGATATCATATTCGAACCATTGGAAGTTTTATTATGCGTCTCACACAAATGACAGTAGTTGTGTGAGACTCCTTTTATAAAACAAAAAAAAATGCACTCACATCTTAAACTTTTAATTTTAGATTCACTTTTTAATCTCATAAAAAAGAGTCTCACACAATTAATGTCAATTTTGTGAAGCAGGTTAAATTTTTCCAATAATCCTAATGAGAACACCGTTCTCATTGTATTGGAGTGGCACAAATTCATATTAATTAGAGTTCTAAAATGAATACAGGTGAAAAATTGAAGAATCGAAGAAGATCCTGATTTGTTTGTTACAAATTATGCATAGGTTATTCTAACACATTATTTTAAAATTTAAAAACTGATTTGTTTGGCACAAAATTATGCATAGATTATAACACATGATTTTAATAATTTTGAATGGCTGATGACTGCTTTTACAAGTCAACTCTATGAAATATACTAAAAATGCTCAATCAGTATAAAAATAAAAGACTAAACTACATATATATACATCTAAAGGTTTAATTTAAATCAATCCTCAAATATAAAGAGCTATTTTGTTTATTTTCTGTTGTGTAACTAATTCAAGTTGTTAACAATAATAAGATGATGCAATCATACAAACACGGTACAAATTGCTTTGGACCTATCTGGTTGTGGAATAATTGTGTAGTTTTATTGGCAGCCCTTCTTTTGTTGACTTCTAATTGATAGAAACCGACCGTGTATGCACCTAAATTATATATATTTAGGTTTTATAAAATTCTTGTACAAATATAATTAGGATATTAGTATTATATAGAAATAAGATTTTTCATATTTAGAGATTGTGTATTGTATATATAAATACATCTTCATTAATGAAAATAATTAAGGGATTATT
Organism: Anisodus tanguticus; assembly: GCA_034509755.1. Lineage (NCBI taxonomy): Eukaryota > Viridiplantae > Streptophyta > Magnoliopsida > Solanales > Solanaceae > Anisodus > Anisodus tanguticus. Next base: position 26,226,353 of record CM067541.1, on the reverse strand, counting down.
CCCTTTCATGGTATCAAAAGTCTAGGGCAAAAATACATTCTCCTAAAACCCTTGCCCCCTTCCTACTCGGTTACCGAGATAGGCCAACAGACAAATAATTTTTTTTTCTTTTCGTTTTCTCTCCCAAATCCCCCATTCTCCTCTTGTTCTTTCGTCATGTCTACATCAAAGAACATGTTTCATCCTACCCTTGCAATATCCAACATCAATAACCATATCCCTATTGTTCTTGAGATGAAAAACATCCAATATGCAACGTGAGCCGAATTATTTAAAGTTCACGCACGTTCGCATCAAGTCTTTCATCACATCAACCCCTCGGTAACAGGCAAGGAAAATGTGCCTACCTCGAGGATGACCCTACGTTATGGATGACTCTTGATGTCACGATTCTCCAGTGGATTTATTCCACTATCCCTACGGACCTCTTGCATACGATTATTGAACCCAACGCCACGACGATGGATACTTGGAATAGGGTGCGTGATATATTCCAAGATAACAAAAATTCTCGTGTTGTCACTCTTGAGCATGAATTATCCCATGTCACTATGGAGGATTTTCCAAATGTCTCAGCTTATTGTAAAAGGCTGAAGGAATTGGCGGATCAACTCAAGAACGTTGGTGCGCCCGTCACGAATAATCGTCTTGTTCTTCATATGGTTGTCGGCCTATCCTAGGCCTATAATGGTGTTGGGACTCTTCTTCGTCAAAGTAGCCCTCTTTCTCCATTTTATCAAGTCCGGTCTATGCTCACCCCTGAAGAGGCAGGGTTGGCTAAAAAGGCCACAACTGGAGCAACTTCCGCCATGATGGCGGCCTATCCACAAAATTCTAACTCTCCTTAATTCCACTCCAAATTGGAACAACGGGGGTGGAAAACAGGGTCAAACCAGGAAGTTCGGCGGAAAAGGCGGCGTGTGTAACTCTGTGTTGAGTAAATATAATTTTTTAAACAATGCTCTCTCCCCGTATATTCTCCAATAATGGGCCCACCCTACCCGTAAGTCACATCTGCCAGCAGGCCTACTGCCTGTTGGCCCATCCCGCAACAGTCCCACAACATCCCCGGTTTAGTCTGTTTCTATTCCGAGTCAAGGGCCCATTACTCATAGCAAAAAGGGTATTTTTAAACCTAAACAACATTTTAATTTAAATTCTAATATCACTAAATCACCCCTACCATGTAACCTAGTGTCTGTCCTTCATGACTCGAATTAAAAAATAGTCATGGATGATGAATATAATGCTCTTATTGAAAATAAGACGTGGGAGTTGGTGCTCTGTCTCCTGGTATTAATATTATTCGTTCTATGTGGATTTTTACTCATCAGAAAAATTCAGACGGTTCTTTTGAGCGGCATAAGACCTGTCTTGTAGGTGATGGTAAAACTTAACAGGTTGGCATGAATTGTGGTGAAACCGGCTACCATTTGCACGGTTCTCAGTCTAGCTCTCTCGAAAGCATGACACGTTCATCAGCTGGATGTGAAAAATGTTTTCTTACACGATGATCTTAAGGAGACAGTCTACATGCATCAACCATTGGGATTTAGAGACCCCAATTATCCTCATCATGTTTGTTTGCTGAAAAAGTCCTTATATGGGCTTAAGCAGGCACCACAGACTTGGTATAAGAGGTTTGCAGATTATGTATCTACTATTGAATTTTCTCACAGCATGTCTGATTATTCTCTGTTCATCTATCGGCGTGGTACTTCTCTAGCATACATTATGTTATATGTGGATGATATTATTTTGACTGGCTCCTTTGATAATCTGCGCAAGTCTATCATGACACTTCTCAGTTTAGAATTTGCTATGAAAGGCTTAGGGCCCTTGAGTTATTTTTTGGGAATAGCTGTCACTCGTCATGCAAATGGTCTATTTTTATCATAGATGAAGTATGCAGCTGAGATTATTGAGAGAGATGATATGTCATCTTGTAAGTCCTCTTCTACTCCGGTTGATACCAAACTAAAGTTGAATGCTACGTCTAGCACACCATATGAGGATCCCACCCACTATTGTAGTCCTGCAGGAGCTCTTCGGTATCTTACGTTCACGAGACCAGATATTACTTATGTAGTTCAGCAAATGTGTTTATTTATGCATGATTTGGGGATTGAGAACATACATGCGCTCAAATGCATTATATGATACATACAGGGCACGTTTGATTATGAGTTGCATTTATATCCATCTTCCGTCTCTACTCTCGTGTCGTATATAGATGTTGATTGGGGTGGATGTCCAGATACCAGACGTTCAACTTCTGGTTATTGTATGTTTCTTAGTGATAACTTGGTCTCTTGGTCGGCAAAACGCCAGACTACTTTATCGCGATCCAGTGCGGAGGCCGAGTATCGAGGAGTAGGGCTGGCCAGTGGGCCGGGACGGCCCGACCCCGACCCGACCCCGTCCCGAGCCCGCCCCGGTCCCGCCACGACCCCGCTAAAAAAAAATAAAAAATAACGGTGGCGGGACTCGAACTCGGAACGGGACAATGTCTCGTCCCGCCAGACCCAAGCCCGCCCCAAGCCCGCTAGACCCGAGCCCGCCCCGACCCCATCCCGAGCCCGACCCCGACCCCGTCCTTTTCCCCCCTTTGCAAATTGGCCGTTGGCCAACGGCCATTTTAGGCCTCCCCCCCCCCCCCCCCCCCTACCCCTTAATATTTATTTTTAACCCATAAGTTATTATATTTACACTTTAACCCAATTTTCCAACTATAAATAACTCATTTTCTCTTCATCTTTCTCACAAATATTCCTACAATCTCTCTAATTTCTCAATATATCTCTCTACAAGTCTACATTGTTTGCTAAATATTCAATTTTATTTATTCATTTGGGAATTGGGAGTGAAGTTGGCAACTAGCTTGAGGATCTTCGATCGAGCAAAGTTTCAATTTTCAACCTCTCGATTACACGTCGACGTTATGTCGGCGTTTGGTACATTCGTTCCTTCATTAAATTATTATTGTCTGTTTATTTTATTTAGCGCACTTAATTTTATTATCTTTAATTATTTATTATCATAATTAAAATGGAAGGATTAAAAGGTATGTTTAAGGGTAAGGGTAAGGGTGCTTCTTCTAGTAGGGGCAACCAGGGCAAGGGTACTTCTTCTAGTCATCTTATTCCTACACAGGATGATTTTGTTGATACTCAACATTTTCCTACAATACCATTAGATTTAGACCAGGAGCTATTTTCTGGAACTCAAGAAGACTTTAATTTAGACGATGATCTAGATGATATACCCACTAATGTTGATGACAACACACCCACTAGTGCACCTTCAACTGAAATACTTCATATTCCCCCTAGTATGAGATGAGGTCCAGCAAAACGACCATTAAAATCAGATACATGGACATTTTTTGATAGGGACGTAGAGAATCAAGTAGCCATATGTAAAATTTGTAAAAATGTTTTAAAATTTAAAATTGGAAAAGGTCACGGTGGGACGGGGGGTTTAATTAGACACGTAGTAAGTGCTCATCCAGCTAGGTATGCCCAATACCAGGCTTCAAAACCGGGTGCGCAAATGCCCGCTCCATCGGGACAAGGTTCACATACTGATACTGTCCCGGACCAACTACAGGGTCAAATTAACCCTATGACGGGGGGAATTGTAGGCTCTAAATACAATAAACATAGAGATAGGGAAGCAATATCAAAATTAGTTGCTGTGGAGGGTTTGCCTTTTTCATTTCCTTCATCTCCCGGTTTTATTCATTACATTAGAGATATATATAATCCTGCTTTTAACGATTTTCCTAAATCAACTGTTTCGAGAGATGTATTTAAATTCGCGCATGAATATCAACAATATTTACGTTTTTCATTATATCATTTTAATGGCAAAGTATCTATCACGTCTGATATAGGTCGTAGTACTAACGGCCATGATTATTTAACTGTAACTTGTCATTGGATAGATTATAAATGGTCTATGCAAAAATGTATTTTAGCGTATAGATATATAGATGATAAGCACACTGGTACTTTTATTGCAGAAAATATTTATCAAGTGTGCGATTATTACGGAATTACCGATAAAATTATGACTATTACATTAGATACCGCTTCTAATAACAATTAAGCAATTACAATTTTAAAAAATAGTTTAACTCCATCTTTTCCAGACCATTTTCATATAAAATGCGCGTGCCATATATATAACTTAATTGTAAAGGATGGTCTATCACTTTTTGAAGACATTCTTAGTAAAATATAATTTGCTATAAACTTTATTTTTAAAAGTAATAAAGTACAACGTAGAAAAGAATATAAAAAAACTTGTCACGATTGTGGACTACCTTATAGAAAAATTCCACAAGAAGTATCCACTAGGTGGAATTCTTTATACGAGCAACTACTTGTTGCTTATGACTATAAATTACCTATAACTTTATTTTTTAACTCTCATAATAAAAAGCCAGCTGATATGATTTTAGATAGTGATTGGGTAAAAATTTCCGAACTTATTGTATTTTTAGAGAAATTTTTTCAAGCAACAAAAGAATTTTCCGGTATATATTATCCTACTATTTCAACTATGTTATTTTATATAACTCTAATATTTTTATTACTTAGTGAATATATGGAAAAACCAACTTATAAGGCAGCTATTAAAAAAATGTTTGTCAAAATAAAAAAATATTTTATTCCTATTCCCTCTATTTATATTATTGGTTCTGTATTAAATCGTACTATTAAAATAGACGGTACTAAATCACTAATTGAAACTATTTACGATTGTATAGAAGTACTACCACCTCCAAGTCCCAAAAATCTAAATCACCCACCACCTATTGAACAAACTAAAGAAGAAGTGGTGTCTAGCGTAGAACACCAATGCAAAAATATATATAGATTTTATTAACAAGAAAATGCTAGTAACTTACCGGCTTTCATACCATATTCTTCATCTTCAACACAACCTCACAAAAGACATGCTGTTTCTGCGGCTAGTATTGAAAGCCTCGAAATAGAATGTGCGGCCGTACCTCTACTACTAACCAAATTAGCGAGTTGGATATTTTTGTTTTGCGGGGTTCTCGTACCGTATCAAAAAGTTATCAATGAAGATGGACATGAAGACTTGCTTTGAAATACTTGGAGAGGGAATGAGAAGACCTTTCCGACACTTTCATTGATGGCTCGAGATGTTTTGAACATTCAAGCGTCACCAACTCGCGTACGAAAGCGTTTTTCGCAGCGGATATCAAATAGGAGACCACGACACTCATTAGCCGGAGACAACTTGGAAATTGTAGTATTATTCGAGAGATTGGATACGAGCGGAGCGGAGAAAGTGCGGTCAACCGGAGATCAACGAAGAAGATGATGAAAACTACAAAGAAATCTTAACCGAAGGTAGTGAAAGCGACGTGGATCAATTTGACCAACAAATACCAATTCCAACCGAAGAACCACAGGAAATCATCAAGCAATTAGAATAGGTTTTTTTGAGAATGTAATTTTTTTAATTGCAATTTTATTATGTAATTTGCAACTTTTGGACAACACCACAAAGTTGCAATTTAGATTTTAGACAATTGTATTTGTATTACAAAAAAATCATATGTCAATTAAATAATATAAGAGGCACAAAAACAGCCTTGAGATGTTTTTATTACACTATCTTGTTTTGTTTATTGAGTTTTTTTATACATATGTTATTTAAAAAAAAAAGAAAAGGAAAACCCGCCGTACCCCATCCCGACCCGCCCCGACCCGACCCGACCCGACCCGACCCGATACCGACGGGATCGGGATCGGGACGGGACTGGAGCAAGTCCCGCCAGACCCGACCCCACCAGACCCCGCCGGACCCGACCCCGACCCCTTCTCCCGTCCCGCCCCGACCCCGACCCCGCCAGACCCGAGCCCGACCCACTGGCCACCCCTATCGAGGAGTAGCCAATGTGGTGTCTGAATCATGTTGGATGCGTAATATTCTATTAGAGTTTCACTTTTCTATTAAAAAGGCTATTTTGGTCTATTGTGATAATGTTAGTGCAGTCTATCTCTCTGAAAATCATGTCCAACATTAGCGCACTAAACATATCAAGATGGATATTCACTTTGTTCGCGAAAAGGTAGCTCGTGGACAAGTATGTGTTTTGCATGTCCCTTCACGGTACTAAATTGCTGACATCTTTACTAAGGGTCTTCCCTTGGTTCTGTTTGAAGATTTTAGGGACATTCTCAGCGTACGACAACCGCCCGCTATGATTGCGGGGGTGTGATAGAAACCGACCGTATATGCACCTAAATTGTATATATTCAGGTTTTGTAGAATTCTTATACAAGTATAATTAGGATATTAGTATTATAGTAGGAATATGATTTTCCATATTCAGAGATTGTGTATTGTATATATAGATCTTTTCATTAATGAAAGTAATCAAGAGATTATTCTTTCACTAATTAAATAGGAAACAACTTAGCAATATTATATTAAACCCAGCTTTTGAATAAATGAGATTGGCCATAGTTAGGAAACAAGTTTATAAAATTCAAAATAAGTACAAGACATTGGAAATAGATTCTCATAGTATTTGACTCACTTTTCAATGTCGGGCTCGAATTTAATACATCACGTTTAAACACACACCACAACTGTTTTGATTACAATATCACATTTTATCACATATAACAGAAAATTTTAAAACCTTCTCGGCATTATTATATTTTCATTGCATCACCTGTTAAAGTTATTACTATGGGTTACAACAATTGCAGGAAATGGGAAGTAAGTAAATATTACAAATGCTAGAAAGGATAAACTGCTCAAGATTACAACAAACTGGAAATAAGAACGAATACAAACTCCTTCAGATATGCTGAGACGAGTGATGACACTCTGTCTTTAAAACAAGATTGCCCCGTATATATCATTTTACGTTGTCGGGCAATAGTCTCCCAAGATACAACAACAACTTCACAAATGAGCAAAGAAACTCAAGTGTTACTCTTGAAGAACTTTAAATATAGAATACTTGCTAGAGAGGAAGAAGAAGAAGAAGATTTCAGAAAATTTCTAAGTGTTGAATAATTGAACCAAATGCCTCAATTTATAGTGTAAGGAAATGACCCCTCAACTAGCCAACTAATAGCCTTCAATAGCAATGTAATGACACTTATTAAGGGGTTACATTCAACCAAATAATGGCTTAATTCATATGCCGAATAATGGAGATTCAATGCTCCAAAACTAGCCCAAAAGTCAAAACTTTTCACGACCCTTCACGGCTCCTCGGCAATTTTCGACTCGTTTCATCTTACACTTCGTACACTTTTTCCTTCGTTTACCAACGTGGAATACTTGTCATTTGTCCAATAACCGTCTATCATTATATGTCTCAAACGTATTACTTACGTACCAATGTCTCTTTCACTAATGAAATTTGTGATACTTGGCATTACGTGTGCATATGTGTGAAAATGACGTTTCCGACGTGCGGGGCCACAATTGTTCGAGTCATAAATAATGGGATAAACTTAATTCCACATTAGTAAATTTCCAACAATCCCCTCTTGAAAGAGATTTTGGCTCACTCACAAGGTGCCTATTTCCAGCAATCTTTCAGCGGACCGATGTTGCATCAGGAGAGGTAGCTTCAGCTTTGAACCTTCCATAGTTGAATACCATCGGACTTACTTACTGCACGGTGAACGTGATGTCTTGAACCGTCAGTGTTTAGTGTAAGCCAAGTCAACGATACCAACACAACAACTTCCCTTACTCTGTTCTTCGTAATGTTTTGTCCGTTATGGTCGTGGACACTTCTTGGATTCTCAAGTGCGTTCATTTGAGGCGGCATGTCATCGCACTTAAATAGGTGGTCTCCTACAAGGTATCTTGCTATACCCCACTTTACAAGTGTTAGGAACCATTAAAAGTTTCCCCAAACCTATCCTCAACCGTTGAGGATCATTAAAGGTTTTGGAAACTTAACATTTACCCACACTGCAGATAGCACTTAATGTCTATCGCGGGAATGACTTTGGATTGATGTTTCTTTACAGAAATCACTATCTGAAGTGCTCATGCTTCCACCGAAGCGCTCAACTAAACCTTTACTGCTTAGTTTTCCCATTGAACCTAATTCCTGGGATCTCCAATCAGTAAGGTTGGGTTATCACCGTATTGGTCCTTAAAGCTTGGGTTTTAAGCCTATTCCTCTAGACAGGCAGAACATCTAATCTTTGGGTAAGACCTTTGTTAGTGGGTCCGATATGTTACCCTTTGATTTTATATAATCAATGGATATTATACCCGTGGTGATCAGCTGCCTAACGATCTTATATATCTGTCGAATATGACGAGACTTGCCATTGTACATAGAACTTCATACCCTTCCTAGAGCCGATTGGCTGTCGCAGTGGATCATTACAGAAGGTACGGGTTTGTCCCAATAAGGGACATCTTCTAAGAAGTCGTAAAGCCACTCAACTTCTTCTCCTGCTTTGTCTAAAGCGATAAACTCTGATTCCATCGTGGATCGGGCGATGCAAGTTTGCTTAGAGGATTTCCAAGACACAACACCACCACCAATTATAAATATATACCCACTGGTGGACTTGGTGTTCTCTATATCATATATCCAATTTGCATCACTGTACTCCTCTAGTACATATGGATATCTCGAATAATGCAACCCGTAAGTTAGCGTGTATTTCAGGTATCATAGTACCCGATTCAACGCCTTCCAATGATCATTACTCGGATTACGGGTAAACCTAGCCAACTTGTTGACTGCATAAGTAATATCAGGTCGGGTGCAGTTTGTTATGTACATCAAACTCCCAATCACTTGTGCATATTGCTCATGGCATACGGGTGCACCATTATTTTTATTAAGCTTTTGATTTCTATCCAGTGGTGACTTCATAGGCGAACTATCAAACATCTCGAACTTTCTCAACACATCCTCCATGTAGTGAGACTGAGATAAGACCAGTCCATCAGATGTCTTAGAGATCTTTATCCCTAAGATGACATCTGTGATACCCATATCTTTCATATCAAAGCATTATTTCAACATGTTCTTAGTCTCTAGGATCAATCTAGGACTGCTCCCTGTGATCAACATGTCATCTACATACATGCATATCATGACGAACGAGCCAGAGTTACCTTTCGTATAGACACATTTGTCACATTCATTAATGGAGAAACCCTTTGATAGTAAAGTACTATCAATTTTTTTGTGTCATTGCTTCGGGCATGTTTCAGCCCGTACATAGATTTGACAAGTCGATAGAATTTCTTCTCTTGCCCTGGAACCACATACCCCTCGGTTGTTCCATATAAATTTCTTCTTCCAAATCACCATTTAGGAATGCTGTCTTGACATCCATTTGATTTATATCAAGGTCACGCAATACTGCGATCGCAATGAATACTCGTATGGACGTCATCCTAGATACTGGGGAGTACGTGTCAAAATAGTCAAGGTCTTTCTTCTGCCGATAGCCTTTGACTACCAATCTGGCCTTGTACTTATCTATAGACCCATATGCTTTATACTTTCGTTTGAGTATCCATTTACAACCCAACGATTTATTTCCCAGAGGAAGATCAACCAACTCTCAAGTATGGTTATGCAAAATGGAGTCTATTTCACTCTCAATAGCTTTTTTCCAGAGCGGTGCCTCTGGAGTTGACAATGCTTCAGCAATTTTCCTTGGTTCGTCATCAACCATATAAGCTACAAAATCAGGACCAGAGGATTTATTCTTCCTGACCCTTTTACTTCGCCTCAGTTCCATCTCTGGAGTCTCCAAGTTCTGAGAATCTGGAACACTAGATTCCGGATATTCAGCCACTTTAAAGTCCACTAGATTTGAACCATCTAGATCTGGGCAGTTAACGACTCCTGGTTCCTGAGAGCTTTGTTCATAACTTCATTTGCGAGAGGTTATGTCTTTTTCCTTTCTAGGAAAAGTATCCTCAAAGAATTAAGCATTCCTTGATTCCATGATTGTATTCCCGTGGATATCTGGAATATCTGACTTATGCACTAAGAAGCGATAAGCACTACTGTTATTTGCATATCCGATGAAAATACAATCTACAATCTTAGGCCCAATCTTGACCTGTTTTGGCTTGGGCACTTCGACCTTTGTCAAACAACCCCACACCTTTAAATATTTATAGGTGGGTTTCGTTCCCTTCTAGGATTCATATGGAGTTTTGTCCTTACCCTTATTTGGGACTCTATTAAGAATCGTATTAGCGGTAAGGATGACTTATCCCCACAAGTTTTGAGAAAGACCGAAATTGATGAGCAAGACATTAATCATTTCCTTCAATGTGCGGTTCTTGCATTCAGAAACACCGTTCGACTGAGGTGAGTATGGAGCCATCGTTTGATGAACAATGCCCGATTCGGCATAATATTCCTCAAATGGCGCTACGTATTCTCCCCCTCTATCGCTACGAATGGATTTAATCTGCATATTTAGTTGGTTTTCAACTTCTGCTTTATAGCGTCGGAACGCTTCAAAGGCTTCATATTTACTTTTCAACAAGTAAAGGTAACAATACTTTGTGCTATCATCAATGAATGTCACAAAATACTTCTTCCCCCCTCTAATTCATGCAAACTTCAAATCACATATATCTATGTGAATAAGCTCTAGAGAAGCGGTATTCCATTCGACGGATCGAAAAGGAATCTTTGTGAGTTTTTCCTCTACGCACACCTCACACTTATGTTGAGGGTTTACATCGATAGACGACAACAACTCCAACTTAACCAACCTTTGGATGTACTTATAGTTAACATGTCCTAATCTATGATGCCATAAATTAGAGGACTCAAGCAAGTAAGAAGAAGCTTCAATATTATTGCTTGCACGCATTACAGACATGGCGTTAACTTTGAAGAGGCCTTCACAGATGAAGCCTCTTCCCACAAAAGTTCCATTCTTGGTGATTACAAATTTATTGGACTCAAATACTAGCCTAAAACCAGCATTAACCAATAAATGACCTGAAATTAAATTCCTCATAATCTCAGGACATACATCACCTCCTTCAGAGTGATCTCCTTCCCAGAAGTCATCTTCAGGACTACCTTTTCTACCCCAAGACACGTCATAGAGGAAGCGTTGTTACCCATGAAAAACTTCTTGTCTGTAACTGGTGTATATGTGGAGAAGGTATCTCTATTAGAATAGATGTGTCTGGTAGCACCCGTGTCTATCCACCATTGCATGGGATTTTCAACAAGGTTTGCTTCAAATACCACCGCCGAGAACTCCTCAATCATGTCATCAAGAAGCGTGTCTTTGACGACGTTAGCTTATGCCTTGCCTTTGGCCTTGGCCTTCTCTTGTTGCTCAGTCTTGAGCTTGCGGCAGTCCTTGATCATGTGACCGGGTTTTCCACAGTAGTGACAGTTCCGCTTGAGCTTCTCCGCCGCCTGGGTCTTGCCGTCTTTCTGGAACTTGCGCTTCTTGCTTGGATTCCCTTTGACCTCAGCCAGATTTGCCTTTGCCTCAACAGGTTATTTTCCCCTAGGCAAGGCCTTCTTATTATCTTCCTGAATCTGGAGTTTGATAATAAGTTCCTCAAAGGTCATTTCCTCTATCTTGAGTTTTAAGTAACTCATAAACTCATTCCACGAGGAAGGTAACTTCTCAATTAGTGATGCAACAAAAAACTGCTCTTTTGGTTTCATATCTTCCAAATCTAGGTGATGTAGAATCATTTGGAATTTCTGGACTTGGGAATCATAGTTTTGCTATCCACCATTTGAAATTTCAGGAATTTCCCAACGATGAATTTCTTCGTACCAACATCTTGTGCGTTGTACTTCTTCTGCAGTTTTTCCCATAACTCTTTGGCGGTTCCTACGGTGCAATACATCGTGTAGAGTGGGTCTGACAGACAGTTCAAATATAGTTCTTACACATGAAGTCACTATGACTCCATGCATCAAGAACCATCTTCATGCCATTAACGACATGGATACATTGGCCCCCTTCAGCCGTTTCATTAAGCTGATGGTCCACTTCATCTCCAGCTTGTGGAGGATCTTTTGTTAGAAAATGAGCCATTTCCATAACAGTCAGATAAAACAACATCTTCTGTTGCCATCTCTTGAAGTTGGAGCCATGAACTTTTCTAGGCGTTCATGGTGGAATCCAGAGGGTGGAGGAACTGTAACGTTCCCTTGAGCAGCAGGAAAGGCGTTGGATGTGCCTTGAGCAGCAGTGGGGAAGGCAGATGGGTTGCCTTGAGTTGCAACAGCAGTATCAGAAGCGAGTTGTTCTCTTCCAGTCATCTTTCTAAGTACTTACAACAATCTTGTCTTAAAATTATAGGTTACAACAATTGCAGGAAATGAGAAGTAAGTAAATATTACAAATGCTAGAAAGGATAAACTGCTCAAGATTACAACAAACTGGAAATAAAAACGATTACAAACTCCTTCAGATATGCTGAGACGAGTGATGCCACTATGTCTTTAAGACAAGATTGCCCCGTATATATCATTTTACGTTGTCGGGCAATAGTCTCCCAAGATACAACAGCAACTTCACAAATGAGCAAAGAAACTCAAGTATTACTCTTGAAGAACTTTAAATATAGAATACTTGCTAGAGAGGAAGAAAAAGATTTCAGAAAATTTCTAAGTGTTGAACAATTGAGCCAAATGCCTCAATTTATAGTGTAAGGAAATGACCCCTCAACTAGCCAACTAATGGCCTTCAATAGTTATGTAATGACACTTATTGAGGGGTTACATTCAACCAAATAATGGCTGAATTCATGTGCCAAATAATGGAGATTCAATGCTCCAAAATCAGCCCAAAAGTGAGAACTTTTCATCTTCCCGTCGCAGCATTCTGCCTCCGAAGCGCCGCAGCGCCTCGGCTCCAGTAGCCCAAGCCACCATTTAGCGTCTCCCCAGCGATTTCTGACTCGTTTCATCTTACACTTCTTCCTTCGTTTACCAACGTGGAATACTTGTCATTTGACCAATAACCGTCCATCATTCTATGTCTCAAACGTATTACTTACATACCAATATCTCTTTCACTAATGAAATTTGCGATACTTGGCACTACGTGCGCACGTTGTGGAAACGATGTTTTACGACGTGCGGGGCCCCAATTATTCGAGTCATAAATAATGGGATAAACTTAATTCTACATTAGTAAATTTCCTACAATTACTTGTAGAATTAAATTCATTAGTAAATATTCAAAAAGTATTGTCCAGCCACGATCAGATTATCTTTTAATTTTACCATCTATAGCATCTTTACTGGTAAACGAGATTAGGAATTCAAGATAATGAAACTAAAACGGATATCACCAAGTTTAGCATCTTCCTGTCACAGAATCTTTTTAAGCAAAAAGCAGAACTAATATGCAAACGTTTCTTTTCGCGTTAGTTCCTGCTGCACAATGTAGAGCCATTATAATGTCTGTTTCAATTTGGAAGTGATCTTGTAATCTGGAAAAGAAAAGGGTCAAATTTGACCAGAGTACTAATCTGAAATTGAGCAACTTCGCCATCTGTTAGACTTTTGGTCTAATATGACCCCACCATTAGGGACCCAAACAGAGCAGTGAACTTAGAACTCTTTTATCAAAGACTATGGGCACATGGAGTTTGCCCATTTTGCCCTGCTTCATTAATGGCAAGGATTAATACAAGACAAAAATATTAACAGCAAGGGTATGAATAGCTCAAAAGTTTAACGGAGGACAAGATTGAACAATTTTGGATATTACTGGAAATTTAGACCTTTTCCCTTTCCTAAATGAAAGACAAGAATTAAAGCACTGATCATTCCACCAACCTAGTTAGAATTTGGGACATCGGTTTGACTACCACAACAATTCAGTTGGATTTCTTTCTTCTTGATGCTACATCTGAAGCCCAAGCTTTTGGAACTTATAAATTTATGCGTTGTCAAAGATTGCATCGGTTAAATATAATAGGAAATTCTTCACTTCATTGAACTAGTAACATCATCATTACAATGACTTTGGACTACGAATAAAAGTCACCGTATTTAACTCTAGCATAGCACAAGTGAATGTATTCATCAGGGACCGGACCGAGTTCACACAAACACATACCATATATACACACAATCTGACTAAAAACAAGAGAATATAATGATTATATCTATCATGTCCTTTGTCATTTTGAGAAATCTAATTTCCGAATCTTTGCTACTCAATCTTTTGGTCAGAGAATCCTTTCCATGAGAACCCAAATCCACTGGTGGAGACAATCTACTGTATACGCAAAATCTACAAGCAAACAAAAATCAAATCAATGGACAATGCCCAGGAGAACATGATGAAATGATGGCATGCTGGAAAGCACAAATATTGGCATGGGACAGAAGAGGTGGTGGAATGTATTTGGTGGACAATTTGGAGTGAAGGAACACAAGATGCTTTGAAGACTTAGCAAATTTTGAACAAAAGATCAAGATGAATTGTATCTTTTTGTTTATATTTTGGTGTAAATCTAGTTGATCTCGTTGGGTCCTCGTAACTGTCACAAGACTAGTTTTGTGATAAATTTTTGGAGTCTTGTAACTATGTTTTTTCTAGCACAAAGGTTGTGCTAGAGACTACTTATTTAATATATTGAAATCTGGTACCTTCTTCGGAATTTTTTTTTAATCATGTTTCAAGATTTCTGATATTCAGAAGGGGGAGGGGGAATCCACAAAATTTGAACACCAATTTCAAACGACTTGATGGTTCCAATAAAATGGCAGTATTATGTTATTCACTAATTGTTGGGTACTCTATTGTACTTTATAAAATAGTACAGGAAGTAAATAAATATTACAAGTGTTCGAAAGGATGAACAAACATTTAATATTCAGAAATTGAATCTTGTTGAACAAATAGACCAATCTTCAAAACAGCCGCAAGCTTGTTGTGTCTTGAATCTTGATAACGTGAAATCAAGAAACAACTAAATCTGGATGGTTACAACGTTGTGTGTTGAGTCGAGTGATTGCACTCTGTCCTTAAGACAAGATTGCCTCGTATATATGCTTTTACGTTAGCGGGCAATAGTCTCCAAGATAAAACAACACTTTAATCTCAACGCTACAAAGCCAATAGGTTGAGTCTGACGAAGAAAACAAATACAAATCGACTTGCTGAAGATATGGAAAAGGAAGGAAGAGTTTCTGTTTTCTCTTCTGTTTTGTCTCTGTGTATATAGTGTGTCTCTGTTGTGTATATCTTGTGTTTATGCTCATTGTTTTTCGTCATTGTTTGGTGTATATTTTCGTGACTGTTTTGCAGTGGTTTTGTTCACTATTTTGTGCTATTTTGCTATTTTTCTTTCTATTTGTGTCATCCACAATTGAGCCAAAATAGCTCAATTTATAGCATGGAGGAGGGCTGTTCAACTGCCCAAAACATGGTTGTTAATGGCCATTAGGGAGGGCTGTAATGACAGGTTTAATGCCATGAAGGAGGGCTGATTATGGTAATTGAAGGAGGGTGATTATGGAGGAGTTAATCAGCCAAGTAATGGCTGGTTAATGCTTGAAAAAATAATCCAACGTTAGGCAAAAAGGTTTTGCCTTCCGTCACTCCCAAAATCAACTTTTCAGAAACTCTAGGGACCAAACTATAAATATTAAGTAATTTGGGGTCCAAAGAGATAATATCAAAAAGTCCCCACATCCCACAGCCCACAGCCCACAGTGACCAGTGACCGAGATCGGACGGGACGGGCGGGCGGTGGCGGCGCGCGTGTGGGCTTAGCCTTGAACCCAAGCACATCTAGGTCCTCCCTCCTTTAAACACATGGGATACCCCTTGGGGTCCCAAATCCTTTACCACTTTAGAGACTTATAAAGAGAGCAATTCTTCCTTTTCCCACCGATGTGGTAGATTTGTCCCACACCATATTTTCATGCCTCAAACACCTTACTTTGTGGACCAATATCTCTTTCATTTCTCAACGAAATTTAACCATTCTTGGCCCTACGGTCATCTACTCACTTAGTAGAATATGCATGTGTGAAGAGACAAAGCCTCCAACATGCGGAACACTAGTGTTTAATTCATTAAAGATGGGTGGACGCATCTCCCCACCAAAGGCAAATGTCCAACAATACCCTCTATGAAAGAGAGATTTTGGCATACACACAAGGTGCCTACTTTCAGCAATCTTTCAGTGAAAAGATATTGCATCAGGAGAGGTAGCTTCCGCTTTGAACCTTCCCTAGTTTAATACCATCGGACTTACTTACTGCGCGGTGAATGTGATGTCTTGAACCGTCAGTGTTTAGTGTAAGCCAAGACAATGATATCAACACAATAACTCTTCTTATTCGTTTTCATTCTTACGTTTTTGTCCGTTGTGGCCGTGGACACACTTGGATTCTTAAGTGCGTTCATTTGAGGCGGCCATCCTCGCACTTAAATAAGTGATCTCCTACAAGGTATCCTGCTATACCCCACTTCACAAGTGTTAGGAATCATTAAAAGTTTCCCCAACCTTAACCACAACCGTTTGAGGATCGTTTAAAGGTTTGGAAGCTTAACCTTTACCCACCATGCAGGTAGCACTTTAATGTCTATCGCGGGAACAACTTTGGATTCATGTTTCCGTACAGAAATCATCATCCGAAGTGCTTCTTGCTTCCACCGAAGCGCTCAACTGAACCTTTTGCAGCTTAGTTTTCCCATTGAACCAAATTCTTGGGATCTCCAATCAGTATGGTTGGGTTACCACCGCAATGGTTCGTATTGTTTGGGTTTTAAACCCATTCCCCTAGACAGGCAGAACACTTGATCTCCGGGTAGTCCCTTAGTTAGTAAACAAGGAAGTGACACCCGTGATGATCAACTGCCATACGGTCTTATGTCTCCTACAGATCCTGACATATATGTTCAGACGCCGTCATCTGTGTCCTTCCTGAAGCCGATCGGCTAGCCACAGTGTATAACTGCTGAAGGCACGGGTTTCTCCCAATAAGGGACGTCCTCTAAGGAGTCATGAAGTTACTCAACTTCTTTCATTCTTTGTATAAAGTGATAAACTCCGATCCCATCATGAATCGGTCGATGCAAGTTTGCTTAGAGGATTTTCCAAGACCCACCATACACATTTACTTGTGGCTTTGGTGTTCTTCATATCTGATGTCCAGTTTGCATCATTGTGTTCTCCCAGAACCGCTAGACATCCAGAATACTATAATCCGTAGATCAGATATCGTCATATCCGACTTAACATCTTCTACCGATCATGTATTAAAATCATCAGTGAACCTTAGTTCAACTAATCGACTTTGTAGGCCGATACCAGGTCGGTTGTAGTGTGTACAATACATTGAACTACACGTGACCTGAGCATATCGCTCCTTGTCTATGGGTGCACCATGATTCCAATCAGATATATGATTCATATCCATTGGTGGCTTCAACGAGGCAGTCATATGTGATACCCATATCTTTCTTATCGAGACTTTGTTTCAATATGATTTTCACTTTCAGACTGTTGGTTTTCCAACTGTTGGCTTTCTAACTTCAGAGTCAATGTTTCGTGGTCGATTCATTGTTTCGTTTTATCTCGAAACTTCCAAGACCAAAATGTAAACATTTCAGGGACCAAAATGAAAGTTCAGGAAGAAGCCCAACAGTCCAGCAAACCAACTCTGATCCTCTTCTTCCAACTCTCCGGTTGGGAAGACTGTTTCAACATCCATGCCACGCAAGACTGCAATAGCCCTGGATGTTAAGCTACTCACAAGAGGAGCACATTTTACAACCCAAAGGTTCTTTTTCCGGAGGAAGATCAACCATTACACAAGTATGGTTCTATATGATGGAATTTATTTCTTTCTTTGTAGCTTCTTTCCAAAGCAGCGCTTCTGGAGATGACAATTATTTGTTAATTTTCCATGGTTCATTCTCAACCATACAAGCTAGAAGGACTAGAACAAGTCTTTGTCCCCTTCTTTGCTCCGTCTCAGTTCAACATCTAGAATCCCTGAGTTCTGCAGATCTGGAATATTAAGTTCGAGATAGTCAACAACTTCCGAGTCCTATAGATATGGAATGTGTAGTTCCGGACAGTCAGCCGCTCGCGAGTTCTTGTTAACCTTGAGCAATTACTCATTTTTCCTTTTTTCAAGGAAAGTTATCTTCAAAGAATTCAGCATTCTTTGACGCCAAGAGGTGATAAACACTACTGTTATTTGCAGATCCAGTGGATATGCAATCTACAGACTTAGGTACGAAACCACCTCACATCACAACATTTGTATGTGAGATCCTTTCTATGTCTCATACAGAGGGTTACCCTTATCCTTATGCGTATTTCTGTTGAGAATCGCATTAGCGGTAAGGATCGTCATGCCCCACATAATTTTGGCATACGGCTTTGTGCTTAGCTAACACCGTTAGACTGAGGTGAGTAATGAGCAGTCGTTTGATGAACGATGCTTCACATTCTCCCCCTCTATCACTACAAATTCCTCAATCTGTAGGCTTAGTTGATTTTCAACTTCTGCTTTGTAGCACTTATCCACTTCAACAACTTCATCTTTTCAACAAAAAATGATGCAATACGTTGTACCATCATCAATGAAGGTCATAAAGTACTTTTCTCCCCTCTCTATTTTGTACAAACTTCAAATCACCCATGTAGATGTGACTAAGTTCTAGAGGAGCGGTGCTTCTTTCGCTATTCCTTTGACGGAATTTGAAAAGGTGATTTTGCCTCTTCGCCTACCTCACATTTATTTTGAGGGTTTATGTCGACAGAAGGCAACAATCTCAACATCGTTAGCTTTTGAATGACTTGCTATTTAACGTGTCTTAATCTATGATGGAATAGATGCACGGATTACAAATATATCATTCATTTGGATACATACATACTATATCATTCTTAGTTATTACAAACCTGTTGGACTAGTCTCAAACCAGCTTGACCAACATCGTCCCTTAAACCAAGTTTGGGACATGTATCACCTCATCTTAGAGTGATCCCATTCCCTGAAGTCCTATTGAGGACAACCTCTCCAACACTTCTACTTTAGAGGTGGCGTTGCTTCACATGAACAACCTTTTGCCCGTGGTTAGGGCGTAACCGGATCATATGTGATCTGGATACTCTGGTCCACTCCAGTTTCTTTGGCAGACTGAGTGTCCAATTTATTTTCTGCCTTTCTTTAGGCCTTCAGATCATTTAAGACCTGGAAACTCTGGCCCACCACACTAGGTGTCCATTAATTTTCCTATGAAATGAATTCTGGCCCCACTCCGGTCGCCCGTAGGCTTTGTATGACTGAGTGTCCAATATCATCATATCAAAGAAATTTTGGCCCACTCCAATCGCCCGGAGGCTTTGTATGACTGAGTGTTCGATATCATCCTATGAATGGAATTTTGGCCAACTCCAGTCGCCCGGAGGCTTTGTATGACTGAGTGTCCAATATCATCATATCAAAGGATCTTCTGCCAAATAGTGTGACAGGCTCAACGCCTTTAGCTTTTATACTTCTTCCGTTATGATTGGTGCCCAGACAATTCTTGGCGCTTACTTAAGAGTGGTAACAATTTTCGCACAGTTAGTGGATCTTTCTCCCTCGTATGTGTGAACATACTTTACACACTTTTAATAATTACACTTAAAAGAACGGATCTTTTTAAGTCGTTTACAAAATCAATCTTTAAACGGGAAAGAAGAATAGATTAAACTTCTGATTTTAAAGCGTAAGGAATATAAATTATTTTGGAAAACATTTTCATATTCCTCCTTACTTTAAGCCATTTTTAATCAGACATCATTTAATCTTTATTCTTGACAAGTAAGAAAAACTACTTATCCCAATTTCGGATTCTTTGTTTGGGACAAATATATGCCTTCTGCTGCAAGATAGAACCACATCTTCAGCCTTCTCCTCTTGTCCCAGTTGACATCATCAGCCTCTCGTGAGCGCTTGTTCCCACCACTCTTGGGAGCGGTGACACCATGAACACGTTGAACTTCAACAATATCATCATCACTGTCTTCAAGCAGAAAATCACAGCCATATCCAGATTTGGTCACACAACTTTTGACCGACATCTTTCGAACACTAATACTCTTACAATACAATCATGTCTTAAATTGCTGGGTACTCTATTGTACTTTATAAAGCAGTACGGGAAGTAAATAAATATTACAAGTGTTCGAAAGGATGAACAAACATTCAATATTCAGAAATTGAATTTTGTTGAACAAATAGGTCAATCTTCAAAATAGCCGCAAGTTTGTTGTGTCTTGAATTTTGATAACCTGAAATCAAGAAACAACTAAATCTGGATGGTTACAACGTTGTGTGTTGAGTCGAGTGATTGAACTCTGTCCTTAAGACAAGATTTCCCGTATATATGCTTTTACGTTAGCGGGCAATAGTCTCCCAAGATAAAACAACATTTTAATCTCAACGCTACAAAGCCAATAGGTTGAGTCTGACGAAGAAACAAATACGAATCGACTTGCTGAAGATATGGAAAAGGAAGGAAGAGTTTCTATTTTCTCTTCTGTTTTGTCTCTGTGTATATAGTGTGTCTCTGTTGTGTATATGCTCACTGTTTTTCATCACTGTTTGCTGTATATTTTCGTGACTGTTTTGCAGTTGTTTTGTTCACTGTTTTGTGCTATTTTGCTATTTTTCTGTCTGTTGTGTCATCCACAATTGAGCCAAAACAGCTCAATATATAGCATGGAGGAGGGCTGTTCAACTGCCCAAAACATGGTCATTAGGGAGGGCTGTAATGGCAGGTTTAATGCCATGAATAAGGGTTGATTATGGTTATTGAAGGAGGGTGATTATGGAGGAGTTAATCAGCCAAAATCAACTTTTCAGAAACTCTAGGGACCAAACTGTAAATATTAAGCAATTTGGGGTCCAAAAAGATAATATCAGAAAGTCCCCACAGCCCATGACCGGACGGGACGGGCGGCGGCGGCGCGCGTGTGGGCTTAGCCTTGAACCCAAGCACATCTAGGTCCTTCCTCCTTTAAACACATGGGATACCCCTTGAGGTCCCAAACCCTTTACCACGTTAGAGACTTATAAAGAGAGCAATTCTTCATTTTCCCACCGATGTGGTAGATTTGTCCCACACCATATTTCCATGCCTCAAACACCTTACTTTGTGGACCAATATCTCTTTCATTTCTCAACGAAATTTGACGATTCTTGGCCCTACGGTCATCTACTCACTTAGTAGATTATGCATGTGTGAAGAGACAAAGCCTCCAACATGCGGAACACTAGTGTTTAATTCATTAAAGATGGGTGGACGCATCTCCCCGCCAAAGGCAATTTTCCAACACTAATCATCTAAACAAATTCACATGTAAATGGCCAGAGTTCAGACAATGTAATGTTATTCTGAATTCCAAGCTCAACGTTTAACCACTAACTTGGCAATCTAAGACAAGATGCATGATTAGAATGGCAAGGCAATAGCAGGTTATGATGGGGTTAGAAGGGTCGAGGTCTATAGAACACACAGGGCAGCCAAAAAAAAAAAGAATGATAGAATTAAAACTATCAGACTTGAATTGTGATTGAATAATAAAAATGTTAAAACATGGCACCTGCAGTTGACTGGAAAAATTCCTCCAAATCCTTCCCTTGCTCTGCATGACAGAGAAAAGTAGCATTAGTTTGAAGGCAACTTCTCATAGAAGAGGGAACCAGTCCATACATCAAGAGACAAATAGCTTACGGAGCCATACGTCGGTATTTATTACAATGTGAGCATCTTGTATGTTTTAGTTTTTGAAAGATTAGTAATGTACATCTTAAGCAGTATCAATTGCAAGTACATATAAGGTAAAATATAAGTTGACAATATTCGAATGCTAGGATCTGTGTGTTTGGATTAATTCTCAAGATAGGTCCTACAATGTAATAGGCACAATCACTAAATGTCAAAGACATCACATTCTGAAGGATGCAGTATGATAACTAAGTTCATAAAATATGAAAAATACAGACAGAAACTGTGGAGAAATGTGACTAGATATTGGTCAATTTACCCCCTAAACCTGTACGACACCTAATATGGGACCTTTGGCGGAGGGGTGGGGTGGATTTTATAAGTAGTGTTTGACTAGGCACAAAGTTTAAGAAAGAAGGGAAGACTTTTGGCACATACCAAAAGTGCATTGGAAGGTTATCAAAAACAAAAAATGCACTAGAACTTGAGGTCTTAAATATGCATGATATTCTTATAGCTATAAGAGCATGTCATTAGGGGTAAAATGGAATTTTAAGGTTGAAGAGTTAGAAACTATAGAAAGGTGTTACTCTCTTCGGAAAGAAACTAAAAAAGAACGAGTGTTATATAAAATGGAACAGAGGGATACAATATATCCAGTGTAAAGAGATAAACAGGAAATTACCATTTTCATATTCCAATGCCTGAAGTATCATTTCCACCTGAAAGAAAAAAACGTATCAGGCCAGAGGAGAGCAGTGAACTAAGCTGACGAAGGAGATAACTCTCACAGATAGCCTTATAGCACAGCAACAGAATGGGTATCCTTCTTTTTATAGGTAACAGAATTGATATCCCAAAACTAGTTTTAAGCTTCATGAAGGCTGAAATAATAGAGGAAAATCTGTCTCTATAAAGATTTAAATAGAACAGAAGGGTGCTTTCTAAGGAAATAAAATGGTGAAGAGTTCTAGGTGTTTAAACAATAAACACTCACCTGTGGATAGCAATTTTGTTATCATGAGGCAAGAATTCTTATTAAACAACCATGCATGAATGCTAATTGAGTTTGTCCTGAATATCTTGTATGCCTATTGGCAAACAAGATGCAGTGACAGACATGACGTAAAAAAAAAAGGAAGACAATATACAATGACGAGTGAACTTATATGTTTATCTCTAAGCAAAATAAAATGAAACACATCCATATAAACACCATATAGATGGGACATATTCAAACTTTGGTAACATAAACAATACCTTGTCAAAGTCCTTTACAACTTTGGCTTCTAAAGAAGAATTTTCTTCATATTCCATCCACAAGTCACTGATCTCCTTGGCTGCAATTGCCCAACAATAAATGATCAACATGAGAATAGATCAGAGCTCAAGTTTATAATACATATTAGTTGGGAAAAACTCAATGGAGAAGAGAAGCAATACCTCGGGATCCTCCATCTAAGAGTTTACACATGTCTTCTAGTGCTGCTCGCTCTCGTCTACTCTTTTCCTCCTTTGAAATTCCATCAGCAGGAGTGATATCTCCAACAATTGCTGTTCAGTAGAAACACAAGAAAATATTTGTCAAAGAAAGTTAAATAAGAAGCTAACAAATTTTTCAAGTGAATAGCCCACAGGATTAGAAGACCAAAGACAGAGATGATTGTGCTACTGAGTCTATACAAGACATTTATTCGTAGGAAGAACATTTGATGAAATTGAACTATATCTTGTGAAAGTATAACCTCATTTTTAAACCTTACCTTATCAAAAACTAAAAGTTTAACCTCATTTTCACAGCTTTACGCGAGAAAAGTATTTGGAGTGACAATGATTGAGGATGCAAATAAACAAAACATTTCAAGCTCATGTTCTAATGGTTGCTTTATGTTCTTCCCATTGAATTTCATGTCATACAACCTCTCCTCTACTATTTTTCTTTCAACAGTCCTCTTGAAACCATTAAAACTATGAATTTCCATTTATCTAATTTTAAAACTGATGTTACGTGGATCATTCGTTTACATCGATGTACTTGTCTAGAATGGTTGTAACTAGCTAGGTAGGCGCTACTTCGTGCAAATTCTTCAAAAATATACTAAAATTAGCCAAAAGAAAAGGGAATACGAGTACCTGAGCCAAATACTTAGACACACCTGTGAGTTCATAATTCTTAGCAGTTTGTCACTACAAACAAGCTTCATATTTTTAAAATTTTCTGACAAGTAAAAAACAAGCGGTAAAGAATGGATTTGGAATGGGAACATGGACTCCTTATATGGACTTGGACAATCCTCACCTTATAAGCTAGCTTTTGAGGTTGAGTTAGGCCCAAGATCCATTCTTTACATGATATCAGAGTCAAGCTCATTCCAATTCTTTGTTCACCGATGTTGGGCCCCCAAATTATATTATCTACGCTCCAGTTAACAATGTCTGGGCTTGCGGGGAGTGTTAAGAGTATACATCGGATATGGAATGAGAATTTAGACTCCTTATATGGACTTGGACAATACTCACTCTACAAGCTAGCTCTTAACAGAGAGAGTTACTCAATTGGGATTGACAGACCTTAAAATTCACTATAAGATATTAGTTGCTATAACTTGGTAACTCAAAATTAAAGGATGTTGAAACTAATAGGGAGTCTCCACCTAGTATTATTCTATGCGTGCTTGCTAGATCACAAGGTTGTCGGACCCTAAAATTTCACTATGGAATATGTTGGAAATTTTCCTTTGATGGGGGTTGCGTCCACCCATTTTTAATGAATTAAACACTCGGGTTCCGCATGTTGGAGTCTTTGGTTCTTCACACGTGCATAATCTACTAACTGAGTAGATGCCGTAGGAACAAGGATCATCAAATTTCGTTAAGAAATGAAAGAGATATTGGTCCACTAAGTAAGGTGTTTGAGACATGAAAATATGGTGTGAGACAAATTTACCACATCGGTGGGAAAAAGAAGAATTGTTCTTTTCATAAGCCTAAAAAATGGATAAGGGTTTAGGGACCCCAAGGGGTAACCCATGTGTTTGAAGGAGGGAGGACCTAGGTATGCTTGGTTCGAGGCTAGCCCCACACACGTGCCGCCGCCCGTCTGATCCGGGCTCGGGTCGTGGGCTTCGGGCTACTTCTGATATTAATTTTTGGACCCTAAACTATTTAGTATTTACAGTTTAGTCCTTGGAGTTTCAGGAATGCTGCCAGCAGCCAGAAATCCAACAGTTTTATGGCATTAACTATCTAACTACACCTCTTAAAGGACCCCTTAACACCTCTCCTCCTCCTAAACACTATATATTGAGACCTGAAATAGATTTGAGGGTAGCAGGAGGAGAAAAGAACACAGAAAAAGAGAACAAGAGCAGAAAGATAAGAGAGCAGACATAAATAGTGGAGAGAAAAAAAAGAATAGAAAATCTTCCTTTTCCTCTAAATTTTCCATTCTTCAGCAAGTCGTTTCATGTTTGTTTTCTTCGTTAGAATAAACCTATTTGCTTTTGTAGTGTTGATTAGTTGTTGTTTTAACTTGGGAGACTATTGTCCGTTAACGTAAAAGCATATATATGGGGCAATATTGTCTTAAATACAGAGAGCCATCTCTCGACTCAGCCACAATTGTAACAATCTAGATTTAGTGTTTCTTGATTTCAGGTTATCAAGATTCAAGACTCAACAAGCTTGCGGCAATTATAATCTTGGCTGTTTGTTTATCCTTTCGAACACTTGTAATATTTATTTACTTCCCGTACTGCTTTGATTCCAACAATTATATCCAACAATCTTAAGACAAGATTGTATTAGTGTTCAAAAGATATCGGTCAATAGTTGTGTGACCAAATCTAGCTATGGTTGTGGTTTTATGGAAGAAGACAATTCTGATTATGTTGTTGACGGTCAAGGTGTTGATGGTGTCACCGCTCCCGAGAGTGGTGGGAACAAGCGCCCACGAGAGGCTGAGGATGTCAATTGGGACAAGAGGAGAAGGCTGAAGATGTTGTTTTATCATGTAGTAGAGGGCCTATATCTGTCCCAGAACAAGGATCCGAATTATGGTAAGGAGGAAATAGACACTCAGTCTGACGAAGTGATTGAAGTGGGCCAAAATTTGAAATTGGGATAAGTTATTTTTCTTCCTTGTTGAAAATGAGATTAAATGATGTCTGATTAAAAGGACTTAAAGTAAGATTAGGAATATGAAAATGTTTTCCAGGAAAAATTATATTCCTTATGCTTTAATATCATAAGTTTTATCTCACATTTCTTCCCGGTTAAAGATTGGATATTGGAAAACAAAACTTAGAAAATCCGTTCTTTTGGGTGTAATTATTAAAAGTGTGTAAAGTATGTTCGCACATATGAGGGAGAAAGATCCACTGACTGTGCGAAAACTGTTACCACTCTTAAGTAAGCGCCAGGAATTGTCTAGGAACCAATCTCAAGGAAAAGACTATAAGATAATGACTTATCTTAAGACGTTGAACCTGTCACACTATCTGATAGAAGATCCTTCATTTGATAGGATGGTATTGGACACTCAGTTGTACAAAGCCTACGGGCGACTGGAGTGGGCCAGAATTTCCAGGTCTTAAAAGATCTGAAGGCCAAAAGAAAGGCAGAAAAGCAATGGACACCTAGTGAGGTGGGCCAGAGTTTCCAAGTCTTAAATGATCTGAAGGCAAAAAAAAGGTAGAAAAGAATTTGGACACTCAGTTTGCCAAAGCAACTGGAGTGGGCCAGAGTATCCAGATCATATATGATCCGGTTACACCCTAACCACGGGTAAGATGTTGTTCATGTGAAACAACGCCACCTATAAAGTAGAAGGGGTTGGAGAGGCTGTCCTTAAAAAGAACTTTAGGGAATGAGATCACTCTAAAAGTAAGTGATACATGTCCCGAACTTGGTTTCAGGGACGATGTTGGTCAAGATGGTTTGAGACTAGTCCAACAGGTCTGTAATAACTAAGAATGGTACAGTACGTCTGTAGCCAAATGAATTATATGTTTGTAATCTGTGCATTTATGCCATCATAGATTAAGACACGTTAAATAGAAAGTCATTCAAAAGCTAACGAAGTTGAGATTGTTGCCTTCTGTCGACATAAACCCTCAAAATGAATGTGAGGTGGGCGAAGAGGCAAAATCACCTTTTCATTCCATTAAAGGAATAGTGAAAGAAGCACCACTCCTCTAGAAATTAGTCATACCTACATAGGTGATTTGAAGTTTGTACAAAATAGAGAGGGGAGAAAAGTACTTTGTGACCTTCATTGATGATGGTACAACGTATTGCATCATTTGTTTGTTGAAAAGATGAAGTTGTTGAAGTGGATAAGCGCTACAAAGCAGAAGTTGAAAATCAACTAAGCCTACGGATTGAGGAATTCGTAGTGATAGAGGGGGAGAATGTGAAACATCATTTATCAAACGACTGCTCCTTACTCACATCAGTCTAACTATGTTATCCAAGTGCAAAGCCGTACACCCAAAATATGTGGGGCAAGTCAATCCTTACCGCTAATGCGATTCTCAGAAGAACTCCGCATAAGGATAATGATAACCCTTCATGTGAAACATGGAAAGGATCCAACCTACAAATGTTGTGATGTGGGGTGGCTTGGTAGTAGGGATGGCAACGGATCGGATCTGGACCGGATCTTACTAGATCCAGATCCAGATCCGTTTTTCATACCTGAATCCAGATCCGGATCCAGATCCAGCGGGTCCATAAAAATCATATCCAAATCCGGATCCATCGGATCCGCCGGGTCCACGGATCGATCTGGATCCACATGTAAAAAAAATTACCTTGCTAAGAATTTTTTTTTGAACTGACAAACGATTTTTACTTAGCTAACAATTTACTGTTTTTCAATTTTGAAATGTTCATATGAGATATTTTGTTCGTTGTCTCGTTTTGATTGTGTGCTATTAATTAAAAATGTTGGACAATGACAATAGTTGTGGAAAATGCTGACTAGTATTTCCACAATGCAGAACTTGTATGTGCTTGGAATCTTCATAAATGAAGTGAATATAATTTTAACTACTTGTCTATGGAGATGTTAGTCATTCACTAATATAACATTGATTTTATTATCGAAGTTACCTCTTTATTTTTTTGTTTTTGAGTTAACGCGGGGATAAATTAAACTTGTTTTGAGAATTAAACTTGCAAGGATATGCTTAGCAATTTTAAGAAAATACTTATAAAATTACATTCTAGGTTATGAATATATTTAATAAAAAATGGATCCACGGGTCGGATCTGGACTGGATACGGATCTCAAATACAAGATCCAGATCCAGATCCGATCCGTCAGAAATGGATCCGGGTCCGATCCGGATCCGTCGGGTCCAAATTTTGAAGATCCATATCCTATAAAAAGGATCTGGATCCACCGGATCCGGACCGGGTCCAGGATCCATTGCCATCTCTACTTGGTAGAGGTTGGAATATCGAAACATGTTAAGTTGGACCTAAGACTGTAGATTGCATATCCACTGGATCTGCAAATAACAATAGTGCTTATCGCCTCTTGGAGCAAAGAATGTTGAATTCTTTGAAGATAACCTTCCTTGAGAAGTAAAAAGAAGTAATTGCTTGAGGTTAACAAGAACCCGCGAGTGGCTGATTGTTCGGAACTAGACGTTCCAGATCTACAGGACTCAGAAGTTACTGACTATCAGGAGCTTAATGTTCCAGATCTACAGAACTCAGGGATTCTAAATGTTGAACCGAGACAGAGCAAAGAAGGGACAAAGACTTATTCCAGGCCTTCTAGCTTGCATGTTTGAGAATGAACCATGGACAATTAACAAATAATTATCATCTCCAGAAGCACTGTTTTAGAAAGAAGCTACAGAGAGAGAAATAGATTCCATCAGATAGAACCATACTTATGTAATGGTTGACCTTCCTCCGGGAAAAGAACCTTTGGGTTGTAAAAGTGGATACTCAAGTTGAGTACAAAGTAGATGGATCTACTATCGAGTATAAGGCCTCGGTTACTTGGACATGTGCTCCCATGTGAATAGCTTAACATCTAGGGCCATTGCAGTCTTGTGTGACATGGATGTTGAGACAACCTTCCTAATCGGAGAGTTGGAAGGGGAGGATCAGAGTTGGTTTGTTGGACTATTGGGCTTCTTCCTGAACTTTCTTTTTGGTCCCTGAAATGTTTACATTTTGCTCCTGGAAGTTTTAGGTGAAACGGAAATAATGAATATGACAACAGAAACATTGACTCTGAAATTAAAAAGCCAACAGTTGGAAAACCAACAGTCTGAAAGTGGAAGTCATATTGAAACAAAAGTCTCGATATGAATATCACATATGACATCTTAGGAATTGGGATTTCTAAGACATATAAGGAATTGGTCTAATTCCAAACTCATTTGTGAGGTAGTTGACAGTCTCGTTGAAGCCACCAATAGATATAAATCATAGAATTGATTGGAATCATGGTGCACCCATATACCAGGAGCGATATGCGCAGGTCATATGTAGTTCAATGTATTTTACAACTACAACTGATCTGGTATCGACTTACAAAGTAGATTAGTTGAACTAAGGTTCACTCGTGATTATAGAAATGATCGATAGAAGACGTTAAATCAGATATGATGATATCTGAAATATTCGCTTAACTACGGATTATGGTATTCTGGATGTCCAGCTGTTCTGGGAGAACACAATGATGCAAACTCGACATCAGACTTGAAGAACACCAAAGCCATAAGTGGATGTGTATGGTGTGTCTTTGAAAATCCTCTAAGCAAACTTGCATCGGCCGATTCATGATGGAATAAGAGTTTATCGCTTTAAACAAAGCATGAGAAGAAGTTGAGTAACTTCACGACTCCTTAGAGGACGTCCCTTATTGGGAGAAACCCATGCCTTCGGCAGTTATACACTGTGGCTAGCCGGTCGGCTTCAGGAAGGTCACGGATAATGGCATCTGGACATATCTGTCAGAGACATAAGACCGTATGGCAGTTGATCATCACGGGTGTCACTTCCTTGATTATTAATCAAAGGATATAGCAGACCTTTTAACTAAGGGACTACCCAAAGATCAAGAATTCTGCATGTCTAGGGTAATGGGCTTAAAACCCAAACAATATGAACCTTTGCGATGGTAACCCAACCATACTGACTGGAGATCCCAAGAATTTGGTTCAATGGGAAAACTAAGCTGCAAAAAGTTCAATTGTGCGCTTCGATAGAAGCAAAAGCACTTCAAATGATGATTTATGTAAAGAAACATGAATCCAAAGTCGTTCCAGCGATAGACATTAAAGTGCTACCTACATGGTGGGTAAAGGTTAAGCTTCCAAACCTTTAACGATCCTCAAACGGTTGAGGTTAAGGTTGTGGAAACTTTTAATGATTCCTAACACTTGTGAAGTGGGGTATTGTAGGATACCTTGTAGGATATCACCTATTTAAGTGCGAGGACAGACGGCTTCAAATGAACTCACTTAAGAATCCAAGTGTGTCCACGGCAACAACGGATAGAACAATAAGAATGGAAACGAATAAGGGGAGTTATTGTATTGGTATCATTGCCTTGGCTTACACTAAACACTGACGGTTCAAGACATCACATTCACCGCGCAGTAAGTCCGGTGGTATTCAACTAGGGAAGGTTCAAAGTGGAAGCTACCTCTCCTGATTCAATATCTTCCGCTGAAAGATTGCTAAAGTTTGGCACCCTGTGTGCACCAATTCCCTTTCAAGAGGGGATTGTTGGAAATTTGCCTTTGGTGGGGGTTGCGTCCACCCATCTTTAATGACTTAAACACTCAGGTTCTGCATGTTGGAGTCTTTATATCTTCACACGTGCATAATCTACTAAGTGAGTAGATGACCGTAGGGCCAAGGATCATCAAATTTTGTTAAGAAATGAAAGAGATATTGGTCTACTAAGTAAGGTGTTAGAGGCATAAAAATATGGTGTCGGACAAATCTACCACATCGGTGGGAAAAGAAAGAATTATTCTTTTTATAAGCCTAAAAATGGATAAGGGTTTGGGACCCTAAGGGGTAACCCATGTGTTTGAAGGAGGGAGTACCTATGTGTGCTTGGGTTCGAGGCTAGTCCCACACGCGCGTTGCCGCCCGTCCGTTCCAGGCTCGGGTCGTGGGTTGCGGGCTGCTGGGCTTCTAGGCTACTTCATATATTATCTTTTGGAGCCCAAACTGTTTCATATTTACAGTTTTATCCTTGGAGTTTCAGAAATGCTGCCAACAGCCAGAAAGCCAACAGTTTTATGGCATTAACTATCTGAAACGTTTTGCACTTACTACAAAATGTACAAAACGTTTCTGGCCATGACTACACCTCTTAAAGGACCCCTAACACCTCTCATAATCCTAAATATTATATATTTAGGCTTGAAACAGATTTGAGGGTAGCAGGAGGAGAAAAGAACACAGAAAAGGAGAATAAGAGCAGAAAGATAAGAGAGAGACAGAAACAATGGGGAGAAAAGAAAGAACAGAAACTCTTCCTTTCCTCTAAATTTTCCATTCTTCAGCAAGTCATTTCATGTTTGTTTTTTCTTCGTCAGAATCAACCTATTTTCTTTGTGGTGTTGATTAGTTGTTGTTTTATCTTGGGAGACTATTGTCCGTTAACGTAAAAGCATATATATGGGGAAATCTTTTCTTAAAGATAGAGAGCCATCTCTCGACTTAGCCACAGTTGTAACAATCCAGATTTAGTGTTTCTTGATTTCAGATTATCAAGATTTAAGACTCAACAAGCTTGCGGCAATTATAATATTGGCTGTTTGTATATCCTTTCGAACACTTGTAATATTTATTTACTTTCCGTACTACTTTGATTCTAACAATTATATCCAACAGAATATAATTCGCGACAATTTGGTAATTCAAAATCAGTGGCGAAATTAAATTTTTTATTAAGGGTGTTCGAATTTTAAAGAAATAATATATATATATATATATTGTAACATCCCGTAATTTTGGGCGATGGTTTGTGCACCTTAATGTATGCAAGTAGACTCGAGCCTCGAAGAATTTATGTTATATGTACGTACGCTAATAAAGAGATTAATTTATGAAAGGATAAAATCCTGAAATAATTTTTGACGTAACAAGTGCGTTGATGGGGATTAATAATAATAGTTGTATATCCCCAAAAAGTTTATGGACTAGTGTCACATCACGTGTAACATTGCAAATAAGCTATCTAATAACTAGCCTAAGGCACTGCCACACCCTCCCCCACATGCACACCTTACCTTTTCTTATATGAGCAAATCGTGATTCATCTTTCATAAGACTCCTCTAACCTTTTTTTTATACGAAAATAGAAACAACACCCTTTTACCTTAAGATTTACATATCACTCACCCTTTGCAATATTAGGAATTATAAACAGTAACATATCCTCTCCAAATCCTTCATCCATTTAATTAAAATTAAGTTAACCTGCAATTTTAAATAGACAAAGGAGGTTGATCTAATCATTATTGCTTAAGGCTCAATTTAAGGTATGTTAAGGCAAATTATTTCTTCTTTTGACATATTCCATGTAACGAAATATAACCGTGATATTGTTCCATATATTATTCTACTACTAGTAGTTAAGAATATTCATGTTATTGATTCCTATGTTAAAAGCATGTCTAAATATGTTTCTAAGTCCTTATTGAGGCATACGGAAAAGGTGTTGATATTCACAGTGTTAGCCGAAAGTACAAGGATATTATGTTACTCAGGATATTTTATTGTTATTCATGCATTTTCATTTGCATTATATTCATATATTACCCTGGATCCACTTGTGCTATGCACACTATTATATGGTAAATATTATATATACGTAGGGGATATGGGGAAAGGGAAGGCGTTATATACGCACACCACCTACAGTTGGTACAGACTATCACGAAAGAGCCCGAAGAGGCCAATATTGATGCCCTTGTGTGGCCAATACAATATAACCTGATGCCCACAGAGGCAGTTATGGGAAGGAAAATGCCCTTGTGTGGCCAATATTTATATGTATACCGCATTTGCATTGTGCATAACATTTAGGCATATGTATTAAGGCCTTCAGAGGCATTTACTGATGGTCAGTTGTTCCTGTTTCAATTATTATTGCATTCTTGTTATGCTATTGTTCATGCCTGACATACTCAGTGCATCAGTCGTACTGATGTCCCTTTTGTCAGGGGACACTACGTTTCATGCCCGCAGGTTCACGTAGACTTGACAACGATCCACGTTAGTAGGTTGCTGACTCAACGGATTTTTGGAGCACTCCCCTTGTTATGGAGTGTCAGTCTATCTTGGTACGATGATTTTTACTTGTATATATGGGTATGGCGGGGCCCTGTCGCAACCTTTTGATGTCACATACTCTTTAGAGGCTTGTAGACAGGTGTCCTGTGTGTAGTATTCTTGTATGGCCTTTTCGACCTTGGTATTGGTATGTGTATATATAAGTTGGTTATATGAGTTTACATAGTCCTTTGTTGGCTTAGTCCGTATTTAATTATGATTAGGTGTTGACTGTACGATTGGTGGTACCCGGCGGGTGGGATCTGGATGCCCGTCGCGACCTTCCAGTTTGGGTCATGACAAACTTGGTATCAGAGCATGTCTGTCCTAGGGAGTCTACAAGCCATGTCTAGTAGAGTCTTGTTTATAGGTATGTTGTGCACCATACTTAAAAAATAGGAGGCTATCTGACATTTAGGGATGGTTTCCATTCTTTCATCTCATAAATTGTATGCAGTAGAGCTGAGTTATAAGCATTTCATTTTAATCCATCTCGTGTTTATAATTGCAGCAATGCCTACAGCAAGAAAGAAGTACAAGAGTATGACGTCGTTAGATACGGCTGAAGGCGAAGGTACTAGCCGATTGCCACACTCTAGTGAGGGCTAGAGTGAGACCCATGGTGTGACTCCTTCGTATGATTCCCTCAGTTCACCACCATGAGAGGAGATTAGTGGAGCTACAATACCCCTAGTTCATCCACTTGATACTCCAGTTGAGGATCTTGATATTCGTAGTGTAGTATAATTATTGACTCGATTAATGGCCGCTCAGGCCCAACGTCAGATTCCCAGTCTTTCTGATAGAGCTGCTAGCACGAGAGCTCGGGATTTCATTAACTTAGACCCTCCGGTATTCACGGGATCAGACTTGAACGCGGACCCACAGAATTTTCTAGATTAGATACTGCGTACCTTCCGGGTGATGGATGCTACTGATACTGAATCGATAAAGTTTGCTTCTTATAGACTGTGAGATGTCGTGGTGACCTGGTATGAGACATGGGAGCTATCTAGGGGACCTCGTGCTCCACCAATAAGATGAAGAGAGTTTTCAGAGGCATTCTTACAACATTTTCTGCTAGTCGAGCTTCGACGGGCCAGGCAGGATATGTTCTTACGTCTTGAGCAGGGCAGCATGAGTGTTCGAGAATATAACTTGCAGTTTAATTCATTGGAAAGATATTCTCCTATGATTATAGCTGAGATGAGTGACGGGGTACATAGGTTTGTTACCGACTTAGGGCCACACTTGGTCAATGAATGTACTACGACTTCACTGAATTCGAATATGGATATTGCTCACATTTAGGCTTATGCACAGAATTTGAAGGATTGTAAGAGGCAACAGCGGGTAGATCGAGAACGCGATAAGGGCCAGTATAAGAAGGCTCGATCCGTAGGTGACGTGAGGGATTTCAGAGGTGGGCTCAGGCCACAGCTTTATAGGTGCCCATCCTACCCAACAATTAGCGCATCATTACCATTTTTGAGGTTGAGAGATGATCGGTATGTTCAATCGGGACCAGGTTAGAGTTCACGAGCATCAAGGTCCTATTATAGAAGGGATTCTACTAGGATGAGGCCACCATTGGCTCGATGTAAGCAGTGTGGTAAGACCCATCTAGGGTCGTGCCAATAAAGAGCAAAAGTGTGTTATTCTTGTGGTGAACGTGGTCATATTAGGCGAGATTATCCGACAGGAGCGAAGGTGTTAGAGTCCAGGCGGTCGGATATGCAGCAGCTTCATCATAGTCAATACACCCATCAAGGTAGAGTTAGCAGACATTATCTAGCCGAGGTAGAGATAGGGGCCAGAACCACACTTATGCATTGATGGGACGACAGGATCAAGAGTCCTCACCTGATGTCATTACAGGTATATTATCGGTCTTTTCACATAATGTGTATACGTTGTTAGATCCAGGCTCCAATCTATCATACATCGCCCCTTTTATTGCCTGTAAATTTGGTATAGAGCCTGAGTCGATAAGAGATCCATTTGTGGTATCAACACCAGTTGGTGAATCGGTAGTTGCTAGACGGATCTATCGAAATTGTGCAATATTAGTTTGTAGCCATCAGACCCTAACAAATTTGGTAGAACTAGAAATGGTTGACTTTGATGTTATCATGGGCATGGATTGGCTAGCATCATGCTACGCTAATGTTGATTGCCAAATAAAGATTGTTAGAGTTCAGTTCCCAAGCAAGCCAGTCCTTGAATGGAAGGGTAATACGGCGACGCCAAAATGTAGGTTTATTTCATATCTTAAGACAAGAAAGATTATCTTCAAAGGTTGTATATACCATCTCGTTCGGGCTAGACTGGTTGAATTCGGTGGCTTTTATTGGTCATATAGTGTCAGACGAGGGTATAAGATTTGACACTTAGAAGATTGAAGCGGTGAAGAATTGGCCGAGGCCTACGACTTCATCAGAGGTTCGCAGCTTTCTAGGCTTAACCAATTATTACAGGAGGTTTGTAGAAGGGTTTTCTACCATATCAGCACCATTAACAAAGTTGACACAAAATGCCATAAAATTTCAGTGGTTCGATGCTTGTGAGCGGAGTCTTCAAGAGTTAAAGGATAGACTAACATCGACACCAGTCCTTACTATTCCAGAGGGTCAGGAAGGCTACGTTGTGTATTGTGATACCTCTGGAATAGGTCTAGAATGCGTACTAATGCATCATGGTAAGGTGATTGCCTATGCTTCAAGGCAATTGAGGAAACATGAGAAAAACTATCCAACACACGATTTAGAGTTGGCCGCAGTGGTCTATGCACTGAAGATTTGACGGCACTACTTGTATGGTGTTCACATAGATATTTTCACGGATCATAAAAGTCTGCAATACCTATTTAAACAGAAGGAGTTAAACTTGAGCCAAAGAAGATAGTTGGAATTATTAAAGGATTATGATATGGAGATTTTATACCATCCCAGTAAAGCTAATGCTGTAGCAGATGCGCTCAGTCATAAGTCGATGGTCAGCTCGATTCCGGTGCAAATCAAGATGAAGGAGTTAGTAAAAGAACTCCATCAGTTAACTAGTTTGGGAGTCCGACTAATGGATACCGAGGATGGTGTTTTTGTGATTCAGAGCGTGTCAGAATCATCCCTCATATCGGAAGTTAAGAAACGTCAATGGAAAGACCCCAGTTTGAGAAAGATTAGAGAAGGCATTCAACAAAAGAAGATCACAACCTTTGAGATTGATGAACATGGGATTCTCAGGCACCAGGGCCGGTTTTGTGTTCCAAATGTAGCGGGATTACGAGATAGAATTATGACGGAGGTTTATTATTCATGATACTCTATTCATCCCGGATCTACTAAAATATACCATGATCTCAAGATCCTTTATTGGTGGAATGACATGAAGAGGAGTGGCGGAATTTGTATCTCAGTGTTCCAATTGTTAGTAGGTAAAAATAGAGTACCAAAAGCCAGGCGGCTTAACTCAGAATATTGAGATTTTGATGTGGAAATGAGAAATGATTAATATGGATTTTATTACGGGTTTACCTCATTCTTATCGGAAGTTTGATTCTATTTGGGTAATTGTTAATAGACTGACCAAATCAACCCATTTCTTGCCGGTGAAAACTACCTACACAGCCGAGGATTACGCGAAGTTGTATATTAATGAGATTGTTCGCCTTTAGAAAGATTTAGGCACTCAAGTTAATCGTAGCACAACTTTTCATCCTCAGACAGACAGACAGGCCGAGCGTACGATTCAGACGCTCGAGGACATGCTACGAGCTTGTATATTAGACTTTAAGAGAAGTTGGGATGATCATTTACCCCTTATTGAGTTCGCGTACCATAACAATTGTTATGCCAGCATTAAAATGGCTCCATACGAAGCTTTATATGGACGAAGATGTAGATCTCCTATCGGATGGTTTAAGGTAGGCGAATCAAAGTTATTTGGGCCTGACTTAGTACACCAATCTATAGAGAAGGTGAAGCTTATCCAAGAACGATTGTTAACCGCACAGATTTGTCAAAAATCATATTCAGATATACGACGGCGAGACTTAGAGTTTCAAGTAGATGATTTGGTCTTCTTGAATATTTCGCCTATGAAGGGTGTAATGATATTCGGGAAGAAAGGAAAGCTCAGTCCAAGGTATATTGGACCATATCGTATAATTCGAAGAATCGGTCAAGTAGCTTACAAGTTGGATTTACCTTCGGAGTTGGAGTTTGTTCATCCGATTTTCCATGTTTTTATGTTGAGAGCATGTATTGGAGATCCTTCCCGAATTGTACCGATTGATGATGTGAAGGTTACAGAGGATCTATCATATGAAGAGGTTCATATTCCTATCTTAGATCGACAAGTCCGCAAGCTAAGGACTAAAGAAGTAGCTTCTGTGAAAGTTCTATGGCGAAATAGGAACGTGGAAGAGATGACATGGGAGGCGAGGCGAAAAAGGAAATGATGCACAAGTATCCACACCTATTCCAGACTAACATCGAGGTTCCAAGAGAAGCATAAGGTAAATTTCAATTCCTAATATTATAATTAATGTTTGCGTACCATGTGAGGTCTAATGTAGTGATGTATGTTACCTTATATAGCCATGAAAAAGGTAGTTGTATTTCGTGGATATGTACATGGATTAGATATGTCACCCCAACATTCGAGGATGAATGTTTCTAAGGGGGGAATGATGTAACATCCCGTAATTTTGGGCGATGATTTGCGCACCTAAACGTATGCAAGTAGATCCGAGCCTCGGGGAATTTATGTTATATTTACGTATGCTAATAAAGAGATTAGTATATGAAAGGATAAAACCCGAAATAATTTTGGACGTAACAAGTGTGACGATGAGGATTAATAATAATAGTTGTATATCCCCAAAGAGGTTATGGACTAGTGTCATATCACAAAATTATGACATTGAGTATAAGAAGGTTTTATAAATCATCAAGATTTAAGTGAATTGGGATCACGAAATTAATTGTGTGTATAATTAATTAATTATGGGATTGATTAATCTTAATGGGGACAAGCTTAGTGGGGTACATCACGTGTAACATTGCAAATAAGCTATCTAATGACTAGCCTAAGGCACTGCCACGCCCTCCCCCACATGCACACCTTACCTTTTCTTATATGAGCAAATCGTGATTCATCGTTCATAAGACTCCTCCAACCTTTTTTTATACGAAAACAGAAACAACACCCTTTTACCTTAAGATTTACATATCACTCACCCTTTGCAGTATTAGGAATTAGAAATAGTAACATCCTCTCCAAATCCTTCATCCATTTAATTAAAAATAAGTTAACATGCAATTTTAAATAGACAAAGGAGGTTGATCTAATCATTATTGCTTAAGGCTCAATTTAAGGTATGTTAAGGCAAATTATTTCTTCTTTTGGCATGTTCCATGTAATGAAATATAACCGTGATATTGTTCCATAAATTATTCTACTCCTAGTAGTTAAGAATATTCATGTTATTGATTCCTATGTTTAAAACATGTCTAAATATGTTTCTAAGTCCTTATTGAGGCATATGGAAAATGTGTTGATATTCACAGTGTTAGCCGAAGGTGCAAGGATATTATGTCACTCAGGATGTTTTATTGTTATTCATGCATTTTCATTTGCATTATATTCATATATTATCCTGGACCCACTTGTGCTATGCATACTACTATATGGTAAATATTATATATACGTAGGGGATATGGGGAAAGGGAAGGTGTTATATACGCACACCACCCGCAGCTAGTACAGACTATCACGAAAGAGCCCGAAGAGGCCAATATTGATGCCCTTGTGTGGCCAATACGATATAACATGATGCCCACAGAGGCGGTTATGGGAAGGAAGATACCCTTGTGTGGCTAATATTTATATGTATACCGCATTTGCATTGTGCCTAACATTTAGGTATATGTATTAGGGCCCTCAGAGGTATTTACTGCTGGTCAGTTGTTCCTGTTTCAGTTATTATTGCATTCTTGTTATGCTATTGTTCATGCCTGACATACTCAGTACATCAGTCGTAATGACGTCCCTTTTGTCGGGGGATGCTGTGTTTCATGCCCGCAGGTTCACGTAGACCGAACGACGATCCACGTTAGTAGGATTTTTGGAGCACTCCCCTTATTTCGGAGTGCCAGTCTATCTTGGTACGGTGATTTTTTGCTTGTATATATGGGTATGGCAGGGCCCTGTCCTGACCTTTTGATGTCACATACTCTTTAGAGGCTTGTAGACACGTGTCATGTGTGTAGTATTCTTGTATGGCCTTGTCGGCCTTGGTATTGGTATGTATATATATAAGTTGTTTATCTGATTTTACATTGTCCTTTTTCAGCTTAGTCCGTATATAATTATGATTATGTGTTGACTGTACGATTGGTGGTACCCGACGGGTGGGATCCGGGTGCTCGTCGCGGCCCTCAGGTTTGGGTCGTGACATATATATATATATATGGGTCTTGCTAACCTATTACATGAAGGCAATAGATTAGCAATGTCCCCATATTTACATTCTCTTAAATGCCCTTACTAGCACATCAACAACTCACTAATATGACTGGTTTTTTCGTCTTCTTATCCAAAATTTTAATCTAAAACCTTTCTTATCTTCTCTCCCTCGTCAATGATGATTCAAATTACCCTGAACAAATTAAATAAAAATGAAGGTAAAACTAAATAAATGAATTGTCACGGAAAAGCTTATTTCTAGAACATTAGTGTTGTTTGGTTGATTTGTGGAGAGGACCAAAAAAAAAAAAGAACGAATGAGATATGGACCTGTTGGTTTGGCCGTTTGGGTATTCTGAAAGTGAAATTGATTGACCAAATCTCAATTTAAAATGCATAAATGTTGGAATTTACTAATGTGGAAATAAGTTTATCCTATTATTTATGACTCGAACAATTGGGCCCCGCACGTCGGAAATATCGTTTCCACACACGTGCAATCTTAGTGTCAAATATCGTAAATTTCGTTAATAAAAGAGATATTGGTACGTAAGTGAAATGTTTGAGACATAGAATGATGGACGATTATTTGCTAAATGACAAGTGTTCCACGTTAGTAAACAAAGGAATGATTGTGCGAAGTGTAAGATGGTACGGGTCGAAAAAGGGCCGGGGAGCCGAGAAGGGCAACAGTGCCTCCCGGACTGGGCCGCGACGCCCCCTAACAGCGCCACGGCGCCGGACTGACAGTGAACGTCATGGGTTTTCTGGTTCAATTAGTGCCGCGACGCTAATGTGGCAGAGCCGCAACGCTTCATTGGCAGTGACTGCTCGACGGGATCACAAAAGGTTTGGCTGTTGAGGGGGTTTCAATGGCATTGAATCCACCCAATAATGGCCATTACTTGGACCATTATGTTGGTGCATTACTTGAGGGTTAAATGTCATCCATTACATGGCAATTGATTGCTATTATGGGGCATTTGAAAGACCATCTTGCATACCTATAAATTGAAGCCTTGGCTCAATTCTATAGAAGAACATCTATGAACATATGAACAGAAAAAGCAAGTTCACAACACTACAAAGAGATCAGATTTTCCTGATATCAATCCTTCTCTTAGCAATCTTCATTATTCGTGTTCTTCGCTGAGATCATTTGTGTAGGCTTTGCACACTTGATAGTTTATTGTTTCATCTTGGGAGACTATTTTCTACACTTCCGTAAAGCCTATATACGGGGGCACTCTTATCTTAAAGACAGAGAGCCATCTCTCGACTCAGCCGGTGGTGTTGTGGTTTATCTAATTGGTTTCTAAGTGTTTCAGGTGTTAACTTATCAGACGAAGGACTCTAACCGTTCGTATTCTCAGTGGATCTACAAGCCACAAGTGTAGCAGTTCATGCTCTTACATTTCCGAATACAAGTTCTATATTTGATGTTTCATTCAAGATCAAGATATTGACAACTTGTTGTTGTCCTTATTGTTGTTTATCCTTTCGATCACTGTAATAGTTATTTACTATTTCCGTTGTTGCTTTACATATTCCAACAATTTTAAGACAATATTTGTATTAGTGATTCGAAAGATGTTGGTCGACAAGTGTGTGATCAAACCTGGCTGTGGTTTTCTTCTTGAAAACAGTTATGTTGAAAGTTTTGTTAACAGTTCAAACAACAACCGTGCTTTCAAGATTGGTTCTAGTTATGGATCTCTCTTTGACGATAGTTACAAGTCTGTTTCCGTCAAAGGTGGGATATCTGGATCTGATGCTGAGCTTCAAGATACTGCTGATAGTCATACTAGTACGGCTAAAGATCAAGGACGAGTTAGTGTCACTGCTCCCGAGAGTGGTGGAAACAAGTGCCCATGAGAGGCTGAGGATGTCAACTGGGACAAGAGGAGAAGGCTGAAGATGATGTTCTATCATATAGCAAAAGTCCTATATCTGTCCTAGACACAGGATCCGAATTATGGTAAGGAGGATTTGGACACTCAGTATAACTGAAGTGGGCCAGAATCCAAAAGGTCTAAGTTAATCCTTCCTTATCAATAAAATATTTAGTTAATATCTTAATAAAAGTGTGTAAAGCAAGGCTGGGAATATGAAAGTGTTTTCATTAAAAACTTATATTCCCTACACTCTAAAATCAAATATTGAATCTCCTTCCTTCCTGGTTAAAGATTGGACTATTGTAAACTAAACTTAAA
The DNA here is from genome assembly GCA_034509755.1 of Anisodus tanguticus. Taxonomy (NCBI): domain Eukaryota; kingdom Viridiplantae; phylum Streptophyta; class Magnoliopsida; order Solanales; family Solanaceae; genus Anisodus; species Anisodus tanguticus. Next base: position 26,184,595 of record CM067541.1, on the reverse strand, counting down.
AGATCCATTCTTTTTGGTGTAATTATTAAAAGTGTGTAAAGTATGTTCGCATATACGAATGAGAGAGATCAACTGACTGTGAGAAAATAGTTACCACTCTTAAGTAAGAGCCATGGATTTCCCTAGGCACCAATCACCAGGGAAGAAGACTAAAAGATAATGGCTTATCTTAAGACGTTGAACCTGTCACACTATCTGACAGAAGACCATTCATTTGATAGGATGATATTGGACACTCAGTCAACAAAGCCTACGAGCGACTGGAGTGAGCCAGAATTTAGTTGACAGAAAAGTAATGGACACCTAGTGAGGTGGGCCAGAGTTTTCGGGTCTTAAATGATCTGAAGGCCAAAAGAAAGGCAGAAAAGTAATTGGACACTCAGTTTGCTAAAGCAACTGGAGTGGGCTAGAGTATCCAGATCACATATGATCTGGTTACGCCCTAACCACGGGCAAGAGGTTGTTCATGTGAAGCAACGCCACCTCTAAAGTAGAAGGGGTTTAAGAGGTTGTCCTCAATAGGACTTCAGGGAATGGGAACACTCTAAAAGAAGGTGATACATGTCCCAAACTTGGTTTAAGGGACGCTGTTGGTCAAGCTGATTTGAGACTAGTCCAATAGGTCTATAATAACTAAGAATGGTATAGTATGTCTGTAGCTAAATGAATGATATATTTGTAATCTGTGCATCTATGCCATCAAAGATTAAGACATGTTAAATAGAAAGTCATTCAAAAGCTAACGAAGTTGAGATTGTTGCCTTCTGTCGACATAAACCCTCAAAATGAATGTGAGGTAGGCGAAGAGGCAAAATCACCTTTCCATTCCGTCAAAGGAATAGCGAAAGAAGCACCGCTCCTCTAGAACTTAGTCACACCTACATGGGTGATTTAAAGTTTATACAAAATAGAGGGGGAGACAAGTACTTTGTGACCTTCATTGATGATGGTACAACGTATTGCATCCTCTGTTTGTAGAAAAGCAAAAATGAAGTTGTTGAAGAAGATAAGCACTACAAAGCAGAAGTTGAAAATCAACTAAGCTTACGGATTGAGGAATTCGTAGTGATAGAGGGGGAGAATGTGAAGCATCGTTCATTAAACGACTGCTCATTACTCACCTCAGTCTAACAGTATTAGCGAAGCACAAGCCGTACGCACAAAATATGTAGGGCAAAGTGATCCTTACCGCTAATGTGATTCTCAACAGAACTACGCATAAGGATAAAGATAACACTCAGTGTGAAACATGGAAAGGATCCCAAATGTTGTGGGGTGGCTTGGTAGAGATTGGAATACCGAAACAGGTCAAGTTGGACCTAAGACTGTAGATTGCATATCCACTAGATCTGCAAATAACAGTAGTGCTTATCGCCTTATGGTGTTAAAAAATGCTGAATTCTTTGAAGATAACTTTCCTTGAGAATGGAAAAAGAAGTAATTGCTCGAGGTTAACAAGAACCCGCGAGTGCCTGACTATCCGGAACCAGACGTTCCAGAGTTGCAGGACTCGGAAGTTGCTGATTATCCAGAACTTAATGTTCTAGATCTACAGAACTCAGGATTTCTAGATGTTTAACCAGACGACGCAAAGAGGGGACAAAGACTTGTTCCAGGCCTTCTAACTTGTATGGTTGAGAAAGAACCATGGACAATTAACAAATAATTATCATCTCCAGAAGCACTGCTTTGGAAAGAAGCTACAAAGAGAAATAGATTCCATCATATAGAACTATATTTGTGTAATAGTTGATCTTCCTCCGGAAAAAGAACTTTTGGGTTGTAAAAGTGGATACTCAAAATTGAGTACAAAGTATATGGATCTATTGACGAGTATAAGGCCTCGGCTAGTTGTACATGTGCTCCCTTGTGAATAGCTTAACATCCAGGGTCATTGCAGTCTTGCATGACATGGATGTTGAAACAACATTCCTAACTGGAGAGTTGGAAGGGGAGGATCAGAGTTGGTTTGTTGGACTGTTGGGCTTCTTCCTGAACTTTCATTTTGGTCCCTGAAATATTTACATTTTGGTCCTGGAAGTTTCAGATAAAACAGAAACAATGTATCTGACAACAGAAATAATGAATCTGAAAACAGAAACATTGACTCTGAAGTTAGAAAGCCAACAGGTGGGAAAAACCAACAGTCTGAAAATGGAAGTTATATTGAAACAAAAGATATGGGTATCACATATGACATCTTAGGAAATGGATTTCTAAGACATCTAACGGACTGGTCTAACTCCAAACTCAGTTGGGAGATAGTTGACGGTCTCGTTGAAGCCACCAATGGATATGAATCATAGAACTGATTGGAATCATGGTGCACCCATATATGATGAGCGATATGTGCAGGTCACATGTATTTCAATGTATTATACACACTACAACCGACCTAGTATCGACCTACAAAGCAGATCAGTTGAACTAAGGTTCACTCATGATTCTGGAAATAATTGATAGAAGGCGTTAAATCGGATATGACGATATTGGAAATATTCGATTATCTACAGATTATGGTATTCTGGATATCCAGCGATTCTGGTAGAACACAATGATGCAAACTGGACATCAAATATGAAGAACACCAAAGCCATAAGTAAATGTGTGTGGTGGGTCTTGAAAAATCCTCTAAGACAACTTGCGTCGGCCGATTCATGATGGAATCGGGGTTTATCTCTTTAAAAAAGCGTGAAGGAAGTTGAGTAACTTCACGACTCCTTAGAGAACGTCCCTTATTCGGAGAAACACGTGCCTTCAGCAGCTATACATTGTGGCTAGCCAGTCGACTTCAAGAAGGGCACGAATGACGGTATCTGGACATATCTGTCGGATCTGTCGGAGACATGAGATTGTATGACAGTTGATCATCACGGGTGTCACTTCCTTGATTACTAATCAAATGATATGGCAGACCCTTTAACTAAGGGACTACCCGAAGATCAAGAGTTCTGCATGTCTAGGGAATGGGCTTAAAACCCAAACAATACGAACCTTTGCGTTGGTAACCCAACCATACTGACTGGAGATCCCAAGAATTTGGTTCAATGGGAAAACTAAGCTGCAAAAAGGTTTAGTTGAGCGCTTCGGTGGAAGCAAGAGCACTTCAGATTATGACTTCTGTTAAGACACATGAATCCAAGGCCGTTTCCGCGATAGACATTAAAGTGCTACCTGCATGGTGGGTAAAGGTTAAGCTTCCAAACCTTTAACGATCCTCAAACGGTTGAGGTTAAGGTTGGGGAAACTTTTAATGATTCCTAACACTTGTGAAGTGGGTATAGCAGGATACCTTGTAAGAGATCACCTATTTAAGTGCAAGGACATGCCGCTTCAAATGAATGCACTTAAGAATCCAAGTGTGTCCACGGCCACAACGGACAGAACTAAAGAAGAAATGAATAAATGAGAGTTATTGTGTTGGTACCGTTGTCTTGGCTTACATTAAACACTGACGGTTCAAGACATCACGTCCACCGCGCAGTAAGTAAGTCTGATGGTATTCAACTAGGGAAGGTTTAAAGCGGAAGCTACCTCTCCTGATGTAATATCTTTTCGCTGAAAGATTGCTGAAAGTATGCACCTTCTGTGTGTGCCAACATCTCTTTTAAGAGGGGATTGTTGAAATTTACTAATGTGGAAATAAGTTTATCCATTATTTATGACTCAAATAATTGGGCCCCACACGTCAAAAATATCATTTCCACACACGTGCAATCTTAGTGCCAAGTATCGTAAATTTCGTTAATAAAAGAGATATTGGTACGTAAGTGAAATATTTGAGACATAGAATGATGGACGGTTATTTGCTAAATGACTAAGTGGTCCACGTTGGTAAACGAAGGAAGGATTGTGTGAAGTGTAAGATGGTACGGGTCGAAAAAGGGTCGCGGAGCCGAGAAGGGCCGCAGCGCCCCCTAGCAGCGCCGCGATGCCCCCTAGCAACACCGCGACGCTGGACTGGCAGTGAGCGTCATGGGTTTTCTGGTTCAATTAGCGTCGCGACGCTAATGTGGCAGAGCCGCGACGCTTCATTGGCAGTGACTGCTCGACGGGATCCCAAAATGTTTGGCTGTTGAGGGGTTTTAATGGCATTGAATCCACCCATAATGGCCATTACTTGGACCATTATGTTGTTGCATTACTTGGGGTTAAATGTCATCCATTACATGGAAATTGATTGCCATTATGCAGCATTTGATAGGCCATCTTACACACCTATAAATTGAAGCATTGGCTCAATTCTATAGAAGAACATATATGAACATACGAACAGAAAAAACAAGTTCACAACACCACAAAGAGATCAGATTTTCCTGATATCAATCCTTCTCTTAGCAATCTTCATTATTCGTGTTCTTCGCTGAGATCATTTGTGTAGGCTTTGCATACTTGATAGTTTGTTGTTTCATCTTGGGAGACTATTGTCCACACTTCTGTAAAGCCTATATACGGGGACAATCTTGTCTTAAATATAGAGAGTCATCTCTCGACTCAACTGATGGTGTTGTGGTTTATCTAATTGGTTGCTAAGTGTTTCATGTGTCAACTTATCAAACGATGGACTCTAGTTGTTCGTATTCTCAGCGGATCTACAAGTCACAAATGTAGCAGTTCATGTTCTTGTATTTCCAAATACAAGTTCTATATTTGATGTTTCATTCAAGATCAAGATATTGATAACTTGTTGTTGTCCTCATTGTTGTTTATCCTTTCGATCACTGTAATAGTTATTTACTATTTCCGTTGTTGCTTTACATATTCCAACATAAAATAGGCTGAAGATTTCGTTGAAACATTCCAACAACCCACTAGAGTTGGATCTTTAATTACTCATCGAATCTCGCGTATAGCAGGAGCTTAATGCACAGGGCTGCCCTTTTAATTCTCACAAAAACAAGTGCTTAATCGGAAATCATGGGCGGGAATTGCAGCAACTTCAATTTTCCGACCATTTATCAGTGTCAAGTCATCAAAATTTATTAATCATCGTCTTTATAAATTTACTGGTGGTATGTTAAGAAATGGATACATTAATTGCTCTATGAGCACTTTTAAACACGTGAAATTGTGTTCTTTGATTTCTCCATTGTCCAACTTCAGTGTTCATAAATGAAAAAAAATCATCATTAGTCCATGAGATTATTCTTAATTTTTACCTTTCTTCCATAAAACTTTTTCATCTGGAATCATTGTCTAATTTTAACTGGCTGATTCCAACAATTAGGAATTGAAAATGATTGTTTGCATCACTGATAGAATGGACCATCCATGAAATATTCATATATGCTAAGGGTATTCAATATGTAATACATGATATGAAAGATGTTCAACTGTTATGCTCAAAGTTGTTAACAAATATTGAGTCACCACCTAATATTATTCTAGGTGTGCTTAGTAGATCACCTATATTATTTTTATTTGTTGAAACTTGAAATATTCATATGACCTACAAAAATGCAAGGGGGCAAATCAGTTGGCTAAATTATTAAAATATAGAGAAAAGAAAAAAAACGGAAACAAAAGGGTAAAGAGCAAAATGAGCAGATTCAAATACTTTGGAACGTCATCTTCGACCGCCATTGATTTGAATTCGCCATTTGCACTTTTTTAGTTAGCTTAGTATGTAGTGTAGCAGGTTGTACTCTATAGAACGCATGTTGTACTACGCTGAATGCAATCCTTGAATGCATAGATATTTTGTTATGAATGTGATTGGATGATTATAAATGTTTTGTGTATGAACAATGAAATTGTGATATTTGAGGATCGTAGTGTTTAGCTTGCAGAGAGTTGTACTTTGTGCATCACGTGTTGTACTACGCTCTACTTGCATTTGATTATGTGATTTTGTATTTGCAATTGCACTATTATAGGTAGCTTAGTATGTGATGCAATTTTGGGAGAAAAAGCATGTTATGAAGAAGCTTGTACTCTATGCAATGCTTGTTGTACCGCGTTCAATGCAATGCTTGTCTATATGAGTTTGAATGTGATTGGATGATGATGAATGTTTGTGTATGAATAATGAAATTGTGATAATATGAGGATCGTATTGATTAGTATGTAGAGAGTTGAACTCTGTGAAGCACAGGTTGTACTGTGCTCTATTTGCATTTGATTGCAATTTTGTATTTGCAATTGCGCTATTTCAGTTATTTTAGTATGTAATGCAACAACTAGTACTCTATGCAACGCCTGTTGTACCACGCTGAATGCATACATGTTATGCGTCCTAATTTATTAATGTTATTGGATAATGATGAATGTTTTGTTCGTGCATATGAAATTGTGATGTATGAGGATCATAATGTGAAGTTTATAGAGAGTTGTACTCTGTGCATAATGGATTGTACTACGCTCTACATGCATTTGATTGTGATTTTGTATTTGCAATTGCACTATTTTGGTTGATGCAGTTTTTGGGAAAAAAACATGTAAATACAGCAGCTCGTACTCTATGCAATGCTTGTTGTACCACGTTGAATGCAATCCTTGTCTATTAGGTTTTGAATTATTGAATGCTTCCTAGTTTATGATTATTTTTTTATGAATGTGATTGGATGATGATGAATGTTTTTGTATGGATAATGAAATTGTGATATACGAGGATCATGCATCGTAGTGTATAGTTTGCAGAGAGTTGTACTTTGTGCATCACATGTTGTACTATGCTCTACTTGAATTGTGGTAGTATTTGATTTGAATTTGCATTTGCACTATTAAAGTTAGTTTAGTATGTAATGCAGTAGGTTGTACTCTATGCAGCGCTTGTGGTACCACACTGAAGGTAATTCCTGTTTATTATGGTTTAAATACTGAATACCATTAACTGATACATTTTTATGCTGCCTAGTTTATGATTTCGTTTTTTTACCAAAAAAAGTTCATGTTAAAAGAGTAAAGTATGCTTTTGCTTATCTAAAGTCTTTAATTAATGTATTGCTTAGTGATTTTCTAAGGTAATGTATGTGTCGAGCACGAGGGAATGGGCTTTCATTTCTAGGACCGCCTCGTCTATGTATTCGGCGCCTCTCCCGATTGCTTGAAGATAAGCGCGCGATATGATAAATGAAAGAAATAATCTCTTGATTATTTTCATTAATGAAATAGTATATTTACAATTTACAATTTCCATAATAGGAAAATTCTATTTCTATTCCTATTCTAATCACAAAACCTTATTCTACTTGTACAATAATCTTATAATTATGGTAAGTATACAATTCTAATTATGGACAAAACTTAACCAAAACCGTGTACACTAAACTTGACCAAAATCGTGATATACCATATATGTATATCACGGGATACCATATATTTAACACACACCCGCAGTCATAGCGGGCGGTCTTCGTACGCTGAGATTGTCCCTAAAATCTTCAAAAAGGACCGAGGGAAGCCCCTTTGTAAAGATGCCTGCAATTTGATACATGGAAGGGACATGGCAGATGCATACTTGTCCATGAGCTACCTTTTCGCGAACAAAGTGAATGTCCATCTTGATGTGTTTCGTACACTGGTGTTGAATCGGATTACTAGAAAGGTAGATGACACTAACATTATCACAATAAACCAAGGTAGTTTTCTGAATAGGACAATGAAGCTCCAAAAGAAGATTACGTAACCAACAGGATTCAGAGACCACATTGGCTACCCCTCGATACTCGGCCTCTACACTAGAGCGGGACAATGTCGACTGACGCTTTGCAGACCATGAGACCAAGTTATTACCAAGAAACATACAATAGCCAGACGTAGACCGTCTGGTGTCCGGACAGCCACCCCAATCAGCATATGTAAATGAGATAAGTATAGATGTCGACGACAGATATAAATGTAAGCCATAGTCAAGCGTCCCCTGGATGTACCGAATAATGCATTTTAGTGCATTTATGTGCTCAACCCTGGGATCATGCATAAACAAACACACATGTTGTACGACATACGTAATATCTGGTCTCGTGAAGGTAAGATACTGAAGGCCCCCTGCAAGTCTGCGATAGCGGGTCGGATCCTCATAAGGTGAGCCAGCCGCAACACCAACTTGGGTTTAGTATCAACCAGAGTGGAAGTGGACTTACAGGATGACATCTCAGCCCTCTCAATGATCTCATATGCATACTTCCTTTGAGATAAGAACAACCCACCTGCATGACGAGTGACAACAATCCCCAAAAAATAACTCAAGGGCCCCAAATCTTTCATAGCAAACTCAGAACTGAGCATCGTCATGATAGACTGACATAGTGCATTAGAAGAGGCAGTCAAGATAATATCATCCACATATAAGAGTATATAAGCCACGGAAGAACCACGATAATATATTAATAATGAATTATCAGACCTGCTATGAGAGAACCCAATAGTCAAAACATGGTCTACAAACCTCTTATACCAAGCCCGTGGAGACTGCTTAATCCCATTCAAGGACTTCTTCAACAAACAGACATGATGAGGATATTTGGAATCCCTAAATCCCAAAGGCTGATGCATATATACTGTCTCATTGAGATCACCATGTAAGAAAACATTCTTCACATCTAGCTGATGAATGGGTCATGCTTTCGAAAGAGCCAAGCTGAGCACAGTGAGAATGGTAGCCAACTTGACCACCGAACTAAAGGTCTCACCAAAATCCACACCAACCTGCTGAGTCTTACTATCACCTACCAAACGAGCCTTATGCCTCGCAAAAGAACCGTCATAATTATTCTTATGAGCAAAAATCCACATAGACCGAATAATATTAACACCAGAAGGACGGGCACCAACTCCCACGTCTTATTATCAATAAGAGCATTATATTCGTCGGTCATAGCAATTTTCCAATTCGGGTCATTTAAAGCGGACACAGGGTTACGGGGTAAAGGGGAATATTAAAAGTTAAATTAAAATGTCTTTTTTGTTTAAAAATACCCCGTTGACTACGAGTGACTGGTCTATGACTCGAGGGAGAATTGGGTGGATTTTGGAAATTATCGGGACTTGTGATGGATGGGCCAGCAGGCAGTGGGCCTGCTGGCCCAACTCGGTAATGGGAACTGGAAATAGGGACTGGAACAATGGCGGTAATGGGCTGGGTAACTGGTCCAATTACCGTCACTGGCCCAATAATTGGACTGGACACAGTGGTGGGAACTGTAGCTGGTGACGGAACAGTAGGGCCAGCGGGCAGTGGGCCTGCTAGCGGATTTAAGGTGCGGAACACGTCCAAAAAATGGTGGATAATATATGGGGAAATACCGTCATCCAAAAAATTATACGAACTAGGCATGAGACTACACACTTTAGCAAACAGAAATTGGGACTCGTCAAAAATAACATGGCGACTAATGATGATTTTATTAGATGATAAATCAAAACATTTATAACCACGATGATTAGACGGATAACCCAAAAACACACAAGGGGTAGAATGGGTCTGAAGTTTGTTAATTATGGTGGACGGAGATAACGGATAACATAAGCACCCAAAGACCCTAAGATGGAAAAACGAAGGAGTCTTATAAAATAAAATTTGAAGAGGGGACGAATATGTCAAACTTTCGAGAGGAAGAATGTTAAGAAGATAGGTATCCATTTGTAGAGCATGATGCCAAAACGAAGAAGGTACGGAAACATGAATCAATAAAGTTCTGACAATGTTATTAATGGTACAAATTTTGCATTCGGCTTTCCCATTTTGTGAAGAGTGAAGACGTATGAGGACAAGAAAATTGAAAATTAATCCCATTATTAGCACAAAATTCCCGAAATACCCCATTATCATATTCTTTGCCATTATCACATTGAATATTTTTGATTTTTCGTTCGAATTGGGTTCTAATAAATGCTCTAAATTTTAAGAAAGCGGAAAACACTTGAGATTTTTTCGCTATCGGAAAAAGTCCATAAAAATTAGAATAATCATCCAAAAATAGAACATAGTAACGATGATCCAAAGAACTGAGAACAAGAGATGTCCATAAATCGATATGAATAATATCGAATGGCCTTAAAGTATAAGAATTAGAGTCTACAAAAGGCAATCTAACAATTTTTCCTAAAGAACAAGATTGACAATTAGGAGTACTATGCGTACCTTTACAAGAAATAAAATTATTTTTATCTAAAGAAGACAAAATAGACGACCCCGGATGACCTAGACGAGCATGCCACAAGGAGGGAGCAAGGGCTGTAAAAGTTGATGGCAAGACTTGACTTGAGAAACCAGAACTTGGCGTGATAGGATAAAGATCTACCCTACTATCACACCTCATAAGAGGACTCCCGTCTTGAAATTCTTCACAGAAAAAACCGAAACAAATAAAATTCAACATAAATGGAATTATTAGTGGTGAATTTACGGATAGACACCAATTTTTTAATCAATTTAGGGGCATGAAGGGCATTTTTCAAGATAAGGGGTGGATGGGGGCGACACAATATTTTATGACCATAACCACGAATCGGAATTGAATTACCATTACCAACAATTATGCCACGGCTATTGCTCAAATTGAAATAAGACTAGCGAGTACCTTGATCGGACGTCATGTGAGAGGTTGCACATGTGTCCATGTACCAATTTCTGTTTGGCGAATTTAATCCAAGAGTGTGCATTGCAGCCTCAATGTCAGTTGGGGTGGGGCCTGCTGCATGATGGGCTTGAGGAGGCCCGGGCCCAAGCACACCGGCTTGCTACCACGGCCCATAACTAGAGAGAAATCCACTACTGGGCCGAGAAAACTGATGGGCCTGAAACTAGGCAGCCCAGTTCGACGGTACTGGAGGGGTTGGACCGTAGGGGCTGGACCGTAGGGGCTGTTGGGCCACTACCCACTGGCCCAGGCCTACTGCTAGAGGGCCCAAGGCAGGGACCAGTGGGACGGTGGCCCACTGCTGATTGGACGGGGCCCATTGCTGGTATTTTGGCCTCCACCACCACTGCCGGAACCACCGCGTTTGCCACCGCATTTTTTTCCATACTTTTTCCGAGTATTCTTGCCGCTATAGTGAGCACGGTTTTGGCCCGAATTTTCAACAAACCCCGGTGAATTAGTGGAGGACGTCATCATGACTACGGGACTAGCATCGGTAGCCACCTTTTTTGCCAAGCCTGCCTATTCGAGCGTAAGCATAGAACGAGCCTAATAAAATTGCGGAAGAGGACTACTCTGACGAAGAAGTGTGCCAACACCACTATAGGCCTCAGATAGGTCTGCAACCATTTATAAGACCAAACGATCATTCAAAACTAGCGCGCCAATGTTGAGGAGATGGTCCGCCAATTCCTTCAACCTTTTGCAATAAGCTGAAACATTAGAGAAATCTTTCATGATGACGTGGGAGAATTTCTGCTCAAGAGTAACAGCTCTAGAATTTTGATTATCTTGGAATATGTCACGCAGCCTATCCCAAGCAGTCATCGCCGTAGCGTCCGGCTCAATAATCGTCTGCAACAGGTCGGTAGAGATAGTGGAGTAAATCCACTGAAGGACGGTGGCATCAAGAGTCGTCCACAACTTAGGATCATCCCCGCGTTTAGGCACCTCCGTATCCTCAAGATCCGCAGGGATTATGTGATGGATAACTTGATGCGAACGTGCGTGAATTTTGAATAGTTCGGCCCACGTCGCATATTGGACGTTTTCTATTTCAAGAATAAGAGGGATATGATTCTTGATGTTAGAAACAACAAGGGCAGGGTGAAACGTGTTCTTGGAAGTAGACATACCGAAAGAACAATAGGGGATTGAGGGATTTAGAGGAAGGAATTAGGGATCGGAAAAACCCAACGAAAATCGAGGATGAACTCTCGGAATTCGTGATGTGGCCGAAAAATTGGAGAGGAAATTTTCAACCTAGACTTCTGATATCATGAAAGAAATAATCCCTTGATTATTTTCATTAATGAAAGAGTATATATACAATTTATAATTTTCATAATAGAAAAATTATATTCCTATTCTAATCACAAAACCCTATTCTACTTGTACAAGAATCCTAGAATTATGGTAAGTATACAATTCTAATTATGGACAAAAACTTAACCAAAACTGTGTATACTAAAGTTGACCAAAACCGTGAATACTAAAGTTGACCAAAACCGTGATATACATATATGGTATATCACGGGATACCATATATTTAACAATAAAGGACCCTGGGAGAAAGCAATGAAAAGCCAGGATAGAGCCTTGGAGCCGACCCAAGCGAAGATCGCACTCGAAGCAGCCCGAAAAAGGGAAAGCCGTGGAGACGGCAGACTCGCCAGTCAGGCACAGCGTGAGGCTAACTACACTACAGTAGATCGGAAGGTTACAATTCCTATTTCAATTTCCGGGAGTGAATGTAGTAAGGCGTTTAAAATTAGGACAGCGATGTGCTAATTGCCTATAGCTAATTTTACACGGTCACAACTTCACATATCATTCTTTAGACGCTGTCATCCCTTCCTGTGTGACCTTCTTTTCCTCTGTTATATCTTGTGGATTCTGAGCTAAAATTTTCGATTGTCGTGATCAGACGACAAAAAGGGAAGGTTGGGTACGTAGAGGGGTTAATGAACCAGAGTCTATAGCTGATCATATGGGAGTGATGGCTCTTATTGCTGCTGACCTTCCTGGAGTTGATCGTGACAAGTAAGTAGTTTTAGTAATTGTACATTCCCTGTGTTGTGTTTCCATTAAATATGTGCATTTTTATAAAAGATAATGTATGCTTTTTCTTTTTCCAAATTTAGGTGTGTAAAGATGGCAATTGTGCATGACATTGCAGAAGGTGAGTCTGTCATATATGAACATTTCATTTCTATTTTCATTGCTTTTATGTCTATGACATGAAATAGGCTGATATCATCTAGTAGCATCTTCCAATGAGAATTTCATTTTTTGTTGGGATTCTTCTCTGCATATTTAACTGTGACGTGTATCATTAATAATTCTATGTTGTTACGAGCTTTACGGAACACGATTTAATATAAGAGTAAAAGGTATGGTATAAGAAATGGTGGATTACTTATAAACACATGAGCTTGTCAAAACTTATAGTCTGAAAGAATATTTTAAGGTTACCCTTTGGTATTACTTCCTTGGATAATGACATTAACTATGGATCTAAAGTCCGCTTGGGCAGCTCAATTAGTTATCAAGGGGATATTTGGAAAACTATGGATCTACAAACTGTCAAACCTTATTAAGACCAAATTACATAAATTTCTGTACCTGGAAAAGATGAATTAAAATTTACCTGAAATCATTCATGTCAGAGGGTCCAAAGTAAAATTAATAAACTCTGTAATGGGAAATAGATGGATATATAAATGTTAGCTGAATTCGGATTTCAATCTCCCAAGGGGACTTGGAAATTTGTTGTTATGTTTTATTGAGTCAAATGAGGCGAGCCCCTTGCTCTCAAGTGATTTTATAAGAATTCAAATCTAGGAAACAGAAAATTAAAAAAGAAGCAAGTCAGTTTCCAGTGTGCGTTGTTCTTATCCTGTGAATGCATAGATGCTGGCAGAATATCAACTGGAAATGGAAGTAACCCCTCTATATTTAATGCCTCACTTGACTTGTAGGAGATTTTATAAAGAATGAATCTTGGGTCTAACTCAACCATAAAAGTGTAGGATTTTGTTGGGTACAAAGCACATAAGTAATGCACAACGGAAGTTTAAAATTTTGTTTCTTACTTACCCCAACAATAATTCTGGTATGGTTATACAACAATTGAAACTTGTAACATAAAATATTTACTTACAAGTATAATAATCTGGAGTATTTATCTACTGTGAGATGCACACGCGGTTGCCCTTCCGATTGCAAGCTCCAAGCTTCAATGTATTTCTCCTTCGGAAAGCTAGGAAATCCGGCAGAGGTTTGAGAGTATTTAACTTTAAGTCTCTAAGGCTTAGAATGTTATTCTGAAAATTAGTATTGCATAATGAGGTGAATGTCTCTATTTATAGTTGAAAAATAGGTCAAAACCGGATTAGGGTTTGACCTTGGGCCTGACCCAAAAATCGAGGCACAGGCGCCGCGGCCCTAGGGTATGGGCGCCGCGGCGCTCGACTTTATTTTTCGTGCATTCTTAATGAAATCCAAAATCCAATTTTGACTTAATTAAAACAATCATTATTCATTTAAATATCTCGATTCCAAATCGAACATTTAATTACTCTCTCAATACATCCTTAGATTGAAACGGACAACCGACATAGTATGACCCTACATGCCTTCTCATATCAACATTAATCAAATTAAGGTCTACACGGAACTCCTAGACGGCGTCGGAAGACGAACTCAATATGTGAAGTACGTTTACGCGAATCCAGTAAACTTAACCTTTATGTGGTAAGATAAAATCCTTTCATTCACGACACACCCGATCAAGCTTAGGATTTGTCAAGTGTCTATCCAAATGGCTTAATCATTGTATCTCATCTATATTAGTTGACGACTAGACCATATTCTAAATATGTCTATTACGTTGGTCAACGACTTTGTCAACCTAATATCACTGAGAATCTGAGTGTTCTCTAGAATATACATTTGAGGAATGAATACTAATCTTGGCTCAACTACCACCTTCAATCCACATCGTAATGTACCCAATACAAGTCGTATCTCAACCTATAAGGAATTTGAGCTTAGGACGGGATCAAAGTACATTACTTTGTAGATAAGGCGCGTATTGACCTCAAGTCTAAGGACTTCTATCTCCCACACACTGATCATACGTTAGACAAGTATAACAAACAGTATATCAGTAGGGTATACCAATACTTCCAAAGTATCCATGTGTCCATCACGAGTAACTATTACTCGTAGCAGGTGAGACATACTACATCCTCTAAGGATGTGATGCAGACCACATGTCGACTTATCACATATCATCGATATCCCATTCTCGATGATCATTAGTCGAGTTTATTTTAAGAGTTACGCTCTATCATTAATATCTCACTCTATTAATAACAACGTAAGCTCAAGGGATGCACATTAATGAATAATTACAAACAATCAAATAATAATTCAATAATTGCAAATGCCAAAAAATATTAATCTCCATTAATAATAATATGAATGTGTATAAAGTACATTTGTCCTAATACAGATTGTCTCTAGGACATAAATATACTTTCAATCTCCCACTTGGCGTAGAGCCAATCTCCAACATATCTAATGCCCATATTCTCAAAATGACCATTATGTTTGACTAAGCTTAATGGTTTAGTGAATGGGTCAGCTAGATTATCGTCTGTGGGAACATAGTCTAATCTAATCTCTTCAGTCTCCACCATCTCCCTGAGTATGTGGTACTTCCTTGGTACATGCTTGTTTCTGTTGGTTGATCTTGGTTCCTTAGCTTGCGCAATCGCACCAGTGTTGTCGCAATAAACCGTTTTTAGACAAGTGGCACTTGGAACAACCCCTAGTTCCTTCAGGAACTCAGCTATCGTGACAACTTCTTTACCAGCTTCCGATCTAGCAATGTACTCAGCTTCTGTTGTCGAGTCGGCAGTTATAGCTTGTTTGGAACTTTTCCAACTCACTGCTCCACTATTGACAATGTATGTGTAACCTGATTGAGATTTGTAGTCATCAACATCTGTTTGGAAGCTAGCATCAGTGTACCCAGTACATACCAGGTTCTCTTGTCCATCATAGACTAAGAAATATTCTTTAGTTCGACTAAGATACTTAAGAATACTCTTGACTGCTTTCCAGTGTTCTTCCCCAGGATTCTGCTGGAACTTGCAAGTCATACTAAGTGCAAAGGCCACATCTGGCCTAGTACAGGTTATGGCATACATGATCGATCCTATAGTCGAAGCATATTGGATCCTTTTCATGCGTTTAAGTTCTACAGAATTAGGACTATCCTTCTTAGATAACTTAACGCCTTGTCCCATAGGTAGACCGCCTTTCTTGGAATTTAACATAGAAAAACGTCTAAGCACTTTGTCTATGTAGACTAACTGTGACAGCCCCAACAATCTGTTAGGTCTATCTCTATAGATCCTAATCCCCAGAATGTAGCAGGCTTCACCCAAATCCTTCATCATGAAGGTACTGGACAACAACTCTTTTACTGATTGCAGTAGAGTCTTATTGTCTCCAATTATTAATATGTCATCTATATATATGATAATGAAGGCAATACTCACATCCTTGCGTTTACTATAAACATGTTAAATATACCAAATATACATGAGATATATTTGGTATATTGGATGGTCACGGTTTTGGGTAACATTAGTGTACAAGGTTTTGTATAGTTGTAGTGTACCTTAATTAGCCTTGTACTCTTACCATAATTGTATAGTTACCATAATTGTATAGTTCATCTCCAAATAGAATAAGGTTTTAGGAATAGAATAGGAATAAGATTCTCCTATTATGAAAATATGTAACTTGTATAAATAGTCTTTCAATTAATGAAAATAATCAAGGGATTATTTCTTTCATGGCATCAAAAGTCTAGGTCAAACAAAAATTTCTCTCAAATTCTTGTTGCTATTCTCGGCCAAGACCGAACCCTCCTCCTCGAGTTTGCCATTTTGTTCTTCCGCTCTCCAAATCTCTCTTCCAAATCCCTCTATCACCTATTGTTCTTTCGTTATGTCTACGTCAAAGAACACGTTTCACCCTGCCCTTGTTGTTTCTAACATCAAGAATCATATCCCTCTAATTCTTGAAATAGAAAACGTCCAATATGCGATGTGGGCCGAGTTGTTCAAAATTCACGCTCGTTCGCATCAAGTCATCCATCACATAATCCCGCAGCTCCTGATGATACAAAGGTGCCTAAACGCGAGGATGATCCTAAGTTATGGACAACACTTGATGCTATCGTCCTTCAGTGTATTTATTCTACTATCTCTATCGACCTATTGCAGACGATTATTGAGCCAGATGCTACGGCGATGGCTGCATGGGATAGACTGCGTGACATATTCCAGGTTAATCAAAATTCCAGAGTTGTTACCCTTGAACAGGATTTTTCCCACCTCAACATGGAAAATTTTAGAAACGTTTCATCATATTGCAAAAGGTTGAAGGAATTGGCGGACCAACTCCGCAACGTTGGTGCGCTAGTTAGTGAAGATCGTCTTGTTTTACATATGGTTGCTGGCCTATCCGAGGCCTATAGTGGCGTTGAAACTCTTATTCGTCAAAGTAATCATCTTCCAAGGTTCTATCAAGCCCGATCCATGCTTACCTTGGAAAAAGCCGGTTTGGCTAAAAAGGCGGCTACTAATGCTAGTCCCGTGGTCATGATGACTTCCTCCACTAGTCCTCAAAATTTTGGTGACAATTCGAACCAAAATTGATCTCACATGGGCAGCAAGAATGGCCGGAAAATAATGGAAAAAATCGCGGGGGAAATGCGACGGCTCCGACAGCAGTCATGGTGGCCAAAACAGTGGCAGTGGACCACATCTCGGTTATAGTGGGCCACCGACCCACTGGTCTTCGTCTTGGGCCTCTGGGCTATGGGCTTGGACAAGTGGACAGTGGCCCTACGGCCCACCTCCACAATAATTTCCCGCATCTGGCCAGTGGGCTTCCCAGCAGCCTCGACGGCCCACTGCCTACTGCCCACTAGCCCAGTAATTCCAGTTCCAACCGTTACGACCCAGGACAGTCCAGTTCTGTAATTCTTGGGCCCCGGCCTCTGCAAGCTCACCACGCAGCAGGCCCCACTCAGACTGATATCGAGGCCGCGATGCATACACTGGGTTTGACTCAACCGGACTCGAATTGGTATATGGACACCGGTGCCACTACCCGCATGACATCCGATTCATGTACTCTCTCGTCTTATTCCAATTTGAGCAACCCTAGCGGTATAATTGTTGGTAATGGTAATTTTGTTCTAATTCGTGGTTATGGTCATAAAACATTCTCTCCCCCTCATCCACCTCTTATCTTGAAAAATACCCTACACTCCCCCAAATTGATTAAAAACTTAGTCTCTGTCCGTAAATTCGCTACTGACAATTCTGTTTCTATTGAATTTGATCCATTTGGTTTCTCTGTGAAGGATTTCAAGAAGGGGAGTCCTCTCATGAGGTGTGATAGTAGGGAAGATCTTTATCCTATCACACCCAGTTCCGGTCCATCGAGTCCAGCCCTGTCATCCGCCTTTGCAGCCATTTCTCATTCCTTGTGGCATGATCGTCTTGGTCATCCGGGATCATCTATTTTGTCGTCATTAGATAAAAATAATTTTATTTTTTGTAAGGGTACAAATAATACTCCAATTTGTCAGTCTTGTTCTCTAGGGAAAATTGTTAAGTTGCCATTTGTAGACTCAAAATCTCATACTCTAATGCCATTTGATATTATTCATAGCGACTTATGGACATCTCCTATTCTTAGTTCTTTGGGTCATCGGTATTATGTTCTATTTTTGGATGATTACTCTAAGTTTTTATGAATGTTTCCGATAGCGAAAAATCTCAAGTTTTTTCCATCTTCTTAAAATTTAGAGCATTCATTATAACCCAATTCGACCGCGAAAAATATTCAATGTGATAATGGCAAAGAAGATGACAATTGGGTGTTTCGGGAATTCTGTGCTACTAATGGGATCAATTTTCATTTTTCTTGTCCTCATACGTCTTCACAAAATGGGAAAGCCAAACGCAAAATTCGTTCCATAAACAACATTGTCCGTACGTTATTAATTCATGCTTCCATACCCCCGTCTTTTTGGCATCATGCTCTCCAAATGGCTAACTATCTCCTTAACATTATTCCTTCCAAAGGCTTGACATATTCTTCCCCCTTCAAATTTTATATAATAAAATTCCTTCATATTCACATCTTCGGGGTTTTGGGTGTTTGTGTCATCTGTTATTCTCGTCCACCACAATTAATAAACTTCAGGCCCGGTCTACTCCGTGTGTGTTTTTGGGGTTTCCATCTAATCATCGTGACTACAAATGCTTTGATTTATCCTCCAATAAAATCATCATTAATCGTCATGTCATCTTTGATAAATTCCAATTTCCATTTGCTAAAGTTAATACTCTCGTGCCTAGTTCGTATAATTTTTTGGATAATAGTATATCCCCGTATATTATACAGCATTTTTCGGACGTATCTCACACCCAAAATTCTCCAGCGGGCCCACTACCGCTGGCTCCACTGGACCGTTACCCACTTCCTGGTCCAGTACCGCCACTGGGCTAGTTCCAGCGATTGGGCCAGTCCAACCCAATTCTGGAACTGGTCCAGTTCCTGCTCCTATTTCCCAAGTTGGGCCAGCAGGCCCACTGCCTGCTGGCCAGTCCGTCCTGAGCCCAGCAAATTCCCAAAATCCACTCAATTCTTCCTCGAGTCATAGACCGATCACTCGTAGTCAACGGGGTATTTTTACACCAAAAAGATATTTTAATTTACATTCTAAGGTCTCAAAATCTCCTTTGCCCCATAATCCTGTGTCTGCCTTAAACGACCCGAATTGGAAAATTGCTATGATTGATGAATATAATGCTCTTATTGATAATAAGACGTGGGGGTTGGTGCCCCGTCCATCTGGTATTAATATTATCAGGTCTATGTAGATTTTTGCTCATAAGGAGAATACAGATGGTTCATTTGCTCGACATAAGGCGCGGCTTGTGGGTGATGGTAAGACTTAGCAGGTTGGTATATATTGTGGGGAGACGTTTAGTCCGGTGGTCAAGCCAGCTACCATTCGCACGGTGCTAAGCTTGCCTCTGTCGAAGGCATGGCCTATTCATTAGTTAGATGTAAAGAATGTTTTTCTCCATGGGGATCTCAAGGAGACAGTCTATATGCATCAGCCGTTGGGATTCAGGGATCCCAAACATCCTCATCATGTCTGTTTATTAAAAAAGTCCTTATATGGGCTTAAGCAGTCTCCCCGGGCATGGTATACAAGGTTTGTTGACTATGTTTCGACTATTGGGTTCACTCACAGCAGGTCAGATAATTCCTTGTTCATCTACCATCGTGGTTCGTCCTTGGCCTACATTCTGTTGTATGTGGATGATATCATTTTGACTACCTCTTCAGATGCCTTCCGCCAGTCTATCATGACCATGCTCAGCTCTGAGTTTGCTATGAAAGACTTAGGGCCCTTGAGTTACTTTTGGGGGATTGTCGTCACTCGTCATTCCGATGGATTGTTCTTGTCTCAACGAAAGTATGCAACTGAGATCATCGAGAGGGCTGGGATGTCATCCTGTAAGTCCACTTCCACTCCAGTTGATACGAAGCCCAAGCTTAGTGTCGCGGCCAGCGTACCCTACGAGGATCCGACCCGCTATCGCAGTCTTGTAGGGGCCCTTCAGTATCTTACCTTTACGAGACCGGATATTACATATGATGTCCAGTAGGTGTGTTTGTTCATGCATGATCCTAGAATTGAGCACATGAATGCACTCAAACGCATCATTCGGTATATTCATGGTACACTTAACTATGGTTTGCATCTATATCTTTCCTCAACATCCACACTTGTCTTGTATATGGATGTTGATCAAGGTGTCTGTCCCGACACCAGACGGTCTATGTCTAGCTATTGCATGTTTCTTGGCAACAACTTAGTCTCCTGGTCAGCGAAATGCCAGTCGACTCTATCCCGCTAAAGTGCAGAAGCTGAATATCGAGGGGTAGCTAATATGGTCTCAGAATCATGTTGGTTATGTAATTTGCTTTTTGAGCTTCATTGTCCCATTAAGAAGGCAACCTTAGTTTATTGCGATAATATTAGTGTCATCTACCTTTCTGGTAATCCGGTTCAGCACCAACGCACTAAGCATATTGAGATGGACATTCACTTTGTCAGAGAAAATGTTGCTCGGGGTCAGGTACGCGTCTATCATGTCCCATCAAGATATCAAATTGCGGACATCTTTACAAAGGGTCTTCCTTCGGTCCTTTTTGAAGATTTTAGGGACAGTCTCAGCATTCGAAGACCACCCGCTATGACTGCGAGGGTGTTAAATATACCAAATATATATGAGATATATTTGGTATATTGGATGGTCACTGTTTTGGGCAACATTAGTGTACAAGGTTTTGTATAGTTGTAGTGTACCTTAATTAGTTTTGTACTCTTACCATAATTGTATAGTTACCATAATTGTATAGTTCATCTCCAAATAGAATAAGGTTTTAAGAGTAGAATAGGAATAGGATTCTCCTATTATGGAAATATGTAACTTGTATAAATAGTATTTCAATTAATGAAAATAATCAAGGGATTATTTCTTTCAAAACACATGGATCTTCTTTGCTTCTGACGAAATCAAACGATTTGATAGCTTTGTCAAAGCAAATGTTCCAACTCCTTGAGGCTTGCTTCAGCCTATAAATGGACTTTTGTAGCTTGCATATGGCATTTGGTTTGTACTCAATTGAAAAACCCTCAGGTTGTTTCATATACACTTCCTCAACTAGATTACCATTGAGGAATGCAAATTTGACGTCCATCTGCCAAATGTCATGGTCATAATATGCAGCTATTGCAGGCAAAATCCGAATGGACTTAATCTTAGCAACAGGTGAAAAGGTTTCATCATAATCGACCCCAGGCCGTTGATTATAACCTTTAGACACCAGTCTTTATTTATAAGTTTGTACCTTGCCATATGCATAAATCTTCTTCTTGAAGACCCATTTGCATCCTATGGGTCTAACCCCTGTTGGCAAATCAACCAAGTTCCAAACTTGATTTATATACATCGAGTCCAACTCAGATTTCACGGCTTATTGCCATCTCTGCGAATCAATGTCTAACATAGCTTCATTGTAGGTTATAGGTTCATCGTCATCAGGGATATCTATCTCATTGTGTGTTTCAACAAGGAGATTAAGTCTTTCAGGTGGACGATGAGTCCTAGTGGACCTACGGAGTTGAGAATTCTGCATTTCAGTGTTTGTTGCATTCTGATTATGAGAAGTACTTTGTGTGTTGGACAATCCATCACCTTGAGAGCTTTCAGGAATGTCATTTTCATGTATTTCCTGAATGGAATGAGGTACAACCATTGTATCATCTTCCATTGGTTGTGTATGAGAGCCTTGCATTTCTGCACTATCTCTCACAACACTCCCACTAACTGAAGGGCGTACTCTAAGTACCCAATCTTCACCAGATACTCCCACTGAATCCTTGTTTAGGTCATTCAACAATGGTTCATTTTCTGTGTTATCTTGTGGTTCTTGAATTTCTTTAAGTTCTATCTCTGTGCAGCTATGTTCCTTGTAGACATATTTTTCTTCAAGGAAAGTTGCGTTCTTGGAAACAATGACCTTATGTTCTCTAGAAAGATAAAAGTAGTATCCCTTAGTTTCCTTTGGATACCCTACAAAATAATATTTCTCACTTTTAGATTACAACTTATCAGTAAGCATCTTCTTTACATATGCAGGGCACCCCCAGGGTCGCATGTGTTTAAGTGCTGTCTTCTTGCCGTTCCATATCTCATATGGAGTTTTCTCTACTGACTTTGAAAGAACTCTGTTCAGAATATAAATTGAGCTTTGCAATGCATAGCCCCAAAGGTATGTCGGTAGAGCTGAGAAACTCATCATGGATCTAACCATATCTAATAGGGTTCGATTTCTCCTTTCAGCAACACCATTCAACTGTGGCGTTCTAGGAAGTGTCCATTGTGATTGGACTCCATGAAGCTTCAAATAATCCAAAAATTCTTTACTTAAGTATTCAACTCCTCGATCTGATTGAAGTGTCTTGATACTTGTTTCAAGTTGCTTCTCTACTTCTGACTTGTACTCCTTGAATTTCTCAAAGGCTCCGGACTTATGTTTCATAAGATACACATGCCCAAACCTTGTGAAATCGTCTGTAAAAGTGATGAAGTAAGGGAAGCCTCCCTAGCTTGAGTTGAAATGGCCCACATACATCAGTATGGACCAACTCAAGTATCTCTTTGGCTCGTACCCCTTTCCCAGAAAGTGGTTTGTTGGTCATCTTTCCTCTCAAGCAATATTCACAGTTACCATAAGACTCCAAGTCAAATGGTTCAAGGTAGTCTAACTTCCTCAATCTTGCTATCCTTGATTCGTTGATATGACCAAGTCTGCAGTGCCATAAATAGGTGGGGTTTCTTGGATTGCTTATCTTAGCTCGTTTATTTTGCACATTGAAAATTTCACGACTATAGTTTAAAATATACAATCCATCCACAAGCGGAGCATTTCCACAAACAAAACCATTAAAAGACAGTACATAACTGCCATTGGTAATGAATGAGGAAAACCCCTCAATGTCTAACATTGGGATAGAAATGATATTCCTCGTTAATGAGGGAAAAAATAACAATTATTTAGTTCTAAACAAAAGCCTGAAGGTAAATCTAGTCTATAAGTTCCCACGCGTTCAGCATCTACTCGTGCTCCATTTCCAACGCGCAGGTCCACCTCCCAAGGTCCAACCTTTCTGCTGTCAATTATGCCTTGCACATTACTACAAATATGCGAGCCACAAGCGGTATCCAATACCCAACAGTGGGAGTTACTTGTAGACATATTTATTTCAATTACAAACATACATTGTCCATTAGAGGTAGAAGCACCTAGTGCTTTGCCTCCTCTTGGAGCTGTGTAGTCCTTCTTTAGAACATGCGCTGACATTTGTCCCCTTTCGTTCAGCTTACATTTGAAAGGGTCTCTTAACAGTTCATACTCCATTGTTTGAGACTGTTTTTCATAAAGACTCTTCAAGTGTTCTAGCATTTCGTTGGGGCCCATGTTTTCATGTTGCCTCTGTAACTCCATAGTCATGGAAGACAATATTATACATTTTTCCAAGGTAGCATCGTTCAACTGTTTTTGATAAGTCACCTTGTCAAACAGGGCATACTCATTAGAATTTTCAATAGGGACTGTGGGGAATAATGTGTCTAACACATACTCAATTTTTTCTAGTTTTAACACCAATCGCAGATTTCTTAACCAGTCATGGTAATTTGGTCCAGTAAGTTTGTTCATCTCAATCAATATTTTCAATGATAAGGTCAACATCTTTAGTAATCTGAAGAATTAGATAGATCGAAAATCAAATTCAAAATCTATTTCGCATTATACACATTCATTTAGGCTAATCAACAAGGCATTTTGTTTAATTAGCTCCCACTATTTTAACATACTCTTCGAACCTATGGAAGAATATAGACTCATATCAAATACGGTCATAATGGGCCATGATCCAGGTTCATGCTATCTCCCATTTGATGTGGCTGATAACTTTAACAACACAACCTGGTACGTCTCTAAACCAGTTACAAACAATTCGTAACTCATGTTTGACCGAAGGTTTATCACACACTTCTACATTTAACATGCATCTATGAAAGGTCTGAGTCCTCGTAGACTTAGAGCAAATGTTGTGGCATAAATACTCATCTCGCCGAAAAGGATTTTGCACTACAATCAATTATAACAGACGACGCGTTCATTTCAAATGAGACTTGTATTAAAATTTTAGGGAACATTTTAATTCAGAGTTTTAACCAAGATCAACACTTTTACGCCATATCCAATATGACATGTTAATATCATGCAAAACTAATGACACATATAGTTTGGGAACCGTCAACCCAATATGCATGATATAAGATGGTTTAATCAAATACTGAGCGCCGCTTGCCCAGACAGTTATAGCGAACGCTATTCTAGTAATTTCAATGACAAATAATTTGACATTTAGCACATAAACAGTATACTTATCAAATATATTGTATAATAATAATGTTGGGTTAAACATTCTTAACTCAGAATTTTTTAAATTTTTTTTGTTTCTGGGCAGGTGGGGCCGCGACGCTAATTAGCGTCGCGGCGCCACTGAGGCAGTAACCCCATCTTCAGAAAAAATTGCACAAGCGTCACGACGCTTCACCATGGGGCCGCGACGCTTCAGATGCAGTAACATTTCTGCTTCTGCAATTGAATTAGCGTTGCGGCGCCTGTTGTCCAGTGAGTTCATATTTTCCAAAATGACGTGTCATCGCCGCGACGCTCCACCATAAAGCCGCGGCGACGCCTTGAAACCCTAGCCAGCATCGCGGCGCTGACGTCCTGAAAAACATTTCTGTGTTGATTTTCAAAAAATCATTCAACCCCTAAATCCAATTTAGGGATCAATTCACAGGTCCTTAATCATCACCCACCATTATCAATAACGCTCATTCGACCATCATCCGTTCTTAACCGTGTACTGTGCAATGAGCCAGACAACGCACTTTGGCTTAGTTCGAGTTAGATTGGAATGACTTCCTCAAATTAGCGTAGGAGATAATTTAGGGTAACATCAAAAGGTCAACATTTGTTCAAGATACGTAGGATTACAAGAAACCTCGTTTTAATCCAATTTTATGTTCAACCCATATTATTATTCTATTCAATTGTTATATAACCATTAAACCAACCTGGCTCTGATACCACTATAGGATTTTGTTGGGTACAAAGCACATAAGTAAGGCACAATGGAAGTTTAAAATTTTGTTTCTTACTTACCCCAACAATAATTCTGGTATGGTTATACAACAATTGGAACTTGTAACATAAAACATTTACTTACAAGTATAATAATCTGGAGTCTTTATCTACTGTGAGGTCCACACGTGGTTTCCCTTCCGATTGCAAGCTCCAAGCTTCAATGTATTTCTTCTTCGGAAAGCTAGGAAATTCGGCAGAGGTTTAAGAGTATTTGATTCTAAATCTCTAAGGCTTAGAATGTTATTCTGAAAATTAGTATTGAATAATGAGGTGAATGCCTCTATTTATAGTTGAAAAATAGGTCAAAACCGGATTAGGGTTTGACCTTGGGCCTGACCCAAAATCGAGGCACAAGCGTCGCGGCCCAGGGTATGGGTGCCGCGGCGCTTGGCATAAGCCTGCACTGCGCCGCGGCGCTAGACTTTATTTTCGTGCATTCTTAATTAAATCCAAAATCCAATTTTGACCTAATTAAAAAAATCATTATTCATTTAAATATTTCGATTCCAAATCGAAATTTAATTACTCTCTCAATACATCCTTAGATTGAAACGGACAACCGATATAGTGTGACCCTACATGCCTTCTCATATCGATATTGATCAAATTAAGGTCTACACGGAACTCCTAGACGGCGCCGGAAGATGAACTCAATATGTGAAGTACGTTTACGCGAATCCAGTAAACTTAAACTTTATGTGGTAAGATAAAATCATTTCATTCACGACACACCCAATAAAGCTTAGGATTTGTCAAGTGTATATCCAAATGGCTTAATCATTGTATCTCATCTATATTAGTTGACAACTAGACCATATTCTAAATATGTCTATTGCTTTGGCCAACGACTTTGTCAACCTAATATCACTGAGAATCCGAGTGTTCTTTCGAATATACATTCGAGGAATGAATCCTAATCTTGGCTCAACTACCACCTTCAATCCACATCGTAGTGTACCCAATACAAGTCGTATCTCAACCTACAAGGCATTTGAGCTTAGGACGGGATCAAAGTACACTACTTTGTAGATAAGGCGCGTATTGACCTCAAGTCTAAGGACTTCTATCTCCCACATGATGATCATACGTTAGACAAGTATAACAAACAGTATATCAGCAGGGTATACCAATACTTCCAAAGTATCCATCACGAGTAACCATTACTCGTAGCAGGTGAGACATACTACATCCTCTAAGGATGTGATGCATATACCACATGTCGACTTATCACATATCATCGATATCTCATTCTCGATGATCATTAGTCGAGGCTATTTTAAGAGTTACGCTCTATCATTAATATCTCACTATTAATGACAACGTAAGCTCAAGGGATGTACATTAATGAATAATTACAAACAATCAAATAATAATTCAATAATTGCAAATGCCAAAAATATTAATCTCCATTAATAATAATATGAATGTGTATAAAGTACATTTGTCCTAATACAGATTGTCTCTATGACATAAATATACTTTCAAAAAGCTAGCTTGTAGGGTGAGTATTGTCCAAGTCCATACAAAGATTCCATGTTCACATTCCATATACGATGTGGGACTCTTAACACTCCCCCACACACCAACATCGGTAAACAAAGAATTGGAATGGACCTGACTCTGATACCATGTAAAGAATGGATCTTGGGCCTAACTCAACCCCAAAAGTTAGCTTGTAAGGTGATGATTGTCCAAGTCCATATAAGGAGTCCATATTCTCATTCCATACTCGATGTGATACTCTTAACACTCTCAATATGCAACTCGTCTTAGATGAAGAATACTATCTAAATAAATTTCAGATGATCACCAAAAATAATTTTTTTCCTTCATGCCAAAAAAAAGATAATCTACTATATGAGTAATTCAACACCGTGTAATTGACATATTTAGCATTATAAAATTATTATACGTTAAATAATGATTTTTTTTTCTGTAAAGGCCATTCATATTTGGAACGAGTTCCGCGAGCTCGACTTATACATATGCAAAAAGGAGAATATAACTATATAAATAGATCACATTTATTTTGAACCGATCGCCATGACTCTAACTTTGAATTCTCCTCTGCTTAAAATTCAAGGTAGAACCGGAAGTGATTGGTTAGAATGATGCTTCTTCATTTTATCAACACAACACACTTCTTGAAAACTTTTTTAGCATTGAACTTGATAACCTTAGGATCAATCTTATCATTAATCTCAGTCAATCCAATATAAACCTTCATCAAAGATTTGTAACATTTATATCACATACTAACAAGATCATGACAACATTTCTCGTCAACATTTCCTTTCACATGTTTGACATATACAACATTTTCACCACATTTAATAGGCAAATATTTATAGTGAATTATAATCTTAAGTGATAGTAATTCTCTAAATAAGTCACTTGTTGAAAATGAAGATTATTATCCAAGTAAATTCCAAATGATGATCAACAAGAACACTTCTTCAAACTTCTTTTACATGTTCAAAATTTCAGAATTTACTACATTACTTCAATATGCGTCCGTTCGTGGAACATATGGTTCTTAGCAACACAAATAACATTCTGACTATCACAAAACATCGAAGTCTTATTCTACCAGTAATTTAATACCATGCAAACTACAAGTTTAAATTTGACTCGTTATAAAATTATTACACGTTAAATAACAAAAATTTCTTTTCTTAAAAAGAGACACATCTTGAACAAGTTCAACTTTTACATATGCGAAGAAGAAAATAATAAAAATATTGGAAATTTACTAAATGTGGAATTAAGTATATCCCATTAATTTATTACTCGAACAATTGAGCCCGCACGTCGGAAACGTCATTTTCACACACGTGCACACGTAGTGCCAAGTATCGCAAATTTCATTAGTGAAAGAGATATCAGTACGTATGTAATACGTTTGAGACATAGAATTATGGACGGTTATTGGCCAAATGACAAAGTATTCCACGTTGGTAAAAGAAGGAAGAAGTGTACGAAGTGTAAGATGAAACGAGTCGAAATCGCCGCGGAGCCGTGAAGGGCTGCGGCGCCACAACCGTCGGAGCCGCAGCGCTTCGGAGGCAGATTGTTGCGACGGGAAATTGGAAAAATTTGACGTTTGGGCTGGTTTTGGAGCATTGATTCTCCATTACTTGCCACATGAATTTGGTCATTATTTGGCTGAATGTAACCCCTCATTCAAGTGCAATTACATGGATATTGAAGGCTATTAGTTGGCTAGGTGAGGGGTCTTCTACTTACACTATAAATTGAGGCATTTGGCGCAATTGAAAACAACACTCAACACTTAGAAAATATTCTACAGATTTTCAGAGTTCATATTCTTCCTCTCTAGCAAAGTCACTATACTCAAAGTTCTTCAAGAGTAACACTTGAGTTTCCTTTGCTCACTTGTTAAAGTTGTTGTTGTATCTTGGGAGACTATTGCTCAATACCGTAAAAGGAGATATACGGGGCAATTTTGTCTTAAAGAAAGAGTGTCATCACTCGACTCAGCGAATCACACAAGTCATCGGTTAAGTTCTTGATTTCCAGTTTATTGTAATAGTTAGTTTATCCTTTCTATTATAGTAATAGTTACTTACTTCACATTCCCTACAACAATTGTATCCCAACAAAAAATATATCAATAGATCACGTTTATTATTTTGAATCAGTCATCACATGAACTCTAAACTTTAAATCTGATTTCTTTCTATTGAGTCAGTCCGAACAGGAGCAGACTAATTTAAAATTCATGGTAGTATTGGAGGTGAATGGGCGGAATGATGCTTGTTCTTCTTATCTTGGACATCACACTTCTTGAAAACTTCTTTAGCATTGGACTTGATAACCTTAGGATCAATCTTATCCTTAACCTCAGTCAATCCAATATAAACCTTTATCAAAGATTTGAGACACTTATTTCCCATTCCAACAAGATCATGACAACATTTCTTGTCAACATTTCCCTTCTCAAATATGGCATCTACAACTTTTTCATCACATTTAGCAGGCAATTCTGTACAAATTTTATTAAATCTTTTGGTAAACTATTTATGTATTCGTCACGTGGATCTTCTTTTTGTGATGAAGGTGGAATTGTTGGTGGAGGGTGTTTTTCGTGATGATGGGATTTGCAAAGGGCAGGAATTGCACTAGAAATTATCAAAATTGCTATCAAAGAGGAGAAATGTTGGAAATTTGCCTTTGGCGGGGAGATGCGTCCACCCATCTTTGATTAATTAAACACTAGTGTTCCGCATGTTGGAGACCTTGTCTCTTCGCACATGCATGATCTACGAATGAGTAGATGACCGTAGGGCCAAGAATCGTTAAATTTCGTTGAGAAATGAAAGAGATATTGGTCCACGAAGTAAGGTGTTTAAGGCATGGAAATGTGGTGTGGGACAAATCTACCACATCGGTGGGAATAGGAAGAATTGGTCTCTATATATGTCTCAAATTGGTAAAGGGTTTGGGACCCCAAGGGTATCCCATGTGTTTAAAGGAGGGAAGACCTAGATGTGTTTGGGTTCAAGGCTAAGCCCACACGCGCGCCGCCGCCGCCCGTCCGGTCCGGTTCCGGGCCACGGGGACTTTCTGATATTATCTTTTTGGACCATAGAACTCTGCCAGATGTACAGTTTGATCCCTAAAGTTTCATATGTACAGTTTGGTCCCTGAAGTTTCAATATTTACAGTTTGATCCCCAGAGTTTCTGGGAAGGTGACGGAAGGCAGAAAGCCTACCGTTGGGACTATTTTTTGAGGCATTAATCAGCCATTACTTGGCTGATTAACTCCTCTATTAACAGCTCATTAGTTGGGCAATTGAGCAACCTCCTTCATGACCTTATTCACCTCATTCATGGCATTAAAACTCTGCCATTACAGCCCTCCTTTAAGGGCCATTACAGCCTTGTTTGTGGCTGTTGGACAGCCCCTCCTCATGCTATATATTGAGCTTCATTTGGCTCAAAACAGTAGCTGAAAACAGACGGGAACAACACATAAAAACAGACTGAAAAATAGACACGAAAATAGCACAAATCAGTGAGCAAAAATGCTCGAAAGAGTGGCTGAAAATCAGTCAAAAACAGTGAGCAAACCCTCACGTATACACAAAATATACACTACGAGACACACTATATACACGAGAGACAAAAGAGAAGAGTATTGACAAACTCTTCCTTCCTATTCCATATCTTGACAAGTCGAGTCATATTTGTTTTATTCGGCAAGCTCAACCTATTGGCTTTGTAGTGTTGAGATTAAAGTGTTGTTTTATCTTGGGAGACTATTGCCCGCTAACGTAAAAGCATATATACGGGGCAATATTGTCTTAAGGATAGAGGGATATCCTCGACTCAACACACAACGTTGTAACCATCCAGATTTAGTTGTTTCTTGATTTCAGGATATCAAGATTCAAGACACAACAAACTTGCGGCAGTTCTCAACATTGGCTTTGCAAGGTGATCAAGAATTAAGACACAACACACTTGCGGCAGTTTTGAAGATTGACCATTTATTTATCCTTTCGAACATTTGTAATAGTTATTACTTCCCGTACTACTTTATAAAGTACAATAGAGTACACCAACAAGAAAATATTGAGTCTTGCCATTATGTGTGTGGTGTGGTGTGGATTTAATGCTCAATATTGGTTTATATAATTTCTTTAGAAGGTTGATATTTATAAAGAACGATTTGAGATTTATTTATTTTTCTGTTTCAATGTATCTTTGACTACCGTATGGTTATTGATGTGTGGACTTTAACTTACAATTAAATCTCAAGAATATTAATGTTAAAATGTTGAACATAGAGCGTTAGTTTTTCTTTTCTTTTTGAGTTTAACATTTAGATGTTATTGGCTCAAAGTTCAACCACTCATCAATTTGTATATACTGCATTATTTTAATTTCCTACTAGTAGAAAATGTAGTACGGGTCTTCAGTAGCTAACAAGATAAAGCTAATTTATCCTTTTTCCGAAGCTAAAAATATTTAAATAGAAAATGCTTATTTAAATGTTTATGAAGAATTAACTTAATTAAGTAGTCGCCCAACCAACCA
Source organism: Anisodus tanguticus (assembly GCA_034509755.1). NCBI lineage: Eukaryota > Viridiplantae > Streptophyta > Magnoliopsida > Solanales > Solanaceae > Anisodus > Anisodus tanguticus. The sequence goes on along the minus strand of CM067541.1, from coordinate 26,153,041 downwards.
CTTAAAACTAAAAGTGGCTAGTGGATGTATAAGGTATGTATTATTTATTAGCACGTGTACATTGTATTATATTTAACCATATTTAGTCTTGTGTAATTATGGTAGGTATAGGATCTCTATTGTATGAGTATTCCACATTGTACACCCTATATATATTTTGTATTAATGAGAAAGGCTCTCCAAAGAAGATTAATACAATTCTACATGGTATCAAGAGTCAATAATACTTCCCGACCTAAAACCTGAAATTTGGCCGACATTCCCGTCCTTTTCCGGCACCAAATTGTATGTATACACCCGGTATACATCTGATATACACTGATATAATGTTGTTCAGCCCTTATATTCTACAAACAACCTTGTATACACCCAATATATCACTGATATACCGCCTTATTTCCCTCCATATCTCTTCAACGAGTTGTATACCCCTCGTATACAGCACATACACGCCGATATACACATGTATACGACTGACATACTTCTCCATCCATTGTATACTATACAGTTATCTCAAGCCGCGATACACCTTGTATACGGTTGATACTAGCCCTAATAGAGAACGACTGTGGTTGTGGCAGCAACCACCGCGGCAGTGGTGGCAGAAGTGCTCAGGCGAGCCACTTTGGAGGCGATGGCGTCCGGCCATCGCACGGCACACGAGAAGATGGGCCACATCCAACAGGACCACCCTCAAGCAGCCAAGCAGACCGGACTAGCCCAGTCGTTGGGCCTTCATTATTCGGTCTAGCTTCCTGCGACCCAACATGGAGTCCAGCTTCCTCATGCCCAATTGATTGGAGTCCAACAGTCCGCTCTAGGCCCTCTCCAATCCAATTTGGGCCAGGTTTTCGCCACATTAACTCCTCGGTAGGCCGATAACGCGTGGTATATGGATGTGGGTGACACGTCTCACCTCACCAATAATTCTGATAATCTTACTCAACTGTAAAATTTAAATACTTCGCAGTCTATTATGGTCGGTAACGGTCATCGCATTCCAATTCACGAATTTGACCACACCCTTACCCCATCACAGCATCCCCACTTCTCTCTTAAAAACATCTTCTATGCCCCACACATCATCAAAATCTAATTTCTGTTAGAAATTTTGCCACCGATAATTATGTCTCAGTTAATTTTGACCCGTTTGGATTTTCTGTAACGGACCTCTGTACCGGAAAACTCCTTACGAGATGCAATAGTGAGGGAGACCTATACCCTTTCCTACCCACATCCGCTGCTAGTGTCACTCCTTCCACCGTTCTAACAACCATATCTCCCTCAACGTGGCATAGTAAACTTGGTCATTCGGGTTCTCACGTTTTTTATTCTCTTAGAAATCGAAATTTAATCCAATGTAACAAAGGGAACATTTCTCGTAGTTCCTCTTCTTGTCAGTTAGGAAAACACGTTAGACTACCATTTACGACTTCTAAGAGTACTACTTTCTCTCCCTTTGATATTATTCATGTTGATTATGGGCATCTCTCATAACTAGCAATTTAGGCCACAAATATTATTTGGTATTTTTTGATGATTTCTCTCACTTTCTTTAGGTATACCCACTCAAACTCAAATCTCAAGTGTTCTCCAAATTTGTTGAGTTTCGTACACTGGTTAAAATGCAATTTGAAAAAGACATCAAATCATTTCAATGTGATAATAGTCGTGAGTTTAATAATTCCCCATTTCATAAATTTTGTGCGGCTAATGGCATGATCTTTCGTTTCTCCTGCCCCTATACCTCTCCTCAAAATGAAAAAACCGAAAGAATTCTCTAAACCATTAATAATATGATTCGTTCCCTCATTTTTCATGCGTCTCCCCTCTACTTTTTGGGTATATGCGCTAAAAACGGTAGAACACATTCTCAACATTTTACCTACCGTGCGATTCAAAATAGGACACCCATCAAAATTCTCTACAGTCGGATCCCTACCTATGACCATCTTAGAATTTTCAGTTGTCTGTGTTACCCTAATCTGACATCTACGACCCCCCACAAATTGGCACCCAGATCTACTATATGCGCCTTCCTAGGTTTTTCGTCAAACTAAAGGGGTACTTGTGTTATGAGCTCTCCACCGACAAAATCACAATTTCTCACCACGTCACCTTTGTTGAGTATGTTTTCCCATTTGACAACATTAAAAAAATTTGAGTCACTGCTTACTAATTCCTCAAAGATTCAGACCCATCACCGATTGTCCAACAAGCACTACGTTAGGCTGCCACTATTCCGATGACGGTAGATGCACTAATTGCCACCACCGGCATTCCAGATCTCCCCTGTCTGTCAGTCGTCTGGTTCCCCTTCACCGCTGATAACCCTTGTCATCCCCGACAATCAGCCGACCTATTCTCAGTCACAGACCACTGTCGCACCCCCACTCACCAACCAGTCCCTGTGTCACCACCACACACCACCACAACTCAGATCGACCAACCCAGCCCAGATCGAGAACCACCCCACCAATACCTTAACATCAACGACAACCCAAACCCGACATCACCACCACCTGGTACCAGTTCCACCATCCAGATCTGCACTGTCACCACCTCCGACGGCGTACCTAACCCAACTAGTGTCGCCACCACCACCTGCTACTACTAGTCTACACCCTCTGAACTGTGTCACCCCATCAACTTGCACCCACTGCCAAACCCAACCACCGACACCGCATAGATACTAATACCAAACTAGAACGCAATCCCGAACCCACACCTTGGCCTGACACTCAGCAGACCTACCTACATATCACTGCCCCCTCGCACCATATGGAAACTCGTGCCCAACACGGGATTTTCAAACCCAAAATCCAATTTAACCTATCCACACAAACCATAGTCCCAAAAACTCGAAATTAGCCAAACTAAACCCAAATTGGAACATGTGTGAGGAATTTAATACTTTAACAAAATATCACACTTGGGATTTGGTTCCTAGACTGGAGGGGGTGAATGTGATCCGATGCATGTGGCTTTTTCGCTACAAATACAGAGACAATGGTGACTTTCGAGAGATATAAGGCAAGACTTATGGCTAATGGCACCAATCAACAAGAGGGTATTAACTATGGTGAGACTTTTAGTCCGGTTGTTAAACTGGCTACTATTCACATAATTCTAAGTATTTCTATGGGTAAACACTAGCTGATCCATCAGCTTGATGTCAAGAATGCGTTTCTATACGGGGATTTGAAAGAAATTATTTATATGCACCAGCCGTCTGCCTGGTTTTGTCCATCCAGCAGCCCCTCAGTATGTCTGTCATCTTTGTAAGTCACTCTATGGTTTGAAACAGGCCCCTCGAGCGTGGTATGATCACTTTGCACGGTACATTATGCACATTGGGTTTGTATGCAACAAATGTGATAATCCTTTATTTATTTTTTACCGATGTAGTAGCATTTCTTATTTGTTGTTGTATGTGGATGATATTGTTCTTACTGCCTCCTCTGATGTTTTGAAAAATGAGATTATTACACTTCTCAAAACCGAATTTGCTATGATTGATTTGGGGAAGTTGAGCTATTTTTTTTAGGGATTTCAATGACTAGATCTGTAGATACTATGTTTCTCTGTCAGCGTAAGTATGGAGAGGAGATTGTGTACAGGGTTAAAATGGCAAATTGCAAGATCATGTCCATTCCAGTTGACTCTAAATCAAAGCTTAGTGCTTTGGATGGTGATCCATTGTCAGATACCCACTATATAAGGAGTCTTCCAGGTGCACTACAGTACCTCACTTTCACCAAGCCTGATATTGCTTATGATGTTCAGCATGTATGCTTATTCATGCATGCCCCAGGGAGCCTCATTTTACTGCCCTTAAACGTATCATCTGATATGTTAAGGGCGCACTTGATTAAGGTTTGCATATATATCCCTCGGCACCGATCAAGTTGTTGTCCTATACGGATGCTGATTGGGCAGGTTGCCCGGACACGCGACGCTCCACCTTAAGCTACTGTGTGTTCTTAGGGGATAACCTTATTTCTTGGTCAGCCAAGAGACAAGCCACATTATCCCGTTTGAGTGCAGAAGCAGAATACAGAGGCGTTGCTAATGTTGTTGCTGAGATCTGTTAGCTCCGAAACCTTCTTTTAGAGCTTCAGTGTCCATTACGTAAGGCGTCGTTGGTTTATTGTGATAACATATCCGTCATATATCTATCTCATAATCCGGTTCAACATCAGCGAACCAAGCACACTGAGATAGACATCCACTTTGTTCGTGAGAAGGTTGCTCTCGGTCATGTCAAGGTGTTGCATGTGCCTTCTTCATATCAGTATGCGGATATATTCACAAAGGGCCTTCCTAGACAGCTCTTTCTCGACTTCAGATCCAGTCTTAGCGTCTGACATCCTCCCGTTCCGACTGAGGGGGTGTATTAGCACATGTACATTGTATTATATTTAACCATATTTAGTCTTGTGTAATTATGGTAGGTATAGGATCTCTATTGTATGAGGATTCCACATTGTACACCCTATATATATTTTGTATTAATGAGAAAGGTTCCCCAAGGAAGATTAATATAATTCTATATTATTCATGTATAATATATATATATATAATTATGTATAATAAGTGTATAATCTATGTATACCGGCTAGAAAAAGTAAACAGTAAATTCAGTCAGCTATTTTTGTAAAGATCAAGCGTGGTGGAGGGTCTTTAAAGGGGCAGTGTAAGGGAAAGAACAGGGTGTCGCGATTAGGTGGTTTAATCAAAAAATTAAATCAAACTGACTTAAAACATTTTTGGTATTGAATAAGAAAAAGTTGAACCAAACCATGTAAATATATTTAGTTTATAGGCTAGACAATTTTATATGTTTTTTTTAGTAATTAGGCTAGACATATTTGCAAGCCTCGGTTGGAACATAATGTTTAGTATGACTATTAAAGAGGATTCATTTTTTTGTTTACTTAAATTCTTGATTCTAGTGTATGGCGACTTTCTTTCGAGGCGAATTTAGAATTTAACTTTTATGGATTCAACCTTTAAAAAATGATTTCAACTCTACTATTCGTTGTAATCTTAATAAATGTTTGCATGTAAATTTATTTTCTTTGTCGAAAGTATCGAATTCATAGAAACCCGCAGCTATATAGGTGCATCTCCCCCTATCTTAGCAAGTGATGTTTAATTATATTACTTCAATCTCTTTGTTATTTTGTTTTGTAAGCCAAGTTGTATTAGGCTCATACATTTTTTTTATGGACAATTCTTAAAAAGTAAACGAAATATATTATCGTTTAGGTTTTATATTGACTTTATATTGAACTTGAGGATACGTTCTATTCCTCCCCTTCCTTTTTTGAGAAAATGAAAAAGAACTTTAGGAAAAGATGAAAGGGATATTAGCCTTCGCTAGCAGGGGCGGAACCAGGTGAGAGCAAGGGGATTCTTCCGAACCCCCTTCGATGAATATTGTATATATAAGGTTAAAATTAGTATGTACATGTTAAATCCTTTTCGATGGCTTTGTATGTTTATTTTTCATATTTTGAATCTCCTAAGTGAAAGTCCTAGCTCGCTACTGTTCACTAGTAGGAATTATTTTTCCATCAACTCCTTTCTTTGAGATAGACAGACTACATTCTCAAAGATCAATAAGTGACTGAAAATTTTGTACCCAATGGAAGAAAGTTAGACAAAGCTAAAATAGGAAAGTGAAAATTGCTGTCTAATAAACAAAACGATTTTAAATTAAGGAAACAACACATATTGCACTTTTGATTCATCAATTATAAATTGTGATTTTGGTTTTTGCAGTATTTTGTTAAGCACATCTAACCTAAAATTAACTGAAATGCGTATTTTTTTGGTCCTTTATAAAGGAAAATGCGATGTGTAGATAATATTTAGAATTATATTACCTTCAAATGTGTAGTAATTGTAAGAAAATAACATAGCACATCGTTAACTGAATGGTTTATCACTTAGTAACTCACTAAATTTGAGAAACTTTATAGTCAAAAGGATCAAAAGTGCACATATAAATTATTTGAAAGTTAAATGTGCTTAATCAAAAATTATGAAGACCAAAATCAAAATTTCTCAATATTTGAGGGACTAAAAGTGCTAAATTCCCAAGGAAAAACTAGACTAATTTTTCACTGAGGATTTTTTCCATGACGATGTCTACACAACCGGCAAAAACATGTATACTATTCGCCAAAATCAATTTAGATTTCTCCTTGAACTCTGGCAAACGAACAAGAAACTTAACAAAAGTAGTGTGACATATAAACCACTATGAACAAGCTCATCGCAACAATTGGACGTGACATTTTTGTACTTAAATAGGGCCAGGACAGCTTCATGAGCACAAGATTGTGAAACGTTGTTAGTACAATTGTCGGACAATCCCTCGAGGTACATCCCGCTAGGGGCGACAATGTTTGAGCGGTGGAACGGTGGCGCTGCTAATAATCACCATTGCCACCATGGTGGAGAAGACAAAAAACCTCTACATATTTTTATGACTATGTTATGTTGATATAGAGTTGTCTTTTTCTAAAAAAAAAAAATTGTAGTTCCTTTGTTGATCAGTTACATATTAATACTAACATTTAAACGCATTAATTACCCAAATGTATATGAATTGTTGACGGACAATGAATTTGCCATCCACCCCCCACCCCCACACACACCAAAACACCCTCATTTTGTTGTGTTAGTGGACTGTATAGAAATTGAATATTAAACTGGTTAAATGGGCTTCAGAAAGTTAACGGGCCTAGCTTTTCGTCCAAATAAATCCATGGGCAAAATTTTCTGGCCCAACTATAACCCAACAAATCTTAAAACAATAAACAGGTTGTGTGTAACCAAAAGGTTACTCAATTTTGCCGCAATTCCCAGGAATGTCCTTATTTTGGGTGGTCTTTAATTTTTGGCCCTCAAATTAAAAATATTTAATTTTTATCCTTCGCCTAAAATTTTTGGATTTTGGATTCGAACTCTCACTCAGGCAAAAACTAAAAAAAATAAAAAATTACAAGGCATTGTTTTGAGTTTGTAAGACAAAGTTTGCCTTAAGGAGCCAAGGGGTAGAGATTATAGAAAAATCTGTTCAAATTTACAAAATTCTTGTCGGGGGCTCTTTTGAGTGTTTTTGCCTAGGAAGGTCCGGGTAGTAAGTCATTAGAGAAGACGGTCAACCCCAGGAATAGCTTAGGATTGTAGAAAGAACTTAAATTTCAAAAATAAAATTTTATAAAAATGGATACGTTTTTCAATAGAACTACTTCTTCTAACTTTGCTTCAACATCTTCCATGGATTCCAAGAAGATAATAAATTCTGAGGAAATAGTTATACAAGACTTTGAAAAATCGATAGATAATTGGAAAACACCGAAAGTGACTAGAGATCAAATTTACAAATATTCCAAATACCAATTTTTTAAAATAGATTTCAAAATTAAAACAGAAGAAAGAGATAATCAATTAACAAAATCCTTTGAAACAATCAAATTACTTTCTCAAGACTCATTGAAGAAACATAAGGAAAGAAACTATACATACATCCATATAGCTTACTTCAAGTAGGGATAAAATCTTTAACTAAAGAAAGATTAAATACTTCAATTCTTGTGATCTTAAGAGGTGTCAGATTCACTAACTTTGAGGACTCCTTATTAAGTTCAGTTACATCTAGCCTCTGCACGGTGCCAATCTATTTTTATTGTTATCCAAACTTTTCAGTATCTCTTAATGACAAAAATATCCTAAAATCTCTTGTCTTACAAATAAAAACTTATAATTACCAAATGCTTGAAGGATCAATTCCTGTAGCAATAATCTTCAGAATCCATTACAAAGTTATGCTTTCTACTTTTGCTACAAAAGTCAAATACCATAGCAAAAAAGGTGAAACACTATTATTACAGACAGATCTTTTCAGATCTAACACTGTAATACCAAGACCTATTAAATGAAAGGATATTACCCTACCAGATGAATGGATCTTGGAAGGAGTAGTTAAACCTGAAACTTCCCAACCAAATACTCAATTTAAAGAAATAACTCAATACCAGGATGGTAGAGTTAGTCTATCATTCCTTAGAAAATCTACAAGTAATAGATACGATGATACATGTTCTATAGAAACTCTGAATTTAGGAAGAGTCTCACAAATTTCTTCAGTAATAAACACACCTTATAAAATAAAACCTAGACATTCTATGTCAGATTTACCCAATTTAAGAAACGTAAACTACACTAATGAAATACCAAGACTTGTATATGAAAATTCCTCTACTAGAGAAAAAACAGAGGTTCAACAACCAGATCAAGAACCTACTAGTCCAATATTTTCCTCAACAACATAAAATATAGTAAACGAAATTGGAGTTTTAAAAAGAGAATTCCAAGTATATAAAAAATTCCTACGTAAAGACTTTTATGGAAAACATAACTTAGAAAAAAGAACTTGGTTCTTTCAAAACTTTTTAGATACTAGGAAACAAATATAAGAAAACTTTTATGAATTTATAGATGAAAATAGAATAAACATTTTATTCTTCGACTGATTTGAAATATATTCTTCTCAAAATTCCATAGAATATCCTTTTTCAAAATCAGTAAACCCTATTACAATTAGGAATAAAACACTAGAATGGGAGACCCTAGCCGACACTAGAAAAATTCAATCTAACCACCCTCCTCTACAAGACATTAAGTTTAATAAACATGGTCTCCCTGTAGAAGCAATTCCTATTAAAAATCCAGCATATGATGAAAAAACTAATATAAAATTCATTATAGCACAAAATAATTTTACAAATATTAATTTAAATTCTATAGGAAAATAATTAGATAGAATGAAAAAACACATACAAAAATAACCTTTAGTCACTATGGATTCCCCGGAAAAATCTACAGAACTAAAATTAAAAAGCTCAATTTTTAAACCCTTTCAGGTATATAAAGATAGTGTTAAAAACATTCAACAAAATAAGTCTGAATTTATTAAGGCTATACAAGATCAATTAAGTAAAATTGGGACATCTAGTAGTTCTAATACATAACCTATTATCCCAGATACACTTAGAGGTGGGCAAAAAACCCGGAGAACCGAAAAATCAAACCGAAATTTGGTTCGGTTTTTTCTCGCCGATTTTTTGAAATATCGAATCGAAACAGGATTTAGTGATTCGGTTCGGTTTTTTATTTTGGATACGAACCGAACCGAAAAACTGAATTAAATATATATATATATATATATAAATATATATATTATTTTTTATTTTAGGCTACTACTATCTCTTGAATCAGTCATTGAAGCTAATCTATGAAGCTTTTATGGAAGTCGCATGCGGCATGAACTTAATTAACATATCACGAAAACATTGTCCCAAATACACCACAATCAAGTCACAAAATAATAACTTTGACACATGATTCTGATAATAGTGAAGCCTTAGAACAATTCCAAAATACAACACCCTCAATTAATAAAATTAATTGGAAACAACCAACACAACAACAATTACAAATAATTCCAGCTCCAGATCTAGGAATAGTAAAACTCTTAGCTCAATCCCGATTTTACGCCTCTTCCATCTATGATTGGAACATAGATGGGATAACTGAATATAATCCTTAGCTTTCTCCAACAAATGACCATGGCCGCAAATGCCTATAAAGCAAAAAATGGTGCCCAAAATAGGACTATAGCGGAACTGCTGATCGTAGGATTCTCTGGCCAATTAAAAGGATAGTGGGATAACTATTTCATTAGCCAACAACAAGAAGATATCTTAAACGTCATAAAACTGATGAAGAAGGAACATCAATCTTAGATGAAAAATAAGAACCCCTACAAGATGTAGTGTCAACCTTGATACTGACAATCTAATTAAACTTCATAAGTGATTCTTCTCATCTGAAAGATAAAAATTCCGAATTACTTTCAAATATAAAATGTAAAAAACTAAGTGATTTTCAATGGTACAAAAACACATTCTTAACTAGAGTAATGCTTAGAGAAGATTCCAATCAACCATTTTGGAAAGAAAAAATTCTTAGCAAGATTGCCTACCCTCTTAGAAGACAAATTTAGAAATACAATTAGGGAAATATGTGGAAAATAAATAATACCTTATAGTGAATTCACATACGGACAACTAGTCGGTATAACCCAACAAGGAGGATTAAAAATATGCCAAGAGCTAAAACTACAAAAACACGTAAAATGAGAAATAAAAAGAACTTGGTTAGATCTAGGTTCGTTCTGTCAACAATTTGAAATAAATTCCAAAAAATAACTTTCTCTAGACTGTACAGGAAATTGTAGTAAAACCTATAGAAAACCATATAGGAAAACACAAAAAGGATATAGGAAGTAAAACTTCAGAACTAGTGAAGAATGTTATAAATAATCTCTTTACAAATCCAAAAATAAAAGAAATTCTAAGAAGTATGAATCTAGGTACAAAGATATTACATGTTATATGTGTAATAAAAAGGGACATACTTCGAAATACTGCAAAATGAATAAAAAAAATTACAATAATTAAAATTAGATGAAGAAATAGTTCAAAAAATTCTAATCTCTTAATAGATTCTTCTGACTCAAACACTAAAACAGAATCTGAAGAGTTTTCTTCTCTATCAACAGAAGATAATGAACCTCTTCAAGTAGATGAATTGGTCACAATTAGTTCATATGAATATCCTGGAAAAAAAAATGTATATGTGTATTAACTAAAGACCAGGAATTCATGTTAGACATGGTAAAATACATAGATACCCAACATCAAAAAAAAAATAGACTCTTAAAGCCTTTCACAGAAGAAAAAAAAGAAGTTAAAAATATTATTTTACCACACACATCTAAAAATACTTATGACTTAACTACCATCTTAGGAAGGGGGGAAATGATAAAAGAAAGTAAGGAAGTAACAGTTCAAGAACTACAAAAAGAAATCAAACAAGTAAAATCAGAAATAAAAGAATTAAAACAATAACAAAAACAAAAACAGAAACAAGATTCTGATTTAATAAAAATAATCATTTCAAAATCTATGCAATAAAGCTCTGATTCTGGAAACTCTGATTATGAAAATCCCATAGAACCTGAAGAAGATATTGAAAAAGAAATAAAAAATTTAGAAGAAGTCCCTGAAGACTTTCTTAGTGTATTAAGACAAATTACATCTAAGAAATACCTAATAAAGATGATTCTTAATTTCTCAGAAAATTTTAAATATAAAACAGTTGCCCTTTTTCATACAAGAGCAGATTTGAATTGCATAAAAATATGTATAGTACCAAAAAAATCTCCACGAAGAAACTCATGAAAAATTACCAGCCGCTAATAATTCTAAATTCTAAATTAAATTTAAAACTAAGGTGGCAATTATAAATGATGGAGTTTCTATAGCAACATCATTTGTCTTAGTAAAAGATATACATAATTCAATCATTCTAGGAACACCTTTTATGAATCTTATCAACCCATATAAGGTAGATAATGATTTTATATCTTTTAAATTAAATAACATGAAAATTAAAATTTCATTTTATAACAAAATAAAAAACTAGAGACCTTAATATAATAAGAGCTAGTTCAATCCACGAAGATAGTATAAATGCAAAAATATAAGGAAAACTATATTACCTACAAGAACCGAGAAATGATTTTCTTTCAAAAGATTAAATACACAATTAGAAACACCAGAAGTTAAAGAAAATATATCTAAACTCCAAAATTCTTTTGGAAACGAGATATGCTCTGATATTCTAAATGCTTTTTAGACTAGAAAGTAACATATCGTAGATTTGCCTTATGGAAAAAAAAAATTGACGAAAGACAAATTCCAACAAAAGCTAGGCAGATGCAAATGAATAGTGATCTTGAACAACATAGTAGAAAAGAAATTCAAGATCTTGAAAATAAAAAATTAATTTCCAAATTTAGATCCCCTTGGAGTTGTGCTGCTTTCTATAAAAACAAAAATTTTGAAATAGAAAGAGGAACTCCTAGATTAGTAATCTATTATAAATCTTTAAATACAATACTATAATGGAATGATACCCAAAAAAAATATTCTACCATTGAAAAAGAAATTTGAGCATTGTTTTATGCCTACAAAAATTTCAAAGTGATTTACTAAATCAAAATTAATTGTAAAAGTGCTAAAGAAGTTTTACAAAAAAAATGTTCAAAACCTTGCATCAAAACAGATTTTTGCACGATGGCAAGCGATTCTTAGCATTTTTATTTCGATATTGAATATATTAAGGGAGAAACAAATTCAATTCCAGTTTTCTTAACCCGTGAATTTCTCCAAAATAGGAGAAAAATCCTCCGAAAATAATTTCCTGATACTGATCGCAACTCAGCAATGTCCTAACATTGCCCCATGCCCAGCTGCTTGGGCTGCTAAACTATGTCTTTTAAACCAAGAATTTATTTTTTGCTATATATCATATAAAATATCTCTTATATTTTCTCATAATTAATTTATGTGATACTTAGGTAAAATCTTTTTTTGCGCGGATTCCCTTCAAAGGCACTGGTCTTTAAATTTTGTCCCTCAAATTTAGAATCTTTAATTTTTGCCATTCGCTAAAAAATATCCCGATGTTCCGAGTTCGAACCCCTGCTCAGTAAAAAAATCAAAAAAATCTGCAAGGCAGAGTTTGCCTTCTTCTGAAAATATTGCCAGAAGCAGATAAAAATGCCAACAATAAAGTTCGGACAAAATACCGACAATAGTAAATGTCACAAAAGATACCTTCAAAAAGGTAATAATGAAAGTAGAGAAATTATGCAAAAAAAATCCAACAATAATGTAAGAAAATGTCAAACGACAACTTACACATGGATGATGATATATTTTTCCACCTGCACTTGGATGATGTCATGGATGATGTATTTTTTCCTTTCTATTTATGAAATTGCCATGTGAAATTTCTATAAAATGAGATCATCTCTCCTTAGAAACCAAGTTTTTAAGAAGCTAAATTTTAGAGAGTGAAATCCTTAAGAAAATTCTAGAAAGAGAAACCTGTTGGAAATTTGCCTTTGGCGGGAGTTACGACCGACCAACTTTAACGGCTTAAACACTAGTGTAACGTATGTTGGAGAATCCGGTTCTTCACACATGCATGATCTACTAAGTACGTAGATAACCGTAGGGCCAAGAATCATCAAATTTCATTGAGAAATGAAAGAGATATTGGTTCACGAAGTAAGGTGTTTGAAGCATGAAAAGTGTGGTATTGTGTGTAATTCTCCCTCATCGGTAGAGGAAGAAAGAATTGTTGTGTATATAAGATTCGAAATTGGTTTGGGGTTTGGGACCCCAAGGGGTATCCCATGTGTTTAAAGGAGGGAGGACCTAGATGTGCTTCGGTTCGAGGAAAGACCACACGCGCGCCGCCGCCGCCCGCCCGTCCCGTCCGATTCCGGGTTCTCGGGTTCTCGGGTCACGGATCGTGGGTCGTGGGTCGTGGGTCGTGGGTTGTGGGTTGTGGGTTGTGGGTCTTCTGATATAATCTTTTTGGGCCAGAAAACTTTGCCGAAGTACGCTTTGATCCCGAAGTTTCGGATATACGCTTTGGACCGAATTCTTTCGGATGTACGCTTTGGTCCTTGAAGTTGAAGTTTCAAGATGTACAGTTTGGTCCCTCAAGTTTCCAGAATCTGGACAGTCAAAGCAGTTGCCAAGCACTCAATTCAGCCATTTATTTTGGCTGAATTACTCCTCCTATAATGGCCAAATCCGTTGGTCTTTCACCATTTATGTTGGTGGCTTTACTACCTCCATAATGGCCATTATTTGGCTATTATGGAGGCAGTTTTTCAGCCCCTCCCTCACCTATATAAACACCCCCTTACACCATTGTTGAGAACTAAGAATGACCAAGGAGAACACCAAAAACAGTGCACGAAAATACACAACCGAAAATAGTTTTCTTCCTACAACTTCCAAGCATCATTTCGTTACTCAATATTCTTCACGGTAGCTCTTGAGTTTCCTTTGCTCAAGGGTTCCATTGCTGTTTTATCTTGGGAGAAAAATTGTCCAGGACGTATAAAGGATACATACGGGGCAATATTGTCTTAAGGACAGAGTGCTACACTCGACTCAGCAAAAACAATTTACATTTTTCCGCATTCTACAAAACTGGAATTTCCAGTTTTTCTTGTGTAACAATTGTAATTTCAGATTCCATGTTGAATTATTGAATCTCAGTTTATCCTTTTGAATACTTGTAATAGTTATATACTTCCCGTACTGCTTTATAAAGTACTATAGAGCAAAAAATAGCCCAACAAAACCTTACCCTAAAATACACAAAGCCATTGTACTTCCAAGATTCCCTCAAAATATTCAGATCTAAATTTTTGTAAGTTTTGATATTTTTAATGCATTTGATTATGGACGGTAATACCATCTAATCTTTTTAAATTTTTGCATTATGTTTCAATTGTTATTATAAATTTGGTCGGTTCTACTGCCTATGTTTAAAACTATTGTTATATATTTGGTCAGTTCTACCGCCTATGTTTAAAACTATTGTTATAAATTTGGTCGGTTCTACCGCCTATCACATAAATTCTTGTAGATCCTTTTTGAATTATGGATTCCCTCTTGGGAACCTTAATTTAAAAGTTATAATTATTTTATTTTTCTTTCTGCATATTTCAATATCTTTTGATTTTTCATTCTTTATAATTATTTTCTTTCATTTGTTATCCCCTTAGACCCTCGGGCGTTGTTGGTATCCACTATTTCCAAAAACTGCATCGTCTTCCAAATCAATCAACGATTCTTCTACTTCTGAAGATGAGCCTTGCTTTAATGACGATGATGGTGCAAATTTTATAATTATCGCCTGCATTTCTTTCGGATTTTTTTACCGGTGTAAGCATTGAGACCATATGGGGTTTTTGGGCAAGGAATTGGGTGTGCTCCAGTGTTTGCAGTGGTATTTATTTATGAATAATTTTTTGAGTACTTAACCAATCTTGAACTTTTGATGGGGTTAAACTTAGTGGTATTTTAAAGCTATCCCACCATCTTATTTTCAACCTTCTTTGAATTGCCGATGTTTTATTTTCAGAGTAATCTATGAACCATGCGAATACCCACGACGGATGGAATCTGGTATGAAATAGATTTAGGGGCATGTGGTTTATAGAGGAGGTTAAAGAGGTTAACGAATTAAATAATTTGGAGTTTTAAAATATCTAAGGTGGATTCAAATTGTTCCCACCATGAATTCTACCAAATTGGGAATTGGGATGGAATGCATGAGGTATCAAAATAAAAGATCCAGGTATGAGCTCGTTTGACATTTTGAACAAAAAAGGAATTAAATCAAGCATGTTGGTAATCTCAGTAATTAAATGGAACATCGAAAAATGGGGTATTTTTATAGGTATCAGGAAAATTAAGGAATTGAGAGAGGTCATTTCCTTAATCACTTGGGGCAATCGCTCTAACTATTTTGCAAGTAGAGTATGAGGGATCTTTGTTATTTTTATAAAAAAATATTTTTTTTATGGTTGATCCTGATACTTCTAGGACAGCTTGATAAATATAGGGAGTTTTGAAAATATTCCATGGTTTATATAATAGACGCTTGCTTCGGTAGGAGTCAAAAAGAAAAGGCTCAAGTAGGAACTGCACTCGAAGAATGAAAAGGCAGGCTGCGAAGTCATCATAGCCCAAAATATTTTTGAATTGCCAAAAATGGTCTTTATCAAAAATCATTTTTCAATAGTCACAATATTTTAAAAGAATATTTTATAAAGAATTCAGAAGTTGGTTTTATGGCAACTTGTGGTACCACAAGTTGGGAATTTGAAAAATATTTTTGGGAAAGGGTTTTTAAATATTCTCCTTTCTCTAATTTAACAAAACTTTGAGAGGGTTTAACCTCTCTTGAACTCTGGATAATTTCATGTTTAGGAATATGTAATTGCATTAATGTCTTATGTAGTTTTGGGGATTTGACAAGGAGTTGTAAAAGATTTTCCGTACTCATCTCCTTAGCAGAATCTTTTGGTGTTTTAGGCACAGACTGTGTGGTGTTTTTGAGTTCTTTTTCCTCTTTCATATCTGCGTCATACCATATCTTGGGTTTTTCAACAGGAGTTTGAGCGGGAGTTTGTCTTTTTCTTCCTTGGAGGGTTTTCTAGGCTTGGAAGCAACGAAACTTGTGGGTTGCTTGGAAGCAATGAAATTTGTTTGTTGTTGAGGTACAACAACTAATGAATTATTTTCTGCAAGAGTGATTTCTTCTTTCCTTCGCTGGAGTAAGGCTCCACACATTGAATAATTGCAGTATTGTTCGGATTCACACATATTTTATGTGATATCTTATCATGGTAGCGCAAACAGTTGGGCATGTGGCAATGGTAGGACATTGCTCAGTTGTTATCAGTATCATAAAGTTATTTTCGGAGGATTTTTCTCCTATTTTGGAGGAATTCATGGGTTAAGAAATTTGGAATAGAATTTGTTTCTCCCTTAATATATTCAATATCGAAATAAAAAATGCTAAGAATCGCTTGCCATCGTGCAAAAATCTATTTTGATGCAAGGTTTTGAATTTATTTTTTGTAAAACTTCTTTAGCACTTTTGCAATTAATTCTGAGTAAAAAAATTGATTTAGTAAATCACTTTGAAATTTTTGTATGCATAAAACAATGCTCAAAATTTCTTTTTTAATGGTAGAATAATTTTTCTGGGTATCATTCAATTTTAGAGCTATATTTAAAGATTTATAATTAATTACTAATCTAGAAGTTCCTCTTTCTGTTTCAAAATTTTTGTTTTCATAGAAAGCAACACAACTCCTACGGGTTCCAGATTTGGAAATTATTTTTTTATTTTTAAGATCTTAAATTTCTTTTCTGCAATGATGTTCAAGATCACTATTTATTTTGATCGGGCTAGCTTTTGTTGGAATTTGTCTTTCGTCATTTATTTTTTTCATAAGGCAGATCTACGATATGTTGCTTTCTACTCCAAAAAGCATTTGGAATATCAGAACATATATCATTTTCAAAAGAATTTTGGAGTTTAGATATCTTTTCTTTAACTTCTGGTGTTTCTAATTGTGTATTTAATCTTTTGAAAGAAAAATTATTTCTCAATTCTTGTAGATAATATGTTTTTCCTTATATTTTTGCATTTACACTATCTTCGTTGATTGAACATGCTCTTATTAGATTAAGGTCTCTAGTTTTTGGTTTTGTTATAAAATAAAATTTTAATTTATTGTTATTGAATTTAAAAGATATAAAATCAGTATCTACCTTATATGGGGTGATGATAAGATTCATAAAATGTATTTCTAGAATGACTGAATTATGTATATACTTTACTAAGACAAATGATGTTGCTATAGAAACTCCATAATTTATAATCGACACCTTAGTCTTAGATTAAGATTCTAATTTAGAATTATTAGTGGCTGCTAAATTTTCATGAGTTTCTTCTTGGAGATTTTTTGATACTATACCTGTTTTATGCAATTTAAATCTGCTCCTATATCAAAAAGGGCAACTATTTTATATTTAAACTTTTCTAAGAATTTAAGAATCATCTTTATTAGGTATTTCTTAGATGTAAATTGTCTTAATACACTAAGAAAGTCTTCTGGAACTTCTTCTAGATTTTTTATTTCTTTTTCAATATCTTCTTCAGGTTCTATTGGATTTTCGGAATCGGAGTTTTCTGAATCAGAGCTTTCTTGCATAGATTTTGAAAGGATTATTTTTATTAAATCAGAATCTTGTTTTTGTTTTTCTTTTAATTCTTTTATTTCTGATTTTACTTGTTTGATTTCTTTTTGTAGTTCTTACACTGTTACTTCTTTACTTTCTTTTATCTTTTTCCCTTTCCTAAGATATTAGTTAAGTTATAAGTATTTGTTGATGAGTTTGGTAAAATAGTTTTTTTAACTTCTTTCTTTTCTTCCGTGAAATATTTTAAGAGTCTATTTAAATATATTTTTATGATGTTGGGTATCTACTGTTTTACCATGTCTAACATGAATTCATGGTCTTTAGTTAATACACATATACGTTTTTCTTTTTCTTTTTTCAAGATATTCAGATGAGCTAGTTGTGACCAATTCATCTACTTGAAGAGGTTCATTATCTTCTGCTGATAGAGAAGAAAACTCTTCAGATTCAGTTTCAGTGTTTGAGTCAGAAGAATCTATTAAGAGATTAGAGATTTTTTGAACTAATTTTAATTTCTTATAATTTTTTATTCTTTTTGCAGTATTTCGAAGTATGTCCCTTTTTATTGCACCTGTAACATGTAATATATTTGTACCTAGATTCATACTTCTTAGGATTTTTTTTATTTTTGAATTTGTAAAGACATTATTTATAATATTCTTCATTAGTTCTGAAGTTTTACTTCCTATATCCTTTTTGTGTTTTCCTATATGGTTTTCCGTAAGTTTTACTACAGTATTCTACGTACAGTCTAGAGAAGGTTATTTTTTTGGAATTTATATCAAATTGTTGACAGAACGAACCTAGCTATAACCTAGTTCTTTTTAGTTCTCATTTTAGGTGTTTTTGTAATTTTAGATTTTGACATATTTTTAATCCTCCTTGTTGGGTTATACTGACTAGTTGTTCGTATGTGAATTCAATATAAGGTATTATTTGTTTTTCACATTTTTCCTAATTTTATTCCTAACTTTTTCTCCTAAGAGGGTAGGCAATCCTGCTATGTGTTCCTTAGTGTATTTTGTTTAGTTTATTTAGTTGTGTTAGCTATTTCTCCCTTTTGTTCGAATGCACTTTATATTGCTTTAATTCCTTATTTGAGTCTGACCGTTTCTCTTGCTTTACTCTTTACTATTGCTTTACTCGTGCTTTGTTTTGATTGCCTTGCTTGTGATTATGCTTTGTCTTGAGCCAAGGGTCTCCCGGAAACAGTTGCTCTACCTACCAAGGTGGAGATAAGGTCTGTGTACACTCCACCCTCCTCAGACCCCACGTTGTGGGATTTCACTGGGTATGTTGTTGTTGTTGTTGTTGTTGTATGGTTGGTTGGAATCTTCTCTAAGCATTACTCTAATTAAGAATGTGTTTTTGTACCATTGAAAATCACTTAGTTTTTTTACATTTTATATTTGAAAGTAATTTGAAATTTTTCTCTTTCAGATAGGAAGTATCACCTATGAAGTTTAATGAGATTATCAGTATCAAGGTTGACACTGCATCTTGTTGGGGTTCTTCTTCTTCATCTAAGATTGGTGTTCCTTCTTCATCAGTTTTTATGGCGTTTAAGATATCTTCTTGTTGTTGGCTAATGAAATAGTTATCCCACTATCCTTTTAATTGACCAGAGAATCCTGCGATCAGCAGTTCCGCTATAGTCCTATTTTGGGCACCATTTTTTGTTTTATAGGCATTTGCGGCCATGGTCATTTGTTGGAGAAAGCTAATGATTATATTCAGTCATCCCATCTATGTTCCAATCATAGATGGAAGAGGCGTAAAATAGGGATTGAGCTAAGAGTTTTACTATTCCTAGATATGGAGCTGAAATTATTTGTAATTGTTGTTGTGTTGGTTGTTTCCAATTAATTTTATTAATTGAGGGTGTTGTATTTTGGAATTGTTCTAAGGCTTCACTATTATCAGAATCATGTGTCAAAGTTATTATTTTGTGACTTGATTGTGGTGTATTTGGGACAATAGGTTATGTATTAGAACTACTAGATGTCCCAATTTTACTTAATTGATCTTATATAGCCTTAATAAATTTAGACTTATTTTGTTGAATGTTTTTAACACTATCTTTATATACCTGAAAGAGTTTAAAAATTGGGCTTTTTAATTTTAGTTCTGTAGATTTTTCCGGGGAATCCATAGTGACTAAAGGTTGTTTTTGTATGTGTTTTTTCATTCTATCTAATTATTTTTCTATAGAATTTATATTAGATTTTGTAAAATTATTTTGTGCTAGAATGGATTTTATATTAATTTTTTCATCATCTACTGGATTTTTAAAAGGAATTGCTTCTACATGACGACCATGTATATTAAGATTAATGTCTTGTAGAGGAGGGTGGTTAGATTGGATTTTTCTAGTGTTGGCTAGGGTCTCCCATTCTGGTGTTTTATTCTCAATTGTAATAGGGTTTACCGATTTTGAAAAAGGATATTCTATGGAATTTTGAGAAGAATATATTTCAAACCAGTCGAAGAATAAAACATTTATTTTATTTTCATCTATAAATTCATAAAAGTTTTCTTATATTTGTTTCCTAGTATCTAAAAAGTTTTGAAAGAACCAAGTTCTTTTTTCTAAGTTTTGTTTTCCATAGAAGTCTTCACGTATAATTTTTTTATATACTTGGAATTATTTTTCTAAAACTCCAATTTCGTTTACTATATTTTATGTTGTTGAGGAAAATATTGGACTAGTAGGTTCATTGGTGCAGTCTACATTTCTTAAATTGAGTAAATTTGACATAGAATGTCTAGGTTTTATTTTATAAGGTGTGTTTATTACTGAAGAAATTTGTGAGACTCTTCCTAAATTCAGAGTTTCTATAGAACATGTATCATCGTATCTATTACTCGTAGATTTTCTAAGGAATGATAGACTAACTCTACCATCATGGTATCGAGTTATTTCTTTAAATTGAGTATTTGGTTGGGAAGTTTCTATGGGTTCAGGTTTAACTACTCCTTTCAAGATCCATTCATCTGGCAGGGTAATATCCTTTCATTTAATAGGTCTTGGTATTACAGTGTTAGATCTGGAAAGATCTGTCTGTAATAGTAGTGTTTCACCTTTTTTGCTATGGTATCTGACTTTTGTAGCAAAAGCACAAAGCATAGCTTTGTAATCGATTTTAAAGATTATTGCTACTGGAATTGATCCTTCAAGCATTTGATAATTATAAGTTTTTATTTGTAAGACAGTGGATTTAAGGATATTTTTGTCATTAAGAGATACTAAAAAGTTTGGGTAACAATCAAAAGAGATTGACCCCGTGCAGAGGCTAGATTCAACAGAACTTAATAAGGAGTCCTCAAAGTTAGTGAATCTGGCATTGCTTATGATCGCACGAATTGAAGTATTTAATCCTTCTTTAGTTAAATACTTTATCCCTACTTGAACTAAGCCAACATGAATGTATTTATAGTTTCTTTCCTTATGTTTCTTCAATGAGTCTTTAGAAAGTAATTGGATTGTTTCAAAGGGTTTTGTTAATTGAATATCTCCTTCTTCTGTTTTAATTGTGAAATATGTTTTAAAAAATTAGTATTTGGAATATTTGTAGTTTTGATCTTTAGTTACTCTCGGTATTTCCTAATTATCTATCGATTTTTCAAAGTCTTGTATAATTATTTCTCAGAATTTATTATCTTATTGGAATCCATGAAAGATGTTGAAGCAAAGTTAGAAAAGTAGATCTATTGAAAAACGTATCCATTTTTAAAAAATCTTAGTTTTGAAATTTAAGTTCTTTCTACAATCCTAAGTTATTCCTAGGGTTAACTGCCTTTCCAAATGACTTACTACCCGGACCTTCCTAAGCGAAAATACTCGAAAGAGCCTAAATCTCTCCGACAAGAATTTTATAAATTTGAACAAATTTTTCTATAATATCTACCTCCTTAGCTCTGATACCAACAACGACCGAGGGTCTAAGGGGATAACAAATAGAAAGAAAATAATTATAAAGAATTAAAAATTAATAAATATCAAAATATGTAGAAAGTAAAATAAAATAAGATTAACTTTTAAATTAAGGTTCCCAAGAGGGAATTCATAATTCAAAAATGGATCTGCAAGAATTTATGTGATATAGACGGTAGAACCGACCAAATTTATAACAATAACTTTAACTTAATGCAAAAATTTAAAATGATTAGATGATATTACCATCCATAATCAAATGCATTAATAATATCAAAACTTATAAAAATTTAGATCTGAATATTTTGAAGGGATATTGGGAGTACAATGACTTTGGAAATTTTGGGGTAAGGATTTTCTCAAGGATTTCACTCTCTAAAACTTAGCTTCTAAAAAACTTGGTTTCTAAAAAGGAGAGATGGTCTAATTTTATAGGAATTTTCAATGGCAATTTCATAAATAGAAAGGGAAAATGTATCATCCATGACATCATCCAAGTGTAGGTGGAAAAATACATCATCAATGATATCATTCACGTGCAAGCTGTCGTTTGACATTAACGACATTTTCTTGCATTGTTGCTGGAATTTTTTGCATAATTTCTCCACTTTCATTATTACCTTTTTGAAAGTATCTTTTGTGGCATTTTCTGTTGTCGGTATTTTGTCCGAACTTCATTGATGACATTTTTGTCTTCTTCTGGCGATCTTTTCAAAAGAAAGCAAACTCTGTCTTGCGAATCCAAACTTAACCTTGTAGATTTTTTTATTTTTGACTGAGCAGGGGTTCGAACTCGAAACATTGGGGTATTTTTGAGCGAAGGGCAAAAATTAAGGATTCTAAATTTGAGTGGCAAAATTTAAAGACTAGTGCCTTTGAAGGGAATCCGCGCAAAAAAAAAATGATTTTGCCTAAGTATCACATAAATTAATTATGAGAAAATATAAGAGATATTTTATATGATATTTAGTAAAAAATAAATTCTTGGTTTAAAAAACATAGTTTAGTGACTTGTTGTGATACTTATGTGAAGTGAAATTTTTTTTGTTACAAAAAAAATTTAGTGACTTTATGTGGTACTTCACAAATTAGTTATTTATGTTCTAAAAACTAGTTTAATAACTTTGATGTAATAAAATAAAAGTTCAGTGACCATTCATGAAATTACGCCTCAGCTTAAGCTACATAGTCTCATTTGACGCCAGAGGCAAATCTAGCCTTAAAGTACTGAGTTCATGTATATTCAATAATCTATGCTCAATTTATGCATTTGTATTACAAAATTAACTAATTACTAATATGTAGAAATATTGAATGGTGAATTTAATTTTTATTGTATGTTAATTTGAAGTCGATATAAAATAAATAAACTTCATAAAATTTTCAACCACATCAAATGTTGTGCCTTGCACGGCGTTATTGAGAATTAAGTGGTCGGTGAATTTGTTGTGATTGACAGAAAAATAATATTTTAAAATGTTTAATTAGTCGCTGGCATGTCATTTTTGTTAGACCTCTCCATAATGAATATGTTTTTTTTTTTGTACTTTCCTCATTTAAAAAGTAAAAACGTTTCCTCATTTAAGAATGATATAAAAATGTACTAGAATTATTTTATGGATGGAAAGAATGTTCTGCTGATTTTGGTTTGATTGAACAACAAATACAATGTAACAAATGTAATACAAGTGTACCAAAATGTAAGTGGTTGGCATGTTTCTATTAATATAGAGTAAATGGACTCTATATTTTCAATATTTTGTGTCCTCTGTATAGAAAATGTCAATATGAAAATTAAAGTTGATATGAAAGAATTAATTCCACAGTTTTGAGGAAAAAATAATTTTGATATTCGGAAATGGTATGAAAGAGACAATAATGGAAAATTATAAGTAGCTTAGAAAATTAAGACACCTAACTTACTACTTATCACTTTCGCATCTCGAAAGTCAATTTAACTAAATTTTAGAGCTAAATTAAATTAATTTAATATTTTAAAATTAAAATTTAATTGTTCGAAAAGTATACGGACAATACTAAAAGTTTCAATTTTTCTTATATTAATATAATAAAAAATACATATTAAAATATTGATTAAAATCTATGTAATTTATCTCTCGATAACCAAAATGTAACCCGTAAAAATGAATGGAATATAATATATTAAAATATATCTTTAATATAAACGTTTTTATATCTTAAAGTGTATATACGCTCACATGGGCCAAATGCTATCAAGCAAAGCAAGTTGAAGATTTTTAATTGTTATACGATCCATCAAATATTTTATCACTTAGATTTTTCTAGAAGTGACTTAATTTTCATAACTTCTAAATTAATCACTAATTTAATAAAATTGCAGCCTGCAGAACTCTCGAAAGAACCAAACAAACAAAAAAAGAAGAGAAAAAGCCTGCAGAAATAGTGTCTGAGTTTGCCATGTGATCAATTCTTAGTCAGCATAATAATAAAGTGTTTTAATAATCTAAATAACTAATTACAGTAAAACCTCGATAAATAAATATTCAATAAATTAATAATCTTGATTAAATAATAATTTTCTCCGATCTCGACTTGGGCCAATGGAATAAAATAATAATTTCGATAAATGCATAAGATAATAATTTTTAAAAAATTCCTTGAGGCCCACTAAAAATATAAAATAATAATTCATTAAATACGTATGAAAATTACATATATAATTCATAAAATAAAGCACTTCCTAAATAATTTTTATTTCAAATTTTATGATTTCCTAAAATATGTATCTATAGTCAATTGGTTCTTCTTTTCATGCGACTAAACTAAATTTCATCTTTAACTTTTTGGAGGGCATAAACTACATTTGGCACATTCTTCTCATTTTGAAGCAAGTAATTTTTCAAAGTCTCTACGGCAAGAAAAGCTTTTTTTGAAGAAACATGGAGTATAGCGTTACTATCATCTGAATCTTGATTGTCATCATCTTCCATACCCATTACTCCTTGAATAATTTCTTCGTCCGTAGGCGATTCCATTAAAGCTTCATTTTCACCAGGATAATTGTTTAATTTGAGAAATATAATGTACAAAATAAAAATTATTCTATAAATTAATAACGCCGTATATGATAATAATTTTCCAGGTCCCACAGATATTCATTTATAGAGGTTTTAATGTAGTCAGTTAAAACTTAATTTCCATTTAAGTAACCAAAATAATCACTAATATATGCTTACTAAAGTTAAACGTAACAGAAGTGGTGATTCTTTCTTTAATTTTAACTAAGAAATCTTATAGTGTCTTTTTGATGAACTGATGTGTATAAATTCAAAGTGTTGCGACTTAACTAAGAATAATTATTATTTCCTTCAAACTTCCCCCTTTCTAATTTTTTTTGGTTGCATACACAAGAATACTTTCAAAATGAAGAACTAACCTAAAAATAGAAACCAACATATCATTTTTTTTTAAAAAGACATTGACTCTTTGCAGCTAATGAATATGGTGAACTAATTTAGTATGTGGTGGGGCATTATTTGATTAGTATCACTACATCCTTAATCAATAATTTCGAATACAAGCACTGAAAATAGAGTTGTCCTATATAAGAAGCACTTTATCATCCAAAATGAGACTTTTCATTGCAAATCTGAATTAATTGAGGCCCAAAACGTATAAAGAATATCGGGTAAGAAATGAAAAGAAATTATCAATTAATTAATAGTAATTAGAATCTCTTCTCTTAACCTTTTTTGTATGTACGTACTGTCTATGTTAGTCCTTTACCAAAGATGTTTTTCTATTTAAATCATACATAATTAATAGTAAAGAAACTACAAAAAGCTTGAAAACATAATGTGATTCGGCTGTTACCTAGCTAGTCAATAGTCATAACTTAGATCTTAGGTTGCCAATTGGCAATTAGGAGCCCCATCCCAATAATAATAACAACAATTACATTGACATGTCAATTTAAATTAATTGAGTTAATAAATTCTGAAAATTGGATGCATCTAAATTTGAATTTGTAGAATTTATTGGGGAACTCCGACTACAAAAAAAACTGCTAAATTGTGCCGGTTTTTTTTATAGGGTCATAAGAAATCTCCATTATACAATTCAATTTATGGCGTTTGTGTCAACCCTCATAAAATAGTTCTTTTTGTGTCGGTTTAAATGTGGAGGTTGTAAAAGACCCCCACTATACATTTAATTTGTGACATTTGTTTCAACCTCCCCAGAATTATTATTCTTGTGGCGATTGTTTGTGGGGTTTTTTGATAACCTCCATAAATACATCAAATTTCAGTTGTTCAAGAAAATGTTGCAATTTGATACAAATTGACGATTACTAACTAATGCAATTATAAGTACAGAATTAAATTTCAGCTCAATCGAGTTCGATCTTCGACCGAGCGTAGCCAACTCAAATTTGAATGAAACAAGTCGAGTCAAATTATGTCTCTTTTTAATTGATGTTAAACAATTCACTTACAATCGAGTAAGTAAGTACAAAAGTATAAACTCACAAATAGTAAGTATTGAAAGTTGATTTTACTTAGTACTTGAATCTATGATTGAATGTTACTTCTAAATAACAAGTTACACCATCAATCGAGCTAAACGAATCGATCCAACTCAATTGAGCTCGATCTTTGACCGAGCGGAGCCAAATCAAGTTTGAATGAAACAAGTCGAGCCGAATTATGCCTCTTGCGCAGAAAGTAAATAAAGAACAATTTAAGGTTCCAGTTATGGAAACCATAAATCAAAGGTTCTATTTATTTACTTTCTGCATATTTCAATTATCTTTTAATTTTTCAATCCATTATATCCCGATTCCTTCCCTGTCTGTTATCCCCTTTAGATCCTCGTCCTAAGTTTGGTATCAGAGCCATAAAGGGTAGAGATAAAGAGTAGAGATAAAGAGAATATTATCCAGACCAGATGAGATTCCTTGTTAGAGGTTTGGGTTCTTCCAATGTTTTGTGCTTAGGATAGTCCAGGGTCGGTAAGTCCCTAACGAACTCAAGCAGTTATACCCTAAGGAAGACCTTTGATTGTAGGAAGAGTCCGGGTGCTCTGTTATAGGAGTTTCATAACATGGATCAATTTCTCAACAGATCTACTTCTTGTGATTTTGGTTCATCTTCTTCCATGGATTCAAAGAAGATAATAAACACCGAAGAAATCTTGATACAAGATTTTGAAAAATCTATCGATAATTGGGAAATCGAGAGTAAATCGAGATCAGATTTACAAAAATTTCAAGTACAGTTATTCAAAACCGATTTCACAATCAAAATAGAGGAAAGAGATATCCAATTATCTCAACATTTTGAAACAATCCAATTACTTTCTCAAAATTCTCTGAAGAGACACAGAAAGAAATTACAAATATATCCATATTGGATTAGTCCAAGTAGGGATAAAACCCCTCACGAAGGAAGGATTAAACACCTCAATCCTTGCATCCTTCTTTTCTGAGTCCTGGATGCGACTCTCGGTGGTGTCTCTTTCTTTCCGAGAGCCTGATTGACAGACCACTTCCCCTCTTCGGTGTTGGCGGCTGGTTTTATCATTCTTCGGGGTCTCGTCAGGTCCTTATTTCTCGTTGTGATACGTAAGGATGAAACACCCTCGTTTACGTTAAACTTGACCACCCATTATTTGGTTTTAGAGAGTGGTTATTCATTTCTTCAAGGCATGCTCGGCTGCCGATTGGTTGACATATGTACTTGCCCCCCAGGCCTATGCCTGGCGCCGATAGGGACCCTCCTGAACCTCATGGTTTGTTCCTAAAGTTCTCGTTCAACATCCCACGAGTATTTAGGGCGGCCATGAAAACCGTTCCTAACTGGCTGCCTGTCGAATGTCATGTAGGCCGCCTAACCGATTGAACACAGAGGTCCTTGTGGCCTTCTCCCATTCGGTAGGTGTCTTTGGATCCCACACCCTTTTCATCGATTATCTCCCTTTGTGTCCCTTGAATCATCGGGCTTAGCAAAAGATACCATAGATATTGGTACCACGAGAAAAGGGTCGGTATCAATGGACATTTCAGCCATACTCTTGTCGGCTAGCTTAAACCTCCCCTCTTTGATATCCTTTTGGATCGCCTTTCTGAAGACCACATAATTAGAAGTAGAGTGGTTGTATGAATTATGCCACTTGCAGTGTTTCTTATCTTTGAGTTCCTCGGCAGGTGAAATCCTATGACCATCAAGCAGCCGAATCTGCTTATCTTTGAGCAGATGATCAAAGATCTGATCTGCCTTTGTGATGTCAAACGAGTAACCGACCATGTCATCGGATGAACTCGTCTCCTTGCCTTTTACGGCTTTTAAGGCTGGGCAAGAGTAAACCTTACCCCTAATAATCTCGTCCACCATTGCATCTGCTGCGCAGTCGGCTGACTCTGAGTCGGACTCATCCGCTTCAATGATGGATATCAAGTGGGAGCCTCGATTTTGGCTGACTCTTCTCCGCTCCTTCTCTTGGACGTACTGCTCTATTTGGCTAGCCTTTTTGGCTAACTGGCTTAGGTTAGAGCAGGATTGTCCCACCAACTTCTCCTTTAACTGAGGGTGCATGTTGATTATCATGTGGGCACACTCAGATTCGGGGAAGTACACGATGCATTTCCCAACCTTTTTTCTGAATCTCTCGATAAAATTGGCAGCCGATTCATCGACTTGCTGCTTGAGATTCGTTAGATCAGTCACGGTAACTTGAGGTTGGGGCCAATACAACCTATCATGGAAGCAACCCTCCATGTCAGCCCAACTCTAGATGGAATCAGGAGCCAAAGAGGAGTACCATGTGAAGGTTGTTCTCATTAGAGAGAGAGAGGGAATAGCTGCAACTTGTGATACTCATTCTGGTCAACCTCGTCGCATTGGGCAGTAAATTTACCGATGTACTCGATAGTGGATTTGCTGTCATTGCCAAAGAAGATATCAAACTCCGGTGTTTTGAAGCCCTCGGCAAAGGTGTTATCTGATCTATCCAATCGAGGTAAGGCTTCTTATAAATAGGTCTGTCTAAAGGTTTCAGTTGGATGCCAAAGTACCTCCGCATGGTATTAGCAATAATTTCTGGGTTTATCAGTTGTGATGTCCCTTGCCGATTCTCGACTGGATTCGGCTGGTAGGCGTTCTGCACTGGCGGCCTCCATTCTGCACTTTGTTGGACAGGGTTTTGAAGGTTGTAGGTGGTCTACTGGCCATTACCAATAGGTGGGGTAATGCCCCATTGCTGATGTTGGGTATGACCACCAAAACCTGCAACCTGAGCTCATGGAACGGCTAACGGAGCATGAGGATAATGTGGAACAATATTCCATGGCTGCTCTCCTCGGACGTCGGACGTTCTAAGAAAATTTACGCTTCCTGAAAGGTATGGACGGGGTACTGGCAATGACTGCTGGAATGGTATTCCACTGTAAACAGCTTCACCGGATAGCCGAGTTAAGTCATAGCCAGGGGCCATCAGCTGTCAATTTGGCTAGCTAACATTGTTCGCCTGCATCGTAGGGTCGTTCGTAGAAACGTACGGCATAACGGGCAGCAATCCAAAGTGTCCTGGAGCCAAAACTGATCTCCGAGCCATATTGATCTACGCATACTGCAGACTCGCTTGGTCGAGTGGCACATTTTCCCCCTCAAGGTTCGGCGGCGACCATGCATTGTGCTGGTTGCCAAGCGATTGGGCTTGTGTTCCTAGGTGCTCTACCGGCTTCACTTGAGTATGCACTAGCTGATGCACATACGGTTGAGGAACAACACCGAGAGTCACGGTCTCATGCTGAATAACACCGCTCGTCAGAGGGATGGCAGAACCAACCGAACATTCTCCTGGGTGCATTCGATTGGTTTTCATCTCCCTCGTTTGCTGAACCTCATTATGTATCATCGACTTCACAATGTCAGCCAACTCTTTAGAAACTTGGTACATAATATCGTGATGCCCAAGTCGATCTGTTGTCTAATAAAAGATGTGGTCATTATGGTTGGACCTTCAGATTGGCTAGATTCTTACACAGCTTAGGTTGATGGAGGAAGTGGAGGGGTATCAACTGATCTAGGCATACCCGATGAGGATGCTGGTTCGTTGTTCTTTCTGGGAGGATTTTGTTTAGGATGTGGACTGGACTCGGGGTTCATTTCCTTATCGGAATTTAGGCACATATGCCAAGAGTGATCCTGACCTGGAGAATCAAACTTTGCTATTAATTCACCTATGGTCCCATTGGGCGTGCCAAATTTGTTCTCGCCCCGAATTCTGTTCTCTACCGTTTTATCGGCTGACCGTATCGGGAGACAAATTAATTCCTTAACTTAAGCGATTTTGGGTTGGAAACGGAACTCTGATTTCCAGCAATTGGTTCCCCAACTACTCCAGAAAGCGTTAGGACGGTGGTATGAGTAAACTAAGAGGTAAAAATATGAATGCATCTGAGTACAGTAAAGTAAAGGATAAAGATAGATAAAAATTGAGTTGTTTGATTGATTGGTTGTCTCTGTATATACAATGAATGTTCCTATTTATAGTACAAAAAAAGAAAAAAATTGTACAACGTAACCCCCCCATGTCAGCCATCAAGTAACCCACTAAGTTCAATGGCCGACTATGGGGGAGGTGGTGCCGATTTTCTCGCCCTCTACTCCTCTTGCTCGGATTATAACCCTTTATTTTAGCTGTTGTTGGCCGTTACCGCTTCTAGGGGTCCGGAAACCCTTTTGACTTGGTCGTTGAGGCGTCTGCATTTGAGTGTGTCCCAGTTGTACCTCTAACTAACAACTCGGCTAAGATGCCTTAGTAGGCGATGAAGTTCTTGTAGTCGAGAGCTAGGAGTAAATTCAGCTCTGGAATAGTTCGGTTGTCACTAAGCGTGGCCAGTGGGTCGGGATCGGGTCCGTCGGGTCGGGACCAGCTGGATCGGGGTGGGACGAGGGGAGGGGCAAGATCGGGTCGGGCCGGGACCGGCGGGATCGGGACAGGCGGGATTCGCCGCCATCCCGTCCCGTTTTCGATCCCATCAGAGTCGGGGCGGGGCGGGATCGGGATCGGGGTTTTTTTTTTGGCACTTAATTTAAAAAATAACATATTTATAAAAAAACTCAATAATTAAATAAGATAGTGTAATAAAAACATCCCAATGATGTTTTTGTGTCTCTTATATTATTTAATATACATGATTTTTTTTGTAATACAAATACAATTATCAAAATTGCAACTTTGTGTGTTGTTCAAAAGTTGCAAATTACATAGTAAAATTGCAATTAAAAAAATTACATTTTGAAAAAATCTTGTTCTAGTTTCTTGATAATTTCCTATGGTTCTTCGGTTGTAATTGATATTTGTTGGTCAAATTGCTCCACGTCTCTTCCACCACCTTCAAATAAGATTTCATTATAGTTTTCGTCTTCTTCTTCGTTGATCTCCGGTTGACCGCACCTTCTTCGCTCCGATCGTAACCAATATCTGAATAATACTACAATCTCCAAGCTGTCTCCGGCTAATGAGTGTATGTGCTCTCCTATTTGATATCTGCCGGCAGAAAGCGCTTTCAGACGCCGTTGATGACGCTTGAATCTTCAAAACATCTCAGGCCATCATTGAAAGTGTCGGAAAGGTCTTCTTATTCCCCCTCCAGTATTTCAGCAAGTCTTCACGTCCTTCTTCATTGAGAACTGCTTGGTACGGTACAGAACCCTGCAAAATAAAAATATCAAACTCGCTAATTTGGTTAGTAGCGGTACGGCCGCACATTCTATTTCTGAGGCTTTCAATACTAGCCGCAGAAACATGTGTTTTGTGAGGTTGTGTTGAAGAAGAAGAAGATGGTATGGAAGCCGGTAGGTTGCTAGCACTTTATTGTTGATAAAACCTATATACTTTTTTGCATTCGTCTTCTACGCTAGACAACACTTCTTCTTTAGTTTGCTCAATATGTGGTGGGTGATTTGGATTTTTGGGACTTAGAGGTGGTATTACTGCTATACAATCGTAAATAGTTTCAATAAGT
The DNA here is from genome assembly GCA_034509755.1 of Anisodus tanguticus. Lineage (NCBI taxonomy): Eukaryota > Viridiplantae > Streptophyta > Magnoliopsida > Solanales > Solanaceae > Anisodus > Anisodus tanguticus. Next base: position 26,121,363 of record CM067541.1, on the reverse strand, counting down.
GATTTAGTACCGTCTATTTTAATAGTCGAATTTAATACAACACCAATAATATAAATAGTGAGAATAAGAATAAAATATTTTTTTATTTTGATAAACATTTTTAATAGCTGCCTTATAAGCTGGTTTATCCATATATTCATTAAGCAATAAAAATATTAGAGCTATATAAAACAACATAGTTGAAATAGTAGGATAATATATACCGGAAAATTCTTTTGTTGCTTGAAAAAATTTCTCTAAAAATACAATAAGTTCTGAATTTTTTCCCCAATCGCTATCTACAACCATATCAGCTGGATTTTGATTATGAGTGTTAAAAAATAAAGTTCTAGGTTTTCTATAGTCATAAGCAACAAGTAATTGCTCGTATAAAGAATTCCACCTAGTGGGTACTTCTTCTTAAATTTTTCTATAAGGTAGTTGGCAATCGTGACAAGTTTTTTATATTCTTTTCTTCATTGTATTCTGTTATTTTTAAAAATAAAGTTTATAGCAAATTGTATTTTACTAAGAATGTCTTCAAAAAGTGATAGATCATCCTTTACAACTAAGTTATATATATGGCACGCACATTTTATATGAAAATGATTTGGAAAAGATTAGTTAAACTATTTTTTTAAATTGTAATAGCGTAATTGTTAGAAGAAGCGTTATCTGATGTAATAGTCATAATTTTATCAGTTATTCCGTAATAATCGCACACTTGATAAAAATTTTCTGTAATAAAAGTACCAGTGTGCCTATCATCTATATATCTATATGCTAAGATATGTTTTTGCATAGACCATTTATAATCTATCTAATGACAGGTTACCGTTAAATAATCATGGTCGTTAGTACTACGGCCTATATCAGAAGTGATAGCCACTTTGCCATTAAAATGATATGATGAATAACGTAAATATTGTTGATATTCATGTGCAAATTTAAATACATCTCTCTTAACAGTTGATCTAGGAAAATCATTAAAAGCAGGATTATACATATCTCTAGTGTAATGAATAAAATCGGGAGATGAAGAAAATGAAAAAGGCAAACCCTCCACAGCAACTAATTTTGCTATTATCTTTATGTTTATCGTATATAGGGCCTACAATTCCCCCCGTCATAGGGTTAATTTGACCTTGTACTTGGTCCGGGACAGTATGTGAACCTTGTCCCGATGGAGCGGATGTTTGCGCACCCGGTTTTGAAGCCTCGTATTGGGCATACCTAGCTGGATGAGCCCTTGATACGTGTCTCATTAAACCCCCCATCCCACCATGACCTTTTCCAGTTTTAAATTTTAAAACATCTTTACAAAATTTACATCTAGCTACTTGATTCTCTACGCCCCTATAAAAAATGTCAATGCATCTGATTTTAATGGTCGTTTTTCTCGACCCCGTCTCATACTAGGGGGAATATGAGGCATTTCAGTTGAAGGTGCACTAGTGGGTGTGTTGTCATCTACATTAGCGGGTGTATCATCTAGATCATCGTCTAAATTAAAGTCTTCTTGAGTTCCAGAAAATAACTTCTCGTCTAAATCTAATGGTATTGTAGGAAAATGTTCAGTATCAACAAAATCATCCTGTGTAGGAATAAGATTCTGTCTAGAAATAGGACCCTTGCCCTTGTTGCCCCTACTAGAAGAAGCATGACCCCTACACGTAAGCATACGTTTATATCCTTCCATTATAAATTTATACTTATACTAATAAATAATTAAAGTAAATGAAATTAAGTGCGCTAAATAAAATAAATAGAAAATAATAATTTAATGAAGGAACGAATGTACCAAACGTCGACGTAACGTCGACGTGTAATCGAGAGGTTGAAAATTGAAACTTTGCTCGATGTAAGATCCTCAAGCTAGTTGCTAACTTCACTCCCAAATGAATAAATAAAATTGAATATTTAGTAGATAATGTAGACTTGTAGAGAGATAGATTGAGAGATTAGAGAGATTGTAGGAAGATTAGTGAGAAAGATGAAGAGAAAATGAGGTATTTATAGTTGGGAAATTGGGTTAAAGTGTAAATATAATAACTTATGGATAAAAATAAATATTAAAGGGGTAGGGAGGGTTGGGGGAGGCCAAAAATGGCCATTGCACAACATCCAAAAATGGTCGCTGCACAACGGCCAAAATGTAAAATTGTCGTTGGTGCAACGGTTATTTTTGCAAAGGGGGGGGGCTTCGGGCGGGATCGGGGCGGGACCGGGATCGGGTCGGGCCTGGCGGGATTGGGCCGGGACGGGTCGGGACGAGACCATGTCCCGTCCCGGTTCGAGTTCCGATACCGCAATTTTTTTTAAAAAAAAAAGTCGGGTTCGGGCAGGACCGGGACCGGGCCGACTAGGCCCACTCGCCAGCCTTAGCTGTCACTGAATTCGGCTAAACACTTAAATTACTTTTGAGTGTTAACAGAAACATAATGAACATCTTGAACCGCCTATGTCAAATTGATTCTATCTAGTGTAAATGTGTTTCAGTTAAGACTTACACGCTTTTTTGGATTGCATTTTGAGTATCAATTTATTTTAATCTTAATTGAAAAAGTACAAATCCTATTAAATTTGATTTAGTTTCCTGGGAACTTAAATGGGAAGAATCTAAATATTTCCATTAGCTCATATGTATAGGTTATTGAGATTGAATAGTGACTACTTATATATGTCTAATTCTCTTCTTTTCTTTCGTGAATGCTCCATTTAACCTGATTTAGTTAATGTATTGCATATTGATTTCTAATTAGTTAGACGTTAGTTTTTAAATTTCTCATCGAATATTTTTTTTCCAGCCTAGCGATGATTCCGAGAGTGAATCTACATCACCAGTGAATATAAGAGAATCATTGGGTGACATCAATGGAAATGATCAAGCAAATACTTAGAATTTTATTTATTTCAATATGGAACCACTTTTGCTTCTATGAAATAGTAGTAATGTTTAGCATACAATAGTTTATATTGCTTCAGTTTCTTAGGTAGTAAAGTAATTGAATTTGTGACTTTTGCTATTATGGATTATTTTTATGTAATTTGATTTATGTTATATATTATTAAGTAAACTATTTATTTGATATGCATATTGTTATACAAGCTTGGTCTTATTTAATCACGCAATGAACGTTTTTATTGAAAAGAAAACACATTTCAATAATCAATTTGTCACGGTAATTGACCCCACAAATTAAATTTTATAAAATAATGAAATTATATTGTGGAGATTGTAGACCCCAACATATTAAAATATTTTTAAATATAAAGCTTATATTGTGGCGGTCACAGACCACCCCTAAGTTGACATTAAAACCCCCACTAATTACACTTTCAATTTGTGGAGGTCGTCGTGGATGTTTTTAAAAATCGCCACAAAATGCGTCGTGGCGTATATTACCTTGGCGTTTCTGAAAACCTCTACAATTCCATTTGCGGAGGTCGGAAACCGCCACAAAATTAAGGAAAAACCTCTGCAAAATAAGTCATTTCTTGTAGTCTCCATCCGCATCTGAATTGGCTAAATTTAGTATAGTGAATCTTGTTCCGATGAAGATTTATTTTTTTTTTAAAAGGCATCTAGGCGAAAGAGGACTAAGAATCATAAGGCAAGCGCTAAAATGCTAGCACAAACTGCTCCCACAGACACACACGTAATAATGGGTGAGGGGACTAGCAGGCCACCACTTTGACTGGATGTGGGTATGAAATTCCGGCGATACGATTTTTTCGTTTTACGAATAGTGGTAAGTAAAGCAGTAAAAAATCACTATTAACAACACGTGTCCTCTAATTAAGAGTATAACAATTTCTAATTATTAGAGATTGTAAAATGAGAACAAACTAAAGGCTATTTATTAGGTCTCGAGTCTAAATTCCACCTGAAACAAAAATTTATTGGGTGATTTTTTCATTTGCTTCAGTTTTGATGGGCTAAGTTACCCGACACATATACTAATAAAAGGCACTTGTTATTCAGTTAAATAGTCGAAGTGTGCGCAAATTTACCAGACCATCATCATAAAAAAAAATTAGGATTTAGTCACATATTGATGAAGTGGCGTTGAGTTCAGCTGCTAGCATGTGTGACTAATTATTTTCCAAGAATTACGAGTTGATCATGTGGAGTTGTTTGGTCTTAACGATAACATAACTCGAGGGACAAGTATGTGAGGTTTGTTGAGTCGAAGCAGACAATATGTGTCGTTAGCTTTGGACTGTGAAAAATCATGATAAATCAAATGAATTAGCAATAAAAATCTAATAATTTTGAATCGATCAAATTTATACATAAATCCATCTCAGCAAATATTAATTAAGAAACTAATATGCTTCTTTTCCCCAACAAAACACAACTATAGATAGTGCAATTATCAAATACTTTGCCTACCTCTTACGTACATTAATTTGTGATTCTTAAACTATATATTCTCATTTTCTTTCAATCAAGGTACAAAAAATACCTTCTCCCACTAGAGTAGCTATCTAGCCAAAGATAAATTTTGGATATTTGTAATTTTATAGATTTTGAATTCTAGTTATTTTGAGTTACTAGGTTTCTGTTGGAATATGTAAAGTAACAACGGAAATAGTAAATAACTATTACACTGATCGAAAGGATAAATAACAATTAGGACAACAACAAGTTGTCAATATCTTGATCTTGAATGAAACTTCAAATATAGAACTTGTATTCGGAAATACAAGGACATGAACTGCTACACTTGTGGCTTGTAGATCCGCTGAGAATATGAACGGTTAGAGTCCTTCATCTGTTAAGTTTACACCTGAAACAGTTAGCAACCAATTAGATAAACACAACACCACCGGCTGAGTCGAGAGATGGCTCTCTGTCTTTAAGACAAGATTTCCCCCGTATATAGGCTTTACGGAAGTGTGGACAATAGTCTTCCAAGATGAAACAACAAACTATCAAGTGTGCAAAGCCTATACAAATGACCTCATCGAAGAACACGAATAATGAAGATTGCTAAGAGAAGGATTGCTATCAGGAAACTTTAATTTCTTTATGGTGTTGTGAACTTGTTTTTCTGTTCATATGTGCATATATGTTCTCATGTTCATCTATAGAATTGAGCCAAGGCTTCAATTTATAGGTGTGCAAGATGGCCTCTTCAAGTGCACCACAATGACAATCAATTGCCATGTAATGGATGACATTTAACCCCCAAGTAATGCAACAACATAATGGTCCAAGTAATGGCCATTATTGGGTGGTTTCAATGCCATTGAAGCCATCTCAACAACCAAACCTTTGGAATTCCGTCGAGCAAACACTGCCTGGGAAGCGCCGCGGCGCTGCAGCATTTAGCGTCACGGCTCCAAAAGCCGTCGAAACATACTGCCGTCACGCGCCGCGGCGCTGCTAGGGGGCCCCGCGGTGCTCCGGCGCCGCGGCCCTTCTCGGCTCCGCGACCCTTTTCCGACCCGTTCCATCTTACACCTCGCACAATCCTTCCTTCATTTACCAACGTGGAACACTTGTCATTTAGCAAATAACCATCCATCATTCTATGTCTCAAACATTTCACTTACATACCAATATCTCTTTCATTAACGAAATTTACGATACTTGGCACTAAGATTGCACGTGTGTGGAAATGATATTTCCGACGTGCGGGGCCCAATTGTTCGAGTCATAAATAATGGGATAAACTTAATTCCACATTAGTAAATTTCCAACAATCCCTTCTTGAAAGAGATTTTAGTGCACACATAAGGTGTCTAGTTTTAGCAATCTTTCAACGAAAAAATATTGCATTAGGAGAGGTAGCTTCCGCTTTGAACCTTCCCTAGTTGAATACCATCGGACTTACTTACTGAGCGGTGAACGTGATGTCTTGAACGGTCTGTGTTTAATGTAAGACAAGACAATGGTACCAACACAATACCTCCCCTTTATTCGTTTCTTCTTTTATTCTGTCCGTTGTGGCCGTGGACACACTTGGTTCTTAAGTGCGTTTATTTGAGACGGCATGTCCTCACACTTAAATAGGTGATATCCTACAAGGTATTCTGCTATACCCCACTTCACAAGTGTTAGGAATCATTAAAAGTTTCCCCAACCTTTACTTCAACCGTTTGAGGATCGTTAAAGGTTTGGAAGCTTAACATTTACCCACCATGTAGGTAGCACTTTAATGTCTATCGCGGAAACGACTTTGGATTCATGTTTCTTAAACAGAAATCATAATCTGAAGTGCTCTTACTTCCACCGAAGCGCTCAACTGAACCTTTTCCAGCTTAGTTTTCCCATTGAACCAAATTCTTGGGATATCCAATCAGTATGGTTGGGTTACCACTGCAAATGTCCATATTTGTTTGGGTTTTTAAGTCCATTCCCCTAGACAGCCAGAACTCTTGATCTTCGGGGAGTCCCTTAGTTAAAGGGTCCGCTATATCCTTTGATTAGTAATCAAGGAAGTCACACCCGTGATGATCAATTGCCATACGGTCTCATATCTCCGACAGATCCGACAGATATGTCCAGACGCCGTCATCCGTGCCCTTTATGAAACCGACCGGCTAGCCACAGTGTATAACTGCTGAAGGCACGAGTTTCTCCTAATAAGGGACGTCCTCTAAGGAGTCGTGAAGTTACTCAACTTATTTCATGCTTTGTTTAAAGAGATAAACTCTGATGAATCGGCCGATGCAAGTTTGCTTAGAGGATTTTCCAAGACCCACCATACACATTTACTTATAGATTTGGTGTTCTTCATATCTGATGTCCAGTTTGCATCACTGTGTTCTCCCAGAATCGCTGGATATCCAGAATACCATAATCTGTAGATAAGAGAATATTTCAGATATCGTTATATCCGACTTAACGCCTTCTATCGATCATTTCCAGAATCACGAGTGAACCTTAGTTGAACTGATCTGCTTTGTAGGCCGATACTAAGTCGGTTGTAGTGTGTACAATACATTGAACTACATGTGACCTGTGCATATCGCTCCTTATATATGGGTGCACCATGATTCCAATCAGTTCTATGATTCATATCCATTGGTTTCTTCAACGAGACTGTCACAATTGAGTTTGGAGTTAGACCAGTCCGTTAGATATCTTAGAAATCTCAATTCCTAAGATGTCATCTGTGATACCCATATCTTTCATTTCAATATAACTTCCACTCTTAGACTGTTGGTTTTTCCCAACTGTTGGCTTTCTAACTTCAGAGTTAATGTTTCTGTTGTCAGATTCATTATTTCTATTTTATCTGAAACTTCCAGGACCAAAATGTAAACATTTCATGGACCAAAAATGAAAGTTCAGGAAGAAGCCCAACGGTCCAACAAACCAACTCTGATCCTCCCCTTCCAACTCTCTGGTTAGGAAGGCTATTTCAACATCCATGCCACGCAAGACTGCAATGGCCCTGGATGTTAAGTTATTCACAGGGGAGCACATGTACAAGTAGTCGAGGCCTTATACTCGTCGGTAGATCCATCTACTTTGTACTCAATTTTGAGTATCCACCTTTGCAACCCAAAGGTTCTTTTCTCGAGAGGAAGATCAACCATTACACAAGTATGGTTCTATATGATGGAATATATTTCTCTCTCTGTAGCTTCTTTCCAAAGCAATGCTTCTGAAGATGACAATTCTCTGTCAATTGTCCATGGTTCATTCTCAACCATACAGGCTAGAAGGCATGGAACAAGTCTTTGTCTCCTCTTTGCTACGGCTAAAATCTCTGAGTTCTGTAGATCTGGAATATTAAGTTCTGGATAATCAGCAACTTCCGAGTCCTGTAGCTCTGGAACGTCTGGTTCCGGAGAGTCAGGCACTCGCGGGTTCTTGTTAACCTCGAGCAATTACTTCTTTTTCATTTCTCAAGGAAAGTTATCTTTAAAGAATTCAGCATTCTTTGACACCAAGAGGCGATAAACACTACTGTTATTTGCAGAACCAGTGGATATGCAATTTACAGTCTTAGGTCCAACTAGACTTGTTTCGGTATTCCAACCTCTACCAAGCCACCCCACATCACAACATTTGTATTTGAGATCCTTTCCATGTTTCACACGGAGAGTATCATTATCCTTATGCAAAGTTCTGTTGAGAATCGCATTAGCGGTAAGGATCGCCTTGCCCCACATATTTTTGGGCGTATATCTTTGCGCTTGGCTAACACCATTAGACTGAGGTGAATAATGAATAGTTGTTTGATCAACGATGCTTCACATTCTCCCCCTCTATCACTATGAATTCGTCAATCCGTAGGCTTAGTTGATTTTCAACTTCTGCTTTGTAGCACTTATCCGCTTCAACAACTTCATATTTGCTTTTCTACAAACAAAGGATGCAATACGTTGTACCATCATCAATGAAGGTCACAAAGTACTTGTCTCCCCCCACTATTTGTATAAACTTCAAATCACTCATGTAGTTGTGACTAAGTTCTAGAGGAGCAGTGCTTCTTTCGTTATTCCTTTGATGAAACTTGGAAAGGTGATTTTTCCTCTTCATCTACCTCACATTCATTTTGAGGGTTTATGTCGACAGAAGGCAACAATCTCAACTTCGTTAGCTTTTGAATGACTTTCTATTTAACGTGTCTTAATCTATGATGGCATAGATGCACGGATTACAAATATATCATTCATTTGGCTACAGACATACTGTACTATTCTTAGTTATTACAGACCTGTTGGACTAGTCTCAAACCAGTTTGACCAACAACGTCTCTTAAACCAAGTTTGGGACATGTATCACCTCATTTTAGAGTGATCACATTCCCTGAAGTCCTATTGAGGACAACCTCTCCAACCCCTTCTCCTTTAGAGGTGGCGTTGCTTCACATGAACAACATTTTGCCCATGGTTAGGGCGTAACCGGATCATATGTGATCTGGATACTCTGGCCCACTCTAGTTTCTTAGGCAGACTGAGTGTCCAATTTCTTTTCTGCCTTTCTTTTGGCCTTAAGGTCATTTAAGACCTGGAAAACTCTGGCCCACCTCACTAGGTGTCCATTACTTTTCTGTCAACTGAATTCTAGCCCACTCCAATCGCCCGTAGGCTTTGTACGATTGAGTGTCCAATATCATCTTCTCAAATGTATTCTGTCCCACTCCAGTCGCCCGTAGGCTTTGTACGACTGAGTGTCCAATATCATTCTATCAAATGAATGATCTTCTGTCAGATAGTGTGACAGGTTCAACGTCTTAAGATAAGTCATTATCTTTTAGTCTTGTTCCCTTGTGATTGGTGCCCAGAGAATTCCCTAGCCCTTACTTAAGAGTGGTAATAGTTTTCGCACAGTCAGTGGATCTCTCTCCTTCGTATGTGCGAACATACTTTACACACTTTTAATAATTACACCCAAAAGAACGGATCTTTTAAGTTTTATTTACAAATAGTCCAATCTTTAACCGAGAAGGAAGGAGATTCAATATCTGTTTTTTTAGAGTGTAGGGAATATAAGTTTTTTAATGAAAGCACTTTCATATTCCCAACCTCGCTTTACACACTTTTATTCAGATATTAACTAAACATTTTCTTGATAAGGAAGGATTAACTTAGACCTTTTGGATTCTGGCCCACTTCAGTTAGACTGAGTGTCCAAATCCTCCTTACCATAATTCGATTCTTTGTCTGGGACAGATATAGGACTTTTGCTATATAATAGAACATCATCTTCAGCCTTCTCCTCTTGTCCTAGTTGACATCTTCAGCCTCTCGTGGGCGCTTGTTTCCACCACCCTCGGGAGCGGTGACACCAACTTGTCCTTGATCTTTAGCCGTACTAGCATGACTATCAATAGTATCTTGAAGCTAGGCATCAGATTCAAAGATCCCTCCTTTGAGGGAAACAGACTTGTAACTGTTGTCAAAGAGAGAACCATAACCAGATTTGGTCACACACTTGTCGACCAACATCTTTCGAATTACTAATACACAATCTTGTCTTAAAATTGATGGAATATGTAAAGCAACAATGGGAATAGTAAATAACTATTACAATGATCGAAAGGATAAATAACAATTAGGACAACAACAAGTTGTCAATATCTTGATCTTGAATGAAACTTCAAATATAGAACTTGTATTCGGAAATACAAGAACATGAACTGCTACACTTGTGCCTTGTAGATCCGCTAAGAATATGAACGGTTAGAGTCCTTCGTCTGTTAAGTTTACACCTGAAACACTTAGCAACTAATTAGATAAACACAACACCACCGGCTGAGTCGAGAGATGGTTCTTTGTCTTTAAGACAAGATTGCCCCCGTATATAGGCTTTACGGAAGTGTGGACAATAGTCTTCCAAGATGAAACAACAAACTATCAAGTGTGCAAAGCCTACACAAATGACCTCAGCAAAGAACACGAATAATGAAGATTGCAAAGAGAATGATTGCTATCAGGAAATTTTGATTTCTTTCTGGTGTTGTGAACTTGTTTTTCTGTTCATATGTGCATAGATGTTCTCATGTTCATCTATAGAATTGAGCCAATACTTCAATTTATAGGTGTGCAAGATGGCCTCTTCAAGTGCCCCACAATAGCAATCAATTGGCATGCAATGGATGACATTTAACCCCCAAGTAATGCAGCAACATAATGGTCCAAGTAATGGTCATTATATTGGGTGGTTTCAATGCCATTGAAGCCCCTTCAACAGCCAAACATTTGGGATTCCGTCAAGCAAACACTGCATGGGAAGCGTCGCGGCGCTGCAGCATTTTGCGTCGCGGCTCCAGAAAGCCTACGAAACATACTGCCAGTCACGCGTCGCGGCGCTGCTAGGGGCGCCGCGCCCAATTCCGGGAGGCACCGCGGCCTAGTCCGGGAGGTGCCATGGCCCTTATCGGCTCCGCAGCCCTTTTCCAACCCGCTCCATCTTACACCTCGCACAATCCTTCATTCGTTTACCAACGTGGAACACTTGTCATTTAGCAAATAATCATCCATCATTCTATGTCTCAAACATTTCACTTACTCACCAATATCTCTTTCATTAACGAAATTTACGATACTTGGCACTAAGATTGCATGTGTGTGGAAATGATATTTCCGACGTGCGGGGCCCAATTGTTCGAATCATAAATAATGGGATAAACTTAATTTCACATTAGTAAATTTTCAACAATTTCAAATTACTCTTTTTAGTCGGTAATAAAATATTTTTTTATATTTAATAATAGTATCACTTTAATAATTTTTATTTTATTTTTAATGAAAAATTGTGTAACCTCATAAATTTTTATATCTTGTTTAAAGTATAAGTCATAAAAAAAAATCAATTATATTCGTGATCGGTTAAATACCTTCACAATTCTGCTAAATCCGTACCTTCTACTTTACTCCGCAACATTCCAAATGATAACCTAATTCAAACTTTCAAAAACATTTTCGTTGGACTACTATCAATTCATAAAACAAGCCAATCTGTCATCATTTTTTAACGGAGAAAATTTAAGAAAATATCAATATTAAAGATCAATCATAGTCCACATTAATGAAGTTCGAAAAATATCTATATAAAATGGGTCCACAAACTGTCGGTGGATGCCTAGTCCTTTTCCAAATTAAACGAGTCATACTTTGAAAGAAAAAAAGTAACGAATATAATCAACATAATTAAAGAAGTAAACAAGAAAAAAAGTAGAGTAAACCTTTTTTTATTTTACACGAAATTCTTTATTAGTTTTGAATCAGTTTCAAAAAGAATAACGGTTTATACACTTGTATATAGTGGTCGATTTAGAGCTACATATTTATGGGAATTCAATAATCTTTGTCAGACTCTCTCTCTTTTATATATATATATATATATATATATATATATATTACCGTAAGATGTTAACTTGAGATCGTTATAAGAATCATAAATTCGTCTCTATTTGAGCCACAAGCTCTAAGTATTTTTTCATAAATATTAAAAGTCTTTATTTCCTTCCTAAATTATGTACTCCTACCTAGTCAAACATTGTCTTATACGTTAAAATGGATGGAGTATATCATATCAATTAGTGGATTTAATTTAAGAGTTTAAACCTTATGCACTGACGGTGTAAAAATCACAATCAGATCACTTATTAGGTGATTTCAGGTAAATATCTTGATAAATATTAATTGATAATCTGATAAAAAATTACGTAACTTTCTATCACATATTAAAATTAACTGATAGGGAAAAAAATTATTCCCTCTATTTCAATTTATATGATACTCTTTTCTTTAGTCCGTCTAAAAAAGAAACACATTTCTATATTTAGTAACAACACGTTAAACTTTTTATTTTATTCTTAATGAGATAATTTATAGCCACAAAAATATCTCTAACATATTTTAGATCACAAATTTCAAAAGATTTTCTTTCACTCTTAAATCTCGTGTCCAGTTAAACACAACAACAATAACAACAAATCTAGTTAAACGCCTTCATATAAATTGGTACGAAGAGAGTAATATTTTATCACGTGTTAAATATCTAGACAACCTACCCTAATGCAAGCATTAGTGGCTGCTTCCACGGCTTAAATCTGTGACATATAAGTCACATGGAGACAACTTTACCACTGCTCTAAGGCTACTATTCACAAGTTAAAAATATATAATTGTGTAGAATTACCATATACTCTCTCTGTCCCAATTTTTATGACACACTTTCCTTTTTAGTAAATCTCTAAAAGATTGACACATTCTTTATTTTGTAACATTTTAACTTTAAATTTTACCTTCTATGCTTAACGAGATGATCTATAACCACATAAAAATCTTTGACTTATTTTAGATCAAAACATTCAAAAGTCTTTATTTATTTCTTAAATTCCATGTTCAGTCAAACTACATTGTATAAATTGAGACCGATGGAATATAAAGAGGGCATCACAATGGATAAAAACTCCCTCTACACCCACCCACCTCCTTCCTCCAACAGGTCCCAGATAAAAAAAAATAGCATAGGCCCACAAAGCCCAACTCCGAAAGATTAAAAAAAGCCCAAAACAATCAAACTGAACGAAAGTCGGTAGGAAAAAGCTGAGAAATAGGAATACTAATGACTACAGTTGGATCAAATCCACACGTTTAAGCCCAAATCCAGTGGCCTACAATTTTTTAAGAGCAGTTACATCTAAAGATGGCAATGGATCTTGGACCCGGTCCAGATCCGGTGGATCCAGATCCATTTTATAGGATATGGATCTTCAAAATTTGGACCCGACGGATCCGGATCGGACCCGGATCCATTTCTGAAGGATCAGATCTGGATCTGAATCTTGTATTTGAGATCAGTATCCAGTCCAAATTCGATCCGTGGATCCATTTTTTATTAAATATATTCATAACCTAGAATGTAATTTTATAAATATTTTCTTAAATTTTTTTCATAATTTATGTATTAGGTAAAGGGTTGAACCAGAATAAGGCACAAGTCACACAGCTATGTAATTTGTCTTTGAAGTTTCATTTCTTTTACCTATATGTTCTCTGGAGTTTTTCATATTTTCATTTCTATAAAAAGAAAAAAATTATCAATCTTCTTTAAATTTTCCTTTCTTGAATCTGCTAACTGTAAGTTTTAAGTATCTTTTTATCATTTGTTTGATCAGCAAAACAAAAATGGGACTTTTGATATACAACTGACATTGTTTTATGTTATTTAATGAAGTCAATCAGTAGAACTACGAATGGAGCATCACTAAAGCCTCCAAAAATTAGCTCAAAATTGCAACATGTTCAGCATCACTAATGAAGTCAATCGTCTTTATTTTCTTGTGATGCTAAAACTTTGTTCGGTATTTTGGAAGAATGGTGTCATGTTTGTGTAGGTTGATTGAATGAACTCAATTATTTTTTTCAATCACATTGCGTTTCATTTTGTCATAAAAGTTTCAATATGTGGGAATATTATTCAAGCCAAAAAAAAATTACATGTAGATCCAGATCCGATCCATGGACCCGGTGGATTCGGATTTGGATATGATTTTTATGAACTCGATGGATCTAGATCCAATATGAAAAATGGATCTGGATCTGGATCTAGTAGGATTCGGTCCAGATCCGATATGTTATCATCCCTAGTTACATCATTCACATGTTGTGGGCCCCCAATAATAAATAAAATAGAATTAAAAACACTCACAGCCGTATTTCATAGTCAAGCTTAGCTGTCCCATCTCCACTTTTATGGCTCATGCTTAGCTGGCTTTAATAACTACTCAATTGTCAACAAATATCCTCCATGTGCTTATACAAAATTACTACTATTAAATATTTTTTTTACCACAAATTTCTATTTCCTTATAAAACCCACAATATATGATACAACAACGAGATATCCATGTGTAATCTCACAATGTGATCTTCGACTTAATGGATAACATTTCAAAGCATATAAGAAAAGATACAAGTTTGGTAGAAATCTACAACTTTGGCCTATCCCATATATGTGTTAAGAAATTTCTAAATAACTATAAAATCAAATTTAAAACTCAGTTACTCGCATTTATTGTTGTTCTAGAATCCAGCCCACATAAGACAATATGAGTTACCTTGTGTGCAATTTGACAACTTTGTGCACACTAGGTTTATTCAATAAGGTTAGACCACCTTAATACAAATGAAAGTTACCAAAAAATAAGATTAGACCTTGTGAGTACCGTTGGAATATGTAAAGCAATAACGGGAATAATAAATAACTATTATAGTGATCGAAAGGATAAACAACAATTAGGATAACAACAAGTTGTCAATATCTTGATCTTGAATGAAACTTTAAATATAGAACTTGTATTCGGAAATACAAGAACATGAACTGCTACACTTTTGGCTTGTAGATCCGCTGAGAATACGAACAGTTAGTGTCCTTCGTCTGTTAAGTTAACACCTGAAACACTTAGCAACCAATTAGATAAACACAACACCACCGGCTGAGTCGAGGGATGGTTCTATGTCTTTAAGACAAGATTTCCCCTGTATATAGGCTTTACGGAAGTATGGACAATAGTCTCCCAAGATGAAACAACAAACTATCAAGTGTGCAAAGCCTACACAAATGACCTCAGCGAAGAACACGAATAATGAAGATTGCTAAGCGAAGGATTGCTATCAGGAAATTCTGATTTCTTTGTGGTGTTGTATACTTATTTTTCTGTTCATATGTGCATATCTCTTCTTCTATTGAATTGACCCAAAGCCTCAATTTATAGGTGTGCAAGATGGCGTCTTCAAGTGCCCCACAATGGCAATCAATTGTCATGTAATGGATGACATTTAACCCCCCAAGTAATGCAGCAACATAATGGTCCAATTAATGGTCATTATTGGGTGGATTCAATGCCATTGAAACCCCCTCAACAATCAAGACTTTTGGGATTCCGTCGAGCAGTCATTGCCCATGAAGCGTCGCGGCTCTGCCACACTAGCGTCGCCGCGCTAATTCGACACAGAACTCACAGCCACTCCGGCACCGCGGTCCTGCGAGGGGTGCGCTGTGGCGCTACGGCGTCGCGGCCCTTCTCGGCTCTGCGGCCCTTTTCTGACCCATACCATCTTACACTTCGCACAATCCTTCCTTCGTCTACCAACGTGGAACACTTGTCATTTAGCAAATAATCATCCATCATTCTATGTCTCAAACATTTCACTTACGTACCAATATCTCTTTCATTAACGAAATTTACGATACTTGGCACTAAGATTGCACGTGTGTGGAAACGACATTTCCGACGTGCGGGGCCCCAATTGTTTGAGTCATAAATAATGGGATAAACTTAATTCCACATTAGTAAATTTCCAACAAGTACTTCGATCACTTTGTGCGCATTAGGAGCATCTAATAAGGTTTTGACCTAGAGGTGGCAAATTTGACCCAATAATATGTAATCCGCTCAATCCGCCCGGATTTGAATGGGTTGGGTCAATGGAACTTTTTGTCAGGTTAACCCAGGCTGACCATCCTTTTAACGGGTCAATTTTGGGTTAGTTGGCGAGTCAGAAAATCGACCCGTGAAGTAGCTTAAGCTACATCATTTTTGGCAGTTATATAATTTTAGAGGTAATGGACATATTAACTTATCTATAGATTAACTAGAATTTGGCAGGAGACACAAAGTTGAAAAAGAAATTGTGAGAAGGAGAAGTACATTAGGAACAAATCACGTAGTTAATAAGTTTGGATACAGCAGATATAATACACAACAGAAGAAGAAATACATTAGGAAGAAAGATGATTAATTCAAGCAAAGGAAGGGCAGTGGCCTATTTTTAAATACGGAAGTTATAATACATTGTAAAAATAAATTAAACTTGGGCGGGTTGGATTATAACCCGTTATTTGACCCATTTTGACCCACCCTGCTTTGACCCAAGCAAATGTTGGGCGAGTTAGGTCATGACTTATTTAGTAACATAACCCGTTTTGATCCGCCCAAATATGACCCAACCCACCCATTTATCACCCACCACCTTATTTGTACTTCAACCATTCAGTAAGGTACTTGCTACCTTAAATTAATGTCACAATGGTTGAAGTACATTATGTTATTGTAAAATTCTAATTCTACTTCACAATTCACTACATATTATTTCTACATTTCCTTCCACTTATTCATTATGTTTGTACTCCGATGAAAATTGCTTCATCTTAGATGTGATGCAAATTTCGTAGACCTTAACTATTGAATCCCCATTTTACTAATGATTTCATTATTACTAATAGTAGCAATAGTAATTGTCATTAGATATTGTTATTGTACTTAGTAAAAATTACTCCACATAAAGAAGGAAGCAAGAATATATATTTGTATAGTACATACAAATATACACAATAAAAGTAAAGACACTATATGGGACAAAGAATAAGAAACTTTTTTATCCTTTACAAGGAAAGCAATAACAAGATCCTCTAACAAAGGGGGGCAAGGGAGTTTATCAAATCTTCTTCTCCCCTCTTTCCCCAATAATAACAATATTAATAATAAGAAGAAGAAGAATTGGTATTCACCTTTTCTTTTTCCTTTTCATTTTTTCCTTCGTGATTTAGAAAGAAAGCAAATCTAAAAATACCCACAACAAGATAATAATAAAAAAAGAATTAAAAAAAAGGTAATTATCACTTTACAAGTTACAACTTTCCTTGATTGTAGCCGTAATAAGAGAGATACCATCTAACAAACTTTTTCAACCCGGTTTGCAAATCGGTTGTGGGTTTATACCCGAATTCTTTTTGGGCCGAACTTATATTCGCATGTGTAAACGGAACGTCGCCGTTTCCGGGCATTACGACGAAATTCTTCTTCGCTTTAATCTTCAAATGCTTCTCCAACATTCCCACCATCATAGGTACCGAAACGGGCGATGTATTACCCAAATTAAAAATCCGATACGGAGCAGGTCCCCGTTTCTTCCCACCCGACCCGGTACTTTTACCCGAAGTATCAAGTGACCCGATACACCCCTTCACCACATCATCAATGTAGGTAAAATCCCGGGCCAAATCAACCCGATTCTTGCCCCGATAAATCGTAATCGGTTTTCCTTGCAATATATTCCTTGTAAAACTAAAATAAGCCATGTCGGGTCGACCCCACGGCCCGTAAACCGTGAAAAACCTCAACCCGGTTACCGACAACCCGTATATGTGATTATACGTGTGAGTAATTTCCTCGCCCGCTTTCTTCGTCGCCGCGTATAACGAAGCGGGTCGATCCGTCCGGTCCGATTCGGAAAAGGGAACTTTCTCATTTAGCCCATACACTGAGCTGGAGCTGGCCCACACAACAGCGGGCTGAGGGTGAGCATTTTTGGAGACTTCTAGCAACGTAACGAGACCCGCAATATTACTATGAATATAAGAGTTCGGGTTTTCCATTGCGTAGCGGACCCCGGCTTGAGCTGCTAGATGCATGACATGTGTGAATTTCGCAATGTCGAAGAGCTTTAACAATAGTTTTGATTCGTTTATATCTCCTTCGGCGATGAAGATTCCATTCTCGTTGAGTAGATTCTTTCGAGCTTTTTCAACAATACGTCGTAATAATTGTTGAAATTATCGATTCCAACCACTCCATCGCCGCGTTTTTTCAAGGCGAGGGAGACGTGGGACCCGACGAAACCGGCTGCACCGGTAACGAGTACGGACATGCCGTGTGTACGGCGGATCTGGGCTGAGTTAATGACTTGTTTCTCCCAATGATGACTGGTAAAATACCGGATACCGGTTGACTTATTATTATCCATGAATGATTGAAAACACAAATACGACGCCGTTATAGCTATTAAAAATAATGCCCATAAGAACATTGTGCTTGTGGAAGCGAAACATCTGTGGAAATGGCGGTTCTGTCCCTTAAACTTTCCCGGCGTTGACGGAAACATCAATTCTTCTTCTAACGACGGCATGCTTTTTCACCCGAAAATCAAAAAACTATAAGTTTCTTTTTTCTCTCTCAATATTGCACAAAAAATTAAAAAATAAAGATGGGTATTTTTATTTTTTTTGAGGAGAGAAATGGGTATTTTTTGTATTAGAAGCAGAGAACAATTTTGTGAAATTGGGCCTGCATCTGCGAAAGAGAAGAAAATGGAGGAATATATATAGTGGGTGACAACAAATAAGCGACAATATATTTAACGCGTTAAAGAACAGAGAGATATAGAGTAGAGAGAGAAAAATAGAAATAGGAAAAGTTTTTAATTGTATTACTAAGTTGTAAAAACGAATATAATGACGAGAAATAAGGCCAACAAGTACAAAAAAAATTAAAAAGTAAAAGATTTAAAAATGGAAGGGAAATATTTTACTAATAAAATATCACTATTTATAATAGTATGAAATTTACTTTAATTCAAAATAAGAAAACTTATTCATGTATAAATTTAATTATAAATTCTAACTAGACATGAATTAAAATATTATATTATATTCTAATTAAATTAACTTTAAATTATTATTTTTCAATAAAAATGAAATGAGATTTTTTTCTTTTTAAGGGATGCGGATGAAGAAAGGGGTAAAAATGGTGATTATGGAAAAAAAAAAGGTGATAAGCCTGGTTTTGGTTTTCGTGAGAAATTTGGTACGACTGAATAATTTGGATTCGTGCTGAAAGGTTTTTATGTTGGGATAAAGTGTTCTCTATTAAAGACGTCATTATATTAGGGCTCGTTCGAACTGGAAAACTATGATTAAAATTTGAGGAATATTTATCACTGTATAATAATTATAACAACATATTGAGTATAATTTCATAAGTAAATCCATGCTCATATCTTATATAAATTACAAATGTGCAATGTATTATCTAATCACATCTAGTTAATGATTCTTCGGCCTATTTACGTTTCCTCAAACCCCTCGTAGCCAACTCACTTTGTGGTACTCCATTTAATAGGTAGTAGAGTAAAAACCTACTAAGACTTGTTCTTTTGAGTTTTGAAGATGGTTTAAGTTGTTTTATATGTGGTGTAGAATTTATGGAATGTGTTTTTTTTTTTCGAAATTGGTCTTGTCTTCTTCTTTTTCGACTTTTCTAATTTTACTAAGTTTTTTGGAGGATGGTGTAAATTTGTTTAAGGTCTTGAATTAATGCTACAATATTCCAACGAATCAATTATGTTTCTTTTGTCTTTACCGAGTTTTACTGTTTATAGTTACTCCTACTAAGACTGCGTTAGATAAGGTATGTTATTTTTCAGTATTATAGTATTAAATAACATTAATTTATTATGCTTAATAAGTGATAAATTGAATAAGTATACATATTACTCCATCCGACCTTTCAAACTTCATCTAAAAAAGCAATTTGTTTAAAAACCCAAAAAGGTATTTGTATCTGTTTTTCTAAATTTATATTGACTAATAAATTATCTGAACAAATTTCTAAAAAGTCTTTTACTAATACTTTTATATTTTTTCTATAAATAGATTAGGGTAAGTCATACATTTATTTAGTTGGGTAAGAAACTGTGAGAAAAAAAATTCTGATACTTTATTTGATTAATTTTAAAAATAAATGTGAAAAAGTAAGTTGTTTTCTAAAGGAAAATTAAACTATATATATAATATAATTATTGTCTACTCTCACAATGTACATTCCTTTTGTGTCTAACATATTGTCTCTCAAAATCTTGCACTACTATTCGTATTCCAAAAGTGAGAAAAATAATCAAAACTACAACAACACCAACACCCATAACGCCCACGACCTTACTGTACAATCGGCGGTCCCCTCTCCGTTCGATGCCCCACCATAATTCCGACACTACTCCTCTATGTTTTTCTTGTTCGTCACTGCCAGATCTGGTCGGAAACATGTCCTCACCATCGAACACCTCTGTATTCTTTACGTGTGTATGTGTGTGTATGTTTATGTTCTATTAATGTTTTTGCTATTTTTCAGATCTTGTCGGATCTACGAACGCCGATGAAGGACTGCTTGGTTTATTATTTTCCTGTGCTACTTATTGTTTTTCTACTGGTTCTGTTGATCAACTACGACATTGATCTTGTTTGGATTGATTCTGCTTTGTTTCAGTTATTTTGCTATTTGTCTCAGACCGCCACTGCTGTTAACTCATTCTTACAGTTTCAGACTATTTTTTTACTTACAATAAATGTTGGTTTTGTGCTTGGAAAATATTTTTGGCGGTCAACACTACTTTTATATTTTTATCATATTTATTTTAATTCATTTTGGCGGTAAACTCGGTCTTGCTCACTACCCCATCACTATTGTTACCATCTCGTTCCTGTTTTTGCTGATTTTCATTTTATTTAACTGATAAGGAATAAGTTATCCCTATACATCTTTCCTTTTCCCTTTGTGTTTTCCTTTGTGTTGTTTTTGCAGGTACCAACAAATATATATCCAAAGCATCAACTACCGAAATACGACCGTCGAGAACAGATTTGTCACGACGCGCATCTGGGCTCTATCTCTTCGGTCTCTCGCCAAACATCCAGGTTCTATCTCTATGGTCTTCATTCTTGTTGCTAATGTATCTTTGCTTGGCTGTAGAATTTGTTTCGTAATATATTGACTCCTGCCCTTATTATATTACGTTATTATATTTACTCTTCATGCCTTTAGTTATAGCATTATTGGCGTTCATGTGTTTAGGTGTAAACCTTTAATTAGCCTATTAGTTTATATCTGCTTTAGTGGTTTTGGTGACTAATGATAGACTAGGGTCATGTTTTCGGTGGGGACGGGGGTTAGGGTTAGGGGAGTAAGTGGGGTAAGGGAGATGCTAGGCTGAGAATAGGGTCTTGGAACATTGGGACTTTAACGGAGAAGTCCATAGAGCTAGTTAAGATTATTAAGAAGAGGATGATAAATATAGCTTGTGTCCAGGAGACCAAATAGATAAGATTTAAGGCTAAGGATGTGGACGGGTATAAGTTATGATTCTCGGGCAAGTCGAGGTATAGGATTGTGGAAGGCATTTTGGTAGACAATGATCTAAGGGATCATGTGGTAGAGGTTAGGAGGGTCAATGACATAATGATGGCGATTAAGTTAGTAGTTGGAGGGTCCACTATGAACATTATTAGTGCTTACGCGCCGCATGTGGACTTGAACGAGGAGGAGAAGAGACACTTTTGAGAGGATTTGGAAGAGGTGGTGGGAGGTATACCACCCACTGAAAAGTTATTTGTAGGAGAAGATTTCAATGGACATATCGGATCACTTCCGGGGGGCTATGACGACGTGCGTGGAGGATTTGGCCTCGGGATAGGAATAGAGGAGGCGTCTCACTCTTGTAGTTCGCTAAAGCTTTTGGGATGGTGATAGCCAATTCGAGATTCATGAAGAAGGATGAACACTTGGTGACTTTCCGTAGCTCGGTGGCTAAGACTTAGATAGACTTTTTGCTCTTTAGGAAGGTTGACAAAGGTCTTTTTAAAGACTGCAAGGTTATTCTGAGTGAGTATCTTACAACCCGACATAAGCTTTTGGTGATGGATTTGGAGATAAAGATGGAGAAGAATAGGAGGGTTGTGGATGACAAGTTAATAATCAAATGGAGAAGTTTGACCATGGCTAGTGCAACGGAGATGGGGAGAGGTTGATGGCCAAGGGAGCTTGGGGGAGTAGTGAGGATGCGATCGGTATGTGGGACAGGACAACCAGTTGCATTCGGGAGGTAGCTAAAGAAGTGCTAGGGGTATCGTAGGGTAGTTGTGGTGGGCATCGAGGAGACTGGTGGTGGAATGGTAAAGTTCAAGAGAAGGTGCAAGCAAAGAAAGTGGCGTATGACAAATCGGTAGAAAGCAAGGATGATGTGAAGAAGTAGATGAATAGGGAATTGTATAAGATGGTGAGGAAGGAGGCAAAGCTAGTGATTACGAATGGAGCTTTTAAACGCCTGTATGTGGAATTAGAGGAAAAGGGCGGGGATAAAAGTTGTACAGACTAGCCAAGGCGAGGGAGAGGAGGGACCGTGACTTGGATCAAGTGAGGTGCATCAAGGACGAGGATGACAAATTACTGGTGGAGGACACACATATTAGACGGAGATGACAGTCTTACTTTCATAAACTCTTGAACAAAAAAGGAGATACATACATTGTGCTGGGAGATCTGGAGCAATCTGAAAGGTACCGGGATTTTGGGTATTGTAGAAACATTAAAGTTGAGGAAGTTAAGGGTGTTGTTTGTAGGATACGCCGGGGACGAGCGACCGATCCTGATGAGATCCCATTTGAATTTTGGATGAGCGTAGGCTGGGTAGGTTTGGAGTGGCTGACTGAGTTATTTAATATCATTTTAAGACGACGAAAATGCCCGAAAAATGGAGGTGGAGTAAAATGATTCCGTTGTATAAGAACAAAGGTGATATCTAGAGTTGCAACAACTATAAAGGTATCAAGCTGATAAGTCACACAATGAAAGTTCGGAAAAGGGTCGTGGAGATGAGGGTGAGAAGAGATGTGTCTATTTTCGAGAACGAGTTTAGATTCATGCTGGGACATTCGACCACAGAAGCCATTTATCTTATTAGGAAGTTGGTGGAGCAGTATAAGGAGAGGAAGAGAGACTTACATATGATTTTCATCGACCTCGAGAAGGCATACGACAAAGTCCCTAGGGAGGTTCTATGAAGATGTTTGGAGGTTAGAGGTGTACATGTGGTGTACACTATGGCGATCAAGAATATGTATGATGGATCCAAAACTAGGGTACAAACAGTAGGAGGAGACTCGGAGCACTTTCCAGTGATGATGGGGTTGCACCAGTGATCAACTATTAGCCCATTCTTATTTGCCTTGGTGATGGATGGACTAACGTGACATATCCAAGAGGAGGTTCCATGGTGTATGTTATCCGCAGATGATATAATCCTGATTGATGAGACTCGCAACGGAGTGAACACTAAGCTGGAGGTTTGGAGACAGACTCTGGTGTCTAAAGGGTTCAGGTTGAGTAGGACCAAGATAGAATACTTGGAGTGCAAGTTCAGTAACTGGAGCGACCATGAGACAGACGTGGATGTGAGGCTTGATACTCAGGTCATCTAAAAGAAAGGAAGCTTCAAGTACCTCGAGTCTATTATCCAAGGAAATAAAGAGATTGATGATGATGTCACACATCGTATTGGGGCAGAGTGGATGAAATAGAGGCTCACATCGGTGCCACCAAAACTTAAAGGAAAGTTCTATAGGGTAGTGGTTAAACCGACTATGTTGTATGAGGAGGAGTGTTGGCCAATCAAGACTTCGCACATCCAAAAGATAAAAGTTACGGAGATGAGGATGTTGATATGGATGTGTGGGCATACAATGAGGGATATGATTAGAACTAATGATATTTGGGATAGAGTTGGAGTGGCCTCGGTGGAGGATAAGATGCGGAAGCGAGGTTGAGATGATTTGGGCATGTGTAGAGGAGAGACATAAATGCCTCAGTGCGGAGGTGTGAGAGGTTGGCTATGGATAGATTTAGGAGGGCTAGAGGTAGGCCAAAAAATTATTGGGGAAAGGTGATTAGACGGGATATGGCACAAATGTAACTTACTGAGGACATGACATTAGATAGGGGATTGTGGAGGACACAAATTAGGGTAGAATGGTAGTAGGTAGTTGAGCGTAGTCCTACTTATGCTTACAAACTGGTAGTTGTAGTATTATTATTGTAGGCTTGCTTAGCCTATCATACAAGTAGGCACAGTACAACTTTATAGTCATCTGTCATTTGATTTCTGTTGCTATGTGTTCTTTAGTGTACTTTGTTTATCTTATTGACATGCGTTAGTTACTACTTCTTTTTTCAGAATATTTTATCATGGCTTATTCGCATTTGTTACCATCATTTTCATACTACTTTAAATTTTGTGTTCGGGTCTGATCATTTCTTTTGCTTTGCTTGTGCTTATGTTTGTCTTGAGTCGGGGGTCTTTTGAAAATAGCCGTTTTACCTACCAATGTAGAGATAAGGTCTGCGTACACTCTACCCTTTCCAAACCCCACGTTGTTGAACATACCTAGTGAAGTCCCACAACATGGGGTTTGGGAAGGGTAGAGTGTACACAGACCTTACCTTTACCTTTGTAAGTAGAAATGTTATTTCTTAAAGACTCTCGACTTAAGACAAGAATAAGTACAAGTAAAGCAAAGCAAGAGAAATGATCAGACCCGAATAAGAAATTTAAAGCAGTATGAAAATAATGGTACAAAAGTGAATAAGCCATGATAAAACATTCAGAAAAAAGAAACAGTTACTAACACATGTAAATAAGAGAAATAAAGTACACGAAAGAACATACAACAGAAGAAATCCAATGATAGGGGACTATAAAACAATATTGCGCCTACTAGTATGATAGGCTAAGCAGAGCTACAATAATAACACTACAATTACCAGTATGTAAGCGTAAGTAGGACTACGCTCAACTATCTACTACCCTTCTACCCTAATTTGTGTCCTCCACAACCTCCTATCTAAGGTCATGTCCTCAGTAAGTTGCACTTGTGCCATATCCCGTCTAATCACCTCTCCTCAATACTTCTTCGGCTACCTCTACCCCTACTGAACCTGTCCATAGCCAACCTCTCACACCTCCACACTGGGCTATTTGTGCCTCTCCTCTGCAAATGCCCGAACTATCTCAACCTCGCTTCCCGCATCTTTTCTTCCATCGAGGCCTCTCCCACTCTGTCCCGGATATCATCATTTCTAATTTTATCCCTCATTGTACACCCACACATCCATCTCAGTATCCCCATCTCCGTAACTTTTATCTTTTGGATGTGTAAAGTCTTGACCGACCAACACTCTGCCCCATACAACATGGTCGGTCTAACCACCACCCTATAAAACTTGCCTTTAAGTTTTGGTGGCACTTTTGTATCACACAAGACTCCAAATGTGAGCCTTTATTTCATCCACCCTACACCAATAGTTATCAATCTCTCCATTCCCTTGGATAATAAACCCGAGATACTTGAAGCTTCCTTTATTTGGAATGAACTGAGTACCAAGCCTCACCTCCACGCATGTCTCATGGTTGCTCCCGTTACTGAACTTTCACTCCAAGTATTCTATCTTGGTCCTACTCAACTTGAACCCTTTAGACTCCAGAGTCTGTCTCCAAACCTCCAGCTTAGTGTTCACTCCGCTGTGAGTCTCATCAATCAGGACTATGTCATCTGCGAATAACATACACCATGGCACCTCCCCTTGAATTTGTCGCGTCAGTCCATCCATCATCAAGGCAAATAAGAATGGGCAAAGAGTTGATCTCTGGTGCAGCCCCACCATCATTGGAAAGTGCTCCAAGTATCCTCCTACTGTTTGTACCCTGGTCTTGGCTCCATCATACATATCCTTGATCGTCGTAGTGTACACCACGGGTACACCTCTAACCTCCAAACATCTCCATAGAACCTCCCCAAGGACTGTCGTATGCCTTCTCGAGGTCGATGAAAATCATATGTAAGTCTCTCTTCCTCTCCCTTTAATGCTCCACCAATCTCCTAATAAGATGAATGACTTTTGTAGTTGAAGGCCCCACCATGAATCCAAACTGGTTCTCGGAAATAGACACGTCTCTTCTCACCCTCATCTCCACGATCCTTTCCCAAACTTTCATAGTGTGGCTTAGCAGCTTGATACCCCTATAATTGTTGCAACTCTGGATGTCACCTTTGTTCTTGTACAGAGGAATCATTGTACTCCACCTCCATTCTTCGGGCATTCTTGTTGTCTTAAAAATGACAAGAATAATCAAAACTATTTTTGAATAACTGCATTCACATTGATATAGTTTTCTTCTTTCATTTTTATTTAATTGATGTCTGAGTATATACCACTACATACATGAAAGAGAAAGAAAGAAAATGAAAAAGAAAAAAATCAATTTAGATCGTTGGATCTATTTTATTAAATTCGGATCATTCAACTAAAGATTATATACACATTTTTACTCTTCACTGGCTCGTTTCCTTCGTTTCCTTGGTAAACCACACATTGATCATGTGGGCGAAAGTGGTGTGCGTAATTATTAGATCGATGTACTTGAGAAACGTTTGATATGTAAAAGGTTCCTCCTAAAATTAGAATATGCAACAAAGAAAAAGGTTAGTTTAGTACATTAAACTCCCGTTATGCGTGTGATTACGTAAGGATCGGATTATAATGAATCTATTATACGCAATTTTATCCTACATTTCTGTAAAATATTATTTTTTCGGCTCGAACTCGTGATTTTCTGATCACATGGCAACGACTTTACCCGTTACCTTAAAGCTCCTGTTATATGCAACAAAGAAAATAGACAATAATTTCATTCACATTAATATTATTTTCGTCTTTGATTTTATTTGATTGGTGTCTCTCAATGTTCACGAGGGGTTATTGTCAACATGGGAGTGAGTGGTCCGCTTGGGCAACTCAATTGGTTGTCAAGGGGGATATTTGGAAAATGGCCAAGGATCGAATCCCGTCAGCGGCAGTGTGGGAGTTACTTCTTGAAATAAAGGAGGGCCCCTTATGCGCAACGTGATACTGGTCTAACCTTTGAAATCAATTGAGTCACCATAATTTACCTCCTTCACAAACCTGTCGGACCGGGGTGTGAGGGCTCCTGGGGTGGGAGTTCCACCTTTTTTTGGAAAACAAGGGAGTGAGTGAATATCACTAAATACACGTAAGGATGTTGTATTTAAAGTGAAGTAAGTGATGGACCTTGATTTAGATGGGAATTCAATTATCAAATTGTCTCTTGCTACTATCAAAGAACTATTTAATTTCCACATTAAATGAATTCTAGTGAAACACGTAATGTGTTTGTTTTAATTTGTCAAATTATTATTTTTTTGGTGATATATTTAATATTTGTCGACTTGATTTGCTAAAAAAAAAAACTAGATGAATATCAATAAATAAAGTTTGAACAAATATTTATTTTCCTCAACGGGAAAAAGGAAGAAAAAGTGTCGTCCAACATTTTCATTCTAGCATGTTCTATTGCCTTTAGTTGAGAAC
This sequence comes from Anisodus tanguticus, assembly GCA_034509755.1. NCBI lineage: Eukaryota > Viridiplantae > Streptophyta > Magnoliopsida > Solanales > Solanaceae > Anisodus > Anisodus tanguticus. Next base: position 26,093,911 of record CM067541.1, on the reverse strand, counting down.
TATATATCATAAAACGATTTACAAGAGAAATTTGGGATAATACTATTTTTGGTCCCAAAGTTATTGGTAAATTAAGCTTTTCGTTTTTCTGATATATAACTCAATATGTTTAATATTCAGTTAGTTAACAAATGTGTGTTTTTTGGTGTCTCCATGTGAAAATAATATATATATATATATGTGTGTGACAATTTGAAGAACTGTATTACAATTGACTATGAAGTAACTAATGCAAATTTTACATATCATGTGAGTAATTAATGGTGAAGCAGTTAATAATTATGATAAATTTGTGAACTTTCACTAGCAAATGAATTGAAAATGCATAATTCAATTAATTGAAGATTAAAATATGTCTAGCCATATATCAAAAGGATTAAAATTAATTTACGAATAATTAAGACACCAAAAATGTTATGAAAGATACTTAATAGATATACGTGTTTAAAACATTAATAGCATTTCATACTTGTAGCGTGCAATAAGTAATAAGTACGTATGAGGTGATAATTAACATAACTTATAAGCAAAGAGGAAGTTTTCAAGTATTTATTTAATTTAAACTATTCTTAGTTGGCAAATCATCACTTATAATAATATTTTCATTGCTATAACAATAAAGTTCGACTTCTTAAAAAGCTACTGTAGTAAAGTCTATTAGTGTCAAAATACATATCAAGAGAATCTACTATTTATATGTAAAAGACATGAAAAAATTGTGATAAAAACTCTTTTAACCTTCGAAATTTAAATTATATCACACAAATTAGAACAGAGATATTATATCTTATTTTAGACATTAAAATTTGTGATGAATTTCAAAAACAGTTTATTTCTTACTTAAATGGCGTATCCTAATAAGTATTTACCTCATATCATTAGTTACAAATTATACTCCTTCTGTCTCAAATTATTTATCTTTTTTGTTTTACAGCCCCTTCAGACATACTATTAATTAGGACGGGGTATTTGGCTAATTTTATCCTTATTTATTTCTAAGTTATAATCTATCTCCATTAAATGTTTACTCTATTTATGTGTCATCTTCATTAATGACACAATTCTACTAAGGGTAAAATTGAAAAAAATAATTAATTATGTCTTGAATTTTAAAATAATAAATAATTTAATATAACTATTTTTAGTAACCACGATAAATAATTTGAGACGGACGGAGTAATAATTATTTTGGAGTTTTATGGTCCCTATAGTAATTATTTAAGGATGTATAAAGAGAGTCCCCCCCCCCCCGTACATCCACTTTTCTCACTCCTCTTCATATTTCTCTTTTAACTAGGGCTGGCCAGTGGGCCGGGCTCGGGTCTGGCGGGCCGGGTCTGACGGTGTCGGGGTCGGGGCGGGACGGGAGAAGGGGCGGGGTCGGGTCCGGCGGGCTCGGCGGGGTCGGGTCCGGCGGGACGGAGCAAGTCCGTCCGATCCCGATCCCGTCGGGCTCGGGTCGGGCGGGCTCGGGCTCTCGGGCTCGGGTCGGGATATGGCGGGTTTTTTTTTTTTTAAAAAAAAAAAATAACATATGTATAAAAAAACTCAATAAACAAAACAAGATAGTGTAATAAAAACATCCCAAGGTTTGTTTTTGTACCTCTTATATTATTTAATAGACATATGATTTTTTTGTAATACAAATACAATTGTCTAAAATCTAAATTGCAACTTTGTGGTGTTGTCCAAAAGTTACAAATTACATAATAAAATTACAATTAAAAAAATTACATTCTCAAAAAAACTGTTCTAATTGCTTGATGATTTCATGTGGTTCTTCGGTTGGAATTGGTATTTGTTGGTCAAATTGATCCACGTCGCTTCCACTACCTTCGGTTAAGATTTCGTTGTAGTTTTCATCATCTTCTTCGTTGATCTCCGGTTGACCGCACCTTCTCCGCTCCGCTCGTATCCAATCTCTCGAATAATACTTTGCAATTTCCAAGTCGTCTCCGGCTAATGAGTGTCTGTGGTCTCCTATTTGATATCTGCGCGCGAAAAAAGCGCTTTCGAGACGCGATTGACGACGCTTGAATGTTCAAAACATCTCGAGCCATCATTGAAAGTGTCGGAAAGGTCTTCTCATTCCCCCTCCGGTATTTCGACAAGTCTTCATGTCCATCTTCATTGATAACTTCTTGATACGGTACGAACCACGCAAAACAAAAATATCCAACTCGCTAATTTGGTTAGTAGTAGAGGTACGGCCGCACATTCTATTTACGAGGCTTTCAATACTAGCGCGAAACGACATGTCTTTTGTGAGGTTGTGTTGAAGATGAAGAAGATGGTATGGAAGCCGGTAAGTTACTAGCATTTTCTTGTTGATAAAATCTATATATATTTTTGCATTGGTGTTCTACGCTAGACAATACTTCTTCTTTAGTTTGTTCAATAGGTGGTGGGTGATTTAGATTTTTGGGACTTGGAGGTGGTAGTACTTCTATACAATCGTAAATAGTTTCAATTAGTGATTTTGTACCGTCTATTTTAATAGTAGGATTTAATACGGAACCAATAATATAAATAGAGGGAATAGGAATAAAATATTTTTTTATTTTGAGAAACATTTTTTTAATAGCTTTGCCTTATAAGTTTGGTTTTCCATATATTCACTAAGTAATAAAAATATTAGAGTTATATAAAATAACATAGTTGAAATAGTAGGATAATATATACCGGAAAATTCTTTTGTTGCTTGAAAAAATTTCTCTAAAAATACAATAAGTTCGGAAATTTTTTCCCAATCACTATCTAAAATCATATCAGCTGGCTTTTTATTACGAGAGTTAAAAAATAAAGTTATAGGTAATTTATAGTCATAAACAACAAGTAGTTGCTCGTATAAAGAATTCCACCTAGTGGATACTTCTTGTGGAATTTTTCTAAAAGGTAGTTGGCAATCATGACAAATTTTTTTATATTCTTTTCTACATTGTACTTTATTACTTTTAAAAATAAAGTTTATAGCAAATTGTATTTTACTAAGAATGTCTTCAAAAAGTGATAGACCATCCTTTACAATTAAGTTATATATATGGCACGCGCATTTTATATGAAAATGGTCTGGAAAAGACGGAGTTAAACTATTTTTTAAAATTGTAATGGCGTAATTGTTACTAGAAGCGTTATCTAATGTAATAGTCATAATTTTATCGGTAATTAAGTAATAATCGCACACTTGATAAATATTTTCTGCAATAAAAGTACCAAAGTGTGCCTATCATCTATATATCTATACGCTAAAATACGTTTTTGCATAGACCATTTATAATCTATCCAATGACAAGTTACGGTTAAATAATCATGGCCGTTAGTACTACGACCTATATCGGACGTGATGGATACTTTGCCATTAAAATGATATAATGAAAAACGTAAATATTGTTGATATTCATGCGCGAATTTAAATACATCTCTCTTAACGGTTGATCTAGGAAAACCGTTAAAAGCGGGATTATATATATCTCTAATGTAATGAATAAAACATGGAGATGAAGGAAATGAAAAAGGCAAACCCTCCACAAAGAACTAATTTTGATATTGCTTCCCTATCTCTATGTTTATTGTATTTAGAGCCTACAATTCCCCCCGTCATAGGGTTAATTTGACCACATGTACTTGGTCCGGGACGATATCGGTATGTGAACCTTGTCCCGATGGAGCGGCGTTTGCGCACCCGGTTTTTAAGCCTGGTATTGGGCATACCTAGCTGGATGAGCACTTACTACGTGTCTAATTAAACCCCCGTCCCACCGTGACCTTTTCCGAGTTTTAAATTTTAAAACATTTTTACAAATTTTACATATGGCTACTTGATTCTCTACGTCCCTATCAAAAAATGTCCATGCATCGATTTTAATGGTCGTTTCTTGGACCTCGTCTCATACTAGGGGGAATAGGAGGTATTTCGGTTGAAGGTGCACTAGTGGGTGTGTTGTCATCAACATTAGTGGGTATATCATCTAGATCATCGTCTAAATTAAAGTCTTCTTGAGTTCCGGAAAATAGCTCCTGGTCTAAATCTAATGGTATTGTAGGAAAATGTTGAGTATCAACAAAATCATCATGTGTAGGAATAAGATGACTAGAAGAAGTACCCTTGCCCTGGTTGCCCCTACTAGAAGAAGCACCCTTACCCTTACCCTTAAACATACCTTTTAATCCTTCCATTTTAATTATGATAATAAATAAATAATTAAAGACAATAAAATTAAGTGATCTAAACTAAATAAACGGAGACAATAATAATTTAATGAAGGAACGAATGTACCAAACGCCGACGTAACGTCGACGTGTAATCGAGAGGTTGAAAATTGAAACTTTGCTCGATGGAAGATCCTCAAGCTAGTTGCCAACTTCACTACCAATTCCCAAATGAATAAATAAAATTGAATATTTAGCAAACAATGTAGAATTGTAGAGAGATATATTGAGAAATTAGAGAGATTGTAGGAAGATTTGTGAGAAAGATGAAGAGAAAATGAGTTATTTATAGTTGAAAATTGGGTTAAAGTGTAAATATAATAACTTATGGGTTAAAAATAAATATTAAGGGGTAGGGGGTTGGGGGAGGGGGGGGGGGCTAAAATGGCCGTTGCCAACGGCCATAATCTAAAATGGCCGTTGGTGCAACGGCCATTTTTGCAAAGGGCGAGGGCGGGGTCGGGGTCGGGGCGGGCTCGGGCTCGCGGGCCTGGGGCGGGCTCGGGTCTCGCGGGACGAGACATCGTCCCGTCCCGAGTTCGAGTCCCGCCCCCGTAAATTTTTTTTTTTTTTTTTTTTTTTTTTTTTGGCGGGGTCGGGGCGGGCTCGGGACGGGCTCGGGTCGGGGTCGGGCTGTCCCGGCCCACTGGCCAGCCCTACTTTTAACTCCTTCTCGGACCTAGTAATTTTTAATCCAACTGAGAGCCTGTTGAAAAGTAAATGGGAATGGCAGTGATTAACCCACAACCTTTATGATTTTTATTTTCTCTCTTTATTTTAATTTGTGTAATGAAAGGTTGAAAACCAGTCAAAGTAAAGATGATATTATTCCATTCGTTTACTTTTACTTATCCATGATTTTACACATCTATTAAGAACTAATAAATGAAGTATGTATTTATCATAACACCTATATTAATTAGTATGTAATTTCAATAGACTTAATTTTTTTTTTGGAATTGAGTAATTAATATTAAGAATAAAACAAGAAAAAAGTTTGTATTTCCTTAATATGCTAAAGTAAATAAATAAAAATAAAAATCTACTTTTATTATAGTAGACAAGTAAAATTGAACGGACGAAGTAATTGGAAAGTTAAATGAGATTTTTGGGGAGCCAAAAATATTAGACACGAATTAGTTTACAAATATATAAGATTAAATTATGGAAATTAAATCTACTTTTTCCTAATATAAGACTACTACATTTTCCTAATACAAGACTAATGCATTTTCCTAATACAAGACTACTACCATAATTACATATGTACAAGAATTCTACTAAAAATATACACGGTATACATGTATATTCTTTCACACCCCCACAATCATAGCGGGCGGTTGTCGTACGCTGAGACTATCCCTAAAATCATCAAACAGAACTAAGGGAAGACCCTTAGTAAAGATGTCAGCAATTTGATACCGTAAAGGAACATCCAAGACACGTACTTGTCCACGAGCTACCTTTCGCGAATAAAGAGAATATTCATCTCGATATGTTTAGTGTGCTGATGTTGGACCGATTTCCCAGAGAGATAGATCACACTAACATTATTGTAGTAGATCAAGGTAGCTTTCGGAATAGGAAAGTGAAGCTCTAATAGGAGGTTACGCAACCAACGTGACTCAGACACCACATTGGCTACCCCTCGATACTCGGCCTCCACATTGGATCGCGATAAAGTAGCCTGACGTTTAGCCGACCAAGAGACAAAGTTATCACCAAGAAACATACAATAATCAGATGTCGAACGTCTGGTGTCTGGATATCCACCCCAATCAGCATCTGTATAAGACACTAGAGTAGATACAGAGGATAGATATAAGTGCAAACCATAATTAAGAGTGCCTTGAATGTAACACACAATGTGTTTGAGAGCGTGCATGTGTTCGTCCTTCGTATCATGCATAAATAAACACATATGATGTACTGTATAAGTATTATCAGGCCTCGTGAAGGTAAGATACTGAAGAGCTCATGCAAGACTGCGATTGTGGGAGGGATCCTCGTAAGTTGTGCTAGAATTAGCACTTAGCTTCGGTTTGGTGTCAACCGGAGTAGGAGTGGACTTACAAGATGACATGATAGCTCGTTCAATAATCTCAGCCGCATACTTCCTCTAGGATAAAAATAGACTACTTGCATGATGAGTTACAGCTATACCCAAAAAATAACTCAAAGGCCCCAAATCTTTCATAGCGAATTCAGAGCTGAGAAGACACATGATAGACTTGCGCAGTTTATAAGAAGAGGCAATCAATATAATATCATTCACATATAACAAAATGTATGCCAGAGAAGTACCACGACAATAGATGAACAGAGAATGATCAGACCTGCTGTGAGAAAACCCAATAGTAGACACATAATCTGCAAACCTTTTGTACCAGGCCCGAGGGACCATTTTTAGCTTAGACAAGGACTTCTTCAGCAAACAGACATGGTTAGGATGATTGGGGTCCCTGAAACCCAAAGGTTGATGCATGTATATCGTTTCCTTGAGATCACTATGTAAGAACACATTTTTCACGTCTATCTGATGAATAGACCAAGTTTTGGAGAGAGCCAGACTGAGAACAATGCGAATAGTTTCCGATTTGACTACCGGACTAAATGTCTCTCCACAATCCATGCCAACTTGCTGACTTTTGTCATCACAAACAAGTCGGGCCTTATGCCTCTCAAAACAACCATAAGATTTTCCCTTATGAGTAAAAATCCACATAGAACGAATCACATTAACACCAAGCGGACGGGGCACCAACTCCCATATCTTATTTTCAATAAGAGCATTATATTCATCATCTATGGTCATTTTCCAATTCGGGTCATGAAGAGCAGACACTAGGTTACGTGGTAGGGGTGATTTAGTGACATTAGAATTGAGATTAAAATGTCATTTTGGTTTAAAAATACCTCGTTGGCTACGAGTAACGGGCCCTTGATTCGGAATAGAAGTGGGTCGATCCAGGGTCGGTGTATGGACGTCGAAACTGACAGGACCTAGAGGTGGTTCACGGGTTGGGCTAGCAAGCAGTGGGCCTGCTGGCTGAAATTGGTCACGGGAAGGGATTGGGCCAGCAGGTAGTGAGCCTGTTGGCTAAATTTGGTCACGGGTCTACTGGTCCAAATTCTGAGGTGCGGACAGGACCAAATAGTGGACCATATACGGTGAGAGCTCACCATCAAAAAAATTATAAGAATTAGACATGGAATTACACAATTTAGCAAACGAAAATTGGGTTTCATGAAAAATGACATGGCGACTAATTATGATTTTATTAGAGGATAAATTAAAACATTTGTAACCACGATGATTATACGGATAACCCAAAAATACACAAGTGGTAGAACGGGCTTGAAGATTGTTAATTGTAGTGGATGGGAAAAAAGGATAGCATAAACACCCAAACACTCTATGATGAGAATACGAAGGATCTTTATGATAAAGAATTTTTAGGGGAGATTGGTATGCTAATCATTTGCTAGGGAGTATGTTAAGAAGGTAAGTAAATAAGCTTATTTTCTTTTTCCTTTGATGTAATGCTTGTTTTGACTTTTGCTCGACTTCTTCTCATCTAAGCATGATGTCAAAATGAAGTGCCTTGTGGTAATGTAATGCATGATGGGCTAGTAATGTCCGAATAATGTTATTAATGGTACAAATTTTTCTTTCGGCTTTTCGATTTTGTGAGGATGTATGAGGACAAGAAAATCGAAAATATATACCATTAACCTTACAAAATTCCTGAAACGGCCCATTATCAATTTCCCTTCTATTATCACAATAAATATTTTTAATTTTTCATTCAAATTGGGTATAGATGAATGCTCTAAATGATAGGAATGTGGAAACAATTTGAGACTTTTTAGATAATGGACAGGTCCACAAAAAATTAGAATAATCATAAAAAAATAATACATAATAACGGTGGCCCAAAGAGCTCAAAATAGGAGATGTCCACAAATCACTATGAATAATATCAAATGGCAAAAAAGTACTAGAATTGGAGGCTACAAACGGTAATTTAACATGTTTCTCAAGCGAACATAAAGGACAAACATTAGTACTACGCATATTATTACACTCAATAAAATTATTTTTTAAGAGAGGAAAGAACATACGCTCCCGGATGACCCAAACGCGCATATCATAAGGAAGGTGCTAAAGCGGCAAACGTTGACGGTGTGGCTTGTTTAGTGGTGCTTATGGTGGTAGTGATGGGATAGAGGTCGCCCCGAATATCACATCACATTAGAGGTAACCCCATCGTGAAAACCTTCATAGAAAATCCAAAAGGGTCAAAATCAACAGAGACCCAATTATCAATTGTAAATTTTCGAACATATACCAAATTTTTAATTAATTGCGGAGCATGAAGGACATTTTTCAAGGCCAAGGGTAGGTTCGGGGAGAAAAATTTGTGTGACCATAACCACAAATTAGAATTGAATTACCATTATCAATAATTATGCCACAATTTTTACTCAAATTGAAATAAGACGAGAGATTACCTGGTGCGGACGTCATGTGAGAAGTAGAACCGGTGTCTATGTACCAATTTGCATCCGGAGGATTTAACCTAAGTATATGCATTGTTGCCTCGATATCCGTGTGGGTCGGGACTGCTGCTAATGGGCCCGTAGCAGTGAAGGCCTGCTAAGGCCGAGGCCCAAGCAGGCCAGCTTGCTGCCAGGCTGAACTGTTCCTCGGCCCAGGTTGCTGTCTCTGCCTCTGTTGGCCAGTGTTGGGCCTGGCCCAATTTGTCGATGGGAATGGGCGGGGCGACATGGGCCACTGTCCGTTGGCCCAAGACATGGCCTAGGGCCACTGCCCAGTGGCCCAAGCCTGCTGCCACAGGTTCAGTGGCCCGGTCCCCTGCTGACCGCCACTGCTTGTCGGTCGTCCGCCACTGCTTGTCGGTCGTTCGCCACTGCCGCCGCCATGTCCGTCGTCGCGATTTTTCCCACGATTTTGACTATTTTTGCCACCTCCGTTGTTACGGTTTTGACCATAATTTTTTAAGAACGATTGACAGAATTGGTTCTGGGTAGCCACATTTTTAGCCAAAGCTACTTCTTCTAAGGTGAGCATGGAGCGTGCTTGGTAGAACAGCGGGAGAGGATTACTTTGACGAAGGAGAGTTCTAACGCCATTATACGCCTCGGAGAGGCCTGCAATCATCTGAAGAACAAGACGAGCATTAGTGACTGGCGCACAAACGTTTTTAAGTTGATCAGACAGCTCCTTGAGCCTTTGACAATAGGCTGAGACATTCGAAAAATCCTCCATATTTATGTGGGAGAATTCCCGCTCAAGGGTTACAGCATGAGAATTTTTGTTGTCTTAGAATATATCATGCAACCTATTCCAAGCTTCCATTGTCGTAGCGTCGGGTTCGATAATTGTCTGTAAGAGATCCGTAGAGATGGTAGAATAGATCCATTGAAGGACCGTAGCATCAAAAGTTACCCACAACTCGATTTCATCATATGTGGAAGGCACCTTCTCCTTGCCTTTTGCCGATGGGACGATGTAATGGAGGACTCTATTAGATCGTGCGTGAATTTTAAATAATTTTACCCACGTCGCGTATTTAACGTTTTCCATCTCAAGAACAATAGGAATGTTGTTTTTAATATTGGAGACTGCAAGGGCATGATGAAGGGTGTTCTTTGTGGTAGACATGATGGAAGAACCAGAGGAGAACTAAGGATTTTGGATAAAATTTGAAGGGAGGAGGGGGTCGTCGGCCGGCGGCCGAGAGGTCGAGTTAGGGCGGCGGAAGACTTGTAGGTTTGGAGAAGGAAAAGTTTGCCCTAGACTGCTGATATCATGAAAGAGAATCATCCCTTGATTATTTTCATTAATGTAAAAAGTTTATATACATGATATACAATATTTAATTATGGAAATTAAATCTACATTTTCCTAATACAAGACTACTACATTTTCCTAATACAAGACTACTAGCATAATTACAAATGTACAAGAATTTTACTAAGAATATACACTGTATACACATATATTCTTTCAAAAACAAAATATGATTTTACTTGATAATTTCAGATAGTTGAGTGATCATTTGAGTAATGAATTTTACTTTTCGCTCATCGAAAGTTAATTTAATTAATCTTTGAAGCTAAACTGGATTAAATCAACTCAATATCTTAAAATCAAAATTTAGATATTGAAAAGCCATATGAAATATGATAAAAGAAAATATATTTTAGGATATTGATTAAAATTGACATATTTTGAATCTCAAGAAACATAAATATCACATAAATAGATGAAGCGAGAATGTTTTTATGTAGGCGTTTATGGTTTCTTTTCGTTTTTGAATTTCATGAAAACACAGTAAAAATTACGTAATTATTTGTGGAAATCGGTGGTGCTATTTTCTTTATCTTGTTTTTTCTTTTGAGAGAGTATTTGATGGATTTGAGTTTCTTTAAAGAAACTATGGAATTGTTTGGAGAAGAATAAGAGAATAAATTAATTGTATAATGCTAGAATTAGAATGATAGAATAGGCAAAGCTAGGCTAGATATATTGAGTTATTAAAGTAAGGAAACAACAAAATTTAGAAAAGCAGTTGAACCAAAAGAAAAAAGAAACAAAATTGACCCGGATATTACGTGGCAAGGTCATACGACTCTTGTCTGCCACATAATAAGTGTACCTCACACGTTTCGAGTCCAAAGGGCTAGTTTACTTTACTATTCGAGAGGTGAGAAGTGGGACCCATATATACAATTTACTCAATATGGAGACAGTCACAAGTCTTGAATAATAATTTATTACTCTCTAGACACTTCTATTGGCGATCTTATCATCATAAACATGACATAAGATTTCTGTAGTTAGAAAAGTATATCGTTATGGACAAAATAAGAAATTTAATGTTAATTATTTCTTCATTTTGATACGGGCTAATAATTTTTTTTGGTCATAATTAGAAAGTATATTTGAAAAGATCTACTCACACATGCCGGTATTTATATTGAACCAATAAATAAATGAATGACACTTCACATTATCTTGCATATAAACTTTCTATAACTTGACTATCGCTACATTATATGTATTCACGCTTTAATCAATGCCTTTTAAGATTAAAGTATGTAGAATACTTTCTTGAGCTTAATATTTACACCAAATTCAAATAACTTAACCATAAGAGTTACAAATCACAATGAAAATGTACACGATATACTTTATAGTTAAGTGAAAAAATAAAATGTACACGATATACTTTATAGTTAAGTGAAAATGTACACGATATACACGGTATAGCAGGATACCTTGTAGGAGACCACCTATTTAAGTGCGAGGACAGACCGCCTCGAATGAACACACTTAAGAATTCATGAAGTGTCCACGGCCACAACGGACAAAACATTACGAAGAACAGAGTAAGGAAAATTTTTATGTTGGTACCGTTGACTTGGCTTACACTAAACACTGACGGTTTAAGACATCACTTTCACCGCGCAGTAAGTAAGTCCGATGGTATTCAACTATGGAAGGTTCAAAGCAGAAGCTACCTATCCAGATGCAACATCGGTCCGCTAAAATATTGCTGGAAAAGGCACCATGTGAGTGCGCCAAAATCTATTTCAAGAGGGGATTGTTGGAAATTTACTAATGTGGAATTAAGTATATCCCATTATTTATGACTCAAACAATTGGGGCCCCGCACGTCGGAAACGTCGTTTCACACACATGCACACGTAGTGCCAAGTATCGCAAATTTCATTAGTGAAAGAGATATTGGTACGTATGTAATACGTTTGAGACATAAAATGATGAACGGTTATTGGCCAAATGACAAAGTATTCCATGTTGGTAAACGAAGGAAGAAGTGTACGAAGTGTAAGATGAAACTAGTCGGAAGTTGCCGCGGAGCCGCGAAGGGCCGCGGCGCAGCCCTGTCGGAGCCGAAGCACCTCACAGGGAGCGCCGCGACGCTAATTCACTGATCTGCGGCGCTTCGGAGGTAGAATGCTGCAACGAAAAGTTGGAAAGTTCTGACTTTTGGGCTGGTTTTGGAGCATTGAATCTTTATTACTTGGCACATGAATTCAGCCATTATTTGGCTGAATGTAACCCCTCTCAATAAGTGTCATTACATGGCTATTGAAGGTCATTAGTTGGCTAGTTGAGGGGTCATCTCCTTACACTATAAATTGAGGTCTTTGGTTCAATTGTTGAACACTACACAACACTTAGAAATATTTGCAGAATTTTCTAACATCTCCTTCTTCCTCTCTAGCAATTTACTACACTCAAAGTTTTTCAGAAGTAACACTTGAGTTTTCTTTGCTCAATTGTTAAGTTGTTGTTGTATCTTGGGAGAGTATTGCCCGACAACGTAAAAGGAGATATACGGGGCAATCTTGTCTTAAAGACAGAGTGTCATCACTCGACTCAGCAAATCACACAAGGAGTTCGTTTCATTCTTGATTTTCAGATTTGTTGTAATCTTTAGTTTATACTTTCTAGCAATTGTAATATTCACTTACTTCCCGTTCCCTGCAATTATTGTATCCCACATATCTCACATTAATTCCTTGTAAACTTTGATATGGTAATTATTTAATATCGTCAATCAAACGATGCACCAATTATGAGACTTCCTTTTTCTGATTGGATCCAATCAAACATTACATTAGTTATGCAGAACATACTATTTTAATCCCTCTAACTAAATATTTTGTTATTTATGCAATATTTTATGACTAGATTTATTTCTTAAAATATGTTAATTGATGGAAATTGAAGTTCATTAGATCACAACACACTAGTGAATTTGGAAAGGAAACCGGGAACCTGCCGACACAATTTTGATTCGGCTATGTAATACCAATTTTCCCCCTAAGGGCGGTAACAGTGTTGTCATATTCGCCACATTTTCTGTTTGTTTTTTGTCTCACTACAAAAAGTCTATTTGCCAGCTTTATTTTACAGTTAATCAGTATAACTTGATTGACTTATAATTTTCTTTAATTAGTTTATTAGCGTATAAATTATACTTCAAATCCTTGAGGAAGTTTCTACCAAACTGAGAGGACTGAAGTACTGAACTTAATATTCGAATATTTTAACATGTTAAACTATAATGATATTTGAAAAAATATAGTAAACCACTTAAAATTGAAAGTATGTATGTCCTAAAACAATCATTATTAGGGACAAATGTACTTGAACACATTCGTATTATTAAAAAGATTAATATTTATGGCATTTGCGATTATTGAATTATTATTTGATTGCTTGTAATTATTCATTAATGTGCATTCCTTGAGCTTACGTTGTCATTAATAGAGTGAGATATTGATGATAGAGCGTAACTCTAAAATAACTTCGACTAATGATCGTCGAGAATGGGATATCGATGATATGTTATAAGTCGACATGTGGTCTGCATCACATTCTTAGAGAATGTAGTATGTCTCACCTGCTACTAGTAATGGTTACTAGTGATGGACACATGGATACTTTTGGAAAGTGTTGGTATACCCTGCTGATAAACTATTTGGTATCCTTTGACTTGAGGTCAATACACACCTTGTTTAAAGAGTAATGTACTTTGACCATGTCCTAAGCTTAAACTTCTTATAGGATAAGATACAGCTTGTGTTGGGTACATTATGATGTAAATTAGGGTGGTAATTGAGACAAGAATAGAATTCATTCCTCGATTGGATATTCGAGAGAGCACTCAACTTCTCAGTGATATTAGGTTGACCAAGTCATTGGCCAATGCAAGAGACATATTTAGAATATGGTCTAGTTGTCGACTAATATAGATGAGATAAAGTGATCAAGCCATTTGGATAAACACATGGCAAATCCTAAGCTTGATCGAGTGTGTCGCGAATGAAAGGAATTTATCATCTCACATAGAGGCTATGTTTGTTGAATTCATGTAAACGTACTTCATATATTGAGTTCGTCGTACGACGCACTCTAGGAGTTCTGTATGGACCTTAATTGGATTAGTGTCGATATATAAAGGCCTATAGGGTCACACTATGTCGATTGTCTCTTCGATCTAAGGGTGTATTGAGAAAGTATTAAATATTCGATTTGGGATCGAGATATTTAAATTAATAATAACTATGAGATACTTTCTATTAGATATAAATTATTTAATTAAATCAAAATTAGATTTTTGGATTTAATGTGTTGAATATATATATATATATAAATGAAAACGGGAAACATAATTTTACGTAAGGCGCCGAGGTGCCGACCCGACAGTGGGCCTAGTCAGACTGGCCCACTACACCTCGATTTTTGGGCTAGGATTAGAGCCCAATCCTAATATGATTTGTGACCTAATTTTAACTATAAATACAACACTCCCGTTGTTAATTAAAACACACAATTTCTATAAACTAATTCTAGACTTAGAGTCTAGGACGAAACTCTCTCAAACCTCTGCCAAGATTTCTTGACTTTCTTGACAGAGGAATACACCATAGCATAGTGCTTGCAGTCGAAGGGACAATCGCGTGTAATCTCTAAGTAAAGACTCCAGATTTATTAACCTGTAAGTGTTCATGTTTTATGTTACAGGTTTTTTATTGTCATATAACCATACCAGAAGAAATTGTTGGGGTAAGTAAGAAAAAAAATTTAAACTTCCGTTGTTCCTTATTTATGTGTTTTGAACCCAACAAAACCCTACAGTGGTATCAGAGCCCATGCTGGTTCAATGATTATATAACAATTGAATAATATAATAAAAGGTTTCTGCATTGCCAGCATTGCGGCTCCATAGTGGAGCGCCGCGACGCTAATGCATTGCAGAAGCACAATTTCGGTTTCTGCCTCACTAGCGTCGCGACTCTAATGATTAGTGATGTGGCCCCATCGGTCCCAAAAAAAAATTGTTCAGAATGTTTAACCTATGATTATTATTATACAATATATTTGATAAGTATAATGTTTATGTGCTAAATGATTGTCATTTAGATTACTAGAATAATGTCCGCAAATAATTGTCTGGGTAGGCGGCGTCCAATATTTGTTAAACCGCTTAATATCATGCTTGGGCAGGCGGTACCCAATAAGTGCTTAATAGACTTTGCATTAAGATGTTATATTTCATATAGCATACTAGAGTTGATCTTGGTTAAAACCCTGAATTAAAAGGTTCCCTAAAATTTTAATACAAGTCTCATTTAAAATGAACGTGTCGTCTGTTATAATTGATTGTAGTGCAAAATCCTTTTCGGTGAGATGAGTATTTATACCACAGCATTTGCTCTAAGTCTACGAGGACTCAGACTCTTTCATAGATGCATGTTAAATGTAGAAGTGGGTGATAAACCTTCATGAGTATTTACACCACAATGTTTTCTCTACAAGGCAAAACTCACTTAGATACATAATTGCAGTCGCATAATGGGGTTGACTTGCTAGGCTGTCTTGGCACCACAGTGTCGGACAAGCCGAGGGACGCAGATCGATTGTTTAGAACATTCGGTCAAACATGAGTTACAAATTGTTTGAAATTGATTTAGAGACCTACCAGGTTGTGCTGTTGAAGTTATCAGCCACAGCAAATGCGGAGATAACATAAACCTGGATCATGGCCCATTATGACCATATTTGATATGAGTATGTATTCTTCTATGGGGTCGAAGAGTATGTTAAAATAGTGGGAGCTAATTAAACTAAATGCCATGTTAATTAGTTAACGAATATGTTCAATAGAAATTATATTAGAGTTTAATTTCAAGTCTATCTATTTCTTCAGACTATATATAGAATGTTGAATCTATCACTAAAAATGTTGATCGAAACAAACAAGTTGACTGGATCAAATTACCCTGACTGGTTAAGAAATCAGCGATTGGTATTAAGACTAGAAAGAATTGAGTATGTGTTAGACACAGTATTCCCCATACTCTCTGCTGAAGATTCTGTTGATTATGCCCTGTTTGACAAGGTGGCTTATCAGAAACATATAGACGATGCTACCTCGGCACAATGTGTAATATTTTCCTCCATGGCCTTGGAGTTATAAAGGCAACATGAAAACATGGGCCCCAATGAAATTCTAGAACACTTGAAGAGTCTCTCTCTATGACTCACAGTCTCAGACAATGGAGTATGGACTGTTGAGGGACCTTTTCAAGTGTAAGCTGAATGATGGGGGTCAAGTGTCAGCACATGTTCTGAAGATAATTGGGCTGATAGAAAGGTTGGCTTCGATTGGAACGAAGCTGCCTATAAATGTCTCTGTCAACCTGATCCTGAATTCACTCCCTGGTTCATTTAAGAATTTCATTGTGAACTTCAATATGAATGGGACCAAGGCAAGTCTTTCAAAGCTTCACAACATGTTGAAGACCTTTGAATTATCTACCTCTAAAGGTAAAGCCGTCCTCATGGTCGGCTCTTCTAGCAAGTTCAAATCCAAGGGTAAGAACATGCAGAAGAAAAAGGGTAAGACAGTTGCTGCACGTACTGTTATGAAACCTAGAGGAGGTGTTCAGAAGAAGGCAAAGGTAGCTTCGGATGTGTGCCTCAACTGCAAGAAGAAGGGGCACTAGAAGAAGGATTGCACAGCTCCATGAAGAGGCAAAGCACTAGGTGCTCCTGGCTCTACTGGACTGTCACGACCCGACCCTACGGGCCGCGACTAACTGCCCTAATGACGTCATTATACTAACCTGTCACCCATAATCCAACTAACACTTAATGAGTCTGAAATCCGGCAGCATAACGCTGCAATAACAACATATGCCAGGGTAGGCAAGCCGACAAGGCTGCCTTTACCCCCGAATGTACCTGCCTCCTGAGGAGTCACAACTAGCCAACACAATACAGCAGGCAAGCGGACAAGGCTGCCACTAGATAATGTCATATATACACGGGGACACCCCAACACAGAGTACAATAGCATGACTGACCAAAACAGACTTATAACCCTTACATAAGTACAACCCACAACTGTCTACAGACCTCTATAAGAAGAACAACGACATATGACGGGACATGGCCCCGTCGTGCCCCTAAATACAAACATAAGTCTAAAAGAGGTTCGGTACCAAATTGACAAAGCTCTGGATCAAAGGAGTTTCCCAACCTGCTGAGTAGGAACCTAGGCCTAAGGTTCACCAAACTGAAAACATGTACCTGCGGGCATGAAACGCAGCCCCCCGAGGAAAGGGGGTCAGTACGAAATAATGTACTGAGTATGTAAAACATGAAGTCGTAAAAGAGATCATAAGTAGCCAACGAAAAACGGAGATCGGTATAAAAATCAGGATCCAAATCTAACTGTGCCATAAACCATAAAAGTCAGTTGTGCCTTATAAAAATGAGAGTCAAGTCAAGAAAACATGAATGCATGTCCATATAAATATATATACCTGTAACGTAACCCGACCCACTAATGCGGGACTCGGTGGACTCATATCATAACCCGGCCCATGCTGGGACTCGGTAAGTCATATCTCATCTATGAATCCATCCTACGTAACCCGGCCCGGGACTCGGTGAGGTGAAGTAGTAACACTTAGCACGAGTAGATATCATGAGTAACCATATGCAAGTAAAAATTATCATTTGACTCTCAATAAAATCATTATAATAATGTCATAATAAACTCTTTGCTGAAAAATCATAGGCACTTCTCATAACAATCCTCTTTAGGAATTAAACTGTATAAGAATCAAGTACGTCCGCCGTACTTTCATTAAATCATGCCAAAAAGAAAGAAGTAAGGGTTTCACATACCTTATTGTCGAACTAACCAACTTACTAATTAAAGTTCGTCTCGTCTAGCACTTCAACCTTAATATAGCCCAAGACAGTCCATAATTTTCTGCCCACTACTTGTCCAAAAATCCCCACTGTTTTCATATTTCTTTCCCTTTTTTGTTCACTTCTTCAACTCCAATTGACATGCAAGTGTTCTACACTGTTAAGTCATCATCCTTACACGTTTTTCTTCCAAAATTTCCTCCCAAAAAATCGAAATTTCTGGTCTAATTTTCGGTAAGCAGTGACACATTTTTGCCACTGTTTTTAGTGTTGTGTTGGCTTCTAATTTTGTGAATAATGTATTCCAAGAAGAGGAAATAAAAATCTTAAATTGGGTATGGGGTTGGGGGTGATTTTCGGCCAGCAGGGGGGGTGGGTTTGGAGAAGAGAGGTGAGGTTTTGTTTAAAGTTTAGAATGAAAGAGATGAATGTAGGTTTTAAAATTAAAAAAATCTGAATTTTATTATTTACACTTTGGCCCCCAAGTTCTTCAATTAATAAATCTCAAACCCACTTCTTTTAATTCCCGAGAATTTCATAAGCCTCGTATCCTCAATGTCATAATTTTATAATACAATACTATTCCATAACGGGAATATACAATTATTGCTATAAGTATCCAACGTCACTCTCATTGTGACCAACATCTTTCCGGAATCACATCCTCTTGTATACTAATTTCCGGATTAGCATATATAAATATACTCTATATCCAAGATTCGAATCTTACCTCCTTAATTACGTCCTCTAATTATTGTCTTAAAATTACGAGGTGTAACATTCTTCCCCCCTTAGAAACATTCATCCTCAGATGTTCATACTATTGGGCACATCTTATACAAATTGATTCAAGGATTCACAAGCACACAGAAATTTGCATATTAGGTCATCTTAGACTCTATGATACACGTTTCTGCCAACAAATATCCAACTTACAAACAACTCAACTCTTGCCATTATCTAACAAAAGGACTCAAATAAACAAGGAAACAACATACGTCCTAATTTATTCGTAATTTTCTAAAAGTGAAGTATACTAAAACTAAGGCTAAGTAGAGTCATTATTCCCGCAGTACCACATTATGTACATATATACAAGAACTTTAAGTATAATCTATACCTTAGTCTTAAACTTGAGAACAAATAGCATCTTCACAATCAATGACTAATCCCCATTTTATATATTCAGATTCCTGGTCCTATTTTAACCAGTAGTTAAGTACTTAAATGAATTTTTAACTCAAAATCAGCAGTTTCAACTAAGCACATAAGGATCAGGGAAGACATACCTTCAAAATGGTGTAATAGCAGAGACTAAAATATTTTTTTTTCGAGTTCCCCAAAGCCTAATATCCTCAACCTGGATCAAGATGCAAGCGTTCTATATAATAGAATCCAAATATACATAATAGAGGCGTTGTTTGATCATGCAGGGTACTAAGGAAAAACACACAAGCTACCCTAACGATGATATACATATGAACATGCCCAAGACACCAACATGGCATATACACTAGTTACCTAGTCAGAACCATAAACAAGGGATCACAAGGCAGGTGTAAATAAGTGACATATGCATACAAACTACCTTAGACCGTCCCACCCACACATATATATTTAGGAACACAAGAGATGCTAAATGAATATCCAATCCATCATTACCATGCCTATGATCAGGTACTAAGGCTAAACAAGTCTTAAAGTTTATATTAGACCTACATCAAGCCTAAATCAGAACAAGTGGACACATAATAGGCATAAAATGAGCTAAGTTTTCCTGTCCAGATATTAATCACTATCTCTCTAATAATTCAAATAACAAGTGTTATCCATATCGTGTTATTTGAGCCTAACATATACTTAATACCCATATTAAGAATAATTTTAAACAATGAGCATAAATTGGAAGCTTAAGTTAATCAAATCAGGTTACTCAATGTCCCATTTTTAACAATGATTAGCAAGACTTTATCTATTACAAGTCGACACCGTATTGAACTTACTAATCCAAAACTTACAGATATATCCAAATCATATTAACATTAATTAGGCATGCTTAGTCATAACTTCTAACATACCCCCAAATCAGTAAAGCAGGCTCGGAATATAGGTAATATTCATAATTCACAATCATCACATAGGCTACCCTTTATCAATTCCCATCATAAATAACATCATATAACCTCAACCATATCAACCCACTTAACTCATTCTCTTCTAGTTTTAAATTATCATATCAGGCGATATAAGACAAGTTTTGTTAAATAGGACAACTAATCTTGTTCTTAATTAGTGGCGCTTGTTTTAGGTAGATAATATGACCAAACGACTTACAGATAGCCAAACGAGTTTCCAAAATAATATATTGGTCATCACATTAATTTAAATAACCCATACATGCTAAACCCAACTTCAATCCAACCTGTCAATCCATTAAATCAAATCTAGGCATTTCATATATCATTAATATCTTTAAATTAGCAATATTAAGTATTAAATTAACGAAGTAGCCCATACACGACTAGACAAATCTAAAATTAACCTGTTTCGTTCTATTTCAATTGTACAGATTATTCTAAATCAGCATGGAACATTTACACTCTTTTGTTGACATCTACTACTACTTTCAATTTGGTATCAATGCCCCTTCTTCTTCCTATATAAAGCTGATGGTGACTAGTACAATCCCAAACTCTTAAAGGGACAGAACAAGAATCTCTCTGCTTACTATTTCTAAGTTTGGTATTACCTAAAGCTACAATCTTGTAGGTACCATCAAGAAGTGGATTGGGAAACATAAAATTCAAGGTACCCCCCCTTTTTTTGTATTTCACATCTTGGAAAATGGACAATGTCAATCAAAACTTAAAGGAATCTATAACTATACCAAATTAGATATTCAATCCCGAGTGGTAACAGGTAAACCAATTATCCGGACATGAGTAGGCATAAAAAAATATATATAGACAGACCAAACATATGTGGATTGCCTATCCATGCCATGCTAACCTCATCAATACTCACTTAATAACTTAACCAAATCGGCAGAAGCTAGGGAATGCACATAGTTAAGGAACTACTTAGATATTCATTTCATTTTTTTTTCAACATGTGATTTAGATACCTATCAAAACTCAAATGATCTTATATTATCTATCAAATTTACATAAAAGGAGAAGGGGGTAGACATACTGCAGTAGCAGACATGGGAATAGGTGGACTTAAAGTTTGATTTAATCAACACATAGATACAAAACATGGGCATAAACAATCAAACCAAACTGGATGCAGAGTTATGCACATGAGGAAGGGACAAGGTTATTTTAAATAGTTATGTTCAGATGAGTATTAGACCACCTAAGACTATTGGGACATGCCAAGGATAGAAATTCCCCTTTAACAAGCAAAACATACACCAAATAGGCTCCTAAACTATCCTTCAGATCACGACAGCACTTAAACAAGACACACATTCATTTCAAAGTCATTAGGTGATCCTATCATAATTATAACAACATTCTTATGCTAAATCTTAGTTCCCTTATTATAGGCGATAAATAAATAAATAAAAACATTAAGCCCTTCAATCATTTCCATACCAAATGTGACCTTTACAACCAACATAGTCATTATGTAAGCATAATTTTTAACTTCAACAACTCGGTGTTTAATTAACATAACCTGTGTAGTTGAGTCATGGATTAATCGAACATAGTGTCTAAGAGGTTTAATATACTTCTCAAGCCACTATAGCAACATACCGAAATAATTTGTTCAGCTAACCAGGGGAACAACCCTCATGTTCATGTATTAAGCATACTAAATTAGTACATGTGCTAATGATGGTTTGACCTAACATTCTATGGACACCACAGGACTTAAACAATCCAAGAGGGGTTACAATGGACTAAAACTAGTATACCAATTACTTCAAAGTCATTTAAATGGATCATACAAGGTCAAATAACCCTTAAACTTAACAAGACAACCACTTAACACACAAATAATCGTCACACAATACTCTAACAGTGTTTTCATCAACTGAACATGCTAGACATTAATAGAGTAGTCACAAATAGCCACAATATTCACATATATTACATAATGCTCGACATAATATATTCAAGGTTTAATAGTTAACTAAATAAGTAAACAGTTTATTGCAACAGCAAGTCATTCATGGAATTATGTAAATACTCAATTTTCCACTCCCTTAAGCAACTATTGACAACATGTTTAGCATACGAATCTATTCCCTATTTAAGAGATAAAACGCAGGCTTGTGTTATTAGAACATTTTGCATTCTACATTATGATACGCAAAGACAATTACGGGGGAAATTTTAATCAAATATAAAAGATATATAGGCAAGTCTAATTAACTGTTTAGAGGTAGTCCCACTGAGCAAAATTGGCAAAGATAGGTCCTAACACAAGTGATTTATACTCAACCCACATACTGTACAGGGACATTAACGTACCACCCTGTTCCGAAAGAAGTATGACCAAGACAGAATACATTTATACATAACATGGATAGCATAACTCATAAGAAAAGCTGGAACACATCAACTTAAACAGGGTAATATTACAACATGTAGAGGACCATCTACTCCTAAGCCCCATCCACAAGTAGGACAACCCGTTAACGACTATCAACTACCTGCTGAACTAATTTCAAGGACTTATCCAGACAACTTGCTCTAGAGACAACAAACCTTATATGTACAACAATAGCAATTCCAGTTTTTGGCATATCTCATATTCTTTTTCATATAAACATAAGCATACCAAGGAGTCATCACAACTAATAGACTTCACATATACCATGTACTTTAACCCAGATCAAACATAAAATATTTTACTCAAGAAGGCCTTGTATATCTAAGGTCTCAACGATTATCTAATATTCTAAGAGTCTCAAATATTCCATGTCCCAAGCTTACAATATTTCTTCCCGTATACGAGTAAGATAGTTTCTCATAACCTCGAATTCGTACTGTCCTTCTGGCGGCTGTCGCTTTCTTTAGAGGCATAGTTGTAACACATTAATACGTCAGAGAGGGAATAACCTAATAACATAGCTCTATCACACGATCTTAGAGTAAGAAGAATATAAACCAATCCTAAATGTCCGGCAGCCTCCTGCGTATAAGTATGGTGCACAACATACTCATACACAAGACTCTACTAGACACGGTCTGTAGACATTCCGAGGACTAACTGCTCTGATACCACTTTTGTCACGACCCGACCCGACGGGCCGTGACTAACCGCCCTAATGACGTCATTATACTAACCTGTCATCCATAATCCAACTAACACTTAATGAGTCTGAAATCCGGCAAAGATAACGCTGCAATAACAACATATGCCAGGGTAGGCAATCTGACAAGGCTGCCTTTACCCCCGAATGTACCTGCCTCCTGAGGAGTCACAACTAGCCAACACAATATAACAGGCAAGCCGACAAGGTTGCCACTAGATAATGTCATATATACACGGGGACACCCCAACACAGAGTACAATAGCATGACTGACCAAACCAGACTTATAACCCTTACATAAGTACAACCCATAACTGTCTACAGACCTCTATAAGAAGGACAATGACATATGACGGGACAGGGCCCCGTCGTGCCCCTAAATACAAACATAAGTCTAAAAGAGGTTCGGTACCAAAATGACAAAGCTCTGGATCAAAGGAGCTTCCCAACCTGCTGAGTAGGAACCTAGTCCTGAGGTTCACCAAACTGAAAACATGTACCTGCGAGCATGAAACGCAGCCCCCCGAGGAAAGGGGGTCAGTACAAAATAATGTACTGAGTATGTAAAACATGAAGCTGTAAAAGTGATCATAGGTAGCCAACAGAAAACAGGAGATCAGTATAAAAATCAGGATCCAAATCCAACTGTGCCATAAACAATAAAAGTCAGTTGTGCCTTATAAAAATGAGAGTCAAGTCAAGAAAACATGAATACATGTCCATATACATATATATACCTGTAACGTAACCCGACCCACTAATGCGGGACTCGGTGGAATCATATCATAACCCGGTCCATACTGGGACTCGGTAAAGTCATATCATAACCCGGCCCATGTTGGGACTCGGTAAAGTCATATCATAACCCGGCCCATGCTGGGACTCGATAAAGTCATATCTCATCTATGGATCCATCCTACGTAACCCGGCTCTCTAGTGAGGGTATCGGTGAAAAATGCAAGGTTGTGCACAAACATAACCCGGCCCGGGACTCGGTGAGGTGAAGTAGTAACACTTAGCACGAGTAGATATCATGAGTAACCATATGCAAGTAAAAATTATCATTTGACTCTCAATAAAATCATTATAATAATGTCATAATAAACTCTTTGCTGAAAAATCATAGGCACTTCTCATAACAATCCTCTTTAGGAATTAAACTGTATAAGAATCAAGTACGTCCGCCGTACTTTCATTAAATCATGCCAAAAAGAAAGAAGTAAGGGTTTCACAAACCTTATTGTTGAACTAACCAACTTACTAATTAAAGTTCGTCTCGTCTAGCACTTCAACCTTAATATAGCCCAAAACAGTCCACAATTTTCTGCCCACTGCTTGTCCGAAAATCCCCACTGTTTTCGTATTTCTTTTCCTTTTTTGTTCACTTCTTCAACTCCAATTGACATGCAAGTGTTCTACAATGTTAAGCCATCATCCTTACACGTTTTTCTTCCAAAATTTCCTCCCAAAAAATCGAAATTTCTGGTCTAATTTTCGGTAAGCAGTGGCACGTTTTTGCCACTGATTTTGGTGTTGTTTTGGCTTCTAATTTTGTGAATAATGTAGTCCAAGAAGAGGAAATAAAAATCTTAACTTGGGTATGGGGTTGGGGGTGATTTTCGGCCACCAGGGGGGGGGTTTGGAGAAGAGTGGTGAGGTTTTGTTTAAAGTTTAGAATGAAAGAGATGAATGTAGGTTTTAAAATTTAAAAAAAAATCTGAATTTTATTATTTACACTTTGGCCCCCAAGTTCTTCAATTAATAAATCTCAAACCCACTTCTTTTAATTCCCGATAATTTCATAAGCCTCGTATCCTCAATGTCATAATTTTATAACACAATACTATTCCATAACAGAAATATACAATTATTGCTATAAGTATCCAACGTCACCCTCATTGTGACCAACATCTTTCCGGAATCACATCCTCTTGTATACTAATTTCCGGATTAGCATATATAAATATACTCTATATCCAAGATTCGAATCTTACCTCCTTAATTACGTCCTCTAATTATTATCATAAAATTACGAGGTGTAACATGGACAAGGTATGTTTGTCATTGAGATATATATGTCTATAAATAACTCTCACTGATGGGTATTGGATACCACACGTGGCTCACACATTTGTAATAATGTGCAGGGTCTGATTGACGGCAGAAAGGTTAGACCTTGGGATGTGGGTCTGCGCGTTGGAATTGGAGCACGAGTGGATGTTGAACGCGTGGGAACTTATAGACTAGATTTACCTTCAGGATTTTGTTTAGAACTAAATAATTGTTATTTTGTTCCCTTATTAACGAGGAATATTATTTCTATCCCAGTTTTAGACATTGAGGGGTTTTCCTCATTTATTGCCAATGGCAGTTATGTACTGTCTTTTAATGGTTTTGTTTGTGGAAATGCTCCGCTTGTGGATAGTTTGTATGTTCTAAACTGTTGTCGTGAAATTTTCAATATGCAAAACAAACGAGCTAAGATAAGTAATCCAAGAAACCCACATACTTATGGTACTGTAGACCTGGTCACATCAATGAATCAAGGATAACAAGATTAAGAAAGTTAGACTACCTGGAACCATTTGACTTGGAGTCCTATAGTAACTGTGAATCTTGTTTTAGAGGAAAAATGACCAACAAGCCACTTTCTGGGAAAGGGGTGCGAGCCAAAGAGGTACTTGAGTTGGTCCATACTAATGTATGTGGGCCATTCTCAACTCAAGCTAAGGGGGGCTTCCCTTACTTCATCACTTTTATAGACGATTTCACAAGGTTTGGGCATGTGTATCTTATGAAACACAAGTCCGAAGCCTTTGAGAAATTCAAGGAGTACAAGTCAGAAGTAGAGAAGAAACTTGAAACAAGTATCAAGACCCTTCGATCAGATCGAGGAAGTGAATACTTAAGTAAAGAATTTATGGATTACTTGAAGCTTTCTGGAGTCCAATCACAATGGACACCTCCTGAAACGCCACATATGAATGGTGTTGCTGAAAGGAGAAATCGAACCCTATTAGATATGGTTAGATCCATGATGAGTTTCTCAGCTCTACCAACATACCTTTGGGCTATGCATTGCAAAGCTCAATTTATATTCTGAACAGAGTTCCTTCAAAGTCAGTAAAGAAAACTCCATATGAGATATGGAATGGCAAGAAGCCAACACGTAAACATATGTGACCCCGGGGGTGCCTTGCATATGTAAAGAAGATGCTTACTGACCAGTTGGAATCTAAAAGTGAGAAATATTATTTTGTGGGGTATTCAAAGGAAACTAAGGAATACTATTTCTATCTTCATGGAGAACATAAGGTCATTGTTTCCAGAAATGCAACTTTCCTTGAAGAAAACTATGTCTATAAGGAACAGAGCTGCAATAAGATAGAACTTGAAGAAATTCAAGAACCACAAGATAACACAGAAGTTGAACCCTTGTCAAAAGACCTAGACAAGGATTCAGTGGGAGTATTTGGTGAATGGAAGATGATACAATGGTTGTACATCATTCCATTCAGGAAATACATGAAAATGACATTCCTGAAAGCTCTCAAGGTGATGGATTGTCCAGCACACAAAGACCTTCTCACAATCAGAATGCAACAAACACTAAAACACGAAATAATCAACTCTGTAGGACCACTAGGACTCATCGTCCGCCTGAAAGACTTAATCTCCTTGTTGAAACACACAATGAGATAGATATTCCTGATGACGATGAACCTACAACCACAACGAAACTATGTTAGACATTGATTCGCAGATTGCAAGAAGCCATGAAATCTTATATGGACTCGATGTACTTCAAGTTTGGAACTTGGTTGATTTGCCAACAAGGGTTAGACCCATAGGATGCAAATGGGACTTCAAGAAGAAGATTGATGCATATGGTAAGGTACAGACTTATAAGGCAAGATTGGTAGCTAAAGGTTATAATCAATGGCTTGGGGTCGATTATGATGAAACCTTTTCACATGTTATGAAAATTAAGTCCATTCGGATTTTGCTTGCAATAACTGCATACTATGATTATGACATTTGGCAAATGGATGTTAAAACTGCTTTCCTCAATGGAAACCTAATTAAAGAGGTGTATATGATACAACCTGAGGGTTTTACATCCAAGACTAAGCCCAAAGCAGTATGCAAGCTACAAAAGTATATTTATGGACTTAAGCAAGCCTTAAGGAGTTGGAATATTTGCTTTGACAAAGCAGTCAAATAGTTTGACTTTGTTAGAAGCAAAGAAGATCCCTGCATTTATAGTAAGCGCAAGGAAATGAGTATTGTCTTCATTGTTATATATGTATATGACATATTAATAATGAGAGATAATAAGACTCTCATGCAATCATTCAAGGAATGGTTATCCAACACCTTCATGATGAAGGACTTGGGTGAAGCCTGCTACATTCTTGGAAATAGGATCTATAGAGATAGACCTAATAGATTGTTGGGGATGTCACAGTCCATATACATAGACAAAGTGCTAAGATGATTCTCTATGGAAAACTCCAAGAAAGGAAGTCTTCCTATGGGTCAAGGCATCAAGTTATCAAAGAAGGATAACCTTCTACTGTTGCAGAACTTGAACGCATGAAAAGAATCCCATATGCTTCAGCTATAGGATCTATCATGTATGCCATGACCTGTACGAGGCCATATGTGGCCTATGCACTTAGTATGACTTGCAAATTCCAATAGAATCCTAGGGAAGAACACTGGAAAGCAGTCAAGAGTATTCTTAAGTATCTTAGACGAACTAAAGAATATTTCTTAGTCTATGGTGGACAAGAGAAGTTAGTGCGTACTGGGTACATTGATGCTAGCTTCCAGATAGATCTTGATGACTTCAAATCTCAATTTGGATATGCCTTCATTTTCAATGGCGGAATAGTGAGTTGGAAAAGTTCCAAACAAGCTACAACTGCTGATTCGACAACTGAAGCCTAGTACATTGCTGGATCGGAAGCTGGTAAAGAAGTTGTCAAGATGTCTGAGTTCCTGAAGGAACTATGGGTTGTTCCAAGTGCCACTTGTCCAATAACGATTTATTGTGACAACACTGGTGCGATTGCACAAGCTACGGAACCAATATCAACAAACAGAAACAAGCATATACCGAGGAAATACCACATACTCAGGGAGATGGTGGAAACTGAAGAAAAAAATTAGACTATGTTCCCACATATGATAATCTAGCTGACCCGTTTACTAAACCATTAAGCTTAGTTAAGCATAATGGTCATTTTGAAAATATGGGTATTAGATACATCGGAAATTGGCTCTAGGCCAAGTGGGAGATTGAAAGTATGTATGTCATAGAGACAATCATTATTAAGGAAAATGTACTTGAATACATTCGTATTATTAATAAGATTAATATTTATGGCATTTGCGATTATAGAATTATTATTTAATTATTTGTAATTATTCATTAATGTGCATCCCTTGAGCTTACGTTGTCATTAATAGAGTGAGATATTGATGATATAGCGTAACTCTAAAATAACCTCGACTAATGATCGTCGAGAATGGGATATCGATGATATGTTATAAGTCGACATGTGGTCTGCATCACATTTTTAGAGAATGTAGTATGTCTCACCTGCTACTAGTAATGGTTACTAGTGATGGACACATGTATAGTTTTGAAAAATATTGGTATACCATGCTGATAAATTATTTGTTAGACATGTTTAGAGTGTTATCAGCGTGTGGGATATAAAGGTCATTTGACTTGAGGTCAATACGCACCTTGTTTACAAAGTAATGTACTTTGACCCTGTCCTAAGCTTAAACTCCTTATAGGATAAGACACGGCTTGTGTTGGGTACATTATGATGTAAATTAGGGTGGTAATTTAGCCAAGAATATGATTCATTCCTCGATTGGATATTCGAGAGAGCACTCAACTTCTCAGTGATATTAGGTCGACCAAGTCATTGGCCAATGCAAGAGATATATTTAGAATATGGTCTAGTTGTCGGCTAATATAGATGAGATAAAGTGATCAGGCCATTTGGATAGACACATGGCAAATCCTAAGCTTGATCGAATGTGTCGCAAATGAAAGGAATTTATCATCTCACATAAAGTTTATGTTTGCTGGATTCATCTAAACGTACTTCATATATTGAGTTCGTCGTACGACGCACTCTAGGAATTCTGTATGGACCTTAATTGGATTAGTGTCGATATTTGAAGGCCTATAGGGTCACACTATGTCGATTGTCTATTCGATCTAATGGTGTATTGAGAAAATATTAAATATTCGATTCGGGATCGAGATATTTAAATTAATAATAACTATGGGATAATTTCTATTAGATAGAAATTATTTAATTAAATTAAAATTAGATTTTGGATTTAATGTGCTAAATATATATATATATATATTAAATGAAAATGGGAAACGAAAGTATGTTCGCACATACGAAGGAGAGAGATCCACTGACTGTGCGAAAACTGTTACCACTCTTAAGTAAGCGCCAGGGAATTCCCTAGGCACCAATCACAAGGGAAGAAGACTAAAAGATAATGGCTTATCTTAAGATGTTGAACCTGTCAAACTATCTAACAGAAGATCATTCATTTGATAGAATGATATTGGACACTCAGTCGTACAAAGCCTACGGGCGACTGGAGTGTGCCATAATACATTGATAAGATGATATTGGACACTCAGTAGTACAAAGACTACGGGCGACTGGAGTGGGCCATAATTCAGTTGACAGAAAAGTAATGGACACCTAGTGAGGTGGGCCAGAGTTTTCCAGGTCTTAAATTATCTGAAGGCCAAAAGGAAGGCGAGAAAAAGAAATTGGACACTCAGTCTGCCAAAGCAACTGGAGTGGGCCAGAGTATCCAGATCACATATGATCCGGTTACGCCTTAACCACAGGCAATATGTTGTTCATGTGAAGCAACGCCACCTCTAAAGTAGAAGGAGTTGGAGAGGTGGTCCTCAATAGGACTTCAGGGAATGGGATCACTCTAAAATGAGGTGATACATGTCTCGAACTTGGTTTAAGGGACACTGTTGGTCAAGCTGGTTTGAGACTAGTCCAACAGGTCTGTAATAACTAAGAATTATACAGATGTCTGTAGCTAGATGAATTATATATTTATAATCCGTGAATCTATGCCATCATAGATTAAGACACGTTAAATAGAAAGTCATTCAAAAGCTAACGAAGTTGAGATTGTTGCTTTCTGTCGACATAAACCCTCAAAATGAATGTGAGGTAGGCGAAGAGGCAAAATCACCTTTCCATGCCGTCAAAGGAATAGCGAAAGAAGCACCGCTCCTCTAGAACTTAGTCACACCTACATGGGTGATTTGAAGTTTATACAAAATAGAGAGGGGAAAAAAAGTACTTTATGACCTTCATTGATGATGGTACAAC
The DNA here is from genome assembly GCA_034509755.1 of Anisodus tanguticus. NCBI lineage: Eukaryota > Viridiplantae > Streptophyta > Magnoliopsida > Solanales > Solanaceae > Anisodus > Anisodus tanguticus. The sequence goes on along the minus strand of CM067541.1, from coordinate 26,063,237 downwards.
GTATTGCATCATTTTTCTGTAGAAAAGAAAAAATGAAGCTGTTGAAGCGGATAAGCGCTACAAAGCGGAAGTTGAAAATCAACTAAGCCTACGGATTGAGGAATTCAAAGTGATAGAGGGGGAGAATGTGAAGCATCGTTCATTAAACGACTGCTCATTACTCACCACAGTCTAATAGTGTTAGCCAAGCGCAAAGCTGTATGCCCAAAATATGTGGGGCAAGACGATCCTTACCGCTAATGCGATTCTCAACAGAACTACGCATAAGGATAAATATAACTCTCCGTGTGAAATATGGAAAAGATCTCACATACAAATGTTGTGATATGGGGTGGCTTGGTAGATGTTGGAATACCGAAACAGGTCTAGTTGGACCTATGACTGTAAATTGCATATCCACTGGATCTTCAAATAATAGTAGTGCTTATCGCCTCTTGGTGTCAAAGAATGTTGATTTCTTTGAAGATAATTTTCCTTGAGAGGGGAAAAAGAAGTAATTGCTCGAGGTTAACAAGAACCCGCGAGTGACTGACTGTCCGGAACCAGACGTTCCGGAGCTACAGGACTCGAAAGTTACTGATTATCCGAAACTTAATATTCCAGATCTACAGAACTCGGGGATTCTAGATGTTGAACCGAGACAGAGCAAAGAAGGGACAATGACTTGTTCTAGGACTTCTAGATTGTATGGTTGAGAACGAACCATGGACAATTAACAAATAATTGTCATCACTAGAAGCGCTGCTTTGGAAAGTCGTTACAAAGAGAGAAATAGATTCCATCATATAGAACCATACTTTTGTAATAGTTGATCTTCCTCCGGGAAAAGAACCTTTGAGTTGTAAAAGTGGATATTCAAAATTGAGTACAAAGTAGATGGATCTACTGACGAGTATAAGGCCTCAACTACTTGGACATGTGCTCCCTTGTGAATAGCTTAACATCTAGGGCCATTGCAGTCTTGCGTGGCATGGATGTTGAAACAGCCTTCCTAATCGGAGAGTTGGAAGGGGAGGATCAGAGTTGGTTTGTTGGACTATTGAGCTTCTTCCTGTAATTTCATTTTGGTCCCTGAAATATTTATATTTTGGTCCTGGAAGTTTCAGATAAAACAGAAATAATGAATATGACAACAGAAACATTGACTCTGAAGTTAGAAAGCCAATAGTTGGAAAAACCAACAGTCTGAAAGTGGAAGTCATATTGAAACAAAAGTCTCGATATGAAAGATATGGGTATCACAGATGACATCTTACTGGTCTAACTCCAAACTCAGTTGTGACAGTCTCGTTGAAGCCACCAATGGATAAGAATCATAGAATTGATTGGAATTATGGTGCACCCATATATAAGGAGCGATATGTGCAGGTCACATGTAGTTCAATGAATTGTACACAATACAACCGACCTAGTATCGGCCTATAAAGCAGATCAGTTGAACTAAGGTTCACTCGTGATTCTGAAAATGATCGATAGAAGGCATTAAGTCGGATATGACGATATCTGAAATATTCGCTTATCTACGGATTATGGTATTCTGGATGTCCAGCGGTTCTGGGAGAACACAATGATGCAAACTGGACATCAGAGTTGAAGAACACCAATGCCAAAAGTAAATGTATATGGTGGGTCTTGGAAAATCCTCTAAAGCAAACTTGCATCGGCCGATTCATGATAGAATCAGAGTTTATCACTTTAAACAAAGCATGAAAGAAGTTGAGTAACTTCACGACTCCTTAGATGACGTCCCTTATTGGGAGAAACCCGTACCTTCAGCAGTTTTTACACTGTGGCTAGTCGGTCGGCTTTAGGAAGGGCACGGATGACGGCGTCTGGACATATATGTTGGATCTGTCGGAGACATAAAGACCGTATGTCAGTTGATCATCACGGGTGTCACTTTCTTGATTACTAATCAAAGGATATAGCGGACCCTTTAACTAAGGGACTACCTAAAGATCAAGAGTTCTGCCTGTATAAGGGAATGGGCTTAAAACCCAAACAATACGAACCTTTGCGGTGGTAACCCAACCATACTGACTAGAGATCCCAAGAATTGGGTTCAATGGGAAAACTAAGGTGAAAAAGGTTGAGTTGAGCGCTTCGGTGGAAGCAAGAGCACTTCGGATTATGATTTCTGTTTAAGAAACATGAATCCAAAGTCATTCCCGTGATAGACATTAAAGTGCTACCTGCATGGTGGGTAAAGGTTAAGCTTTCAAACCTTTAACGATCCTCAAACGGTTGAGGTTAAGGTTGGAGAAACTTTTAATGATTCCTAACACTTGTGAAGTGGGGTATAGCAGGATACCTTGTAGGAGATCACCTATTTAAGTGCGAGGACATGCCACCTCAAATGAACGCACTTAGGAACCAAGTGTGTCTACGGCCACAACAGACAGAACAAAAGAAGAAACGAATAAATGAGAGGTATTGTGTTAGTACCGTTGTCTTGGCTTACATTAAATACTGACGGTTCAAGACATCACGTTCACCGCGCAGTAAGTAAGTCTGATGGTATTCAACTAGGGAAGTTCAAAGCGGAAGCTACCTCTCCTGATGCAATATCTTTTCGCTAAAAGATTGCTGAAAGTAGGCACATTATGTATGCGCCAAAATCTCTTTCAAGAGGGGATTGTTGGAAATTTACTAATATGGAATTAAGTTTATCTCATTATTTATGACTCAAACAATTGGGCCCCGCACGTCAGAAATATCGTTTCCAAACACGTGCAATCTTAGTGCCAAGTATCGTAAATTTCGTTAATGAAAGAGATATTGGTACATAAGTGAAATGTTTAAGACATAGAATGATGGATGATTATTTGCTAAATGACAAATGTTCCATGTTGGTAAACGAAGGAAGGATTGTGCGAGGTGTAAGATGGAACGGGTCGGAAAAGGGTCACGGAGCCGAGAAGGGCCACAACGCCTCCCAGACTGGGCCGCGGCGCCCCCTAGCAGCGGCGCGGCGCGTGACTGGCAGTAAGTTTCGTCGGCTTTCTGGAGCCGCGGCACTTCCCAGGCGTGTTTGTTCGACGGAATCCCAAAGGTTTGGATGTTGGGGGGCTTCAATGGCATTGAATCCACCCAATAATAGCCATTACTTGGACCATTATGTTGCTGCATTACTTGGGGGTTAAATGTCATCCATTACATGGCAATTGATTGTCATTGTGGGGCATTTGAAGAGGCCATCTTGCACACCTATAAATTGAGGCCTTGGCTAAATTATATAGAGGACAATGAACATAAAAATAAGTTAACAACACCACAAAGAGATCAGATTTTCCTGATATCAATCATTCTCTTAGCAATCTTCATTATTCATGTTCTTCGCTGAGATCATTTGTGTAGGCTTTGTACACTTGATAGTTTATTGTTTCATCTTGGGAGACTATTGTCCACACTTCCGTAAAGCCTATATACGGGGGCAATCTTGTCTTAAAGACAGAGAGTCATCTCTCGACGCAGCTGGTGGTGTTGTGGTTTATCTAATTGGTTGCTAAGTGTTTCAGGTGTTAACTTAACAGACGAATGACTTTAACCGTTCGTATTCTCAGCGGATCTACAAGCCACAAGTGTAACAGTTCAAATTCTTGTATTTCCGAATACAAGATCCATATTTGAAGTTTCACTTAAAGATCAAGATATTGACAACTTGTAGTTGTACTCTTGTTGTTTATCCTTTCGATCACCGTAATAGTTATTTAATATTCCCGTTGTTGCTTTACATATTCCAACAGCGCCTCCTACTTCTAAAGAACTAAATTATAATCATTCTCAATAAGTAAGCTCCGTAAAAGCCCAACGGGGTTTCTATTATCAAACGAACTCTACTCTCTATGAGGAGTGAAAATCACTTGACTGAAATAAGAGGAGTTCTGCCCATACTGCAATTAAAACTCACCCCGCCCCTTTTTCTCTCTCTAAAGGCCCTCACTCGACTCATTTTTGAACTTCTAATTATTCCATAACTTTCATCTTGACTTAATAAAGATCAAAGATCTTGAATGACCAATCCGACAGAATAGCTCAAAAGATAATGAAGTATCATTAATTTTTATATATGCTCATTCCAAGCTCAAAGTATCGTCTATACAAATAAAAACACCTTCATAAGAGTATATAATTAAAATAAAAGTTTCTCCAAATTTATCTATTACAAAACCAAATATATATTTTATATCACACCACATATATCGGGTATTCATCCAATGAATATCTTTATTTCTTGTATAGTAACATAATAAAAGCAATAAGTCTATAGATATTTTTAATCTTTTTTTTTCTCAATGTCCCAAGATTCGCATTAGAGATGATAATCGAAAATACCCATTTACAGGTTTTTCTAAATTTTCATATTGATATTTAAAAAATAATGCTTATTTCTTTGGATACAACTTTGTACTTTTAATTACCCTAAATATACTATAATATAATGTGGTGTTTGCAGCAACTCGATAAATACATAGCATACATTTCAGTATATATTATGACCATTAAATTATAACTAATTAATACATTTTCATTTTAATATATAACTTAACTATAGTAAAGTTGTTTTTACATAAGTAAAGGAAAATATATATTATAGAGAGAAAGTCACTAGCAAAACTTTTCTTTTTTGATATTTTTCAATTAATAATAAACAAATCCCTAATCAAAAAATTTCAAAACCTTAACTGAACGCCGCCGTCGCCACTCGCCGGACCTCTCGCCGTCCCCGCTCGCCAGAATCTCTCTCCGTCGCCGTAGCTTGGAGGTATTACATTGTCTCGCTTGTCCTTCCTTACTAGCAGTCGTGGTATTTCTTTGTATAGTTTCTTGTTCTTTGATTTCTGTTACTATTATTTACTGTCTTTTGTTTTTCGCAAAACATAATGCTTTGTTGTAGTTACTATTTACTTTTCCCTATTTGATATGCTTTATTATGAGTCGAGGTGTATCGAAACCACCACTCTATCTCTCAAGGTAGGGGTAAAATCTGCGTACAATCTACCCTCTCAGATCCCACTTTTGGTATTACACTGAGTATGTTGTTTTTGTTGTTGTTGTTATACATATTCCAGTTCCATAATTTGTGAATATGCACTTTGGAATATCACGAATTATGTATAAATATTACTTATTTTTAATTTTTCTGTCGATTGATCCTTGTTTTTTCCTTCACATTTTTCATATGCTTATAAGCTGTCTATGCTTGATTTTAGCTTATCAATATTGTGTACAAATATGTGCAGTAGCTTGTCTAACTGTGTTAGCCTTGTTGTAATTAGGGGACATGGTGATATATCTTTTTCTGTTGTTAACCTTGCCAAATACAAGGTGAAATGCTGGCTATTTATCGTACTAATTGGTTATGGTTGCTAGTTTCCAACTTCGTCAACCTTACAAATTGCTGGCTTACGATTGTAGATTTTCCAAAAAGCAATATCAATTCTATGCATACAATGACAATATACTTCATAGGAAAAAAAATTTACTTCAAAATTTGAACACTCAACGAAATTTCTGGCTTCACCACTGCCATAGATATCTCCTACCTCTCCACCAGCACAAATACACGTAACTATGCCCACTAAGGCTTAGGGAGACGGCAAAAAATAGCGTAGTGTTTTTTGTCCAATACCTTTATGGCTTTCACCATAATCAATTGTAGCTCAGCCAAGCTAACTTTTTTGTACCCCTCTCGGCCTTTTGACTAGGATCAAGTTTAGTATCTATAGCTTATTTTTTAAATATCTTTTTGACATTGTCTCGATGTAGTGTAACTGAAGTGATGTTCTTTCATTTATTGTTAAAAAAAATTATACGTATAGCTTTTGCAGTTCTTATCATCCCCCTTGGCCCTAGGTCTTCAAAGCTCTACCCTAGTCAAACAAGGACCTCAAGATAGTTGAGTTATACTTCAGCACCATTTTGGGGATTACATATGATGGTACGGTGCATCGGCACACCAAACAAGACAGTTAAAGTTATCTATATTTTGTAAAAAAAGAAAGAAAGAGAGTTCCTTGTATGCTAGCTTAAAATGAAATACGCAATCATAGCCCCGTTATTCAAATGTTTCATACTCTTGTGAGTTGTGAATGCATATGGGAAACATGAGAATATGTTAGAATGGAGAGGAACAAGGCTAAGAATATTATTTGACCGGGTACTTTGTATGGATCCTTGCTGAAAGCAAAAAAGAAAAAGAAAGTTTCTATAGATTAAAAAGATCCACATGGGATAAAGGGCCATATCTTATAGTTTTTCTTTTGCAAGTTTACCAAATTTTGATTTTTCCGCATGTGTGTATTTTTGTTTGGGAAACTTGGACTTGGTTAATTTTTTGGTGTATATCTTGCTACAGATTTAAGGAGGCATGTTTTATCTGAGTTTAATAGAACACACACTGAGATTGCCGCCTCATCTCCTAAGCCTTCCACTCAATGAAGCAATCAGAGGAGAGCTTGAGGGTCTTTTCGTGGATAAGGTTTGTTTTCTTCTTTTCTTTTGAGGCTGTAATTTTGTTTTCAGTCCATTTCCAAAAAGATTTGGCATCATTACAAGACACTAACTTCTGGACATGATGCTAAGGTTATTGCAAATTTGGGCCTCGGCATATCTATTTACGATATTCGCTCCATAGATGGTGGTTTTATCTATCCAAGTGAAGGTGCCTCAACATATACGGTATTCTACTTGTCGCTGCAGTTAATTATTCTTAGTTTAACTTAAATGGATTGTGCAAACAGGATCGCTGTCCCTCGTGAGAAGTTCCCATTTTCCAACCCCCCGCCCCAACAAAAAAAAAAATCTCCCCTCAAATTTTTAAAAGATTAAGAGATGTGGTTTAGTGTAAGTATCTTTGGCCTTCAATAAATCTGTGACGACTTTCCTTGACACTATCTATATAAAGATCTGATGTCTCAATGATTGAAAAAAAGTGCTCCATATCATTAATGTTTTTGCCTACAGAAGAATATTAACCTTTCAATTAGAGGAAAAATGATGAATCCTGGTTGGACAACATAATAACCAAAGAACTATCGATTTTTACTATAGTTTATGAGCTGGTTCCGGTATAGTATTTCAGTTTTTTTAATTGTCTCATATGTCTTCTCTGATAGCTTGTTCACTAATACAGAAATATTATGTTATCTTGCAGGTCAAGTTTAGACTGGTAGTATTTCGCCCATTTGTAGGAGAAGTAATAACTGCTAGACTCAAAGAGTCCAATGCGGAGGGTTTGCGCTGTAAGCCTTGCAGAATGTTTACTATTTATTCTCATCCAATTTTCCTCTGTTAAAGTTTCTGTCATATATTTTCTGAGACATATTTAGCCAAGTATTACTTTTTTTGTTAATTGATGTCGACACGAGAAATATCTAGCACTTGAAAGTATTAGTTGTTTGAACTATGCAAACCATTTTAAAGGATGTTTGGGTCATAGTTTCTTAATGATTTAAAATATGTAGTGTTATTAATATAAAATAAAATTTGATGAATACACATTTTTCTAGCTCAGGAATTATATACTGAGGATATTTTTATGCGCTACTTTCCACTTTAGTTTGGCAGAGGATAACTAAGTTTTTGCATAATGAAAGGCTTATTCTGATACTATCATTTGCAAAATTCATGTGCTAGTATAGATTTTCCTTTTCATTAAGTTTTTCCCAGTGATATATAAGGTGCATGTTAATGGATGACAATAATCTTTCAGAAAAGTCATCTTACTGTTCGTTCGATTTTATGGTTTGCAGTGTCACTTGGATTTTTCGATGATATTTATGTACCCGCACCTCTAATGCCAGTTCCATCACGCTCTGAGCCTGATCCTGAAAACAAGTAAGTGTTTTCTTGTCTCAACATCTAATCTTCTGGTGCAATCACATCTACTACTTGGTCTTTCTAATAGGTCTTCCGCGACGCGAATCGTAATTAGCGGCCCAATGAGGGTCTTTAAAATTATCCCTTATTCTTTTTAGAGGGACCAAATTTGCAAAAAAGCAAGGGATAATAACACTTTTGGTCCTTCAATTATTGAGAAACTCTAATTTTGGTACTTGCGATAAACGATTATAGCACCTAATGGTGTGATCTAGTGGTCAATAAAGTGGTTTGAGAACTATGAGGTCTCAGGTTCAAATTCCCGTAGAGACAAAAACACTAGGTGATTTCTTCCCATCTATCTTAGCCTTGGTAAACAGACAAAATTACCCTGTGGAATTAATCGAGTTGCCCGCAAGCTGGCTCGGACACCACGGTTATCAAAAAAAAAATTGAACTATTTTTAGAACTTTATCACTCTTAAATATGGAGTAACAATACAAACATAACATATGGGTTGTTAGATAATGTAATAGTATATAATGCTTAAAATCTCTGAAGATTCACAAGAAAATAGATCAAAAGTGCATATTTTAATTAATTGAAGGTTGAATGTGCTTAGTGAAATATCACAAGGATCAAAATTGGAATTTGTCAATATCTAGGGGACCAAAAGTGCAAACTTCCCTTTTCTCAACATCTAATTTTGTGGTGTGATGTCATGTACAGTTTGGTTTTTCTGAATCATACATCTTAAGTTTCTCCGCATATGGTTTTGTCCATTTCAGGAACCAAGTCAGGTGGATATGGATGTTTGATGAACAAGAATATCCCATTGATGGCGTAGATGAGGTTGTTAAACCTAACAATTTTGCTGATGTTGCAACCTTTGTTAAATAATGTACTTAAATTTTTTAACATTGATTATATGAATTGCAGATTAGGTTCCAAGTTCACAATGTTAGTTATCCATCAATACCTCTTGAGCAAGATAAAGATTCAAAGCCATTTGCACCAATGGTTATAAAGGTATGTCAATTATTAACTTCATTCGTGTTGTATATTATTTTCTCTTTCCTACAATGAAATCGATATAATCTCGTCACTGTTTGCTGGTTAAGTGGTGCTCGAGATGTATTGGATTCTGTGTGCCATAGCACATACATAAACTCTTTAAATTGAGGTAAAAATGAATGATGATGAGCTTCAATAAATTTGATCGGGTTAAAATTCCTATGGAGCAGGTTGTTTAACCGTTGTGCGGGATTCATGTCTCAAAATGGAACCTTTTCTCTTAATAATGGTGGTGTCCGGGCCAGGTTTGGACGCTTCGGTTTTTTCACCGATTACCTTCTACCTCCCACTAGCATAGCTACTGGATAACTTTCCTATCAAGGCTTAGACAGATAGAAAGAAACCTCCTTGTATTTTTTCTCTTGCTGGGATTTGAACCCTGGTTTTCAAGGGCTGCACCGACTTCATTGGTCTCGAGGCCACACCCTTGGGTGCAAGTTGGAACTTCTGATTACGTTACGTAAACATCCTGAACTATAATAGTGGGAACTCTAGTGGAAAAAATAGGAGTGACTGTCCGTACCTAGTAATCTCATATCAGATACGTGGACGGAGTCAATGGGTGATCAAGAAGACCCATATCCTAAGACTTCCTTTTTACTTTGGGGAGAGGACAGAAATGGTTGACTAGGTGAAACTATTGACACCCCGTAGCCTAAGTATCTTAAAAGTCATTTTTTAGCCTTTTCAAAATAATTTCATTTTCTAGCCATTTTTCAACTAATTTCAGCATATGTACATAAAGTGTATCATTTTTGTATAACATATGTATCACTAATGTATGTATAGAAAATATATCATACGTATAAAAACTGTATCATTATTGTATAAAATATGTATCACTACGGTATATGTATAGAAAAAATGTATCACACATAGAGAAAATGTATCATACGTATAGAAACCGTATCATTATTGTATAAAATATGTATCACTACTGTATATGTATAGAAAATGTATCATACATATAGAAACTGTATCATTATTGTATAATATGTGTATAATTAACGTATAATATATGTATAATTAATGTATACTTACTAATTTTATTAGTTTGTAGTTGATATATTTTAGTTTGTTAAGGCAGATTATAGATGGGCCAGGTGGGGAACCCGAAAACCAAGCATAAGCTCAGGGAGGTTTGGGCTAAAAAAGGAACTAAGCCAGCTCTAATGTTTTTGGGCCGCGAACAGGGAAACAAAAAGTCTGAAGCTGGGCCGGCTAGCGCTTGGCATTATTTTGGGCCAGCCGGCCAGCTCGTGGTATTATGCCCTTTTGGGGCTTTTTTGTGCTGGTGGCCATAAGGTGTCCTTTCCCCTTTTACTTTTGACGGTACTCGCTAAGATCGGCCCAAGTGGTGTATAGCGTACCCGAAAACCTTGTAATCTCATATATATATATATATATATCAGTGATCATTAGTAGATCGTACATTCATGACCTTTCTTCCTTTTTTTTGGGTTTCTTTGTAATGTTGAAATGAGCTTTTCTTCCCTTTTCTGTTAAATCATAGTCTTGCATTTGGTTGAGTTTGGAAAATTCTCATGTTATTCTTATTTCTTTAGTCTTATTGAGGATTTTTTAAAAAGTTTATGCTTGTTTTATTAACTGTAAAATTCTCTTTTTGTTTGTATATTACTAGGGATCTCTTGATGCTGATGGTCTAGGACCCATTTCATGGTGGATATAGCAGAATTGCTGTAGAATCTTTGACAAGTAACTATACTGTTAATTTTTTGTTGATAGAGAGAAAAACAGTGACTTTAATTTTGACATTATGAGAGAGCAGAGCAAGATGAGCTTATTTTTGTGTTAATTCAAATCTCTTAGACCACTAAGGATTGCGGTGGAATGAATAGGATCTCTATCCTTGACCTCATGTTCAAGTTCCGAGCATGCAAATTTTTTTGGTAGGAAGCGTTTCCCAATGTAATGATCTTTATGCAATGAGAATGCAAATTAATCCATCCCGACGACGCAGGTATTATATCTCTTAGTAGTTCCTTATTATAAGTGAAAATCACCCATAAGTTGGTCACTCTCAACTTATGACTTTACAACTTATAAACACTTTTGGTTTGATCAGTTTTTTTATTATTTTATCCTTAATATCTTTTGTGATCTCCAAAATATTCATTCAAAAATATAATTTTTAATTATCTCTTTATTTTATTTAAGTCAGTCATCCCATTTTCTGTTTTTTTTTTTTAAATTTATATTTTTTGGAATTAGCTTGGAGGACATTCCCATCATTATAAGAAAAAGTGTTTATCAACCTCTCTTTACCAAACACATTAACTGCATCTTTTCTCTCTCTACTACTGTCACTGTGGTTTCCCCCGTTGGCTAAGGTAAAGGGGAGGACCTGTTGAGCTAATCCGACATCAAGTGGGCCGCACCTCTGAGGACTTATCAAGTCTCAACACTTTTATCGAAATTAGTTTAATAAGTACCTAAAAGTGTTTTACAACACTTGATACTTAATATCTACTTTTTATCAGCTAATCCAAACAAACTCTTAATCTGTAAAACAAATATATGATTTAACACAGAATGTATTTAAAAATGTCTGCTACACTGTTTTCATACATATGGAAAATATAACACATAGTAACCAAAATGTTATTTTATGTAATAAATCAAAAGTTTTCAGTGGTTGAAAACTTTGGGAGAAGGTTCTTCACTAAGTACTCAGTAATCTGGTAATTAGTTGATTCAGTTGGTTGAACACTATCAAAGAAAACAAATTGTGAAGTATTTGAACACATTGGAGATATTCTTGTACGCAAGGGTCCTACTTCAAATTATCCAGTTCCACAACCTCTTTTTGTTTCTTCAAATCCTGTCATAATTATGTAAAAAAAAACGTTTTAGATTAATTAGAAGAACAAAAAGGTGATCTGTAAACTTGATTGAATTAGAGCTGTAAAATGAACAGATTGGTTGAAAGAGAGTTAAAAACTATGAAGGAGGGCAGCCCGGTGCATAAAGCATCCCGCGTTAGCAGGGTTCGGGGAAGGGCCGCACCCCTAAGGGTGTGATGTAGACAACTTAATCTTGCAAGTTGCTTCCACGGCTCGAACCCGTGACCTATAGATCACACGGAGACAACTTTACCGCTCCAAGACTCCCCTTCAGAGTTAAAAACTATAATTTAAACAATTATTCTTATGATTAAAGCTATTAAGATATATTGAAAAAGAAATCAGGACTATGCTTAGTTATAAAACAGTATTTTCTAAAGGGTGTATAAAAATTAAAAGACAGATAATATTGATCGAAGATGTATAAGCTAGTATTACAATGTACTCGCACAAAGATTAACATGCATTGAAAGTCTATGTTATTCGGACTTTCTAAAAATGTTGTTGCATTCGTATCAGATTCTCAAAAAAATACATTGTTATTAAAGGATCCGACACTGTGATATTTTAAAGAATTCGAGCAACATAAGTAAAAACTTACCATATTCTTGTGGATTATTGATGAGGTCTGATGTAGGAGTATAGTTATCTGCATACAGTATTTTGCTTCCTCGAAGTTGTGCTTGTAAATGTCGCAACAATTCTTCAAGTTTTTTATTATAAGATTGAGAATCTGAATTCTCTTTTTCAATGCAACTTCTATGAAGTGGAGATTTTAACTGTCATTTGAATTGGAAGACAACCAATTGGAGGCAGCCCATTCACTATAATCTCACGACATCCAAGTTCATAAAGTTCATAGTAAAATAAAACAAAAATATATATAAGTAAGATGTACTAACGACCATAATAACTTTACACAATTGTATTCTTCTGTCTTAATTTATGTGACATCATTTTCTTTGACAACTATTTAATAGTACCATTCCTATTTTACCCTTATTAGGTCTTACTTAATTTTGAAGATGTACTTATTGTAAAGAAAAGTCAACGAAAATAGGCACTAACATAAGGGCAATTTGATAAACATAACAAGTTTTTTTTTTTTTTTTAGATATCCAGCTTCCCGACTTACACCAGACTATTCCTGAAGATAGTAGTCCCGGTCCTTCAGCACTACTACCAGTAAATCGCGGGATGTGCCTGAATGACCAGGGTTTGAGAACAGAGCAACTGATATCACCTACAAGGTCCAACCCCAAAAGAGAGCAAATTGCTCCCACCAGGGTTCGAACCCACCCTGCAGGCCTCCAGTTGGATTTTAAGTTCCCCTCCTTTGCCATCCAGCTATGCCCGGGGGACAACATAACAAGTTCTTTTATTTCGTAAGCTTCGTGCCTGATCAAATGATGTCGCATAAATTGAGACAGAGGAAATATCAATAAGATAAGTAGACTTTTGAAACATATGGTTTGAAGGAAATATGAGTAAAAGTCAAGTATACTTCGGAGGAGTTGATGATACCATTAAAGAACACATATTACAACTTCTTGGCTATGAAATAGGGGAATTACCATTTAAATATCTTGGGGTTCCTTTGTCTATTAAGAGGTTAACAGTGTTGCAATATAAACCCTTGATGACAAGCATAACAACAAAGAGTACAATCATAGATGGTAATGCACCTTCTATTTCTCCCAGCAACAACTTCCGAGAGAAGTGAAAGGGTTATTTCAACTTAATAAGTGTCAATTTTCTAGCATAAGAAGGATATATGACAAAAGCAGCTTTTTTGTTAGCTAAGTAAATAATTCTTGTAGATATATATGGTAGGTGTGTAGTGGTCCTGCCATATCTTTTGCGCATTGTCAGGCACAATTTTTTTTTTTTATATTTAGCTTCTCGGCTTACGCCAGACTATTCCTGGAGATAGTAGTCCCGATCCCTCAACACTACTGCCAGTAAATCGCGGGATGTGCCTGAATGACCAGGGTTGGAGAACAGAGCAACTGATATCACCTACAAGATCTTACCCCAGAAGAGAGCAAATTGCTCCCACCAGGGTTCGAACCCACACTGCAGACCTTGTTGTACCTTTTGAGGTCAGGTCTATGCCCCCCTCTTTCACCGTTTTTTTTTTGCTTGAAATGAATGGGCAAGACAAGGATCAAGCCTGACCCTAACGCCGGGGCTTCATACCTTTGGTGATGGCTAAATAAAAAAAAAGAAGAAGTCATGGATGGCAAAGGGATTGACTTATGCAGGAAGACTTCAACTCATCAGGGCAGTATTGTTTGGACTTTGGAGTACTTTTTTTGTTGCCACAAAAGGTGATAAAACTTATTGAGGCCATCTGCGGAAGCTATTTATGGACAGGGAAGGCTAATGTATCTAAGAGGGCACTTGTAGTTTGGGATAAAGTTTGCTTGCCAAGAAGTGATGAAAGAATAAATGTTTTAAATCTTAGAATGTGGAATCAGGCTGCTATAAGCAAATTATTCTGGACTTTAAGTCAGAACAAAGAGAAGCTGTGGATTACATGGATACATACCTACTATATAAAGAGACACGATACAACTTGATGGAAGTTTCTGTTGAGAATATAATCAAATATTAAAAGTGTGTTCTATCTAACAGATTAAGCTTTTAGATCAGATGGTCACACACTTCAATATGGTATCAGAGCAGGTCAAAGGTCCTGTGATCGAATCTCACCGCTACTCATTATCAAAAAAGATTTCCACGTGCTTGGACCATGAAAAAAAATCAGGTCAACACGTGAGGGGGTGTGTTGATAGTATAATCAAATATTAAAAGTATGTTCTATCTAACATCTTAAGCTTTTAGATCAGATTGTCACACATTTCAATAGTTTTCTCAACAATCTTCATGAGTGTTCAGAAAGATACTGAATTCTAGAAAGTATTGGACTACCATGAAAACAAATATATCATTCAAAGAGGAAGATTCCAGATTTCTAGTGCTTATAAATGTCTCAGAGGTGATATGGAGCATGTGCAATGGAAGAACTTAGTCTGTCATAATGTTGTATGCCCAAAACAAATCTTTATATTGTGGGTGGTTATGCATCATAAACTCAGGACTAAGGACAGGCTTATCAGGTAGGGAATGGATGTTAACAATAGCTGTGTATTATGTCAAAATATTGAGGAAAGTGTGGAACACTTGTTATTTTGTTTCATTGTGTAAACTTTGAGAGGGGATGAACTAGTGTTTTCTCTCCTGATTTTGTAATTCTCATTCGGGTAATTAAATAAAATTCTTTAATTCCCAAAAAAAATATTAGGGACTTTAACACACACATAAAAAAAAACAAGTATATCAGTTATATGATAAATATTAGTGACTTTAACTTATATATATACCTGCACCACTGGTATAAAGTAAGTTTTATACTATTAGGTAGCACATAAGATAACTACATATATTTATAATCTTGAAAATAGACAAGTTACATGCTATAATAGGTAAATATGACGTGATCAAAAATATTTATACCGTATGAGTTGAACTCAGTATTAAGTAATAAAAAGAACAGCGCTTTCGCTATGCGCGGGGTCTGGGGAAGAGCCGGATCACAAGGGCCTATTATACGCAGCCTTACCTTGCATTTCTGCAAGAAGTTGTTTCCACGGCTTGAACCCCTGACCTCTTGGTCACGTGAAAACAACTTTACGAGTTACTTTAAGGCTCCCCTTCAAAAAAGGGCAGCCCGGTGCACTAAGCTCCCGCTATACGCGGTGTTCGGGGAAAGACTGGACCACAAGAATCTATTGTACGCAACCACTGGACCATAAGGATCTATTGTACGCAACCCTTACACAATATTAAGTAATAAGTTGCAAGTAATAGTAACTAACGTGTTATCGAAGGTTAGCACTCGTTGATAGTGAATCTTTATATTGCTAATATAAATAACTTAATTCTGAGCGATATAGTATGTACATTTTTTATGTTATTATAAAAGGATGATTTTCTTTTAGATTAACCAAAAGTAGTTATTCCAATTTTAGGATTTTTTCCACCATGGACAAGCTAATCCTGACCTATGTAAAGGGAGAAAACCAGTGGCATCAGAATTAAGTAAATAGTGTTAAGCCTTCAAACTTGCTAAGATATTCACAAAAAAATGTACAGAAAAGAGTGGCAAAGAAGACAGATTATGTCAATACTAGGTGACTTTTTTTCCGTTGACTAAATTTTAATTGGCGGAGTTATCCATGATATCTATGCCGATGGAAAATAATAGATATTTGGTAAATAGTCAAGGTTTATGCAAATGTAACACTCTCAACAAATGCTATATCAATTTTAAACACGGAAAGATATTCCATGTGTAAGAAAGTAATCCTTAAGCCCCAGTATCACCTTCTAAAGCCGTATGACCCTAGGTTGAAAGTGAACAATATTACTTATGGAGTAACATGATGCTTATAAATGCACCTTTTACAAATTTTCAGCCACTTTTTCTCCAAAAAAATCCTTTCAATTTCTCCAGTGTCAACTGTTGAATCACCAAAAACATTGAATCACCAAAAACAAGAATTGATGTAAATTTGGGCATGGACTTACTTTTAATTGTGTTACACTAAAAAAGAGCAAAGAATAAGAAGAAAAAAACTTTAGATGCCGTTGTTTTAAAAAATTGAACAAAAGATTTGTAGTTTTTAATATTCACTCCAAGAAGAAAGATTCATGGGTTTTTGATGGTTTAAAGATGTGTGGTTATGTACACAATTTATGTTAAATTTATAGCCATATATTTACTAATCTTTTTTGACTTATAAATCCACACAATGGACTAAGGTTGTCCAATGGGCCGGGTCGGCCCGATCCCGCCTCGCCCCGCCCCGATACCCCCTAAAAAAAAATTGTCGGTGTCGAGGTTTGAACTCGGAACGGGGCCTGGGATCGTCCCGCCCCGTCCCAATCCCGACCCGCCCCATTCCGACCCCGTCCCGACCCCGTCCCGACCCGTCAGCCCCCCTCCCCCTTTGCAAAAATAGTCGTTGTAACAACGACCAAATTTCAATTTTGGCCGTTGTGCAATGGCTATAACGGCCATTTTGGCCCCCACCACATAAACCCCCTACCCCTTAATATTTATTTTTAACCACTAAGTTAATATATTTATACTTCCCTATTTCTCAACTATAAATACCTCATTTTCCTCTTCATTTTTTTCACAAATCTTTCTACCATCTCTCTATAATCTCTCAATTTATCGCTGTACAATTCTACATTGCCTATTAAATATTATATTTTTTTTACTCATTTATATCAAAGTTAAAAATTTTGGAGTGAAGTTGGCGACTAGTTTGAGGATCATCCATCGAGCAAAGTTTCAATTTTCAACCTCGATTACACGTCGACGTTACGTCGGCGTTTGGTACCTTCGTTCCTTCTTTAAATTATTATTGTTACTTAATTTTAATTATCACACTTAATTTTATTATCTTTAATTATTTATTTACATAATTAAAATGGAAGGATTAAGAGGTATGTTTAAGGGTAAGGGTAAGGGTGCTTCTTCTAGTAGGGGCAACAAGGGTAGGGGTAATAAGGGTAGGGGTACTTCTTCTAGTAATCCTATTCCTAGTCCCGATGATTTCATTGATTTCACTCATATAGATGAAACTACTTTTTTAATGATATACCATTAGATAATGAGGTAGATGAACCAAACTTTAATTTAGACGATAATCTAGATGACACACCCACTAGTGCACCTCAACCTCAGGCTCAGATTGAGTCTCAGCCTCAAACTGAAACTGGAATACCTCATATTCCCCCTAGTATGAGTCTAGGCCCCAGTCCCACACAACAAAAATTAAAATCAGCTGCATGAGATTTTTTTGATAGGGACCAAGAGAATCAACTAGCTAGATGTAAAATTTGTAAGAATGTTTATAAATTTAAAACCAGAAAAGGTCAATGTGGGATGGGAGGTTTATTGAGACATGTACAAGGCGAGCGCACAACTAGGTGAAATCAATATCAGGCTAAAAAATCGGGTATGCCAATGTCATCTGAGTCGGGACAAGGTTCGCATAGTGTCCCCGACCAAGTACAAGGTCAAATTAACCCGACGACGGAGGAAATTTTTGGTCCTAAATATGATAAAAACAAAGATAGGGAAAATATGGCAAAATTAGTTGCGGTGGAGGGTTTGTCTTTTTCATTTCCTTCCTCTCCTGATTTTATTCATTACATTCGAGAAACATATAATTCTGCTTTTAATGGTTTTCCTAGATCAACTGTTAGAAGGGATGTTTTAAAATTTGTAAGTGAATATCAACAATATTTACTTTATGCATTGTATCATTTTAATGGCAAAGTGGCTATCACTTCTGACATAGGCAGTAGTACTAACGGTAATGATTATTTAACGGTAACATGTCATTGGATAGATCAAAATTGGTCTATGCAAAAATGTATTTTAGCATATAGATATATTGATGATAGGCATACTGGAAGTTTTATTGCACAAAATATTAATGAAATTTGTGATTATTATGGAATAATTGATAAAATTATGACTATTACATTAGATAATGCTACTTCTAATGATTATGCTATAGGACTTTTAAAAGTTCGATTAACTCCATGTTTTTCTAATCATTTTCATATAAGACGTGTGTGCCATATTTATAACTTAGTTGTAAAGGATGGCCAAAAACTTTTTGAAAGCATTCTTGATAAAATACAATTTGCTATAAATTTTATTTTTAAAGGTTATAAAATACAAAGACGCAAATAGTATAAAAAAACTTGTCATGATTGTGGATTACCTTATAGAAAAATTCCATAAGAAGTATCGACTAGGTGAAATTCTCTGTATGAGCAACTACTTGTTGCTTACGACTATAGACAACCTATAACTTTATTATTTAACGCTCATAATAAAAATACAAGGGATATGCTTGTAAATAATGATTGAGAATTTTTTTTAGAACTTCATGGATTTCTAGAGAATTTTTTTCAAGCTACTAAAGAATTTTCCAGTATTTATTATCCTACTATTTCAAATATGTTATTTTATATAGCTCTAATATTTTTGTTACTTAATGAATATATGCAAAAACCAACTTATAAGACATCTATTGAAAAAATGTTTATAAAATTTTAAAAAATCCTTTTTTCCTATTCCCACTATTTATATTATTGGTGTTGTATTAAATCCGACTATTAAAGTAGACGGTTGTAGAACACTTGTAGAAACGATTTATGATTGTTTAGAAGTACTTCCAATAAACTCAACTGAAGAACCAACTCAAAAACTAACTAAAGAAGAAGTTACGTCTAGCATACACACTGAATGCAAACAAGTATATATGTATTACCAACAACAAAGTGCTAATAATCAACCGGCTTCTGTACCATCTTCTACTACTTCACTGCAATCGTATAAAAAAATGTGATTTCTGCTGCTAGTACTCAAAGCCTTAGAAATAAAATGTTTAGTGGTTCAACTTCTTCACAAGTTAGCGAATTTGATGTTTATGTTTTGCATGGTGTTGTACCGTATGAATTAATTGTCAATGATGAAGGACATGAAGACTTGCTAAAATACTGGAGGCATAATGAGAAGACATTTCCGACACTAGCAAAGATGATCCGATATGTGTTGAACATTCAAGCGTCATCAACAACGTCTGAAAGCGCTTTTTTTTGCTGGAAGATTTCAAATAGGAGAGCACAGACATTCATTGATGGGAGACACATTGGAGATTGCAGTTCTTTTCAGAGATTGGATTCGAGCGGAGCGTAGAAGGTGCAATCAACCAGAGATCAACGGAGAAGAAGACTACAACTACAACGAAATCTTGTCCGAGGGAACATGAAGCGACGTTGAACAATTTGATCAACAAATTTCAATTCCAAAGATCCTCAAGACAATGTGAGGAAATTCGAAAAACTCATATTTCTATTAAATAATATAAGAGGCACAAAAACAGCATTGGGATGTTTTTATTACATTATCTTGTTCAATTATTGAAGTGTTTATATATATATATATATATATATATTATTTTTTAAAATTAAGTAGTAAAAAAAAAAACAAATCCCGACCCCAACACAACCCGTCCCGTCCTCCCAAATCCCGATCCCCCTTCAGGCGAGACGTGGGACGGGACGGGACCTCTTCCCGTCCCACCAATCCCGACCGCCAAGCTCGCCGGAGCCCGCGTCCTGACCCTCCCCGTCCTGCCGGAAAGAAACTAGTAGCAAAATGATCACTT
Source organism: Anisodus tanguticus (assembly GCA_034509755.1). NCBI lineage: Eukaryota > Viridiplantae > Streptophyta > Magnoliopsida > Solanales > Solanaceae > Anisodus > Anisodus tanguticus. Next base: position 26,043,214 of record CM067541.1, on the reverse strand, counting down.
AATGAAAATGAGATATATATTTTTCTTTGTTGTTATTTTAACCAACCAAACAAGAACAAAAAAATTCCTTCCTTACCTTAAGGCCTTTACTAGTTATATTATAAAAATAATGAGCAAGTGTGAAATCGTAACCAATAAGGATTATGATGGATAAATATTTTCCATCCTTAAGCAAGAATTTGATTCGAGCCTCAAATATGAAACAATCTTATCGAGGAGCATTTTCCCTTTACATGGACTTACGCGGTGCGAAACCGTATTAATTGTTGGCCGAACATCATTAGTTGAGGGCTCAATACATATATATCCAACATTCAATGAGAAACCAAAAAAGAGAAAAGCTTATTGTATATTTGAATGCTTCTTTGATGGAGAAAATAAAAGAAAGCTTTTTGTGGTTTTTTTTATTACCTTCTAATATAAGTCTTTTTTTTAATTATATGATTATGAAATTGGTTCAGAATTAAACAGCCTCAAAACATGAAAACTTTCATATGTCAATATTTCACTGAATAGAATCTTCTTAAAGGATTTTCGATTAAGACTTAAGTTCTTTTAGAAATCTAGAAAATTAGCATTATTTACTTGCTTTAAAAGGCAAAATTTATATTTGATCATTTGCTTTAAAAGGCAAGTTCTTTAATTCATCTTAAAGAATTTTATGTAACAAAAAAGTTATTTAATTTTGTCTAACTATTACAAGAAGTTACTAAATATTTTTTGTAACTAGAAAATCACTCAACTTTCCTGATACAATAACTCATGTTGTAAGCTGGTTAACTTTATCTGATAAAGTAAATCAAAAGAATTTTACTTTTTATTCGTTTAGAACATATGGATAATGTTCGGGGCATAAAGGACGTTTTTATCTAATAAAGTTAATGATACATGTATGGGTAATTCAGGAGATAACACGTATATAACAGTGACATGATAGACGTGATTCAGAAGCAACAGCTTCAGTCCTGACATGTAAGCTCGTATCTTATCCATTGAGGATCCAGAACCGGGAATACAAGCCCGTCTAGCTCTAGAGATGCAACACCGGGAATACGGCCGAGATCAATAAGGAAAAGCCCACTTAGCAACCGTTCCCAAAGAAATCGATATTCATCCCTATACAATCTTTTCATGGTGGATATAGTAGAAATTACTGTAGAATCTTTGACAATGAACTAATATTTATTTATGTTTTTGGTGCCCGGGTCTTTGATCTAACGGGAAGAGCTTAACACGTGACGTGTGAGTTAGGCGCATGTTATGAGTTCGAACTCCTCGCAGACAAAATCATGATATTTTCTAGAGTGGAGAGGAGTAGAGAGACGGGTTCATCATCCACCAAATTTTGAACCGTGCGCTACTAATTCTTGGAAAGTTTTCAATTATTAAAAAAAATGTATTTATTTGTGTTGATAGAGAGAAAACAGTGTAGTTCACCTCCTGAATGAGCAGCAATTTGAGATCATCGTTGTGTAAATTCAAATCTCTAATATTCTTAAGTAGTTCCTCAATACATACAGATAATATTTATTTAAAATATGTCTGCCACGCTGTTTTCACGCATATGAAAAATATAACACATAGTAACTTAAGTTTTACAAATTTTATTTTATGTAATAAATCAAAAAAATTCAGTGGTTGAGAACTATGGGAGAAGGTCCTCCACCAAGTACTCAGTAATATGATAATTAGTTGATTCAGTTGGATGAATGCTATCAAAGAAAACATATTCTAAAGTATAAGTGGGTTGAAATTGGCATCCAAGGATGCACCTGAGTGATCAATTGAGTGAGTGCAAATCTGAAAAATTAGAGTTCAAATTCCAACATAGATAGAAAGACGTTAGATGATTTTTTTTCTATCGGCTCAAGTGTCAATGGGCACATTTCCCTAAGGGCACTTATTCAATTTCTAATATATATGTATAAAAAGTAATTTTTGATCTATATAATATTATAATTTTTTTTTTATAAAAGATGCTCAACTCATCACCCTTCACCTTTGTATGATTGTGCTACTAGATTGGCGGAATTATCTGGTATAAATTAAGTGAAATTTTAAAGAATATTTTTAAAAAATATTCTTATGATTAAGGCTATTAAGATAGATTGAGAAATCATGATTATGTGTAACTATAAATAATCTTTTTTAGTGGGATTTTTTTTTTTTAAAAAAAGAACGATAATATGGAGCGATGATGGTATAAATTAGTATTACAATGTATTCACACATAGATAGCAACTGAAAAACTCAATAAAAGCACTAAAAGTCTTTATTGCTCGGATTTTCTAAAAATATTATTATTAGATACTTAAAAAATGTATTATTTTTAAAGAATTTGATACATACTGTGTTATTCTTAAAAAATTCGAGCAACATAATTGAACTTACCATATTCTTGTGGATTATTGATGATGCGTGTAAAAAGGGAGTGTGTCTGCATAAAGTATCTTGCTTTCTGGAAGTTGCCCTTGTAAATATAGCAACAATTCTTCAAGTTTTTTATTATAAGATTGAGAATCTAAATTCTCTTTTTCAATGCAACTTCTATGAAGTGGACATTTTACTGTCATTTGAATTGGAACCCAACCAATTGGAGGAAGCCCACTCACTATAATCTCACGACATCCAAGTTCATAAAGTTCCTAGTAAAATAAAATAAAACCACACAATTATAATATCAATTATATGTAAATATATATGATAAGTAAGTATTAATGAGTTTAACTTATATTCATATAACAATAATGTAAAGTGTTTTATACTATTATCGTATAGAAGATAATTATAGATAATTCTTCATAAAAAATAAGATCTATAATCCGTAAAAAAAAAGCATGTTACATATCATAATAGGTAACGATAATGTTGCACGTAAAATATATTTCCATTATTGATGTATATGAGTTAAACTTTATAACTTGCTAATAACAATATCTAACATGTAATCAAAGATGTAAAACTCATCGATGGTTAATGAAAGAAATAATCCCTTGATTATTTTCATTAATGAATGAGTATATATACAGTTTACAATGTCCATAATATGAAAAATCCTATTCCTATTTTACTCCCAAAACCCTATTCTATTTGTACAAGAATTCTATAATTATGTTAAGTGTACAATGCTAATTATATACAAAAACTATTACCAAAACCATGTTATACACGGTGTGTATACTGTGTATATCACGGTCTCCCAATTGCCTTGGGAGTTCTGTGATATACACAGTATACACAAGATAGTATACCGTGTATATCATGCTAGTCTATTATGTATATTTTCACACCCCCGCAGTTATAGTGGGCGATCTTCGTACGCTGAGATTGTCCCTAAAATATTTAAATAGGACCGAGGGAAGACCCTTAGTAAAGATGTCTGTAATTTGATACCTGAAAGGAACATGTAAGACGCGTACGTGCCCACGAGCTACCTTTTCGCGAACAAAATAGATATTCATCTCAATATGTTTAATGCGTTGGTGTTGAACCGGATTTCCAGAAAGATATACATCACTAATATTATCACAATATACCAAGGTATCTTTTTGAATGGGAAAGTGAAGCTCCAAGAGAAGATTGCGTAACCAATATGATTCAGAAATCACATTGGCTACCCCTCGATACTCGGCCTCTGCACTGGAGCGTGATAAGGTAGCATGTCGTTTGGCAGACCATGAGACCAAGTTATCACCAAGAAACATGCAATAACCAGACGTGGAGCGTCTGATATCTGGACAACCACCCCATCAGCATCGGTATACAAGACAAGTGTAGATGTCGATGATGAATATAGATGCAAGTCATAGTCAAGTGTTTCCTGGATGTATTTGATAATGCGTTTGAGCGCATTCATGTTCTCCACCCTAGGATCATGCATAAACAAACACATCTGCTGAACGACATACGTAATATCCGATCTCGTGAAAGTAAGATACTGAAGAGCTCCAGCAAGACTGCGATAGTGAGTGGGATCCTCGTAAGGTGAGCCAGTTGTAGCACCCAGCTTGGGCTTAGTATTAACTGGAGTGGAAGTAGACTTACACGAGGACATACCAGCCCTTTCAATTATCTTAGCGGCATACTTCCATTGTGATAAGAACAACCCACCTGCATGACGAGTGACAACAATCCCCAAAAAGTAACTCAAGGGCCCCAAGTCTTTCATAGCAAACTCATAACTGAGCATTGTTATGATAGACTTGCGCAAAGCATTAGAAGAGGCAGTCAAGATAATATTATCCACATATAAAAGAATATAATCCAGGGAAGTACCACGACGATATATGAATAATGAATTATCAGACCTGCTGTAAGAAAATCCAATAGACGAAACATAGTCTGTAAATCTCTTATACCAAGCCGCGGGGCCTGCTTAAGCCCATACAAGGTCTTCTCGAAAACCCAAGGGTTGATGCATGTAAACGATCTCCTTAATATCACTATGTAAGAAAGTATTCTTCACATCTAACTGATGAATGAGCCATGCCTTTGAGAGAGCTAGATCGAGAACATTGTGAATGGTAGCCAGTTTGACCACCGGACTAAATGTCTCACCACAATCCACGCCAACATGTTGAGATTTATCATCACCTACAAGACGAGCCATATGTCTCGCAAAAGAGCCATCAGAAAAATTATCTTTATGAGTAAAAATCCACATAGTCCGAATAATATTAACCCCAGAAGGACGGGGGACAAACTCCCACGTCTTATTTTCAATAAGAGCATTATATTCGTCGTTCATACCCAATTTCCAATTCAGGTAATTTAAGGTAGACACTGGGTTACGTGGTAGAGGGGATTTAGAGACATTAGAATTGAGAATAAAATGTTGTTTTTTTCTAAAAATACCCCTTTGACTACGAGTGACTGGTCCATGACTCGAGGAGGAAGCGGGTGGATTTTGGGCAGTGGGTGGGCTGGTGACGGGCTGGCCAGCAGGCAGTGGGCCTGCTGGCCCAATGACGGAAATAGGGGCTGGAACGGAGACTAGGACAGTTGACTGGACCACTGGAATAGTACCGAGATTGGTACTGGGCCGAGTGTCTGGCCCATTGGGCAGATTTGATGAAATAGTGGGTCTAGTGAGTAGTGGGCCCGATGGCGGACAGTAGGTGCGGGACAAGTCTGATAAATGGCGGATAATATACGGGGAGACCTCGTCATCTAAAAAATTATACGAACTAGGCCCGGGACTACTTACTTTAGCAAATGAAAATTGGGTTTTATCAAAAAGAACATGGTGACTAATTATGATTTTATTAGACGATAAATAAAAATATTTATAACCACGATGATTAGATGGATAACCCAGAAATACACAAGGGGTAAAACTTGCTTGAAGTTTGTTAATTGTAGTTGACGGAAATAGTGGATAATATAAGCACCCAAAGACCCTAAGATGTGAATACGAAGGAGTCTTATTATAGAGGAATTGAAGAGGGGATGAATATGTCAATCCTTTGGTAGGAAGTATGTTAAGAAGATAAGTAGCCATTTGTAGAGCATGATGCCAAAAGGAAGGGGTACGGAAGCATGGACCAATAAAGTTCGGACAATATTATTAATGGTACGAATTTTTCGTTCCACTTTCCCATTTTGTGAAGACGTATGAGGATAAGAGAAATGAAAAACTATGCCATTATTTGCACAAAATTCCCGAAATAACCCATTATCATATACTTTGCCATTGAATATTTTTAATTTTCGTTCGAATTGGGTACGGAAGAATGCTCGAAATTTTAAGAAGGTGGAAAAAACTTGAGATTTTTTTGCTAACGGAAAGGTCCATAAAAATTTTGAATAATCATCCAAAAATAGAACATAATAATGATGGCCCACATAACTTAAAAAAGGAGATGTCCATAAATCGCTATGAATAATATCAAATGGCATTAAAGTACGAGAAGTAGAGGCTACAAATGGTAATCTAACATGTTTCCCTAAAGGACAAGAATGACAAACTGGAGTACTACGCATACCCTTACAAGAAATAAAATTATTTTTTTGCAAAGAAGAAACAATGGACGACCCAGGGTGACCCAAACGTGCATGCCACAAAGAAGGAGCTAGAGCTGCAAAAGTAGATGGCAAGGCTTGACTCGAGAGACTAGATGTGGGCGTGAGTGGATAAAGATCTCCCCTACTATTACATCTCATGAGAGGTATTCCCGTCTTGAAATCCTTAACATAAAACCCAAAAGGATCAAAATCAACAGAAACTCAATTATAAGTGGTGAATTTACGGACTTACACCAAATTTTTAATTAAGTTAGGGGCATGAAGGGCATTTTTTAAGACAAGAGGTGGATGGGGGGGGGGGGGACAAAGTTTTATGATCGTAACCATGAATTGGAATTAAGTTGCCATTACCAACAATTATGCCACGATTTTTGCTCATATTGGAATAAGACGAGAGAGTACCTTGGTCGGACGTCATGTGAGAAGTGGCGTCGGTGTCCATGTACCAATTCACGTCTGGAGGATTCAATCCAAATGTATGCATGACAGCTTCAATATATGTAGGTGTCGGAATCGGATTGGGGCCCGTAGCATGGAAAGCCTGCTGGGGCTGAGGCCCAAGCAGGCCTCCTTAGTGTACATGCCCAGAACTGTGTCAGAACCCACTGGACGGATGAGATAAATTGGGCCTGGGGGGCTGCTAGGCGGCCCACTGTCCAGGGACCGGAGAAGCTAGAAAATAGGGGCCATTGGGCCACTGACCACCAGTCCAGCCCCACTGCCAGGGGGCCTATGGCTGGGACCAGTTGACCTGCGGCCCTCTGCCACCGTACCGGGGCCGACTGCCATTGTTTTGGCCACCCCTACCACCACCACGATTGCCATCGTAATTTTTGCCAATTTTTTTCGATTTTTCTTGCCTCCACCGTGAGCACAATTTTGGCCCAAATTATCAACAAAACCGTGAGAATTATTGGATGAAGTCATATTGACCACGGGACTAGCGCCGGTAGCCGCCTTTTTGGCCAAACCGGCTTCTTCTAACGTGAGCATCGAACGGGCTTAATAAAAAGGTGGAAGTGAATTACTTTGACGGAGGAGAGTCCCCACGCCATTATAGGCCTCAAATAGGCCTTCAACCATTTGGAGGACAAGATGATTATTGGTGATAGACACTTCAATGTTACGGAGTTGGTCCGCCAATTCCTTGAGCCATTTACAATAAGTTGAAACATTCGAGAAATTGTCCATACTGACTTGAGAAAATTCTTGCTCAAGGGTGACAACGCGAAATGTTGGTTATCCTGGAATATATCATGCAATCTATTCTCGGTAGCCATAGCTGTAGTGTCTGGTTCAATGATCGTTTGTAAAAGGTCGGTAGAAATAGTGGAGTAAATCCACTAAAGGACGGTAGCATCAAGAGTGATCCATAACTGAGGATCTTTCGCATGAGGAGGGATAGCGGGAGGAATTACGTGATGGAGGACTTGATGTGAGATTGCGTGAATTTTAAACAACTCTACCCACGTCGCATATTAGATGTTTTCCATCTCAAGAACAATAAAGATGTTGTTCTTGATGTTAGAAACAGTAAGGGCAGGATAAAATTGGTGCTTTGACGTCGACATAACGAAAGACCAAAGGGATTAGGAAGAAAATTTGGGAAGAAAGGAGGTAAAATTGGCACGAAATTCGAGAAGGGGCACGGATTTCGAAGCAGGCTCGGCCGAGAAGGGTGGTCGAAACCGAGAGCAAAGTTGGGAGAGGAGCGGAAGTATTTTAGTCCTAGACTTTTGATATCATGAAAGAAATAATTTCTTGATTATTTTCATTAATAAATGGTATATACAATTTATAATTTCCATAATATGGAAAATCATATTCATGTTCTACTCCCAAAACCCTATTTTATTTGTTCAAGAATTCTATAATTATGATAAGTGTACAATGCTAATTATATACAAAAACTATTACCAAAAACCATGTTATACACGGTGTGTATAGCGTGTATATCATGGTAGTCTTGTTAGTGTCAATCAAGTATCATCAATGATGAAATGAATTGAGCACAATAATATAATAATAACTCAAAATAACTTGAAATCAACAACAATGAATTCAGCAAATTGAAAACACATACTAACTTGGTGTCGATAGAGGCCTGCTTGATGTAGTGTCCTAAGACAAAAATTCGCCCCCACTTGTGATGCAGTTTTATGGACGTCTGTCTAGAGGATACAACTATCTAAGTGAGAGTTCTAGCACAAGAACTTCACTTCTGACAAATTTACTATATGTGTTCTTCAGAAACTTGTTTTGAAGAAGAAGAAGTAGAAGCCACAATCTTAAATCATTAATTGTGAAAAAACTAATTGATTGTAGTTTTTTTTGTCTTGTTTTGTATCTCTCTCCAACCAAGTGATCAACCTTCTTTATATAGAGTATTATATGAACAGTTACAACCATTCATACCAAAGGTTGTAATTGTTGTGAAAAGTTGCAACCTTTGATTCGAATTTTCTGTCCGTTGATCACTTTATTTCTTCTTAATTCCATACAAGTTCCAACAATACCCCACATTTTCTATTCAAACATCAACAATACCCCACATTTGGATAGAAAATAAGATACTAAGGAACTTTTCATTCTTTTTGAACAACGCGATATGACATGCATCAGAAAATGTGTCTGGTGGACTTGAACTGTTCGTAGTGAATACCTATCAGATCTACTTTGTGAAATAGTGGACGAAATGTCTTGAACTATTCACGTTTTATAGTAAATCAAGACAACAAGTATCACACAGATCATATCAACATATTTCAATTCTTACGATTGCGTGCATTTTGGTCGTGAACAACTCCTTCTTCGTGAGATTTTCTAGAGAACGTAGCCATATCGGTTCTCCCAGATGCGATCCCACATCAATCTCATATAGGTAATACCAAACAAGAATAGTCCGTACTATCCCACCATAGGCTTTTAGTATTATTAAGAATAAGATTCAGCACTTAAAACATCAACAGATTAACACACTTAGTACACCATAGGAATGAGCATATGTGTGTTTTATGCTCCTTGAGTCTTCCCCAACTAGTTTTCCTAATGAACCTAAACCATGGGATCTCCAATTATGATAGGTTAGGTTTCCGCCAGTTAATGACTCATTGTGTTGGCGTTTAAGCCCATTCCCCTCGATGTAAATACGACTTGCTCTCTGTTAAGGCCTTTTGTCAAAGGATCCGCTATATTGTCCTTTGATCTCACATAATCAATGGAAATAATTCCATTCTTTAGCAAGCTTCGTATTGTATTATGACGTCGCCTTATATGTCTCGACTTGCCATTGTATATCTGATTCTTTGCCCTCGTCAGGGCAACCATACTATCACAATGTATGCAAATAGCTATCACAGGCTTTGTCCACAACGGAATACCTTCTAGGAAGTTTCTGAGCCATTCTGCCTCTTCGGCAACTTTGTCTAAGGCTACAAACTCTGCTTCCATAGTTGATCGCGTATTTATCGTTTGCTTTGATGATTTCCAAGATATCGACGCTCCACCAAGTGTAAATACATAACCACTTGTGGACTTACTTTCCGACTGGTTGGACATCCAATTAGCATCACAATATCCTTCTAACACAGGAGGATATTTTGTATAATGCAATCTATAGTTCATTATATGCTGTAGATATCGCGCGTGCTCGTCTTAGTGCAAACCAATGATCCTTTCCAGGATTATGTGTGTATCGACTTAGTCGACTCACTGTATATGCTAAATCCGATCTCGTACAATTTATTATGTACATCAAGCTTCCAAGAACTTGTGTATACTCCAATTGAGACACACTTTCACCTTCATTCTTCTTAAGGTGACTAGCGAGATCAAATGGTGTAACAACCGGTCGATCATCATAGTGTCCAAATTTTTTGAGAACTTTTTCAACATAATGGGATTGTGTTAAGATGTAACCATCAGAATTCTTTTGAATTCTAATACCAAGAATGACATCCGTTATTCCCATATCTTTCATATCAAAAGCGACATGCAACATCTTCTTAGTTTGGTTAATTACATCTTTATTTGTTCCATAATTAGCATATCATCAACATATAAGCATATAATGACACATACATCTTTACATTGTTTAATGTAGACACATTTATCACATTCATTTACTTGAAAACCATTTGATAATAACGTATTATCAAACTTTTCATGCCATTGCTTTGGAGCTTGTTTAAGTCCGTATAAAGACTTAATCAATTTACAAACCTTTTGTTCTTGACCTTTAACAACAAACCCTTTGGGTTCTTCCATGTAAATTTATTCATCTAATTCACTATTCAAGAATGCGGTCTTCACATCCATTTGGTGTATTTCCAAATTATGAATCGCCGCTATAGCAATTAACATTCTTATAGACGTAATTCTCGTTACTGGTGAGTAGGTATCAAAGAAATCTACACCAATTCTACCAAACCATGGGACGCTGCCGTAGATCGAGCCTTGGAAGTCCTCTCCTCGTGGCTCCATGCGTTGATATTCGAGGAAGTATCTCTCGACACGAGGGATATACATGAAAGACCTGCTCTAGATCCAATCATAGAATCGAGCGAGCTCCCCTTGCATGCAATGATGTGGTGGTAAACCTCTCATTCTAATTCAGTGCTCTCCGAACCGTGCGGGAAGGTTTCCCATCACACGGCTCACCAACTTGATCTTCCTCTTTTGTCGAAGCCCTTTGGCTACTATACGAGCTTTGTATTTTTCTATAGTACCATCAGGCCTTAATTTCCGTTTGAAAATCCATTTATGGCCTAGTGGTTTTTGTCCCAAAGGGAGATAAACCAATATCCATGTATTATTTTGCACAATGGATTCTACCTCACTTAGAATAGCCTCTTTCCAATAAGGTGCTTCGGATGATTCCATAGCAGCCCTATATGTTTGAGGTTCTCCTTCAACGGAAAAGGTCATGAAGTCTGGTCCAAAATCTTTGGAAATTTTCCCACGTTTACTCCTCCATGGTTTAGAGATTTTTTCTTGAACAGATGAAGTAAGATGTCCTTTTCTTATGATTAGAAACACTTTTATCCTTGTCTTTGTAAGGAAAATATCCTCAAAAAATTCCGCTTCAGCAGATTCCATAAGTGTGTTTTTGTGGATAACTTCAACATCGGAATGATACACCAAAAACTTATATACTGCACTATTAGTGGCATGACCAATATATATGCAATCCACCGTTTTTTGTCCAAGTTTAGTTCTCTTTGGTAAGGGAACTTGAACTTTCGCTAGGCAACCCCACACTTTCATCCGTTTGAAAGTAGGCGATCTTCCTCTCCATAACTCAGAGGGAGATTGGTCATTTTTCTTTTGAGAAATTTTGTTCAATATCATATTTGAAGTAATTAACGCCTCACCCCATAGACTAAGGGGTGCACCCGAACTAATCAACATTGAATTCATCATATTCTTCAATGTTCTATTTTTACGTTCGGCAACTCCATTTTGTTTTGGAGTATATGGCGCAGTGGTTTGATAAACTATACCATGAGTAGAACAGAATTCTTTGAACTCATTTGATTGATATTCACCACCTCTGTCTGACCTTAGAATCTTAATTCTTTTGTCAAGTTGGTTTTCCACTTCTGCTTTGTATGTTTTAAACATGTTCAAAGCCTCATCTTTGGTATGTATTAAGTATACATAACAAAATTTACTGCAATCATCTATGAAGGATATATAGTAATTCTTTCCTCCACGAGATGGAGTTGCTTGGTAATCACATAAATCACTATGAATTAAACCAAACACTTCATTTGATTTCACTACAGATTTATGAGGATGAGTTGCATATTTTGATTCTATGCAAACTCCACACTTAGTCATTTTGTTCATAGAGCAATTTGGCAATATGCCTAACTTCACCATTCTTTGTAAATAGCGATAATTAACATGGCCTAATCGTGAATGCCATAAAGAACGGGAATCAACCATATACACAGAAGCAGTGCTAGTGCCTGCATTTTCATTAATAATGGCAATTGACTTAGTTGGTACAATAGATAGTTTGAAGAGTCCCTCACTGAGGTAACCCTTCCCCACATACAACCCACCCTTGGTGAGTACAAATTTGTCAGATTCTAATACAATTTTGAAGCCCTTGTTACTAAGAACATGCCCAAAAATCAAATTCTTACAAATTTCAGGCACGTGCAACACATTAATGAGCACAAGATCATTCCCGGAAGTGAGTTGTAAAGTCACCTTCCCTTTCCCTTCCACTTTCACAGAAGCAGCATTCTCTACGAACAATGGTTCTCCATCCTTGATGGCCTGGTAGGATGAAAACATATCCCTTTTCAGAACATACGTGCATTGTAGCACCCCGTGTCCATCCACCAATCGGTTGAATTTGTAACCAGATTTGCTTGAGCCGCCACAACCCCAATGAATTGGTTTTTAGTTTCAGCCCGATTGGATTGGTTGACATTACTCAAACCTCCAACACCACCACCTTGATTCTTGCGAAGGTGACAATCTTTTGCTCTGTGTCCAGGTTTCCCACATACCCAACAGAGTCCTGGTTGTGGTTTCTTGAATGCATTGGTCCTTTGTGGGGCGAATGCATTCCTCCCGGTTGCAAAAGATGGCTTGGCACCATTAAATTTTCCCTTGTCTTTCTGAAACTTGGCCTTAGAAGCATTGCCTTCAACCATGTTGGCATTAGGCTCCAATGAAACAACATCTGCCTTTTCATTCTTCCGGTTATCCTCTTCAACTCAAATTTTCAGAACCAATTGCTCAAAATTCATTTCCTCGGTTAGATGCTTAAGATAAACCTTAAAATCCTTCCATGAGGGAGGTAATTTCTCAATAATAGCACCAACAAGGAAATTCGAGTTAAGGCCCATACCTTCAACCTCTAACTCATGAACAATGATTTGGAGTTCCTCCACTTGCTTGATAACTGCCTTGGCATCACTCATCTTAAAGTTCAGAAACTTTTCGACGAACTTCTTGGAACAAGCAACCTCAGTTTTGTACTTGTTCTCCAACGATTGCCACAACTTCCGTGTCGTTCTGAACGTGGAGTAGATGTCGTAGAGAGAATCATCCAAGGCATTGAGAATATAGTTTCTGCAAAGAACTCCTGACTTTCCCAAGTTTGAATATCTTTCAGCCTTTCAGCCTTCTCCGCATCAGTCGGAGTATTCTCCCCTTCTCCTTCTGGCAAAGTCATAAGAGCCTCAGCAATCAATATGTTTGCCATGTGAAGAGTTGTCAAGTAGAACAACATCTTCTATTACCAGAGTTTGAAATCAGAACCTTTGAATTTCTCAGGTTTCTCAACATGGGTTTTCACCATTGACGATCCAGATTGATACATCTTTGCAAATCAGGAAATTGAATTCTCTGAAAAAATTTGCAACCTCAACAAATCAGAAAAAAAAATTTGATTTTTTTTAATAGTATTTTTTGTCTTAGATTGTTAGTGTCAATCTAGTATCATCAATGATGAAATGAATTGAGCACAATAATATAATAATAACTCAAAATAACTTGAAATCAACAACAATGAATTCAGCAAATTGAAAACACATACTAACTTGGTGTCGATAGAGGCCTGCTTGATGCAGTGTCCTAAGACAAAAATTCGCCCCCACTTGTGTTGCAGTTTTACGGACGTCTGTCTAGAGGATACAACTATCTAAGTAAGAGTTTTAGCACAAGAACTTCACTTCTGGCAAATTTACTATATGTGTTCTTCAGAAACTTGTTTTGAAGAAGAAGAAGTAGAAGCCATAATCTTAAATCATTAATTGTGAAAAAACTGATTGATTGTAGTTTTTTTGTCTTGTTGTGTATCTCTCTCCAACCAAGTGATCAGCCTTCTTTATATAGAGTAGCATATGAACAGTTACAACCATTCATACCAAAGGTTGTAATTGTTTTGAAAAGTTACAACCTTTGTGAAAAGTTGCAACCTTTGATTCGAATTTTCTGTCCGTTGATCACTTTATTTCTTCTTAATTCCATACAAGTTCCAACAAGTCTATTATGGTATATTTTCAGTTAAAAAGCTTCATATTTTTATATAAACTACCAATGTATTTTAACATATTTTGGTAAATAGCCTATCTTATTTTTTAAAATTATCAAGCCCAATTTTTATGGATAGTTAACTGCGGTTATATTTTAAGTGATCTAATACTGTAAAAATTAATTTATGCTATCAATTTATAGAAGTTAAAATCCTTTATCTATTTTTAAAAAAATTAGAAGACAAGAACAAAAGATAAAGATTGAAGAAAAATATTACAATAGGAGTAAAGTTTGCGTACATCATATTCTTCTTAGACTACACTTATGAGATTATGCGGGGTATGTGTTGTTGTTTTAATCATACATATTTTTCTCATACTTTTTTAAAAATATCAAAGATGCTTCTTCTTATATAATTTTTATTTATATGAACGCGAATCTCCATTTTTGTATTTGTAAGGAATCAATCTTTTTCATTTATAATCAATATCTTCTGGACACACTTTTACACTCTTAGTATATTTTAGCATATTGAAACATGTAATCGATCTTACTTTTCAAGTTATTAATTCCATTTTTTTTGGATAATATAATAAACTTTTAAGTGACCTGATAATGTGAATATTATTTTACACCATCAATAATAGAAGTTAAACTTTGTGTTAGAGAATTACCTTGACAAAACATTGCAGCTTGTCTAGAATAAAATCTTGATACTCCTTCATGCTAAATTCAACTCTTCTTATTGGAACATCATAGGAATTTATAGTATAATCATTACTCCCTGAACTAATAAAAACCAAAGCAGCTTTCACAATTTCTTCAGCCTTTTTTCTCCAAAATATCCATTCAATTTCTTCAAATACTGCTTGAAATATCCTAATTGTTTTCTCATTGAAATTGCCCCAGAAATTAAACTTGTCACATCATCAAATCCGGATACAGCTGAAGCAAAATTAACCCCACTTCTAAAATCACTTTCCAATAAATTTGGATTTAAATATGGCGGTACACCATATTCTTTTAATTTTATTTTTAATAAAATTGCCAATATTTCAGAAATTAATTTTCCATTTGAAAATCTACCTTTTGGGACATGATTATGATAATCTTTTCCATAAGGTGGATGACTGGCTTTGAATAAAGTGGAAATATAATTATTATTCACAGTGTCAACTGATGAATCACCAAAAACAAGAATTGATGTAAATTTGGGCATGGACTGACTTTTAATTGTGTTACACAAAAAAATAGCAAAAAATAAAAAGAAGTAGTAGAAGAAGAAAACTTTAGGTACCATGGCTTAAAATTAAGAATTGAACGAAAACTGTATAATTTTTATATTCACTCCAAGAAGAAAAATTCATGAGTTTTTGATGGTTCAAAGATATGTGCTTATGTATAATTTTCTTTTTTAATTTCATTTTCTTTATTTTAACCAACCAAAGAACACAAAGATTTTCTTCCTTACCTTAAGCCCTTTATTAGTTATATTAGAAACTAAAGGAATATGTTCCTTCCTTGATTTTATTGATGAATAATTTACAATATATATAAGGTTATGAGAATATTTACTTTGATACAAATTAGGTAATTGATTAACCTAATTACAAAAGGATTATAATTCTACCTAAAATAGGAGATATACAATTAATATAATTAATGAAAGAATATTGAGAAATATTCTATTACACCCCCGAAGTCGAAGCGGGATGTTCTCGAACACTGAGACTGGCTCGAAAATCATCAAATAGTATGCGCGAAAGTCCTTTGATGAAGATGTCAGCAATCTGATATCTTGAAGGAACATGAAGGACACGAACTTGACCACGAGCCACTTTTTCGCGAACGAAATAAATGTCCATCTCAATGTGTTTAGTGCATTGATGTTGGACGGGATTGCCGGAAAGATATATCGCACTAATATTATCGCAGTAGACCAGTGTTTCCTTTTGAATCGGGAAGCGAAGCTCAAGTAGAAGGTTACGGATCCAACAAGACTCAAAGACGACATTGACAACACCTCTATATTCTGTTTCTCCATTGGATCGGGATAGTGTAGGTTGCCTTTTAGAAGACCAAGATAATAGGTATCTCCGAGGAAAATGCGATAATCATACGTGGAGCATCGGGTGTCAGGACATCCACCCCAATCGGCATCAGAATAGGTAGTGAGACCAGTGAGCGAATACATGTATAAATGTAATCCGAAGTGAAGTGTACCTTGGACGTATCGTAAAATACGTTTGAGGGCATGCATATGTGCTTCCGTCGGACTGTGCATGTGAAAGCAGATTTGTTGCACATGCATATGATATGTCTGATCCTATGAATGTGAGGTACTGCATGGCCCCATCCAGGCTACGATAGTGAATCGGGTATGAATATGAAGGGCTGGAATCAGCGTTGAGCTTGAAATTGGTGTCTATAGGCGGGTGGGATGGTTTGCAAGATGTCATGCCTGCACGGTCAAGGATCTCTTCGGCTTACTTCTTATGACACAGAAAATAGGCCGCCAGAATGTCGAGTGACAGAGATGCCCAAGAAATAACTCAGAGGGCCCAGATCTTTCATAGCAAACTCAGAGGAAATGAGAAACATAATGGACCGGCGGAGAGCATAAGATGATGTGGTGAGGATGATGCCATCAACATATAATAATAGGTAAGCCATGTATGTACCCTTGTTGTAGATGAACGATCGGATCTGCTGTGTGAAAAACCAATAGAGGAAACATAATCGGTGAACCACTGGTACCATGCTCGAGGAGCCTGTTTCACTCCATAGAGCAATTTTTGCAACATACACACATAATCCAGATGAATAGGATCCCTTAAATCAATAGGATGATGCATATATACTATTTCATGAAGATCCCCATGTAAGAAGGCATTCTTGACATCAAGCTGATGAATGGGCCAAGACTTGGATATGGCAACGTTGAGGATGGTCCGGATGGTTGCGGGATTTACGACCGAGCTAAACATTTCATCACAGTCCACTCCCACCTATTGAGACCTGTCATCACCTACAAGACGAGCCTTGTACCTCTCAAAAGAACTATCATATTTATTTTTATGTCTAAAAATCCACATAGAACGAATAATGTTAGCATCTGGTGGACGGGATACTAGGTCCCATATCTTATTATCAATAAGAGCATTATATTTGTCAATCATTGCGGATTTCCAACTAGGGCCGGGTAAGGCATCCTTCGGGTTACGAGGGACAGGAGAAGGGACAACTAAAATGGAAAGGTTAAATAGTTGTTTAGGTTTATGAATTCCGTGTATGACATGTGTTTCCATGGTCTGAGAGTGTGTCTCGGGATGCGGGATGGGAGGGGGGTTTGTCGCGGGACTTCCAGGAAGAGGAGGAAGGGCAGGGGTGATGGTATTGGCTGGCCGAACCTCGATTTGCCGAGCGGTGGCTATGGAATCACCCTGAGGCGGGCTGTTCTGGGTCACTGTTGGCAGAATCGGGTGAGCAGCTAGTCCCGAACTAACCGAGATGGTGGAGAGTGTCGGGGTCTAGTACGACGGACTATGTAAATGGTGAATTAGAAAAGGGTTTAGGCCATCATCTAGGAAGTCGTAGGAATGTCGAGGTGGCGAGTGTAGAGAGGAAAAGGGAATTGAGACTCATCAAATAGGACATGATGTGAAATAATAATTTTACGGCTCGACAAGTTATAGAATGAGTAACCATGATGATTGGCAGGGTAACCTAGAAACACACACGGGGAAGACCGGGGTTAGAGTTTGTGACTGGTCGGATGGAGATGGTATCAAAGACATCCAAAAATACGCAAGTGTTGGTAGGTGTGGTTGCTACGAAATAGAACTTGGGCGGACGATCATTGAGCTGGAGACTTGTTTTGTATTATGTTTAGGAGATATGTGGAGATGGAGAGTGCGTAGTGCTAGAATTGATGGGGAATTGAGGCGTGAGCAAGTAGGGCACGAATAGGTTGTTTATGGTTTGGATTTTTCGTTCGGCTTTACCATTTTAGGATGATGTATGAGAGCAGGAAAAATGAAAGGTAAGACCATTTTTGGAGCAAAACTGTTTGTATTGATTATTATCGAATTTCCTGTCATTGTCACATTAAAAACATTTAATGCTCTTTTCAAATTATATTTTTACGAAAAGCACTAAATGAAGAAAAAATGGGGTAGACCTGAGATTTATTTCCAATTTGAAAAGTCTATAGAAAGTTGGAATAATCGTCCAAAAACAACACATAATATCGATGTCATTCGTACTCAAAATAGGGGATGTTCACAAATCACGATGTATGATATTGAAAGGCATTAAAATATAATTTGGGGATGCAAAAAATGGTAATTTGACATGTTTTCCAAAAATGCAAGATTCACATATAGGAGTCTAGAAATACGGTTGTAATTAATAAAATTATTTTTCTTAAGGGAGCGTAAAACAGAGTCTTCCGGATGTCTTAATCTAGAATGTCATAAAGAAGACGAAAGAGCAGCAAAGGTTGAGGGAACTGAGGCTGGATTGTTGACGGCATTTGAAATAGGGTAGAGATCTCCGGTGCTATCACATCTCATTATTCGTCTTCCTATCGTAAAATCCTTTATTGTAAAACCAAAAGGATCAAAGTCAAGGGAAACTCAATTATCAGTGTGAAATGTTAAACAGAGATTAGATTATTAATGACTTTAGGGGCATGGAGGAAATTTTTTAAGTTTAGTGGTGGATGAGGTGGGAATAGGGAGGAATGACCATAACCACGGATGGGAATACCTTGTCCACTTCCAATAATAATATTTCGATTTAAATTACTCAAATTAGAATAAGACGAGAGAGTAACTTGTGATGCCGTCATATGAGATGTGACGCATGTGTCCATATACCAATTTTCATTTAGAGTGTTGAGTGACATTGTGCTCAGAGTTTCCTCAATATCAGTTGGTGCATAAGTCGATGGCGAGGGATTGTGTTATGTAGGCATGTTGTGGACGTGGGCTAAGTATGCCAGGTTGGGCCTGTCAGTTCTGAGGTGGAGTCCACGAGGATGTCGTATATGGGCAAAGAGGGAGTCCCATGACCGGGGGGGCTCACGCGGCCCACGATCAGTAGGCAGCCTACGACGGAGGCTGCTACCACTACCGCGGTTGCTGCTAGCTATTTTCAGCCGGTGAGGACTGCCCTTTTACATCGCCGTTGTTGCCAAAATTTCTTCCACCGCGGCCCTTGCCGGACTGCCTGCTCTGACGGTTGTTACGGGAGGAAGTGGACTGTTGCAGGTCCTTTAGCCGACGGTTCTGGTTGCCAAACTGGGAGGCCCTGCTGTTGGCGGAGGGCCCGGCCGTGGTAGTGAAGACAGCGTCGACAATGCTGGCCCGAGTGGTGCTACACTTAATTTTCTGGGTTTCCTCAAGGATAAGCTTCGACCGGGCCTCATAAAATGGAGATAATAGCGTGCATTGCTGAAGGATGGTGGCAACGCCGTCATAGGATTCGTTCAAACCTGCAATGAGTTGCATGACCACTCGTTGATTAGTGACTGGTGCGCCGACGTTGGAGAGTTGGTCGACAAGCATCTTGAGTTCTTGATAATGGGCAGCCACATTTTGGAAATCGTCCTGATGAACGTCTTTGAACTGATTTTCAAGGTATAACGCTCGTTGAGTTTTATTATCGTGGAAAATACTGTCCAAACGTTCCCACGTTTGGCGGGCAGTGGCATCGGTTTCAATGATGGTGTGCAACAAATCATTAGATATAGTGTCGTATATCCACTGGAGGATGACTGCATCCAAACAAGATCAGAGTGCATAATCAGAAGTCGAAGCTGATGGTACGTTTGTGAACTTCGACGTAGGAGGGATGATGTGTTCGATAACTTCATAAACACGACAATGGATCTTAAAAAGATCCGCCCACGATGAGTATTGACCCTTTTTCATCTCAAGAGTCACAGGGGTAAAGTTTTTAATGTTGTTTATGAAATTTGGTTTTGTCAACCATGGAAGAGGAAATTTAGGATGAAGAGAGAGTGAGAATGGCCGGAAAAACTAGGGTTTTGTCGTGGGGAAAAGGGGAGCGGTCGAGAGAGGTCGATGGCTAGGGTTCTGACGTGGGCTATGTGCCGACGTGGAAAAAAGGTGGCGGCTGAGAAGGTGTATCGGCGGCTAGAGTAGAGTTTGTAGTCTTAGGCTACTGATACCATAAAGGAATATGTTCCTTGATTTTATTGATGAATGATTTACAATATATGTAAGGTTACAAGAATATTTAATTTGATACAAACTAGGTAATTAATTAACCTAATTACAAAATGATTATAATTCTACCTAAAATAAGAGATATACAATTAATGAAAGAATATTGGAAAATATTCTATTAGAAATAATGGATAAGTATGAAAAAGCTATGGTAACCAACGAGGATTGTAGTAGGATAGATAGAATTCTTCTACCTTTCATCATATGTTTCGGTTCGAGCCATGGATATGAAACAATCTTTTTAGGAGCATTTCCACTTTAAATGGGCTTACGCGGCACAAAACCGTATTGTTATTAGCTGAACATCATTAGCCAAGGCCCAAAAAAAATATCGAACATCGAGTGGGATATCATAAAATTTTTCTTGGGAATTTTTCACAAATGACTATACTTTGGTTTTTTTTAGGTATAGCTTCACTTTTGCTAATTACATGTATTCAAATTCGGTTGTATTCCAATTCGGCTGTATTTTGATGTATTCGATTCAGATGTATTCAATTCAGTTGTATTCATTAGTAGTTACTTTTACACTGTATTCAACTTATTGTATTTAAATTCGATTATATTCAAAGAATATAAATGCAAAAAAAATACATGGATATTCAGTTGTATTCAAAATTCTCTGTATTGATTTGTATACAAAAAAATTACTTCGAAATACATGCGAAAAATACTTTAAAGGACAGGATTTGGATCAAATGAAGATGTCAGGCCAAGCTAGTTGGATGGTGAGAAAGCTATTGGGAACTAGAGAATTGCTACCTCAAGTTCAATGGAATAGAAGCATAATCAAAGAGATTTATCTACAGTTGCTGGAAACCTTACCTAAGGTGGAATGAAGGCATATGCTATTCAGAAATGCAGCAAGACCAAATGCAGTCTTTTACATGTGGTTGCAGGTGCAAAATAGACTTTTGATTGTAGTCTTGTAGATAGGATCTTGAAATGGGGTATGCAAGTGCAACCTAAATGTGTGGGCTGTAAATTGGTGGATGAGACTAGAGATGATATGTTCTTTGAATGTCAATATGCACAATATGAGTAGTATAGGTTGATGGACTGGCTCAAGATTCAATGGCGTGTTCAGACTTCATGGAGGCTCCAATACAAGTTGATCTTGGCAAGAACCAGAGGCAAATGTTCTTAAAAATATGTATTCAAAGTTTGGGTTCACGCTATGAAATGAGAGAAATAGAAGAGTATTTGAAGACAAGGCGCATAATGCTGAATAGTTAGCAAGAGAGATAGCATGTATTTGTAATGTTAGGACAACAGTCAGTAGTAGAGCTTATTTGTATTCATGTAACTTCTAACTAGGGTGTTGCATTTTGAGGGTATGAAAAATGCCTTAGTATCGGATGGTGGAGAAACACTCCCTAGGAGGTGTGCTCAATCACCAGTATATTGGGTGGTGGTAATAGGAGTTTTCCTAGTTTTGATAAGTATAGTAGAGTAGAACTCTTGAGCTACAGTAGGCAGAGTTAGCCTCTGATTTTGTAATGTTCATTGGTAACTAATAAAATGTCAGCTAATTACCTAAAAAATATAATATCGTTCGAGCATTGGTTTCACCGGAGCTAATTTTGGCCGATGACAGTGAGGGGTGGGATCGGCAGTGGTGGCGTCGGTGATGCACCGGCGAGCAAAACGTTTGCCGGCGTGAGCTTCAGCTAGCAGAACGTGGTGGGTCATCCTCTGTTGATCAGAATGGTGTGGGTCATCCTCCGTCTCCCGACGTGAGTTTCAGTGAGCAGAACGAGGAGAGAGAAGCCGTCATGAGCTCTGTCGTGGTGGGTCATCCTCTGTTTGCCAACGTGAGCTCCGGAGAGCAGATGAGGAGAGAGCCGCTGTGAGCTCCGCCGTGGTTCAGCACCACCTCCACTGCTGCTGTTGATGGCGCCACCACCAAAGATATGAAGAAAACAGATCTGAAGATGAAAGTGAGTAGTGCAAGAAAAGGACAAGAGTGAGACCAGATACACTCAAAAATTGAACTTATACCGGGGAAATGTATTACTAATTATTTTGTGTAATTGAAATATAATATTTGACTACTAAATATAATTAAAGTAAAATATAGCTACTAAATAGAAATACCTCTTATATATTCTCTATACCAAGTAAATTTCCCTTTTTCTTTTGTGTTCTGTGAGAGCCAAGCGGTAGCTTTCAATTTGTTGATACAAGCTAATTAGCTTCAACAGGTTAAATTTTCATTTTTTAAAAAGTTACAGAACAATCGCTACAATGGAATATGAATAAACTTCATTATTTAAACTCATCCTATAAATGAAAGTAACACACCTGGTAAATTCACCATCTTTACATAAAGTGGATTCAGAGTTGACATATCTGCAAACATTGATAATTAAGTTTGAGATATCTTAAATGGATTTTTTTTAAAAAGCTATTTATAAAATTTTAATTAAATAAAAGAGTATACTACTAGTAGATGCAAACCAATTAAATTGTATTTTTTTTTATTAATTACCATGGAACGTTACAAAACCAGGGATGAAATAAACCAAATTCAGCCCCTCTCAAAACATAATCCTATCCAGCCCTACTTTTTGTCTCTGCTTTACTCTTACATACACAAAAAACAGAAAACTAACAAATAAATTGCTGCTATCCTACATCCAAAGACCCCACCAGTTGAGACAGTCCCATGATCCTACTAACTCGGATACACATATTTGTCTTCAAGCTATGGGTTATTACTCCACTGTTTGTTGTTGGTACACCCGTGTGTTCCTTTCTATCCAAATGTCATGCACATCTGCAGCAAAATGTTGGAAATTTCTAGACGTGAGATTGAGTTTATCCTGTCTTTAATGACTTAAATACATGGGTCTCGCATGTCGGAAACATCGTTTCTTCGCACATGTCTAATCTACTAAGTGAGTAGATGATGTTAGTGCCAAGTATCGTCAAATTTCGTTAAGAAATGAAAGAGATGTACACAAAGTAAGGTGTTTGAGCCATGAAAAGATGTAGTGTTTTTTGCCAAAAATGATAAATCTCCCTCATTGATAGAAAATAGAAGGATTGTGCAATATATAAACTCTAAGTTTGAGTAAGGGTTTGAGACCCCAAGGGTTAACCCATGTGTTTAGAAGGGAGAGGACCTAAGTGAGCTTGGGTTCGGGGTTCAGGTCTCGGGCTCTATTTCAAAATTTTATTGTTTGGTCCCTGAAGTATTTCTTATTTACACTTTAGTCCCTGAAGATTTTGGAAACGTTACAACTGTTCGGAAGAGTTCTATTTAATATAAATTGGACACTTTACTGTTTAGTTTTATAGATAACTCTGTTCGAACTATACAGAATCTGAGAACGAAAAACTCTTATGTTCGAAATACAGAAAACACAAAAACCCCAAACTATACACAATTTGTTCTGTTCGATTCGAAATACAGTGACAGAAATAGAAATCCTATGTTTCTTCAGCAATCTGTTCTATATTTATTTTTCTTCGCCATAATCAACATTATTTGCTTTATATTGTTGATTGTTGTTGTTTCATCTTGGGAGACTATTGTCCAATACCGTAAAAGCATCTATAGGAGGCAATTTTGTCTTAAAGACAGAGAGTCATCTCTCGACTCTCGACTCAAGCTTTTCTTCTTGTTTAACCTTTCGGAAATCATTATTTCTATTTCCTCTTTCTGCAACACTATTACCTTACAATTTAAGACAAAATTTGTATGTCAACAGTTATGTTTCTAATTCTGGTTTTGGCTCTATTTGTGCCAAATGTTCTGTTGACATTTCTGTTAACAATTTCGTTGGTAGTTCTTGTTCTACTCTTGTCAATAATTTTGTTTCTAGTTCTGCTGCTACTGTTCAAGGCACTGCCTCTTGCACTGCTCAAGGAAATGTTGTTATCCCTGCTCCTGACAGTTTCCAAAGCAAACGCCCAAGAAAGGTTATGGATAACAAGTACAACAAGAGAAGGAGACTAAAAATGTTGTTCTATCTTACTGCGTTGAGCCTGTCACGATCTCAGAAAGAAGATCCTCATTCTAGTGGGGATGCAATGGACACTCAATCTAACACAACGACTGAAGTGGGCCAAAATATCCATGTCACAAATGACCTGAAGGCCAAGAACAAACGCAAGGCAAAGGCTAACGTTGTACAAGACGAGGGTAATCCTCTGTATCTTGATGACAAGATTGTGGATTTCTCGGCAATGGTGCTGAAGGCAAATCCGGTGGAGAACCCAAGGCAATGATGGATAGACACGGGTGCAACCCGTCACATCTGCTCTGACAAGAATGCATTCTCTTCTTAAGTGGGAAACGACGCCACCTCTAAAGTGCAAGGGGTTGAAAAAGTTGTCCTCAAAATGACTTCAGGCAAAGATATCACTCTAAAGGAAGTGATGCACGCCGCTGACATCCGCAAAAACTTGGTTTCTGTGCCATTGTTGGTCAAGGATGATTTTAGACTAGTTTTTTAGTCCAATAAGTTTGTAATAACTAAGAATGGTAATTTTGTAGGAATGGGCTTCGCATGTGACGGCCTTTTCAAAATGAATGTTATGTATGTAATTCGTTCATTTAATGAAATAAAGCCTTCTACCTACTTGCTTGAGTCCTCTAATTTATGGCAGCATAGATTAGGACACGTTTAGGGATGGCAACGGATCGGATCTGGACCGGATCCTACTAGATCCAGATCCGGATCCAGATCCATTTTTCATACATGAATCCAGATCCGTCGGGTCCATAAAAATCATATCCAAATCCGAATCCATCGGATCCATCGGATCCATCGGATCCACCGGGTCCACGGATCGGATCTGGATCCACATGTAAAAAAAATTTGCATTGCTAAGAATGTAACCTTGTTAAGATTTTTTTTTGAATTGACAAACGATTTTTACTTAGCTAACAGTTTACTGTGTTTCAATTTTGAAATGTTCATATGAGATATTTTGTTCGTTGTCTCGTTTTGATTGTGAGCTATTAATTGAAAATGTTGCAATGACAATAGTTGTGGAAAATGTTGATTAGTATTTCCACAATGCATAACTTGCATGTGCTTGGAATCTTCACAAATGAAGTGAATATAATTTTAACTACTTGTCTACGGAGATGTTAGTCATTCACTAATATAACATTGATTTTATTATCGAAGTTACCTCTTTAACTTTTTGGTTTTTGAGTTAACACGTGGATAAATTAAACTTGTTTTGAGAATTAAACTTGCAATGATGTGCTTAGCAATTTTAAAAAAATACTTATAAAATTACATTATAGGTTATGAATATATTTAATAAAAACGGATCCACGGGTCGGATCTGGACCGGATACGGATCTCAAATACAAGATCCAGATCCAGATCCGATCCGTCATAAATGGATCCGGGTCCGTCGGGTCCAAATTTTAAAGATCCATATCCTATAAAACGGATCTGGATCCATCGGATTCGGACCGGGTCCGGGATCCATTGCCATCTCTAGGCACGTTAACTACAAATCCATTCAAAAGTTAGTAAAATTGGAATTATTGCCTTCCTTCGACATAAACCCTCAACATAAATGTGAGGTATGCGTAGAAAAATTAACCAAATCGTCTTTCCATTCAGTCGAAAGAAACACCGTTCCTCTATAACTTATTCACACCGACATATGTGATTTAAAGTTTGTGCAAACTAGAGGGGGGAACAAGTACTTTGTAACTTTTATTGATAATAGTACAAGGTATTGTTATGTTTACTTGTTGAAAAGTAAAGATGAAGCGTTTGATGCATTTAAACGTTACAAAGCAGAAGTTGAAAATAAACTAAGCCTATATATTAAGGCAACTCATAGTGATAGATGGGGAGAATACGTAGCATCATTTGAAGATTACTGTGCTCAATTCAACATTGTTCATCAAACAACCGTTCCTTACTCGCCTCAGTCTAACGGTATTGCCGAGCGCAAAAACCGTTCGTTAAAGGAAATGATGAATGCTTTACTTATCAATTCTGGATTAGCCCAAAACATGTGGGGCAAAGCGATTCTTACCGCTAATACAATTCTCAATAGAGTTCCACATAAGCGTAAGGATAAAACTCCATATGAAACATGGAAAGAAAAGAAACCCACTTATAAATATTTGAAAGTGTTGGGCTGTTTGGCAAAGGTCGAAGTACCTAAACCAAAACAGGTCAAAATTAGACCTAAGACTGTAGATTGAATATTCATCGGATATGCAAATAACAATAGTGCTTATCACTTCTTAGTGTATAAGTCGAAGATACCTAATATCCACGAGGGTACAATCATGGAATCAATGAATGTTGAATTATTTGAACAGATCTTTCCTAGAAAGGAAAAAGAAATAATTTCGCGCAAATGAAGTTATGAACAAAATGCTCAAAATCAACAAGACTCGAGAGTCTCTGATTATCCAAAACTAGATATTCCAGATCTACAGGACTCGGAAGTTACGGACTATCCGGAACTTAATGTTCTAGACCTACAGAACTTAGGAGTTTCAGAGGTTGAACCAAGACGGAGCAAAAGGGCCAAAAAGGACAAAACCTTTGGTCCAGACTTTCTAACCTATATGGTTGAAAATGAACCGAGGACAATTAAGGAAGCATTATCAACTCCAAAAGCACCACTTTGGAAAGAAGCTATAGAAAGCGAAATAGATTCCATCATGCAAAATCATACTTGGGAAATGGTTGATCTTCATTCGGGAAGAAAACCTTTGGGTTGTAAGTGGATACTCAAAAGAAAGTACAAAGCAGATGGAACTATTGACAAGTATAAGGCCAGATTAGTAGTCAAATGCTACAGACAAAAGAAAGGCCTCGATTACTTTGACACATACTTCCTTTTGTCTATATTAACGTTCATAAGGGTATTCATAGCCATTGCAGCTTTTCGTGACCTTGAGATACATCAAATGAATGTTAAGACAGTCTTCCTAAACGGAGAGTTGGAAGAGGAAATATACATGGAACAACCCGAGGGGTATGTGGTTCTAGGAC
Organism: Anisodus tanguticus; assembly: GCA_034509755.1. Classification (NCBI taxonomy): domain Eukaryota; kingdom Viridiplantae; phylum Streptophyta; class Magnoliopsida; order Solanales; family Solanaceae; genus Anisodus; species Anisodus tanguticus. The sequence continues at coordinate 26,015,946 of CM067541.1, read as the reverse complement.
AAGAAAAGAAAGTATGTCGACTTGTTAAGTCTATGTACGTACTCAAACAATCCTCGAAACAATGGCATGAAAAGTTTGACAATACTTTATTAACAAAAGGTTTTTCCGTAAATGAATGTGATAAATGTATCTATATAAGAGGGAACTCTAACTCATTTGTCATGATATGCCTTTACGTAGATGACATGCTCATCACCTGAAGTAGTTAAAACTTGATCTAGGAAACCAAGAATATGTTGAAATAATGCTTCGACATGAAAGATATAGGTATTGCAGATGTAATATTAGGAATTAAGATTTCTAAGACAACTAACGGGCTAGTCTTATCTCAATCTCATTACATTGAAGATGTTTTGAGGAAATTTGATGTATTTGACAGTCCCCCTATGAAGTCACCAATGGATATGAATCATAGGATTGATAAGAATCGTGGTGCACCCGTATCCCAAGAGCGATATACGTCGGTCGTTGGTAGCTTAATGTACATTACAAACTGCACCCGACCCGATATCGCTTATCCAGTTAATAAGTTGGCTAGGTTTACTCGTAATCCTGGAAATGATCACTGGAAGGCGTTAAATCGGATACTACAATATCTAAAATATTTACTGACTTACGGATTACATTATTCAAGATATCCAGCCATACTGGAAGGATACATTATTCAAGATATCCAGACATAAAGAACACAAAATCCACTAGTGGGTATGTTTTTACAATTGGTGGTGGGATGTGTCTTGGAAATCCTCTAAGTAAACATGCATCGTCCGATCCACTATGGAATTAGAGTTTATCGCTTTGGACAAAGCAGGAGAAAAAGCAGAGTGGCTTCACGACTTCTTAGAGGATATCCCTTGTTTGGATAAACCCGTACCTTCGGTGATGATTCATTGTGACAACCAATCGGCTTTAGGAAGGGCACGGAGTAATATGTACAACGGCAAGTCTAGACATATTCGTCGGAGGCATAAGACCGTTAGGCAATTGATTACTACGGGTGTCATTTTCATTGATTACATCAAATCAAAGGATAACTTAGCGGATCCATTAACTAAAGGCCTACTCAAAGATCAAATATTCTGCTTGTCTAGGGGAATAAGCTTAAAACCCAAACAATAAGAATATTTATGGTGGTAACCCAATCTTACTGACTGGAGATCCCAGAAATTTGGTTCAATGAGAAAACTATAGAGGTTCAGTTTAGCGCTTCACTTGAAGTAAGAGCACTTCGGATTATCATTCTTTAAAGAAATATAACTCCAAATCCGTTCCCGCGATAGACATTCAGTGTTACCTGCATAATGGGTAAAGGATAAGTTTTTAAAACTTTTAATGATTCCTAGCACTTGCGAGTGGGGTAGAGCAATATACCTTATAGGAGATCACTTATTTAAGTGCGAAGACAGACCGCTTCAAATGTACGCACAAGAATCCAAGCATTGTCCATGACCACAACGGATAAAACGATAAGAAGAAATGAATAAGGAGAGTTATTGTGTTGATACCATTATCTTAGTTTACACTAAACACTGACGGTTCAAGACATCACGTTCACCGCGCAGTAAGTAAATCCGATGGTAATCGACTAAGGAAGGTTCAAAGCTGAAAGCTACCTTTCCTAATGCAATATCTTTTCACTGAAAGATTGCTGGATTTTCACACCTCGTGTGCACCAATTCTCTTTCAAGAGGGGATTGTTGGAAATTTACTGATGTGAGATTGAGTTTATCCCGTCTTTAATGACTTAAAATGTGGGCCCCGCATGTCGGAAACATCGTTTCTTCGCACATGCCTAATCTACTAAGTGAGTAGATGATGTTAGTGCCAAGTATCGTCAAATTTTGTTTAAAATGAAATAGATATTGGTACAAAAAGTAAAGTGTTTGAGACATGAAAATATGGAGTGTTTTTGGCCAAAAATGACAAATCTCCCTCATTGGTAGAATATGGAAGGACTGTGCAATAAATAAACTCTAAGTTTGAGTAAGGGTTTGGGACCCCAAGGGGTAACCCATGTATTTAGAAGGGAGAGGACCTAGGTGAGCTTGGATTCGTGGGTAAGACCCATACACGCGCCACCGCCGCCCGCTGGTCCAGGTCTCGGGTTCCGGGTCACGGTCTGTGGGCTCTATTCCAGAATTTTCTTTTTTGGTCCCTGGAGTATTTCTTATTTACACTTTGGTCCCCGAAGATTTTAGAAACGTTACAACTGTTCGAAAGAGTTTTGAAACGTTGTAACAACTCTCTTCTTCAAATATAAATTGGACATTTTACTGTTCAATTTAATAGATAACTCTATTCGAACTATACATAATCAGAGAACGAAACACTCTTCTGTTCGAAATACAGAAAACACAAAACTCTACACAGTCTGTTATGTTCGATTCGAAATATAGTGACAGAAACAGAAATCTGTTCTATATTTATTTTTCTTCGCCAGAATCAACATTATTTTCTTTGTATTGTTGATTGTTGTTGTTTCATCTTGGGACACTATTGTCCAATACCGTAAAAGCATCTATACTGGGCAATTTTGTCTTAAAGACAGAGAGTTATCTCTCGACTCAGGCTTTTCTTCTTGTTTAACCTTTCGAAAATCATATTTCTATTTCATCTTTCTGCAACACTATTACCTTACACAAAACAAGCCTTGAAAGTAACCTATTCTTTGTTGCTTTACCCTTAGATGTTGTCAGCAAACACTTTCATTCATCATCCCATGGTAATATGGTTCTATTCCACTTTATCCAAGTAAGTACGTTTTGCCAAATAGTTCTAGAGAAATGACATTCAAAGAAAATTTATTGAGATGTTTCATCAACCATGTTGCACTATACACATTCAGCATTGACATCCATTCCCCATCTATTTAGAATATCCTTGGTTCTTGCCCCTAGGGGCACATGCGAGTTGGTAAGTGGCAAGGTGATTGGGGTACAACCACTCCGACGTCGCGGGTTCGAATCCGTGTGGTGACAGTCTTTGCTGAAATATTGCAAGGGTAGTTGCTGGGTTCGTGTCCCGTTGGTCCTCTCCCTTGCAGGGATACCACTCGCGCATATCCCTCGATTTACATCCCACCTGGCCAAGGGGCCTCTGGTACAGGTGGGGGGGTTTCGCCTTCGGGACTTTCCCCTTCACAAAGAATATCCTTGGTTCTTAATCTTCCGTACAATGCTAGCCATAGAATAAATAGGTGTTTAGGGCATGCTACATTGTGACAAAGCAAGCTTCTCCATTCAACATTCCCCACCTCTCCTCAAATTGTAATCTTTATATTGAGGATAATAAATTAAAAGAATAGTTATTGGAAAAATAAAATAGGAGAGATAATAGTAATATCACAAACTATGAGGGAATCATTAAGTGTTTGTGATGGATTTGTAACATCCCATAAGTTTGACAATTATTTTTAAATCATTTTATATTGCCTTCACATGGTATGTATTTCCTTTAAGTGAAATCTTTTAGTAAATTTCTTTTTTTTTATATAAATAAATTTTATATATTATTACTTCTTGAATCCGATTGTATATATGATATGAGAAAGTTTATAAATAAGAATTTACCTTGATATGTTATATTATTATATTTTCATGTAAAATATCTAGATAAAATTTTATGAACAAAAGTTTATTTACCAATTTTTTTCTTATGTTATTTGTAATTTACTTGAGAGCTAAGTAGTAAATATTTAAATAGAGGGAATCTAACGAACTAGAAGCTAACGAAGAGATAGAAATTTTATGGAATAGTTACCTCATTTAATTAATAAAATAATATGGAGCTTATCTTATATAACTAGATAGTGTTGGAAATTTACTAATGTGGAATTAAGTTTATCCCATTATTTATGACTCGAACAATTGGGCCCCGCACGTCGGAAATATCATTTTCACACACGTGCAATCTTAGTGCCAAGTATCGTAAATTTCGTTAATGAAAAAGATATTGGTACGTAAGTGAAATGTTTGAGACATAGGATGATGGATGGTTATTTGCTAAATGACAAGTGTTCCACGTTGGTAAACGAAGGAAGGATTGTGCGAGGTGTAAGATGGAACGGGTCAGAAAAGGGTCGCGGAGCCGAGAAGGGTCGCGGCGCCTCCCGGACTAGGCCGCGGCGCCAGAGCTCCGTGGCGCCCCCTAGATGCGCCGCAGTGCGTGACTGGCAGTAAGTTTCGTCGGCTTTCTGGAGCCGCGACGCTAAATGCTGCAGCGCCGGGCGCTTCCCAGGCAGTGTTTGCTCGACGGAATCCCAAAGGTTTGGCTGTTGAGGGGACTTCAATGGCATTGAATCCACCCAATAATGGCCATTACTTGAACCATTATATTGTTGCATTACTTGGAGGTTAAATGTCATCCATTAAATGACAATTAATTGCCATTGTGGGGCACTTGAAGAGGCCATTTTGCACACATATAAATTGAGGCCTTGGCTCAATTCTATAGAGGACAATGAACAGAAAAATAAGTTAACAACACCACAAAGAGATCAGATTTTCCTGATATCAATCCTTCTCTTAGCAATCTTCATTATTCGTGTTCTTCACTGAGATTATTTGTGTAGGTTTTGCACACTTGATAGTTTGTTGTTTCATCTTGGGAGACTATTGTCCACACTTCCGTAAAGCATATATACAGGATCAATCTTGTCTTAAAGACAGAGAGCCATCTCTCGACTCAGCCGGTGGTGTTTTTGGTTTATCTAATTGGTTGCTAAGTGTTTCAAGTGCTAACTTAACATACGAAGGACTCTAACCATTCATATTCTCAGCGGATCTACAAGTTACAAGTGTAGCAGTTCATGTTCTAGTATTTCCGAATACAAGTTCTATATTTGAAGTTTCATTCCAGACAAAGATATTGACAACTTGTTGTTGTCCTAATTGTTGTTTATCCTTTCAATCACTATAATAGTTATTTACTATTCCCGTTGTTGCTTTACATATTCCAACAATTTTAAGACAAGATTATATTAGTGATTCGAAAGATGTTGGTCGACAAGTGTGTGACCAAATCTGACTGTGGTTTTCTTCTTGAAAACAATTCTGTTGAGAGTTTTGCTAAAAGTTCAAACCACAACCATGCTTTCAAGATTGGGCCTAGTTATGGTTCTCTCTTTGATGATTGTTACAAATATGTTTCAATCAAATGAGGGATCTCTAAATCTGATGTTGAGCTTCAAGATATTTTTGATAGTCATGCTAGTAAGGCTAAAGATCAAGGACGAGTTGGTGTCACCGCTCCCGATAGTGGTGGAAACAAGCGCCCACGAGAGGCTGAGGATGTCAACTGGGACAAGAGGAGAAGGCTGAAGATGATGTCCTATCATATACCAAAAGTCCTATATCTGTCACAGACAAAGAATCTGAATTATTGTAAGGAGGATTTGGACACTCAGTCTAACTAAGTGGGCCAGAATCCAAAAGGTCTAAGTTAATCCTTCCTTATCAAGAAAATGTTTATTTGTCTGAATAAAAGTGTGTAAAGCGAGGCTGGGAATATGAAAGTGTTTTCATTAAAATCTTATATTCCCTACACTCTAAAATCAGATATTGAATCTCCTTCCTTCCTGATTAAAGATTGGACTATAGTAAACAAAACTTAAAAGTTCCATTCTTTTGGGTGTAAGTATTAAAAGTGTGTAAAGTATGTTCGCACATACGAAAGAGAGAGATTCACTAACTGTGCGAAAACTGTTACCACTCTTAAGTCAGCGCAAGGGAATTCCATGGGTACCGATCACAAGGGAAGAAGACTAAAAGATAATGGCTTATCTAAGACTTTGAACCTGTCACACTATCTGACAAAAGATTATTCATTTGATAGAATGATATTGGATACTCAGTCGTACAAAGCCTACGGGCGACTGGAGTGGGCCAGAATACATTTGATAAGATGATATTGGACACTCAGTCGTACAAAGCCTATGGGCGACTGGAGTGGGCCAGAATTCAGTTGACAGAAAAGTAATGGACACCTAGTGAGGTGGGCCAGAGTTTTCCAGGTCTTAAATGATCTGAAGGCCAAAAGAAAGCCAGAAAAGTAATTGGACACCCAGTCGGCCAAAGCAACTTGAGTGGGCCAGAGTATCCAGATCACATAAGATCCGGTTACGCCCTAACCACGGGCAAGAGGTTGTTCATGTGAAGCAACGCCACCTCTAAAGTAAAAGGGGTTGGAGAGGTTGTCCTCAATAGGACTTCAGGGAATGGGATCACTCTAAAATGAGGTGATACATGTCTCAAACTTGGTTTAAGGGACACTGTTGGTCAAGCTGGTTTGAGACTAGTCCAACATGTCTATAATAACTAAGAATAGTATAGTATGTATGTAGCTAAATGAATGATATATTTGTAATCTGTGCATTTATGACATCATAGATTAAGACACGTCAAATAGAAAGTCATTCAAAAGCTAACGAAGTTGAAATTGTTGCCTTCTGTCGACATAAACCCTCAAAATTAATGTGAAGTAGGCGAAGAGGAAAAATCACCTTTCCATTCCGTCAAAGGAATAGCGAAAGAAGCACCGCTCCTCTAGAACTTAGTCACACCTACATGGGTGATTTGAAGTTTGTACAAAATAGAGGGGGGAGACAAGTACTTTGTAACTTTCATTGATGATGGTATAACGTATTGCATCCTTTGTTTGTAGAAAAGCAAAGATGAAGATGTTGAAGCGGATAAGCGCTACAAAGCAGAAGTTGAAAATCAACTAAGCCTACGGATTGAGGAATTCGTAGTGATAGCGGGGGAGAATGTGAAACATCGTTAATTAAATGACTGCTCATCACTCACCTCACTCCAAGGGTGTTAGCCAAGTGCAAAGTCGTACGCCCAAAATATGTGAGGCAAGACGATCCTTACCGCTAATGCGATTCTCAACAGAACTACGCATAAGGATAAGGATAACTCTCCGTGTGAAATATGGAAAGGATCTCACATACAACTGTTGTGTTGTGGGGTGGCTTGGTAGAGGTTGGAATACCGAAACAGGTCAAGTTGGACCTAAGACTGTAATTGCATATCCACTGGACCTGTAAATAACAGTAGTGCTTATCGCCTCTTTGTGTCAAAGAATGCTGAATTCATTGAAGATAACTTTTCTTGAGAAGGAAAAAGAAGTAATTGCTCGAGGTTAACAAGAACCCGTGAGGGCCTAACTGTTCGGAACTAGACATTCCGTATCTATAAGACTCAGAAGTTGCTGATTATCCAGAACTAAATGTTCCAGATCTACAGAACTCAAGGATTCTAGATGCTGAACCGAGACGGAGCAAAGAGGGGACAAAGACTTGTTACAAGTCTTCTAGCTTGTATGGTTGAGAATGAACCATGGAAAATTAACAGAGAATTGTCATCTCCAGAAGTGCTGCTTTGGAAAGAGAAACACATTCCATCATATAGAACCATACTTGTATAATGGTTGACATTCCTCCGGGAAAAGAACTTTTGGGTTGTAAAAGTGGATACTCAAAATTGAGTACAAAATAGATGGATCTACTGACGAGTATAAGGCCTCGGCTACTTGTACATGTGCTCTCCTGTGAATACCTTAACATCCAGGGCCATTACAGTTTTGCGTGACATGGATGTTGAAACAACCTTCCTAACCGGAGAGTTGGAAGGGGATGATCAGACTTGGTTTGTTGGGCGTGTTCCTGAACTTTCATTTTGGTCCTGGAAGTTTCAGTTAAAACAGAAACAATGAATCTGACAATAGAAACATTAAATCTGAAGTTATAAAGTCGACAATTGGAAAAACCAACAGTCTGAGAGTGTAAGTTATATTGAAACAAAAGATATGGGTATCACAGATGACATCTTAGGAATTGGATTTCTAAGACATCTAACGGATTGGTCTAACTCCAAACTCAGTTGTGAGATAATTGACAGTCTCGTTGAAGTCACCAATGGATATGAATAATAGAACTGATTGGAATCATGGTGCACCCATATACAAGGAGCAATATGTGCAGGTCATATGTAGTTTAATGTATTGTACACACTACAACTGACCTGGTATCGGCCTACAAAGTAGATCAGTTGAACTAAGGTTCACTCATAATTTTAGAAATGATCAATAGAAGGCGTTAAGTTGGATATGACGATATATGAAATATTTGCTTAGCTACGGATTATGGTATTCTGGATGTCCAGTGATTCTGGGAGAACACAGTGATGCAAACTGGACATCAGATATGAAGAACACCAAAGCCACAAGTAAATGTGTATGGTGGGTCTTGGAAAATCCTCTAAGAAAACTTGCATCGGCCGATTCATAATGAAATCAGAGTTTATCGCTTTAAACAAAGCACGAAAGAAGTTGAGTAACTTCACGACTCCTTAGAGGACGTCCCTTATTGGGAGAAACCCGTGCCTTCAGCAGTTATACACTGTGGCTAGCCGGTCGGCTTCAAGAAGGACACGAATGACGGCGTCTGGACATATCTGTCGGATCTGTCGGAGACATGAGACCATATGGTAGTTGATCATCACGGGTGTCATTTCCTTGATTACTAATCAAATGATATAGCGGACCCTTTAACTAAAGGACTACCCAAAGATCAAGAGTTCTGTCTGTCTAGGGGAATAGGCTTAAAAACCCAAATAATACGAACCTTTGTGGTGGTAACCCAACCATACTAACTGAAGATCCCAATAATTTGGTTCAATGGAAAAACTAAGCTGCAAAAGGTTTAGTTGAGCGCTTCGGTGGAAGCAAGAGCACTTCGGATTATGGTTTATGTTTAAGAAACATGAAACCAAAGTCATTCCCGTGATATACATTAAAGTGCTACCTGCATGATGGGTAAAGGTTAAGTTTTCAAACTTTAACGATCCTCAAACGGTTGAGGTTAAGGTTGGGGAAACTTTTAATGATTCCTAACACTTGTGAAGTGGGGTATAGCAGGATACCTTGTAGGAGATCACCTATTTAAGTGCGAGGACAGTCCACTTCAAGTGAACGTACTTAAGAACTAAGTGTGTCCACGGCCACAACGGACAGAACAAAAGAAGAAACGAATAAAGGGGAGGTATTGTGTTGGTACCGTTGTCTTGGCTTACATTAAACACTAGCGGTTCAAGACATCACGTTCACTGCGCAATAAGTAAGTCCGATGGTATTCAACTAGGAAAGGTTCAAAGCGTAAGCTACCCCTCCTGAAGCAATATCTTTTCGCTGAAAGATTGCTGAAAGTAGGCACATGTGTGTGCGCCAAAATTTCTTTCAAGAGGGGATTGTTGGAAATTTACTAATGTAGAATTAAGTTTATCCCATTATTTATGACTCAAACAATTGGGCCCCGCACGTCGGAAATATCATTCCCACACACGTGCAATCTTAGTGCTAAGTATCGTAAATTTCGTTAATGAAAGAGATATTGGTACGTAAGTGAAATGTTTGAGACATAGGATGATAGATGGTTATTTGCTAAATGACAAGTGTTCCACGTTGGTAAACGAAGGAAGGATTGTGCGAGGTGTAAGATGGAACGGGTCAGAAAAGGGTCGCGAAGCCGAGAAGGGTCGCGGCGACTCCGGAAGGGCGGCTCCGGCCCGGAGCCGGGCGCAGCGCTAGAGCGTCACGCCCCCTAGGTGCGTGCCTCACAGTAAGTTTCGTCGGCTTTCTGGAGCCGCGACTCTAAATGTGGCAGTGATGCGGCGCTTCCCAGACAGTGTTTGCTCGACGGAATTCCAAAGGTTTGGCTGTTGAGGGGGCTTCAATGGCATTGAATCCACCCAATAATGGCCATTACTTGAACCATTATATTGCTGCATTACTTGGAGGTTAAATGTCATCCATTAAATGACAATTAATTGCCATTGTGGGGCACTTGAAGAGGCCATTTTGCACACATATAAATTGAGGCCTTGGCTCAATTCTATAGAGGACAATGAACAGAAAAATAAGTTAACAACACCACAAAGAGATCAGATTTTCCTGATATCAATCCTTCTCTTAGCAATCTTCATTATTCGTGTTCTTCACTGAGATTATTTGTGTAGGTTTTGCACACTTGATAGTTTGTTGTTTCATCTTGGGAGACTATTGTCCACACTTCCGTAAAGCATATATACAGGATCAATCTTGTCTTAAAGACAGAGAGTCATCTCTCGACTCAGCTGATGGTGTTATGGTTTATCTAATTGGTTGCTAAGTGTTTCAGGTGCTAACTAAACATAAGAAGGACTCTAACAATTCATATTCTCAGCGGATCTACAAGCCACAAGTGTAGCAGTTCATGTTCTTGTATTTTCGAATACAAGTTCTATATTTGAAGTTTCATTCCAGACAAAGATATTGACAACTTGTTGTTGTCCTAATTGTTGTTTATCCTTTCAATCACTGTAATAGTTATTTACTATTCCCGTTGTTGCTTTACATATTCCAACATATAGATAGATTCCATTTGTGGCTATTTGGATTATCCCACGTTTATAGATGATCTAGGTGGCAATTATTTTTACAAGGTCATTTTTTATTTTCTTCATAGTTAAAAAAGGGGAAGATTTTATATCTAGTCCAAACCAATTAGTGATCATATAAAATAAAAGGTATCAATATATATATGAAGTCTCATATTTTTTCTTCTCAAGCTTGGTGTGTCTTCTATTTCACTACATAGTTCGATGTGCACTAGAATTTCAAGACGGATTGATCCAAAAAGCAAGAATAATTGAGTTAATTGAGTCCAAGCAATGCATCCTTGCAAAGTGTATCAGAACAAAACCGTGAGATTTTTGTTAGCTCAGATTCAATGTTAGGCGAAAAAGAAGGATTTGCTTTGTCGTAGTCATTTAGAGGTCGAATTGAGGTATGTTAAGGCTAATTTTTCCTTCTTTTGCATGATCCAAGTAACGAAACATAAACGTAATTGATTGAATATGATAGAATATTTAGTCATAATTGTGTATATGGTAGAAGTATATTTAGTTATTTATTATCATTATTCTAGCTTAGGATTATGCTTGTATTATGAGTATTTTTACTACTCATTTGGAATGAAATAATCAATGAAAATATTTTGTACATGGTATCAGAGCTTAGGAAAAGTTCCTAAACCCTAAAAATCTAATCCTTCACTGTCCCCCCCCTTATTTGTACCGCCGACTTCCCTCCTATTTTGTCAGCCATGTCTGACTCGAAATTAAATTTTCATCCAACCCTCGCAGTTTCAAATATTAAATCTCATATCTCCATCACTCTTGAGATGGAAAACGTCCATTATGCGATGTGGGCGGAGCTTTTCAAAATTCACTGTCGATCACACCGAGTTATCCATCACATAATTCCGCTAAAAAAAGCAAGGAGAAGGTACCAAAAACTGACGATGAACTGGAATTATGGTTGACCCTTGATGCAACGGTTCTCTAGTGGATTTATGCCACAATTTCTAGTGATTTGCTGCACACTATTCTTGAACCCGACTTCACGGTAATGGAGGTTTGGAATTGCTTACGTGACATATTCCAAGATAATAAGTATTCCCCGGCCGTCACATTTGAGCAAAATTTCTCCACCACTGACATGCCAGATTTTCGCAATGCATCTGCATATTGTCAACGGCTCAAGGTTTTGTCAGACTAACTCAAAAATGTCAAGGCGCCGGTAACTAAGAACCGGCTCATATTACAAATGGTTGCCAGCCTCACCGATGCATATAGTGGAATAGGTACGCTCATCCGCCAAAGCAACCCTCTTCCGCCATTTTACCAAGCCCGTTCTATGCTCATACTAGAATAAGCGATTTTTTCCAAAAAGACAGCCACCGTGTTAAATTATGTCATGGGTTCGCTCCGTCCGATGATAACTCTTCACAATTTGAAAATTTGTCTCCAACCCGTGGTCAAAAGGGACGAAATGACAATAATGGAGGTAAAAACTGCGACTAGATGGTGGCAAGGGCGGCGACCACCGACATGGCGGAGGTGGCGGTAGTGACGGCAAGGGCAGCAGGCAGCAGCAGCACTCCGGCCAGTGGTAGCTGAAGGCCCGGGCAGTGGACCGGCACCGTGGGCATGACAGTGGCCTTGGGTTAGGCCCATGCCGAGGCCAACAGTCCAACAATAGCAGCCAACAACCAGTAGCCCGACATTCTTGGGCCATTGTCGAACCAATGGCGGCAAGCCCACTCAGCAGTAGCAACCCCGACCAACATCGAGGTCGCAATACACACTCTTGGGCTTAATTCGCCAGACGTAAATTGGTACAGGGACACCAGATCAATGTCTCATATGACGTCATCATAAGGTAATCTCTCATCCTATTTTAATTTAAGTAATAATCGTGGTATAATTTTCGGAAATGATCATTCAATTCTAATTCGTAGTTATGGTACTACAAACATGTCTCCCCCGAGCCCACCGTTAACTTTAAAGAATGTCCTCCATGCTCTTCAATTGATTAAAAACTTGATTTCGGTTAGAAAATTTACTAATGACAATTCAGTTTTTGTTGAATTTGATCCTTTTGGGTTGTCCGTGAAGGATTTTCAGACAGGAATGCATCTAATGAGATGTGATAGTCGGGGCAAACTTTATCCAATCACCACAACCACACATCAAGCCACGTTACCATCCACTTTTGCAGCTTTAGCTCCTTCTTTATGGCATGAACGTTTGGGTTATCCGGGAGCACCTGTTTTTGCCTCCTTTAAACAAAATAAATTTATTTCGTGTACTGGAACTCGTAATTCTCATGTTTGTCATTCATGTCCGCTTGGAAAACATGTTAAATTGCCTTTTGTTGCCTCTAATTCATGCATTGTTATGCCTTTTGATAATATCCATAGTGATATTTGGACATCTCTCATTTTGAGCTCTTCGGGCCATCGATATTATCTTCTTTTCTTCGATGATTACTCTAATTTTTTGTGAACATTTCCTTTATCTAAAAATTCACAAGCTTTTTCCACATTTCTCTCCTTTAGAGCATTCATCCGCACTCAATTTGAGCGAGACATTAAAAATATTCAATGTGATAATGGGCCATTTTGGAATTTTTGCAAAGCTAATGGTTTATCTTTTCGTCTCTCTTATCCACATACATCATCTCAAAATGGAAAAGCAAAAAGAAAAATCCGAACAATTAATAACATTATTAGAACCTTACTTGCACATGCCTCTCCACCACCATCATTTTGGCATCAACCTATCTCCTTAACATACTTCCAAACAAACAATTAGCCTATCAATCCCTTCTCAAAATTTTATACCTAAGGGACTCATCCTACTCTCATCTACGAGTATTCAAATGCTTATGCTATCCTCTTTTTCCTTCCACTGCCATCAATAAACTTCAACCCCGGTCTACTCCGTATATTTTTGGGATATCCGTCAAATCATCACGATTACAAATGTTACGACTTATCCTCTAATAAAATCATCATGAGTCGTCACATAGTTTTTTATGAAACAAATTTTCCTTTTGCCAAAATGCAATGTTCTGTGCCTCATACCTACGAATTTCTTGATGATAGTATACCCCCGTATTTGGTCCACCGGTTGGCTTCACAAACTGCCCAACCATTTTGGTCGGCCCAATTAATTCAGGCAACTCAGCCCAACAATCTTCTCCTCAAACCCAGCAAAATGGGCTTGCCTGCTCGAGCCCAATGGTTGCCGCCCACCGCTTGGGCCTCTCACATGGCACCCTCATCGTGAGCGGCGACCGTCACGCGCATCCGCTACCCACTCAGCCCAATATCACGTCCTCTATCCAACCAACCCCAATTTCGGCCCAATGGCTAGTCACTCGTAGTCAACATGGAATTTCCAAATCAAATAAAAAATACGGTCTTCACACTCATGTTACCAAATCACCGTTGCCTTGTAATCTTGTGTCTGCCCTTAATGACCTGAATTGGAAAATGGATACGAATGATGAATATAATGCTCTTATTAATAATATGATGTGGGATTTGGTGCCTCATCCTCTTGATGTTAATGCGATTCGGTTTATGTGGATTTTTAGTCATAAAGAAAAATCTGATGGTACATTTAAGAGGCATAAAACATGTCTTGTAGGTGATGGAAAGACTCAACATGTTGGTGTGGACTGCGGTGAGACTTTCACTCCAGTGGTCAAACCAATAACTATCCACACGGTACTAAGTTTGTCTCCTTCGAAGGCATGGCCGCTTCATCAGCTTGATGTAAAGAATACATTCCTGAATAGTGAACTCAATGAAATGGTGTACATGTATCAGCCCATGGGGTACATAGACCCCACTTATCCTAATCATGTGTGCCTACTGAAGAAATTCTTGTATGGGCTCAAACAAGCTCCTCGGGCATGGTATAAGAGGTTTGCAGATTATGTTTCTAATATTGGATTTTCTAACAGCATGTCTAATCATTCTCTATTCATATACCGTCAGGGTAATGATATAACTTACATTCTTCTGTATATGGATGATATCATATTAACTGCCTCATCTGATGCTCTTCACAAGTTTATCATATCTATTCTTGGCTCAGAATTTTCAATGAAAGATCTAGGGTCACTAAGTTACTTCTTGAAGATAGTTGTCACACGGCATGCATGTGGTTTATTTTTGTCTCAAAAGAAGTATGCAGACCGTTGAATGAGCTGACATGTCCTTGTGTAAGCCGTCTTCCATTCCAGTTAATACTAAACCAAAGTTGAGTGCTACTTCCAGCACGTCATATGTAGATTCATCACATTACCGCAACCTTGCAATATCTTACTTTCACGAGGCCCGACATATCTTATGTTGTGCAACAAGTTTGTCTATTCATCACATGGAGGATCACATGCATGCTCTCAAATGTATTATGTGTTATATTCAAAGCACTTTCGATCATGGCTTGCATCTATATCCGTCTTCGACAACCACTCTCATTTCTTACACAGATGCAGATTAGGGTGGATGTTCGGATACCAGACGTGAAGCGTCTGGTTATTGTGTATTTCTCGTGACAATTTGATATCTTGGTCCTCCAAATAGCAAGCTACCTTGTCCAGGTCCAGTACTGAAGCAGAATACCGAGGAGTTGTCAATATGGTATCTAAATCTTGTTGGCTACGCAACCTTATTTTGGAGCTTCACTGTCCGGTTCCGAAGGCGACATTGGTTTATTGTGATAATGTTAGTATGATTTATCTCTTAGGAAATTCGGTTCAATAACAATGCACTAAACATATTGAGCTGGATATTCACTTTTTTGCGTAAAGGTTACTCGTGGACAAGTATGTTACATGTCCCGTCACGCTATCAGATCGCTGATATTTTTACCAAAGGTCTTCCATTGATTCTATTTGAAGATTTTCGGGACAGTCTCAGCATACGCCGACCTCCTGCTTCAACTGTGGGGTATGATAGAATAGAATAGAATATTTAGTCATAATTGTGTATATTGTGTATATGGTAGATGTATATTTAGTCATTTATCATCATTATTCTAGCCTAGGATTATGCTTGTATTATAGGTATATTTACTATCCATTTGGAATGAAATAATCAAGGAAAATATTTCTTACAGTAATGTTATCCCATAAATAGTTCTACTCTTAATAGTTAAGGATCCTCATGTTATTCATTCCTATGAAATTTATTTCAAATCGTGTATAAATATATTCCTAAGTCCCTATTGAAGCATATTGGAAAGATGTAATATTCATAACATAATTGGAGGGTGAACGACTATAGGTCACTCCGAAAGATGTTCTAATGATCCTGAAAGGCTTTTCGTGCATTGTATGTACATAGGTAAATGAGTAATGACATTATATACGCATATACAATATCTATAAGAGCGTGGCTATGTATTTCTATTTACCACCAGTTGGGCAGTTATGTATCGTTATTTACCACTGGTTGGGCAGACACGTTATTTACCATCGGGCTACGACCGGTTGGGCAGTTACCATCAATTGGGCAGTCATATATCATTATTTACCACCGGTTGGGCATGCACATTATTTATCACCGGGTTGCGACTGATTGGGCAGTTACCACTGATCAGTTGGGCAGTCGAGTAGTTAGAATTACAACATTGATAGTTCAGGTTGATTCGTATCCCTCTCTTTTATGATCATATAGTATTATGTTTTATTTTTCGCCTTATATATTCAGTACATTATTTGTACTGACGTCCCTTTGCTTGGGGACATTGTGTTTCATGACACGCATGTCCATGTAGGGGAGGAGAGGACCCACCCTTGTAGATCGCGTTCAGATAACAACTTTTGTTGGTGAGCTCCCTTCTTCCTGAAGTATTACCGAGTCAGAATCATGTTTATGTTTATGTCCTTTTGAGTACTTTAGGTATGTCGGAGGCTCTGTCCCCACCTAGGTATTATGTCAACGTTCTCTTTAGAGACTTTGTAGACATGTCCTGTGTTGTTCAACACAACATTGTAGGCCTGGATGTTGGTTAGAAATTGTGTTGGCCTTGTCGGTCTTAGTATGTATATAAGCATAAGTTTGGTTCTTCTGTTTGCAGAATATTTTATCGGGTTGTTTTTATATTCTATCATTCTGAGTCCTTGTCGGCCCAGACGGTTATACGTCCGCGAGATGATATTCAGGTGGTTCGCTCGGGCCGTTCAGGCGCTGAGTGTCGGCCACACCCCCTAAGGTTGGGGTGTGACAGGATTGATAGATCCCTCTGCTTTCCGTCAGATGTATCGGGTTCGAGTTTTGCATATGAAAAAATTCTGATAGATCACACTTCCCCATTAATAGACTTTATCCAGCACAAATCTAGATTTGTTGAAGCCCCAATGCGGATCTTTGAGATTATCAATTATTCTTTTTAGAGGGGTCAAATTTACAAATAAACAAGCAAGAAATGTTAACACTTTTAGTCTTTCAATTATTGATAAGTTATAATCTTAATCTCTTTATATAAGGAATAAATTATATTTGAGCTGTTTTTAGAACTTTGTTGCTCTCAAATATGAAGTAACAATACAAAGTTGAAATAATATATGGGTAGTTAGATAATGTAATAATCCCTTCGTCCAATTTTTTCCTTTTTAGTCAGTAAAAAATGACATCTTTCCATATTTAGTAACAATTAACTTCAAACTTCCTTTTTACCTATTGACGAAATGATTCATAGCCAGATAAATTTTTATGACGTATTCTAAATCACAAGTTTCAAAATTTTCATTTTTCGTTTATACTCCGTGTCTAGTCAAATATCTTCAGATAAATTGAGACGAAGGGAGCAATATATAACACATAAAATCCCTGAAGATTCATAAGAAAAAAGACCAAAGTGCACGTTATTATTAATTAAACATTAGACATACTTAGCTAGATATCACAAAGATTAAAATTGGAATTTATCGATATATAAGGAACTAAAAGAACTAAAAGTGCAAACTTCCAAATAAGTAACTAAAAATGACTACATACATATAGTACTTTTTGTGATATTTTCTTCACAACCCTCGAATGCCTCCATACCCTTTCACAATTTTTTTGTCTCTGATACAAAATTTTACTTAACATGCTATTAATACTTAAATAAAGAGTATACTAGTAGCAGCAAACCAATTAAATTGCATAATTTTTATATCAATGATAAAAAAATTAAAAGAATTTATCAGAAAAATAAAATAGAGAGAGATAATGTAATATCACAACTATGAGAGAATCATCAAGTGTTGATGTATGGATAGATCCCTCCACTTTCAATTAGGTGTATCGAGTTCTGGATATAAAAAATCCTAAAAATAGCACTTTTCGATTAATAGACCTTACCCAACATAAATCGTGATTTGTTGGAGCCCCAATGCGGTCTTTCAGATTATCCCTTATTCTTTTTAAAGGGGTCAAATTTACAAAAAAGAAGAAGCAAGAGATAATAATACTTTTAGTCCTTCAATTATTGATAAATTATAATTTTAGTATTTATAATATATGATTAAGCTCATTTAACTTTTAATTTTGTTAAAAATAATTTTTTGATCTATTTATATAAGAAATAAATTATATTTGAACTGTTTTTAGAACTTTATCACTCTTAAATATGAAGTAACAATACAAACTTAAAATAACATATGCGTTAGATAATGTAATATTGTTTACCCTTGACGAAATGATTTATAACTACATAAATTTTTAGGACTTATTCTAGATCACAAATTTTTAAAAACTTTATTTTTCTTTTATACGGTGTGTCTAGTCAAACACCTTATGATAAATTGAAACCAAAGAGCAGTATATAACACATAAAATCTCTGACGATTCATAAGGAAAAAGACCAAATGTGCAAGTTATTATTAATTAAACATTAGATATAGATATCACAAAGATCAAAATTGAAATTTTAATATCTAAGGGACTAAAAGTGCAAACTTCCCAATAAATAAAGTAACTAAGAATGACTACAAAATATTGTACTTATTGTCATATTTTCTTCTTCGAGCTGAAAAAAAACACAACCCTCGAATGCCCCTATACCCTTTCACAAGTTTTCGTCTCTGATACAAAATTTTACATAATAGGCTATTATAAATACAAAGGTATGATCTTTTTCTCTATTCTTCATCTGGGTATGCTTTAATTTGATGAAAAATCTTTAATTTGGCATTGCTGAGTAACTAAAGGTTTTTTTTTTTGTTCTAGTTTGTTGTTCTTGATTTGGGTGTTGTTTTATTAGTTTAAAAGTGAGATAAAATTGTTATTTTTACTGATTTAAGGAAGTGATTATGTTATGTTAAAATGTTTCATCTTTTTTATGTCATTGATTAAGTGTGGATGTATCTAGTGGAATATATTCTATTTTCGCTCTTGCTTTGGTTATTTGTTTATGCCCTTTTTGATTTTGTTGATACTTTGTTATGTTAACTCTGTTTTGGTTTTTCACCATGAGAAAGTGTTTTTTGGATAATTATGGTGTTCGAGCCAGCTTACGTGCACCAGCACAAATATCCAGATAATCTTGTCCACGAGGCTTGAACAAATAGGGAAAACATCACCTAGTGTTTTTGCCTCCGCTGGGATTTGAACCTGAGACCTAAGTGTTCTTAATTCACTCCATTGACCACTAGGCCACACCCTTCGGTCCTTTTAAAAAAGGTTTGTATCGTGTGTTTGAGGGTCGGAAGGTTGTGAACAGCCTGCTAGAAGAAAATGGCGCAGGGGGGGTATTTTGGAAAGTCATCTGGAGACAATGGTAGTAAGTTTTAAGAATTCCTGATGAACATTTAGTTGTTTGTTTCCTGAAATAGGAAATTAGTGCTAGTGCTTTAATCATCCTGATAGGTTAAAGAAAGTTTGCTCCATCATTCTCTTGGCCGGGAAGAAAATGTGGTGATTTGTGCAGCTGTAAAGCTTGTGGAAATATTGAATTATATGAGGAACAACAACTTTATGAAAGAGTTAATTAGAAGCAAAGACAATAAACATTGTTCCTAAAATGGATGTATGAAATTTTTTCTGTATCTTGTGCGGAGCACGCAAGCGCTTATTTGAATTGCTAAAGATGGTAACGTGTAAATTATGGTGGGAGCCCAAATGAGGGTGGAAAGATAAAGGCTAGTAATTGGAAAGTCGTTCTGGAGTCAATTGGTAGTAAGTTTAAGAATTTCTGATGCCATTGAGTTGTTTGTTTCTTCGAAATAGGAAATCAATGCTAGTGCTTTTATCATATTGATAGGTTAAAGAAAGTTTGCTCCATTGCTCTCTTGGGCTTGAAGAAAATGAAGTGGCGGGTTATTAGCTGTAAAGCTTGGAGGGTTTGAGTTATATTAGGATTAACAAATTTATGAAAGGATTAGTTAGAAGCGAAGACCATAAAGTTGTTCCCAAAATATTGATTACGGTAACGTAGCTTTTAGAGACTCTTACTGGATAGGGCGGTAGAGTGGAAGTCTCACTAATAGCTTTTAGTATTAAGCAGGCTGCGACGGTCAGGAATGAATGTTATATTAAACTATTCGCCATTTCATTAGGGTGACACCAATCTCTAAACAGTAGTATGATTGTGAACCGGAAGATCTTTTCAAGATCTTCGAACATATTTGAGGGTTCAATCTTACTACTGTAACTTCGGCAACATACAAGATGAGACCTTACCATTATGGAGCGGCTTTTTGCATTGTTCTGTTTAATCGTAATCAAAGATGTTTTCTGGTCTCGTTTCTTTTATGATAAAAAAAAAGAACCTAATGGATCGAACTCATATGATGTACCTGGTCGTTTAAACTAGATCTTTGGATGCATCAGAATCTTTCAGTATTCTTGTGCAGAGCATGCAAGCTCTTTCATGAATTGCTAGAGATGGTACAGTGGAAATTACGGTTGGATATTGATAGGACTAAAACTTGGTCTAGATCTTCTGCATCATTATTTTTTTTGCACGTCTTTCAACTCTTTACGCTTCGAGATGCAATTGTTGCTCCAAATGGAAATAGAATAATATTAAAAGGAGTATACCAACACAAGATCTTCTAAATTTTGAGATGGAAATTCGTAAATACATCTCCTCTATTTGATTGCTTGTTCTATTTGAAATCACTCGGAAAGAATAAGAAAAAGGACAAAAAGACCTCCTGCTTAAAAGCCTAAAAGCCTTCCTGATTCTGTTTATGGGGAAAAGAAATCTTTAAAGAATTTCTAATTAAAGAAGATATAGAGTAATTAATTAATTTAGAGTTCCCCGTCTTTAGAGAAAAAGACAAGAGAATTTGTGTAAGAGTAATATATAGTTAGAAGGTTCTACTAACTAAATAAAATGGAAATAAGTATAATCGGATTCCAGTCGATGAATCTTGCAATGAGATACGCCCTACGGTAAACGAACAAACAAAGCAAACTAGGCGGTTCGATGAAGAAGATTTTCCACCAAAAGTGGGATCGTCTTGCTTCCTTTTCAGGTTAATAAATATGTTTAATCTCTCTAGCTCTGCGAGGGACTTTCTTTGGGAAAACAACCTTGGTAGTCTTCTTACTAATAGTTAGAGGCATTAGCTTCAGATTTTAATTGGACTTTGATTATTTAGAGGAAAGGCACGAGCACTAAGAGCAATGCATGGTCCTTAATTTATATTGGCATGAATATTGGTTAGTGTAGATATAAATCTATTAGCATAGACCAAGGGTGTGGCCTAGTGATCAATAAAGTGGGTTGAGAACCATGAGGTCTCAGGTTCAAATCTCAACGGAGGAAAAAACACTAGGTGATTTCTTTTCATTTGTCCTAGCCTTGGTGGACAGAGTTACCGGGGACTTATTGCGGGTGGGAGGTGGCAGGTTTTCCGTGGAATTAGTCGAAGTGCGCGCAAGTTGGCTCAGACATCCGTTAGCATAGCCAGCTAAACATGGTGCAACCTGTTGACTTTTATCTCGGTGCATCTTGTCAAAGTGTAGCTATGTAAGTAGGTTCAAGTTTTCCAAGGATTCCTGATGCCGTTATTATTTATTTAATTTTAGTGATGCGATTCCAATAGGTGAGAGGTCAAAAAGGAGGATGATGGTTGTGAAATATAAAATATATGGAGCAAAACAAAGGTAGGGTAAGGTCTGCGTATATTCTACCCTCCCTAAACCCATTTGTGGGATTACGCTGAGTATGTTGTTGGAGCAAAACATTTTTCTTCGATAAACTACAATCGCAAAAGTGGAGACCTTCTATTTTCAGCTATTTTTTGGGAGACTAAGGGAGTGCTTCGTGCTTTAAATTGTTGGTTTTCACCTAAGAAATTGCTCTTAAATCCACCTGGATTTTATTTTAAAAAAAAATCAGAAAAATAATTTTAAAGTCTATATTTTCATTTTTGTTAGCCAAAAAAGGTATATTTGAGCCATTTGCGTAATGTCATGGGTATACATTGGCTACTTCTTTAACGAAGGGTATATTTGCTCAAAATAATGTAGTATAGGGGTATGTTTGAACTAGAGATGGCAGTGGATCCTAGACCCGGTCCGGATCTGGTGGATCCAGATCCGTTTTATAGATCCGTATCCGGTCCAGATCTGGATCTGGATTTGGATCTTGTATTTGAGATCCGTATCCGGTCCAGATCCGACCCGTGGATCCGTTTTTTATTAAATATATTCATAACCTAGAATGTAATTTTATAAGTATTTTCTTAAAATTGCTAAGCACGTCCTTGCAAGTTTAATTCTCAAAACAAGTTTAATTTATCCCTGCGTTAACTCAAAAACCAAAAAATAAAGAGGTAACTTCGATAATAAAATCAATGTTATATTAGTAAATGACTAACATCTCCATAGACAAGTAGTTAAAATTATATTCGCTTCATTTGTGAAGATTCCAAGCACATGCAAGTTCTGCATTGTGGAAATACTAGTCAGCATTTTCCACAACTATTGTCATTGTCCAACATTTTCAATTAATAGCTCACAATCAAAACGAGACAACGAACAAAATATCTCATATGAACATTTCAAAATTGAAACACAGTAAACTGTTAGCTAAGTAAAAATCGTTTGTCAATTCAAAAAAAAATTCTTAGCAAGACAATTTTTTTTACATGTGGATCCAGATCCGATCCGTGGATCCAGGTCCGATCCGTGGATCCGATGGATCCGGATTTGAATATGATTTTTATGGACCCGATGAATCTGGATCCGGATCTGGATTCAGGTATAAAAAACGAATCTGGATCTGGATCTAGTAGGATCCGGTCCAGATCTGATCCGTTGCCATCCCTAGTTTGAACCTTTTCCCTTCTATTAATGAGTTTGTTCGTTTGCTTCGGAAGGGTGAAGCTAGAGCTAATAGTCTTGGGAATACTGATGTAACATAAATCCAATGCTCACAAGCTAGAAAAATCTAAAGAACAACTTTTTAAACTATGTGTCTTACAGCTTACAGTAGATGCCCTATTCAATTTTCATCTACCAAAACCGTTTTGCTATGTGTTAATTTGCTTACTTCTTCCTCTAAACTGGATACAATCTTTTCGGCTTTTGCTCCTGTAGTTCTTCTCATTGTGTATATATGCTAGCAAGCTGCTGAAATTCCTTCGTCACTTTTGGCTCCTCACTACTTGTAATCCTGAAAGAGTCGCCAAGTGACTGTGCATCTGTCTTCTTCTCTTCCTCAACAAAAATTTCAATGTGGTTTTGGAGAAACCACATTGTTTTTGGAATAACTAATCTTTTGACTGGTTCTCCATCACTTAGCTGCAACTTCTGCACGCCTGCCTAGTCATGCTTGTTTCTGTTCTGAAGTGGTTAAGTTGGAATGAAACACTTAACTGGTGTGTGGTTAATAGTACAACTAGAGTTAGCACCCGAGGGTGTGGTCTAGTGGTCAATGAAGTAGGTTGATAAACATGAGGTATCATGTTGACTTCCCTGTGGAGGCAAAAAACCAAGGTGATTTCTTTCCATTGTCCAAAGCCTTGTGGACAAAGTTACCCGGTGCTTGTGCTTGTGGGCGTAGCAGGTACCTCGTGGAATTAGTCGAGGTGCGCACAATTTGGCCTAGGGACCACCATTGATCCATTATCAATAAAACAAAAATTAGTACAACTATTTCTAAAAGATGAATGTTTTAGTTTTAGTTCTAATTACCCTCTGTTAAAAGGTTAAACTGCCGTTTTATGATCTCGATTTTAGCATTGCCTACAAACAACATACCCAGTGTAATCCCACAAGTGGGGTCTGGGGAGGGTAGGATGTACGCAGACCTTACCTCTATCTTTGCGGGGTAGAGAGGTTGTCTCCGATAGACCCTCGGCTCAAAAGAAATGTAATCAATGCAGAGTTGCATGTAAAATAAGGCAGCAAAATATCAAGATACAAAACAAATGGTACGACATAGTAATACACACATAAAGACGTGATACCAAAATACTACAACTAAGTAGCATTGCTTAACTTTTATGATTCATAGTCGAAACTTAAGCTCATAGTTTATTAATATTCTCTCTAAAGCAGGTAAATACTTGCTAATCATTGAAACCTGAAAACAGGTATTGGCCCTTTTTAGTTCTGGGGCCTAGTGAATAGATGGCTTCCAGAAGACAAGTACCAGCACCATATGGACGGTCACTACAAGCTCCAGGAATGGTGCTTCATGAAGAATTGCAAGCTGGCTGCCACCGGGACAACAGATTGCCTGCAGAGCTAGAACAACTTGCTGGAGACAATCATCAGTTGGCAGCTACATATGTTGCCTTAAAGCAGGATCTTTCTGCTGCTCATCGAGAAGTAGAGAAACTCAAAGAACACATAAGAAGTAGTCAAACGGAAAGTGACATCCAGATCCGGTTGTTGCTTGACAAGATCGCAAAGATGGATAAGGTGGACCTTAGAAGTGTTGAGAGTTCGAGGAAGGATGTGGAAGAGGCCCATTTGGAGGCACGAAGCTTGGTAACAGCTAATATGGAACTAAGCGGAAAAATACATCACGTTATGCAGGAATTGGAAAAAGCTCGTGCAGATGTCAAGAGGCTACCTGAGATGCATGCTGAACTTAAGTCCTTAAAGAAAGAACACCAGAAGCTGTGGTAAGTCAAAGCATATCCTTTTTACTTCTATTTACATAATTGTCTTGACTTGCTTTTTAGGTGGAAGCATGAACAAATTCCTTACCCATTAATTACCCTTGAAAGAGTTTCCCCTACCTGTTACCCTTGAAAGGGCTTGGTTAATTTGTCGGTGAAGTGTCTGGCTATATATCAATTAACTCTGCCTCAATTTCAAACATCGTGGGGGTTGGCTTTACAAATTCTTTGTATTCATGTTGCTCTATTTAGACACATTTAATTCCAATATTAAATATTTTATCTTTTTAAGACTATTTAGGGGTTCTGTAAAACTAGACGTTCTCCAAATCTTACACTTACTCCTATTGAATGTACAAGTTTCTAACTCGAATAAAAGGACCCGTGGCAAACACCGGATCTAATGTGAGTGCAACAGCAATAACTAAACCTTTATGATTAGCTATTATTGCTTTTATGAACCCTTTGTTTCTTTATGTTTGCTCTTAACCAAGTCAGCAACGATTTCGAGAGATTATAGGCCCTTTGAGATAACTCTCTCTATGATATTTTAGGTCCACCTTGTAATGTTTTATCAGACTCGGTTTCACCTTTGCACATGGAGGTCTATGAAAGACCGTCAAACCTTCTTCAAATGACTTTATCTCATTTTATCTTCTAAATGCACTACTTGTACAGTTTGTTCTCTAATCTTTACCAATCTTGTATGATCAATAACCATCTTAGCATTCACATTTCTAGGTTTATTGTTATGTCAAACGTCCAAAATCCACTTAAATATAATATTGCTTGGAATTGTTAGGGTATACGATTTGGACCCTGTTATGTTGACAAGATGCTGTTTGAAGCAAAATGGGGTTTTCCTCCCTTGTTAACATTTGGATGATTCATGGATGGGAGACATGCCCTAAGCAACTTGCATTATTTTAGGTTGTCCATTTACTTGGCATGTTATTACATGTATGATAAGCTCAATCGAATAGTTGCTGCCCAGACAGATAAACATAGATTAGTATCACTTTTGTGCTTATCGGTACATATCTTTGGCATATTTTTAGAAAAAAATGACAAAAATTGGATAATGGGCCCTCCCTATACCCTTCTCCACATAAATACCCGACTTTTTCTATAGCAGGGTTCGAACTCATGACATGCGCCTAACCCACACATCACATGCTACGCTCTTACCACTAGACCAAAGCCTTGGGGGCTCTTACCACTAGACCAAAGCCTTGGGGGCAACATATCTTTGGCTTATTTGATGCAGTTTTTATTCAAGACGAGATTCTTTTTCGTGCCATGTTTATGCAACTCTTGGGGTCCAAGGGAGGACTATCTTGCTTGTAAACCCTCTACATTCCGTAATTATGATTGTTTTAGTTTGTTGGAACATGCAGTAAGACCTTCCAGTATGAAAAAGGTCTAAACATAGAGAAAGTTGAGCAAATGAAACTTATGGAGAAAGACTTGATTGGCATGGCTAACGAAGTGGAGAGATTGCGTGCTGAGGTGTTAATTGCTGAGAAAAGAGCTCAAGGTAATCAGCATGCTAGTTTTCGCCACATCAAATGTATGCTAGTTTTGGTCTCCTATTCTGTAACTATTGCTCATAACACTTACTGAGAGTATTTACATGTTCCGTAGGTTTTGATCCTTATGGTCGCCCCCACATGAATTCAGATCCCATGTATCCCGCTCCTCCTATGCACCATCTAGATGGTTATGAGAGACCTCATATCCCAGGGGCTCTTGGCGCTATGGGAGAGGGAACATATCCATATGGAAGTAGCGTGGGTGCAAGTGCTCAGGGCGGAGCGGGAACTCCACCTGGCAATGTTGCTGCATGGGGAGGAAGTCATGATGCTCCATAAGCCAGGAGCTGAATTTTCTTGCTATCTGTAGTTTTGGTCTGCTTGCCTAAGTTGAATCTTTGAGATGTCAACCGGTTTTTGCATCCGTGGAACTTTAATCCAAATTTACTAACGCGATTCTTTTCGTGTTCAACTTAAAGAGGCTTTTTGCATCTCTAATGTAAGATTTGCAGGGCTGAAGCAGTAGTTTCATGAGACTATATAATTGTACATTTCATAGTCATTATGATGTCACTCCTTTTGTTCTCATACTTAAAGCCTTTAGAGGAGTTGTATGGAATTAATGTTCATTGTTTTATGGACAAACAGATAGATAGGCAATATGCAGTTGGATTCTGATTCACTTGCTTTCAAAACTTATTTTGCAAAGTAATTTTCTTTTATAATCGGTGGTTAAGCTATCTATGGTGAAGGGGTTCAATTGAATCCCCTGGAACATGTTACTGGCTTACTGCATAATATATAGGTAAACTTTTTGTATGTATACATGTCTCTAATTTTTTTGTTATTCCAAAATAGTCTTCCTAAAATATAATTTTTAATTATCCCTCTATTTTATTTCTGTTATTTGTCCTTGGTTTATGTAAAACTATTTTTAAATGTATATTTTTTGTAAATAGTATTAAAGATATTTCAATCATTTTAACAAAAAGTTACTTATATCAAACATACTGACGGTTTATTATCGGATTTCATTTCAATCCAAAATCCAAATACATAATTACTCAAATGAGTTTTATAGTTGTTCACGAAAAAAGAAGTCCACCAAACCGTTGGTCAATTTTGACTGTCGAAGAAATACGATGTCTATTTCTAAAGTCAAGAGGAGTAGTAGATTTTAATCTAAAGTCGAGGTGGCAACATTAAACTTTAGTTAACATGTTTTGAATTAATTATCAAAAAGACATAAACCACCTATAAATTTGTAGAATATTTTCATTTATGCTTTTATTTTTCTGTGGGTCATACAAATTACTATAAAAGTTGATTTATTTAAATTCGATCGAGAATTTGTGTAAGGTAAGCCAACCGAACAATTGAGTAATTGAACCAACATAATGAAAACGCTAGTAAAAGGGTAGTCCTAGAGTCAGATTCGGCCAAATAAATAGAATGACAAGCTTTATTGCCATCGAAAATTCATCGATTTGAAAGTCAATCTTGAGATATTGAGATTATTTTTCTCTGAGTGAAAAATATATAAATATAATTTTTTATAACATGTGTTTTCTAAAATATATAATTTGTACCTTTTCTTATTTTCTTTAGGGGAAAGAACGCCTATGTCCCCTCAAACCAAACTAATTACATGTTCATACCCTCAGAAAAAATTGAACTATTTATCCGAAATGTCCCAATTATGATATCAATATATTATATAAATATACTGAGATGATATCATGAAAGATTACTTCAGTCATTCTCTTAGTCCTCCATGATATCTTCATGGTATATAAATATACTGAGATAATATCATGGATAATCATGTTCGTTTATTCAAAAAATACACATTTTTTTGATTTTTTTTATGATAGCATTGTCTTATATACATATATTGTGATGTTATCATGGAGGTAGGATCATGATACCAGATATATAAATATACTGAAATGGTATCACGGAGAACTGTTTCAGTCCTTCTGTTCTTAGCATTCTATGATACCATTATGATATATAAATATATTGTCGATGATATCACGAAAAAAGGCTTTTGGACGAGGGGTATGTCTAGGGATGACAACAGATCGGATCTGGACCGGATCCTACTAGATCCAGATCCAGATCCATTTTTATACTTGAATCCAGATTCGGATCCAGATCCATCGGTCCATAAAAATCGTATCCAAATCCGGATCCATCGGATCTACCGGGTCCACGGATCGGATCTGGATCCACATGTAAAAAAAATTGCCTTGCTAAGATTTTTTTTTAAACTGACAAACGATTTTTATTTAGCTAACAGTTTACTGTGTTTCAATTTTGAAATGTTTATATGAGATATTTTGTTCGTTGTCTCATTTTGATTGTGAGCTATTAATTAAAAACGTTGGACAATGACAATAGTTATGGAAAATGCTGACTAGTATTTCCACAATGCAGAACTTGCATGTGCTTGGAATCTTCACAAATGAAGTGAATATAATTTTAACTACTTGTCTATGGAGATGTTAGTCATTCACTAATATAACATTGATTTTATTATCGAAGTTACCTCTTTATTTTTGGGTTTTTGAGTTAACGCGGGGATAAATTAAACTTGCTTTGATGTGCTTAACAATTTTAAGAAAATACTTATAAAATTACATTCTAGAATATGAATATATTTAATAAAAAACGGATCCACGGGTCGGATCTGGACCGGATACGGATCTCAAATACAAGATCCAGATCCAGATCCGATCCGTCAGAAATGGATCCGGGTCCGATCCGTATCCGTCGGGTCCAAATTTTGAAGATCCATATCCTATAAAACGGATCTGGATCCACCGGATCCGGACCGGGTCCAGGATCCATTGCCATCTCTAGGTATGTCGGGTAAATAGTTTTGAGAGAGGGGATATGGCAAGTAATTAGTTTAGAAGGGTGGGGCGGATAATTATTTTGTTTTTTTTGGGTATTTCCGTTAGTTTGCTTTGCCTTTTCTTTATCCCATTTTCAAGACATAGAAATTAGCAATAAATATTAAAATATTGGTCAAAGAAATAAAAAACAAACACAAAAAGAATAAAAAAAACAAGAAAGAAGAAAAGAATTTGGACAAAGGTTGAAATAAAATAAAAATAACACAATCAGAATTGGTAAACAAAGGAACCGGATCCAAGATTATTATAAAGTTATAAACTTATAATAATAATCAACTTACTAATCTTTCTTTTTTCATTTCAATAATCTTTGAAGCATCTTCTCTCATTGCTGTCACTTTGATTTGCATCAACCATGGCTGACGAGGTAACACAAATTTTTTACAAGAAAACACAAACCCTAGTTATATTTTGTTTTAATCATCTATTGGTTCCTTTATTAACTTTTATTTATTCATGGATTTCAAAAGATTATAATTTTTATATGATAAAGAGTAAATATAAAAGAACAGATTTTTTAAAAGAAAATTTCTGTAGTTTTAGTTTCTTGGTGATCTGTACAGCTTTTCTGTAGAACCCATGTTACTGGTGTTGTGATTGATGTGTGTGTGTGTGTGTGTATATATATATATATATATAGAGAGAGAGAGAGAGAGAGATGTGTGCAGGGCTTGCCTAGGGTATGATTTACGGGCTATTACATAGGAGTTCCCTGTGCGCACCAAAGGGTAGCGGTTCCCCTGTCATAAAAAAAATGTATTGATTTTTTTTTTTGTAGAAGGTGAGTTTTTGGTTTTAGTGAAAGAATTGTTTGTTAGAGGTTATTGGTTTAATGGGGCTGTGGATAAATATGCAAATTGATATCTGGGAAGGTGTAATTGTTTGTTCTAAGCCTTTTTCATGTGAGAAAATAGATAAAGAAATAAAACAAGAAGGGGAAAAAAGTTGAAGAATTTGGATGAATAGGTTGTATTGGATTCAACTAGAATGTTAAATTTTCAGTGAGATGGTGATATATGATAGAGTAAATATAGAAGAACAGATCTTTTTAGAAAATTTCTGTAGTTTTTTGGACATTTTTCATAGAAATATAGGAGCTAAACCAGTGTTTGACTAAACAGTTTTCTGTAGAACCCATGTTGTTGGTTGTTGTGGTCGATGTAGATTTGCTTAGAATAAATATGTATAGATGTGGGATTTTTTTTTGTTTTTGTGTATAAGGTGAGTTTTTGGTTTTAGTCAAAGAATTGTTTGTAGAGGTTATTGGTTTTATGGGTTGTGGATGAATATGAAAGTTGGTGTATGAAAAGGTGTAAAGTTGAAGTCTTTGATCTAAGCCTTTTCTTGAGAAATAAATAAAGAACTAAAACATGAAGGCGAAAAATTTGAGGAATTTGGATGAATAGGTTGTATAATTAAAGGATTTGGGTATTGGATGAATAGGTCGTATAACTAAAACAGAGAATTTTTAGTGGTTTTGTGAAATAGTACTAAGATTTAGCAGCATTTAGATTGATGTTTTGAGGTTTGAGGTCTCATCTCCAGCTTAAATGAGTTATTGAAATTGTTACCTTGTAGCGCATAAGGTTCAAGTAATTTACTTTTGTACTGAGATGGTGATATATGATAGAGTAAATATAAAAATAAAACAGATTTTAAAGAAATTTTCTGTAGTTTCTTCGGGGATCTGTACAGCTTTTCTATAGAATCCATGTTCCTAGTTGTGGTTGATGTGTATTTGCTCATATAACTGTGTATAGATGTGGGAATTTTTTCTTTTGTGTATAAGGTGAGTTTTTAGCTTTTAGTCAGAATTGTTTGTAGAGGTTATTGGTTTTATGGGTTGTGGATGAATATGAAAGTTGGTGTGTGGAAAAGTGTAAAGTCCAAGTCTTTGATCTAAGCGTTCTCATGTGACAAATAAATAAAGAACCAAAATGAGAAGGGGAAAAAAGTTGACGAATTTGGATGAATAGGTTGTATAATTAAAGGATTTAGGTATTGGGTTCAACTAGATTGTTGAATGGTGATCGAAAGAAGAGAATTTTTAGCGGTTTTTGTGAAGTAGTACTAAGATATAGCAGCAATCTAGCTAGCTGTTTGAGGTTTGAGGTTCCTCTCATCTCTAGATTAAAATGAGTTCTAGAAGTTGTTAGTTTGTTGCCTATTAGCTTCAAGTAGTTCACTGATGGGGTGAATTAGTTTGGGGGGAAAAGAAGGCTAACAAAATGATGACTGGATGTGATGTTTTCAGCATCGCAGTAAACATTTTTTTTTTTGTTTTGGACTGTTTTCTTATCTGATTCCTTCCCAAATAATGTGATTATGTTTACATGTTACATTGAGTTTCTTGATTAGATTTTGAGGTTGGTATAAATATTTTGGTTTTTGGCGTGAGTTATATTTCTGTTTCAGAAATTTACTTAATACAGCTCGTACTAGATCTGCTTCTGATTGAAGCTGTAAATTGTATATAGCTGTTTCTGCATATTCTAGTGTTAAGAGAACTTCAGTTTTAGAATATAGAAACCTTCATCACTCTTGTTGTATTCAATACTCCCTCTGTCCCAATTCATGTGGTGATCTTTTACCGAGTACGGAGTTTAAGGAAGAAAGAAAGATTTTTGAAGCTTTTGGTTTAAAACAAGCCATATGTATTTGTGTCACTATAAATCATCTCATTGAGGGTAAAATGAGAAGTTTATAATTAGGCGGAATATATCGACAACCCCTCAAACCTGCTAGTAAATTTCATTTAGACACTCGAACTACATCATGTTCCGATTGAGCACCTAAATACATGATAAAATGTTCCTATTAAACACTTTCGACTCAAAATTTTGGAAAAACTTGTGCGCGCGTTCTCAAGCGTCCATTACGTAGATAAGTTAAACACTTCAAATGTGTCACCTAATTTATTTATACGCATTAGCATCGATAAGCCGTAAAACCCCAAGCATGCTCCAATTGGGATGGAGGGAGTACTACATTGATATAAGGTAAAAGCAAATTGTAACTAAAAATGGAAGATAAGTACCCGCAAGGGTGACTCAGTTGGTTGAGCATGGGGCTTCCTTAATGGAGGTCTCAGGTTCGATACCACTTGCCTACGATAGCAGGGGATTTTCCTTTTGGGTCAAGCTCGTCGCACGGGCTTACCTAGTGCGGATTATCTCTCTTCTGTGGTTTGTGGCTATTGCACAAGAGCGGGGTTTACCCCGTGTGCACCCGAAGGGTAGTGGATGTGGGTTCCTTGTCATAAAAAAGAAATGGAAGATAAGTGGCAATGATCTCTCTTTTTAAGGTGTTTAAGATTTTCTGTTGCTTCACGAATGGATTTACTTCACTTGGATTATTTTTGGTACTTGTTACTCATGTTCTATTTTTGCCGTCTCCTCTGTGTGCCTTTCAGATTGAACTTAAGACTGCTCCAGCTGATTTCCGGTTCCCAACAACCAATCAAACAAGGCACTGTTTCACACGCTACGTTGAGTTTCATAGGTAAACTCCCATGGATTTTTTACACAGTTTGGTGCTTCAGACTTTCGCTCTCTTGCTTGTGTAAGCATGGCATTTAATGGATTGAGAATCCTTTAGAAGACTAGGGAATTTATCTTTATATCTTCTCTGAAAGAGAACAATGAATTTAAATCATCTGCTAAACTAGGGGCTGTTCTCTCAATAGTGAAATGCTGCTATAGACTGTTTGAAGTTCTGCTTAATGCATGTCTTTTCCCCTGTGAAACAATATTGTTAAATTTATGACGAGGCAAATTATGTAAACGTACTTTTCATCCCCCCCCCCCCCCTCCCACCTACCAACCAAAAACAAATGTGTGGAGATGAAATGGTGGATTTAAATAGTACTCCCTCCATCCCAATTTATATGACACTCTTTCCTTTTTAGTCAGTCCCATAAAGAATGACACCTTTCTATATTTAGTAACAATTCAACTTTAAATTTACATTTATACCCTTAATGAAATGATTTCTAACCACACAAATTTCTATGGATTGTTTTAGACCACAAGTTTCAAAAGACATTATTTCTTAAACTTTGTGGAAAGTCAAAGACCTTCACATACAATGGGACGGAGGGAGTACCAGTTTAAAAAAAAAGAGATGAAATGGAGGATTTATAGCATGTTTGGCCAAGCTTTTAAAATCAACTTATTTTGAAAAGTGCTATTCAAAAAAGAACTTTTTATGAGAAGCAGTTTGTGTTTGGCTAATCAAGTTGAAAAGCACTTTTGAGTAGCAATTAGTGTTTGACCAAGTTTTTAGTAAGTGTTTCTAAGTATATTTTCTCAAAAGTGCTTTTCAAAAAAAAGTACTTTAAGCTACTTTTTCGGCTAATAAAAAACAACTTCTCCTTTTACTCAAAAGCACTTTTTCTTCTCCTAAAAGTCTGGCCAAACGCCTCAAGTTTGAAAAAAAAACACTTTTTATTGAAATAATAGCACTTTTGACCTTGGAGAAGCTTGGCCAAACAGGCTATTAGTCACAGGGTGGAATTGGTTCGAGACGTGATGAAGTCTATTAATCTATATGCATCCAATCTTTTTGAAAAAAGGATAAAAAAAAATTGTCGGCCCAATATATGTGGTCAGCTTTTAGAAGATCGTTTAACTTGATGCTACTTTTTCTAACCTTGTGAGCTGGTTAAGCTCGAACTGTCTTGCAATATGTGGATCATCTGAAGCTGTTGTTTTGAGGCTTAATCATTTTCGTCGTTTTTTCTTTACTAACTCTTACTTCTTCACAAATTTCAGGTGTGTTACTGCAAAGGGTGATGAAGCTGCTGATTGTGACAAATTCGCAAAATACTACCATGCACTTTGCCCTGGTGAATGGGTGAGTCATATGCTTATTAACTTTGATTTTGTGTTGGGCCATTGTTTATCGCTTTGCCTTTTCTCATTATTTCTTCTTCCCTTCCCTTCCCTTCCCTTCCTTGAGTTTTTTTATTCAAACTGATCAAGATGGTTACTGGAGCTTTACTTGCTTTTGAAAACTTTACAGAAGTTTAAGCCATAATTTGAGATGATAGGGGATTTCTATATAGTCAATGTACTTTGTGAATTTGCCTAGCATGATCCTTGTGCCGGGATGCTCTGACCCACTAAAGTACTTATCCTTAACCATTCAAATAGGACATCAGGATATGTTAAATATTTTGTTCATTCAGCACATATGTATGGTGGTCTAAACCGTCTTTTTCCAATTTGAAACCCAAAAATAGTTATCTTCAGTGTAAAATTGCAAGGATCTTTTTTTATTTATTTAAATGTTTTTATTACATAGGGGGTAGGGAAGGGGAAATGGGGGAGGGGATTACAAGGTGGGGAATCGAACCCTCACCAACAAGGTGAAAGTTCAGGTAGCCAACCAACTGAGCTACTAAGATTCAATGGAGGAACAATATCACCATTTTTGTTCAATAAGATACCAAAGTTCCCCAAATTGCAAGGATCTGACTTCTGCATTCAGTTCTTATTACGTTTTTCTTCTCTCATGCTTTCAGCTAGTGCCATTAAGGTGAATTGTATTATGGCCCACAAGATTGACGTAAATTTGGCCTAAACCTAATTTCTAAAAGAGGTGCCTAGTGTTGAGCAGTTTGTTGAATGCCTACCACATTCCTCCGTCTTTTCTTCATGTGGGAGAAAGACTAGGTGATTAAGTGTGTCATGAATCCTACTTGAATACATCCTATCCTTGCTCATGGCATGCTAAAGTCCACACTATTACTATTAGATTGCATGTTATGTATCTCCTCTTTTGGACCTAGCATAGTTTCGTGCATTTGTCAATCAAGTTTGTGGATATGTCTGGGTGGTGTTCACAAGTATTGCCTCCAGAATATAAAGAAGTAAATACACGAAGAAGCCAAGGGGATTCAACATCTACCATATACATAAAAAATGATTTGGACCTTGCATACATTGTTAACTAATTACTTCCTCCATTTCAATTTATGTATCTTACTTTCTTTTGAGTCTCTTTAAAAAAATGCATCTTTCTATATTTTAGTGTTGTCAATATACTATTCTCGTTTTCCCTCTATGACCACTTCTGTATAAGATGTGGCATGTTTAAGATCCCAAGATTCAAATGGTACTTGTGTATGTTATAGACACTTTTAGTTTAAGGCTACAAGATTCAAAAGTCTTCCTTACATCCTTAAAACTCCATGTCTAACCAAATTAAGCACATGAAATTAAATGGAGTACAATTTACATGATAATCTACTGTCTGTAACTGTAATTGATTACTTATTCACTGCACAACTATAAAATAATAGAAAATCCAGAAATGAACATGCTCTATTATCCCGTTTTTTATAATTTTAATAATAGTAGTGTCTGGACCATCTAACGGTTACATGCATCCTCCACCAGTATAGGTACCAGGTAAGTTGCTCACCAAGGCTGAGATAGACGAGAACAAAACATGTAGCTTTTGTCTCTATGGGATTAGAACCCCTACTCTCCCGTGGTCTTCTTTTCAACTTCATCAACCATAATTAGACCACACTCGCGGGTGCCATTTCAAGTGTCTAGTTTGATTGACTGGGTATTCGTATAAAGCAAAGAGTTAAATTTTCTTCTTTTAAAGAAGTAAAAATGATAGCGCCCCTTTTTCCTTCACGGGAGAATCAAACGAATTCTTCGAGCTAGAGAGAATTTTGGAGATTTACAAAGCTCTCCTTCAAATATCCCATAAATAAAGGTAGGTCGGAATTGGTGAAAGAAGGACTTTAGACTTTCGGAATAAGGGCAATGAAAGTGGAATTCAAACTTAGGGCTTAACAGCGCCTTCAACAAAGAAATTGTGAACCGCCCTGACCAAGTCGATTTATTGTAGTTGAATATAAGAGTTCTGAAATCTGAAGTGGAGATCAGTTTGTAGCTCCAATATTTTTTTTGAACTTCTGTTAGTACATGAACGAGTCCTTTACTTTCCTTGGTAATAAGACATACCTGAAATGAGTTGAAGAATTGGGAGGGGGCAAAAGAACTTCTCTAATGTAACTGAACACATAGGCGTAGTTATTTCCAAACTTGATATTCTTTTCTCCTTTTTTGTCTAGGTGGACTATTGTCTTGTATTGCATCTCAACCATAAATGCTGTTTTTTTCCTTTGCAAAAACTTTGATTTTCAATTGTTTTAACCAAACGCCACTTAAAAATTTGTTTTAGGAAAATTAAGGATTCTCTAAAACTAGAAGTTTCATAAATCTCACTATTGTCCATGCATGGACGAACAACCCTCTTAAGTTTAAAAGGACTCCTAATAAACGATATTAGATTTGATGCAAGTGTGACAACAATGTCCGAGTCTTAATCCCAACTAGTTGGTAATCGCCAATTTGTGTCCCCTGCTTCTATTCTGTTCTGTATTTTAGCTAAGTGAAAGGATTTAAGATGCAATGATTTTATTCCTATAGTTTTTCACTAAGTACTGTATATATCATAGCCTATGCTTTCATTAGTCCTTGGTACTTGCAGTTGTTTCACTTTGACTGGTTACGACAAAGTAGTTCTCTCCATATGCCTGATTCCTGAACTCCTGTGATCGGGGACAGAGCCAGAATTTTGAGTTTGTCAATTTTGTAATACAAGTTCAGGGTTTTGACTGAAGGTACTGGGTCTGCTGAACCCTTGGCTTTCTCTCTGGCTCCGCCTTTGCTGTTAATCTGATCAATGTTGTTATACTTCGAGCTCCCTCTTGTTTCAACGTTAAACTTGGCTAAAATCTATTGCTGGTTTTGTCGTATTATTCTTTTTTTAAGTCGAAAAACGGCTTCCTTTACCTTTTGTCAGCACGGATATCATATTTTCTTAATTCGCCTGGTTTCTTCAGGTTGAGAGGTGGAACGAGCAGAGGGAGAACGGGACTTTCCCAGGCCCTCTTTAATTAAAACCATCAGATTTGCAGCATCCTTTTGGTTATTATAAAGCATTTGTTTGCATTGATGTTCTTGTTTGAATTGTCAAGGGATCAATAAGGAAAACTTCTTTCTACTTGTTATTACTTGAAATTTGAAAAGCCTTGGAGCTTAATACATTTTTCTCAGTTTTTGTTTCTTGGATATTTATTCTAATTCAAATGGTTAAAGACATTTATTAAATTTTAATTAAGCATGTGTCCATTATTTAAAAGGGAATCTCATATACCAAATTATTACTGTATTAAAATAGTTCAAGAAGAGAACTGGAATATAAGATTAATGAATTGTTATTCAAACTCAACTTTCTCTTTTACCATTCTTGTCATTACAAAAATGAAATGTCAACCGGTACCTGTTCAACATAATTATTTTCTTGATTTACTTATCATTTAAAGTACGGGTAAGTTAATCCGATTTATAAACGAAAATGATATGACCTTATTAATCAATTGATATACGATGAAATTTAATTTATTATAAAAAAATAGTACATTAGATTTTGGTTAACTTGGTGAGTTTTATGACTTTTGTGTGTATAATTCTATTTAAATAGTCTATTTTCTAATTATAAGAAAATTAGCGTTCTCTCATTATTACGAATACATCTATTTAAATGACATATTTTAAATAATTAAATTAATTCATATTAAAATATTACCTTTAGGAATGTCTCTTTCTAATTTAGATATCATAGTGAATTAGATTAATTATAAGCAACTACTATTGATAATTCTTTGTTTCAGCAAGATATTTCATACTACAAGAAAGTATAGAATTGATAACAAAACTTTAGCAACAATAAATATATTGTTGCTAAAAACGTAAATGACAACAAAAATTTATATTTTATTGTTAAAAAAGGTAAATGAAAAAAAAAAACTTGTTGCGAAAGCTTTTCGCATAGAAAGTTATTGCAACGGCATGCAACAATTTTTGTTGTTGCAAAAAATAGTTTTGGCAACAACATCCAACATATGAAAACAAAAAATGTTGTTAGTAAATGTCTTTCTTCTTGTAGTGATCAGTCGCATATACCTTCTTAGTAGTTAGATATTACAAGAAGCACTTTGCTATTTTTTCATCTCAATCACTGAATGGAAGGACTTAACAAGAAGAATCTTGTTAGGTTTAGATGCGTTAATTTGACATAAATTTTGTGTTAGGTTGTGTCGTGATTATGTCAGTTCATTTTGGGTTGTGTTAAAATTTTATGTGGACCAAATAAAGCCACATGTTTAATTAAAATTTAATAAATGTCATATAATTATGCTCTTAATGGAGGAAAAATTTTAAGCTTAAAAATAATGTTAGGGTCAAATTTAACCCAATATGTGGAAGAAGAGGTATTTTTAGCCATTTCTAATATGTTAAGAGCATTTTTTTTTATCCCAATAGGTGAAAGGAGGGGCAAATTTAATTCAATAGGTGGAAGAAGGGCATTTTAAAACCATTTATAATATGTTAAGGGCATTTTTTTATCCTTTTACGTAAATAAAACATTATACAACACATCTTTCTTCTCCTTGATGTCTTGGTCAAATCCAGACCAATAATAAATGTATTTTAAAGTAGTTTGGTACATGGTATAAGGTGGGATATCCCACAATAAAGCTTAAAGTTAAATTTATATTGTGTTTGGTTGACGGTATAAATTTATCATAGATATATAAATTTATACTGTCAACCAAACAAAGTATAAATTTAAATCAAAACTTAATCCTGAATATTCCACCTTATCTTATCAAACTTAAGATTATTTTATCCACCACCCAAATGAGATAATTTAATTAAGAAATTATAACCCTATGACTATAATCTCAAGATAATTTAGTTGCGAACCAAATAACCCCTCATAATTGTAACTTTGTCCTTTCAATCCAAGCCAAGACCAGGCATAGGTTATTAGGAAAAATAAAGGCCAAATCCATGGATTATCTCTCGTGGTCGTCAAGATTTTCCACTTAGACATCCCAACTAAACCTTATGTCTATTGAACACTTAGACTATATCAAATTTGTTCCAATTAGACAGTTTTTTGTAGGGCTGGCCAGTGGGCCGGGACGGCCCGACCCCGACCCGATCCCGTCCCGAGCCCACCCCGGTCCCGCCACGACCCCGCTAAAAAAAAAAAAAAAATGGGGGCGGGACTCGAACTCGGGACGGGACGATGTCTCGTCCCGCCAGACCCGAGCCTGCCCCAGGCCCGCCCGACCCGACCCCGCCCCGAGACCGTCCCGAGCCCGACCCCGAGCCCGACCCCGCCCTTTTCGCCCCTTTGCAAATATGGTTGTTGCATCAACGTCCATTTTAGATTATGGCCGTTGGCCAACGGCCATTTTAGGCCCCCCTCCCCCAACCCCCCCCTACCCCTTAATATTTATTTTTAACCCATAAGTTATTATATTTACACTTTAACCCAATTTTCCAACTATAAATAACTCATTTTCTCTTCATCTTTCTCACAAATCTTCCTACAATCTCTCTAATTTCTCAATATATCTCTCTACAAGTCTACATTGTTTGCTAAATATTCAATTTTATTTATTCATTTGGGAATTGGGAGTGAAGTTGGCAACTAGATTGAGGATCTTCCATCGAGCAAAGTTTCAATTTTCAACTTCTCGATTACACGTCGACGTTACGTCGGCGTTTGGTACATTCGTTCCTTCATTAAATTATTATTGTCTGTTTATTTTATTTAGCGCACTTAATTTTATTGTCTTTAATTATTTATTGTCATAATTAAAATGGAAGGATTAAAAGGTATGTTTAAGGGTAAGGGTAAGGGTGCTTCTTCTAGTAGGGGCAACCAGGGCAAGGGTACTTCTTCTAGTCATCTTATTCCTACACAGGATGATTTTGTTGATACTCAACATTTTTCTACAATACCATTAGATTTAGACCATGAGCTATTTTCTGGAACTCAAGAAGACTTTAATTTAGACGATGATCTAGATGATATACCCACTAATGTTGATGACAACACACCCACTAGTGCACCTTCAACTGAAATACCTCCTATTCCCCCTAGTATGAGACGAGGTTCAGCAAAATGACCATTAAAATCATATGCATGGACATTTTTTTATAGGGACGTAGAGAATCAAGTAGCCATATGTAAAATTTGTAAAAATGTTTTAAAATTTAAAACTGGAAAAGGTCACGGTGGGACGGGGGGTTTAATTAGACACGTAGTAAGTGCTCATCCAGCTAGGTATGTCCAATACCAAGCTTCAAAACCGGATGCGCAAACGCCCGCTCCATCGGGACAAGGTTCACATACTGATACTGTCCAGACCAAGTACAAGGTCAAATTAACCCTATGACGGGGGAATTGTAGGCTCTAAATACAATAAACATAGAGATAGGGAAGCAATATCAAAATTAGTTGCTGTGGAGGGTTTGCCTTTTTCATTTCCTTCATCTCCCGGTTTTATTCATTACATTAGAGATATATATAATCCTGCTTTTAACGGTTTTCTTAGATCAACTGTTAAGAGAGATGTATTTAAATTCGCGCATGAATATCAACAATATTTACGTTTTTCATTATATCATTTTAATGGCAAAATATCTATCACGTCTGATATAGGTCGTAGTACTAACGACCATGATTATTTAACTGTAACTTGTCATTGGATAGATTATAAATTGTCTATGCAAAAACGTATTTTAGCGTATAGATATATAGATGATAGGCACACTGGTACTTTTATTGCAAAAAATATTTATCAAGTGTGCGATTATTACGGAATTACCGATAAAATTATGACTATTACATTAGATAACTCTTCTAATAACAATTACGCAATTACAATGTTAAAAAATAGTTTAACTCCATCTTTTTCAGACCATTTTCATATAAAATGCGCGTGCCATATATATAACTTAATTGTAAAGGATGGTCTATCACTTTTTGAAGACATTCTTAGTAAAATACAATTTGCTATAAACTTTATTTTTAAAAGTAATAAAGTACAACGTAGAAAAGAATATAAAAAAACTTGTCACGATTGTGGACTACCTTATAGAAAAATTCCACAAGAAGTATCCACTAGGTGGAATTCTTAATACGAGCAACTACTTGTTGCTTATGACTATAAATTACCTATAACTTTATTTTTTAACTCTCATGATAAAAAGCCAGCTGATATGATTTTAGATAGTGATTGGGTAAAAATTTCCGAACTTATTGTATTTTTAGAGAAATTTTTTCAAGCAACAAAAGAATTTTTCGGTATATATTATCCTACTATTTCAACTATGTTATTTTATATAACTCTAATATTTTTATTACTTAGTGAATATATGGAAAAACCAGCTTATAAGGCAGCTATTAAAAAAATGTTTGTCAAAATAAAAAAATATTTTATTCTTATTCCCTCTATTTATATTATTGGTTCTATATTAAATCCTACTATTAAAATAGACGGTACTAAATCACTAATTGAAACTATTTACGATTGTATAGAAGTACTACCACCTCCAAGTCCCAAAAATGTAAATCACCCACCACCTATTGAACAAACTAAAGAAGAAGTGTTGAATAGCGTAGAACACCAATGCAAAAATATATATAGATTTTATCAACAAGAAAATGCTAGTAACTTACCGGCTTCCATACCATCTTCTTCATTTTCAACACAACCTCACAAAAGACATGTTGTTTCGCGGCTAGTATTTGAAAGCCTCAGAAATAGAATGTGCGGCCGTACCTCTACTACTAACCAAATTAGCGAGTTGGATATTTTTGTTTTGCAGGGTTCTGTACCGTATCAAGAAGTTATCAATGAAGATGGACATGAAGACTTGCTGAAATACTGGAGGGGGAATGAGAAGACCTTTTCGACACTTTCATTGATGGCTCGAGATGTTTTGAACATTCAAGCGTCATCAATCGCGTCGAAAGCGCTTTTTCTGCAGCAGATATCAAATATGAGACCACGGACACTCATTAGCTGGAGACAGCTTGGAAATTGCAGTATTATTCAGAGATTGGATACGAGCGGAGCGGAGAAGGTGCGGTCAACCGAAGATCAAAGAAGAAGATGATGAAAACTACAACGAAATCTTAACCGAAGGTAGTGGAAGCGACGTGGATCAATTTGACCAACAAATACTAATTCCAACCGAAGAACCACAAGAAATCATCAAGCAATTAGAACAGGTTTTTTTGAGAATGTAATTTTTTTAATTGTAATTTTATTATGTAATTTGCAACTTTTGGACAACACCACAAAGTTGAAATTTAGATTTTAGACAATTGTATTTGTATTACAAAAAAAATCATATGTTTATTAAATAATATAAGAGGCACAAAAACAGCTTTGGGATGTTTTTATTACATTATCTTGTTTTGTTTATTGAGTTTTTTTATACATATGTTATTTAAAAAAAAAAACGAAAACGAAAACCCGCCGTACCCCCCCCCCTGCGGGATCGGGACGGACTGGAGCAAGTCCCGCCGACCCCGACCCATTCTCCCGTCCCGCCCCGACCCCGACCCCGCCAGACCCGAGCCCGGCCCACTGGCCACCCTTAGTTTTTTGTCGATCAACTAAATTTACAAAGTGTATGTAATATCGCGTGTGATGTGGAATGATGACTTATTAAAAGATGACATGTGACATTTGGGTGAATAATAATAATTTAAAAATAAATAAAAAGAAAAAAGAAAAGGAAAAAATTATTTTTCAGCAAAATAATAAATTAAAAACCTAAGTTCTAAACACACTCTCTCGTCTCCTTCACTGGTAACGTCACCGCCGTCGGAGCTTCGCCGGACGGCCAACTACGACGAATTTAAAATTCTGAAAGTTTCCCTGAACAAGTTATGGGATAATCAGGGTAGCCAAATTGTCGTGTTAAATCCTTTAACTATCCAACCATTATCTTTAAGGTATAGATCTGTTCCATTCCCATGCTTCTTTTTTCTTTGCTTTCGAGTATTTACATGTTATACTTGGGTCCACAAGCAATTAAGTATCCTCGGTGTAAAAAAATCACATGGTAATTTTGTTCATGAATAGTTTTTCTACAACTTTGATATTAATTAGTTGATGGAAAAAAGAAGAATTCAAGAAAGAAAAAAGCTGTTGTCATGAGTTCTCTTCGGAGGTTTCATTTTTAGAGCTCTGACGATGTTAGGGGTGAAGATTGAGGAAGAAGAAGTCAAAAGAATTGGTGTATAACACAATGTTTCAAGTTGAAACTGTCTAAATGGCACAGTCAAGTTATACTTTAGGTGTCTAAGTAGAACAAGGAGTTCAAGTAAAAAATCTTGACACCACCAAGGCCGCCGATGGATTTGATAAAAAATTAGGTTTATCTAGGCTGTATTATCCATGTGATATGCCTCAGCCAATGGGGTGTTTTCTCACCTTTTTCCATTTCTTTTAGTAAAAGGTGGGAATTTCAGGATGGCTTTAAAATGAGGAAAAGGATCTCCTACGTTATACATCAAATATACTCTCTATTAAGTTGTCTAAGGTGCCATGTCACGCGTCGTTCACCTCATCAAAATATCAGTATCACGTGTGAGTAGATATTCACTTTGGATAACTTAATGGAAGAGTCGTTCACCTCGCCAAAATATCATTGCCACATGTGAATAGATATCCACTTTGAATAACTTAACGGAAGAAGTATATATTTGAACCACTTATATAACGTGGAGATATTGTTATACTATTAGTATAACTGAGGTAAAATTGATACTTATCACATAATAAAGTGACAAATATGACCATTTACCATTTAAATTGTGAACTTTAATGTGTACTTGGAGAATGAGTAAAAATTTAATTGAGACATAAGTAATATAGTTTTAATATATCGAAAAATGTAAAATAGTATGTGATTGAAAAAGGTAAGTGTAAAATAGATATTCCATAAAAGAAGAGAGGGAGTATGTTTATTATTCAAACTTGGAGGAGGTATGTGATTTTTAAAAGCAAAGTTTGAGTGGTAAAATAATTTTCACTCATTTTTGGAAGTGTTTGGTTGAATTACTTTTATAACTATTGCTATCCATCTGTTATTTTTTTAGTGCTATTATTCCCTTGTTACATCATTTTAAAAGAGAACGGGAAAAAGGTTTAAAATGCCTTAACGCATTGGAATTTGGAAATTACATAAATTTGTCCTCCTTTCACCTATTCCACACCCTTTGCCCTTAAAATTAGTTTATGGAGATTTTCAAAAACTCAAAATAGCACAAAGTGAG
This sequence comes from Anisodus tanguticus, assembly GCA_034509755.1. Classification (NCBI taxonomy): domain Eukaryota; kingdom Viridiplantae; phylum Streptophyta; class Magnoliopsida; order Solanales; family Solanaceae; genus Anisodus; species Anisodus tanguticus. The sequence continues at coordinate 25,971,845 of CM067541.1, read as the reverse complement.
AAAGATTACACAAATAATATTTTCGAAAAACTTATTATTTATAGGAACATAATCACAATTAATCAAACTTCAGGGGAAAAAAAGGATTTATGAAACAAACCAAAAGTATTTTTTCCATAAAAGACGAGAGAATTAGTGAACTTTCTAAGAACATTCTAAGCAAGTTCATGAGATTCATATGCTACAAATCTCATATGCTACAAAAATACTCAAAGAAAAGTTCACATGTTACACGTTCAATAGAAACTTTATAACTATTCCACTGCCGACGTGTGGCCTATGGATTATAACAATAAAAAAATTGCTGATACTGTTACATGATACCAATGTCTTGGCACAACGATAAAAAATTTGTTGTCGTGTGATCAAAATGTTATGGATTAAATAACAAGTCTAATACGGTCCGACTCTTTCCCAATCGCACCAGGGATGGCTTTTGGGTAAAACTGCTAAAGCTTGAGCTTTAGGCCTCTAATTTTTAGAGGCCTCATTTTATACCAAAATAGTTAGTATATAAGTTCTTATTATATATATAAAAAAATCTTATTACATTTTTACACTTAAAAGATATCTTTGGGACTTTGATTTGATAAAAAAAGTAGGCCTTGAAAAAAGCATTCTACCGTATAGTGGTAAAAAATTGAGATCACTCAATGATGAGAATTTGAAAAAAATTCGCCTTGATCTTGAATGTTCCTGTTGAGAATATAATCAAATATTAAAGGTGTGTTCTATCTAACAGCTTAAGCTTTTAGATCAGATGGTCACACACTTCAATATGGTATCAGAGCAAGCCAAAGGTCCTGGGATCGAACCTCACCGCCACCCATTCTCAAAAAGAATTTCCACGTGCTTGGACCATGAAAAAAAATCAGGTCAGCACGTGAGGGGGCGTGTTGAGAATATAATCAAATATTAAAGGTGTGTTCTATCTAACAACTTAAGCTTTTAGATCAGATGGTCACACACTTCAATATGTGATCTCCCCTGATCTACTTCAAGTTATCCTCTTCAAAGACGACTCCACAGCAAAAGCATGGCAACGGTTGTAGGCTATATTTCAAGACAACAAGGGTTCTAGGGCAACCCATCTCGAAGAGGAATTGGCTGATGTTTCCCTTGAGAATTTCTCAAGCGCGGATGCTTATTGCAACCACGTAAAATCTTTGGCGGATAGACTTGCGGATGTGGATGCTCCGGTATCAAATAGCCGTCTCGTATTATGGCTTATTAGTGGCCTATCGGAAGCCTATTCTGGGATTGTCGACTACGTCCAAAACCAAGACCCCCTCCTTTTCTTTGAGAATGTGCAATCACGCATCAAATTGGCTGAGCGAATTATGAAAAATCGAGCATCTAAAGAGGCTGGTGGTGCAACCGCGCCGTTGCTCACAACAACAGGAGGTAATATGGACGGTGGATCCTCTTCCCAATCCCATAATTATTCTTCATACAATAATAACAATGGCAGGATCAATTCCAAGAACAAAAAGAAGAATAATAATAATAATGGAAGGAGCGGCGGCCATCGCGGCAACAACCGTGGTAGTGGTGGTAGTCGAATTCGTTCAAAGGGCATAACCAAAGAACCCCAGAGCAACAAGGCAACCACGTCCGGTGTATATGCCACGACGTGTGTATCCACCATATAGGCAATGGATTGCTCCTCCATGTCCATATCCTACGGCCCAATGGCAGCAGGCCCATCTAGCAGCATTCTTGGACCTAGGCCATAACAACAGCAAGCTTATCACACTTCAGTTGCACCATCAACGGTTGGGTACACTCCAACGGACATTGAAGAGGCAATGCACACTCTTGCACTCACTCCCTCGGATGGAAATTGGTATATGGATACCGGTGCTACATCTCATATGACCTCGGACCAACGTAAACTCTCCTCTTATTTCAATTCGAGCAATAAGAATCATCACATTGTTGTTGGTAATGGGCATTTGATTCCAATTCACGGATACGGGAACACCACTTTTACCCCTCCTCATCCCCCTTTAACCCTAAAAAATGTGTTGCATGCACCCAAGCTCATTAAAAACCTTATCTCTGTTCGAAAGTTTACCATTGACAATTTATTATCCATTGAATTTGATCCTTTTGGTTTTTGTGTAAAGGATTTATGGACGGGGACCAACCTAATGAGATGTGATAGCACAGGGGATCTATATCCACTCTCTACCACAAATCGGGCCACCTCTTCAAATTCTAATTCCGTTTTTACTGCTTTATCTTCTGATTTATGGCATAGCCGTCTAGGACATCCGGGAGCTAATGTTTTATGCTCTCTTCGTAGCAAGAATTTTATTGAATGTAATAAGTCTAAACCATTGTTTTGTGCTTCTTGTCCTTTGGGAAAACACATTCGTTTACCTTTTTATAATTCGATGTCGTTCACTGCTTTTCCCTTTGACATAGTTCATAGTGATCTTTGGACGTCGCCCGTAGCTAGTTCTAATGGGCATCGTTACTATGTACTATTTCTTGATGATTTTAGTAAATTTTTGTGGACCTTTCCCATATCTAAAATGTCCCAAGTTTACTCTCTATTTACTATATTCCATTCTTTTGTTAAAACATAATTTGAAAGGCCTATTAAAAATTTGTAGTGTGATAATGGAAAAGAATTTGACAATGGCCCTCTTCAAATATTTGCCCGACAAAATGGAATGCGATTCTGTCTTTCTTGTCCTCATACTTCCTCCTAAAACGGAAAAGCCGAGCGTCACATTCGATCTATAAACAATATCATTCGGACCTTACTTGCCCATGCATCAATATCTTCTTATTATTATTATTATCTTAGACCTTTTCAAGTAATGTACGTGATAATTCAAACACGTGTGTACTGGAACTTCCAAGACTTGTTCAGCTCTTAGAGAAAAACAAAGAAAAGTTGTTTGCCACTAGTGAAAAGACATTAGTCTAAAGAAAATTATTGCAATTTAAGATATTTTAACATTTGGGACTTGCTTTAATGTAAGATCATTATTTTGTAGGACCATTTAAGAAGGGTAGTAGTGTGTAAAATCATGATACGTTTGAAAGCTTATTAAAAGATATTGTAATCCCACTCACTAAATTTGTTATTAAAAGATATTGTGAAGAGCGAATTGCAATTAGTTGAAAACGCACTGCATGAGTAAAAGAAAAGAAGGGGAAGATCAAAGTGAGAATAAACGTATAATTGAACAGTAATTATGATTGCAGGTGATACTGATGCATGTAACGAGGGTTGTGGACGACTTAGATAAACATGAAAGTAGCTAGTTTATCGTCTTTTGAAACCTTTATGCTATATCATTGCTTTATCTTAGTATGAACATGATTATCTAGGTACTACGTACTACTCTAGACAAGTCAAGAATATGTAATAACCTATCGTAGTATGAATAAAAGTTCCTTTTGACAAAAAAAAAACATGTAACTTGGTTCAATTCAGTAAAATCATACATTTGAGTGTGTATAGCCAAAGGACACTATGAACAAAACGAATCAAGCGAGTCTTATATTTTCAAATAGTGCACAAAATATGTCCATTTCATCTCAATTTCCCAAAAACAGAACCACATAATTTCTACATTTCATTACTCAAAATAAATTTCAACAAGGAAAATCAAAGTCAAAGTGAAAGAAAAACTACGAAATTGCTCTTGAATCAAAGTGTGAGTGTCCCTTCAAAGTCAGTCTCACACTCTTTTTGATCGAGAGCGAGGTAGTAATTTATGTCAATAACGACTGATGTGGTAACGCCCCTCGTTCTGGACCAGCGAGTTCTGAATAACCTCCCTCTCATGATTTAAAAAGATAGTTAATTATCTGAAGAAAATCGATATCGTCCATCCGAATTGTCTCCACTCAAAGAAGATTTTTTTTTCTAATTACTATATAGTCTTTCCCATTGTAACAAAAACAAAAAGAAATTATTCCAAAGTATCTCATAAGTTGACACTTGACAGTTACATTTTGTTTAACTTCAGTGGGACCCACAGTCCCCCCTATTTCTCAATATTACCTTATCCCACTCTCAACAACCCCAAGCATTATAGTCCACGCGCCACACGTATTCGTAAACTTGTTACCCCTTTCCTCTCTTAAGTCAAACCGATTCCAGTTTTCCCCTTCACCCTATATATATAGTTATATACTCCTTCAACCCCTCCATAACTTCACCAATTTCCTCCAAATCTTTCAATTTTCACATCTGGGTCTGTCAAAAATCCTCCATTATTGAATTTTTCTCTTCTGGATCTTGTTATTTTTGCTCAAAACTCCCAAATTTCCAATCTTTCACTTGTGGTTGTGGGTACTTCTTGATTTTGCTCAAAGCCCCCAAATTTCAAATCTTTCACTTGTGGGTATTTCTCATTTTTCTCCAAACCCCCCAAAGTTCCAATCTTTCACTTGTTGGTCCTCTAAAAAATGGTGCGTTGTAGCAACAACTTAGTAGGAATACTAAACATAGTAACTTTACTCCTATCAATCCCAATTATAGGAGGAGGTATATGGCTATCACCCCAAGCAAACACTGAATGCGAATGCTTTCTTGAAAAGCCAGTAATAGCATTAGGTGTATTCATATTATTAGTTTCATTAGCTGGTATAATTGGTTCATGTTGTAGAGTAACATGGTTACTTTGGGTTTACTTGTTATGTTCTTATTGATTTTGTTACTTTTTTGCTTTACTATATTTGCTTTTGTGGTGACTAATAAAGCTGCTGGTGAGAAAATATCTGGGAAAGGGTATAAGGAGTATAGATTTGGAGATTATAGTAATTGGTTACAGAAAAGAGTTGATAAGAATTGGAATAGGATACATAGTTGTTTGGAGGATAGTAAGATTTTTAACAGCTTGATTCAGGAATCTAATACTAAAGCTGATGATTTCTTCAAGGAACATCTCTCTGCCCTTCAGGTATACATATTTTTTCTGTTTTTGTTATTGCAGTGCTAGCTGGAAAATCATATTGTATATATAAAGTTAAAATATTAGTTGTACGTGTATATAGTAGATGATGCACCTCTCTAATGAAAATCAGTCAAAATATTATTTTTAGTGTATATAGTAGTTAGATGATGAACTCCCTTAAATGAAAATCGGTCAAATTATTATTATTTTTTCGTGTATTTACCAGTAGATTATGAAAATTGATCAAAATATTATTTTTCCGTGTATATAGTAGATGATGAACTCCCCTTAAATGAAAATAGATCAAATTATTATTTTTTCGTGTATATAGTAGATGATGAAAATCTTAATGAAAATCGGTCAAAATATTATATTTACGTATATAGTAGATGATGAGCCTCTTATGAAAATTTTGCCGCTATGAACCCGTTCACCGGAATATTACACTGTGTATAAGGTACATTTTTTTGTTCGTGTAATAGTAGCAGATGATGAACCCTGTTGATGAAATCTTGCTTTCGTGAACCCTTTACCGGAATATTACAGTGTATGTTGGTCAAAATATTATTATTACTTGTTCATAGTAGATGATAAACCCCCTAGATGAAAATCCTCCCTTCGTGAACCCTTTTGTCGGGATATCAGTGTATATATACGGTCAAAATATAACTTTTATGTGTATAGTAGATGAACCCCACATTGGAAATTCTGCCTCCACCACTGATTTGTTTTGTCCATGATGTCAGCTTGTCCATGGTGTCTGTTATGTCCTAGATCTAGATTTGTCTTGAATAAGCTAAGAGGCAGTTTCTGGTCTTGCTTGTGTGAAATCTGTTTTTTGTTTATGAATTTGGGGGGTTTTGGTCAGTCCATACAAGTGGATTGTTTAATTGAATGGAAGGATAACTATGTTGTTCGGACTCTCCAAAAGTTGCGGCGCCCGTGTCGGAGATCCAACATGCATCCATTGATATTTTTGAAGAGTCACATAACTTTTTTGTTAGTTGACCAATACTTGTCTTGAGTTTAGGGTTTTGCTTAAGAATTTGAAGGTTTTGGTCAGGTCATGCAAATTACATTAGTTCATAGCTATTGAAAACCTGTAACTACTCAGTAACTTTTCTCTAGTTAGTTATGAACTTTTTTCTGCTTTACTTTATAGAAAGTTGAAAACACTATAATCTACTCAGTAACTTTTCTCTAGTTAGTTATGGAATTTTTTGCTTTGCTTTACATAAAGTTGAAAAAACTTTAGGACTTTGACTCTATTGGTGTAGTGGTTGCAATAGGGATTCTTTTATAAAGGTTTACACCTTTACAATCATTTAAATCAGTTTGGTGAAAATGTTGATGAGCCTTTTTATTCTTCCAGAAACAACTTTATTTTGACTCTACTGTTAGTGTTTAAAAAATTAAAGCGTTATGTACAAAAGGTATACACCTACCTTTAAATATTCATTTCTAGATGTGGTTGTTGAGTTAAGGAGTTGATCCTTTTTGTTTCCTCAAAGAAAAAGCTTGAAAATAGTCTTTAAAGAGTCTTTTTTTTGTTTAAAAGGCAGACACCTTAAAGCATTCATCTTAATTAGCCTGCCGTGGCGGAGCCACATGTCGAAAACTTATACTACGCAAATAGGGGAAACAATAATATTTTTGTACGTATATAAATGTTTGAATACCCTTGACGTTAGAGGAAGGTGTGACATTTATGTAACTTTTCGGATCCCCTTGTTAAATTTCTGTCTCCACCACGGTTAGTGGTTGTAAAAGTTTTTGTTGCTCGGACTTTCCAAAATTGTCGCTGCACTCGTGTTGAATTCTTCAAAAAATTATTCCTTTTGAATGATTCGATATACACCCAGCTGCTTTTTTGGAGAGTCCGGACAACATACTTAAAAAAAACTACCAAATGACTGTAATTTGCACTTGAATATTGTTTAGGATACTTTTCTCATTATATGTCCCTGACACGTTTTTTACTTTCTTGTAGTCTGGTTGCTGCAAGCCATCAAATGACTGTAATTTCGACTACGTGAGCCCAACAAATTGGACGAGGACACCGAGCTCGTCCCTTCTCAATCCAGACTGTTCTAAATGGAGCAACGAGCCGAATGTATTGTGCTACGGCTGCCAATCCTGCAAAGCCGGGCTGCTAGATAACCTCAAAGAGTGACTGGAAGAGGGTAAGTGAGTAAAAACTGTCGGTTTACCTATAGATAAATTGCTTCATGGAATTGAAGCCACTCCTTACCAATCCCTCATCACTGCTCATCGTCTTACTCATAATTCAAAATATAACTGCAACCACACACAATTGATAATTGCGTAGTTAAGTTAATTACAAAAACTATGATTTAAAAAGAAGAACAATAATATCAAACACAGAAAAACCAAAGGGGTCAAACTCAATAGACACAGAATTGTTACGAGTGAATTTTCTAACAGATATTAAATTTTTAATGATGTTGGGAGCATAAATGACGTTATTTAGGGAGAAGGGTGGGTGAGGTGGTTGGGTGTAGGTGGTATCGTAACCCTGAATCGAAATGCAATGACCATTGCCAACCGTAATAAATTGAGGATATTTTAAACGAGACAAATTTGAGAGATTACTTGAGGATTGGGTGAGGTGAGATGTGGCTCCCATGTCCATGTACCAATTTTCATCGGGATGCTGCATATTTAAAGAGTTGAAAGCTTGGCCCAAATTGGTTGGGGCCAAGGTGTTGAAGTGTTGTTGTTGTTGGGCCTGCATTAAGTGGGCCTGATGGGGTTGGTATGCAACTGAACGTGGGCTTGATAGGGCTGGTATGTAACTGAACGTGGGCCTGGGAAGAGCCCAGGATACCCGGCTGCCAGTGGCCCGGGTATTGGGCCGCAACCTGTTATAAGGGAAGGTAGAGGTCTAACTGCCTAAGTTGGCGCACTGACTTGGGCTGGTCCATTGGGCTGGGTTGGTTGGGCTTTTGTGGTTGGCCTGCACGTCTTCCTCTGCCTCGATCCTGGCCACCTTTTCCACTATCCGGCCTCTGCCGCCTCTTCCACCACCGCGGCTGCTCAACGGTTGTTGGTTGTCAGGCGATGGCGGCTGGGCGGTGTTTGGTGTCGGATTTTCAACCGCTAACGCTTTTTTATTGTGTTCGTCCTGCTTGGCACGTCGAGTTTCCCTATTGAAGCTCGGTAGTGGGTCGGCTTGTTGAATCATAGTCGCTAGAGTATCGTATCCACCTTTCGGTAAGCCGGCAACGAGTTGGAGAACCATCTTTGTTTCAGAAATTTGTGTCCCCACTACAACAAGCTTCAATTGTTTACAATACTCAGACATATCGGAAAAAATTTCAAGACGCGTATTATTGAATTGTTCCTCCAAATACATGGCACATGTATGCTTATTATCTTGAAATATTTCCTCCAAACGTATCCATAACTCACGAGCCGAGGCACCTGTTTTCATAATCGTATGAAACAAGTCTTTGGAGATGGTGTCATAAATCCATTGTTTGACGATAGCATCAAGACGACACACGTCGATAGGGAGGGGGAAAGAGTCGTCAATATGGTCAAGCACGTTATATGCGTATGCGTGAAAATAAAAAAGTTCAACCCACGATGAATATTGACAATCTTCTTGATAAAGAACTAAGGGAATGAAATTGTTGATATTCGTGACGGCGAATGCCGGATGGAAAGAAAAAGTGGAGGAGGGAGCGGGTGTATTGTCTACGACGATTGTGGAGGAGGAGACGATAGCCTTAGGAGAGGTGGGAGTAGACATGGGAGTCATAAAAAAAAAGGACACGGAAAAATTGAAGAATTGTTCCTTTAGGTTCAGTTGAAGAGATCGAAGCGAAGTCATCAATTCATGCTCGTCCTTGTCAATATAGGATTGTCTTTCATTCTGCTTTTACTTCTTTTTGGAAATCTATGGCGGCGTCGGCCTAAGTGAGGGAAGGGGGGGGGGGGGGGTCGGTGGCAGCTTGCATGAGAAAAAAAGGGTTAGGTGTTTTTAGGGTTTGACTCTTGATACCACGTAAGAATGTATTAATCTACATTGTAAAGTCTTTCTCATGAATACAAATATATATAGTATGTACAATGTTGAATCCTAATAGAATAAGAATCCTATAGTTACCATAATTATACACTACTATTAATTATAAATTATATGGTGAATATATTTTAATATTCACTAATAAATCGGACCATCCAAATTCGTTGCCAAGACAAAGCTGCCTATATGGATGTTCGAAGAGTGTCTGTAAATTTAGAATTCTCCCATTTTATCTTTGGGTTTGAAAGCCTTGATAATTATCATGAATTTACGGATAATGCTTCTTTCCGTTCCTTTTTATCTTCTAGAGTTATGCTTATCTTTCAGTTTTTTTTTAAAAAAAAATTCAATTTGAATTTTAAAATTAATTTCTTTAAATATAATTTATCTTTCAGTTTTTTAATCGGTTTCTCAATTATAATTTAAAAATCAGTTTCTTCAAATGACAAAAGTTAACACCATACGATGTAAATCATTAAGTTTTAGTAGATATTTCTTCCGAATTGAAATGGAAATTGAAGGATAACAAATGAACGTGGTTGCGACTTACGGCATTGGTTAATAAACAGAAGGTAAAAATAAAATAAAAAGATCTGAGATCAGTTATTTTGGATTAGGCAAATATAACATCAGTTTCTTAAAAAAATTCTTATCCCTATTTAAAGTTAAATTAAAAATAATAGAATGTTGTGGAAACATGGTTCCACTATAATTGACACTCCCACTTGTAGGAATTTTTATTTGAATTGTTAATTTTGTAGTATTTTTTTCCTCAGATAATTATGAAGTTGCGTTGCTTTATTTTGGAGCATATATAGATATAGATTTCAAATTAATCACATTAATTCTAAACTAACAAAATTGTATTACATTTAAAAAAAAAATACAGTATATATATAACTTCCAATTCAAATTCAAAATTTAAAACTTTAACACTAGTTCAACTAACTAATCTTCAGCAAACGTGTATATGTGTGATTTTTTGTCTCATGATAACTTTCCACTTTAAAATAGAATATATAAATAAAAAACTTAGTTTTATTTGAGATTAACGTTCAATTATCTCCCATAGGAGTATTTTTTGAAAATATAGGTTCCACAAAAAGAGACTCTGAAACTGAGTTGTGTTTTAAATCTATTCAAATTTCTAATTCCTAAATTTTAGCAGCATTATTTAATATTTATACGTGCAATTAGAGTATTTTGTGAAAATATAGTTCCACAAAATAGGTCCTGAAATTGATTTGTCAACGTGTGTTTTTAACTTAAAATTGTCAAACTGAATAGTTCATGTACAATGAGTAAGACAAACGATGACACAGTTATGTACCGTTTTTTCTGAATTTTTAATTCAAAAATCAAAATTATCAATTTAAAATTTAGAAGTTAGAAGTTTTTTTTAGTTAGACGGAGTAGTTAACTTTGTCTTAATAATGTCACGTGACTTGGCTTAGTATGATGCCCTTTCTTCAGCTTTTAATAATATATAGATAAATAGAAATAATTAACTAAAGCAAAAGATAAAAATTGGAGAAAATTATTTGGACAAGGCAAAAGTAGTTAAATTAATTGAAATAGCTTTAATTTTAAAGTAAAAATATAATTAAAAGATTAACTCAACTTGGCAAAAGAATAACTCAATTAAGAGGTATACTGCATAGGAAAAAAAATCTTTAGGAAGAGAGAGAAAAGATTTAATATATTTATGGACAAGTTATTAATAATCTAAACTATGTTAGGGCCTTACTTAACTCAATTAAATCTTAGCCATTAATTCTAATTTATGTCATGTATCCCTAATTGGAGAGGGAGAGAGAAAGAATGGATAAATATTAATTTGTACGGGCATTTACACTTAATCATGTAAATTTACTATGATAGTTAAGTGATTTAATGAGATAATAATGCATGTTAATTATAATTGTAGAAATTGAACACTATATTATGATCTTTCCATGGCTCTCTCTGCATGTTTGATTAGCTTAACATACACTGTTGAGGTCGGCTATGGCTAAAGGACGAGGAAAATCACCTAGAAAGATCCCCATTTGGCAGAGCTTAGAGGGAGCATATATGCAACCAACAATCGTCAATGAAGAAACTAACATTGCAACTCCGGCTGCTCTGATTGTGACATAGGTGAATTTGACGGCAATAACTGAGGTGTCCTAGCTCTACCATATCTTTTGTTTCATTTCTTCTGGAACAATCACAAAGACTTTTTTGATTATGGATCTACTACTAGAAATTCAATGTGTATTCCTGAATAATCTCATTTTTCCATTACTTGTACTGAACTAATCTATTTGCATTCAATCTTTCTTCTATGATCCCTCGAGGGAAGATTTTGTGCCTCCTAGGCGGGAACCGAGGGTCCTGGAGAGATTTTTTGTGAAAGATTCTCCATTGGTAATTCAAAAATAGAAAGAATAGAAATAAAGGCGCATACGCGGGAAGGGCCCCCCACTACTTCTTCATTCAGGGGGGGGGGGGAGACTAGCCACCATCATCTATGATTGAGTTGCGAAAACTTCTGGATAGGTATCCTACATCTGAACCGAATTCTTTCTGGTTAAAGAATCTCTTTCTAGTTGCTCTGGAACAATTAGGAGATTCTCTAGAAGAAATACGGGGTTCTGCTTCTGGCGGCAACATGCTTGGTCCCGCTTATGGGGTCAAATCAATACGTTCTAAGAAGAAAGATTGAAATATCAATCTCATCGAGATCATCGATCTCATACCAAATCCCATCAATCGAATCACTTTTTCGAGAAATACGAGACATCTAAGTCATACAAGTAAAGAGATCTATTCATTGATAAGAAAAAGAAAAAACGTGAACGGGGATATACCGATTCGATCCGAGCTCTTGGAATTGGAATAAATTCGGCAGCGGATCGCGAAATCTTGGTGATCTTCTCTATCTAATGAATGGGGAGTGTTCTTTCCGATCTCTACGCATTTCACCGCTCCACCGGAAATTCCCTCTGCCCCTACCGTACTCCAGCTTGGTAGTTTCCACCCGTCCAGGGTTGAGCCATGTTCGTCTTCGTCGAATTAGGGGATATCTAAGAGGTTGGATTTTACTTCTCCAGCTTCGATTGCTTCTATTGGGCCTACAATTCTAGCTCCTAAATCGCCCAAATCCAATAGAACAGTAATCGGAAAGCATACTTGTGCGAATGCAGTGCCTGCTCCTCAGGATAACAACGATGCTCCTAAGAAATCCCGTGTAACCTATAGGTCACGGGTTCGAACCATAAAAACTGTCACTAATTGCATTAGGGTAGATTGTCTACATCACATCCTTTAGGTGTAGCCCTTCCTCGACCCCTGCTAACATGGAATGCTTTGTGTATTGGAATGTCCGTGGTCCTTCATAAATCCATTTATCTTCAAACACAACTTCCGCTCAACTTTCTTTTTTTAGCTTCAACTTCAAATACTTTCTGAAAATGTAGACACGCGTAGAATAAAAGAAAAATAATAATTGTTAAATATACACAATATACATGTGTATATTGTGTAAATTAAATCTCGGATTTGGTCCCAATAATAGCTCTCGGTTTTGGTTGTTTATGTAAAGTAATTTATGGTAAATATTTAGTATCATAGTTTAGGTAATATTGTAATATAATTAGTAGTGTATTACCATAATTAGTGTATTACCATAAATGTATAGAATAAGGTTTTTAGAATAGAATTAGGAATAGGAATGGGATTCTCCTATTTTGTAACTTTTATATATAGCCTTTCAAGTAATGAAAATAATCAAGGGGATTATTTCTTTCATGGTATCAAGAGACTAGGCCTAAACAAAAGTTTTCTCTCCCAACTTTTGTACCCTCTCTCGGCCGAGACCCCCCCCCCCCCCCGGTTTCTCTCCCAAATTTCGTCTTCCGCTCTAAAAAATCTCTCTTAAATTTCCCCTCCTTCTTTGTTCTTTCAATATGTCTAAGAACAATTATCATCATGCCCTCATGGTTTCTAACGTCAATAACAATATCCCTATTGTACTTGAAATGGAAAACGTCCAATATGCGACGTGGGCAGAATTGTTTAAAATTCACGCTATCTCCCATCAAGTTATCCATCACATAATTCCTCCCGCTACACCTCTTCCCGCGGAGGATCCTCAATTATGGATTACGCTTGATGCTACCGTTCTCCAGTTGGATCTATTCCACTATTTCGGTTGACCTTTTACAGACGATTATTGAGCCGGATACCACGGCAATGGCTACCTGGAATAGATTGCGTGACATATTCCAAGATAACCAACATTCACGTGACGTCACACTCGAACAGGAATTCTCTCTAGTTCGCATGGAAGACTTTCCAAACGTATCGACATATTGCAAGAAACTCAAGGAGTTGGCGGATCAACTCCGTAATGTTGGCGCACCTATAACAAATAATCGTCTGGTTCTACAATTGGTTGCCGGCCTTTTGGAGGCCTATAATGGCGTTGGAACTCTCCTTCGTCAAAGCAACCCTCTTCCCGCCTTCTATCAAGCCCGCTCCGTGCTTACTTTGGAAGAAGCCGGTTTGGATAAAAAGGCGGCTACCGGAGCAAGCCCCGTCGTCATGATGGCGTCCTCCCCAAGTTCTTCAGGTTTTGTTGATAATTCGGGCCAAAACCGTACTCATGGTGGCGGCAAAAATAATCGTAAGAATAATAACAAAAACCGCGGGGGCAAATGCGATGGTTCCGGTGGTCAGCAAGCAGGCAGTGGGCCCCATCCAATTAATAGTGGCCCACCACCCTACTGGTCCCAGCAGTGGGGCCCATGGCAGTGGGGGGGGCAGTGGGCCAGCAGCCCCTACGTTCCGGCGGTTCCCGGCGGCCGGTGGTGGCGACCTTTCGAGCCCAATAATCAGCAGTGGCGGCCCACTGGCCACTGGCCTAGTAACGCAACAACCAGCAGCTACGGTACAGTGCAGCCCAATCCTGGAATACTTAGGCCCCGACCTCCGCAAGCTTACCACGCAGTAGGCCCCACTCAGACAGATATCGAGGCCGCGATGCACACATTGGGTTTGACTCAACCGGACCCAAATTGGTATATGGACACCTGTGCCACTACTTACATAACTTCCGATTCAGGTACTCTCTCATCTTATTCCAATTGGAGCAACCCTCGGGGTATAATTGTTGATAATGGCAACTCTATTCCAATTCAGGGTTATGGTCAGAAAATGTTGTCTCCCCCCAATCCACCCCTTATCTTGAAAAATACTTTACATGCACCCAAATTGATTAAAAACTTAGTGTATGTCCGAAAGTTCACCACTGATAATTCCGTTTCTGTTGAATTTGATCCTTTTGGTTTCTCTGTGAAGGATTTCAAGACGGGTAGTCATCTCATGAGGTGTGATAGTAGGGGGGATCTTTATCCTATCATGCCCGGTTTTAGTCCATCGAGTCAAGCCTTGCCGTCAGTTTTTGCAGCCATTTCTTCTTCCTTGTGGCATGTTCGCCTTGGTCATCCGGGATCTTCTATTTTATCAGTTTTAGATAAAAATAGCTTTATTTCTTGTAAGGGTATGAGTCGTACTCAAATTTGTCAATCTTGTTCGTTAGGAAAAAATGTTAAGTTGCCATTTGTGGACTCAAATTCTCATACTTCAAAGCCATTTGATATTATTCATAGCGACCTATGGACGTCTCCTATTCTAAGTTCGTTAGGTCATCGATATTATGTTCTTTTTTGGATGATTATTCTAAATTTTTGTGGACGTTTCCAATTGCCAATAAATCTCAAGTGTTTTTTGTCTTCATAAAATTTAGAGCATTCATTAGAACACAATTCGAAAGAGAAATCAAAAATATTCAGTGTAATAATGGGAAAGAGTATGACAATAGGGTGTTTCGGGAGTTCTGTGATAATAATGGGATCAATTTTCATTTTTCGTGCCCTCATACATCTTCTCAAAATGGGAAAGCCGAACGCAAAATTCGTTCCATAAATAATATTGTCCGCACTCTCTACTTCATGCTCCCGTACCCCCATATTTTTGGTATCATGCTCTACAAATGGCAACATATCTCCTTAAGATAATTTCGTCCAAAGGTCTGACATATTCTTTCCCCCTCCAAATCCTATATAATAAGAACCCTTCTTATTCTCATCTTCGAGTTTTTGGGTGCTTGTGTTATCCGTTATTCCCATCCACCACAATTAACAAACTTCAGGCTCGGTCTACTCCGTGTGTGTTTTTGGGTTATCCGTCTAATCATCGTAGTTATAAATGCTTTGATTTATCCTCCAAGATAATCATAATTAATCGCCATGTCATTTTTTATGAAATCCAATTTCCTTTTACAAAATTCATACTCCCGAGCCTAGGTCGTATAATTTTTTGGATGACCAAATATCCCCGTATATTATTCGGCATTTTCCGGACATCTCTGGCACCCAAAACTCTCCAGTGGGCCCACTGCCCCCTGGCCCCACTGTACCGTCCCACATTTCAGTTACTGGATCAGTCCCAACAATTAGGCCAGTCCAGCCCAATTCTGGAACTGGTCCAGTGGCTGCTCCAGATTACCGATTTGGGCCAGCAGGCCCACTGCCTGCTGGCCAGTCCGTCCCGAGCCCAACAAATTTCCAAAATTCACTCAATTCTTCCTCGAGTCATAGAGCGGTCACTCATAGTCAGCGGGGTATTTTTACACCTAAAACATTTTAATTTACATTCTGATGTCTCTAAATCCCCTTTGCCCTGTAATCCTGTGTCTGCCTTAAATGACCATAATTGAAAAATTGCTATGACTGATGAATATAATGCTCTTATTTATAATAAGACGTGGGAGTTGGTGCCCCGTCCATATGGTATTAATATTTTCAGGTCTATGTGGATATTTGCTCATAAGGAGAATTCGGATGGGTCATTTGCTTGACATAAGGCGCGGCTAGTGGGTGATGGTAAGACTAAATAGGTTGGGATAGATTGTGGGGAGACGTTTAGCCCGGTGGTCAAGCCGGCTACTATTCGCACTGTGCTTAGCTTGGCTCTTTCAAAGACATGGCATATTCATCAGTTGGATGTCAAGAATGCTTTTCTACATGGTGATCTCAAGGAAACAATATATATGCATCAGCCGTTGGGGTTCAGAGATCCTAATCATCCTCATCATGTCTGTTTGTTGAAGAAGTCCTTATATGGGCTTAAGTAGTCTCCACGGGCCTAATATACAAGGTTTGCTGACTATGTTTCGACTATTGGGTTCACTCACAGTAGGTCAGATAATTTCTTGTTCATCTACCGTCGTGGTTCATCCTTAGCCTACATTCTGTTATATGTGGATGATATCATTTTGACTGCCTCTCCGATGCATTACGCCAGTCTATCATGGCCATGCTCAGCTCTGAGTTTGCTATGAAGGACTTAGGGCCCTTGAGTTACTTTTTGGGGATTGTCGTCAAGCGTCATTCAGATGGTTTGTTTTTGTCTCAAAGAAAGTATGTGGCTGAGATCATCGAGAGGGCTGGGATGTCATCCTGTAAGTCCACTTCCACTCCAGTTGATACTAAGCCCAAACTTGGTGCCACTGCCGGCATCCCTTACGAGGATCCGACCCGCTATCGCAGTCTTGTAGGGGCTCTTCAGTATCTTACCTTTACCTGATCGGATATTACGTATGCTATTCAGTAGGTGTGTTTATTCATGCATGATCCCAAAGTTGAGCACATGAATGCAATCAAACGCATCATCCGGTATATTCAGGGTACACTGGACTATGGTTTGCATTTGTATCCTTCATCGACATCCACACTTGTCTCATACACTGATGCAGATTTGGTGGTTGTCCAGACACCAGACGGTCTACGTCTGGCTAATGTATGTTCCTTGGCAGCAACTTGGTCTCCTGGTCTGCGAAGCGTCAGGCGACTCTATCCCGCTTAAGTGCCGAGGCTGAATATCGAGGGGTAGCCAATGTGGTCTCAGAATCATGTTGGTTACGTAATTTGATTTTAGAGCTTCATTGTCCGATTCAAAAGGCAACCTTGGTTTATTGCGATAATATTAGTGCCATCTACCTTTCAGGTAATCCGGTTCAGCACCAACGCACTAAACATATCGAAATGGACATTCACTTTGTCCGTGAAAAGGTTGCTCGGGGTCACGTTCGCGTATGTCATGTCCCGTCAAGATATCAGATTGCAAACATCTTTACAAAGGGTCTTCCCTCGGTCCTTTTTGAAGATTTTAGGGATAGTCTCAGCGTTCGAAAACCGTCCGCTATGACTGCGGGGGTGTGTTAAATATACACAATATACACACAATATACATGTGTATATTAAATCTCGGATTTGGTCCCAATAATAGCTCTCGGTTTTGGTTGTTTATGTAAAGTAATTTATGGTAAATATTTAGTATCTTAGTTTAGGTAATATTGTAATATAATTAGTAGTGTATTACCATAATTAGTGTATTACCATAAATGTATAGAATAAGGTTTTTAGAATAGAATAGGAATAGGATTCTCCTATTTTGTAACTTGTATATATAGCCTTTCAAGTAATGAAAATATTTCTTTCAATAATGAAAAAGAGAGATATGATAATGTAAAAATCCTCGGGATGTAAACCTGAGATTTGAACGGTTTTGTTTGAATGAATTAAAATATAACCCAATCCAACTAACTTGGCTGAATTTTTGTTCTTTCTTTCTATGGACCTCAATAGACATTCTCAAATAATCCTATTAATTAATTAAATCAACAACAAAAAATCAATCATTTCATTGCAATCATTCAAACTATTTATTTAAGTAATTTGTGAATAATTTGACGTGTCACAAGGGACGGATGTGGAAGTGAAGATCGAGGCACAAATTATACCCAAAAGAGGGGGTTTCAAGTATCTTGAGTCCATTATACAAAGGAACGGGAAGATTGACGAAGATGTCGCCTATCGTATTGTAGCAGGGTGGATAAAATGGAGGCTTGCCTCCGGAATGCTTTGTGATAAGAAGGTGTCGCCTAGGCTGAAAGGTAAGTTCTCCAGAGTGGTGGTTAGACCAACATTTTTGTATGGGGCAGAGTGCTGGTCAGTTAAGAACATCCACGTTCAGAAGATGAAAGTAACGGAGATGCGGATGCTCATATGGATGTATGGTCATACTAGGAGAGATATGATTAGGAATGAAGATATACGGGACAAGATCGGAGTGGCCTCCGTGGAGGACAAGATGAGGGAAGCAAGACTCAGATGGTTCGGGCATGTGAATAGGAGGTGTGAGGGCGCCAGTTAGGAGGTGTGAGGGTTGACGGTCGTAGCCAAAGAAGTATTAGTGGTATGTGATTAGACGGGATATAGCCCAACTCCAGTTGACTGAGGACATGACCTTAGATAAGAAGATTTGGCAATCGATGATTATGATAGAAGGGTAGTAGGTATTTGAGTTTTATCGCTATGTGTGTGAGAGAGGTGGAGGGCTAGCCTTTTCATCTACTCTTCTCATTTTCTTAGCTGTATTATTTTGGTATCGCGTCGATCATTAGCTTTATGTGTGTATCATTATGTTGTACCATTTGTTTTATTTTGCCGTCTTATTTTTCATGTGATCCTGCATTGACTACGTTTTTTTTAGCCGAGAGTCTATCGGAAACAACCTCTCTACCCCGTAGAGGTAAAGTCTACGTACATCTTACCCTCCTCAAACCCCACTTGTGGGATTACACTGGGTATGTTGTAATTTGTGAATAGTTTAACCTAGTCATCCCATAATGACAAAAGCAATGCTAAAATTCAAATTATCTACTCATCCCGTATTGATAACCCCCTTAATTTATTAAATTTATAAACTCAAATTTATTTTCACAAAAAGTTTGTAAAGTATTTTAAGTAAAATTTAAATGTATCAGGAGATACTAAAATTTAAAACTAATTTAATGTCTAATACGTTCCTTTAAGTATTGCACTATGCTATCAACTAGCTCCTAAGTAATCTAATTTACTTTTATCAAACCTTAAGCATTAATGTCTATCTTTTTTCTTCTAAAATTGCAACAACAAAAATAAATAATTAAATAAATAAATAAATAAATAAATAAATAGAGGAATTGCAAATTAAACACCTTTTTCGAATATTACATTTTAACACATTACGAACAATACAAAGAGTAAACATGTACCTAGACAACTGATTTGCTTTTGTCACTATTATAAAGAAAAAACAGGCTTAATATATTCACAATTTCTTAAATTTGTTAGTAAATTTTATTTAGACACCCGAACTACAGCGGATTGCAATTGAGCACACCTGAACACATGATAAAATGTTTCTATTAGACACTTTCGTTCAAATTTAGAAATTTTTTTATCGTGTTCTCAAGCGTCTATTAGGTAATTAAAGTTAACCACATAAAAGATGACGTCCTATTTAAATGTACACATCAGGCTCAATTAGAAAACAACTGAGATTTTATGACCAATTGAGGCGAATCTATATAGTTAAAGGAGGTGACATATTTTAAGTGATCAACTTACGTAGCATTTGATTATGTGCAGTAGAATAATAGAAAAAATGGTATGGTAAGATTTTTCAAAATAACCATTTAAACTGTAACATTGACATCTCTAATTTGAATGTGGGCCGCGGCAACACATGTTAGACTTTTGTGTCACGATTCATAATCTAAATAAACTTGAACTAGTTGTACAAATCAAGTCCAACTAGGAATAAAGTTTGTATCAAAAGCATTGTCCATAGAATAAACTTCAATATATATATATTTGCACGCCTATATAACCCTATATCCTTGTCCATCATCTTTATGTCAACAGTTTCTTTTTTATGTCTAATATCCTTATTGTGGTTCGATTAAATCGGATTCATATTAAAGTAAAACGCACCTTAATAAAGGATCCAGGGCTCGAACCCAGTGTCAAATTAACCATAACGAATTGGGGAGAATTGCCTTTGGATCTGATTGGTCAGATTGCAAAGCGTGTTAAAGTGATTGAAGATTTCATTGCTTTTGGTGTTGTTTGTACCTCTTGGCGATCTGCTGCTACAAAGACAAATTTCGATATGTTATCGCCCCAAGTTCCGTTGCTTATGCTTGGTGCAAACGATGAAGATTATCGGGAATTTTATTCTCTTTCCAAGAAGAAAGTTTCTCGCATATTCCTCCCGGAAGCTAGAAACGCAGAGGGATGGTTGTGCACTATCGCATATACTGCTAACGGAGAGATGAACTTGTTGCATCCTTTCTCATGTACCCAAATTCAACTTCCCTCATGTAAAGCCTTACTTGCTTTTCATGATTATGAAAAAAGAACCGACGTGGCACTACGTTATCTGCCAATCCTTCTGTTACATCAGATTATATTATGATTGGTTTTGCTTTTTGGAGACCTCAACTGAACTCCTATTGACCCTGCTTATTCCAGTGTAACTGTCTGTATGATTTACCATAAGGACAAATTTTATTATGTAGATTCAACAATCTTTTTGGGCCGTAACGGAGCAATTGATTCTTCTAAGTTTACACACATTAAGCCTAATCATATATATTTTACTGATGATTGGTTTGATTATGAAAGAGAACAAGAAGGAGGTATTGGAAGAGATATGGGGACTTACAATTTGGAAGATGGAAAAATTGAACCTGTATATCATGCATTGTCATCAAGTCTTATTTGCCCACCAGCTTGGAACACAATGTGGTAAAGGGTTTGGATCCTTGTGATAGAGATACTCTTCCTTCCTATTCCATATCTTGACAAGTCGAGTCATATTTGTTTTCTTCGACGGGCTCAACCTATTGGCTTTGTAGTGTTGAGATTAAAGTGTTGTTTTATCTTGGGAGACTATTGCCCGCTAACGTAAAAGCATATATACGGGGCAATCTTGTCTTAAGGATAGAGGGCTATCCTCGACTCAACACACAACGTTGTAACCATCCGTATTTAGTTGTTTCTTGATTTCGGGATATCAAGATTCAAGACACAACATACTTGCGGCTTCTCAAAGTTGGCTTTGCAAGGTGATCAAGATTCAAGACACAACGCACTTGCGGCGCTTTGAAGTTTGACCATTTATTTATCCTTTCGAACATTTGTAATAGTTATTTACATCCCGTACTGCTTTATAAAGTACCATAGAAATAACCAACACTTGGAACACACCATCCTTGTGATATTTATATATATTTTAAGTTTGGTGAATTTTTATTTATTTTTTTCCCGCATTATTTTATGCCAGTTTCAATTGTAAACCAAATAGTTAATTATATTTAATCTTGTGCATTTGCAAAATTGTTCAATAAGGATTAGATGTACTTACATTTAGTAAGTGTATTTGGTTCTCTATTTAAGATTAATTATATTTAATCTCATCTTCTTTTTCGTTTAAAGATTGGATTTTGTAAACGACTTAAAAAGATCCGTTCTTTTAAGTGTAGTGATTAAAAGTGTGTAAAGTAGGTTCGCACATACGATGGAGAAAGATCCACTAACTGTGCGAAAACTGTTACCACTCTTAAGTAAGCGCCAAGAATTATCTGGGCACCAATCTTAACGTTAAAGACGTAGAACCTGTCATACTATTTGGCAGAAGATCCTTCATAGGATGATATTGGACACTCAGTCATACAAAGCCTCGGGCGACCGGAGTGGGCCAAAAATTCTTTTGATATGATGATATTGGACACTCGGTCATATAAAGCCTCCGGCGGCGGAGTGGGGCCGGAATTCATTTCATAGGAAAAGTAAAGGACACCTAGTGTGGTGGGCCGAAATTTCCGGTCTTAAATGATCGAAGGCCTAAAGAAAGGCGAAAAGAAATTGGACACTCGGTCCCGCCAAAGCAACCGGAGTGGGCCGAGCATCCGGATCTCATATGATCCGGTTACGCCTAACCACGGGCAAGAAGTTGTTCATGTGAAGCAACGCCACCTCTAAAATCAAAGGGGTGGAGAGGTTGTCCTCAATAGGACTTCATGGATTGGGATCACTCTAAGATGAGGTGATACATATCCCAAACTTGGTTTAAGGGACGCCGTTGGTCAAGTTTGGTTTGAGACTAGTCCAACAGTCCGTAATAACTAAGAATGGTACGACGTCGTAGCTAAATGAATGATATATTTGTAATCCGTGCATCTATTCCATCATAGATTAAGACACGTTAAATAGCAAGTCATTCAAAAGCTAACGATGTTGAAATTGTTGCCTCACTGTCGACATAAAACCTCAAAATAAATGTGAGGTAGATGAAGAGGCAAAGTCACCTTTCCAAATTCCGTCAAGGGAATAGCGAAAGAAGCACCGCTCCTCTAGAACTTAGTCACACCTACTTGGGTGATTTAAAGTTCATACAAAATAGAGGGGGAGACAAGTACTTTGTGACCTTCATTGATGATGGTACAACGTATGTAATCCTTTGGTTGTTGAAAAGCAAAGATGAAGTTGTTGAAGCGGATAAGCGCTACAAAACGAAGTTGAAAATCAACTAAGCCTACGGATTGAGAAATTCGTAGTGATAGAGGGGAGAATGTGAAGCATCGTTCATTAAACGACTTGTTCATTTCTCACCTCGGTCCAACGGTGTTAGCCAAGCGCAAAGTCATACGCCCAAACTATGTGGGGTGGCTTGATAAAAGTTGGAATACCGAAACGAGTCAAGTTGTACCTAAGGCATAGAGTGCATATCCACCGGATCTGCAAATAACGAGTAATCGATCGCCTCTTGGCGTAAAAGAATGTTGAATTCTTTGAAGATAACTTTCCTTGAAATAGGAAAAAGGAGTAATTGCTCAAGGTTAACAAGAACCCGCGAGGGCCTGACTGTCCGGAACTAGACGTTCCGTATCTACAGGACTCGAAAGTTGCTGGCTATCCGGAACTTAATATTCCAGATCTGCAGAACTCAGGGATTCTAGATGTTGAACCGAGAAGGAGCAAAGAGGGGACAAAGACTTGTTCCATACCTTCTAGCTTGTATGGTTGAGAATAAACCATTGACAATTAACAAATAATTGTTATCTCCAAAAGCGCTGCTTTGGAAAGAAGCTAAAGAGAGAAATATATTTCATCATATAGAACCATACTTGTGTAATGGTTGATCTTCCTCCGGGAAAAGAACCTTTGGGTTGTAAAAAGTGCTCCCATGTGAGTAGCTACACATCCAGGGCCATTGTAATCTTACATGGCATGGGTGTTGAAATGACCTTCCCAACCGGGAGAGTTGGAAGAAGAGAATCGAGTTGATTTGCTTGAACTGTTGGGCTTCTTCCCGAACTTTCATTTTGGTCCTTGAAATGTTTACATTTTGGTCTGAAAGTTTCGAGATAAAACGAAACAATGAATCGACCACGAAACATTGACTCGAAATTAGAAAGCCAACAGTTGGAGAATCAACGATCAGAAAGTAAAAGTCATATTGAAACAAAGTCTCGATATGAAAGATATGGGTATCACGAGATGACATATTAGGAATTGGATTTCTAAGACATCTAACGGATCGGTCGATAGTTGACGATCTCGTTGAAGCCACCAATGGATATGAATCATAGAACCGATTGGAATCATGGTGCACCCATTATCAAGGAGCGATATGCACGGTCATGTGTAGTTCAATGTATTGTACACACTACAACCGACACGTATCGTCCTACAAACAGATCGATTGAACTAAGGTTCACCGATGATCTTAATACATGATCAATAGAAGGCGTTAAGTCGATATGACGATATCCGAATTATTCGCTTATCTACGGATTATAGTTGTGATCCCCATTCCCATATATATATTTTTTGATCCACGAAGTTTCAGTTTGGACCGAAATGAATTTTTTGGTCCCCGAATTTTTTTCTCGTATTTTTTTCCCCATTACTTGCATTATTTTATGCCAGTTTCAATTGTAAACCAAATAGTTAATTATATTTAATCTTGTGCATTTGCAACGAGACACACTTATACACGTTCATATTTGTTTTCTTCGACGGGCTCAACCTATTGGCTTTGTAGTGTTGAGATTAAAGTGTTGTTTTATCTTGGGAGACTATTGCCCGCTAACGTAAAAGCATATAAACACACAACGTTGTAACCATCCGATTTAGTTGTTTCTTGATTTCGGGATATCAAGATTCAAGACACAACATACTTGCGGCGAGTTCTCAAAGTTGGCTTTGCAAGGTGATCAAGATTCAAGACACAACGCACTTGCGGCGGTTTTGAAGTTTGACCATTTATTTATCCTTTCGAACATTTGTAATAGTTATTTACATCCTGCGTCTTTGCTTTATAAAGTACCATAGAAATAACCAACACTTGGAACACACCATCCTTGTGATATTTATATATATTTTAAGTTTGGTGAATTTTTATTTATTTTTTTCCCGCATTATTTTATGCCAGTTTCAATTGTAAACCAAATAGTTAATTATATTTAATCTTGTGCATTTGCAAAATTGTTCAATAAGGATTAGATGTACTTACATTTAGTAAGTGTATTTGGTTCTCTATTTAAGATTAAGGTATTGCAACTGAAACATTGACAAATCCAAAAGTTATCTTTCGTTTGACTAATTTTAAAAGATCTTTATCTCTTCCTCCCCATCAACAAAATTTATCTTTGTGTATTCTGTGTAGTTTAATCGATTTCTCGCGTCTCACTCAATATCATTTTTTTTAATGTTTGATTGGTCAATATTTTACGAAAATATTTTCTTCAGTGTTTGTCTAGATTATAAGTGTTGTTGAGATACCCTTTTCTGCCTACTTACCAAACATTAGAAAATAAGTAAGAAAATCACTTATTTTTCAAGCAAATACTTTATCTTGTTTTAAAATTAAACTATATGTGCATAATGTAGGGGATTTGTTGGGTTCAAAACACATAAGTAAGGCATGGCGAAAGTTTAAAATTTTGTTCTTACTTATCCCAACAATTACTTCTGGTATGGTTATATGACAATAAAAACACATGTAACATAAAACATGAACACTTACAGGTTGTATTATCTGGAATCTTTATCAACTGTGGGTTCGCACGCGAAAGCCCTTCGATTGCAAGCTCTAAGCTTCAATGTATTTCTCCTTTGGAAAGCTAGGAAATCCGGCAGAGGTTCGAGAGAGTGTTTTGATTCTAAGTCTCTAAGACTTAGAATAATAATATGAAATTTAGTGTATTGAATAATGAAGTAAATGTCTGTATTTATAGGTGAAAAATTAGGTCAAACCGGATTAGGGTTTGACCTGGGCCTGACCCAAAAATCGAGGCAGATTAGGTTATTAGCGTTGCGGCCCTATGGTGTGGGCGCCGCGACGCTTGACGTGGCCCTACACTGTCTCGATTTATTTTCCGCGCATTCTTAATTAAATCAAAATCAAATTTTGACTTAATTAAAACAATCATTATTCATTTAAATATCTCGATTCTAAATCGAATATTTAATACTCTCTCAATACATCCTTAGATCGAAAAGACAATCGACATAGTGTGATCCTACATGCATTCACATATCGACATTAATCAAATTAAGGTCTACGCGGAACTCCTAGACGGCGCCGCAAGACGAACTCAATATGTGAAGTACGTTTACACGAATCCAGTAAACTTAACCTCTATGTGGTAATATAAAATCATTTCATTCACGACACACCCGATCAAGCTTAGGATTTGTCAAGTGTCTATCCAAATGGCTTAATCATTGTATCTCATCTATATTAGTTGACAACTAGACCATATTCTAAATATGTCTATTGTGTTGGCCAATGACTTAGTCAACTTAATATCACTGATAATTCGAGTGTTCTCTCGAATATACATTCGAGGAATGAATCCTAATCTTGGCTCAACTACCACCTTTAATCCACATCGTAATGTACTCAATACAAGCCGTATCTTAACCTATAAGACATTTGAGCTTAGGACAGGATCAAAGTATATTGCTTTGTAGACAAGGCGCGTATTGACCTCAAGTCTAAAGACTTCATCTCCCACACGCTGATCATACTTTAGACAAATATAACAAATAGTATATCAGCAGGGTATACCAATACCTCTAAAGTATCCATGTATCCATCATGAGTAGCCATTACTCGTAGCAGGTGAGACATACTACATCCTCTAAGGATGTGATGCAGAACACATGTCGACTTATCACATATCATCGATATCCCATTTTCGATGATCATTAGTCGAGACTATTTTAAGAGTTACGTTATAATATTAATAACTCACATTATTAATAACAACGTAACTACTAGGGATGCATATTATAGAATATTATAAACAATGAATTAATAATTTAATAATTGTAAATGCCAAAATATTAATCTCCATTAATAATAATACGAATGTGTTCAAATACATTATGTTCCTAATATAGATTGTCTTTAGGACATATATATTTTCAATCTCCCACTTGGCCTAGAGCCAATCTCCAACATATCTAATGCCCATGTTTTCGAAATGACCATTATACTTAGCTAAGCTTAATGGTTTAATAAATGGGTCAGATAGATTATCATCTGTCGGAATATAGTCTAGATCTATTTCTTTAGATTCCACCATCTCTCTAAGTATGTGGTATTTCCTCTGTACATGCTTGTTTCTGTTTGTCGATCTTGGTTCCTTAGCTTGCGTAATCACACCGGTGTTATCACAATATATCGTTATTGGATGACTGACACTTGGAACAACCCCTAGTTCTTTTAAGAACTCAGAAATCGAGACAACTTCTTTACAAGCTTCCGCTCCAGTAATGTACTCGGATTCAGTCATCGAATCAACATTGGTTTCTTGCTTGGAACTTTTCCAACTCACTGTGCTCCACCATTGAAAATGAAGGCATATCTAGATTGTGACTTGAAGTCATCAAGATCTGTTTGGAAGCCAGCATCAGTGTACCCAGTAGCGACTAGCTTCTCTTGCCCACCATAGACTAAGAAATATTCTTTAGTTCGTCTAAGATACTTAAGAATATTCTTGACTACTTTCCAGTGTTCTTCCCCAGGATTCTGCTGAAATTTACAAGTCATGCTAAGTGCAAATGCCATATCTAGCCTAGTGCAGGTCATGGCATACATGATTAATCCTATAGCTGAGGCATATGGGATCTTCTTCATGCGTTCAAGTTCTGTAACAGTAGAAGGACTATCCTTCTTAGATAACTTGATGCCTTGACCTATAGGAAGACTTCCTCTCTTGGACTTTTCCATCGAGAAACGTCTTAACACTTTGTCTATGTATGTAGATTGTGACAGCCCTAACAATGTATTAGGTATATCTCTGTAGATCTAATTCCAAGAATGTAGCAGGTTTTACCTAAGTCCTTCATCATGAAGGTGTTGGACAACCATTCTTTCACTGATTGCATAAATGACTTATCATTTCTCATTATTAATATGTCATCTACATATATGATAATGAAAACAATACTCCTTCCTTACATTTACTATAAACGCATGGATCCTCCTTACTTCTAACAAAGTCAAACGATTTGATAGCTTTGTCAAAGTAAATATTCCAACTCATTGAGGCTTGCTTAAGTCCATAAATGGACTTTTGTAGTTTGCATACTGCTTTGGGTTTTGACTTGGATGTAAAATCTTCAGGTTGTATCATATACACTTCCTCAATTAGATTTCCATTAAGGAAAGCGGTCTTAACATTCATCTATCAAATCTCATAATCATAGTATGCAACTACTGCAAGCAAAATCCGAATGGACTTAATATTTGCAACTGGAGAAAAGGTTTCATCATAATCGACCCCATGCCTCTGATTGTAACCTTTTTCTACCAACCTAGTCTTGTAGGTTTGCACCTTACCAAATGCATCAATCTTCTTCTTGAAGACCCATTTAATCATATGGGTCTAACCTTTGTTGAAAATCAACCAAGTTCCAAACTTGATTGACATACATTAAGTCCATTTTAGATTTCATGGCTTCTTTCCATCTCTGTGAGTCAATGTCTAACATAGCCTCACTGTAGGTTGTAGGCTCATTATCATCAGGAATATCTATCTCATTTTGACTTTCAACAAGGAGATTAAGTCTTTCAGGTTAACGATGAGTCCTAGTGGACCTACAGAGTTGGTTATTTTGTGTTTATGTGGTTGTTGTATTTTGATCATGAAAAGATTCTTGTGTGTTTCTACTACTATGAGAGTTTTTAGGAATATCATTTACATATGTTTCTTGAATGTAAGGATGTACAACCATTGTATCATCTTCCATTGGTTGTGTATGAGAATCTTGCATTTCTGCATTAATCCTCACATCACTCCTACTAGCTGAAGGCTATATTCTAAGTAACACACCTTCACCAAATACTCTCACTGATTTATTGTCTAGGTCATTCGACAAGAATTCACCCTCTATGTTGCTTTGTGATTCTTGAATTTCTTCAAGTTCAATCTTATTGTAACTCTATTCCTTGTAGACATAGTCCTCTCAAGGAAAGTTGCATTTCTGGAAATAATGATCTTATGTTCTCCAGGAAGATAGAAATAGTATCATCTTGTTTCCTTAGGATATCCCACAAAGTAACATTTCTCACTTTTAGATTCCAACTTGTCAGTAAGCATCTTCTTTACATATATACAGGAGCAACCCCAGGCTCGCATACGTGTATGAACATGCTTCTTGCCATGTCATATCTCATATGGCGTTTTCTCTACTTACTTTGAAGGAACTCTATTTAGAATATAAATTGAGTTTTGTAAAACATAGCCCCAAAGGTATGTTGGAAGAGCTAAAAAACTCATCATGGATCTAACTATATCCAATAAGGTTCGATTTCTCCTTTCAGCAATGCCATTCATTTGTGGTGTTCCAGGAGGTGTCCATTCTGATTGGACTCCATGAAGTTTCAAGTAGTCTAGAAATTCTCTACTCAAGTATTCACCTCCTCGATCTGATCAAAGAGTCTTGATACTCTTTTCAAGTTGTTTCTCTACTTCCAACTTATACTCCTTGAATTTCTCAAATGCTTTGGACTTGTGTTTCATAAGATACACATATCCAAACATTGTGAAATCGTCTGTAAAAGTTATGAAGTAAGGAAAACCTCCCTTAGCTTAAGTGGAAAACGACTCACATACATCTGTATGGACCAACTCAAGTGCTTCTTTGGCTCGTACACCTTTCCCAGAAAGTGGTTTGTTGGTCATCTTTCCTCTCAAACAAAATTCACAGTCACCATAGGACTCCAAGTCAAATGGTTCCAGGTAGTCTAACTTTCTTAATCTTGCTATCCTTGATTAATTGATATGACCAAGTCTACAATGCCATAAATAGGTGTGATTTCTTGAATTACTTATTTTAGCTCGTTTGATTTGCACATTGAGAATTTCACGATTACAATTGAGAATATATAAACCATTCACAAGAGAGCATTTCCACAAACAATACCATTAAAAGATAGTATATAACTACCATTAGCAATATTCGAGGGAAAACCCTTAATGTCTAACATTGGAATGGAAATAATATTCCTCGTAATCGAGGGAACAAAATAACAATTATTTAGTTCTAAGGTAAAACCCGAAGGTAAGTCTAATCTATAAGTTCTCACACGCTCAACATCAACTCGTGCTCCATTTCCAATGTGTAGGTCCACCTCCCATGGTCTAACCTTTCTGCTGTCCATTAGGCCTTGGACATTATTACAAATGTGCGAGCCACAAGCTATATCCAATACCCAGAGTGAGAGTTACTTATAGACATATTAATTTCAATGACAAACATACATTGTCCAGCAGGTCCAGAAGTACCTAGTGCCTTGTCTCCTCTTTGAGCGGTGCAATCTTTCTTCCAATGCCCCTTCTGCTTGCAGTTGAGACATACGTCCCTGACCAATCTAGACTTCTTCTGAACACCTCCTTTAGGTTTCAAGACTGTGGGTTTGGCACCAGCCTTACCCTTATTCTTCTTGTTCGTACATTTAGGTTTGAACTTAGTAGATGATCCCACCATGAGCACAGTCTTCCCTTTTGAAGTAGATGATTCATAAGTCTTCAGCATATTATGAAGTTCTGGAAGATTCACCTTAGTTCCATTCATGTTGAAGTTCACAATAAATTCTCAAACGAACCAGGAAACGAATTCAAAATTAGGTTAACAGATACATTCTGGGGCAGCTTCGTTCCAATCGAAGCCAACCTTTCTATCAACCCAATCATCTTCAGAATATGACTCACACTTGGCCCCCATTATTCAGCTTACATTTGAAGAGGTCTCTCAACAGCTCATACTCCATAGTCTGAGACTGTGAATCATAAAGACTCCTCAAATGTTCTAGCATCTAATAGGGGACCATGTTCTCATGCTACCTTTGTAACTCTACATTCATGGAGGACAATATGACACACTGTGCCGAGGTAGCATCATCCAAATGCTTCTGATAATTAGCCTTGTCAAACAAAGCATACTCAACAGACTTTTCATCAGGAACTTTTGGAACAACTGTGTCTAACACATACTCAATTTTCTCTTGTCTCAGTACCAAACGCAAATTATGCAACCAGTCCGGATAATTAGATCCAGTCAACTTATTAGTCTCAACCAAGCATTTCAATGACAAATTCGACATTTTAAATAATCCAAAGAAAGATAGACTGAAATTAAAATATAATTTCTATGAACACATTCGTTAACTAATTAACATGACCTTTAGTTTAATTAGCTCCCACTATTTTAACATATTCTCACGACCCCATGGAAGAATACAGACTCATATCAAATATGATCATAATGGGCCAAGATCCAAGTTCATACTATCTCCGCGTTTGGTAGGGCTGATAACTTCAACAGTACAACCTGGTAGGTCTTCAAACCAATTACAAATAATTTGCTACTCTTGGTTTGATCGACTGTTCTAAACAATCGATCTGCACCCTTAGATTATTCCGACGCTAGGGCGTCAAGACATAAATAAGTAAGTCAACCCGGTTACGCGACTGCAATCGTGCATCTAAGCAAGTTTGGCCTTGTAGAGCAAACACTAGGGCGTAAATACTCACAAAGGTTTCTCACTCGCTACTGCAAACACATGCATCTATGAAGAGTCTGAGTCCTCGTAGACTTAGAGCAAACACTAGGGTGTAAATACTCTTATAGCCGAAAAGGATTTTGCACTCATTCAATTATAACGGACGACGCACGGATTCCAAATCAGACTTATATTAAATTTGGAGAACATTTTAATCGGGGTTTTATCAAGATCCTTATTACGCGTGCTAGATCAAATAGAGCACATATTGGGCGCCGCCTACCCAAATATTATTTAATGCGGTCCGATAAATACTGGGTGCCGCCTACCCAGACATGCATAATGCGGTCTAACAAATACTGAGCGCCGCCTACCCAGACATATATAATGCGGACACTATACTAATTATTTAAATGACAATCAATTAAACAATTAGGGAACATAATTAATTCAAGCGCACATTATCAAATAACATGCTAAATAACAATAATCGTGCGCTAATTAATTTATTCAACTTAGAAAATATTTTAAATTCCAAATTTAAAACTCAATTTTCAATTTCGGAATTTTCTGCTCATCCAAACAGTCCCTTAATAATTCAGAAATTAAAATTTAAATTTCAGGGATTTTCTACAATTTTCAGAACCTTAAAATAACTACAAATTCGCCCAGGGACCAAATCTGCTTTTCAGAAATTTACATATTTGTCCCAAGGACCAAATCTGCTGATTTTAAAAACATTTTTAAATTTCCTGAAAATTTCCATAGGACTAAATTGCAATTCCAGAAACTTCTAAAATTTTAGATTTTCCCAAGGGCTAAATTGTAATTTTGGAAACCTTAATTTAATTATAATTAGGTCCTTGAACTATTTCAAATTTTCAAAATCAATTCCAACCCCAAATCAAATTTGGGATTTGGATTTCGGGATGAAATTGACGGAATTGAATACCACCGGTCGATGGCCACGTCGGGCTGAACTCACCGGTGGTTTTCATTCTCGGATTAGTGGCCCACGGCGGTCGAAAATCGAGCCACCTCCGGCGGTTTCCAAAACCATCGGTGGTGCTCATTTTCCGATCAATTTCGCCATGTAACACCACCACCGTTCGATTCCTCTCATCGAGACGATCGCGGTGGTGGTATTACTTCACAATTTCGACACCCGAGGCTGCTAGAAATAGCCTCGCCGTCGGCGATTGTTCGGCGTCTACGCGCGTCCCGTCACCTCTCAACACATTTATCGACCGTCTTATAAAGTGGATTTCTCGATAATAGTGGAGACGGTGTTAGAACACGTCGAATTCACATCGCCGTACGGAACAAAGGATCGACTCTTCATAATAGTGGTTGCCGATTACTATTCACGTTTTTTTTAAAGTTAATTTAATTAATGCCGGAACAGTGATTGTCGCCAATGTTCACGCCGGAACAATGCTACCGGTTACTGTTCATGGTAATTTTTTTATTCAGAAAATTAATTTAATAAATTGAAACAATTAATTTTCCCACGTAATCATTATTATGATTATCGTATAATCATTTAAACCAGCTTGGTGCTCTGATACCACTGTAGGGATTTGTTGGGTTCGTAAGCACAACGGAAGTTTAAAATTTTACTTACCCAATAATGATCCTGACACGGCGTATACGATAATCATACAAAGTGTTCAAAACACTACAAAAGAAAACTTTACACGCTTTCGTATGGTGGATTCACAACTATGGTATCCACGCGAGTTGTTCCTCCGATTGCAAGTTTCAACTCCAGTGTATTTATCTAACAAAGAACGCTAGGAATTCTTTTGTTAGAAGAGAGAAAGTAATTCAAGGCTCTAAGTCTTGAATCCTCTATTTTTTCTGATTGACTAACTTTATAATTATAGGGTTTGTGTTGTTTATATAGGAGTTCAGGACAAAACCTAAGCAGATTTAAAACAAGAAAACCTGGCCCATTTTAATGTTCGACTGGTCCACTTCACACGTCCAAGTGGACGACCAAGGTGCCGATTTTGGGCCAGTAATTTCTGGCCCAATTGCTTTCATGTATTTGTCCGAGTACCCATATAATATATCAAATACATTTAATTAAATCCGAAATTCAATTCGACTTAATTGAATAATTTCTATTTTATAGAAATATTCCATAATTATTATAAATTAAATATCTCGATTCTAAATCGAATATTTAATACTTTCTCAATACACTCTTAGATCGAAGAAACAATCGCATATAGTGTGACCCTATATGCCTTCACATATCGACATTAATCTAATTAAGGTCCATATGAAACTCTTAGACTGCGTCATATGACGAACTCAATATGTGAAGTACGTTTACATGAATCCAGCAAACTTAACCTTTATGCGGAACTATAAATTCCTTCCATTCGCGACACACTCGATTAAGCTTAGATTTGCAAAATGTCTATCCAAATGGCTTAATCACTTTATCTCACATTTATTAGTTGACAACTAGACCATATTCTAAATATGTCTCTCGCACTGGCCAGTGACTTTAGTCAACCTAATAACATTGAGAAATTGAGTGCTCTCTCGAATTTCCAATCGAGGAATGAATCATATTCTTGGCTCAACTACCACCTTGATTTACATCTTGATGCACCCAACACAAGCCGTATCTTATCCAGAAGGAGTTTAAGCTTAGAACTTGGTCAAAGTACATCATGTTGTAAACAAGGTGCGTATTGACCTCAAATCAAAGGACCTTTATATTCCACACACCGATAACACTATAGACATGTATAACAAATAGTTTATCGGCAGGGCATACCAATACTCCTCCAAAGTATCCATGTGTCCATCACGAGTAACCATTACTCATAGTTGTGAGACATACTAAATTCTCCAAGAATGTGATGTAGACCACATGTCGACTTGTAGCATATCATCGATATCACATTCTCGATGATCATTAGTTGAGACTATTTTGAGAGTTACATTCTATCATTAATATATCAATCTGATAATGACAACGTAAGCTCAAGGGATGCACATATATGAATAATTGCAACCAATCAAATAATAATTCAATAATTGCAAATATCATAAATATTAATCTTATTAATAATACGAATGTGTTCAAGTACATTATGTCTCTAATATAGCCTTTCTCCTTTTGGCTTGATGGGAGCTCCATGTTTATAGTAATAGAAGAATTGTGATAAAATCAAAAGTATGATTTTGATTGTTCTGTTTGAATTATGAATCAATCTCATTTATCGTGCTTGTATTAGGCAATGTATTTGATTTGACATGCCATGCTGCTCGACGTATGACGGGATTCTACCAACTGCTTCGTTTGACTTAGCGCCAGATAACTTGACATGTATCATAAGTCTGAGCTTTAATATGAACTAATAGTCAATTGGACTTTGGACTAGTAAACTAGATTCAATCTTTAGCTCCCAAATAAAGTTGATTTTTTTAATTTAAATTGATACTCCTACACTTGAAACGCACTTGATCACTCGACCATATACAGTTTCTATCCAATATACATTATGAGCGCAAAATCAAGTTGTGTCCACCGGGGCATCTAGTTTGCCAATTGAGTCCCAACTATACCCACTTTACCCGGTTTGATCCAAATTGGCTATATATATTATTATATATTCTTATAATATATATAATGTATAATCGTGTATAAGGATGCATATGTAAAGTTACAAAAGAAGTTGAGTAACTTACATATAGCTATATAGAATAGATACATTATCTATACACTGTAATTTGAGGTGGTTTTGTATGTTTATACAAAGCATATACAACGATATGTTATCTATACACCGATGATACAATAGACTATATGACTGCAAACTAGATGTATGAGTTGTATATATGAGTTATTTCCTCTATATATTACTACTTTATATAAGGGACAATACAAAGAGTTTTGTAGGCCTTAGTTGCATTCTAATTACTTCCTCTGTCCCAAAAAAATTGTTCTACTTTTGTTATTAATTTGTCTTAAAAAGACTGATATATTTATATATTTAGAAATAATTTAACTTTATGAGATTATTTACAACCACACAAATATTTAAGACTTGTTTTGGACCACAAATTTTAAAAGTTTTTTTTTTTTTAAACTGCATGTCAAGTCAAACTAAAACAATCTTTTTGAGACGGAGGAAATATATTCTAATCATATGATTAGTTTGCCAACTAAAGGGTTTGCCTTCTATGTCCTTGTATTTGCTATTTATTACGTCATATACCAAAATATGTCAATAAATCAAGATACTTTTAAGTCCTTTCTAGTAATAGCCCCTTAGATTAGCTTTTTTATGTCTTATTTCCCCCTATTTTATTCCCTTTTTACTTAGGTTGCCATAATTCTCTATAATATTCGACTAAGTATATTGATAAAGTTTGATTTTAGTCTCTATAATATTCGATTAAGTACATTGAATTGTCAAATTAATTGAATAGAGCACTGTTGATCTTTTTGTTTGTCAATATCCACAAATTTATCATAATTATTAATGATATCACCATTAAATATTCATGTGTTATGTTAAATTTGTATTATTACTCCATATTTGATGATAATATAATTCTATAAATAATCAAATATAACATAACTTTTATGAAAGAACCAAATGACACACATTTTAATCAATTAAAGTAAAATATTGAATCATATATCGAGGACCAAAAATAAAATTTACCAACAACTTATGGACGAAAAATACTATTAACCCAAAAAACAAAACAAAAGGACCCAACCTTTTATTTTTCATTACCAATTTCATTAGCCATATCGAAGAGCAACAAACTACTAAGAGCCTATTTGGATTTGCTTATTTTAGGTGCTTTTAAGTCAAAATAACTTTTAAACATTTTTGTAGTGTTTGTGTAAGATACAAAAATATTTTAAAGCTAAAATAATAAAAATAAGCCAAACGCTATAAGTTAGGATTTCTAACTTTTGACTTTTGACTTATAAGGTAATCCAAACAGGTTCTAACTCCCTTACCTTCTGAAATTTGTTTATGTTTAATCCAAAACTATAATATAGAAATATATAGAGAAAATGACAAATTTGGTATAGGTTCAAAATAGTGTCTTATGTATGCACTAAACAGTTTTGATCATTTAAGTTTGTAACAATAACATATTTACTCTTGTTCAATATTTAATGAACTTGTTACCAAAAGAAATATTTACTGAACTTTGTGGGTTAGATTTGAAATAGTGAAATTTTATTTTAATCATAACACCAAGAAAACCTCATTAAATCCTAAATATGTGACAGAAGAAACTGCACTAGACATTATAGAAAAACAAACAAAAGTTATCAATAAAAAAATTAGACCAAAATTTTAAAATAAAACACAAATAACAGAAACTACAAAAATTATACCTCTGAATGTGAGTTCCAGTATAATTTCTTTCTTCTTTTTTATAGTTTCCGTTATTTCTAGACAGAGTTCGATAAATATTTTACAGATATTAAAAGTATTAATATTTTACAAACTTAAAGGACCAAAACTATTTGATATATACTTAAGATACTATTTTGAATCTACCCTCAAACATAAAGGACCATTTTTAACATTTTCTCAAACTTTCAACGCTTTAGACACTGCTGACTGCACCTTCAACCTTTCTCTCCAAATTTGCCATTTTATAATTTCTCTATACTTAAAACAAAATCATATACCTTTGTAAATTGATTTTCTAAAAGATCAAAAAAAAAAAAAAAGATTAAAACTTTACTATCACATGGCAAATCAACCCTCTAATTACCCAATTCTATGTGCTTCATTCAATCAAGATAACAGGTAAACCCTCCATTTTACAAGAAATCTTTTAATGGGTATTAATTATTTTTCAATCTTGTTTTAGATATTTATTTTATTGGTTAACTTAATTTTTAAATAGTTGCTTTGCAATTGGAACAAGGGAAGGATTCAAAATCTTTGATTGTAATACTGGAAGACTCCTTTATGAAAGAGGTAAAGTAGTGATCTGCAATTTTTTTAATTTTTTTTTATTTGCTTATGAACTAAAAAGGGTTTCTTTTAGGCTTATAAAATTTTGATTTTGATTCAAATATTTTGGAAAAATTAGGAAGGTACATAACATCTTAAGTGTAGTAATTGTTGTTATGTTGTTAAAAGTTCAAAAATTTAGGGTCAGAAGGAAATTCAGTTAAAAGGGGTATCTTTACTTTCATTGTGTAGCTGACTCCAACTTGTTTGAGACTGAGATGTAGTTATTGTTCCTTTGTTTCTTCAATGTAGTTGATAATGTAATGAACTGGTTTACAAACACTTCTTCTATTACTTCAACAGTGAAAAGGAATTACAACTTAACTCAATATATGAAAACGACTGCAAATACTAACAACAGAATGGAAAGATTGAATTGAATATACAAGGATAAATAGAAGGGGATGAGAAGATCAGACTAAAAATGGAGACGAGAGGAATCAAACACTTTACTCAACAACAACAACAACAACATACCCAATGTAATCCCATAAGTCGCGTCTGGGGAGGGTAGGATGTACGCAGACCTTACCCTTACCTTTACAGGATAGAAAAACTATTTGCGAAACCCCGGCTTAAAAGCAATGTACCCGATGCATGAATATAGGAAAGAAGAAGAGACGATAAAATAACAAATGTGCAAAACAAATATAGTAACAGATATCAATACACATTGGCAAAAAAAAACTACGCGACTACCTAAATCATACAACTACAAGTATGATAACCCAATGTTACCTACTAACCATCTACCCTAATCCTCGACCTCCACATCTTCCTATCTAAGATCATGTCCTCAGTCAATTGGAGTTGTGACATGTCATGTCTAATCACCTCACCCTAGTTCTTCTTCGGCCTACCTTTGCCTCTCCTAACTTCCTAACTTCTGCTATAGTCAGCCTCTCACACCTCCTTATTGGCGCATTCTCTCACCTCCTCTTCACATGTCCGAACCATCTCGGCCTCACATTCCTCATTTAGTCCGCCACTGAGATCACTCCCACCTTTCCCCGTATAACTTCGTTCATATCCCTCCCAGTATGGCAACACATCCATCTGAGCATCCTCATCTCCGCTACATTCATCTTCTGAATGTGAGCACTCTTAGCTGACCAACACTCTTCCCGTACAATAGTGCTGATCTAACCACGATTCTGTAAAATTTACCTTTAAGTCTAGACGACACTTTCTTATCGCACAGTACCCCAGAGGCGAGCCTCCATTTCGCCCACCCCACCCCAATACGGTGTGCGACATCAACAATACAAAACAATACGCATAACCCCTTCAATAGTCTATTGCTCTCTTTTAATGTGCTAACTTTGCTTAACCCGGATCTCAGATGAAATCCACTTTATTGTGGGCTGTTTGGTTCTCTTGCTTAGCCTCAACTTCACCTCAGGCCCAAGTCGACTGTGTTATTACTTGTTTGATCTACCAAGCCCATAACGGGGGTTCATAACATAATCAATATCCAGCTAAAACTTCAAAAATTTAGTGTCAAAATGTAACCTATGGAATATAACAATCTTTAGAGTGTGTTTGGTATGGAGGAAAACATATTCCAGAAAATATGTTCCAATTTTTTCATGTTTGGTTGGCCAAAATTTTTTGGAAAATATTTTCTCTAGGAGAACAAGTTCCTAAAAAATGAGCAAAATGACTTCCTTAATGAAAGTAGGATTTTTTTTACATAAGTAATATTCCAAGTTCATTGTCTCCTTCCCACCCACCCAACGCCCTCAACCCCCACCCCTTGACCATCCCACACCCACCACCCCCGAACCGCCACTCCCCACCCATCCCACCCCCGTAATGTTTTGCTAGATTACATACAAATGCCCTTGGGATAATATTCTTTTCTTCCTTACCAAACACTAGAAAATGTGTAAGAAATCACTTGTTTTCCAAGAAAACATTTTCCTTCATACCAAACACACCCAAAGTCATGATCTTTTTTCGCATTTGCTAATACAAAGTTAGGGATACAAGTTAGCTTCAATATCCTGACAAATTTGATTTTTTTGGTAGCTGCTGGAGCATTCATTATAGTAGAAATGTTGTTTAGCTCAAGCCTTCTCGCAATTGTTGGAGCTGGTGAACAGGTTCCACAATTTACTAAGTTCTAATTGTAGACCTTTTAAGTTTTTACTATTCATTGATATACTAGATTTTTGGTCAGTTTTTCACTACTTGTGTCATTTCAACAGCCATCTTTGTCGCCTCGAAGACTGTGTTTGTTTAATACTGTGACTGGAGTAGCTCTTGAGGAACTAAACTTCTTAACTTCTATTCTTGCCGTTCGCATGAATAAAAAAAGGTAAAATACATTTGCTTCATTGAAGATTTTCATTGTTCGGTTTTTAATTTGCTTGACATGTTGTATTCAGATATTCTCATAGCAACAAGAAACACTTGATGTTTTTGAGGGAAAAACTATTTTGGTTCAAGGAAAGTTGTAGATTGGATTGAATGGAGCATTTTTCATTAAATATAAATGAAATAAAGAAATTTTACATGTACTGTTCCTGATAATCTTCTCTTGTGGCAGCTAGGATTTTCCCCCTGTTCTATGAATCATGCACTTTGATTCTGAATCAGAAAATGAATATATTTGGTCTTTGTAACTTGATTGTTAGTTCCATGCAGTTCTTTTATCAATTTTGATTCAAGACTCCTAATTATTATTTTTACCTTGTTCTTTATTATTTTGAAAGAATTTCTTTGAATTTGCAGATTGATTGTCATATTGCAGGAGAAGACATTTATTTATGATATAAACAGTCTTAAGATATTGGACACAATTGATACAGTGCCGAATCCAAAAGGTCTGTCTGGAAAGTCTTTTCTTCAACTTTTTATGACTTCACTCTCAATCTTGTTTACTAGATTGGTGTGGGACATGACCCTAATATAATTGGAGCAATGACATAACCGACCCTGCCTAAAAAGAAAAGAATAAAAGAAGTCACTGCTTTATAACTTTCAAGTTTTTGTACAATGAAAGTAGACGTTATAAATGATTATCGATGAGTTCTTGTTTTCAAATTTTAGGACTTTGTGCATTTTCACCCAGCTTGGATGGTTCATTTTTGGCTCTTCCAGCAAGTACAACCAAAGGATCTTTGTTAGTCTATAATGTTTCCGACCTCCGTTTGCACTGTGAGGTCACAATTCTTACTGTTATGTATAATCTTACGAGATCATCTATAATAAAATTGATGGTTTTGAGAGTTATACATTGTAATTTTGAAGAGTTTAGTGCTTTCCTAGCTTTGAACCAACTCTGTTAACAAACATTTTCTCTTTCTTTCCTTTACTAAACAGAGGAGTTTATCTTATCTCGGTTACCGTTAAAAAAATGCAGATAGATGCTCATCGCGCGCCATTGGCTGTCTTGACTCTTTCATCGGGTGGGACTCACATTTCAACGGCATCTGAACAAGGGACCATGATCAGAGTTCATCTTGTTTCAGATGCAACCAAGGTGAACTGTCATAAACATTTGTATCTAAATCTGATACTAATAAGTAATAGGTACTCCTTCCATCCCAATTTATGTGAAGGTGTTTGACTAGGCACAGAGTTTAAGAATGAAATGAAGACTTTTAAAACTTGTGATCTGGAACAAGCAATAGACATTTATGTGGCTCAGGTTAAAAAAAGAAGATATTTATGTGGCTATAAATCATCTCATTACGGGTAAAATGGGAAGTTTAAAGTCAAATTGTTACTAAATATAGAAAGGTTTCATTCTTTTTGGAACTGACTAAAAAGAAAAGAGGTTCACATAAATTGGGATAGAGGGAGTATATGTTCTGAGATATGTATCCTTCTCTTGAAATCACAGAGCTTCTGCACTAGTATGTGGACTAAAGACCTTCGAGCTCGGCTTACAAATTCCAACCAAGTAAATAGTGTGTTCTATTGTATATAAAACTTTTCTACAGGGAGCTGAGAAGTAACTGTATTTTGAGTTCAATGTAGTCGTAGTTGTCCTCTGATGGGGAATATCTGTTAAGATCACCTCATGAGTCATGTAACCATAAATTTGAGCGTCTGTGCGGGATCATTTTCCTATAGGGGCAGAGGTAAAGTATGGCGTAGTGGTTCGGCCTAACCCAACAACTTTGGTCCAAACCATGTATTTGTCTTAAAGAATCTATTGAATATGTACAAATTATTAATTTAGAACCCAGTAACTTAACATAATTGGAATCCTGAATCCATAAGCTTCAAATCTTGGTTTCGCCTTTGTTTTCCTATTGGCCTGTCTATTCCATACCTAGACAAGAGCGAACAGTTTAGCCTTTGAGCTCCTAGATAGTTCACTTTGCAGTTCCAACAAATGTACTTTACCATTCTTTCTAAACAATCTATCCGAGGAATATCAAGTCCTATTTGGGAAAAATGAAAACGGAAAACAGGTTGTTAAAGTAATTACCAATAAAAACAATAGGTACTTACCTAGTGCGGAAGTACTGTTTCTCTTGTGATATGTTATGTTACAATTTACTACATTGTTGGAATTTGATGCTTCTGCGTCGCAACTTCATTTAAATTATGCCTTTTGATTGATTGTTATTTCAATACTTTAACGGATCTGATCGTGTCCATTGGCAGTCATATAGCTTCAGGAGAGGAACATACTCTTCAAATATATTTTCTTTGTCATTCGCCCCAGCAGCAGAACTTCCAGATATTCTTCTTGCAACTAGTTCTAATGGTTCTGTTCATGTTTTCTCTTTGGCTTCACCCCCAAATCAAAGGTGAGAACTTAATTTCCCTTGTGCAATTAATAAGCATCTAGAATCTGAATGTTGGCTAAAGAGCAACCAATTGGTTTCTTCGTTTCCCTTTTTCATCCTCATTTCACCTTCTTGTCTTCTTTTAGAATATCGTTGAAGTTATTGCAAAATTATCCAACTATACTGCTGTCCCTATATCATGTTTGTTTTGCTTTATTGATCTTCTCTTTTGTGTTTGTTTAATTGTAGTTCCACATTTGATTGACCTCCGCCGCTTCTCTTCCCATATTAATTTTTGATATATCAGTATGGAGAAAATGACAAAAATGGCCCCTTATGTTTGATAGTAGGTTCAAAATAATCCCTAAAGTATGCTCTGAACAGTTGGTCCTTTAAGTTTGCCAAAAGTTAAAACACTTTTGGTCTCCGTCAAATATTTGACCAACTCCGTCTGTTGGATTTGATGGAAACTATGAGAAAAAAGGAATTTAGGGGGAACTCACATTTGGAGGTACACCTTTTTTTGTTGTTGCAGTTTCTGCTATTTTTTGGAGTCTGGTGCAGCTTTCTATGTGCAATTTCTGCTACTTTTGGTCTAATTTTTTGTGTCTAGTGTATAAATTTTTGTGTTGCAGTTTCTAGGTTGATGGAACTTCCATAATGTTTTCGATTAAATCTTTTTTTTCCCCACAGTTCCGGTCAAATCTATCTTCCGGAGTTTATGAAATATTTGACAGAGGCCAAAAGTTAACTTTTGACAAACTTAAAGAACCAAACCTGTTCAAAACAGACTATAGGGACTATTTTGAACCTACTCGCAAACATAAGAGACCATTTTATCATTTTCTCCATCAGTATGCACATCTCTATTTCATAATAGGTCTCTCGCGTAATCCAATAATTAGCCCTTATTTATTTTGCTTTTTTGTTGCTCAGCTGCAAAATACAGCTGCACTTTTGATGATTTAGTCAATTACCTTATTTTCATCTTCTTCTTACTTCCACTGTAAATTGTACAAGGTCTTCTGGTCTTCTAGCATCAATAAAAGTACCGCATACTGTTAGTGATGCCCTGGATCCTGCTCAGCATTGCATACTGCATCGTGCTGTTCCGGCTGGAGTGAGAAGGTATTGTACTCAATCCACACAGTATACCAGCTAAATTTGACGTTTGAAATATACTAAATTGGCATAAGTATTTGCAACTTCCAATACGTATTTAACTAAAGCAAGCTAATTATCAAAACCTGTTACCTTTTTGTGGCACACTTGAAGTTGGTTCCTTTGCATCTATACTTTTTCGCTTATTGCTTATTTAGGGGACAATCCAACATAGCTGATGATTGAGTAGAATTGACATATTAATATCAGATTCTCATGACAAGTGACTATAACAACTTTGAGCTTGTTCAAACGAAATTGGTCAACCTTTACCGAGAATTGAAATGCTATGGAAAAGGAGATATAAGGATCCTTAATTGCTGATAAACCTTTACTTGAAGTAGAGTAATCTTAGATTAACTGCCACTCCCTCTATATTCCTCTCTGCTTAATTTGCAATATGATAATAGACTTAATAATCTATATTGCTATTCTTTATGGCTGTAGATGCGATTTAAGGAACAACACTAATACCTCACTCACGCCTTCTTCAATCGAATTTCAGTTTGTCTTCCTTCAGATTGGACATATATTAGCCTACTTTTCTATCTATATGAAATAAATCTCGTGAAATTTCTCTCATCAATTTTTTTTCATAAACACTGTTGTGCAGTATTACGTTGATCCGCAAAATAGAGAAATTTAATGAGACAGCAACACCTGAACATGTGGTACTAAGGTGAGAAAACGTGATTGTGCTTCCATTTATGTGGGACATTGTTAATTATTCTGCATCTGTTTCCCTAATAAAGCAACTGTTAGATTTTGAACTTCCACAGAAATATCGAAGGTTTTTTTTCTCCATGGGGTCCTTATAATGTTCACCCTATTTCATGAACTGCTAAGATTAATTTTTTTTCACTAGTATTAAGCCTCTAGCAATGTGTGGCCGAAGTGCCAATGTGAGTCAATGTCACAATACATAATTTTTTATCTTTATGGAAATAGCAGTACTGAGGCTAAACTCTAGGTGTCAACAATTCTCTAGTTATTAGTTATCTGATCTGCAGATTCACAGAAGCTGCTTGCTATGTAATCCAAGTATCTTGTGTTCATGAACATTCGAAGCTTTTTGAAACGGAAAGGGGTTATTAGTGTTCAGGTTATAATTATAGTTCTACTAGACATTTTCAAAATAATTGCTCTGTTATTATCTTTCAATGCTACTGCTGTTTCCAGTCATATGGATGGTAAGTGAGAACGCCGTTGATTCTACGAGGTTGGAAGTTTAGGGGGGTGGGGGTGGGGGGTTAAAATTAGTACTCCCTATGTCCCAGCTTACTCTTTCCTTTTTAGTCAGTCCCAAAAAGAATGAAACATTTCTATATCTAGTGACAATTTAATTTTGAACTTTCATTTTACCTCTAATGAGATGATTTCTAGCTACACAAATATCTATGACTTATTTTAAACCACAAGTTTCAAAGGTCTTCCTTTCATTAAGTCAAACATCTTTACATAAATTAGGATGGAGGAAGTAAAAAAGGAGCAAAAAACTGGTGTATATAACTCACAATGTAACATTTCTGTTATACATTCTCAAAAAAAAGTTCATTCTCAAAAAATGTAACATTTCTGCTGTATGTATGCTTCACTGAAAGATCTATTGGTATGCTATCATCGTATCCAAGTTTCATTAAATTCTTCGGGTTTGTGCTTAAAAATGATGGTTCTTCCGAACTCTAACTCGTCTATCAACTTTGATCTGTATTTAATTCTGTAGAGCCACTATATCTATGATCACCTATGGTGGGTACTTCCTGGAGTACGTCTACAACGTCAACCATCAGAACAAGTCTTCGTGGACCTTGGAACGAGAATTCAATCTTTTAACAGCAGAAACATCCTCGTTATCACGAAAGTAAAGACTCTGTGCACCAATCTTCAAGTTCATCAAGCTTTATTCTCCTGCTTGAGTTGCTATCATATCGGTCAATGTACATTAAGAAGAAAAGGGTCCATAGC
Organism: Anisodus tanguticus; assembly: GCA_034509755.1. Taxonomy (NCBI): domain Eukaryota; kingdom Viridiplantae; phylum Streptophyta; class Magnoliopsida; order Solanales; family Solanaceae; genus Anisodus; species Anisodus tanguticus. Next base: position 25,927,021 of record CM067541.1, on the reverse strand, counting down.
TTGTCCAGTAGTACACAAATGACAATTTGTCCAAAGTGTATATGTACTTTGCATATAACTTTAATGTTACTCTAATTCTGCTCATGATAGTGCATCTATGTAACAATTGTATAGCCAGAAAATTGGAAGTTAAATTTGTGGAAGTTCATTTGTAACATTAGCCGTGTTATACATTGAAATGTAAAGTTTCTTCTCTTTGTAATCAGTAAGAGTTGTTGCCATGTGACCAGTAAGTCGCGAGTTTAAGGCTTTAAGCCGTAGAACAAAAAGCAGTTGATAGTGTTACATTTATACAAAAACAAATTTACATCAAAAGATTATGTCTGTTATGATATGTCGCTAGTGGCGGAGGCAAATTTTTCGAAAAGAAGGTTCATCATCTACTATATATATATATATATATAAAGTGACCTTATATAAATTGTGATTTTTCAGCGAAGGAGGTTAGCTCCTCTAGCTCCGCCTTTGCATGTCACATACTTTCATATCCAGTCCAATACTGAAAACTGATCCAAGAATTTCGTTTATTCAATCCTACATTAAAATCTATGTTGCTCAGACACTTTAAAAGTATTGAGGGGTACGTGTCAGTTTCTTCAAAGGTAGTGCTTTTTTAAGGATTTGATACGAATGCAACAACATCAATAGAGAGTTCGAACAACATAGCTAAAAATTGACCAGAAAATAATATCTTGGATATTAGTGGCCATGACGTTAATAGATAAAACTCAGCACTACAATTTTGAGTTTCTGACTTTTTCCTAAACCAATGAACTGTCCTATAGGATTTAGGAACCACCTATTTGGATTTTCGAGTTTTTAATTGACAGAAAGATGAAGAAAGTAATCGCCTTATAATATCAACTAATTTCACTAAATATTCATGGGTCAAATAATTTGTAGTCTTTTATATTTTGTTTTTAGTTTTATGTATTTTGTACAAAAGATTTTCGTTTTTACACGTAAGAGATTTGAAATAGCTTCACACGAGATTTGAAAATTTTATTTTTATCTATTCAAATTGTAAGTGGTCATAGGAGATTTTCTCCTCAATATTATTCATCCAATCTCACTTATAGTTTCTTAACAATAATATTTTTTTGAGTTCTTGACAATAATTCTCTTCCTGATTGTTCACCCTTAGCCCGTAATCTCGAGCTCGAACCCTATGAATAAATGAAGAAAAACCTGTAAAAATCGTATGGTCTAGCCACTTTTTGATTGGTTTTTGAAAAATAACCGGTGTTTGAACATTCGTTAAAAAGTAGCCATTTTTTATGCTGAAACATAACGATAGTGTCATAGATTTCGAATTTAATCAAATGAAAAATCCAGGATACCGTCATGAATTCCCCAAAATAATTATTTTTCAGTGACTTCTGAATATGTGCCTATTTTCCAATTAAATATCAGAAAATAGCTATTTTTGAATTATACTAAAAAATCCTGGTAGAGAGCTTTTATGCAAGCGACACAAATGTAGATTAGTCGAGAGCCAGTGAGTTTCTTTTTTGAAGATCAAATACAAATTGAAAAAAATTGTTCACTCTTAGAATAATTAGGAATGTCATTATGTTCCCATTACTTATTTCTATACACAATTGTTCTCTTACATTATTATTTACTAGTTTCAGTGTACGCGCTTTGCGCGTGACCAAGACGCGTACCTCATTTAACAATAAATACTACAATAAAAAAAGTAGACTTAGCTACGAACTTCATCGTTAATCCGACGATAAAATGCTTGTAGGTGACAAATTTGTTTGATAATTCAACTCTAATCTCGCGGTAAATAGGATCATCAGCAAATTTTACTGTTTAACTTTCCGTCACCAATTCATATTTGTTTAGTAGTGCAATAACTTAATATATTTAAGAATATTGACAATTTCATTTGTTAAAATATGTTCTATTTTCTACTATTTCATCTTTGTCATTTTATCAATTTGACATATATTATACATAATCTATTTTGCTTTATTTCTAATATCTTTCACCAGTAATATTTAGGTTGACTCTTTTGATTTTATTCCTTTGTAATCTTTTTACTTTTTTCTCTACTTCCCAGCATTTTGTTTTTGATCTTCATGCTTTTTATATACTTTAATTCAATGAGATTAATGTATGTTTTACTGGATCAGAAATTAACTCATAAATGGTGAAATAGACAAACTAATTATCATAAAATCAGAATTCAAGTCATAATATTCCAATATTTTCCTCTTTATTTTATGCATTCTCCTTCCTAAAACTTTCTAAATAGTGACACTACAAGTCCTTTAACAACATTTTTGTTTTTATATGATATAAACATATTACAAATAGCTAAAAAGTTGAACTCAGAGTCCTATTTGAATAAGTAGCAAGGATTCACATCACATTATTAATTATAAAAAAATCTATTATTAGCTGAGCTAAAGTACTAAATATGGGAATCCTAAATATTCTATAATTTTATTCACGTAACGTAGGATAATTAGTATGTAATATTATTGTTATGTTACATAATTCAACTAAGAAAGGATTTATATAAGATAAAATCATAGTTGATTTTATATTCTTAAATATTAGACTTCGTACATAATTTAAATAAGAAAAGATCTACAATAAGTTTTTGTCTACCTCGTTCTGTGATTTTTCGTCTTACTCCCCCCAGGTATATTCTATTAGCTTTCTGTTTGTCAAGTTTTGATGTTGTTCTAATATTAATATGCATGATAGTTTATGGCTATTGGGTTTGGCGAAACTCAATAGCTTTTTGATAAATGATGTGTATATTCGTGATATACACTTACCATAAGTGGTGTATATCACGGGTTTGGTACTGATTTGGACCGTGATATACACTTACCATACTTAAGTGTATATCACGGTTTTGGCTTTCCAATTAGTGTAAAATAATTGTATTAATTAGTATTGTACACTTACTATAAATATAAGATTCTTGTACTACTAGAATAGGGTTTTGGGATTAGAATAGGAATATGATTTTTCTATTAAGAAAATTGTATATTGTATATATTTTCTTTCAATTAATGAAAAATAATCAAGGGTTTATTTCCTTCATGGTATCAGAAGTGTAGGACTAAATTGCTTCCGCTCTTCTCCAAATTTTATTTCGGTTTTCATGCCCCTTCTCGGCCGAAACTACATCATTTTCCGTGCCCCTTCCTCGGAATTCGTATTAAATTTTACCTCCTCTCTTCCCAAATATTCTTCCCAATCCCTTTGTTCTTTCGTTATGTCTAAGAACACGTTTCATCATGCCCTTATTGTTTCTAACATCAAGAACAACACCCTATTGTTCTTGAGATGGAAAACGTCCACGACGTGGGCAGAGTTGTTTAAAATTCACGCTATCTCCCATCAAGTCCTCCATCATATAATTCCTCCCGCTACCCCTATTCCCGCTGAGGATCCTCAGTTATGGATTACTCTTGATGCTACCGTTCTTCAGTGGATTTATTCCACTATTTCTACCGACCTTTTACAGACGATCATTGAGCCAGACACTACGACTATGGCTACCATGAATAAATTGCGTGATATATTCCAAGATAACCAACATTCACGTGTTGTCACCCTTGAGCAGGAGTTCTCCCAAGTCAGCATGGAAGATTTTCCGAACGTTTCTGCATATTGCAAAAGGCTCAAGGAGTTGACAGACCCTTTAAACACTATTGTTGTACATGAGTTTTCTGGGAGATTAGAGGAAGATGATGGTTGTTCTGTTTGTTGGGGGTGTTGGAGTGGATGTTGCAAAAGGCTTTTCTTGTGCTCATTGGAGTGTTGGAGTGGATGTTGGATGACATTTGTTCTACATTGGTGATGTTTCCATTGGTGAAAATTTGGGAGAGGGTTTTGAGAAGTTGGGGTTTCTGATAGAGATTTGAGTTTGGTTTGGTGATTCCATCGGTTAGGTAGGTAGATGTATACCCGATGTGATTTTCCCTCCTTTTTTTTTTTTTATGGAAAAACTAGAAATGATAAAATAATAGAAAATGAGAGGAATATTTATATACATGATAAACCTTTTCTTAGCAACAAAAATTCCTTATTTTTAGGTGTTTCAATTTACATAATAACTTACACCTAAAATATTGGGATAAAAAATAAACATCACGGTAGGAATAAAATTTAATCTTATCATTTTAAATTCTGAAATTCCATTAAACAAGGCATATAATAGGGAGTAAAATCCTGATATTTCAAAAATTAGATAAAAACAACATCCCAACACATATCACATTATGAAAATATCAACAACAATATTAGCAACATTTTGGACGACACAAGTATTTTGATCTCACAAGAATTTTAAGATTTGGCTACAAACCAAGACACGTTTTATATGCACTTAATGAGTTTGACCACTGGACCAATGTAACATTTTCCCATCGTGTCCTTGGCCTAATCATATAACACATATAAAAGAATTTTTCGTGTAAAAAATAAGAATACTTTTATTGTATTCTCAAATCTCTTTTGAAGTACTCGATACTCCTATAGAACAAGAGCGGTATCTTTTCACGGGCTTTGCCCATTTTCACAGTTGCCAAATATTTGTAAAGGCTTTGCCTTATTTTGATACTCTATTTTTATGATATATATATATATATATATATATATATATATATATATATATATATTATATATCATCATCACCAAAAGTTATATATATATATATATATATATATATATATATATATATATATATATAAATCATCGTTAGAGAACATTTCAATCACTTTGATAACATATTCTTATTGAAGGATCATACTTGTGTGACCAAAAGTTATGCACCATACAACAACAATAATCAGTTAGTGATACAACATAGGTAGATGTCACCCGAAATAATGTTAGACAACATTTCAGCCGACATTCACCAAAATGCCTTTTTAGAGATTACAAAGACCAAGAGATTTCTTTAAACTAGAAAATCTCCCATGGTCCAAAATTTTTCCCGCCGATCAGCTAGTTGATGAAGAGTGTCAACATGTTCAATTTGAACTAGTTTTTAGGCCCCCCCTCCCCCAACCCCCCTACCCCTTAATATTTATTTTTAACCCATAAGTTATTATATTTACACTTTAACCCAATTTTTCAACTATAAATAACTCATTTTCTCTTCATCTTTCTCACAAATCTTCCTACAATCTCTCTAATTTCTCAATATATCTCTCTACATTGTTTGCTAAATATTCAATTTTATTAATTCATTTGGGAATTGGGAGTGAAGTTGGCAACTAGCTTGAGGATCTTCCATCGAGCAAAGTTTCAATTTTCAACCTCTCGATTACACGTCGACGTTACGTCGGCGTTTGGTACATTCGTTCCTTCATTAAATTATTATTGTCTGTTTATTTTATTTAGCGCACTTAATTTCATTTACTTTAATTATTTGTTAGCATATAATTAAAATGGAAGGAATTAGAGGTATGTTTAAGGGTAAGGGTAAGACTTCTTCTAGTAGGGGCAATCAGGGCAAGGGTACTTCTTCTAGTCATCTTATTCCTACACATGATGATTTTGTTGATACTCAACATTTTCCTACAATACCATTAGATTTAGACGAGGAGTTATTTTCTGGAACTCAAGAAGACTTTAATTTAGACGATGATCTAGACGATACACCCACTAATATTGATGACAACACGCCCACTAGTGCACCTTCAACCGAAATACCTCCTATTCCCCCTAGTATGAGACGAGGTCCAAAGAAAACGACCATTAAAATCGATGCATGGACATTTTTTGATAGGGACGTAGAGAATCAAGTAGCCATATGTAAAATTTGTAAAAATGTTTTAAAATTTAAAACTCGGAAAAGGTCACGGTGGGACGGGGGTTTAATTAGACATGTAGTAAGTGCTCATCCAGCTAGGTATGCCCAATACCAGGCTTCAAAACCGGGTGCGCAAACGGCCGCTCCATCGGGACAAGGTTCACATACGATACCGTCCCGACCAAGTACAGGGTCAAATTAACCCTATGACGGGGGGAATTGTAGGCTCTAAATACAACAAACATAGAGATAGGGAAGCAATATCAAAATTAGTTGCTTTGTGGAGGGTTTGCCTTTTTCATTTCCTTCATCTCCCGGTTTTATTCATTACATTAGAGATATATATAATCCTCGCTTTTAACGGTTTTCCTAGGTCAACTCGTTAAGAGAGATGTATTTAAATTTGCGCATGAATATCAACAATATTTACGTTTTTCATTATATCATTTTAATGGCAAAGTATCTATCACGTCGATATAGGTCGTAGTACTAACGGCCATGATTATTTAACTGTAACTTGTCATTGGATAGATTATAAATGGTCTATGCAAAAACGTATTTTAGCGTATAGATATATAGATGATAGGCACACCGGTACTTTTATTGCGTAAAATATTTATCAAGTGTGCGATTATTACGGAATTACCGATAAAATTATGACTATTACATTAGATAACGCTTCTAATAACAATTACGCAATTACAATGTTAAAAAATAGTTTAGCTCCATCTTTTCCAGACCATTTTCATATAAAATGCGCGTGCCATATATATAACTTAATTGTAAAGGATGGTCTATCACTTTTTGAAGACATTCTTAGTAAAATACAATTTGCTATAAACTTTATTTTTAAAAGTAATAAAGTACAACGTAGAAAAGAATATAAAAAAATTTGTCATGATTGTGGACTACCTTTTAGAAGAATTCCACAAGAAGTATCCACTAGGTGGAATTCTTTATACGAGCAACTACTTGTTGCTTATGACTATAAATTACCTATAACTTTATTTTTTAACTCTCATAATAAAAAGCCAGTGATATGATTTTAGATAGTGATTGGGAAAAAATTTCCGAACTTATTGTATTTTTAGAGAAATTTTTTCAAGCAACAAAAGAATTTTCCGGTATATATTATCCTACTATTTCAACTATGTTATTTTATATAACTCTAATATTTTTATTACTTAGTGAATATATGGAAAAACCAAATTATAAGGCAAATTAAAAAAATGTTTGTCAAAATAAAAAAATATTTTATTCCTATTCCTTCTATTTATATTATTGGTTCTGTATTAAATCCTACTATTAAAATAGACGGTACTAAATCACTAATTGAAACTATTTACGATTGTATAGAAGTACTACCACCTCCAAGTCCCAAAAATCTAAATCACCCACCACCTATTGAACAAACTAAAGAAGAAGTGTTGAATAGCGTAGAACACCACCGCAAAAATATATATAGATTTTATCAACAAGAAAATGCTAGTAACGTACCGGCTACCATACCATCTTCTTCATCTTCAACACAACCTCACAAAAGACATGCTTTGTTTCGCGGCTAGTATTGAAAGCCTCGTAAATAGAATGTGCGGCCGTACCTCTACTAACCAAATTAGCGAGTTGGATATTTTTGTTTTGCGGGGTTCGTACCGTATCAAGAAGTTATCAATGAAGATGGACAAGAAGACTTGCTTTGAAATACTCGGAGGGGAATGAGAAGACCTTTCCATTAAATAATATAAGAGGCACAAAAACAAATTGGGATGTTTTTATTACACTATCTTGTTTTATTTATTGTTTTTCAATTAAATCGCTTAAAAAGTGATGTCTAATATCAATATATTTTTGTTCGTGAGTGCTGAATTGGATATTTGGAAATATTTATAGCACTCAAATTATCACAGTACAATATCAAAATATTGCTAGTAAATCCATAGTCGTCTAACATGTGTCGTAGCCATATTAATTGAGAGCAACAACTTCCAGCTGCTACATATTCAGATTCAGCAGTTGAAAGTAAGACACAATTTTGTTTACGACTATACCATGAAACAAGGTTATTGCCAAGATAAAAACATCCTCCATTTGTACCTTTTCTATCATCCACATCTCCAGCCCAATCCGAGTCACTAAATCCTATTAAGTTAGGATTAGTGTCTTTGGAATACCAGATTCCCAACTCACATGTGCCAGCAACATATCGAATAATACGTTTCACGACATTTAATGTAGATATAAAACAAGAAAGACTAACCTCTTGGTCTATGGTTGACATACATACATACCTTACCATTTCTCTATATTTGAGTGGTTCTTTGCCTCTTGTTCTAATTCCTTCAAAAACTCCCCCTATCACTTAGCCCGTTGGATGATTCTTCATAATCCTTGATGAGGGGTTCTTACGAACTTGGTCTAACAATTCAGCACTTGACTCCTCATCTGTGGCCTATGTGGTCTCTATTGCTATTTCGGATGTTGCTTCTGGTGTGGCAACATTTGTGGCAACATCCGATTCTTCTACTCTATGAACTTTCCACTGTATCTATAATGTTATTTTCAATAGTTTTTCCTGAAACATCAGAAAGATCATCAAAGATAACATTTACATACTTTTGTACAATTTTGGATCTCAGATTGTATACTCGATAAGCATGACTATTTTGTGAATAGCCAACAAAATTCCTTTATCACTCTTAGATTCAATTTTTTCCAAATGATTCATGTCATTTATAATATAATAAATACACCCAAAAATATGAAAGTAATGCAAGTTTGATTTTTTTCCATTTATATTCTCATATGGTGTCATCTTTGTTCCTGGCCTTAAATAGACTCTATTATCGACGTGATTAGCAGTATTCAAGGCTTCTGCCCATAAACATTTTGACAAATGTTTAGAACTAAGCATCACTCTAGCCATTTCTTGCAATGTCCTATTCTTCCGTTTTGCAACCCCATTCCGTTGAGGAGTGTTGGGGCAAAAAACTCATGGAAAATTTTCTTTTTCTTACAAAAGAATGAACTATTTTCAAATTCTTTTCCATGGTCGGATCTAATCCAAAAAATAGGAGAATAGAATAAATTTCTAATACTACAGTGCAAGATTTTAAACATGTCAAACATTTGTAATTTTTCTTTCAAAAAATATATTCAAGAATATCTAGAAAAAACATCTACTATCACAAATGAATACCTCATGCCTCTTAGGCTGTCTACTTCAATTGGACCTATTAAATCCATATGTAGAAATTCAAAACAGTGAGACGTACCTGAATGTTGTCCGTCGTGTTTGACAACATTATGAGAGACACGAGTTTGCTTACCGTTCAAATATTCTTCACAGACAGTTTTACCTTTATGGCTAAGTTTGGGCATTCCTCTAACCGCTTCATATGAGACTAATTTTTCTAAATTGCGGTAGTTGACATGCCCCAACTTTTGATGCCATAGTGTTGTGTTATCCACCTTAGCATTATTGCATGTTTCTTGTCTTACAACAAGATAGCAATTGTCACATGTTCTTGTACCTGTCATGACACATATATTTGCTTCATTCGTAACTTTATAAGCATTCGTATTAAATTTTACCTCAAGATCGTCATCACACAGTTGACTAATACTAATCAAATTAGCCATTAAGCCTTCAACGTGTAAGACATTTCTTAAGGCTGGAAATCCATGAACATCCAAGATCCTTTTCAATTATTTTGCTTTTACTGCCACCTCCATAAGTCACGTTTCCTCCATTGAATGACTCATATTTCTTTAGAAAACCTTTTGTACCTGTCATGTGGCGAGAACATCCACTATCAAAGTATAAAGAACCTGAAATGTTAGTTCTTAATCCAGTTATAGCAACATTACATGTTACATCCTTTTTAGGAACCCAAACGCTCTTAAAACATATTTTACCTTTTGACTCAGAAATGTTGCTTCGATTGTTATCCGGAATGTTGGACAACATTTTAGGCAACATTTTGCTCACATAATCTTGAAGTTTGAAATAGTATGGTTTTAAGTGTCCAGGGGAGTTATAGTGATTACACACAAACTTCATATTTTTTGACATATATGAGAACCTATTATTCATCCATTTTTCTTTTACAAAGCATATTTTCTCATTTTTATCAAAGAGATTAGAGCCTATGGTTTAAAGAGAGTTTTAGTACCCAATTCTTGCATGTGAAGGTTTACTAAAGTTGAGTATCTCATTCAATTTCAAAGTCCCGTGTTGAGTTTACGGAAGGTTGCTTCGGCTAAATCCAATTTTGCACGGATCTTACCGAATTCAATATCCTTTTTGGTAAGTGCAACCTCAAGTCGGGTTGTCATGCCTTTTAATACTAAATTCTCATGAGTTAAAGATTTTACCTTTTTGTCAAGTTGCTTGAATTCTATGATTAAGGCTTTACAAATAATTTGTAATTCATTAATCATATTATCTTTGCATTCAACTTGATCTATACAATCAGCCTTACTAACAGAAATAGAACCACTAAAACAATTAACATCAGAATAGTTAAAGAATTCATACCTTTCGGATGTCGCTAAGATTAAGTGTTGTATGTAAGAGTTACTCCCTCTATCCCAAAAAATTAATATTTTTTGCTTTTCGAGAGTCAACCAAGTTGTTCTTTGACCATAATTTTTTAAAATGTCTTTTAAATATTTTAAATCATTAATTATGATGACTTATAATACTCTTTACGTAGTTTTCAAATATGTAAATTTTATTTCAAAAAATTTAAAGATTCTATGTTCTAACACACGGTCAAAATTAGGAAGTTTGACTTTCGAAAAGCGAAAAGTTTCAATCTTTTTGGGACGAAGGAAGTAATAGTTTCATTCCCACTAATAATATAATGCTAAATTTTCCGAATCATCTCTTATTTTTAATAAAATTTTCTTCATGTACAAATAAAGTCCCTATTTTAATCCTTGATTTGTGTACTAATAATCTGGTGATTTTTTTGTTTGATATGTTTCTTTTTAATGAATTAGCTTTTTGTTTGTCATATATTTATGTTGTTTTAATTCCTTCAGTGAGTTGAGTAGTTATATGATTAATTTGATAATTTATGATTAATGTGGTTACTTAGCTTACCTATTACTATAATCTTTGTTTGTGTACTAATCTGGTGATTTTTTGTTTGTTTCAACTACAGTTCGGTATACAAGAATGGCAGACGACAATATTGAGATATGGAAAACCAAGAAACTTATAAAGGGACTCGAAGCAACTGTACTATCATGATTTCTCTAATAATACCTCCGCATTACTAAGATGCTCGGAGATGAAATCGGGACATCAAAAGCAGATTGAATCGTCAATCCGTGCTTGGAGCTATCGCATCCGCTCAACAAACGGGCACGATCGTGACCAAAGATAGGAAAGAAAAGGAGGTTACATTTGATTTTGAGCCTTTTAGGCCTATTAATGCATCTTTATATCTTTGTGATAACAAGTTTCACACAGAACCTCTCAATGAGCTTTTGGAATCTGATGATAAGTTTGGGTTTATTGTTATGGATGGAAACGGGATGCTTTTCGGGACGTTGAGTGGAAGTTTCCGAAACGTTCTTCACAAGTTTAAAGTTGAATGCGCCAAAAAAACACAAGCTAGGAGGGCAGTCGTCCGTGCGTTTTGCTTGTCTTTGTATGGAGAAACGACATAATTATTTTGAGAAAAATCGCGGAGCTCGCAACCCAATTTTATATTAATCCCGCTACCAATCAGCCCAATATTACTGGGCTGATATTAGTAGGATCAACTGATTTTAAGACGGAGCTTAGCCAGTCTAATATGTTCGAATGTGATCTTAAGGGGAAAATATTGAATGTGGTTGATGTATCTAATGGAGGGGAAGATGGTTTTAAGTTTTAACCAAGCAATTAAGTTGTCTGCTAAGAATTTAGGCAATGTGAAATTCATACAAGAGATTAATATCATCGGCAAGTATTTCGAGGAGATCAGTCAGGACAGCGGGAAGTATGTTGTCGGGCTTAATGATACCTTGAAAGTTCTCGAAACTGGTGTTGTTGAGACTCTTATCGTGTGGAAAAATCTCGACGTTACTAGGTACATATTGAAAAATAACAATTCCGGAGAAACAATCATCAAGCACTTGAATAAGGAGCAAGAAGCAGATCAGAGTAACTGTCGTGACCCTGCTACGAATGCAGAATTAGAGATTAAGGCTAAAATGCCTCTACTTGAGTGCTTATCTAACGAGTACAAGAAATTTGGTTGTAATTTGGAGTTTGTTACTAACAAATCACAAGAAGGATCTCAGTTTTGTCGTGGTTTTGGTGGCATTGGAGCGATTCTTCGCTACAAGCTTGGTGTTCGGGATTTTGATGACCTTTCTGATGATTATTAGCGAAGATTTTCCATATATTCTCCATATATTGTGTAATTATGAGTGATGTATATTTATGGTATATTATGATCATCACTATATTAGGATTTCACCCTTGTACACACTATATATATTTTGTAATAATGAGAATACTCTCTAAGTGATATTATTACAATCTTACATAGTATCAAGAGCAAAAAACCTAGGTCATCTCTAAAATTTTCTGCCCCCCTCTCGGATCGATGACTCCTTCCCTCGCCCCCATGAGGTTGATGACTCAACATGGCGTCGTCTAGACACCATTGTCAAACAGTGGATATATGACACATCTCTCTCAGGACTTGCTCCTTACTATAATGAAATCCGGCGCCTCGGACCGTGATTTATGGATTCGGTTGGAGAAAATCTTTCAAGATAACAAGCACACTCGTGCTGTGTATTTGGAAGAATAATTCAATAATACACGCCTTGAAAATTTCTCATACATGTCCGATTATTGCAAGCAGTTGAAACTAGTGGTGGACTAATTATCCAACGTCAGCACACCTGTTTTCGAAACAAAGATGGTCCTATAATTAGTTGCAGGCCTACCAAATGGTGAGTACGACACTTTAGCCACCATGATACAATAAGCTAATCCGTTACCCAATTTTAACAAAGCCCGCTCACAATTATTGCTAGAAGAAACTCGATGTGCAAAGCAGGACGAGCACAATCATAAGGCGTTAGCAGTCGAAATGTCTCCCCAAAATAACATCACCGCCGGCTCACCTCCGTCGGAAAATAATCAACCACTGCGGCAGGGGCGGGAGAGGTCGAGGCGATAGCAGAGGTGGAAAAGAGAGCCGCAACCAGCAACAGAATCCACAGTCGCAGCAGCCCCATCCCTATGCGAATTGGACCGGCCCAGTTTCCCAATTTCAGCATAGGAACTGGGCCACCTATCCTGCCCATGTATCGTCCCAATTCCCTTACCCACAACAGGGAGTATTGGGTCCCGCTTCAACAGCTAAGTCAACCCACTTTCATCCACACCAAGCCCACTTCATGAAGGCCTAGTACCCGCAACCTTCCTCTGGTTTGGCTCCGACTGATTCGGGCCAGGCTTTTAGCAGTTTGAACTAGCAACAACCCGATGAAAATTCACATCTCACCTCACCCGCTCTGCATGTAATATTCCCAAACTTTTTCAATTAAAGTATCCTCAACATATTACAGCTGGCAATGATTATCGCATTCCAATACAGGGCTATGGTACCACCTACACACAACCGCCTCATCCATCATTTTCCCTTAACAATGTCCTGTATGCTCCGAACATCATTAAGAACCTAATTTCTGTCCAAAAATTTACTCGTGATAATTCTGTCTCTATTGAATTTGACCCTTTTGGTTTTACTGTGAAGGATATTCGTACGGGGACACCTCTTACAAGATGCAATAGCACGGGGGATCTCTATCCATTCCCATCCACCTCCGCTTCCAGCTCACGCTATCCCATTTCTCTCGCTGCTATCTCTCCGTTAACTTGGCATAATAGACTTGGCCACCCAGGAGCCCCAATTTTTAATTTTCTTAGAGGCAATAATTTTATTAAATGTAATAGTGGGAAACTTCCCAGCACTGTGTTTCTTGTTCTTTAGACAAACATGTTCGTCTTCCTTTTAAATCATCTTCCAGTATTACATTTTCTCCGTTCGATATTATTCATGCCGATTTGTGGACGTCACTTATTTCTAGTTCATTGGGTCATAAATATTATCTTGTCTTGTTAGATGATTTTTCTCATTATATTTGGATTTACCAACTCAAATTTAAATCAGAAGTGTTTGCAAAATTTTTTAAGTTTCGTACTTTTATCAAAACACAGTTTGAAAAATGCATAAAATCATTTCAGTGTGATAATGGTCATGAATTCAATAATTCCATGTTTCACCGATTCTGTAAAAATAATGGCATGGTTTTCCGATTCTCGTGCCCCACACATTGCCTCAAAATGGCAAAGCAGAACGAATCATCCGCATCATTAATAACATGGTTCATACTCTCCTATTTCATGCCTTCCTTCCTCCGTCCTTTTGGCTCTATGCAGTAAAAATGGTAGAATACGTTTTAAATACTAGCACCCTTCACAATATGACTCCAACCAAAACTCTATACCGTAGGATCCCCTCTTACGATCACCTAAAGATATTCGGTTGCTTGTATTATCCCAATTTTGCATCCACTATCCCTCACAAATTAGCACCTCGAACTACTCCGTATGTCTTCGTAGGTTTCTTATCTAATCATACGGGCTATCTTTGCTATGACTTATCCACTCGTTAAATTCACGACTCTCATCACGTCACGTTTGACGAGACCATATTCCCTTTTACGGATCTCCAAAAATTCCAAAAAAAATAGACTATACATTTCTTGACGAGCCCGACATTTCCCTCGTCATTCTCAGTCAACTGCACCCGTCAGTCATTGTGAACCAGTCCCTGCCACTCACCGCTGCCACTACCGTCGGCAGCTCTGCGCCAGTGTCACCGACCACCTCTCAGTCATACCCATCGTCGGTTGCCACCGCCACTGGCTACCGATTCAACTCCCCTGTCTCACCGTCGGTCCTCCAACCCACCATCACCCAAAATCGTAACCCACCACCAGCTGCTCTGCCACTTCCACCAACCGACAATTTCGACATCCCAGCTACCTACCCATTCCCGGTTGACCAGCCCATTACCGAAAATAATACCACCACACCAGCACCTCATTCAAAACCCACCACCGTCCCCTTACCCAACGTTATCTATAACACACCACATCACCCAACCCTTATCTCCGACCATACCCGACCCATCGTCGACCCCACCCGATATCACACTGCTCCTCACCTCACCCACTGCCTTGTTCCACCACTCCACAACCCGACCATACGTAACATGACAATGAACCGCAACCAATAAACCACCCATCCACTGCTCCCACGTAACGAATGAAAACCCGTGCCCAACATGGGATTTCAAGCCCAAAGTCCATTTTAACCTATCCACACAATCAATTTCCCCATTCCCAAAAACCCCAAATTAGCCAAACTAGACCCTAATTAGAATGCGGCAATGTGTGAGAAATTTAATGCTTTAACGAAACATCACACATGGGATTTGGTTCCCAGATTGGAGGGGGTGAATGTGATTCGTTGCATGTGGCTCTTTCGTCATAAATACAGAGACAATAGTGATCTAGAGAGGTATTAGGCGAGACTTGTGGCTAATGGCACAAATCAGCAGGAGGGTATTGACTTTGGTGAGACGTTCAGTCCGGTTGTCAAACCGGCTACCATTCGCACAGTTCTGAGTATAGCCATAGGCAAGCATTGGCCGATTCATCAGCTTGATGTAAAAATGTGTTTCTATATGGAGACTTGAAAGAAATAGTTTACATGCACCAACCACCTGACTTTGTCCATCCAATATCCCATCAATATGTATGTCGTCTCCACAAGTCACTGTATGGTTTGAAACAAGCATCAAGAGAGTGGTATGAACGCTTTGCCAGGTACATTATGCATATTGGGTTTGTATGCAGCAGGTGTGATAATTCTCTTTTCATTTTTCATCGAGGTAGTAGCACTGCTTACTTACTGCTATATGTGGATGATATTGTTCTCACTGTCTTATCTGATGGGTTGAAAAATGAGATTATTGCTTTACTTAAAATCAAATTTGCTATGACTAACTTGGGCAAGTTGAGTTACTTCTTGGGATATCAGTGAGCAGATCTGCAGATACTATGTTCTTGAGTCAGCGTAAGTATGTAGAAGAGATCGTGTACAGGGCTAAGATGGCCAATTGCAAGATCATGCCCACCCCGGTAGATTCTAAATCAAAGCTTAGTGGTGTTGATGGTGCTCCATTCTCCGATCCTACTCTTTATAGGAGTCTTGCAAGTGCACTTTAATATCTTACCTTCACCAGGCCTGATATTGCTTATGTTGTTCAGCAGGTGTGTCTAGTTTATGCATGCACCCATAGAGTCTCACTTCACTGCCCTTAAGCGCATCATCCGATACATTAAGGGTACACTTGATTATGGGTTGCATCTATACCCCTCTGCACCGACCATGTTACTATCATATACGGATGCAGATTAGGTAGGGTTTCCGGACACTCGACGCTCCACCTCCGGCTATTGTGTATTCTTATGGGATAATCTCATTTCATGATCTACCAAGAGGCAAACCACCCTATCCCGTTCGAGTGCTGAAGCAGAGTACATAGGCGTTGTCAATGTAGTCGCTGAGATCTGTTGGCTCCGAAATATACTTTTGGAACTCCAGTGTCCCTTGCGTAAGACGTCCATCGTCTACTATGATAACATATCTGCCATATATCTATCTCACAATCTGGTTCAACATCAGATAACCAAACACATTGAGATGTATATACACTTTGTTCGTGAGAAGGTTGCTCTCGGTCATGTCAAAGTGTTGGATGTGCCTTCGTCATATCAGTATGCAAATATCTTCACAAAAGGGCTTCCCAAACAGTTATTCCTCGACTTCAGATCCAGTCTTAGCATTCGGCATCCTCCCACTCCGAATGAGGGGGTGTATTAGTGAATATTCTCCACATATTTCCAGTATATTGTGTAATTATGAGTGATGTATATTATGGTATATTAGGATCCTTACTGTATTAGGATTCCACCATTTTACACAATATATATATATTTTGTAATAATGAGAAGACTCCCTAAGAGATATTATTACAATCTTACAATGATGAAGTTTATGAAGATTCTGAATATCAGTCAACCAACTTCACAAATTCCAGTTCAGGGGTAAAACGGGAAGCCTGCAGTGGTACGCGTGGGCCTGGGCCTGGGCCTGACTCGGGCACGGACGCTCTTAGTAACAAACTTTTGGGAGCTTGTCAGGTAAGTGGGCAAAGACTCTCTTGTCATGAATGTGAAATTTTGATCAACTTAGCAGTAAATATCATCTTTCTAATATTTGTTTCTTTTTTCTTGCTTTAATAGATGGATGGCATGCATGAAGAAAAGAAGTTACTAGTAATTTCTTCGCGTTCGTCTAAGAAATGTGAAGTTCACGTTTATCTCAGAAACGCCGATGCAGCAGGAAAGCAGAAATCCAACACTGGTGCGCGAGTGCTGGTGCCTGTCTTGACCAGTAATGTTAGCGGCAAATTACTGGGAGCTCTTTAGGTAAGTGGACACATTTATCTCATATTCGTTTGTTTGTTTATTAAGTTGGAAATTTGCCTTTGGCGGGGAGGTGCGTCCACCCATATTTAATGAATTAAACACTAGTGTTTCTGCATGTTGGAGGCTTTGTCTCTTCACACATGCATAATCTACTAAGTGAGTAGATGACTGTAGGACCAAGAATCGTCAAATTTCATTGAGAAATGAAAGAGATATTGGTCCACGAAGTAAGGTGTTTGAGGCATGGAAATATGGTGTGGGACAAATCTACCACATCAGTGGGAAAAGGAAGAATTGCTCTCTTTATAAGTCTCTAAATTGGTTAAGAGTTTGGGACCCTAAGGGGTATCCATGTGTTTAAAGGAGGGAGGACCTAGACGTCCGGTCCGGTCCGGTCGGGGTTCGGGGCTCGGGGCTCGGGGACTTTCTGATATTATCTTTTTGGATCCCAAATTGCTTAATATTTACAGTTTGGTCCTAGAGTTTCTGAAAAGTTGATTTCGGGAATGACGGTAGGCAGAAAGTTTCTGCCTACCGTTTGAGTTGTTTTTTGGAGCATTAACCAGCCATTACTTGGCTGTTAACTCCTCCATAAACAACCCTCCTTCAATGACCATTAACAACCCTCTAATGGCCATTAACAACCCTCACTAATGGCTATTAACAATCTTGTTTTGGCAGTTGATGAGTCCCTCCTCCATGCTATATATTGATGCCTTTTTGGCTCAATAACGTGACAGATATACACACGAAAAATACACAAAACAGAATATAAACACCCAAACAGACAGCAAAAATGAGACAACATTTATATACACAGAGACAAACAGAAGAGACACTGAAATTCAGTCCAAAACGTTGGGACTAAGACAGAAACTCTTCCTTCTTTTTCCATTTCTTCAGTAAGTTGATTTGTATTTGTTTTCTTCGTCAGACTCAACCTATTTTCTTTGTAGTGTTGAGATTAAAGTGTTGTTTTATCTTGGGAGACCATTGCCCGCTAACGTAAAAGCATATATATGGGGCAATCTTGTTTTAAGGACAGAGTGCAATCACTCGACTCAGCACACAGTTGTAACCATCCAGATTTAGTGTTTCTTGATTTCAGGTTATCAAGATTCAAGACTCAACAACTTTGCGGCAGCTCTGAATATTGGCTATTTGTTTATCCTTTCGAACACTTGTAATATTTATTTACTTTCCGTACTACTTTACTACAATAGTACGCAACATATTATTCGTTCTTCCTTTTCCTTTTTCCTTTTTATTACAGTTTGTGGTTATATTGAGGTATGATTGATCGAGCTAGGTGAAGTATTTGTATTGATTTATATTGTTATCTATGGTTTTTGTGTACTTTTTGTTCTTTTTGTTTGGTTTGGATTGTGAAACTGATAATTTAAACTATATAATATTATATAATCTACTTTATGTGAGTTACTTTGATAAAGTGTGTTCGATAAATGATTTATTTGAACTTGAAATTTGTGTTTACTTTTCAAAGTATTGATGAGTGATCTCCGTCTCAATTTATGTGTCACCATTTGACTTGGCACGAAGTTTAAGAAAAAAAGACTTTTGAAATATGTGGTTCAAAACAAGCTTTATATAAATTGTTGCTGTCAACTTGATGCTGCTACTTACTCTTCTTCTGAAAGTGCATGAGATTCCTTTCTTTCCATATCATATATACCCCAGCTGCTGCTAGGCTCATCCAGTAGATGTGGCTCCCTACTGAGTTGCCTCTAGCATTGGTGATTGCCCAGTTTACTTCATCACTCCAAGTCCCTTTCCATTGTAAAAGCTTGCTCCATATTGCAGTTGATACTGGACAGAGAAAGAGGAGATGGTCCAGTGTCTCAGGTTGGCTAGCACACAGTGGACATGATAAATCATCAATGTCATTCCATCTAGGCACTTATTGTTGGAAATTTGCCTTTGGCGGGGAGATACATCCACCAATATTTGATGAATTAAACACTAGTGTTCCGTATGTTGGAGACCTTGTCTCTTCGCACATGCATGATCTACGAAGTGAGTAGATGGCCGTAGGGCCAAGAATCATTAAATTTCATTGAGAAATGAAAGAGATATTGATCCACGAAGTAAGGTGTTTAAGGCATGGAAATGTGGTGTGGGACAAATCTACCACATCGGTGGGAATAGGAAGAATTGATCTCTATATATGTCTCAAATTGGTAAAGGGTTTGGGACCCCAAGGGGTATCCCATGTGTTTAAAGGAGGGAAGACCTAGATGTGCTTGGGTTCAAGGCTAAGCCCACACGCGCGCCGCCCGCCGCCCGCCCGTCCGGTCCAGTTCCGGGTTCTCGGGTCACGGGCTGTGGGCTGTGGGGATTTTCTGATATTATCTTTTTTGGACCAGAGAACTCTGCCAGATGTACAGTTTGATCCCTGAAGTTTCATATGTACAGTTTGAACCAGAATTCTTTCATATGTACAGTTTGATGCCTACCGTTGGACTGTATTTTGGAGCATTAAACAGCCATTACTTGGCTGATTAACTCTCCATTAACAGCCCATTACTTGGGCAATTGAGCAGCCTCCTTCAAGACCTTAAATCAGCCTCACTAATGGCATTTAACATGCCATTTACAGCCCTCCTAATGGCCATTAACAGCCATGTTTGGGCAGTTGATCAGCCCCTTCTCCATGCTATATATTGAGCCTCTTTTGGCACAATTCGTGGGCAGCAAACAGGCATAAAACACACTGAAAACAATGACGGAAATACACTGCACAGAAGGCTGAAAACAGTGAGGAATACACTGGAAAAACAGCCACAAAATAGCTCAAAACAGTGAGCAAATTGCGACGAAAATCGGTGAGCAAACCCACACATATACACAAGATATACACTACGAGAGACACACTATATACACGAGAGACAAAGAGAAGAGTATTGAGAAACTCTTCCTTCCTATTCCATATCTTCAGCAAGTCGAGTCATATTTGTTTTATTCGGCAGACTCAACCTATTGGCTTTGTAGTGTTGAGATTAAAGTGTTGTTTTATCTTGGGAGACTATTGCCCGCTAACGTAAAAGCATATATACAGGGCAATCTTGTCTTAAGGATAGAGGGCTATCCTCGACTAAACACACAACGTTCTAACCATCCAGATTTAGTTGTTTCTTGATTTCAGGATATCAACATCCAAGACACAACAAACTTGCGGCAATTCTCAACATTGGCTTTGCAAGGTGATCAAGATTCAAGACACAACACACATGCGGCAGTTTTGAAGATTGACCATTTGTTTATCCTTTCGAACATTTGTAATAGTTATTACTTCCCGTACTGCTCTATAAAGTACAATAGAGTACCAACAACTTAAGATAAGATTGTATTGTATTACTATTAGTGTTCGAAAGATGTCGGTCAAAAGTTGTGTGACCAAATCTGGATATGGCAATGGTTTTCTGGTTGAAGACAGTGATGATGAAATTGTTGAAGTTCAACATGTTCATGGTGTCACCGCTCCCGAGAGTGGTGGGAACAAGCGCTCATGAGAGCCTGAGGATGTCAACTGGGACAAGAGGAGAAGGCTGAAGATGTGGTTCTATCTTGCAGCAGAAGGCGTATATCTATCCCAGACAAAGAATCCAAAATTTGGGATAAGTATTTTTCTTACTTGTCAAGAATAAAGATTAAATGATGTCTGATTAAAAATGGATTAAAGTAAGAAGGAATATAAATCTTAGGCTTTAAAAATCAGAAGTTTAATCTCTTCTTCTTTCCCGTTTAAAGATTGAATTTTGTAAACGACTTAAAAAGATCCGTTCTTTTAAGTGTAATGATTAAAAGTGTGTAAAGTATGTTCGCACATACGATGGAGAGAGATCCACTAACTGTGCGAAAACTGTTACCACTCTTAAGTAAGCGCCAAGAACTATCTGGGCACCAATCTTAACGGAAGAAGTCTAAAAGCTATAGACGTTGAACTTGTCATACTATTTGACAGAAGATCCTCATTGGATGATATTGGACACTCAGTCATAAAAAGCCTCCGGCGACGGCCCAGGTGGGCCAAAATTCCTTTGATATGATGATATTGGACACTCAGTCATACAAAGCCTCCGTGCGACTGGAGTGGGACAAAATTCCTTTGATATGATGATATTGGACACTCAGTCATACAAAGCCTCCGGGCGACTGGAGTGGGGCCAGAATTCATTTTATAGGAAAAGTAATGGACACCTAGTAAGGTGGGCCAGAGTTTCCAGGTCTTAAATGATCGAAGGCCTAAAGAAAGGCGAGAAAAGAAATTGGACACTCGGTGCCGCAAAGCAACCGGAGTGGGCCAGAGTATCCAGATCACATATGATCCGGTTACGCCCTAACCACGGGTAAGAGGTTTTTCATGTGAAGCAACGCCACCTCTAAAGTAGAAGGGGTTGGAGAGGTTGTCCTCAATAGGACTTCGGGGAATGGGATCACTCCAAGATGAGGTGATACATGTCCCAAACTTGGTTTAAGGGACACTATTGGTCAAGCTGGTTTGAGACTAGTCCAATAAGTCTGTAATAACTAAGAATGGTACAGTATGTCTGTAGCCATATGAATGATGTATTTGTAATCCGTGCATCTATGCCATCATAGATTAAGACACGTTAAATAGAAACTCATTCAAATTCTAACGATGTTGAGATTGTTGCCTTCTGTCGGCATAAACCCTAAAAAATAAATGTGAGGTAGAAGAAGAGGCAAAATCACCTTTCCAAATTCCGTCAAGGGAATAGCGAAAGAAGCACCGCTCCTCTAAAACTTAGTCATACCTACTTGGGTGATTTGAAGTTTATACAAAATAGAGGGGGGAGACAAGTACGTTGTGATCATCATTTGATGATAGTACAACGTATGGAATCCTTTGTTTGTTGAAAAGCAAAGATGAAGTTGTTGAAGCGGATAAGCGCTACAAAGCAGAAGTTGAATCAACTAAGCCTGTGGATTGCGAAATCCGTAGAAATAGAGGGGGAGAATGTGAAGCATCGTTCATTAAACGACTATTCATTTCTCACATCAGTCCAACGGTGTTAGCCAAACGCAAAGCCGTACGCCCAAATTATGTGGGGTGGCTTGGTAAAAGTTGGAATACCGAAACAGGTCAAGTTGTACCTAAGACTGTAGATTGCATATCCACTGGATCTGCAAATAACAGTAGTGCTGATCGCCTCTTGGCGTAAAAGAATACTGAATTCTTTGAAGATAACTTTCCTTGAAAAAAGGAAAAAGGAGTAATTGCTCAAGGTTAACAAGAACTCGCGAGGGCCTGACTGTCCGGAACTAGACGTTCCGTATCTACAGGACTCGAAAGTTGCTGGCTATCCGAAACTTAATATTCCAGATCTGCAGAACTCAGGGATTCTAGATGTTGAACCGAGACGGAGCAAAGAGGGGACAAAGACTTGTTCCAGTCCTTCTAGCTTGTATAGTTGAGAATGAACCATGGACAATTGACAAATAAGTGTCTTCTACAGAAGCGCTGCTTTGGAAAGAAGCTAAAAGAGAGAAATTGATTCCATCATATAGAATCATACTTCTGTAATGGTTTATCTTCCTCCGGGAAAAGAACCTTTGGGTTGTAAAATGTGCTCCCCTGTGAGTAGTTTAACATCCAGGGCCATTGCAGTCTTGCGTGACATGAATGTTGAAACAACCTTCCCAACCGGAGAGTTGGAAGAAGAGGATCAGAATTGGTTTGCTAAACTGTTGGGCTTCTTCCTGAACTTTCATTTTGGTCCCTGAAATGTTTACATTTTGGTCCTGAAAACTCCAGATAAAATAGAAACAATGAATCTGACCACAGAAACATTGACTCTGAAGTTAGAAAGCCAACAGTTGGAGAATCAACAGTCTGAAAGTAAAAGTCATATTGAAACAAAGTCTCGATATGAAAGATATGGGTATCACAGATGACATCTTAGGAATTGGATTTCTAAGACATCTAACCGACTGGTCGATAGTTGACAGTCTCGTTGAAGCCACCAACGGATATGAATCATAGAACTGATTGGAATCATGGTGCGCCCATAAACAAGGAGCGATATGCGCAGGTCACGTATAGTTCAATATATTGTACACACTACAACCGACCTGGTTTCGTCCAACAATCAGATCAATTGAACTAAGGTTCACTGATGATCTTAATACATGATCAATAGAAGGCGTTAAGTCAGATATGACGATATCTGAATTATTCGCTTATCTACGGATTATAGTATTCGGATGTCCAGCGGTTCGGGAGAACACGGTGATGCAAACTGGACATCGGATCGAAGAACACCAAAGCCACAAGTAAATGTGTATGGTGGGTCTTGGAAAATCCTCTAAGCAAACTTGCATCGACTGATTCATGATGGTATCGGAGTTTATCGCTTTATTCAAAGCATGAAAGAAGTTGAGTAACTTCACGACTCATTAGAGGATGTCCCTTATTGGGAGAAACCCGTGCCTTCAACAGCTATACACGTGGCTAGCCGGTCGGCTTCGGGAAGGACACGGATGACGGCGTCGGACATATCTGTCGGGATCCCGGAGACATAAGACCGTATGGCGCTTGATCATCACGGGTGTCACTACCTTATTTACTAACTAAGGGATTACCCGAAGATCAAGTGTTCTTCCTGTCTAGGGGAATGGGCTGAAAACCCAAACAATACAAACCTTTGCGGTGGCAACCCAACCATACTGATTGGAGATCCCAAGAATTTGGTTCAATGGGAAAACTAAGCGGCAAAAGGTTCAGTTGAGCGCTTCGGTGGAAGCAAGAAGCACTTCGGATGATGATTTATGTACGGAAACATGAATCCAAAGTTGTTCCCGCGATAGACATTAAAGTGCTACCTGCATGGTGGGTAAAGGTTAAGCTTCCAAACCTTTAACGATCCTCAAATGGTTGAGGTTAAGGTTGGGAAACTTTTAATAATTCCTAACACTTGTGAAGTGGGGTATAACAGGATACCTTGTAGGAGATCACCTATTTAAATGCGAGGATGGCCGTCTCAAATGAACGCACTTAAGAATCCAAGTGTGTCCAAGGCCACAACGGACAAAAACGTAAGAATGAGAACGAATAAGAAGAGTTATTGTGTTGTTATCATTGTCTTGGCTTACACTAAACACTGACGGTTCAAGACATCACGTTCACCGCGCAGTAAGTAAGTCCGATGGTTTCAACTAAGGAAGGTTCAAAGCGGAAGCTACCTCTCCTGATGCAATATCTTTTCGCTGAAAGATTGCTGAAATGTAGGCACCTTGTGCGTGCGCCACAATCTCTCTTTCATAGAGGGGATTGTTGAAAATTTGCCTTTGGCGGGGAGATGCGTCCACCCATCTTTGATGAATTAAACACTAGTGTTCCGCATGTTGGAGACCTTGTCTCTTCGCACATGCATGATCTACGAAGTGAGTAGATGACCGTAGGGCCAAGAATCGTTAAATTTTGTTGAGAAATGAAAGAGATATCGGTCCACGAAGTAAGGTGTTTAAGGCATGAAAATGTGGTGTGGGACAAATCTACCACATCGGTGGGAATAGGAAGAATTGCTCTCTATATATGTCTCAAATTGGTAAAGGGTTTGGGACCCCAAGGGGTATCCCATGTGTTTAAAGGAGGGAAGACCTAGATGTGCTTGGGTTCAAGGCTAAGCCCACACGCGCGCCGCCGCCGCCCGCCCGTCCGGTCCGGTTCTCGGGTCACGGGTCACGGGCTGTGGGCTGTGGGCTGTGGGGACTTTCTGATATTATCTTTTTTGGACCAGAGAACTCTGCCAGATGTACAGTTTGATCCCTGAAGTTTCATATGTACAGTTTGGACCAGAATTCTTTCATATGTACAGTTTGGTCCTTGAAGTTTCAATATTTACAGTTTAATCCCCAGAGTTTCTGGGAAGGTGACGGAAAGGCAGAAAACTTTCTGCCTACCGTTGGACTGCATTTTGGAGCATTAAACAGCCATTACTTGGCTGATTAACTCTCCATTAACAGCCCATTACTTGGGCAATTGAGCAGTCTCCTTCAAGACCTTAAATCAGCCTCACTAATGGCATTTAACATGCCATTTACAGCCCTCCTAATGGCCATTAACAACCATTTTTGGGCAGTTGATCAGCCCCTCCTCCATGCTATATATTGAGCCTCTTTTGGCTCAATTCGTGGGCAGCAAACAGGCAGAAAACACACTGAAAATAGTGACGGAAATACACTGCACAGAAGGCTGAAAACAGTGAGGAATACACTGGAAAAACAGCCACAAAATAGCTCAAAACAGTGAGCAAATTGTGACGAAAATCAGTGAGCAAACCCACACATATACACAAGATATACACTACAGAGACACACTATATACACAGAGACAAAAGAGAAGAGTATTGAGAAACTCTTCCTTCCTATTCCATATCTTCAGCAAGTCGAGTCATATTTGTTTTATTCGGCAGGCTCAACCTATTGGCTTTGTAGTGTTGAGATTAAAGTGTTGTTTTATCTTGGGAGACTATTGTCCGCTAACGTAAAAGCATATATACGGGGCAATCTTGTCTTAAGGATAGAGGGCTATCCTCGACTCAACACACAACGTTGTAACCATCCAGATTTAGTTGTTTCTTGATTTCAGGATATCAACATCCAAGACACAACAAACTTGCGGCAGTTCTCAACATTGGCTTTGCAATGTGATCAAGATTCAAGACACAACACACATGCGGCAGTTTTGAAGATTGACCATTTATTTATCCTTTCGAACATTTGTAATAGTTATTACTTCCCGTACTGCTCTATAAAGTACAATAGAGTACCAACACTTATCTTTAGTGTATGGCTAAAGTAGAGGATAAATATACATCTAGGAGCCCCATAATTGTTACAGACAAGCTTTCTCCAAGTTGCGTTTGGGAATTCACCTCTAAGTTGGTTGTACATCCATTTGATAAAGAACTTCTGGATTTGTTTGAGATCATGCTCCTGCACTCCTAGTTAGTCCAAATAAGTGGATGCTTGTGTAGGTTGGTTGTATCATCCAAACTCCACCATTCTTCCCATAGTAACAATTTATCCTTCTTTTGACATAGATTCCACAACAATTTACACATAGCAGCTCTATTCCAAACAAGAAGATCAAGTATATTCAGACCACCAGCAGACTTGGGTATATTCTTTTGTTGAATTAATTTTTGTTGTTTCAAAGTTACAATTTTGTGTTTCCTTTTCATAATATTAATGAGCAATTTATTTATTTGTTTGTTTATTTTATATTTTTTATATTTTTTTGGTTATTTGAGGTATGATCGATCGAGCTAGGTGAAGTATCTGTATCGGTTTGTTTTGCTAGCTATAGTTTTTCTATAATTCTCTTTGTTTTGTTTGGTTTAGATTATGAAACTGATGATTTAAGCATATTTTTATAAATCTACTTTATGTGAATTACTTTAATAAGGTGCGTTTGGTGAACTCGTTTTTCATTTTTTTGGTTTGAAACTTTGAAACTTGAAATTTGTGTTTCCTTTTCACAATATTGATGAGTGATTTATTCATTTTTTTTGCTTTTTTTATTATTTGAGGTATGATCGATCCAACTAGGTGAACTATCTGTATCTTTTTATATGGCTATCTATGGATTCTGTGTACTTTTTGTACTTATTGTTTGGTTTGAATTATGAAACTAATGATTTAAACTAGATATTATTGTATAATCTACTTTATGTGAGTTACTTTAATAAGGTGCGGTGGCTAAACTTGTTTTCGATTTTTTTTTTTTGGGTTTGGAACTTAAAATTTGTTTTTCCTTTCATATATTGATGAGTGATTTAGTCTTGTGTTTGTTTATTATTTGTTTTTTTCTTTTTTATTATAGTTTTTTTAGAGTATGATCGATCTAACTATGTGAAGTATCTGTATCGATTTATGTTGTATGATCAGAGGATTTTCTAGTTGTATCATCAATATGGGGTGTTTAAAACATCGCCGGCTAAACCTTTGGAGTACAAAACTCGAGAGTATGACTCTGTCTCTCCCCTACACGGGTGTATGACCCACCCGGAGTAGTCTGATGAACACCCCCTAGGCAAAACCATCAAGAACACTCAACAATCTGCCTATTGTGTCTTGTAGAATCGGAGTAGCAATAAACTCGGGTTGATCTTGGGCTGGTCCCATTTCCTCCTCAAGCAACTTGTATTAATTCTTACTATACGGCTTAGGAAACTCTGATCTAGTATGAACCTGACCGACTCTTTGTGCCCCACTCTGAGCTAGTGTAGATCCTCAGGCTCTACCTCAGCCCCGAACATGTCCTCTATCGCGATCGTGCATTGCAGGTGCAGGTACCGGTACCTCCTCCCTCGCTGCGTCGACATGAGTCCTTACCATCTGTGAGAGAATAGGAACAAAGGACATATACCAATTTGATTCAACTTAGCACGAAAGGAATGAAGAAAGTGACATTTTCTAAATGTCCCATATCCTCTCAAAGATAAGTACGACGTCTCCACACCGATCCGCTAGACTCTACTATACATTACTCTTGTATTTAAGACCATTCAACCTAAAGCTCTGATACCAACTTTGTCACGACTCCTTTTAGTGATCGTGGTGGCACCTACACATTTTCTATTGGTAGGCGAACCACTCACAAATCATTCACATGATATAGTAAAGAAAAGTGGAAAGATAACAAAATACTCAATAAAATTGTCGATCAAGATATAAATGCGGAAATATAAGTCTGATAATCAACACAACCCATAAAATCTGATCAATCATACAATAACACTAAAATCTGATACAAGGCTGAAATAAGACATCATAAGCCAATACTGAATCTCATAATCTAAGTGTATGAATATTTTTTTCGATCAAAATAACAGGATAAGAGATAGAGCATTCAAGGCATGCCGAATGTAGCATCCTCACCCTGAATACTGAAGTCTACTCGTTCGGACTCACTCGAGGTCGCGAACTCATAGAGGGATCACTAACTGCATAAAAAAATGCAACAAGTGTAGCATGAGTACACAACGTACCCCCATAGACATTATAGGCATATTTCTCGATCAAAATAAAAGATAATATAAGTGATAGAGCATCCAAGGCATGTCGGAGGTAGCATCCTCACCCTGAATTCTAAACTCTACCCGCTCGAACTCACACTCGAGATCACGAACTGGTAGAGGGATTTGTATCTGCATAAAAAAAATACAACAAGTGTAGCATGAGTACACAACGTACCCCGTAGACATTATAGGATGACAATGATGGAAGATACGCAAAAAGAGATAAATATAATGTTGACACTAAATAGTCCTATACTAAATAGTTAATAACCCAAATAATG
Source organism: Anisodus tanguticus (assembly GCA_034509755.1). NCBI lineage: Eukaryota > Viridiplantae > Streptophyta > Magnoliopsida > Solanales > Solanaceae > Anisodus > Anisodus tanguticus. The sequence goes on along the minus strand of CM067541.1, from coordinate 25,898,309 downwards.
ACATGTTGTCCACATAATAGTTCACAGAGTCAACATATCACCTTGTTCGTATAAGATTTCATAATTATGTAAGTAACCTAGTTCCATAAGAGTTCAATAATAATATCTCAAGTATCATTGAGCAAATAACAATCCTTCTTTATCCAGGAATCCAACCAACTTATCAATAACCAATCCAATAGTTAATCCATCAACAAATAATCAATGAAATGATATATATGATATGAATGTAATGCATATGCTAGGTACCTTTATCCTCCAGTATACAAACGTTCAAATTTTATGAACTGCACACCCATTGGGGCCCCGTGAAGTCCATATATTCCTCCAAAATTTCTCCACGGACCCCATCTCTTGACTGTAATAACTGTTGCAGGCGTGCAATTCGTTCCCCCCGCGTATCATCATCATCTTAGTGTTGCCATAATCTCATAAGTGTCTTACCTTCTCGGTCTCTTGAACCCACAACAATTTCATACCTCTCATATCAATATCATCAGAACTATGAGAGTATGAATGCAAATGACAATAAAAGGCTAGAAATCATGATATAATGAGATGCAACCAAGTATAGAGATGATTATCACATGCTTTCCAGAATACGTCAACATATAATCCAAGTACAATCAGGATATCATATTAAGCATGTGTGATGAATAAGCACAATGATAACAAGTATAGAGACTAGCCCAAATAATGGCGACAAGCCCAATTAATCAGCAGTCGGAATCAGCTTAAGGCTGATTTCCCAAATCACCCATCATCACAGTTCAACATCGGTACCCACTCAAACGTTCATCACAATTATTTGAATTGGACCCTCAAACACGCTCAATACCCCTCAATATTTATAACTAATTACGCACTTCTATCAGAGTCTAGTGAAAGTAAACTATAGCCTACCTCTGGGATAAACATGAGTCTCGAACAATCAAATTTTTGCGCTAGCCTTGCCCTTCCGGATCGTCTTGTTGTAATCAAAGTCTAATACATATATACTATTCATTAATATAAAGCTTACACATAATACAAGTACTTAGTCCTTAAACAAATCAAGACGTTTAAAATCAACTCCGGGCCCACGTCACTAAGACTCAAACCTTACTATCCAAAAAGCACAAACACATACTAAGTAGTCATATCCTTAAGCTAATGAAAAATCTAAGCTCGTTTAGACCTTCAATTGAACAATTTAAGAAAAACCACAAATCATAAACCCTAGAATTTTTGTCAAATCAAAAAGGGTTTCTATAATCAAATTAAACAACACAACATGATTCTCTAGCATATTCCATCACTAATTCACAATATTTAAAGTAAACAAATCAATAAACACCCTTCATTCAAAAGATTCAACTCTCTTAATCTCATAAGGAAGCCACAACTTATGTTCTCCAATTCACATGCATACTATTTCACCATTAAAAGACATTAACTCATGAAATCTAATCACAAAGAATGGAAACCTTATCTCAAATGAAGAATTTACTCTCAAAACTTCAGAAACTCCCTTATGGCGGCTCTAGGATCGAGAAAAGCTAATTTGGAAAAAATGACTCGACCTAAGAATTTATTTAAGTTTCCTGATTCAACGTTTCTGCCCCAGCAGAATTGACTCCGCTGGTACGGTCTCGCTCCCGCGTAAAACGACTTCGCTGAGGCGTAGTTACATGACAGCTTGCACAAGCACCGAAGAGAACCCAATCCCGCAGAGGTGCACTCGCCCCTGCGAAAAACCCATTCGTCGAGGTGGAAACTCATCAAATACTTGCACCCCGCTTCAACGAGCCAACCTCCAAAGAGGCGGACCCATATGAGCGGACATTCTATCTTCCAGGGCGAACACCAGACATCAGCAACCATAAAAGCAACTCCAACTTCCACCAACCACCCGAAACACTCCTGAGACCCTAGAACACAAGACATGCTCTTCCAAGGTAAATAGTGTCACAAACTCACTCATGGCCTCAGGTTTCCTTTTTAACCAAGGTAAGACATAATTTTCTAAAGAATTATCTGGAATAACCAAATATCTAAATATTAAAAATAAGAACCCAAAATCCATCTGATTGTCTCGGGGAGCGAACCAATATCTATACTAAGTCATAAATGATCTTTCGAAACTACCGGAAGTGAGGGAAACCGGAAATGAACCCATACACTCAAAAGTCAATCTAGAGTCAAACTATTCAACTCTAATGTTCTTATTTTTGATATTTCATCTAAAACCCACATAAATGGACCTCGGGATTCGTGCCACCCATCATCGCACATCACACACCCCACATATAGTCTACGAAAAGGGTAAAATAGGCAAATGAGGATCTTTAGCTAAAAATAATCGGATTGATCGTTAAAAATAATGTGTCCTTCTATGATTGGGTGTAAATTATTATTTTTCTTTTAGAGAATGTTCTTTTTTATTTTATTTATTAAATAATTTTAACAAAAAACTTTTTCTTTTACTCAAAAAGACACATGTCCTCATTTTATTCATCATTTTCCACGTCAACAACAAGTGTATGCACACACTTTGTAAATTTGACTAATTCTGCGAAAAGTGTCTAATTAGAATAAATTTCAAGTAGTGTAGGCACTCAATTGTAACACCCCTAAGTTTAGGTGTCTAAGAGAAAAATCGTGTCAACTTTAGGTGTCTCCAAATGGGTTCAACATAATATGTAAATACAATAAAATTTAAAAGTAAAAATAATAAAGTGACATTGAGTCTATACAAAGTTGCGCACCGGTGTGTTGGTTAGGAGCTCCAATTTCGTGGGAAAGACCTCACTTTTGTTCTTACACTTTAATTTATATCTTAAAAGCAAACTTTAATTTAAATCCTAAAATCAACTAGTAAAATTAGTAAAATAACTGCATAGCTAAAATGGTGACTAGTTAGCATAATTCATTAAAAAGTTTTTGACTATAAAAGTTAAAACCCTAAAACAACTCATAAGTCATAGCCTTAAAAGGGTTTTTATCAATTAGAATATAATTGCTGATTGACCACTTTTCAAATTTGAATATAAGTTTTGTTCCTATAGTTATCCCGATTATCGCATCAGGTTAACACTTTCTTCACTATAATACTTTATTACATGCTTGCAAATTATACATGACAATAATTTTAGATTTTTCTACATTCTACAATGAAATTATTTAGGATTCAATATATTGGTATTTAGATTTATGTATGTTTTATTGTTTCTTTTTGGGTTTTAAACCTCGTAAGAGCTATGGACATGTATTATTTATTTTACGTCTTGCGGTTCAAATTAAAATTTGAGAATATATTTTCTAAAGGCATCCATAACACAATATTTAATGCAATTATATATTGTAGTTTCTGAACTAATCAAAATTTATTTTCTATTTATGTAAAGTATGTGATTTCCGTCGAATTTTAGAATTAAAAATGAGAAGAAGTCCAGATTGTGAAAGGGAAAATTCTTACTAACTTTTTATGTCTTAAGTTATGATTAACAAGAAGTTAATTCTATCTCTAAATAAATATTTTATTCTTATTTATTAATTATGCAGATTACATCACATCAATCTAAATTTTAATGGAGCGATATTATCATAAAGTATATTTCAAGAGTCCAAAGTCAAGTTCATCAATTCCAGATTCAATTGACTTGGGAGAAATGGCTAATGAGTCATAATAACATCGACAAAATAGAGGAATTTATTTAAATTCCTTACAGACTGATCCTGGAAAAAGGTTAGCTATTTAGAAATATCATCCAAATGACCATGATATAATAAAGAGATCATATATTCATCAAGATCTCTTCCAGCTTCGGAAACATCTGTTTCCTCAAACATATATGTATAGTAAATGGCGTTGCTTTAATCCTTAATGGTTTAGTGAGTATGATTGGTTGGAGTATAGTGTAAAAATACATCTTTTTACTTCTACTATTATTTGTTTCAAGATGAAAACATCAATCAAGGGGGAGGAGTTGTATTTTCAAGTATAGGTTTTACAAATTGGAATAAGAAGAAAAGTTTTAATGAGCATATTGGCGGACTAAACAATGTTCATAATCATTCAAAAGAAAATACTGAAGATTTAATGAGACAAAATAATCCATTAAAAGTGTACTTTCTAAACAACATGATCAACAAAAGTTAGAATGTCGAACTCGTTTAGAAGCTGCAATTGATGTGATAAGATATTCTTTGAACCAAGAATTGTCATTTTGGGGGCATCGTGAAGACGAATCATCTTATAATAAAGGTAACTTTATTGAACTTCTTAAATGGTATACTAAACGATGTGATAATATTGCTAATGCATTTTAAAAAGCTCCAAAGAATAATAGCTCACTTCTCTATACATTTAAAGTGATATTATCACTCAATGTAAAATGGAATAAATTAAGTATATCATTAAGGATTTAAATGATGATTACTTTTCCCTATTAGTTGATGAATCTCGTAATGTTTCATGTAAGGAGCAAATGACTATTGTTTTGAGTTATGGTGATACAAGGGGGAGTGTAATGGAGCGGTTTATTGATACTGCTCATGTGCGTGATATTAGTGCTTTGTCCCTAGGAAATGAAATTATTGGTTTACTTTCTGAACACACTTTAAGCGCATCTTATATATGTGAAAAATGTTATGATGGAGCAAGCAATATGAAAAGAGATTTAAATGGACTTAAAATCTTGATACAAAAAGAAAATAAAGGGGTTAACTCCTGTTGTGATTTCTAGAAGATAAGATGAAGTGAAAGAACTTTAATCATTAGTTTCTGATATATTAAATATGATTGGAGCTTCTTTCAAGCATAGAGATGAACTTCGTGAATCTCAAGCAAAAGAAATTGAAAAAACATTATGTAAAGACGAGCTTGAAACTGGTAGGGGCTTCAATCAAGAATTAGGTTTTGTTGGAGCTGGTGATACTTGATGGGAATCTCACTACAAATCCTTTAAAAAATTATTCTTATGTTTGGTCCTATCATTTATGTACTTGATACTATTACTGTTAGTGCTCATTTTGAAGAAATGTGTAGGGCAAAGGAATAACTTAACGCATGTTTAACATTTGAAGTTGTCTTCATGTTGCACTTTATGCACACTGTTTTAGTAATTACAAATAAGCTTAATGCAAAAGAAAGAGCAAGACATTGTAAATGTCATGCTGCTTGTTGGAGTGGCAAATGAGCATATAACAACTAAGAGATGAAGGTTGGGATTCACTTATTGATGAGCTACCTAAATTTTGTATCAAATATGACATTTTGATACCTAAATTTAATGAGTTTTATGTTATCCTTGAAATATCACGTCGGAGAGTTGATGAGTTAACTATTTTACATCAGTACCAAATTGCATATTTTATAAACTTATTGATTGGCAACGTTAAGAACTCAATAATTGCTTTGATGAGGTGACAACTAATTTGCTTCTTAAATTTCTTGCTTGAACCAATTGACTCTTTTTCAAGCTTTAACATTGAAAAATATTGATATTAGATGAGTTATATCCTAATAATTTTAATAAACATTCTATGATGGACCTTCATTTTCAGCTTGAGAATTTTATTATTGATGTCCGAAATTATGATTAAAGGTTTTCCGATCTTAAGTGACCCGGTGATCTTTTCAAGAAACTAGTAGAGACAAAGAAGCATGATATTTATCCTCTTGCGTTCCGCCTAGTGAAATTTATTTTACTTCTACCAGTTGCTACTGCCACAGTTGAAAGAGCTTTCTCTGTGGTGAAGTTGATTAAGAATGACTTACGAAATTGAATGGATGATAAGCTTTTGAGTGGTTGTGTGGTGCCTTATATAAAAAAAAAGAAGTATTTAGTAATGTTTCTAATGAGGCTATTATGGATACCTTTCAAAAGATGAAATCTCGTCTAGGAGAATTGTAATAATGTACTTGAAATGAATTTTATTGATATGATTTGAGTTGTATTTTTATAGTATGATATCATTATAGTGATTTATTGAGTTGTTCACTCTTTTATATGGAGAAGCTGCTTTGAAAAATCACGCATACGCCACTGGAGGAAAGATGTCTAATGTGAAGTTATGTATCAAGTAATTCATACTATTATCATGTTCGTAAAAGTGAGGAGTAACTTCAAATATGCACCCTACAATTGGAGTGAACTGGTAAAGGTCTTACAAGCTTACACTCCAAAGTTTAAGATTAGACAACTGCTATGGAAGACTCCTAAGAGGGGATGGATAAAGTGCAATACAGATAGTGCATCTAGGGGTAACCCTGGAAAAGGTTCTTAGGGCTTCTGTGTTAGAAACAACAATGGGGAAATTATACATGCACATAGAGGAGAAGGGTCATACTCTACAAATAGACAAGCAGAAGCAATGAAAATACTTCAAGCCCTAAGATTTATCAAACATACTCAGAGGGAGCAGGTGCTTATTGAAACAAATTATTTGCTTCTTAAGAAGGTGATACATAAGAAATTGGAGGTGCCATGACAAATTGTGAATGAGATAGAGGAGATATGAGAAATTATGGCAAATAGGAGTATTAATGTGTCACACATCTTGAAAGAAAGGAATAAAATTATTGACTACTTGACAAACTTGGGCTTAGATCATGGTAGCGTCCTGATTACTTCATTTCAGCAACTAGAGTTAGAAGGCATAAGGCTTATCAACAATGACAAAGTACATCTACCTTAATTGAGAAGGAGATCTAACACATGAATGGGTTAAACGGAAAGAAGGGGAGAGTGATTGATATCCCTATATGTTCCTTTGGGAGGAGAACATACAAATCTTTTTGATTAATTGTTTGTTTCATTTTGCAGGTACTGTAGGACAACAAAATACATACAAAAGAACACACATAACACAACAAAGGAAGCTTCAACAAAGTTCAAAAGAAAATCAGATATGGTCCAAGCAGTGGTATACCTGAGAGTTGTGCAAAATACTTTTGTTCCCGTCCGAAATGTTTGCCATTTTATCGGCTAACGAAACCGGATGACAAATTAATTCCTTAACTAAGCGATTTGGGCTGAAAGCGGAACTCTAACTTCTAGCAATGGGTTCCCCAACTACTCAAGAAAGCGTTAGGATTAGTGATTGAGTAAACTAAGTGATAAGAAACATAAATACAACTAGAGTTTAATAAAGGCGATAAAGGTAGGATAAAAACATGTAAAAATCAGTTTTTTGATTGATTGTGTTGATGTTATTCTGTACAAGTGATCTTATATTTATACTATAAGAAATAAAATGTGATCCTCCTACGTTATCCACTAAATCGCTCACTAAATCCACTAGTCAACTATGAGGAGGTGGTGCTGGTTTTTTCTCCTCGATTTCCTCTCGCACGACCGAAGGCACCTCCTTCTAGCTGTTGAAGGTTTGTTTCCATTTCTTGGGGTCTAGAAGGTGCTTTGACTTGGTCTTCGAGGTGTTCAAATATGTGTGGTCCCAGTCGTTCCTCTTAATTACAATTTGGCCAGGTTACCGAAATAGCCAATGGATCTTTTCTATCCAAGGGCTAAGACTAATAGATTCAACTACGAGTCAGTTTGGTTATCGGCTTAGAACTCTGTTGCCTGCTCATTTTGATATTACCACCTTCGGTTGCCACTTGATTCGGCTAAACACTAAAAGTATTTTTGAGTGTTAACAATTGCCCCTATATTAATTCGAGTGCATGCTGTTGAGTTGATGTATTCAAAAATAGGCATCGTTTAGTGTGGCAGCCATGGGTGTCGCTTCAATCACTTTTTCCTTAAATATGTGCAATGATAAATTTCCTTGACTTCTTTTTAACCGAGGCATCTCGGCTACCATAAATAAATTCCAACGCATTTCAGCCGCATGTTTGAAAGAAAGGAGTCCTAATGTGTGTCAGCCACATCTTCCAAAAGAAAGGAGGATATTTAAAGGGAGACATCTTCCCTGGGGTTTCTCACTTAGCTATCAATTGTTCCCGAATTCATTTGCGCCTCCAAAAACCCTATTTTTCTTAATCAGAGAACCATGTCTTCATCCTCTTCTCTATCTCAGTGATCAGATAGCGCCGATTTGGCTGCTGGTGACCTAACCCCTACATTTGCCTTCATTGATGAACAGTTGGTTCGTGCCACTTATGGTACATCTAAACAGGGCGACCTTCTTCTTTCTCAGCATCTTAGCCCAACAAACTATGACCTTTCTATCACCTGTGATTGAACACCGGTGACCATTGTCCGGCTAGCCTGTGTACGTGGCCGGCCAAGATTTCCAACTATTATGGTTGGTTGGAACGAGTAAAGTCGGCCAGAGAGGCCGAATGGAGACGCATGGGGTCTTTATGATGCCATTGTGATGTCGGGGTTTGACCTCCCTTGTAACATGGGTCTCGTATACGCTTTCCTTGGTTATTGGTAGACCACCGCCAATGCCTTTGTTTTTCCTTGGGGATTATAACCCCCACATTGCTTGACGTGATGACGATACTTGGACTTTCAATACCGGGAGCCGAAGCGCCTGTCTTGGGCGATATAGATGTTGCCGATTTGGGCATCAAGGTTTCAAAGACTTCTTTCGGCTACGACCACTTCATGTCCAACAACAACCGAGTATCGCCTCTCCCAGTTGATGATGCTGAACATTATGTTTTTCCTACTTTTTTAGTTTAGCCAATACTTTGTCTGCGCAGGATCTTGTACAGTCGTGAAGGAACTTGAAATTTACGCGGCGCTAGCCATTTCGATGGAAGATGTCAGCTGGGCATCTCTCTTCTTGACTTATCTTTATATGGCTCTTGGTGATGCCCATGAAAGGTTAAGGGACTCCAAAAATTTGGATACCTTAGTCGGTCCCCTGTGTTTCCTTTAGTTGTGGATTACCTTATATTTCCCAAAGTTTATTCTTGATGGTTTTTATGACCGTTGTTTTCCATTAAACCCAATGGTGCTAGCTAATGCTCTTCGGAAAACACCCTTAGTGTCCCAGGACATTTTTGTTGCAGTCTCCACCCTGTATGGTCTGTCTCGGACCATTATACAGATTGGCAATCGGTCATTGAGAGATGGGCCACCCCTGATTGGGTCCATCTAGTAGCCGATGACGACCTTATGTTCTCTTAGCGGAGAACTATGCCCTCACATAAGGCATATTCTAACGACTAGGGATCTGTTGGGTGGCGTGAAGCCCACCTCTAGGAACAATAAGTTGACCACGGAGCCTTATCGGTCGAACTTTGTGGCAAGGCGATTTGGTCTCACTCAGCACATACCATGACCTCACCGCAGTATTGTAAGTTCGAGCCAACACTACATCCTTGGTGCAAAATAGGCGAAAGAGATAGCCGATCACAATCTTGAGAGGCTCGCCCTATTTAACTGGTAGTTGTTTCCCCCGAGAGTAAATACTACTGTTGCTTTTGACAATGGGTGGAACTCGGCCAAAGAGAAATTCTTCCAGTCTCCTTTAGATGTGTATTGTGATCGGCTGGTCTTGTCAAAGAAGAAAAAGACCCAAGAAACTCCTAAAACGCGGGTGAAAGATGCCCCTTTGAAAATTGCTCTCTTTAAATCGGCTAGACCTGTTGGCTCAATGTCTTCCGTCGGTTGTGGCAAACGAATATAAAAGGTAAATTGTTCTCAACATATGTGTCGGCCAGATTATTCTTGTGAATTTTTGGCTAACATCATTCATGTGTCTTTCAGCAACTCATTCCCCCAGCGTTTGTCGATTTGGAGACCACTTCCAACACCGAATCCCCATCACCCCAGGAAACCTGTTCCTAAGAAACCCAGGCAGAGTGGAGGGGTTATTATCCGAGATCGTAGTGTAGTCCCATCTTTTATGAACCCAATTTTAAAATATAGGCATTATATTTTATCATATTATCATCTTTATAATTTATAATTTTTGCAAACCTTTCTTTTTATATAATAAAACCCATTTTTATATTTTTTAAACCCATAACCCATTTTATATCTTAACCCAAAACAATTTTACCCATTTTCGGACCCCATCCCAAGGCCCAACCGAAAAGGCCCATACTCGGCCCACAACCCATCTTCTTATACCCAATTCCCTTCCCACCAAAAAACAAAAACCCTACAAAAAAACATTTTTTCATTTTTTCATCTCTCTCTCTCTCTCTCTCTCTCTCTCTCTCTCTCTTTCCATCCGCCGCACACACCCCGCACCCCCACACCGGCGACCCCACGTCGCCGTTCACCTCGCCACACCACCAGCCACTCTACTCCACCTACGCCGGACAACCCACACCTACATCACCACCACGACGTCGACACCGTCGCCGACACCAACCAGCTCCATACCCGCGATCTCACGTCGCCGACCAACTCACCACTGCCGCCACATCGCCGACCAACTCACCACAACGTCGACACCGTCGCCGACACCACCAACCAACCCGTCGACCCCATACCCCCAAAATTCGAAACCCATCTATAAATACCCCCTTTTGTTTCTTAACTTTAATCCAAAAATACTCCTATTTGTTTCATAATTTTCAATCCGGAAATCATATTTCATTTTTCACATTTTTGGTCGTTTGGAGGCTGTTTTGTTTTCGGGTCAGGTAAAAATCCGGGTCGGGTCAGAATTCAGAGGCTAAATATCAGAAAATCAGCAGACCGGAAAGCAAAAAATCAACGTTTCCGGGTCGGGTCACTGTTCTAGTTGGGTCACAATCCGGGTCGGGTCACCCCTTGTCGGACAAAAATCTCCAGGTTTATGTTTTTATTTTGTTGTTGGTGTACCCGAAATTTGGAGGAAAATCGGGTCGGGTCACCGATTCGGGTCGGGTCGACCCGGTTCGGTTAATTTCCAGCATTTTGTATGTTTATATTGTGCTGTTGGTTATCTGAAATTTGGAAAGAAATCGATTCGGATTGAAACATCCGATTCGGGTCGGGTCACTGATCCGGGTCGGGTCGACCCGGTTTGGTTAATTTCCAGATTAATTGTGTTAATATTTTGTTGTTGGTTATCTGAAATTTGGAAGAGATCGATTCGGGTTGAAACATCCGATCCGGGTCGGGTCACTGATCCGGATCGGATCGACCCGATTCGAGTAAATTTTCAGATTTTTGTGTTTATATTCTGTTGTTGGCTATCTTGAAAATAAAATTAAAAAAAAATGATTTCGGGTCGGATTTCTATTTCGGGTCGAGGCTTGCTGATTCGGGTCGGGTCAGCCCGGGTCTGGTAATAATTTCATATTTTTGTGTTTACTATTTTGTTGTTGGTTATCTAAAAATTCCAAAAAATGTTTGATTCCGGATCTGTTTTCAGCACTGGGTATGAACACCCTTCTTTTTTTTTTCTCTTTCTTCTTCTTTACTGTTTCGTCGTTCATCCGAGTCGGGTCAAATTTCAGAATTCGGGTCGGACGTTTTAATTTCAAACTGTTGGTTTATTTTGGCATTTAAATATTCATACACGGATATCTTGTATTTTGCTGTTTTATCATTTTATCTAATATTGCATTTAGGCCGATGAAATTAAATTCGAGGCCGCGCTTTTTTTTTGTTTCGTTTCTCTCTTTTCTGTTTTCTGTGTTAAACATCCGTACAACGGATTACTGTTTTATTTGTTTTAACTAACACTGCACTTAGGCCGATGAAATTAAATTCGAGGCCGCGCTTTTTTGTGTTTCTCTGTTTTCTGTTTACTGTTTTTGGCATTTAAACATCAGTGCAACTGGTATCTTGTATTTTACTGTTTTATAATTTTTAACTAATATCGCATTTAGGCCGATGAAATTGAATTCGAGGCCACGCTTTTTTTTTGTTGTTTCTCTGTTTTATTATTTTACTGTTTTAAACCAAATACTACATTGGCCGATGAAAAAATATCCGTCGATTTTTGAGGCCTCCACATTTGTAAAGACAGAAAATAAAACTTCTTGGCAAGGATGAAACTTAAATCTTTTTCACCCAAGAGACCAACATGTTCGGTAGGCAAGGCAACTAAAATGACCAACGAGTCATACGTTCGCAGCCACGACGTGATTGGAATGATCTTTTCAAAATTTGAGTCTGAGCCCTCCGTAATCAAAACATTTACTGTTTTGGATACGAATCCGAAGTTATGTATATTCAATTGTTTCTAACCGTTTATTCTTGACAGCTTGCAAAGATAAAGTCAAAGAAGTCAAATACCCCTCGGAGATTTCTTATTTTTGTTGTTGTCTTTTACTTTCTTTAATTCAACTTTATTTTCATTCTCGTATTGTAATATTATTGTACTCCCGAAATTATTGAAATATTTAGAATAGATAGAATTAATTGATAGGGTAGTCTAAAATTGGAAACCCATCGCTAGGTTATCTATTTTTAGGCTTGTCACCCATACAATTTACATTGCGCGACAACCCCCATAGAACCAGAGTTCCTATTTCTACCGAGGAAGAAGAGGAAATTGAGGTATATCCCTTGTCTAGCTTAAATACATTCGCATCGACTATCTTTCCATATTCATGTTTTATGTTTGCCCTTTAGGGAGCGCAACTCATAAGACGTCGACGGTCGCAGACAACGTTCAATGCTCCTCTTCATATTGGATCGTCCTTTTCGGCTCATGCTCCCGCACATCCGAAGGATCCATTATCGACTGTCCCCGAGGCTAAAATTTCTTCTATCGAGGCAACCAAAGATGTTGATGCAGCCGTAGAGGTATATCCTTTCTCTTATGCTTGGTCTTTCACTATCTCGAAACCCTTGCCTTTATTCTGAACCTGCCCTTTCTGTACAGGAGATGGCAGGAGATAACCCCCCGACTGAAGCTAATCTGGTTGATGACTCAGAAGTGCCGGTCGAGATCGTCCCTGAAGACGTGCTTCTGCAATATTTTGGATCAATCGATATTGCACCTGCACCATCTTCACCTATTGGCATTCATCGGGAGCGAGTCGAGGAGTCTCTTTCTAAGGGGATTCCAACTAGCAAATAAGAGTTCCAGGCTTTAAGGGCTTCTCTGTTCAGACTGTCAAAAGAAACCAAGGATTCTCCAATTTTGGCAACCGCTTATAATGACATCGCCTTGGCTCTAAATGATTTATTTTCTTTACACAAAACGGCCAAAGATAGTCATGATGAAGAGGTTGCTACTCTACAACACTTGGGGTATCTTCGGCAAGAGAAGAAACACATTCAGACTTCTTTCAATGAGGTGAATGCAGAAAGGCAACAGAATGTTTGCCGAATGAATGAATTATAGGGGCAGCTGTCAAAACTACTAGCCGAGTTGGAGAGGATCCAAGCGGAGATAAATACTATTACTCCGGTCATAGGCGTCTTGGAATCGACTATTAAGGCGCGATTCTTCCCGCTCTTCTTTGTTTCGGCAAGGCATTCATTTAGATAACAAGATCCGGGAACTCGGTAACAACATGTAGTCTAGGAATTGGATCAGAAAGTGGGAAGTGAACAGCTGGCCCATCTGGAGAATGAGTGGACTGTGTGGAAAAATAGACTTGCTCAAGCAACGCCAACACTTCCTACTAGTTTTTCCAAAGTAGCATCCGAGGGAACTTGTTCTTCAGTTATGACCACTCATTTGCCGGTTGATTCTGTTGCTTAGTTGTCAGCCGATATCCTTATAGACTTGCAATCTGAAGCCATCGTTGCTTTTGTTACCCAAGAGGTATTGTTAGAAGCCGAACAACAACTAGAGGATACTCTAGCGGCCGACACTAAAGCTTTTACCGAGATCCCATCAGTGGTGGTGGTTGAACCTTTGTTGGATGCGGAAAATAGGTTTCCCGAAGAATCGAAGTAGATGAAGTAGTAGCCATTGGTGCGATTGAGGATTAAAGAGAGACTGCAGCTATCCAGGGTGACCAAGCAGCGGTAGATTCGGCTATTCTTGAGACACTTGTGACTGATGATGTAGCGCAACCTCTAGCTGGTGACATGTCAACCAACTTGCCTTTCTAGTTTTATTGACCCTAAATTGAAGGGTCTGTTTTTTGTTCTCAAGCAGCCGTGGATTCGGCTAATCCTGATAATGTAGCGCAACTCCCAGCTAGTGAAACGCCAACCAACTTGGCTTCTAGTTTTATTGACCCTAAATCGAAGGGTCTATTTTTGTGACCAGGCAGTCGGTCTATTGATGTCGTTTACTCTTGTATTCCCCAAATCTAAGGGACGTATTTTTTGCCTTTTTATGTGACTGTGACCAAGCCGTCGGCCTGTGGTTATAACACATTCATGTATTCCCCAAATCGAATGGAATTGGTTTTTTTTGTGTGGCTAGGTAGCCGATCTGTCACTGTTGCTTACTTATGCATACCCCAAATCGAAGGGTAATACTTTTTTAAGTACTTACCGTTTACGTTTCTGTCAAGCTCTTCATCACGCATGTCTATTAATCGATACACATTGTCAGCAATCCGTTGGCTTACTACGAAGGGTCCTTCCCAATTTAGCGACCATTTGCCGAATTTATGATCTTTCATTCCAAGCGGCAATATGGTTTTCCAAACAAAGTGTCTTTCGGCGAACCTCTTGAACTTAACATGCTTATTGTATGCTTTAACCATTTTTCATTTACCAGCTTCGATTCTTTCTAGAGACATCAATCGATCTTCATCTAGCTGATCTAACTCCATTAGCATGGCCGACTGATATTCTTCCAAGCTTAAAGAATTCTGTTTGGTCACCCGTAATGACTTAACATTAATTTCCAAGGGTAACACTGTATCTTGGCCATAGGTTACCTCTTGGAGTAAGAATGCAGTATTCCCAAGATCCTTCTTCATATTGCTCAGCTGAAAACTATGAGAGCTACATAGGGTAAATATAAGACAGCCTCCAAGTTCTTAACCCCTGCCTGAAATGGGTTTTCGTCGGCTGGGACGATTTCTATCTTATCTCATTCCTAGAAAATGAGCTTTTGGTGCATGGTGGAAGGAAAGCATCGGCTGGTATGAATCCAGTCTCTGCCAAATAAGATAGCGTAGAACGGCTTGCCGTCTATCACAAAGAAGACAGATCTGACCGTCTTAGGACCTACGGTGATTTATGCTACTAAGATCCTAAAAGCTTCAGAGGCCTCTCCCATAAAGCTAGGGATTTTCATATTAGTTGGGATGAGATCCTCCCTAGTTTTGTTGAGGGGCTTTTCAAAGTAAGCAGCGGTATCACATTAAACATAGCCCCATTATCGACGAACCCTCGGCTGTAAGCTTTGCCGTTAATGTAAGCCTTAACATAGAGGTATTTGAGGTGTTTAACCATCTCTTCTATAGGTGCACCAAATATAGTGCTCAAAGCATCCGTAGCCGTGGTATCGACCAATGTCACCCATTCAGTGTCTTCCACACATACATCACCTTCTAGGCTATCCAGCTTAGAGTGGTCGACCCAGAACTCACATGGAACCAGGCTGACCATTTCAATGGTTGCCCAAATCTCATCGACTGAATATTGCTTAAATAAATCAAGGATGGAGTCCCCTACCTCATCCAATTTGACTGGTGAGAAGTTAATATCTTCCATCTCCTGGAGGTATATAGGAACCGAGTGGGGCCCTAATTCCTGGACCCTTTGTGCGATATGTGGAACCGTCTCGACTAGGATTCCTTTAGAATAGTAGTCTCCTGTTGAGGTTCCTCTATAGGGTTGTCACCAGGCTATATATTGAGTTCTGATTGGTCGAAAGCTTCTTCTTCTTCTTCTTCTTCTTCATGTAGCACTTTCTTTGAAGAGGTTGAGCTGAATGTTCGCTCAATAGCCTCAACTAGGGCAGACTTAGGAATTTCCTACTTATCGGTTACCTCAGCACTGGATATCATGTGCAACATTAGCTTCATCTTGCGCAAGGCTTTGGCGTGCTGCATCCTTCTTTTCTACGTCCTGGATATGACACCTGGCGGTG
Source organism: Anisodus tanguticus (assembly GCA_034509755.1). Lineage (NCBI taxonomy): Eukaryota > Viridiplantae > Streptophyta > Magnoliopsida > Solanales > Solanaceae > Anisodus > Anisodus tanguticus. Next base: position 25,882,448 of record CM067541.1, on the reverse strand, counting down.
CCTCTTTCTTTCCAACAGAAAGATTGATGAACCATTTTCTTTCCTCTATATTGGCGGTTGGCTTAATCATCCTCTGGGATCTCAGCTGACCTTCATCCCTCACTGTGATACGTAAGGAAGAAATGTCTTCCTTCACGTTGAACTCACCCACCCTCTGTTTAGCCATGGGTAGTCGTTCCTCGCCTATCTGGGGCACGCTTGGCTTTTCATCGACTGGCAACCATGCTTGCCCCCAAGCCTACTCCTGAGGTCTGATGGGTCCCTTTTGAATATCGCGTACTATTTGTGAGGTTCCCGAACAATGTGCTCTGGTTTATAAGGGCGGCCACAAACACTGCTTCTAGATAGATGCCTGTCCGTGTCCTCATATATGTCACGTAAGCTACCTAGCCGATCAAACACAGAGGTCCTAGTGACCCCCTCCTTATCGGTGGGCTTCTTTGGGACCCACATGGTTTTCATCGGCTATTTCCCCTTGACGTCCTTTGATCGATATGGTTTGGCAAAGGATACCATAGATATCGGTACTTCAGGGAAGGGGTCAGTATCAATAGACATCTCAGCTATGCTTTTATTGACTAGCTTTAACCTGCCCTCTTTGATGCCCTTTTGAATTGCCTTCCTGAAGACTACACAATTAGAAGTAGCGTAGCTATCTGAATTGTGCCACTTACAGTACTTTTTATCCTTGAGTTCTTCGGCAGACAAAATTCTATGGCCATCAAGCAGCCGAATATGTTTATCTTTAAGCAGATGATCAAAGATCTGATCTACCTTTGTAATGTCAAATGAGTAACCGACCCTGTCATCAGTCAAACTCGTCTCATTTCCCTTCGTAGCTTTCAGGGCTGGGCAAGAATAAACCTTACCCCTGACGATCTCGGCTATCATTGCGTCTGTCGTGTATTCGACTGACTCTAAGTCAGACTCATCTGCCTCAATAATGGATACCAAATGGGAACCTTGGTTTCAGTTAGCTCTTTTTTTCTCCTTCTCCTGGATAAACTGCTCTATTTGGCTAGCCTTCTCGGCTACCTGGCTTAAGTCAGAGCAGGACTGTCCCACTAATTTCTCCTTTAGCTGAGGATGCAGGTTATTGATTATCATGTGGGAGCATTCTGATTGAGAGAAGTGTACATGACATTTCCCAACATTCCTTCTGAATCTCTTAATATAATCGGTAGCCGACTCATCGACCTGTTGCTTGAGATTCGTCAAATAAGTTACAGTGACTTGAGGTTGCGGCCAATAAAATCTATCATGAAAACAACGCTCCATGTCAGCCCAACTCTGAACGGAGTCGGGGGCCAAGGATGAGTACAAAGTAAATGTTGTTCCGGTTAGAGAAACGGGGAATAATTACAGCTTGTGATACTCATTCTGGCCAACTTCGCCACATTGGGCGGTAAATCTGTCGATGTGCTCAATGGTAGATTTGTCTTCATCACCCGAGAAGGTGGCGAAATCAACCATTTTGAAGCTTCTTGGCAATGGTGCTACCCTATCTATCAAATCGGGGTAGGGCTTCCTATAAAAAAGCATGTTCAAGGGTTTCAGTTGGATGCCAAAGTACCTCATCATGGTATTCGCAATGGTTTCAAGGTTCATCAGTTGTGACGTCCCTTGCCAATTCTCAACTGGAACCGGCTGGTAGGTGTTCTGAACTGGAGACTTCCATTCTGCCCCTTGTTGAACAGGGTTTTGAAAGTTGTAGGAATTCTGCTGGCCATTACCAATAGGTGGGGTATATCCCCATTGTTGTTGTTGTGTATAGCCACCAAAGCTTGCAACCTGAGCTCCTAGAACAGCCGACGAAACTTGAGTATAGGGTGTAACAATGTTCCATGTCTGCTCTCCTCGGACATCAGTCGTTCTTATAAAGTTTGCGCTTCCTAGATGGTATGGATTGGGTATCGGTTGTGAGTGCTGGAATGGTGTCCCATTGTAGACAGCGTAATCGGATAGCTTAGTAGGGTGATAGTTAGGGGCCATCGGCTGCCAATTGGGCTGGCCAGCATTGACCGCCTATACTATAGGGCCATTTGCATAAGAGTACGGCATAACGGACGACAAACCAAGGTGTCTGGATGCCTAAACTGGTCTTTGAGCCATATTGATCTGTCCATACTGCAGATTCGCTTGGTCGAGTAGCACAGTTTGCCCCCCAGCGTTTGGTGGCAATCATACAATAGACTGGTTACCAAGTGACTGGGCTTGTGCTCCTAGGTGTTCTATCGGTTATACCTGAGTAGGTACTGACCGATACATATTCGACTGAGGAACAAAACTTAGAGTCACAGTTGCATGCTGCACAACTCCACTCGTCAGAGGGACGGCAGAACTAGCCGAACCTTCTCTTGGATGCAGTCGATTGGCTTTCAATTCTCTCGCTTGCTAAACCTCATTATGCACCATTGGCTTGATAATGTCAGCCAATTGTTTGAAAACCTGGTATATAATGTTGTGGATGCCTAAGTCAATCTGTTGTCTAATGAAAGACATGGTCATAACAGTTGGACCTTCAGGTTGACTAAGTTCACCCACAGTTTGGGTTGATGGAGGAAGTGGAGGGGTATCAACCGATGTAGGCATACCCGAAGGAGATGGTGGCTTGTTGTTCCTTTTGGAAGGATACTGTTTAGGATGTGGACTGGACTCTAGGTTCATTTTCTTACCAGACCTTAGGCGCATATGCCAAGTGTGATCTTGACCTGGAGAATCAAACTTTGCTATGAGATCACATATGGTCCCACTGGGCGTGCCAAATTTTTCCCGTCTGAAATGTTTGTCATTTTATCTGCTGACGAAATCGGATGACAAATTGATTACTTAACTAAGCGATTTATGCTGGAAGTAGAACTTCAACTTCCCGCAATGGGTTCCCCAACTACTCCAGAAAGTGTTAGGATTAGTGATTGAGTAAACTAAGTGGTAAGTTAAAGAAATAGGTTTGTGATTTAAGTAGATGGCATGCTTATAGCTGAAAATGATAAGGAGTTCATAACTGAGATAAAGGCATGGTTATCATCCCAATTTGAGATGAAAGATATAGGTGAAGCTGCATATATTCTTGGAGTTAAAATTTCAAGAGATCATCCTAAGAAACTATTGTATCTCTCCTAAGATAATTACACTAGAAAAATTCTTGAACAACTCAATATGCAAAATAGTAGCTCTATTGAAACTCATATCAGTAAAGGTCATTCCTTGGGTAGTCAAATGTGTCCTAAAGATTCTTGAAGAGAAAGAAAAAATGAGTCGAGTTCCTTATAGGAGCGCAGTCGGAAGTCTAATGTATGCTATGGTGTGTACTAGACCTGATATCTGTCAAGTAGTTGGCTTGGTAAGTAGATATCAAACCGATCCAGATTTAGTACATTGGCAAGAAGTAAAGAGAATCATGAGATATTTGAAGGGAACTGCTGATTAAGCGCTTTGTTACCAAGGCGACAAAGATATGATATTAGTTGTATACAGTGATGTCGATCATGGATGAAATCTAGACGAGAGGAAGTCTACCTCAAGATTTTTTTTTATTTAGTGATGGCTCCACGTCATGGAGTAGTAAGTAATAATAATGTAAATCACTGTCTACGATGGAAGACGAATATGTGGCTCTCGCATCAGCAACATAAACAACTTTTTGGTTGAAAAAGTTCTTGGAACACATGTTGGATATCACAGAAGATGCTGAACCAGTGTTAGTCTACTGCGACTGTGAGGCTATAATTTCCTCTACAAAGGATCCTAAGTTTCATTGCAAAACCAAACACATAGATATTAAGTATAAATATGTGAGAGACATGGTTAGACGCAAGGTAGTGAACGTGAAGTATGTGTCTACAAAAGATATGTTCACAGACCCATTGACCAATCCTTTTGTAGAGATGCATTTGTGAGACACACTAGGTCACAAGGCTTGCATAGATTCTAAGATACTTCATTTTGTTCTTTATTTTCCCATGTTCACAAGACTGATGTTCTTTGGTTATCAATAAAATTGTTTTACACACATACATACATATTTTAATAGTAGAATGTTATTTTTAAACTTAGTGAACTGAAATATCTTAGTAGCTAAAGGAAGATAAATCAACCGAGATCCGATTAGTAGTGGTGAGTGAGAGCGGATTGGGGGTTTGAAGAAAAACAAAGACGAAGATTCGTTTCTCTCCTTTTAAGCGAGGTGCATTCAATTTACATTCTTTTTGTATGTAGGGTAGACAAGAGGTTGACCTTCTCACACAGGTAACCATCTCCTTATCTTAGTGATGAGTGTAGATGAGACTAGGTTTTAAGAAAAATTATCAAATGAATAATTTGAGAGCTATCAGCTTAAAATTATGAACGTCACATAAATAATTACATAAGGTCGTTAAGGTAAAAAACGTTCACCTAGTCGACTTAGTGAGCCAGATATGAATTAATAAATGATATAGTAGATCAAGAAATGTCTAAATATCATCTGTACAACATTGTTTACGAGATAAAGACATACGCTCCTTAGGAAAGGAGAAAATGTTGTAGCACATGTTTCATACCATATGTGCTAATATCGATCAATTGGGTTAACATAAGTCCATTCTCAACTTATTGTTATGTGATACCCAGAGCCTTTATGGTGGCTTAAGATTTGTACCCTTTGTGACTCTGATTAGATACTTGATATTTAGTTTGATGTTAACTATCTTAGTGTGCTTCCAAAAGACCATGAACACATATTCGGTTTGACGGAACATATATAGAAAAGCAGTTAACCTAATGTTATGAGGATCGTGAGAAGAGGAAGATCATTGATGGAATCTCATTAATTTGTATTCACTAGTGCACCAATTATAACTTATGAGTCACAATTGTGAATACAAGAGATAATGATATATTAGATATTGAGTTTATATCAAATATGATTCATATGATCTTGGGTTTGCATACTTTATGATCTATTTGCATGTTTGCACTCGATGAGAGGCTATATACTCCTAATATATGTATAGCACTTAGTTCTCACATTATGCTGCTCGCATGGTCTACTTCCTTGTATGATGGTTGGAGAGATGAGATGAGTATATGTTTCTCATATTAGATGAGCACTCCTATTATGTGTGAGTGGGAGATGTAGAAAATTTGTGTCCACCCATAAGGGGTGCTTAAGGCCCATTAGGGTAATTAAGGTTAGCTCTAATATTTTCTATATAAGTACACTTGGGGTGTACAATAAAATAGACTTCTTCAGTACTTTTCTGCTTTCTTCTCTACAATAAAAAATTAGGATTTAGATTATGATTTATGAGGTTGCTCCGATATACTGTGACAACCACCATCGACCAGTAATTCCAACCACGGTTCGACTTGCGCTTCCGCTACATGAAGAACACGTAAGGTCTCGTTTTATGTTTACGTTTATCTAATTCGTTTAGATTAATGTATTATATCTAATCCTACAGATATTGTGTACAAAAAATCTTGCATACATCATATCGAAAGTGTTCATGACAAACAATCGCAAATTAAATAATGGTCAAAAGCACATTTGAACTATCATTTTTCGTGAATTTCATACCCAAATTATCAGTTGCTCCCTTTTCCTTCCTGAATTGTCACCATCTATATATTAGCCACGACTGGTTTATGTTGTGTATCGTATAGACTATAGATCATTTAGTATGAGTTTATGCTCTTTCTTGTACAGAGTGTATTTCATTGTGTTAGTTTCTTTTTGATTGGATATATGTGGATTCCTATTATTCCATTGTGAATTATTCGTTTAGAAGTGATATTTTTTACAGTTTGCAATTGGATCTAGAGGTGTGTTCTTCTTGATTAGATGAGACTCTTTATGTCTTCTTGATTTAGATGAGACTTTCATCAATTCCTACATCTTTTTCAGTTGAACAAACTTGTATTACATTTATATGGTGGAGAATTTTGCATTTCTTGATATTTTTCTTTTTTTTTTGATCCGGTGTCTGATGCCTTATTGAGGCTCGACTAAATTCGGATCGAGCTGAGAAGTCTCACATGGGGTAAAGTGGTTGAGCGATAGTGAGAAGATAATTCTTATCTGAAAACTTTAGGTTATCTTTGAGAAGATTAAAAGGAAATATGGCCATTTGTTGAGTAGGGGGACAGATGGAGACATGTCTTATTAATTTTTTGACCCACACCATTTCATGTTCAATTTGCCGTCTTTGTCGGGAATTCCGTTGCTTTTTTTTTTTTTTTTTGGTCTTTGATTTTAATTTTTATTAATCTTTTCATCAATGTGATTATAAGTTTATAACTAATGTGACTTTTGGTTCCAATGACAACGACACATGACATGTGTAGCGTAGGTTAAGTGCACATTACTGGTTTAAATTTGTCTAAGACGAGCCTCATATTTAAATTAGGGAAGTATATAGGGGCGGGCTTCTTTTAAGAATTCAAGTTCGAATCGGTTACATGAATCCTTATCAACCAAGTCACTTAAATTATTTTTTTTTGTGCGGATTGTCCCTCAAATGCACTGGTCTTTAATTTTTTCCCTTCATATTTGTGGTTTTTAATTTTTGCCTCTGCTTTTTTTTAATAAAAATATTCAGGTCTATTTCGTAAGACATAGTCTCTATAATATTTTTTCAATGAAAACTGAATTTTTGCTTCGCGCGGCATAATTTATGTAGGAATTAAGTTCGGCATAGTTTTATAGTAATTTATTAAATTGTGTTGAGTGTTGGAAATTATACCTTATCCGGCATAGTTTGCGTGGATGTTATGATACATGAATTGAAATTAAACACTAACTATGCCTGCTGAAATATGAAATTATGCCTTTTTCATATTATCTTGAGTGTTGACAGTTATGCCTTATCCGACATAATCTGTGGTTGTGTATGATATATATGCCGAATATATAACACCAATTATATCGAGCGAAATTTTAATTATACCGCACAAAAAATAATAGGAAAAAATTAAAGAACTCAAATTTGAAGGACTAAAATTAAAGGCCATCCCAAAATAGGGGTGTTTGTATGAATGATCTTCAGTGGCAAAATTAGGATATTTATTAAGACATGTCAAAATATGAAAAAGTAAATATATGAAGAAATTAAGAGAATTCAACACATGGTATGCATACATAAAAAAATTCTTTACGTATGTTGACATGTGTAATTTTCCTGCAAAGAGGTGTTGGTTGACACCCCTTGGATGCATGTGGCTTCGCCACTATTCATCTTAGGTCGATAATATGCACACATATAAAAATGAAAATAAAAAATATTATAAAAAGTTCTCTGTACTTTCTATCAGTGTATTATATAAATCCCCGACATGGCTAAACGATTTTTATATAACATAGAATTTAAGGTAAACGTACTAATATGACTAAATTATATTCCCTACTATTTGATATCGTCTATATATGTCTCTTTAATTATGCCCTATTTTATATTAAGTCCATATGGATTTCAAGAGATTGTTGGTCGTTTAAGACAACATTCTTTCATATAATTTCAGTCTATGCATCACTTACTATAGTTTCACACCTACCCGCCAATGCATACAAAGTTTGACAAAAGATATGATCATACCATCTCAAACGGCCTCCCGTCATTTTATTCTCGAGCTAATATTATATACGATTATATGATAATGGCTTATTATTTGGTAAAATATCTTGAGAATGGCATGAAGTTTGCGATACTAGCAATGGATAAAGGTTTTTTTAAGAAGTCATGGGTTGGCAGTTGAATTGGGTTAAGGCTACATGGTGAAGGCTTACCTTTAGGTAAATGGACCTAATTGCAAGAGTATAGGAATCACAGCCCAGAACTCATTATAAGCCCAAATTGACCCGTATATTTGATCCAACCAATCATTGGACGAGTTATCACTCATTTATTTATTCAACTCATTTTAATCCGTACAAATATAGTCCAATTTGCCCATTTGACACATTTAGCCATAATTACTGAATTCATCCATTTATTGTCGTTGATCGTAGAATTATCTTTTCAGCAAATGTTGTTGCAGTTGTAGAATCACTGGCCATTTGATTACCTTGCAAACCTTTCATTCCCGTTTTCTAGATCTCTCGTAGTCCAAAACCAATTCACTTTTATCTACCTTTGAGGAAAAGATCTAAGCAGTCATTGAGCCATCCCATAAGAGTGTTGTTTTGCGATCAATAAACCTTTCCTAATTCATTATATATTGGGGGGGGGGGGGGATTGTGACCCAACATTAATGCTGATGATATAAGAAAATTAAGGAGGTTATTACTTTTCATCTGCTAAAGCTTAAAGAATTAATTCGTACTTGCATTTTCTTGTTACAATTGAACATTGTTAACTACTGTTAATAATTTTAACAAAGCATAAAAATTTGGACGACCTTGAGAAGAAACAATAGTCATTAGGCAAATAGTGACAAGCGAGGGGTTATCAGAATCTATTATGTTCAAATCTCGAATCTCAATACGAGGATAACCCACTTGGCCACTTAATGAGTTCAATATGCAAACAAACAAATAATCAAATTATGTAACTAGTACTATAGAACTATATATGTCGTATAATTGTAGTATTAATTTACGGTCACAGCTGTGTTATTGATCTCTAGAAAGTTCTTTTTTGCTGCTCCATCGAATATTCTAATAAGACTTAATTTAACTTTTATGCAATGCTATGAATTTAATAATGATAGAGTCAGACAACTCTTTAATAATATCGGTTGATTGTAATGATATATGTTGATTGTTATATTTAATCATGTAAATAATAGTGAGAAAATTTATGTGTTCTCCTTAGCGAAAACAAATTTATAGTAACTACGATTTGTGTCGTCCGTCATTGAGAATCCTCACAAGTACGGATGGATTCCCTTATTTCTACAACTTAAAATCCTCTCCAAGAAGATTCAGAGAATTTTCTCTTTGTAAACCCTAGCCATCATATTAATGTGAAAAATATCACTTTTTCAACATCAATGATAATATATTTATACGTTATAGGTAGGGTATATGAGAAGAACAAGTTAATGGACTAACAAGCTAATTATTACTCTTTATGAGTAGATCCGATCCGATAGCTTTTTTCCAACAATATCTTCTATTCGAATATGTTTTGATTGCTAAAACTAATAATGATTATTATATACCTGTAATATATTTGACGTTCTTATTTGATTGTCATGAACAAATTCGTTAGGCGTTCTAATAATTTTCCTTGTACTTTCAACGTTTAAACAATCAAATGTGAAGATCATAAGTAGATATAATAATTATTTGTTATCATACTGTTAACATTATTGAATTGTACCAAAAAAAGGAGGAGATAACATTATTGAATTGAGAACTCGACCATCTTTATTAGTACATGAAAGATTGCTCCTTTGGACCGTCCGAAAGCCCATCGCTTTGCTAGCCATATATATGTGATATACACCGCCGTATATTCGTGTATATCACATGTATATGGCTCTGTTTAACACACCCCCGCAGTCATAGCGGGCGGTTTCCGAACGCCGAGATCGTCCCTAAAATCTTCAAAGAGAACCGCCGGTAGACCCTTTGTAAAGATGTCTGCAATTTGATAACGAGACGGGACATGGAATACACGAACTTGACCCTTTGCAACCTTTTCACGGACAAAATGAATGTCCATTTCGATATGCTTAGTGCGTTGGTGCTTTGAATCGGATTACCCGACAGTGTAGATGACACTAATGTTATCGCAAAGATACCAAGGTTGCCTTCGAATGGGACAATGAAGCTCCAAAAGCAAATTACGTAGCCAACATGATTCGGAGACCACATTCGCTACCCCTCGATATTCTCGCCTCGCACTTGAGCGTGATAGAGTTGCCCGACGTTTGGCCGACCAGAGACCAAGTTGTTGCCAAGGAACATACAAGAGCGAAGTCGACCGTCGGTGTCGGGACACCCACCCCAATCAAGCATCCGTGTAAGAGATAAGTGTGGATGTAGATGACGGATACAAGTGCAACCCATAGTCTAGTGTCCCCCGAATATACCGGATAATGCGTTTGATTGCATTCATGTGCTCAACTCGGGATCATGCATGAATAAACACACCCGCCGAACCGCATATGTAATATCCGATCTAGTGAAGGTAAGATCTTTGGAGGCCCCCGCAAGACCGCGATAGCGGGTCGGGTCCTCGTATGGTGCACCCGCTTTGTGGCACTTAGCTTTGGGTTTGCATCAATCGGCGTGGAAGTGGACTTACAGGATGACATCCCGCCCCTCTCTATGATCTCGGCAGAAGATACTTCCGTTGAGACGAAAACAAGCCACCCGAATGACGTTTGACGGCAATCCCCAAAAAATAACTCAACGGCCCTAAGTCCTTCATAGCAAATTCGAACCGAGCATGGCCATGATAGACCGACGCAAAGCATCGGAGGAGGCGCAAATAAGATGATATCATCCACATATAACAGAATATAGGCCAATGACGAACCACGGCGGTAGATGAACAAAGAATTATCTGACCTGCTGTGAGTGAACCCAATAGTCGAAACAAAATCAGCAAATCGTGTATACCAGGCACGTGGAGACTGCTTAAGCCCATATAATGACTTCTTCAACAAACAGACATGATGAGGGCGGTTGGGATCCCTGAAACCCAACGGCTGATGCATATAGACTTGTTTCCTTGAGATCTCCATGTAGAAAAGCATTCTTGACATCCAACTGATGAATCAGCCAAGTCTTTAAAAGAGCCAAGCTAAGTACAGTGCGAATGGTAGCCGGTTTGACCACCGGACTAAACGTCTCACCACAATTAATTCCAACCTGCTGAGTCTTACCATCACCAACAAGTCGCGCCTTATGTCGAGCAAAGGACCCATCGAATTCTCCTTGTGAGCAAAAATCCACATAGACCGATAACATTAATACCATATGGACGGGCACCAACTCCCACGTCTTATTATCAATAAGAGCATTATATTCATCAGTCATAGCAATTTTCCAATTAGGGTCATTTAATGCGGACACAGGATTGCGGGGCAAGGGGGATTTAGAGACATCCGAATGTAAATTAAAATGTCTTTTAGGTGTAAAAATACCCCGATGACTACGAGTGACCGGTATATGACTCGAGGAAGAACCGAGGGAATTTTGGGAATTTTCTCGGCTCGGGATGGACCGGCCGCAGGCCCGGACGGGACCGGCCAGCCAGGCAGCGGTGGCTCGCCGGCCCAAATCGGCAGACAGTCGGGTTCGGTTTTCGGACTTTCGACCGTGGCTTCCAGAGACCGGCGGACCGGCCCAATAATCCGGAACTGTTCCGGGGCCGGAACAAGGGAGTGACGTTCGTGGGGGCCGGCGGGCAAGTGGGCCGCCGGGGAATTTTGGGTACGGGAGTTGTCCGAAAAATTCCGAATAATATAAGGGGATATTTGGTCATCCAAAAAATTATACGACTTAGGTTCGGGAGTATGAACTTTTGTAAACGGGAATTGAGTTTCATCAAAAATGACATGGCGATTGATTATGATTTTCTTGGAGGATAAATCAAAACACTTATAACCACGATGATTTGACGGATAACCCAAAAACACACACGGGGTTGACCGAGCCTGAAGTTTGTTAATTGTTGTGGATGGGAATAGTGGATAACACAAGCAACCAAAAATCCGAAGGTGAGAATAAGAAGGGTTCTTATTATATAAGATTTTGAGAGGGGAAGAATATGTCAGACCTTTAGACGGAATTATGTTAAGAAGGTAAGTGGCCATTTGTAGAGCATGATGCCAAAAATACGGAGGTATGGAGGCATGGATTAGGAGAGTTCAGACAATGTTATTTATGGAACGAATTTTGCGTCCGGCTTTCCCATTTTGTGAAGATGTATAAGGACATGAAAACCGAAAATTTATCCCATGAGTAGCAAAAAATTCTCGAAACTCCCTATTGTCATACTCTTTCCCATTATCACATTGAATATTTTTTATTTCTCTTTCGAATTGAGTACGAATGAACGCTCTAAATTTTATGAAGACGGAAAACACTTGTGATTTATTCGCAATTGGAAACGTCCACAAAAATCTAGAATAATCATCTAAAAAGAGAACATAATATCGATGACCCATTGAACTAAGAACAGGAGATGTCCATAAGTCGCTATGAATAATGTCAAATGGCATAGAAGTATGAGAATTGGAGTCTACAAATGGCAACTTAACAATTTTTCCTAATGAACAAGACCGACAAATTGGAGTACGACTCGTACCCTTACAAGAAATAAAGCTATTTTTATCTAAAACTCGATAAAATAGAAGAGCCCGATGACCCGACGAGCATGCCACATGGAAGGAGAGATGGCGCAAAAGCACGATGGCAAGGCTTGACTCGATGGACTCGAGACCGGCATGATAGGATATAGATCCCCCTACTATCACACCTCATGAGATGACTCCCCGTCTTGAAATCCTTCACGGAGAAACCGAAAGGATCAAATTCAACAAAATTTAATTGCCATTTGTGAACTTTCGGACATACACTAAATTTTTAATCAATTTAGGAGCATGTAAAGTATTTTTCAAGAGGAGTGGTGGATTGGGGGGAGACAACATTTTCTGACCATACCCTAGAATTGGAATAGAACTGCCATTACCAATAATTATCCCCCGAGGGGTGCTCAAATTGGAATAAGATGAGAGCGTACCGAGTCGGAAGTCATGTGAGTAGTGGCCCTGGTGTCCATGTACCAATTTTGGTCCGGTTGAGTCAATCCCAACGTGTGCATCGCGGCCTCGATATCGGTCCGAGTAGGGCCTGCCGCATGATGGGCTTGCGGAGGTCGGGGACCAAGAACTCCCCGACCGTGCTTTGGACCTCGGCCCGTAACTCGCTACTACCGCCGCCGCCGGGCCACCGGCCGCCGGGCCGCCACCGCCGGGTATTGGGCTCGGACCGTTGGCGCCCTCACCGGCCGCCGGAATTCCCCGCGCCGCCCGCCGGTATGGGCGCCGGCCCACGGTCCACCGCCACGCTCCACGCCACGGGCCCCACCGCTGGGCCCATGGGGGTGGTGGGCCACTTGTTCATTGGATGGGATCCACCTACGTTTTGCCGACTACCGGAACCTCCACCATTACCACCGCGTTTGCCCCCGCGGTTTTTGTTATTATTCTTGCTATTATTCCTGCCGCCACCATTATTATGGTTTTGGCCCGAATTATTAACAAAACCTGAAGGATTAGGAGAGGATGCCATCATGACAACTGGACTTGCTCCGGTAGCCGCCTTTTTAGCCAAACCGGCTTCTTCCAACGTAAGCATGGAGCGGGCTTGATGGAAGTCGGGAAGAGGGTTGCTTTGGCGAATGAGAGTGCCAACACCATTATAGGCCTCCGAAAGACCGGCAACCAACTGTAGAACTAGACAATTATTTGTTACCGGTGCGCCAATATTACGGAGTTAATACGCCAATTCCTTTAGTTTCTTGCAATATGCAGAAACGTTCGGAAATACATCCATTCGAACGAGAGAGAATTCCTGCTCGAGTGTGACGATACGGAAATGTTGGTTGTCTTGGAATATGTCACGCAATCTATTCCATGCAGCCATAGCCGTGGTATCTGGCTCCATAATCGTCTGTAGAAGGTCCACTGAAATAGTGGCGTATATCCACCGAAGAACGGTAGCATCAAGTGTAATCCATAGCTCAGATCCTCCGCAGGGACGGGGTCTAGCGGGAGGAATGATGTGATGAAGAACTTGATACGATATAGCGTGAATTTTAAACAACTCGCCCACGTTGCATATTGAACGTTTTCCATCTCAAGGACAATAGGGACACTTAGCTTGATATTGGAAACCGTGAGGGCGGGGTGAAAATTGTTCTTAGACATATTTGAAAGAACAAAGATTCCTATTCTACTTCTAAATCCTTAGAGAGATGATAACATAATTATGCTATTTTTTGCTCACAAATCAAATCAAGTACAAATTAAATAAAAACAACTATATCCAAAGAAATATATACTGAGTTCTAAACTTCCAAAAGCTACAAAATATATCACTTTTATTGATAGATAGAAAAAATTAGTAACAAAATTCCTGGAAAAAAAAAAATAGTAACAAAATTCCTAAACAAATTTTACAACACAATAAATATAATGCTGATACATATATAGGAGAAATTCTATGACTACTTGTGACAATTTTTTTTCTTCTACACTATATATTATCATCTCCATTGTTTGTTGATTTTTTAGTCAAAAGTGGTTCCTCTAAATCCAGTTTACAACTTGTAATCCAATCTGAATTAGAATCTTGAATTTTAATTGTAGTTTCTTGAATATGTTGCTTCACTGGTTCTTCCTCTACAATAATTTCCTCTTTTTTATCCTTTGCTTTTCCCCATAGTACCACATATAGTCCAAAAACCACAGCAAGTGATCCCACCAAGCTGAAATTCAATAAACAATAAAAAATAACCAATCTTATCATATGATTACTATAAAAAAAAGTAGGAATTAGAGACTTATAAATTTTATAGCTAAATATTAAAATTCATCGCTAATTTTAAGTAGCGACTGATTATCAAAAAAATTTGTTAGCTACGGGCTATTTAGCAATATATCAACGAGAACTTCATAACTAATTTTAATTTCTTTTTGTAGTTACAGAAATATAAATTTTCAGAAATACAAATATCGTACTAACTCCGGTCCATATTATTTGTTGATGTTCTGAAAATTGAATTTATTCTAAAATATTTTACGCTTTAGAAAAAGAAAAAAATTATTCATTGGTCATTACTTGTTTCTCAACTCTAATTTGAATGTTCAAATCAGTGTATTGTTAACTAAGTGAAACATTTAAGGAGATAAAAGATAGTTTAGAGAAATACTTTCATGATAAATGCTACTTATTAAATGTAACTTTTTAAAGACAAATAATTTGGACGGGAGGTAATAATTGTTAAAAATTAAATTTCCCATTATGGGATTTTTAGTAAACATTTAAAAATTAAAGTAAAAAATTGATAATGTAAGGGGAAAGGATTTTAATAATTTACCTTCCAGTGTACATCTCTTCTTGCATAAACGCTGAGGCAAGTACTGTTACTATAACTGTGCATAGAGGATTGAACATAGCTGAAAATAATGGACCTTTGTGTGAAATACACCAAGCTTGACCGAAGAAAGAAACTGCTGATGAAAATCCCTATTTATGATAAAAAATAACAATGTTAGTCTATTAATTAGTGAAAATATAATAATCACGTATGTGTTTACTATAACAGAAGTCATTTCCAAGAAAATGTTTTCATGAAAAAGTCATTTTTTGATGTTTAATTGTCAGAAAATGTTTCCTATTATGAACGAGTGAAAATAACCTTCTTTACCTATTAGACGAAAATCATTTCGCTTACAACTATATCTTAATGTTTAATTTCATATCACTCATCTAAACCAACACTTAAACATTATTATGAATTTTTAATATCCAAAAGTTTCGTCAAAACACTATCTGATTTGTCTACCAAATCCGAGAGGTCGAGCAACTAGTCGTGGATCACGCCATTATAAAACTAGGTGAATAAGACGTGGGACACAACTACAACATTTGGTAATTCACCCCAAACTTAGGATGTGAGGAGTCAAAGGCAACCGACTTACATACTAATTTCTTTATATTAGATATACAACACGGGAAACCAACTTCTAACGAGCCTTAATTTGCATAGCGCCATGACTAATTAATATCTATCTTGATATATATTCTTTTCTAGAAAAATCATAAATAGCCACGCTAAGTATTACCTAGCCTCAGAAGAGACTATAAGCAAATATAGATCTTTGGTCATCCGTGATGTTGAGATATACTGTAAGATCAATATCATTTACTCACCAATTGAACATCAGAATAATATATCTAAGAAAATAATTTTCACGAAAAATGACTTCAGTCGTATCAAATAAATTGAAAAAAGAGAATACTTACGGTGTATAAGCAAGAAATGAGCTCTAGTGATGAAGTGATTTTCCAGCTATTGATATCAGGTTCATAGAAGAATGTGACAATTGCAGATTGAATTGCAGCAAATAGGCATAACCAAGCTGTTAAAGATAGATGATCTGGGCAATTTGCTGACAATGTCACCTGTTTACAATTTAATAATTAGCATCATAAATTATATAATTAATCTAATTAATTTTTCTATGGCATATTCTTGAAAATATAGTATATATACTTCTTTTGTGGGGTGAAGTACTTTAAGTTGACCCCCTTTTTGATATAATATAAATAAAAATAACACCCTAGTTTGAAAATATTAGAATATTCAGGTCCTTGTTGTATTTCAAACTATAAGAGATTTGTACTTAGCTTCATTTTTTCCTTCTTAAATAGGTAGGGTTAGAGTAATTAATTAGTAGGAATTTAGTAGCTCAGTTGGTTAACTACTTGAAGTTTCACCTTGTTGGTGAGGGTTCGAATCCCCACATTGTAATCTCCTCCCCATTTTTCTCTATGTAATAAAAAAAAACAAAAAAAAGTGTTGGAGTAATTAATTCAACTTCCTTTTAAATTGATCTTGCTTGTATTTTGATAGTAAGGGATTTTTTTGGGTTTTATGCATCAAGTAACTCCGCTTATATGAGCTTGCTCACATTACTGATCTCAAGCTCGGATAAATTAAAGAATTGAATGGTTGAAAAGTCTAGCAACCATCGTAAAACTAACCGATACATGATAAATCTTTACGCTATAGATATGGTCGGGAGTGCTAACTGCTCACCTAGGCACGTGTTGCATTAGCACATGGATGTGATGAAAAAATTCTTATGCAATGCTTGCATGAGATAGATTTAAATGGGAAACATGCGTGGTTCGTGAGAATTGATCATATAGCATATAATAACTTGTTTGGAACTATGAAATAGTGTTATTTTATGCATTTATCAGAAACCTGCTAATCCAACTATTGTAGAATCATGCTACGTAAGGCCCACTAAAGAAGGAAACGCTTTGTACCGGAAATTTTAAGAGATGCAAAAAGATACCTGCAAAATGAGCCAAAAGGACCAGCAAACAGCACTTCCAATGAGCAAGATTACACCAAGCATCCAATTAGAGTCCAAATTCTCACTATTTTCTTTGCCAAGAACTAACAATAATCCATTTGTGGGAATGAATTCTGAATTTAGTAACTTTGGCCCTTTAATTAATGCCATTGCAACAGCTCCAGCAACACATAAAATTGTCCCAATCACCTTTGCTATACTTCTCAAGCTTTTGATTTGCACTTTCTCTAATCTAAATTAAAAAAAATATTAAAAAATCATTTGAAATACTCACCGATAATTCACTACTAAAAATCACTAATTTCAGAGAGACATCCTATTGGAAGTTGGCTTGTCGATAAGGGATTTCCAGCAAAAAAGTTACCAATGAGCCAAATTCATATGAATTCTGTGAAAATTAGAGATTTTATGGTAGTGTAAACCATAATTTTCGATGGATTTTCTGAATAAAATTGATATTTTTTGAGTTTTTGATACTTACCCCATGATCCATGCCATGAGAAAAGTGAATGCTGGAACAAGATTGCCAGTTGCACTTGCAATAGAAGATGAAGAATAGTACAAACCAGAAAAATAGATATTCTGATTTAACGTTACACTGCATGAAAATAGAGATAAAACTAATAACCTTGTTATTTATGTACATTTAGTAAGAAATTTATGTTGGAAATTTTTTTAAATTTATTTTACAATTAATTTGCTAAGCTTACCCAATGAGAGCAGCCAAGAATATCAACCAAAAGCTCTTCCATCCCAAGCACCTACTACCTGTTTTCCATCTGCAATAAATCAAAAAACACATAAATAACTAGCACTTTTAAGTATAATTTAGAACAAATGGTATGTCCCTATAACTACAACGAGTGTGATGAGATTCATGATTCTTAACTAGAAGTCTCGGGTTCAAGTCCTCGGAATAAAAACCCATAATAGGGAGCACTTTCCTTTTTAAACGAGCCCTAACCAACGTGAATCTAAATTAGTTGGGGCAGTGGATCTCAGATATCATATGGTTATACTAAAAAAAAAGTATAAGACCCTACAAAGAGTAGGATAAAAATGCAGGTTCACTCTCTTCGGAAACTAAAGAGTGAATTTGGTACGACAAGAATCATTTTCTCGAAAAATATTTTTTGGTATTTTATTGGTAAATGAAAAATATCTTTCGAAAAAGAAAAGTTCCAAAATTTGGCTGCCGGCGGATTTCTTTGTATATGTTGTCCGGAAGGAGGAAGACTCAATGATTATTCGTTCGCTGGAATCAGAACTTAAAATTTTAGGAGATAAAAATCCCATAACTAAAAACTTCTTTCGAGTAATAGGCCAGACCGGCCGGGTGGTGGTGGGCGTGGGTTAGGTTAAATATGGAGAATAAATTGTACACATACCTTAAAACAAAAGCAATAGGAGCAATAAGGAGAAAGGCTATAGTTTGTCTATAAACTACAAAAACTCTAGAACTTAATCCTTGTAGAAGAGTAGCTCTAGTAGATAAAGTAACACCAGCATACATGAATTGCAAAACAATCATAACAATTATGGGCTTGTAACTAGTTTCAAACCCCATTTTTGCTATATAAAAAATTAAAAGTACTAGGTATAACAAAGACTTATGATGATTTTCTGTAGAATTTTGATTGATTTATAAGCAAAACAATGGTGAATAAAGTAATAGTAGTAATAATTAATTAATACTTTAGTACAACTGTATATTATATGGCATTACCAAGCAACTAGTAGGAAAGATCAAAATTCAAAGTAACATGATGTGGATCCATGAAGATTCCTAGCAACTAGTTAAAGCTATATGTTTTGGTAGGTTTATTTGTGAATTTACATAGTTTCTATTATTGACCACCTTAAGCCAATGAATGTTTAATTTGGTCATATGATGCTAGCTAGAATAAAATTAGTGTAACATACACGTGGCGCCACAAGGGCGTAGCGCGTACTTAAATTTTATGCAAGTATTGCCGGTTTATTGGTACAACTCGGCTTTGAAGCTTCACTTTCTGTCCAGAATTAATAGTTATACGTGGTGTCTGCTTATTGTATGTTCACATATAATTTTTTGAAAAACATTATTTAGTTCCATGTATATTTAAATTTGTTTTTGCGAAATGGTGAGGGATGTTTCTAATTGATAGAATAATTAGTAATTCATAATTGTAATTAATAATTATTATAGAATCATATGTACATGATAAAAAGTAAATTAGCATTATCTTAGGAGATTAGATGGCATGATTCTCTCTTCATCATATCCTTTCATTAGCTTAATTGTAGCTTGTAATAGGAGTATATTTACCACATTGTGGAAAGATGAATATTGAGGAAAATATTCTAATTATTCTAGTCATTCTTACATGATATCAGAAGATTAAGAAAAAGATCATACCCTAAACAAAAAACTACTCCAACAAAATCGGCTAACCCCCTCCTCCACCGGCCGACCACCACACTTCCTCTTAACTTTTACTCTTTTCCATTATCGTTTTCCTTTTTCGGTCAACAATGTCGGAATCCAAATCAACATTCATCCATGCTATTTTCGTCTCTAACATCAAAACACATATTTTCGTCACTCTTGAGATGGAAAATGTTCATTATGCAGCTTGGCCAGAGCTCTTTAAAATCTGTTTCCGTTTCCACCGGGTTATTCATCACATAATCCCACCGGAAAAAGACAAAGAAAAGGTCTTAAAAATCGATGATGAAAAAGAACTTTGGGAAACTCTTGATGCACAGTTCTCTCGTGGATTTATGCAACTATCTCTAGTGATTTGTTGCACACAATAATGGAACCCGATTCTACGACAATGGAGGCCTGGAATCGCTTGTGGGATATTTTTCAAGACAAGAAAAATTCCCGCACCGTCACGTTGGAGCAAGAATTCTCCACCACCGACATGACGGATTTTCCGAATGCGTCATCATATTGTCAAAGCCTTAAAGTCTTGTCGGATCAACTCAAGAATGTTGGTTCGCCGGTTACCAACAATTGCCTGGTTTTACAATCGGTTGTCGGCCTTACCGACGCGTATAGTGGTGTGGGAATGCTCATCCGACAAAGCAACCTTGTACCACTTTTTTTACCAAGCCCGTTTGATGCTTATTCTTGAAGAGGGGGTTTCGCCAAAAAGGTCGTAACCGTCTCAAATTCTGCCATGATTGCTACCCAAACAAATTAAGGTACTACCAATTTTGAACCTACATAACAAAATCGGGGACAAAAAGGATGAAATGGTGGTAAAACTCGGGGTTGAAATCACGAAAATAACAAAAGTGGAGGCCAGTAGTGGCAGCCCCGAAGTGGACCAGCCCAGTGGGCCTGGCAGTGGCCGTGGGTTGTACCATCGTGCCCATACCCGACTAGCAACTGGGTCAGGCCCAGTTCCAGGCCTACTGGCCAGGATACTGCCAATCCACATAATTTTGGACCAGGTAGTTTTGGGCCCGAAGCGATGCTTGAGCGCGGCGGCGGCTTTTGGCCACTGCCGACCCAGTGGCAGGAGGCCCATTCGGTAGTGGCCAGCACAACCGATATTGAATTTGCCATGCACACTCTTGGACTGAACCCGCCCGACGCGAATTGGTATATAGACTCCGGAGAGATATCTTATATGACGTCCTCCCTGGGTAATTTCTCGTCCTATTTTAGTTTGAGAAAAAATAATGGTATAATTATCGAAAATGGTCATTCTATTCCAATTCGAGGTTATGGTTCTACTAAATTGTCCCCTCCAAACCCACCACTAACCTTAAAGAATGTTCTCCATGCTCCATAATTGATTAAAAACATGGTATATCTTAGAAAGTTTACTACTGATAATTGGGTGTATGTTATTTTTTACCCTTTTGGATTTTCCGTGAAGGATTTGCAGACGGGGACGCTTCTAATGAGATGTGATAGTCAAGGGGAGTTATATCCAATCACTTCACCCATTCAACGATCCAAGTTAACATCCACTTTTGCAGCTTTCGCACCTTCGTTATGACATGAATGTTTGGGTCATCTAGGAGCGCCTGTTTTAGCCTCTCTCAAACAAAATAAATTTATTTCTTGTACTCAAACACGAACTTTGAATAAGTGGCGTTCGTGTCCACTTGGTAAACATGTTCAATTGCCCTTTGTTTCTTCTAATTCATGCACACTTATGCCTTTTGATATTATCCATTGTGATATTTGGACTTCACCCATTTTAAGCTCTTCGGGCTATAGATATTATTTGCTTTTGTTAGATGATTACTCTAAGTTTTGTGAACATTTCCCTTGTCTAAAAAATCACAAGTTTTTTCCACATTTCTCATATTTAGAGCATTCATCCAAAATTAATTTGAAAGGGAGATCAAAAATATGAAATGTGATAATGGTAGGGAGTTTGATAACATGTATTTTTGGGATTTTTGTAACTCTAATGGTTTAAACTTTCCCCTTTCATGTCCCCACACATCCTCACAAAATGGAAAGGCGGAACGACAAATACGAACCATAGATAACTTTGTTCGAACATCCCTTGCCCATGCAACACTACCCTCCTCATTTTGGCATCATGCACTACAAATGGCCACATATCTATTTAACATACTTCCCCACAAAAACTTATCCTATCAAGTTCCACTAAAAACTTTCTACTTACGGAACCCCTCTTATTCTCATTTATGGGTATTCGGGTGCTTATGCTATCCTCTTTTTCCATCCACCACAATCACCAAACTTCAACCCCGGTCTACTCCTTGTGTTTTCTTGGGATATCCTTCTAATCATCGAGGTTACAAATGTTACGACCTCTCTTCTAACAAAATAATTATAAGTCGTCATGTAATTTTTTATGAAATAAATTTTCATTTGCCAAAATGCACGAGTCCGGACCCCCTACCTATGATTTTCTTGATAATGGTCGGCCTCCGTATTTAACCCAATTTTATCCGTCCTCAACCAACCCCGCTGTTTCATTCGGCCTAAATAATTTGGGACAAATGGGACCCGAAACAGTGTCCTAGCCGAGGGACAACACTGCACAGCGGACTGGGCTTCCAGTCCGAAGCCCATCTCCCAGTCCCTTCACTGCTTCTATTCAGTCACTGCCTAGCTTGGGCCGCGGCCCAGTTCCCGACCACCTGTCAGGCGGTGCAACACCACTTGTCCAAATTCGGCCCAACGACCCGTCACCCGTAGTCAACACGGTATTGTCAAACCCAACACCAAATTTAGCCTACACACCAAGTCTCAAAGTTACCATTACCTCGTAATCATGTGTCTGCTCTTCATGACCCGAATTGGAAAATGGCTATGAATGATGAATTTTATGCTCTTATTAAAAATAGGACATGGGAATCGGTACCTCGTCCCCCTAATGCTAATATAATTCGGTCTATGTGGATTTTCAGTTACAAATAAAAATATGATGGTACTTTTGAGCGGCATAAAGCCCGTCTTGTAGGTGATGGCAAGACACAACGTGTTGGCGTCAATTGCGGTGGGACGTTTAGTCCGGTGGTTAAACCAACAACCATCAAAACAGTCCTTAGTTTGGCTCTCTCAAAGGCATGACCACTTCATCAATTAGATGTCAAAAATGTTTTCCTATATGACCAACTAAATGAAATAGTGTACATGTACCAGCCTTTAGGATACATGGACTCTAAATATCCTAATCATGTGTGCCTGCTCAAAAATTATTATATGGACTAAAGCAAGCCCCCGGGCATGGTATAAGCTCTATCGCTACACCTGTTATTTATTCTTACTTAGCCCTTTGTCAAACAGAAAACTTCCGATTGACACAAGCAGTTTGCAGATTTTGTTTCACATATTGGTTTTTCCAACAGTCGTTCCAATCACATTCTGTTTATCTACCGTCAGGGTAATAATATTGTTTATCTTCTTTTATATATGGATGATATTTATTAACTGCCTCATCAGATGCTTTTCGCAAGTCAATCATGTCCCAGCTTGGTTCTGAATTTGCTATGAAGGATCTAGGGTCACTACACTACTTTCTAGGAATAGTTGTGACACGTCATGCATGTGGTTTATTTCTATCCCAAAAGAAGTATGCAACTGAAATTGTTGAACGTGCTGACATGTCCTCCTGTAAACCTTCGGCAACTCTGGTGGCACACCAAATCCAAATTGAGTACATCCTCCGACAAGCCATTTGCGGACCCGACACTCTACCGCAGCCTGGCAGGGGCCCTGCAGTATCTGACATTCACCAGGTCAGATATTTATTATGTTGTGCAACAAGTGTACCTTTTCATGCATAATCCGATGGATGACCATATGCATGCCTTCAAAAGAATTGTGTGTTATATTCTGGGTACTTTAGAGTATGACCTGCATTTATACCCATCATCGACAACCACACATGTCTCTTATACGGATGCCGACTGGGGAGAATGTCCGAACACCAGACGCTCCACTTTCGGTTATGGTATATTTCTTGGTTATAACTTGGTTTCTTGGTCCTCAAAAAGGCAGGCAACGTTATCCCGATCAGTGCCGAAGCAGAATATCGAGGTGTTACCAATGTTGTGTTTGAATCGTGTTGGCTTCGGAATCTTCTTCTCGAACTCTACTGCCCCATTCTGAAGGCCACATTGGTGTAATGTGATAATGTTAGTGTCATATACCTCTCTGGGAATCCGATCATCACCAACACAATAAACATATTGAGCTGGATATCCACTTTGTTCGTAAAAAAGTCTCACGCGGACAAGTTTGTGTCTTACATGTCCCGTCGCGCTATCAGATTGCAGATATTTTTACTAAAGGTCTTCCGCTGGTATTATTTGAAGATTTTTGGACAGTCTCAGCATACGTCTGCCTCCCGCTTCGACTGCGGGGGAGTGATAAAATAATTTATAGATGATAGAATAATTAGTAATTCATAATTGTAATTAGTAATTATTATAGAATCATATGTAAATGGTAGGAAGTAAATTAGCATTATTTTAGAAGATTAGATGACATGATTCTCTCTTCATCATATCCTTTCATTAGCTTAATTATAGCTTGTAATAGGAGTATGTTTACCACATTATGAAAAGATGAATATTGAGGAAAATATTCTAATTATTCTAATCATTCTTACTATTTACACTGGCACCACATCATGCAAAGTTATAAAGTTACTATAAATTATCATCATGTTATTACTGCAATATTTTTAAATATTTTGCTATTAATGTGGGATATTTATTTGTATAAATAGGAAAAAAATATAGTATATGTGCATGTAACGTTAACAATTGCTAGTTTGAAATAAATTTTAAATAATTACCAAAAAGGCAAAGTCTGCTTGGAATTTTCATGGACTCTTTTTAGAATATATATATATATATATATATCCCTCTTTTCTTTTTCGTGAATATATATTCGTACATGATCCTTTAAATCATTCATCATTTCACTCGTTGGTACGATTATGAAAGAAATATAATATGACATATCTCGTCAGATATCAAAGGTAATTAATTTTAATTTCCCGTTCCGTCATTTGGCTTATGTTCTTCATGTAGCATTCAGACCGAATGACTCCCACCGAACTATCGAAAATGACTCATTTATGTCATCGCCGTAACAAAAATGGTTCATTCATGCAATTTTTCATTAACACCGGTTTTACAATATCATTTTTCATTGACATGGATGAACCATTTTGATAACGACAATGACATAAATGATTAAAATTATTAACGAGTGGCATAAATAAGTCATTTCCGATAGTTTGATGACATATTTAACCTTTTTTCCTTTAATTTATAAACTGTTAGATATTTCAGCCGAAAAAATATATTATAGAAACTAAACTAAGTCAGTGTTAGAGAATGCTACACTTATTTTTCATCGATTATGTAAGGTTTATAATGATCTTGTGATACTGCACCCAAAGCCTATAATATCTGCGTTGAATGCTTAGAGAGACAAACTTTGATGAGCTTGTAGAGAGTTCTGCCCATGGAGCGACTAGTATTACTCCAGAACTATAAGTTTGATTTCAATTTTCAATATATAACAATATTTCGCTATAATGTTCAAGTTTTCTTTAGAACCTACTTTTATGTTATGCATATTATGTTATATACTCTCTATAACATTCTGCTATAGCAATAAAAAATTATCCGTGTTATATATCCCACATTGGATATGAGTATTTCCATCATAATTGAGTCATTTGTCCCACATTGATTTTTGAGTAAGAGTCATTTGTCCCACATTGGTTTTTGAGTAAGAGTCATTTGTCCCACATTGGTTTTTGAGTAGGAGTTTGAATTTCCTTGTGGCTATAGAGGATTAATGAATTTAACATGTTGGTCAAGTTCTTGGGCTCCCATTCATTATAGAGGGAAACCAATAGTAGCTTCAATAGTTCAAAACTTCCTCTCTCCAATTCCATTATATATATATATATATAAGAAAGAAAGAAATAAATATTTTAAATAATTTATTAAAGATAGAGAGGGAATGAAAATGGTTTTTATAATGGAATTGTTTTGTGAACGAAGTATCCCGAGCGCCCTATACCCCGGGGTGATCATCACCACCTGCACCTCACATCTCGGCACAGTGGAACGTGTAACCCGCCCGCTGTTTCATTCAACTACATTTGTTCCTTTAATCCATAGCTTAAAAGAACGCAAAGAGGCGAGGGACAACCCGCCCATACGGCCCGGCGGGGAGGATGGCACTACAGGCAAAGACCGTCTGGCAAAAACGCCGCAGGCGCGAAGCGTGGTAGGCCTGCACCGGGGGAGCATACCATAGGGAGGAAAGGGAGCCCGGACGGTGGAAAAGGCAGGGGAGGCCGGGTAAAAGTGTTTCAACGCTTCGGGGCAACCATTGAGTATCTACAAATACTCAGTGCTTTGCAGAAATGCAAGAAAGTATAAGGATAAAAAATTGGATATTCCCTTCTCTGCGATTTATTCTTTCTTCTATCTTTAAAAATCTATATTGTATAGTTGCGATTTCTGCTTCTGAAATTTGTTAGAGTGTAACTTTCGAATTTCTGAGAGTTATAGGTTTTGTATCCTGGAAGGTTAATTCCTTAGTGAACCTTTTACACATGAGAGGGATAAATTAATATCTTTAAAGATAACATCATTTTTCAGTGTGCCTAACCTATCTTTAAATCCATTACCCTATTATACAACAATTTTAAAGGTATTAACTATCTGCAATGGAGTCGGTATTGGTTAAGGCGCAGTTGAACGATGGAGACAAATTGGAAAGGCTGAACGGGCTCAACTATAAGCGTTGGAGTTTAAAGATGGAGTACCTTTTGACAATTGCAAAGGTATTCTATGTTCTCTTTGAAGGCTGTCAGGAGGAAGTCACTGCTCCAGATGCAACGGAGGCATAAAAGACTAAGGCAACAGAGAAGGCGAAGAAATGGAAAAATGATGATTTCGTTTACCGTTACACAATTTTGCAGTCGCTGAACAACACATTGTTCAACGTTTTTCACATCCACAAAACTGATGCAGAACTCTGGAATGCTATAAAATGAAGGTATGTTAATGAAGATGCTGGGAATAAGTCTTTTTTGATTAACAAGTATGTTGAGTACAAGATGATGGATTCTCGATCGGTCATTGATCAGGTTAACAAGTTAAATGATATAGCAACAGAATGTGCTGATGTTGGTGAATCCATTTTGGAAACTTTTCAAGTTTCAACCATCATTGGTAAAATTCTGCCTTCGTGGAAAGATTACCAAAAGAAACTGAAACATAAGAAGAAGCCTATCTCTTTGGATGAACTTCTTTAGGGTATTCAAATTGAGACCGAAAGCCTTAAAAGAGATGGTTCAGTTTCTTCGAAGAATGATGGTGTGAATCATGTTTATGATAAAAACCTTCATGGAACTTCTAAGGGAAACCAAGGAACGTCCAAGAAGAGGAAATTTTTTAAGAAAATGGGAATGAGGATAACAACAACAACAAAAAGAAAGGAAGTTGTTTTGTTTGTGGTAAACCTGGACACTATGCTAGGGAATGCCGTCACCGTAAGGGGAAAGACAAGAAAAAGGAATAAATCAATGTGGTTGATGACAAAGACTTTGTCGTTGTCATGTCTGAAGTATGCCTTGTCAACAATGACACTATTGATTGGTGGGTGGAATCGGGTGCTACCTGTCATGTTACCCCAAACAAGAGTTTGTTCAAGACATATGAAATGGTGAAAGAGGCCAAGGTCGTCTACATGGGAAATGCATCATCAATCGAAGTTCTTTCCGTAGGCACTATTGTTCTTCCTCTCACTTCGGAAAATATTTTGACTTTGAGAAATGTGTATCATATCCCCCTCTATGAGGAAGAATCTTGTATCGGTCCACAAATTGGACGAAAATGGTTTCAAAATAGCCTTTGGTTCCCAAAAAGTGACTATCACTAAGAATGGGAAGTTTGTAGGAAAAGGTTACATGAAAGACAGGATGTACTTATTGAATGTTGACTATAATAAGACTGCATCTTCTGCTTACTTTTCTGATGTTTTACTTAATGTTGATGATCATGTTAATTGGCATTATAGACTAGGACATGTCGGTATAAATGCTATGAATCGCATGATTTCCAATGATTTTATTCCTGAGTCTTCTAAACTTTTACCACAAAACCTTGTGAATGTTGCTCTCAATCCAAATTGGCTAAATCTTGTTTCAAAAGTGTTGTTAGAACAAATGGTTTACTTGACTTTTTCATACGGATATTTGTGATAATAAAGAGCATATTACTAAAGGTGGTAAAAGATATTTCATAACTTTTATTGATGATCATTCAAAGTTCTCCTATGTGTATTTGCTTAAAACCAAATATGAGGCTTTTAATAACTTTAAAATCTTCAAGGAGAAAGTAGAAAATAAAACCAGTTTAAAGATCAAATATTTGAGATCGGACAGGGGTGGTGAATATCTATCTAACGAGTTTATATCATTTTGATTACAAAATGGAATTGTTAGAGAATTTTCAGTACCTAATACTCCACCACAAAATGGAGTGGCTGAAAGGAAAAATAGATCCTTAATGGAAATGGTTAGTGTCATGCTAATACATTCAAAATTACCAATGAGTTATTGGGGAGAGGCACTATTGAGTTCTTGTTACATTACTAACAGAATTGTAAACAAGAAACATATGAAAACTCCATTTGAGTTGTTTATTGGGCGTAAGCCTAGTATTAAACATCTAAGGGTATGTAGTTGTATTGCATATGTTTTGGACGCAACTTTGAAAAGCCCAAAAACTTGGTAGTAGAACAGTTAAATCTGTTTTTATTGGTTATTTTTCTATGAGTAAAGCATATAGATTTCTTAGGCTTCATGATAATAGTGTATTTGAGGTCGCGCATGTTATATTTTATGAGCACTTGAATATTTGTGATGCTGATAAAATAGAAATAAATAATGATTTATTTAGTGAACTTGATCTTAATGAGCATGCAACCGGAAATGAAATTGTGAATGATGAGAAGTTAGAAGAAAATGAGAATGATGAAATAATCGAATTGAGGAGAAGTAAGAGAAGTAGAATTGAAAATAATTTTGGTCCTGATATGTTGACTTACATGTTAGAAGATGATCCAAAAACTTTTCAAGAAGCTATGTCACAATCAGATTCTGATATGTGGAAAAGAGCCATGGATGATGAAATCAAGTCTATACTTGAAAACCAAACCTAGACTCTTGTTGATTTACCTCCTATGACTAAGCCTATTGGTTGCAAGTGGATTCTGAAAAAGAAACTCAAAACTGATGGTACTATTGATAAGTACAAGGTCAGATTGGTAGCCAAAGGTTATAGTCAAAAGGAAGAGATTGATTATTTTGAGACATTCTCTCCCGTTTCTAAATTCAAATCAATCAGAACCATATTTGTTATTGCATCTATGTATGGGTTGCGAGGTTCATCAAATGGATGTTAAAACTGTGTTCTTAAACGGAGACTTGGATGAGGAAATTTATTTGCATTAACCTGAAGGTTCTGTTATTAAAGGTGAAGAACATAAAGTATACAAATTAAGGAAGTCTCTATATGGGCTTAAACAAGCATCACGACAATGGTACAAAAAGTTTAAGCAAGAAATTAAAGGGTTCAGATTTAAGAGTAGCAAAGTAGAAAGTTGTGTTTTTACTAAGGTTACTCTTAAGTATAAAGTAGTGGTGACTTTATACGTTGATGATTTTCTTATCTTTGGTCCTGACATAAAATGTGTGAATGAGACCAAAGAGTTTTTAAAGCAAGCTTTTGATATAAAGGATTTAGGTCGTGTCGATGTCATATTGGGAGTCAAAGTGCTCAAGAGAGGTGAAACTAACATTCTAACACAATCTCATTACATTGAAAAGTGTTAGAGAAGTTTAATTACTTTGACTGTAAGGATAGTACAAGTCCTATCAATCCAATCGTAAAATTAGTTCCAAATGAAAGAGAAACTATAAATCAAGAAGAATATGCCAAAATAATCGAAAGTATTATGTATGTGGTGAATCACACAAGACCTGATCTTGCGTGTTCTATTGGCATATTGAGTAGATTTACTAGCAATCCGGGAGAAGATCATTGGAAGGAACTAAAATGAGTACTAAGGTACTTGAAATCAACAAGGAATTATGGTTTGCATTACAAATGCAATGCATCTACACTTGAGTGTTTTAGTGATGCAAATTGGGCATCAGATGCAAGTGATTCTAAGTCAACTAGTGGATGGTTATTTACTATTGGAGGTGCCATAGTTTCTGGGCTTCGAAAAAGCAAAGATGTGTTTCTTTATATTCAATGGAATATGAATACATAGCCATGTCAATGGCTGCCAACGAGCTTATGTGGTTTAGAAGATTCCTAAGAACTATTCCTTTTATAGAACCGAAGAAGGGTCATATAACTTTGTATTGTGATAATCAAGCTGCAATTTACAATACAAAGAATGAGAGAATATCTGATTATAGTAAACATATTTCTATGAGATTTAATCATGTTCGAAGTATGGTTAAGAAGGGGAAGATCACACTTGAATATCTTCCAACAAATCAAATGCTAGCAGATCCATTAACAAAACCGTTATCGGGAGATAAGATCAAAAAGCTCATGAGAGATATGGCGTTATTACTGATATAAACGATGTCTTGATTGAAACCAACTATATTCTAAGGTACAAGTTATATATTTGGCATCTTATCATGAGAGTTAAAAAGGCAATTCAATATTAGACATTGGCGAGATGGAAACTTGGATACATCTCAAAGTATATAACTTGAAAATAGTGGGGGTGATACTATTTAGAAAGCTCTATATCTGACCTATGCATTTTTGTTTACCACAACAGGTAAATGTTGGATTCTAAGTCCTTAATAGACTTATAGCTTTGTAGGATGCATTGTGGACATTCTTGATAAGTCTACCTATAACAGTATAGAAGTAGGGATCATTCGGTAAGATCCTAAAGTACTTGTGAATTCAGGATTCAGCATAAGACTCATATTCAACGATGCTGCCAAGATTAAAAAGGAGCAAGAAATCATACGCGACGAGAATGTGATTCCTTAGTGTTTCATATTCAACCATAAGCTAAAGTCCTATTCCATTTCATGGCTATTTGTTGTGTAACGCAAGTTATATATATTTTATTATTTTCATTATGCATGTAAATAAGTGGGGGATTGTTATATATCCCACATTGGATATGAGTATTTCCATCATAATTGAGTCATTTGTCCCACATTGGTTTTGAGTAAGACTCATTTGTCCCACATTGGTTTTTGAGTAGGAGTTTGAACTTTCTTGTGGCTATAAAAGGATTAATGAGTTTAACATGTTGGTCAAGCTCTTGGGCTCCCATTCATTATGGAGGGAAACCAATAGTAGCTTCAATAATTCAAAACTTTCTCATATATATATATATATATAACAAAAATAGTTTTTATAACGGAATTGTTTTGTGAACGAAGTATGCCTTTGTGAAAGTGTTGCAACGCTTCGGGGCAACCATTGAGTATCTATAAATACTTAGTGCTTTGCAGAAATGCAAAAACGTATAGGATAAAAAATTGGAGATTCCCTTATCTGCGATTTATTTTTTCTTCTATCTTTCAAAATCTATATTGTATACTTGCGATTTCTGCTTTTGAAATTCGTTAGAGTGTAACTTTAAAATTTCTGAGAGTTATAGGTTTTGTATCCTGGAAGCCCTTTGCCTTAGAAAGAGTTCAACCCACTTGAAAGAGGAAAGGGGAGTAGGCATAGTACCGGAAAGTACGGATTCGGGGTTCATCCCTCAATCAAGCGCTACTTGAAAGTGATGATAGATTCTACTCTCAGTTAGTACGTACCTTTTTTTTAAGCAAGAACTCAACATCGTTCATATCTCATACCCATGGGCTACTTCACTGAGACACCTGAGAGAGGAATTAATACCTTTAAAGATAACATCATTTTTCGGTGTGCCTAACTTATCTTTAAATCCATTACCCTATTATACAACAATCCGGACAAATAAGACCGTTATAGAAAAGTTCAATTGAATAATATAAAATAAAATATACATTATTAATATATATACAACATACATAGTCCTATAATAATTCTAGACTATTCCACCTATGACAATAAAGTTGAGTTAGGATACACAAGTTGTTTCACTTCCCACATAATAGAGAATTATTAGCAAGTAGCAAGACTTTTTAAAGTATAACTTGGTTTCTTGGTCCTCAAAAAGGCAGGCAACGTTATTCCGATTTAGTGCCGAAGCAGAATACCGAGGTGTTACCAATGTTGTGTTTGAATCGTGTTGGCTTCAAAATCTTCTTCTCGAACTTTACTGCCCAATTTCGAAGGCCACATTGGTGTACTGTGATAATGTTAGTGTCATCTACCTCTCTGGGAATCCGGTCAATCACCAACGCAATAAACATATTGAGCTGGATATCCACTTTGTTCGTGAAAAAGTCTCACACAGACAAGTTCGTGTCTTACATGTCCCGTCGCGCTATCAGATGCAGATATTTTTACTAAAGGTCTTCCGCTGATATTATTTGAAGATTTTCGGGACAATCTCAGCATACGTCTGCCTCCCGCTTCGACTGCGGGGGAGTGATAGAATAATTGATAGATGATAGAATAATTAGTAATTCATAATTGTAATTAATAATTATTATAGAATCATATGTAAATGGTAGGAAGTAAATTAGCATTATCTTAGGAGATTAGATGACATGATTCTCTCTTCATCATATTCTTTCATTAGCTTAATTGTAGCTTGTAATAGGAGTATATTTACCACATTATGGAACGATGAATATTGATTTAACATCATTTTTGGGTGTGTCTAACATATATTTAAATTCATTACCCTATTATACAACAATCCGGACAAACAAGACCGTTATAGAAATGTTCAATTGAATAATATTAAATAAAATATACATTATTAATATATATACAACTTACATAGTTGTATAATAATTCTAGACTATTCCACCTGTGACAATAAAGTTGAGTTAGGATACACAAGTTGTTTGGCCCCCAGGGGCACAGACGAGTTGGTAAGTGGCAAGGTGATTGGGGTACACCCATTCCGACGTCACGGGTTCGAATCCGTATGGTGACAGTCTTTGCTGAAATATTGCAAGGGTTGTTACTGGGTTCGTGTTTCCTTAGTCCTCTCCCTTGCAGGGTTGTCACTCGCGCATATCCCTCGATTTACATCTCACCTGCCCAAGGACCTCTGATACAGGTGAAGAATTTCGCCTTCGGGGCTTTCCCCTTCACAAAAAGATACACAAGTTGTTTCACTTCCCACAGAATAGAGAATTATTAGCAAGTAGCAAGACTTTTTAAATGAAAATAAAAGGTGTCTCTGATGAGTAGCTGAGTCAGAAGATTTGGACTTAGCAATTAAATAATGTGAAGAAGTGCTATATGGCATGATATAACAAAACAAATATTCTTTCTGTCATCTAATATATGATGACTATGTTTCTTCTTTTAAAATATAAAATAAAGTGATCTAAATATACTGTCCCATGTTCAATTTTATCAAAACTTTGAAAACATAAGACTCCCATGTGGACTACGTAAGTATGAAGTGCACTTTGCATTTGCAGTGCGGCGGCTTATAAAATTATACTTATAAACAAACAAATCATAATCATATGGGATGAGTACTACAACAGTACAACTTAATATTAATTATTAGATATTAATTTAAATATATGCAATTGGTAGGGTACGATTTTTTTACATTATCAAACATCAGGTTATACTTTTACTAATATTTCATTCGTCTCAATTTATCTAATACCTTTCGCTTTCTAAAAGGTAAATTTTAGAAGCTAAATTCAATTAGATCTATTTATTATTTTAAAATTAAAATTTATATATTTAAAAATAATAGGAAAAATATTATAAATTAGTAACAATCTTTATTATGTCAATATAATGAAAAATACATTATAAAATAATTTGAGACATAGGAAGCTAGTAATTTGGCATAAAAATACGTAGTTTGAAACTTTGAATCTAAAGAAAAGCCCAAAAGTGAGACATAGATTGAGACATAGGAAGCTAATAGTTTGACATAAAAATACATAGTTTAAATCTAAATGAAAAGTGCTACATAAATTGAGACATAGGAATCTAGTAATTTGGCAGACCTATCTTATTCTTATTATTACAATAAAATTTATATTTTAAAAAGATTTAATATGGTGGGTGAGACGTTCTCTGTCAAAAATCTCATTCCTAAGACTTGAATTTGAAACTTTAATTAAGAATAAACGCATACTTATCACTTCATCACCATTTTTTTTTTACGATCGAAATACATCAATAGAAGATTAGAGTTAAATATATAAGCTTTTAAAGGTAGATATTTATAAGGTTTTCTCTTTGTTCTTCCTACTTTACATTATACGTCAGTACTACATCAATTTTTTGTTGTTCCTGAAAGATAGAATAATTTCCCTTAGGGATTCCTTTCATTATTCACAATATATATAGTTGTACAAAGGTTGATTCCTAATATGGTACGAATCCTAACTTACCTTACAAAGGTTGATTCCTAATATAATTAGAATCCTAAGTTACCTTAAATATACATCTATCATAATTACAAAATATACAGAGAATATTCGGAGAATATTCGCTAATACTCCCCTCAGACGGAGCGGGAGGAGGCCGAACGCTAAGGCTGGATCGGAAGTCGGTGAAGAGCTGTCGCGGTAGTCCCTTTGTGAAGATGTCTGCATACTGATAAGAGGAAGGCACGTGTAATATTTTGACCTGACCAAGGGCAACCTTCTCTCGCACAAAGTGGATATCCATTTCAATATGCTTAGTCCGTTGATACTGGACCGGATTATGAGACATATAGATGACAGATATGTTGTCACAATAGACTATAGACGCCTTGCGGAGTGGACACTGGAGTTCCAAAAGAAGATTTCAGAGCCAACAGATCTCAGCAACTACGTTAGTAACACCGCGATATTCTGCTTCAGCACTCGAACGGGAAAGTGTGGTCTGCCGCTTGGCGGACCATGAGATAAGATTATCCCCAAGAAATACACAGTACCCTGAAGTGGAGCGACGTGTGTCGGGGCATCCTGCCCAATCTGCATCCGTGTAGGCAAGTAGCTTGGTTGGGGCAAGAGGGTATAGATGTAATCCGAAGTCTAGTGTGCCCTTAACGTATCTGATAATACGTTTGAAGGAGGCAAAATGGGACTCTCGGGGGTCGTGCATGAACAGACACACCTGCTGAACGGCATATGCTATATCAGGCCTAGTAAATGTAAGATACTGAAGAGCACCTGCTAGACTCCGATATAGAGTGGGATCAAAAATTGTCGCACCGTCATTGGCACTAAGCTTGGATTTTAAGTCCACGGAGTTGGCATAATTTTACAATTTGTCATCTTGGCCCTGTACACTATCTCTTCTGCATACCTCTCTAAGTCACCACAGTCCACCGGAGTTGGCATAATTTTACAATTTGCCATCTTGGCCTTGTACACTATCTCTTCTACATACCTCTCTAAGTCACCACTGTCTCTGAACTTGTAATGAAATAGCCACATACACCGGATAACATTCACACCAGCTGGTCTAGGTACCAAATCCCAAGTGTTCTGCTTGGTTAAAGCGTTAAATTCCTCGCACATGGCCGCATTCCAATTTGGGTCCAGTTTTGCTAGTTTTGGATTTTTTGGAATGGGTGATAAGGTTTGTGTGGAGAGATTGAAGTGAACCTTGGGTTTGAAGATCCCGTGTTGTGCACGAGTCTCCATGCGATGAGAAGGCAGTGGTGGTGGGGTGGGACTATGAGGCTGCATAGCTACGGGACAGGTTGCAAGGCTGGGAGGCAGCATGGTTGTGGGACTGGTTGCTGGGCTGAGGGGCAGCAGTGGTGCTGGAGGTGCAGGAGACTCGGCTGGAGGCAATATGGGTGGTGTATGGGTATTAGACCAAGAGCATGGGGCTGGATTGGGTGGCAGCATTGCTGCTGGAGGGCCGACAGCACTACTGAAGGCAGCAGTGGTGTTGGTGACCGAGAGCAGGTGGCTATAGGCAGTACTGGTGAGGACGATGTTGTCGGGACAGTGAACTGCTATTGGTACAGATTTTGGGTGACCGGGGACAGACTCGGTTCATCGAGAAATAAGTAATCGGTAGTCTGAAATTTCTGGAGATTGGAAAAAGGAAAGGTTGTCTCGTCAAAGGTGACATGACGGGAGATGATGATTTTGCGAGTAGCAATGTCATAGCACAAGTAACCCCGATGATTAGGAGAAAGACCAAGGAAGACACATGGCAGAGTGCGAGGGGCAAGTTTGTGAGGTGTAGTGGAGGCTATGTTGGGTAGCATAAACATCCAAAAATACGTAGGTGATCATATGATGGTAGCCTACGGTATAAGATTTCGGTAGGGGTCTTGTTTTGGAGTGTGCTAGTTGGTAAAATATTAAGAAGGATTCTACCATTTTGACAGCATAGACCCAGAAAAGCGGTGGCATGAAACAGGAGTGTGCGAACCATGTTATTAATGGTACGTATAATTCGTTCAGCCTTTCCATTTTGGGAAGAAGTATAGGGACAAGAAAAACGGAAAACCATGCCTTGTTTAGAACAGAAATTGTGAAATGCTGAGTTATTAAATTCTTGTCCATTATCACACTGGAATGATTTGATAGATTTTTCAAATTGTGTTTTAATAAATTTTTGAAACTCAAGGAATTTTGCAAAAACTTCAAATTTGAATTTCAGTGGGTAAATCCAGACAAAGTGTGAAAAATCATCCAAGAATACTATATAGAATTTATGACTCAAAGAGCTAACAATCGGAGATGTCCACAAATCAGCATGAACAATATCAAATGGAGAAAAAGTAACATTGTTTGATGACATAAATGGAAGACGAGTATGTTTGCCTAGTGGACAAGAAAAACAGTGTTGGGTAATTTTCCCATTATTACATTGAATACGCTTAGAAGTCCTAAGAAAAGTAAAAACTGGGTCTCCGGGATGTCCGAGTCTGTTGTGCCAAGTTGAGGGAGAGATCGCCGCAAGGGATAGAGGTGCTTGCGGTCTGACAGCGGAAGATTGAGTGAATAGGTAGAGATCTCCCACACTATTGCAGCGTGTAAGAATTTTCCCCGTATTGAGTTCCTTCACAGAAAAACCAAAAGGGTCAAATTCGACAGACACAGAATTATTGCTAGTGAATTTTCTAACGGAGATTAAGTTTTTAATGATGTTAGGTGTGTATAGGACGTGGTTTAGGGAGAAAGGTGGGTGTGGATGTTTGGTGTGTATGTGTCACCGTAACCTTCAATTGGAATGCGATGACCATTGTCGACGTAATAAATTGAGGACACTTTAACCGACGTAGTTGAGATAGGTTACCCGACGACCGGGTGAGGTGAGATGTGGCTCCGATGTCCATGTACCAATTGTCGTCGGGCTATTGAAGGTTCACGGTGGTGTAGGTCCGGCCCAAAGCGCCGGGGTCGTTATTGTCTTCTTGCTATTGCTACCGGTTGGGCCACCGCTTGTTGGACCGCAGCCAGGGGGCCTCCTGCTGCTGGCTTCGGTTGTCTCCGCTCGGTGGTTGGGGCGGGGCCCAAGAGGCCGCAGACCACGGCTGCCGGAACCGGGCCCCGACATTCGGTACGAGTATGCAGGCGAGGCCCAGTTCTGCTGGTTGGGCCACTGCTCTCGCTTGGACCCGCCGCCGCTTGCTAGTTCCAGTTATGTTGTCCAGTGTTTTGGCCTGGCTGCTGCTGGTTGCGTTGGCCCTTTCCGCGGCCCTTGCCTTTGTTGTTGCGACCTCTGCCGCCACGACCTCCGCCACTGGTTGCTGCTGGCCGCAGGTGTTGCCATCCCATCAACGACTAACGCATTTTGATTATGTTCCTCTTGTTTAGCACGTCTAGTTTCTTCCAACAATAGTTGTGAACGTGCCTTGTTGAAACTTGGGAGAGGGTCGGCTTGTTGAATCATTGTTGCGAGTGTGTCATATTCACCTTTCGGTAAACCCGCAACAAGTTGAATCACCATCTTGATTTCTGAAACAGAAGTCCCGGCGTTGGATAGTTGATCAGTTATGAGTTTCAGTTGCTTACAATATTCGGACATGTTGTTAAAATTCTCGAGGCGAGTATTATTGAATTGCTCTTCTAAATACACGGCCCGAGTATTTTTATTGTCTTGAAAAATTTCTTCTAGCCGGACCCAAAATTCACGTGCCGTAGCACCTGTTTTCATGATAGTGCACAATAGGTCTTTGGATATGGTGTTGTAGATCCATTATTTTACGATGGCGTCAAGACGACGCCAGATTGAGTACGTAACATCGGGGGGATGAGGAACACATTCATCAATATGATCGAGCACGTTGTATGCACATGCATGAATGTAGAATAGTTCCATCCACATGGAATATTGACAATCTTCTTGATCAAGAATTATAGGGATAAAATTCTTGATGTTGTTAATGGCGAATGCCGGATGAAAAGAAGATACTGAACGTTGAGAGGGGTTGTCAAGTGTGCCAGTGGATGAACCGGAATTTGTGGGGGAAGACATTGAAGGGAAAATTCTGGTTGGCCGAGAATGGGGAAGAGAGGGGAGAAGAGTGGGGTTTAGGTTTTAGGCTCTTGATACCATAAAAGATATAATAATTTCCCTTAGGGATTTCTTTCATTATTCACAATATATATAGTTGTACAAAGGTTGATTCCTAATATGGTATGAATCCTAACTTACCTTACAAAGGTTGATTGCTAATATAATTAGAATCCTAAGTTATCTTAAATATACATCTATCATAATTACAAAATATACAGAGAATATTCGGAGAATATTCGCTAATAGTTCCAACACTTCACATTATACGTCGGTATATCAATTTCTCCATGTTATAATAGAGGTGGTGCAATGAGTTTACCATGAAAATTGAAGCTAACAACTAAAAAGTAGGAATTAGAGATGTATAAATTATGTAGTTAAATAATAAAAATTATCGCTAATTATATCTAACAACGAATTAGCAACATATTATCAAAAAAATCTGTTATTAGCAAATTCCAATTTTTTTGTGATGTAATAACACTAGATATCAGAGAAAGCTTCATGTAATTAGTTGGCAGAATTGAGATTAATTATTCTTTAATACTAGGGGCTGTTTTGCTCACAGACAAAACTATATAGGAATTATTAATCACTGAATTATTTAATGCACATGTTTCGTATTTAAAATTAAACATACTAGTATAGTAGTATGTATAATATAAAGGTTTACGCTTTTACACTTTATCTTTAAAGTAAATAAAAAATTAATGATATAGTAGTACTTAAGAGCTTCTGTTCTTCCTGTTAGAAATATTAGTAGGGTAAATTACTTTTAGTATTTAATTTTCTTATTACATGATTATATAAAATGTGATTTATTAATCTAACCACTAGGCAGTAGCTAGTGCCTAGAGTGTACATTCCTATTTACTACTCCATCCGTCCTAAAATACTTGTCATGTTTTTCTTTTTAAAGTTAATTTAATTAAATTTTAAAATTTAAATTATATTAATTTAATATTATAAAATTAAAATTTAGATATTTAAAAATTATACGTAAAGTACTATAAGTTGTAATTTTTTTCTCATATTAATATTATAAAATAATATAACTTAAATTATTAATCAAAATTCACATAGTTTGATTCTTAAAAGCGTCACGTGAGGAATATTTTTTGACGGATGGAGTAAAATTAAACTCTAAGTTGACTAAAATTGCTTCAGAATTGGGAATTTACAATGTACTGACATCAAAACATTAGGTAATTATTAAAACTCAGAGCCGTCAATGCCACCATCCCAAAAGAAACAAAAAAAATGCTAGAAAACATAGTTCTTTATTAATTTTCACACGGTGTTCGCATATTAAATTTATGTTCCGATTAATTCAAATTAAATTTTTATATATTATATAACAAAAAAATAGTTTTAACTTTTATTTTTTTTACAATTTTTAGCCAGTATACAATATATAATTATCATATAATTTGTGCTTAATCAGCGTGTGTGCATTACACAACTGATTAGTGTGCATTATTATATAATGAGTTCACAACTATACGATAAATAACTGTTAGAATTAAGCAGGTAAATTTTCTTTAGTTGATTGGCTACAAATATCAAGATGGCATCGCGTAAGGCCTTTAAGGGAGAAAATACTGCATATCAAAATTTTCTCCATTTTTAGATTTGAATTAGTCGCAGCCCCACACCAGGTAAATATTCAAAAAGAACTATTATTGCCAGTTTCTTTTTTGTCATTTTCGTTTCTTTTGGGCGGGTGGCACTGATGGTGGCTCTGAGTTTTAACCAAACTGCAATGATAATTATCGTGTAATCTGTGCCTAATCAGTATGTATATATTATATAATTGATTAGTGTTTATATATATATATAGTGAGTATATAACGACGATAATAAAAAACGGTTATAGTTAGATGGGTAAATATTTTTTAGTCGATTGATTAAAAATGTCTAAGATATCATCTCCTACATACAATAATTTTCTCTATTTTTAAAGCTTTTCAAGATCGCTGATTAAAGATTGAGAAATGCTATCTATCGATTCATAATCCTCGATAGTGGACAGAATGTTCCAGAGTATATGCCCTACTTAAAACTTTTAGTACTTTAAATTTTAAAACATTAAGAAAATAGGTTCTGTCAAGATGCTGTACTTGGCTAGTGGATAGTTAAGGTTACTTTATCTTATTCCTACGAAAATAATATTTAATATTAAAATTGGCATCTTTTATGTGGCGATTAGTCACTCGTAACAGCATCAACTAATTAATTTATAACAATTGTGCTTGACAATGCAATGTGATATTATTAGTTCCATAGTTTCATGTCTTGTAATGGTTCCCAAAATAATTAGTGTCCTATCTCTTTTCAGGAATATTCTCCAAGAAAAACTATGATTGATATTTAGATCTTGAGAAAGAGCATATAAAACAGAACATTCTTTTTGTTTGAGGATATAATAAAGGTTCTTTTTTCTATAAATATTTATAATTGTTTGCACGGTTAGAGTTATGCAAGGTTTAGTTATTAATGTATTACTTATTCCATCTTCTACCTTGCATAAATAATATACAGATTTCATTTTCATAACTTATACATGAATTAGTTATACGGGATTGTAAACTGATAATTGAACACCGTACTTGATGTGCTAAATTTTAAACATAATAATTAAAATTCTACCAAACGTGTTACTAGTTATGCTGGTTTCAAATACATGAATAACTCACTTCCTGACCAACAATCAAACGCCCCTTTAAGGTTATAGATTGAAATTAAAATTCTTTCATTATATTAAAGCTAAACTTTAATAAATTTATGATGATAACAATTCTTTGTTGTTCTTAGGTTTTTTTTTCTCAATTGTCAACTCTCTTTATATTAGGCTCACTTTACGAGTAAAAAAATATATGAAATTCAATCATATATGTCTAAAGTTCAGCAATATATATGCTTGAGCTTCGTGCAAAAATATATGAACTATCTTCATATATATGCCTAAATTTCATGTAAAAATGGCTAAAGTTCTGTCATATATTGTCTGAACTTCATGTAAAAATGTCTGAAATTTTGTCTTTTATTATCTGAATTTCATGCAAAAATGTCTGAACTTGGCCTTGGCAATTCAGGCTAAAATGTCCAAAGTTTGTCCTTGACAAGGCCATACTTCAAATAAAAAATATCCGAAGATTGCCAAATTTCAGGCCCAAAATTTTACAACTTCAATCTTGTATGTTTAAAGTTGCTTTAAAGGGATATATTTGTAAAAGAAAAAAACATATCAATTTCGGCTACAACTTAAATAGCTATCTTAAAATTGAATATTTGTATGCTTTCGCCCATTTCAGTAGGGAAATTCGCATGAATGACCTTATTTTGGAGTGGTTTTCATTTTATCCATTAAATTTAAAAAATTTAATTTTGTCCTTCGCTTAATATCCCGAGGTTCTGGGTTTGAATCCCTGCTCAGGAAAAAATTAAAAAGAATTCGCAAAGCAGAGGTTTGTAACAAAAATATGCTTATTCGGATAAAATTAGGCCTATTCGGCAAAGATTTGTCATAAGGCAAAGGATTACCCAAAATTAGGTCTTAAGGCAAACATGTGTCTTAAAGACAAACTTCTGCCGATATATGTATAATTAATAGGCCTAATTTTGCTACAAATCTCTGCTTAGATTTTTTTAAATTTTTGATGAACAGGAATTCACACCCGAAACCTATGAATTTTTAAGTGAAGGGAAAAAATTAAAGGTTCCAAATTTGAGGGGCCAAAATTAAAGATCAGTGCCTTTGAAGAACATTCCACACAAAAAAATGATTTTAGTATGGTGACTTAAAGGGTTTACCTTTTACGGCCCATTTTAACTTAAGACTCTTAACCCAATCCAAGGCCCAATCAGTCTGCTAGCCTCATGGGCCAGACCGAGTCCGGCCCACACAATTTTTAAAATTATTCAGAAAAAGAAATTGAATGTCCCAATGTTGGTGAATAAAATCATACATCTTCCTTCAATCGGTCAATACAAATAAAACTATGCTGAAAAAGAACCTAAAGATTCTAGGTATATACTAAATTAATTCTTATGAACCGGTATGTATTAACTAATTAATAGTAGTTGATTGACATTAAGGGATTCAATCCCTTGATTATTTTCATTAATGAATGAGTATATATACAATTTACAATTTTCATAATACGGAAAATCATATTCCTATTCTACACCAAAAAATCCTATTCTATTTGTACAAAAATATTACAATTATGATAAGTGTA
Source organism: Anisodus tanguticus (assembly GCA_034509755.1). Classification (NCBI taxonomy): domain Eukaryota; kingdom Viridiplantae; phylum Streptophyta; class Magnoliopsida; order Solanales; family Solanaceae; genus Anisodus; species Anisodus tanguticus. The sequence goes on along the minus strand of CM067541.1, from coordinate 25,840,029 downwards.
CAATGCTTAATTAATTACAAATAATAGGTTACCAAATATACTCCAAACCCTGATATATTTGGCATGTATATCATGGACTGTTTTGCCTTGTATTTTCGTGATATACACGATATACACAAGGCAATGTATATACCGTGTATATCACGGGTATATTTATCACACCCCCACAGTCATAGCGGCGGTCTTCGTACGCTGAGACTGTCCCTAAAATCTTCAAATAGAACCGAGGGAAGACCCTACGTAAAGATATCTACAATTTGATACCTGGAAGGGACATGACAGACGCGTACTTGTCCACGAGCTACCTTTTCACGAACAAAGTGGATATCCATCTCGATGTGTTTAGTGCGCTGGTGTTGAACCGGATTACCAGAAAGATAGACGGCACTAATATTATTACAATAAACCAAGGTAGCTTTCTAAATAGGATAATGAAGTTCTAAGAGAAGATTACGTAACCAACATGATTCAGAGACCACATTGGCTACTCCTCGATACTCAGTCTCTTCACTAGAACGTAACAATGTAGACTGGCGCTTCGCAGACCATGAGACCAAGTTATTACCAAGAAACATACAATAGCCAGACGTGGAGAGTCTGGTATCTGGACAACCACCCCAATCAACATCTCTGTACGAGACAAGCGTAGAAGTCGACGGCGGATATAGATGCAGGCCAAAGTCAAATGTTTCTTGGATGTATCGTATAATGCGTTTGAGCGCATTCATGTGCTCAATCCTAGGATCATGCATAAACAAACACACATGTTGTAATGCATATGTAATATCAGGTCTTATGAAAGTAAAATACTGAAGAGCTTCGGCAAGACTGCGATAGTGGGTGGGATCCTCATAAAGTGAGCCAGCCGCAGCACCCATCTTGGGTTTAGTATCAACTGGAGTGGAAGTTGACTTACACGAGGACATACTAACTCTTTTAATTATCTCCGCGGCATACTTCCGTTGTGATAAGAATAACCCATTTGCATGAGTGACAACAATCCCCAAGAAGTAACTCAAGGGCCCCAAGTCTTTCATAGCAAACTCAGAACTGAGCATTGTTATGATAGACTTGCGCAAAGCATTAGAAAAGGCAGTCAAGATAATATCATCCGAATTAGTGAATTAGACAGGATTCCTTCACATATAATAGAATATAAGCCAGGGAAGTACCACGACGATATATGAACAATGAATTATCAGACCTGCTGTGAGAAAACCCAATAGAAGAAACATAGTCTGCAAATCTCTTATACCAAGCCTGTGGGGCCTGTTTAAGCTCATACAAGGACTTCTTCAATAAACAGACATGATTAGGATATTTGGAGTCTCGAAAACACAAGGGTTGATGCATATAAACGGTCTCCTTAAGATCACTATGTAAGAAAGCATTCTTCACATCTAACTGATGAATGGCCATGCCTTTGAAAGAGCCAGACCGAGAACAATGTGAATGGTAGACGATTTGACCACCGGACTAAACGTCTCACTACAATTCACGCCAACATGTTGAGTCTTACCATCACCTACAAGACGAACCTTATGTCTCGCAAAAGAACCATCAGAATTATCTTTATGAGTAAAAATCCACATAGATCGAATAATATTAACACCATAAGGACGGGGCACCAACTCCCACGTCTTATTTTCAGTAAGAGCATCATATTCGTCGTTCATAGCCAATTTCCAATTCGGGTCATTTAACGCAGACATTGGGTTACGGGGTAGGGGGATTTAAGAACATTAGAATTAAGTGTCTTTTTAGTTTAAAAATACCCCGTTGACTACGAGTGACCGATCTGTGACTCAAGAGAGAATTGAGTGGATTATGGGAAAATTTCGGTTGGGTGACGGACTGGCCAGCAGGAAGTGGGCCTGCTAGCCCAACACGGGATTTTGGACTGAGAACTGGAATAGAAGTAGGGGCAGAATTGGGCTGGATATTTGTCCAATTGCTGGACCTGGGACGTGAGGGGATGTGGGTGGTGGCGGGCCAGCATGCCCTAAAAAATTATACGAACTAGGCACGGGACTATTCATTTTAGCAAACGAAAATTGGGTTTCATAAAAAATAACATGACGACTAATGATGATTTTATTGGACGACAAATCAAAACATTTGTAACCACGATGATTAGAAGGATAACCCAAAAACACACGAGTAGTAGACCGTGCTTGAAGTTTGTTAATTGTAGTTGACGGAAAAAGTGGATAGCATAAACACCCAAAGACCCTAAGATGTGAATATGAATGATTCTTATTATAGAGGATTTTAAGAGGAGACGCATATGACAATCCTTTGGTAGGAAGTATGTTAAGAAGATATGTAGCCATTTTTAGAGCATGATGCCAAAAGAAAGGGGGTACGAAAGCATGGACCAATAAAGTTTGGACAATATTATAAAAGTATGAATTTTTCGTTTGGCTTTCCCATTTTGTAAGGATGTATGAGGACAAGAGAAATGAAAAACTATGTCATTAGTTCTACAAAATTCCCGGAACAACCCATTATTATATTGAATATTTTTTATTTCCGTTTGAATTGGGTACGGATGAATGCTAAAAAATTTAAGAATGTGAAAAAAACTTGAGATTTTTTTGCTAACATAAAAGTCCATAAAAATTAGAATAATCATCCAAAAATATAACATAATAACGATGGCCCACAGAACTTAAAACGGAAGATGTCCATAAATCGCTATGAATAATATTAAATGACATTAACGTACGAGAAGTAGAGGCTACAAATGACAATCTAACATATTTTCCTAAAGGACATGAATGATAAATTGGAGTACTACGCGTACCCTTACAAGAAATAAAATATTTTTATGCAAGGAAGAAACAATAGACGACCCAGGTTGACCCAAACGTACATGCCATAGCTAGAGCTGCAAAAGTAGATGGCAAGGCTTGACTCAAGAGACTGGATTCGGGCGTGATTGGATAAAGATCTCCCCTACTATTACATCTCTTGATAGTTATCCCCGTCTTGAAATCCTTCACAGAAAACCCAAAAGGATCAAAATTAACAGAAACTCAATTATTAGTGGTGAATTTACGGACAGACACCAAATTTTTAATTAAGTTAAGAGCATTTTTCATGACAAGAGGTGGATGGGGGAAGACAAAGTTGTATGAACGTAACCACGAATTGGAATTGAGTTTCCATTACCAAGAAATATGCCACGATTTTTACTCAAATTTGAATAAGACGAGAGAGTACCTTGGTCGGACGTCATGTGAGAAGTGGCGTCAGTGTCCATGTACCAATTCACGTCTGGAGGATTTAATCCAAGTGTATGCATGGCGGCCTCAATATAGGTGGGTGTCGGCATCGGATTTGGGCCGGCTGCATGGAAGGACTGCTGGGGCCGAGGCCCAAGTACACCGGACTGCTGACTCGAGAAATTGGGTCTGTTATTGGGCTGGACTGGGGCCTAAGGTGGCTGAAAATAATTGGGAGGAGGGAAGTAGGCGGGACTGGGCCACTGGACACTGGTCCAGGCCCACTGCCACGGGATCCCATTTTAAGTTTATAAACATTTTTATAAATTTGGCATCTAACTACTTGATTCTCTTGGTCCCTATAAAAAAATCGCATGCACTTGATTTTAATTTTCGTTGTGTGGGGTCTCGTCTCATACTAGGGAGAATAGGAGGTGTTCCAGTTTCAGTTTGAGGTGCTCTAGTGGGTGTGTCATCTAGATTAGTGAGTGTGTCATATAAGATTACCTTCTAAATTAAAGTCTGGTTGAGTTGCATAATATATATCATCGTCTAATGATATATCATTAAAAAATTCAGTTTCATCTATATGAGTGTAATCAATAAAATCATCCTGCCGAGGAATAGGATGACTAGAAGAATATCCCTTCCCTTGTTACCCCTACTAGATGAAGCACCCTTACCCTTACCCTTAAATATACTTTTTAATCCTTCCATTTTAATTATGCAAATAAATAGTTAAAGATAATGAAATTAAGTGCGATAATTAAGATAAAGTAACAATAATAATTTAAAGAAGGAACGAAGGTACCAAACACCGACGTAATGTCGACTTGTAATCGAGGTTGAAAATTGGAACTTTGCTCGATGGATGATCCACAAGCTAATTGCGAACTCCACTCCCAATTTTTTTACTTTGATATAAATGAGCAATAAAATATAATATTTAGTAGGCAATGTAGAATTGTAGAGAGATAAATTGAGAGATTAGAGAGATTGTAGGAAGATTTGTGAGAAAGATGAAGAGAAAATGAGGTATTTATAGTTGAAAAATTGGGTCAAAGTGTAAATATATTAATTTAGGGGTTAAAAATAAATATTAAAGGGATAAGGGGGAGGCCAAAAATGGCCGTTGAACAACGATCAAAATATAAAATGGTTGTTGTGCAATGGTCATTTTCTACAAAGGGATCGGGGCGGGATCGTGGCGGGTCAGGCGGGATCGGGCCTGGGGCGGGACGAGCCCAGGTCCCATCCCGGGTTCGAGTCCCATTCCGGTATTTTTTTTTTTTGCGGGATCGGGTCGGAACGGGACCGGGCCGACCCGGCCCACTAGCCAGCCCTACTTTTGTACTTAGTTGCATTGAAGCATGCACTAATTTTTGAATTTGTCTAGTTCTTAAGGGTAATAATGTCACATATTTAGTGGTTTAAACCTATGTTGCTCGGACTCTTCAAACTGTCGATGGGTGCATGTCGAAATCTCCAAAGGTAGCGCATTTTTGGAGAGTCCGAGCAATATAGGTTTTAATAGTAAGGTTTTGTTTAGATCTTCTCAGGTAACACTGCATAGTAAAAGAAGTTGATCAATTGCAGGTTAAGAAAATGCAGCAAGAGAAGAACGTCGAAGCGCCCATCGACAGAGAGCTCGGAAGCAACTACGACACGATTGATGTTGGGAGATGCTACAAGTGGCTGTACTTTGTACTCAATACCTACCGGCCCAAGATGTCGGAGGTGGTCCGGATGCACGAAGGCGATGGCCTTGCTGAAAAATGGGCTGCCTTTCATAACTATGATGGCTCAGGCACAAACTTTTCTCTGACAAAAAACAGTAACAAAACTCAGACTAGACATTCTATGGTCCATCCTGGATATGATGACAATCATGTTCATTTGACCATGTTTGGTATGATGGATTATGACTATGACGCACATGCCAGGGAGCTTTCGGGTCCAAGATAATAGCAAAATATCCCAAAAGAGGAAAAATAGAACAAAAATAGGTACTTAATTCTTTTCAATTTTTCATCTTAGTACCACAATTAAATCTATCAAAAGTATGTTGGTGATGAAAAAGAAAATTGTTTTTATTTTGTTGTTTTTTTACCCCTTAGTTCCCTTTAAGATGTAGATGCCTAGATGGTGTGAAAATAGGACTTTGCCTTTGTCAGGGTGGGACGGGAGGTTTCTTGAAACATGTACAAAGTTTTTACAAAGCTAGGTGGGATGAATACGAGGCTAGAAAATCGGGTGCATCAATGCGCTCTCAGTCGGGACAAGGTTCACATAGTGTCTCGGATTAAGTACAGGGTCAAATTAACCCGACGACAGGGGAATTGTAGGTCTGAAATATGATAAACATAGAGATAGGGAAGCAATAACAAAATTAGTTGCGATTGAGGGTTTACCTTTTTCATTTTCTTTCTCTCCTGGTTATATTCATTACATTAGAGATATGTATAATCCTGCTTTTAACAGTATTTCTAGATCAATTGTTAGGAGAGACGTTCTTAAATTTGCACATGAATATCAACAATATTTACGTTATTCATTATATCATTTTCCTGGCAAAGTATCTATCACGTCTGATATAGACCGTAGTACTAACGACCATGATTATTTAACTGTAACATGTCATTGGATAGATTATAAATGGTCTATGCAAAAACGTATTTTAGAATATAGATATATTGATGATAGGCACACTGGAAATTTTATTGCAGAAAATATTCATCAAATTTGCAATTATTATGGTATAATTGACAAAATAATGACTGTTACGTTATGGAATTATTTATATGAACAACTACTTGTTGCTTATGATTATAGAAGACCTATAACTCTATTTTTAACGCCCATAATCGAAATCCAAATGATATGGTTGTAGATAACGATAGGAAAAAAAATTCAGAACTTATTGTATTTTTGTAGAAATATTTTCAAGCTACTAAAAAATTTTCGGTATTTATTATCCTACTATTTCAACTATGTTATTCTATATAGCTCTAATATTTTTGTTACTTAGTGAATATATGGAAAAACATCTTATAAGGCACCTATTAAAAAAATATTTAGCAAATTAAAAAAAACCTATTCCACTATTTATATTATTGGTGTTGTATTTAATCCAACTATTAAAATAGACGATTGTAAAACACTTATTGAAACTATTTATGATTGTATAACAATACTTCCACCTCTAACTCCAAAAAGTCCAAATGACCAACTATCTAAGGAACCAACTAAAGAAGAAGTTTTGTCTAGCATACACAATGAATGTAAAAAAAATATACGCATTACCAACAAGAAAGTGCTTGCAACAAACCGGCTTCCAAATCATCTTTTCTTCTTCAATACAACCTCAAAAAAGACATGATGTTTCTGCGGCTAGTATTGAAAGCCTTAGAAATAGAATGTTTAGTGGTACCACTACTAATCAAGTTAGCGAGTTTGATGTTTTTGTTTGGCAGGGTGTTGTACCGTACCAAGCAGTTCTCAATAAAGAAGGACGTGAAGACTTGCTGAAATACTAGAGCGAGAATGTGAAGGCATTTTCGACACTATCGAAGATGGCCCGAGATGTGTTGAACATTCAAGCGTCATCAACAACGTCTGAAAGCATTTTTTCTGTCGAAAGATTTTAAATAGGAGAGCACAGACACTTATTAGTAGGAGACAACTTGGAGATTGCAGTTTTATTCAGAGATTGGATACGAGCGGAGCGTAGAAGGTGCGGTCAACCAGAGATCAAGAAGACAACGAAAACTACAACGAAATCTTATCCAACGGAGGTGGAAGCGACATCGAGCAATTTGACCAACAAATTCCAATTCCAACCGAAAAACCACAAGACATTGTGAAGAAACTAGAAAAGGTGTTATAAATGTGATTTTTTAATTACAATTTACTATGTTATTTGAAACTTTCAACACCACAAAGTTGCAATTTTGAAATTGTATTACAAAAAAATCATATTTCTATTAATAATATAAGAGACACAAAAACAGACTTGGGATGTTTTTATTACACTATCTTGTTCAATTATTGAGGTGTTTATATATATTATTTTTTAAAAATTTAAGTGCAAAAAATTGGAAAACCCGATCCCGACCCGACATCGCTCCCCCCGCCCGATAAGATCGGTCCCCTTTTCCGATGGGACCGGGAACGGGACCGGACATCGGCAGGTCCCGCCAGTCCCGGTCCCGCCCTTCCCCAGTCCCATCGGATCCGTCCCGCCGGCACCCGCCCGCCCCCCCGAACCCGCCCCGTTGGCCAGCCCTATACAAAGTAGCCATTCATCTGATTGGAGCCCCATTCACTTTTATTTAAAGGAAAATTTGTGCTTTTAGTCCCTCAGATGTCAACAAATTCTGATGTTGATCATTGTGTTTTCTAGTTATGCACATTTAACTTTCAATTAGCTGATATATGCATCTTTGATCCTTGTGAATCTTCACAAATTTAACCATTTATTGTGTGCTAATCCAACTTTTATACCAATGTGTTAAGTTAAATCTATATTGTTATTCTATATTTGAAGGTAATATAGTTCTAAAAATAGACTTAAGTATCTCAAATTTCATATATCAAAGGACCAAAAACACACATTTTAATACTTAAACGTGCTTAGCCAAAAATCACAAGGATCAAAATCAGAATTTAAATATAATTAAGGGACCAAAAGTACAATTAACCCATTATTTGATTCGTCGAAAAATCTTTCTTTAAAACACAACTAACAATGTTAATATGACTTCCAAGTATAGCTGGCCAGTGGGCCGGGCTCGGGTTTGGCGGGCCGAGTTTGGCGGGGTCGGGGTCGGGGCAGGACGGGCGAAGGGGGGGGGTCGGGTATGGCGGGGTCGGGTTTGGCGGGACGTGCTCCAGTCTCGTCTAGTCCCGATCCCGATCCCATCGGAATTGGGGCGGGTTCCGGCGGATTTTCCTTTTTTTTTTTTAATAACATATGTATAAAAAAAAATTCAATAAACAATACAAGATAGTGTAATAAAAACATCTCAAGGCTCTTTTTGTGCCTCTTATATTATTTAATAGACATATGATTTTTTTGTAATACAAATACAATTGTCTAAATTGCAACTTTGTGGTGTTGTCCAAAAGTTGCAAATTACATAATAAAATTGTAATTAAAAGAATTACATTCTCAAAAAAACTTGTTCTAATTGTTTGATAATTTCCTGTGGTTCTTCGGTTGGAATTGGTATTTGTTGGTCAAATTGATCCATGTCGCTTCCACCACCTTCGGATAAGATTTCGTTGTAGTTTTCATCTTCTTCTTCTTCGTTGATCTCCGGTTGACCGCACCTTCTCCGCTCCGCTCGTATCCAATCTCTAAATAATACTGCAATTTCCAAGCTGTCTCTGGCTAATGAGTGTTTGTGGTCTCCTATTTGATATCTGCCGGCAGAAAAAGCGCTTGCAGACGCAGTTGATGACGCTTAAATGTTCAAAACATCTCGGGCCATCATTGAAAGTGTCGGAAAGGTCTTCTCATTCCCCCTCCAGTATTTCAGCAAGTCTTTATGTCCATCTTCATTGATAACTTCTTGGTACGGTACAGAACCCTGCAAAACAAAAATATCCAACTCGCTAATTTTGTTAGTAGCGGTACGGCCGCACATTCTATTTCTGAGGCTTTCAATACTAGCCGCTGAAACAACATGTCTTTTGTGAGCTTGTGTTGAAGATGAAGAAGATGGTATGGAAGCCGGTAAGTTACTAGCATTTTTTTGTTGGTAAAACCTATATATTTTTTTGCATTGGTCTTCTACGTTAGACAACACTTCTTCTTCAGTTTGTTCAATAGGTGGTGGGTGATTTAGATTTTTTGGACTTGGAGGTGGTAGTACTTCTATACAATCGTAAATAGTTTCAATAAGTGATTTAGTACCGTCTATTTTAATAGTTGGATTTAATACAGCACCAATAATATAAATAGTGGGAATAGAAATAAAATATTTTTTTATTTTGATAAATATTTTTTAATAGCTGTCATATAAGCTGTTTTTTCATATATTCACTAAGTAATAAAAATATTACAATTATATAAAACAACATAGTTGAAATAGTAGGATAATATATACCGGAAAATTATTTTGTTGCTTGAAAAAATTTCTCTAAAAATACAATAAGTTCAGAAATTTTTACTCAATCACTATCTACAATCATATCAGTTGGATTTTGATTATGAGAGTTAAAAATAAAGTTATAGGTTTTCTATAGTCATAAGCAACAAGTAGTTGCTCGTATAAAGAATTCCACCTAGTGGATACTTCTTCTGTAATTTTTCTATAAGATAGTCCATAATCGTGACAAGTTTTTTTATATTCTTTTCTTTGTTGTAATCTATTAGTTTTAAAAATAAAGTTTATAGAAAATTGTATTTTACTAAGAATGTCTTCAAAAAGTGATAGACCATCCTTTACAATTAAGTTATATATATATGCACACACATTTTATATGAAAATGATCTGGAAAAGATGGAGTTAAACTATTTTAAAAATTGTAATAGCGTAATTGTTAGAAGAAGCGTTATCTAATGTAATAGTCATAATTTTATCGGTTATTCCATAATAATGGCACACTTGATAAATATTTTCTGCAATAAAAGTACCAGTGTGACTATCATCTATATATCTATACGCTAAGATACGTTTTTTCATAGACCATTTATAATCTATCCAATGACAAGTTACCGTTAAATAATCATGGCCGTTAGTACTACGACCTATATCAGACGTGATAGATACTTTGCCATTAAAATGATATAATGAATAACGTAAATATTGTTGATATTCATGTGCGAATTTAAAAACATCTCTCTTAACAGTTGATCTAGGAAAACCGTTAAAAGCAGGATTATATATATCTCTAATGTAATGAATAAAATCGGGAGATGAAGGAAATGAAAATGGCAAATCCTCCACAACAACTAATTTTGATATTGCTTCCCTATCTCTATGTTTATTGTATTTAGGGCCTACAATTCCCCCCGTCGTGGGGTTTATTTGATCATGTACTTGGTCCGGGACAATATGTGAACCTTGTTTCAATGGAGCGGACGTTTGCGCACCCGATTTTGAAGCCTAGTATTGGGCATACCTAGTTTGATGAGCACTTACTACGTGTCTAATTAAACCCCCCGTCCCACCGTGACCTTTTCCAGTTTTAAATTTTAAAATATTTTTACAAATTTTACATCTAGCTACTTGATTCTCTACGTCCTTATCAAAAAAATATCCATGCATCTGATTTTAATGATCGTTTTGCTGGACATCGTCTCATACTAGGGGGAATATGAGGCATTTCAGTTGAAGGTGCACTAGTGAGTGTGTTGTCATCAACATTAGTGGGTGTATCATCTAGATCATCGTCTAAATTAAAGTTTTCTTGAGTTCCAGAAAATAGCTCATCGTCTAAATCTAATGGTATTGTAGGAAAATGTTGAGTATCAACAAAATCATCCTGTGTAGGAATAAGATGACTAGAAGGAGTACTCTTGCCCTGGTTGCCCCTACTAGAAGAAGCACTCTTACCCTTACCCTTAAATACCTCTTAATCTTTCCATTTTAATTATGATAATAAATAATTAAAGATAATAAAATTAAGTGCGCTAAATAAAATAAACAGACAATAATAATTTAATGAAGGAACGAATGTACCAAACGTCGACGTGTAATCGAGAGGTTGAAAATTGAAACTTTGCTCGATGGAAGATCCTCAAGCTAGTTGCCAACTTCACTCCCAATTTCCAAATGAATAAATAAAATTGAATATTTAGTAAACAATGTAGATTTGTAGAGAGATATATTGAGAGATTAGAGAGATTGTAGGAAGATTTGTAAGAAAGATGAAGAGAAAATGAGTTATTTATAGTTGGAAAATTGGGTTAAAGTGTAAATATAATAACTTATGGGTTAAAAATAAATATTAAGGGGGTAGGGGAGGTTGGGAGAGGGGGGGAGGCCAAAAATGGTCGTTGCCCAACGGCTAAAATCTAAAATGGCCGTTGGTGCAACGGTTATATTTGCAAAGGGGGGGCTTTCGGGCGGGATCGGGACGGGCTCGGGATTGGCAGGCCTGGGGGATCGGGATGGGTCGGGACGAGACATTGTCCCGTCCCGGTTCGAGTCCCGCTACAGATTTTTTTTTTATACTAATCGGGGTCGGGGCGGGCTCGGGACGGGGTCGGGGCGGGCTCGGGCCGTCCTGGCCCACTGGCCAGCCTTACTTCCAAGTACTTAAAACACAAATGCTTCGTCTTTTTGTTACTAAAGCTGTAGGCAAGAATTTCAACTTGGCACAAGTTTAATATTAGATGAAGGTTAAATGTGCTTAGCCAAAATAACAAAGACTACTATCAGAATTTTTTTACCAATAACGGAGGGACCAAATGAACTCAGCACAAGTTTAATAACTGATAGATGGAGTAAGAAACGTACCCATTCAAGTACTGCTCCTTTCTGGTTTACTGTTTTCCCAATTCAAAAGCTCTCATCCCAGTTATAAGCTCTAACAAGAGGATACCGAATCCAAACACATCCGTTTTCTCAGATGATTGACTGGTGGAAAGGTACTCGGGAGCAATGTGTCCGACCGTGCCATGGACAGCTGTTGTAACGTGTGAGTCAGCATGATCGAGAAGCTTTGCAAGGCCAAAATCCCCGACAACAGCTTCACAGTAGTCATCTAATAGGACATTTGCTGCCTTCACATCTCTGTGGATTATCTTCGGATCACATTGCTCGTGAAGATAAAGAAGACCTCTAGCAGCTCCAATTGCAATCCTCTTCCTAGTATTCCAATCTAGTGCCGGTTTTCCTGTCATTCCCAAGACAAATTAAGAATGTGTATAGTCCTTAATGTGTGCTTTTCAAGTTAAAGACCGTACGATCAAATTTGGTAACTCCTTTTTAGATACCACATTGAACCGAAATCATAGACTTGAAATACTGAATTTTTTTTGTGTTTCGAGAAAAGGTTTCCTTTCCTAATTGAGAAGGTAATTTAATTTCTTCAGAAGTGTGACAAACAGCGACCCTAGTGCAATACACAAGTCCAAGATAACTCATATAGCTAAGGCTGGCCAGTGGGACGGGTTGGCCAGGTCCTGGCCCGGTCCCGCCTCGACCTCGACTTTTTTAAAAAAAAAAATTGCGGTATCGGAACTCGAACCGGAACGGGACATGGTCTCATCCCGACCCGTCCCGGCCCGCCCCAGTCCCGGTCACGCCCCCGATCCCGCCTGAAACCTCCCTTTTGCACAAATAACCGTTGCACCAACGACCATTTTACATTTTGGCTGTTGTGCAACGGCCATTTTTGGCCTCACCCTCCCCCAACCCCCCTACCCCCTCAATATTTATTTTTAACTCATAAGTTATTATATTTATACTTTAACTCAATTTCCCAACTATAAATACCTCATTTTCTCTTCATCATTCTCACAAATCTTCCTACAATCTCTCTAAATCTCTCAATCTATCTCTCTACAAGTCTACATTGTCTACTAAATATTGAATTTTATTTATTCATTTGGGAGTGAAGTTGGCAACTAGCTTGAGGATCTTCTATCGAGCAAAGTTTCAATTTTCAACCTCTCGATTACACGTTGACGTTTGGTACATTCGTTCCTTCATTAAATTATTATCGTCTGTTTATTTTATTTAGCGCACTTAATTTCACTTACTTTAATTATTTATTAGTATAATTATAAATTTATAATGGAAGGATTTAAACGTATGCTTACGGGTAGGGGTCAGGCTTCTTCTACTAGGGACAATAAGGGCAATGGTACTTCTTCTAGTCATCCTATTTCTAGACAAAATCCTATTCCTACACAGTATGATTTTGTTGATACTGAACATTTTCCTACAATACCATTAGATTTAGACGAGGAGCTATTTTCTGGAACTCAATAAGACTTTAATTTAGACGATGATCTAGATGATACACCGACTAATGTAGATGAAAACACACTTACTAGTGTACCATCAACTGAAATGCCTCCTATTCCCCCTATTATGAGACGAAGTCCAGAAAATGACCATTAAAATCAGATGCACAGACATTTTTTATAGGGACGTAGAGAATCAAGTAGCTAGATGTAAAATTTGTAAAGATGTTTTAAAATTTAAAACTAGAAAAGGTCACGGTGGGACAGGGGTTTAATGAGACACGTAGCAAGGGCTCATCCAGCTAGGTATGCCCCCAATACGAGGCTTCAAAACCGGGTGCGCAAACGCCCGCTCCATCGGGATAAGGTTCACATACTGTCCTGGACCAAGTATAGGGTCAAATTAACCCCATGACTGGGGGAATTGTAGGCCCTAATTACAATAAACATAGAGATAGAGAAGCAATAACAAGATTAGTTGTTGTAGAGGGTTTGCCTTTTTCATTTCCTTCATCTCCTGATTTTATTTATTACATTAGAGAAATATATAATCCTGCTTTTAACGGTTTTCCTAGATCAACTGTTAAGAGAGATGTATTTCAATTCGCACATGAATATCAACAATATTTACGTTATTCATTATATCATTTTAATGGCAAAGTATCTATCACGTCTGATTTAGGTCGTAGTACCAACGGCCATGATTATTTAACGGTAACTTGTCATTGGATAGATTATAAATGGTCTATGCAAAAACGTATCTTAGCGTATAGATATATAGATGATAGGCACACCGATACTTTTATTGCATAAAATTTTATCAAGTGTGCGATTATTACGGAATAACTGATAAAATTATGACTCCCCTTCTTCTAACAATTATGTTATTACAATTTTAAAAAAATAGTTTAACTCCATCTTTACATATCATTTTCATATAAAATGTGCGTGCCACATATATAACTTAGTTGTAAATGATGGTCTATCAATTTTTGAAGACATTCTTAGTAAAATACAATTTGCTATAAACTTTATTTTTAAAAATAATAGAATACAACGAAAAAGAGAATATAAAAAACTTGTCACGATTGTCAACTACCTTATAGAAAAATTTAAGAAGTACCCACTAGGTGGATTTCTTTATACGAGCAACTATTTGTTGCTTATGACTATAGAAAATCTATAACTTTATTTTTTAACTCTCATAATCAAAATCCAGCTGATATGGTTGTAGATAGCGATTGGAAAAAAAATTCTGAACTTATTGTATTTCTGGAGAAATTTTTTCAAGCAACAAAAGAATTTTCGGTATATATTATCCTACTATTTCAACTATATTATTTTATATAGCTCTAATATTTTCACTGCTTAATAAATATATGGATAAACCAGCTTATAAGGCAGCTATTAAAAAATATTTATCAAAATAAAAAAATATTTTATTCATATTCCCACTATTTATATTATTGGTGTTTATTAAATCCAACTATTAAAATAGATAGTACTAAATCACTTATTGAAACTATTTATGATTGTATAGCAATACTACCACCTCCAAGTCCCAAAAATCCAAATCACCCACCACCTATTGAACAAACTAAAGAAGAAGTGTTGTCTAGCGTAGAAGACGAATGCAAAAAAGTATATAGATTTTACCAACAAGAAAGTGCTAGCAACCTATCGGCTTCCATACCATCTTCTTCTTCTTCTTCAACACAACCTCACAAAAGACATGATGTTTCTGCGGCTAGTATTGAAAGCCTCAGAAATAGAATGTGTGGTCGTAACGCTACTAACCAAATTAGCGAGTTTGATATTTTTGTTTTATATGGTTCTGTACCGTACCAAGCAGTTCTCAATGAAGAAGGACGTTAAGACTTGCTGAAATACTGGAGGGGGAATGAGAAGACCTTTCTGACACTTTCAATGATGGCCCGAGATATTTTGAACATTCAAGCGTCATCAACGGCGTCTGAAAGCGCTTTTTCTGCAGGCAGATATTAAATAGGAGAGCACATATACTCATTAGCCGGAGACAGCTTGGAGATTGTAATATTATTCAGAGATTGAATACGAGCGGAGATGAGAAGGTGCGGTCAACCGGAGATCAACGAAGAAGAAGACAAAACTACAATGAAATCTTATCTGAAGGTGGTGGAAGCGACATGGAGCAATTTGACCAACAAATATCAATTCCAACCGAAGAACCACAGGAAATTATCAAGAAACTAGAACAATTTTTTTTCAAAATGTAATTTTTTAATTGCAATTTTACTATGTAATTTGCAACTTTTGGACCACACCACAAAGTTGCAATTTTGACAATTGTATTTGCATTACAAAAAAAAATCAGATGTCTATTAAATAATATAAGAGACACAAAAGCAGCATTGAGATATTTTTACTACACTATCTTGTTTAATTATTGTGTTTTATATATATATATGTTATTTTTTAAATTAAGTGCAAAAAAAAAATCCTGCCCCGATCCCGCCCCAGCCCAATCCCGCCCCGCCCCTTTTCCGACGGGACCGGAAACGAGACGGGACAGGAATCCCGCCTGTCCCGCCCCGACCCGATCCTGCCCCTCCCCCCGCCCCGATCCCGACCCGACTCGGCCCGGCCCACTGGTCACCTCTACATATAGCACAAAAACTGTTGTAGAGTAACACACTTGAACTAATAAAAAATAATTTAATCATACAAATTTGTAGCTTAATGGAATTTTAAAAAAGGCTCCATTGTAGGTCATTATTCATTTCCAGAAAAGTTCTAATTGCTCCATTAATGTTCGTATTTATTACGATATACGTATGCAAGAGAATGTGATGCAATTCACAATAAAGTTCCCAATTCTCAGTCTTGAGCAAGAAAATCACACACACAAAAACTGAGAAATATGAAAATGCCTTAGTGCTAATGTACTCATTTTTGCTATTCTAGATTCTTGCAAAAGTGAAAGTTGGTCATGGCTTACAAAGGAAGTGGGACATATCACATGTTATCTTATAATAGCACAATGTCTTTTAGGCATTAGGATGATGTGGCGTTGCTATCTCCCAGAAAGTTTAGATAAAAATCATACAAAGAATTTTGAAGGAGCACATTTTAAGCAACAACTAGGCATGCTGAACAAATCGTACTCCCTCCATCCCAGTTTATGTGATATTGTTTGACTAGGTATAAAGTTTATGAAAGAAACAAAAACTTTTGAAATTTGTGCTCTAAAACAAACCTAAAACATTTGTGTGACTATAAATCATATCATTAAGGATGAAAAAAAAATTAAAGTTAAATTGTTGCGAATTATATAAATGTGACAGACTTTTTGGGACAAACTAAAAAGGAAAGTATGACACATAAATTGAGACGGAAGAAGTAACCAAATTGGTTAGAAGCTAGAAATTGAAACGTTACGGCCCCATTAAACAGTATGGTTTATTGCAAATTTATAACAAAAATCATTCGATAGGTCATGCATTATCTCCTTACAAGTATTTCATCGAAATAGCATGTAAGGCATGTAATTTGGCTGAAAGAGTACACAAAGTATTTACCTCTAAGTCTTGATGCCACGCTGCCATTAGACATGTAAGGATACACGAGAAGTCTCTCGTTCGGGTTCGGGTTCGGGTTCGGGTTCGGGGTAGCACAGTAACCAATTTCTACGGAACTGTGATTCTCCAGCAGTTCCACTAATATCTTTCAGTAGTTTCACCGCCACCAACGAGCCATCCCCCAACTTTCCACGGTAAATTGTTTGTTGCACGTTGAAGTTCTTTAAATGTGAAGCTTCTGAGATTTCCTAGTCTAACGAGATCCTCCTCTTGCATATCTGGAACAAAAAGACAAAACGTAAATATCTTTGAACCGTCGCCATATGGAAAAATGTGGAATCATTAATAAAAGGTAATAGCACATTAAACCTTCAATTATTTGAATTGTATACTTTTGATTCCTTTGCTTATGAATATTCACAAATTTACAATAATTATTAACCATTTCATTGCTTAATTATTCATGTGTTATGTTAAGTTTGTACTGTTACTCCATATTGGATTGTAAAATGATACTATAAATAGTCAAATATAATATATTTTCTAAATGATATTAACTAATTGAAGGTTAAAAATGATGAGTCATATATCACAAGGACCAAAAGCAGAATGTACAAATAACTTAGGGACCAAAAGTGCTATAACTCATCATTAATGTTAAGAACAGACTGTTTCCTGTTCTGGTTCCTTTTCCAAAATATGAATCCAAAGCCTAAGAGGAAAAGAGGGATGAAGCTGATACTAAGTCCCATCGCAATGGCTAGTCTTTTCTAGCTGCATTTACCTAGTTAAAACCGAAAGAACTTACAACAACAACATACCCAGTGAAATTTCACAATATGGGGTCTCGGGAGGGTAGAATGTAGACAGACCTTATCTCCACATTGGTAGGTAGAGCGGCTATTTCCGGGAGACCCTCGACTCAAGACAAAGTATAATCAGGCAAAGCAAGCAAAGCAAAACAAAGTATGAGAAACGGTCAGACTCAGACGAGAAATTAAAGCATTGTGGGCATGCAGATAATAAAAATCAAATACGCAATGATAGCGCATTCTAACAATAGGGAGCAGTAGCTAACAGGAAGCAGTAGCTAACACAACTAAATAAGATAAATAAATTACACTAAAGAACACATAGCAGCAGAAACACATAGCAGTAGTTAGTCTTTTCGAGCTGCGTTTACCTAGTTAAAACCGAAAGAACTTCAAGAGAATTAATTCAAATTTATGTCTACACATTGTTGAATAATGATAAGAAAAATTCTAAACTTTTACCAGAGGAATCAATATCGAATGAGAGGGGCATCGAGTTCACCGACCCAAAGCAAGTCTCAGTCGAGTGATTTCCACAAATCTGAGGGTTACCCACGACACTACAAAATGCTTATCATAAAGAAAAGTCACAATTAGAACTTAAACAAGATAATTTCCATGTACAAAAAACATCCAAAACATAATAGAGTATAGACACGGTTATAATGTAACATAATAAGAGTTTGGAAGAGAATCCATACTTGAAAGTTCTGGCAGGAAATTTTGGAATAGGTCCAGTCAGATTATTGAAGGACAGATCCCTGTAAGAATAAGATATTCACAAAAACAGAACAGAACTATTCATTTCCTTTACACAAAAGCAGAACATACTATTCAAGAACGACAACAACTACAGCTTCAGTCTCAAACAAGTCGGGTTCTCCTACTTTCATTTAAGCTCATTGAATATCATGATCTTACTAAATAAAATAAAAGTGAAAAATAAGTTAAATATAATAATGGAGTAAAAGCATGTTTGGTCCCTCATTTATTTGTAAATTCTGATTCTAGTATTATGATATCTTGCTAAGCACATTTTACTTTCAATTAATTGAAATGTGCACTTTTGATTGATCCCTTTGCTAATGAACTTTAAAGATTTACCATTATTATCATTTACCTTATGTTAAACTTGTATTGTTACTTCATATTCGAGGGTAATATAGTTCTAAAAATAGTCAAGATATAGCATATTTCTTACAAATAGGGATAAAAAACACACATTTTAATTAACTGAGAGTCAAATGTGACCAAAATCAAAATTTACCAATAACTAAGGAACTAAAAGTGTTATTATCCCTATAATAATACTAATAACTCTAAATAGCACACACTATTCATTTCCTTTACACAACATAACAACAACTACGCCAATCCCAAACAAGTTGGGGTCAACAATATGAAGCGCCACTTTCATTTAAAGCTCGTTGCATATCATCATCATACCAAAAACAATAAAAATGAAAAATAAGTTGAAATATAATAATAACCCTAAACAGAACACACACTATTCATTTCCTTTAAACATAAAAACCTTTGGACATAAGGGTGATTCAAGAAAGTGACCAGATAAGACATTCACAGACAAAATAATAAAACAAAAACAAACAAAGGTCATGGATAAACAAAGAAGTAATACTCACAAGAAAGCAAGCTGAGGGACCCTGGCTATAGAAAGAGGAATAGCACCAGACAAGTTGTTGTTGCTCAACCTCCTACTCAATTAAATGACAAACAACAGAGGAAGACATCAAAAAAACATATAGTCAAAGAAAAAGATAGCACTTAAACACATGGTCAACATGAGAAAGCAACAACTAAAGGAAAAGCGTACATAGAAATGTTGGATATGTAAAGCACGTATGGAAATAGTAAATAACTATTACAGTGATCGAAAGGATAAACAACAAAGATTACAACAATAAGTTGTCAATATCTTGATCTTGAAATTGGAACTTCAAATATGGATCTTTTATTCGGAAATACAAGAACATGAACTGCTACACTTGTGGCTTGTAGATCCGCTGAGAATCCAAACGGTTATAGTCCTTTGAGATTCTAGTTCGCACCTGAAACACTTAGTAACCAATTAGATAATCACAACACCACCGACTGAGTCGAGAGATGACTCTCTGTCTTTAAACAAGATTGCCCCGTATATAGGCTTTACGGAAGTGTGGACAATAGTCTCCCAAGATGAAACAACAAACTATCAAATGTGCAAAGCCTACACAAATGACCTCAGCGAAGAACACGAACAATGAAGATTGCTAAGAGAAGGATTGTTTATCAGGAAAACTGATCTCTTTGTGGTGTTGTATACTTGTATGTATATTGTGTGCATTTCTGTTCATGGTCATCTATAGAATTGAACCAAAGGCCTCAATTTATAGGTGTGCAAGATGGCATTTCAAATGCCCCATAATGGCATTCAATTGCCATGTAACGGATGACATTTAACCCTCAAGTAATGCGGCAACATAATGGTCCAAGTAATGGCCATTATTGGGTGGATTCAATGCCGTTGAAACCACCTCAACAACCAAACCTTTGGAATTTCGTCGAGCAAACACTGCCTGGGAAGCGCCGCAGCTCCAAAAGCCAAAACTTGGAATTAGCGTCGCGGCGCTGCGGCCTAGTCCGGGAGGTGTTGCGGCCCTTCTCGCTCCGCGGCCCTTTCCGACCCATTCCATCTTACACCTCGCATATGATAGAATTCATGAAAGTCTTTTATTCATAACATGAATTCTTACAAAGCAATAACAAGATAATAAAATAATACTATTCTTGAGAGCTAAAAAGTGCAAGTAAAAGAAAAGCAAGTAAAGCCCTTTATATTGGGTTTATTACATGAGATACAAATGTATTTTTCCAATGTGGGACAAAAGCAACGTGGGAAAGAGTTAATGCTAATATCCCCTCTCAAACTCGCGATGGTGTAGACAGAAGCATCGAGAGTTTGCCAAGAAATAACCGGTGACGCTTTAAGGTATGCGCCTTTATGAAGAAATCTGCAAGTTGCATCGAAGATGAGACAAATGGCAATGATAGAGTGCGCTGCTGAAGATAATATCGAATAATATGACAATCAATCTCAATATGCTTGGTACGTTCATGAAAGATTGTGTTGTGCACAATCTGAATAGAACTCTTATTATCACAGTACATCAGTGTTAGTGAAGAAAGAGAGACACCTATATCAACCAATAACTGATGTAACCATACAACCTCACACGTAGTAGAAGCCATAGCACGATACTCTGCCTCAGTTGAAGAGCGAGAAACCACATCTTGTTTCTTACTTTTCCATGAGATGAGTGAATCTCCTAAAAATACACAATAACCAGTAGTTGATTTCCGATCAGTTAGGTCACCAACCTAATCTGCATCAGAAAATGCACGAAGCTCCAAGGATGAGGTCGATGGAAACAAGAGACTCTGATAAATCGTTCCTCGAAGATAGCGAAGAATACGCATAACTGCAGCCCAATGTACAGATGTAGGAGAGCAAACAAATTGACTGACAATGTGAACATCATATGCAATGTCATGGCTAGTAATGGTGAGGTACACCAGACTCCCTACAACTGAACGATGTAAAGTGGGATCAGGATCGAACATTAACCTCAAGAGGAGAGTCAACTATACGAGTATCTATGAGACGGGCCCGCTCAAGAATATCTGCAGTGTACTTAGACTGAGAGAGAAGATATCCATTCTCAGAATAAGCTACCTCAATTCCTAAAAAGTAACGTAGATGACCTAAATCTTTCCTCTCAAAATGACGAGATAAAGTATATTTTAGGTTTGCAATACCATCAATATCATCACCTGTAATGATCATGTTATCAACATACAACTAAAGCAAAATACAACCTGCAGAGGATGATTTAACAAATAACGTCGAATCATGAAAGCTGGAAATAAACCTAAGAGATGATACTAGAGTGGAGAATTTGTCGAACCAAGCTCTTGGAGCTTGTTTGAGACCATACAGTGCTTTCTTAAGCCTGCACACTTGTCCTGGACTATGTGAAACACCAGGTGGAGGGACCATGTAGACTTCTTCTTGAAGATCCCCATTTAAAAAAGCATTTTAACATCCATTTGTGAAATATGCCAATGAAGAACAGAGGCCACTGCAATAAGAACCTGGACAGATGTTACATTTGCAACAGGTGCAAAAGTCTCTTCATAATCCATACCATATTCTTGAGCAAAACCATTTGTAACCAAACGAGTTTTATATCGGTCAATAGAACCATCAGACTTTGTCTTAATCTTGTACACCCATCAAGAACCAATAGTTTTCTTACCAGTCGGAAGAGAAACCAAATCCCAAGTACCAGTTTTGTTCAAAGCAGCCAGTTCCTCATTCATAACCTCTTGCCAAAGAGGATCACGAGCTGCCTCAGAGTAGGAGGTAGGCTCACAGAGAGAATTAATAGAAACTAGAAAGGAAGCAAATGATGGAGCATAGCAAGAATAATCAAAATTGGATACCTGAGTAGATCGCAGAGTGCGTTTAGGATAGCGAGGTGGATCTGGATCTGCAACCACAAGAGGTTCTGAAATAGGCATAGGAGGGGGCTGAGTATCAATATCATGGGACCTGCCAGAAGACTGAGAAGGAACAGATGATATAGATGTAGAATCAGATGGACAATCAGCATCAAAGGGATCAATATCAATACGATCAGATTTTGTCATGCCATGTGAGGTAGGTGGGATGGAAAAGAAAGGAACACGCTCAATAAAGGAAACATTACGAGACACATACAATTTTCCAAAAACTGGATCATGACAACAATAACCTTTCTGCCCAACCCCATATCCAAGAAAAACACAAATGGCAACACGAGAAGATAACTTAGTACGCTCTGCATGTGGATGTAGAACAAAACATGTAGAACCAAAAACTCTCAAATGGGAATATAGTGGGGTGTGACCAAATAGTCTAGCATACGGAGAAATCCCAAAATTATGAGAGGTAGGGATCCTATTAATAAGATAAACAAATGTAAAGACAGCTTTCTCCCAAAAATTCACTAGTGCACTAGCGGACAAAAGCATGGATCTAGCTGTCTCAACAATATGCCTATGTTTTCTCTCGGCTACCCCATTTTGTTGTGGTGTATCAGTACAAGAAGACTGATGTATTGTACCATCAGCTTTGAAAATACCAAAAAGATCCCCACTAGTATATTCACCTCCTAAATCAGCCCGAAAACATTTAATAATGACAAAATGTTGAGTTTTCACATAGGCTTGAAACTCAGCATAAGTATGAACAAAATCAGAGTGTCTTTTTAACAAATAAACCCAACAATGACGAGCATAATCATTAATAAAGGAAACATAATATCTGGAGCCTCCCTTAGTAGGGATAGATGCTGGCCCCTAAACATCTGAATGAACTAGATCAAATGGTGCAGAAGAAGTAGAAGTACTAAGATTAAAAGGCAAAGCAGAAAATTTTCCAAGTTTACATCCACTACAATCAGAAATATCATCGGATTGAAAATCACCAAGAACACCAGTATTACACATAAAACACAAACGAGAACCTGATACATGACCAAGTCTAAAGTGCCACAAATAAAACTTCGAAGAGGAAGGTGTTAAATGAAAAGAAGACAGATTAACAGGCATAGTTGTTGCATAAGTAGGAAGATGCAACTCATCCAAAACATAGAGACCTCTCCCCTTTCTACGTCATGTCCCAATCACTATCTTGGATTTTAGATCCTGCACATAACAAGAATTAGGGAAGAGTCCAATAAAACATCCAGAATCACATATTTGACCAGTAGAAGCAAGATTCATATGTAATTTTGGAATACAATAAACATCAGGTAATGACATAGTGGATATATGAATAGTGCAAATGCATGGCAATGGCATAGGTATGCCATCAGCAGTCATAACAGAAGTGGAAAGGGGGGTCAGAAGACATAGATACAAAGACAAAAAAATCATGAGACATATGATTTCCAGCTCCAGAGTCCAAGATCCAAGAAGATGAAATGATACCTGAACCAATAGATGGTGATGAGCTGGAAGGAACAGAAAGAGCATAAGACTGAGAATTCTGTTGAAACTGTTGGAAGGCGAGGAACTTTGAAATTGGTCAGCTACAGAATCAGTATTGTGACTCACAGAGGCTCTTGAAGCTGGGTGATCAAGAGAGGGCACAAAGGCAGCCTGAGTCAGTGGATACGAGTTCTGGAATTGACCCCCAGAATATGGCTTCGGTTGAGAAGGCTTCTGTCCTTGTCCCGAATGTGGAGGCTTAGAACCTGACGTCTTCCATAGCTCAGGACACTGATTCTTCTAGTGTCCTGGTTTCTTGCAATAATTACAATTACCCATGATAGATGTTCTATATTGGTGTGTAGGGACTGCAAGGACCGGTGCAGACGAAAGAGCTGCCAGTACGAAAGTGGAAGCCTTATGTACCCCTTTTAGAGTCTTCAAACATGTTTCTTCAGCCATAAGTTCATTTACCACATCTTCAACAGATAGTAAGGGTTTGCGGTGCAACAAGCCTGAACGACAATTCTCAAGTTCTGACCGAAGAACCATCAATAGTTGAACAAGACGATCTTTATCTCTGCATTTAATATAAGCATCGCATGCTTGAAATTCAGTAGATTCCGTCATATCTAACTGATCCCACAAAGTGGTCATTGCACAGAAATAATCTTGAATGCCCAAGTCATTTTGTACTAGTGCACGAATTTCATATTATAATTGATATTTAACAGCAAAATTATTTTGCACAAAAAAGCTTGGCAGATAATCCCAAATCTCTTTAGCAGTTTTGAACTTAGCCAATTGAACACCAATTCTTTATTCAACAGAGTTATTAATCCAAGTAATAATCTTTGAATTATTGGTCTCCCAAGTCCTAAATAATTCATCAAATTTTTCATCTCCAATTTTTGGGCATTTGGTTTTTCCAGACAAATAATCCCAAAGACCCTTTCCCTTTAAAAAATTTACCATGACATAGCTCCAATAGGAATAATTTTTTCCATCTAACCGAACACCAATAGTTTGCAAAGAATCATCACTTCCAGTCATTATAAATTTTAAATAGAAAAAATCCAAATAACAAGCAGCAATCCCAAATAACAAGAAACAATCCCAAATTCATAAGCAACAAAATAATAAATGGCAGATCTCACCAATCAGATGTGGAAGCGAAGAAGACGAAACCCAGATGTGGAAGCCAAGATCAGAATGAGCACGAGCAGCCAAAACAAGCCAAGAACAAGCCATTTTAACTGATACCAGGGGCGTGCTGCATGCGAACCCCCAACTAACTCACCGCGGAGTTGGATCCGTGATCGAGCTAAAAAATTTAACTTGCGCTCTTGGCTCTGATACCATGATAGAATTCATGAAAGTCTTTTATTTATAATATGAATTCTTACAAAGCAATAACAAGATAATAAAATGTTACTATTCTTGAGAGCTAAAAAGTGCAAGTAAAAGAAAAGCAAGTAAATCCCTTTATATAGGGTCTATTACATGAGATACAAATATGTTTTTCCAATGTGGGACAAAAGCAATGTGGGAAAGAGTTAATGCTAATAGCATAATCCTTCCTTCGTTTACCAACGTGGAACACTTGTTATTCATCCAATAACCATCCATCATTATATGCCTCAAACATTTCACTTACGTACCAATATCTCTTTCATTAACAAAATTTACGATACTTGGCACTAAGATTGCACGTGTGTAGAAATGATATTTCCGACGTGCGGGGCCTAATTGTTCGAGTCATAAATAATGGGATAAACATAATTCCACATTAGTAAATTTCCAACAATCTCCTCTTGAAAGAGATTTTGGGCACACACGCAAGGTGTCTACTTTCACAATCTTTCGAAAAGATATTATATCAGGAGAGGTAGCTTTCGCTTTGAACCTTCCCTAGTTGAATAGCATCGAACTTACTGCGCGATGAACGTGATGTCTTGAACCGTCAGTTTTTAATGTAAGCCTAGACAACGGTACCAACACAATACCTCCCCTTTATTCGTTTATTCTTATTGTTATGTCCGTTGTGGCCGTGGACATACTTGGATTCTTAAGTGCGTTCACTTGAGGCGGACTGTCCTCGCACTTAAATAGGTGATCTCCTACAAGGTTTCCTGCTATACCCCACTTCACAAGTGTTAGGAATCATTAAAAGTTTCTCCAACCTTAACCTCAACCGTTTGAGGATCGTTAAAGGTTTGGAAGCTTAACTTTACCCACCATGCAGGTAGCACTTTAATGTCTATCGCGGGAACAACTTTGGATTTACATTTCTTTACAGAAATCATAATACGAAGTGCTCTTGCTTCCACCGAAGCGCTCAACTGAACCTTTTGCAACTTAGTTTTCCCATCGAACCAAATTCTTGGGATCTCCAGTCAGTATGGTTGGGTTACCACCGCAAATGTTCGTATTGTTTGAGTTTTAAGCCCATTTCCCTAGACAGGCAAAACTCTTGATCTTCGGGTAGTCCCTTAGTTAAAGGGTCCGCTATATTCTTTGATTAGAAATCAAGGAAGTGACACCCATGATGATCAACTGCCATACGGTCTTATGTCTCCGACATATCCGAAAGATATGTCCAGACGCCATCATCCGTGCCCTTCCTGAAGCCGATCGGCTAGCCATAGTGTATAACTGTTGAAGGCACGGGTTTCTCCCAATAAGGGATGTCCTCTAAGGAGTCGTGAAGTTACTCAACTTCTTTGCATGCTTTGTTTAAAGCGATAAACTCCGATTTCTTCATGAATCGGCCGATGCCAGTTTGCTTAGAGGATTTTTCAAAACACATCATACACATCTATTTGTGGCTTTGCTGTTCTTCATATCTGATGTCCAGTTTGCATCACTGTGTTCTCCCAGAACCACTGGACATCCAGAATACCATAATCCGTAGATGAGCGAATATTTTAGATATCGTCATATCTAACTTAACACCTTCTATCGATCATTTCTAGAATCATGAGTGAACCTTAGTTCAACTGATCTGCTTTGTAGGCCAATACCAGGTCGGTTGTAGTGTGTATAATACATTGAACTACATGTGACCTGCGCATATCGCTCCTTGTATATGGGTGCACCATGATTCCAATCAGTTCTATGAATCATATCTATTGGTGGCTTCAACGAGACTATCAATATCTCATAACTGAGTTTGGAGTTAGACCAGTACGTTAGATGTCTTAGAAATCCCAATTCCTAAGATGTTATCTGTGATACCCATATATTTTATATCGAGACTTTTGTTTCAATATGACTTCCACTTTCAGACTGTTGGTTTTTCCAACTGTTGGCTTTCTAACTTCAGAGTCAATGTTTCTGTTGTCAAATACATTATTTTTGTTTTATCTGAAACTTCCAGGACCAAAATGTAAATATTTCAGGGGCCAAAATGAAAGTTCAGGAAGAAGCCCAACAATCCAACAAACTAACTATGATCCTCCCTTTCCAACTCTCTGGTTAGGAAGGTTGTTTCAACATCCATGTCACGCAAGACAGCAATGGACCTGGATGTTAATCTATTTATAGGGGAGCACATGTCCAAGTAGCCGAGGCCTTATACTCGCCAGTAGATCCATCTACTTGGTACTTACTTTTGAGTATCCACTTTCACAACCCAAATGTTCTTTTCTCGGAGGAAGATCAACCATTACACAAGTATGGTTCTATATGATAGAATCTATTTCTCTCTCTGTAGCTTCTTTCCAAAGTAACACTTTTGGAGATGACAATTCTTTGTTAATTGTCCATGGTTCATTCTCAACCATACAAGCTAGAAGGCCTGGAACAAGTCTTTGTCCCCTCTTTGTTCCGTCTTGGTTCAACATCTAGAATCACTGAGTTCTATAGATCTGGAATATTAAGTTCCGGATAGTCAGCAACTTCCGAGTCCTGTAGCTCTGGAACGTGTGGTTTCGGACAATCAGGCACTCGCGGGTTCTTCTTAACCTCGAGTAATTATTTCTTTTTCCTTCTCAAGAAAAGTTATCTTCAAAGAATTCAGCATTCTTTGACACCAAGAGACGATAAACACTACTGTTATTTGCAAATCCAGTGGATGTGCAATCTACAGTCTTAGGTCCAACTTGACCTATTTCGGTATTCCAACCTCTACTAAGACACCCCACATCACAATATTTGTATGTGGGATCCTTTTCATGTTTCACACGGAGGGTTATCCTTATCCTTATGCATAGTTTTGCATTAGCGGTAAAGATCGTCTTGCCCCACATGCTTTGGGCGTACGGCTTTGCGCTTGGCTAACACCGTTAGACTGAGGTGAGTAATGAGCAGTCGTTTGATCAACGATGCTTCACATTCTCCCCCTCTATCACTATGAATTCCTCAATCCGTAGGCTTAGTTTAAACTTCTACTTTATAGCGCTTATCCACTTCAACAGCTTCATCTTTGCTTTTCAACAAACAAATGATGCAATACATTGTAACATCATCAATTAAGGTCACAAAGTACTTGTCTCCCCCCTCTATTTTGTATATACTTCAAATCACCCATATAGGTGTGACTAAGTTCTAGAGGAGTGGTGATTCTTTCGCAATTCCTTTGACGGAATGGAAAGGTGATTTTGCCTCTTTGCCTACCTCACATTCATTTTGAGGGTTTATGTCGATAGAAGGCAACAATCTCAACTTCGTTAGCTTTTGAATGACTTTCTATTTAACGTGTCTTAATCTATGATAGCATAGATGCACGGATTATAAATATATCATTCATTTAGCTACAAACATATTGTACCATTCTTAGTTATTACAGACCTGTTGGACTAGTCTCAACCCAGTTTGATCAGCAACGTCCCTTAAACCAAGTTTGGGACATGTATCACCTCCTTTTAGAGTGATCTCATTCCCTGAAGTCCTTTTGAGGACAACCTCTCCAGCCCCTTCTACTTTAGGGGTGGCGTTGCTTTACATGAACAACCTCTTGCCCGTGGTTAGGGCGTAACCGGATCATATGTGATCTGGATACTCTGGCCCACTCCAGTTGGTTTGGCAGACTGAGTGTCCAATTTCTTTTCTACCTTTCTTTTGGCCTTCAAATCATTTAAGACCTGGAAACTCTGGCCCACCTCACTAGGTGTCCATTACATTTCTGCCTTTCTTTTGGCCTTCAGATCATTTAAGACCTGGAAACTCTGGCCCGCCTCACTAGGTGTCCATTACTTTTCTACCTTTCTTTTGGCTTTCAAATCATTTAAGACCTGGAAATTCTGGCCCAACCTCACTAGATGTCCATTACTTCTCTGCCTTTCTTTTGACCTTCAGATCATTTAAGACCTATAAATTCTGGCCCACCTCACAAGGTGTCTATTAATTTTTCTATCAAATGAATTCTGGCCCAATCCAGTCGCCCGTAGGCTTTGTACAACTGAGTGTCCAATATCATCCTATCAAATGAATTCTGGCCCACTCCAGTCGCCCGTAGGCTTTGTACGACTGAGTGTCCAATATCATCCCATCAAATGAAGGATCTTCTTTCAAATAGTTGACAGGTTCAACGTCTTAAGATACCCCATTATCTCTTAGTCTTCTTCCCTTGTGATTGGTGCCCAGGGAAATCTCTGGCGCTTACTTAAGAGTGGTAACAGTTTTCGCACAGTCAGTTAGATCTCTCTCCTCCGTATGTGAAAGCATACTTTACACACTTTTAATAATTACACCCAAAAGAATGGTTCTTTTAAGTTTTGTTTACAATAGTCCAATCTTTAACCGGGAAGGAAGAAGATTCAATATCTGATTTTAGAGTGTAGGGAATATAAGTTTTAAATGAAAACACTTTCATATTCCCAGTTTTGCTTTACACACTTTTATTCAGATATTAACTAAACACATTATAGATAAGGAAGGATTATTAACTTAGACCTTTTGGATTCTGGCCCACTTCAGTTAGACTGAGTGTCCACATCCTCCTTACCATAATTCGGATCCTTTGTCTGGGACATATATAGGCCTTTTGCTACATGATAGAACATCATCTTCAGCCTTCTCCGCTTGTCTCAATTGACATCCTCAGCCTCTCGTGGGCGTTTGTTTCCACCACCCTCGGGAGCGGTGACACCAACTTTTCCTTGATCTTTAGCCGTACTAGCATGACTATCAGCAGTATCTTGAAGCTCAGCCTCAGATCCAGAGATCCCACCTTTGACGGAAATAGATTTATAACTGTCGTCAAAGAGAGAACCAAAACTAAGACCAGATTTGAAAGCACGGTTGTTGACAGAGACAGTGTTTGAACTATTAGTAGAACTGTCAACCAAACTGTTTTCAAGAAGAAAACCACACCCAGATTTGGTCACACACTTGTCGACCAACATCTTTCGAATACTAATACAATCTTGTCTTAAAATTGTTGGATATGTAAAGCACGTACGGGAATAGTAAATAACTATTACAGTGATCGAAATGATAAACAACAAAGATTACAATAATAAGTTGTCAATATCTTAATCTTGAAATTGGAACTTCAAATATGGATCTTGTATTCGGAAATACAAGAACATGAACTGCTACACTTGTGGCTTGTAGATCCACTGAGAATCCGAACGGTTAGAGTCATTTGAGATTCTAGTTCGCACCTTAAACACTTAGCAACCAATTAGATAATCACAACACCACCGGATGAGTCGAGAGATGGCTCTGTCTTTAAGACAAGATTTCCCCCGTATATAGGCTTTACGGAAGTGTGGACAATAGTTTTCCCAAGATGAAACAACAAACTATCAAATGTGCAAAGCCTACACAAATGACCTCAACGAAGAACACGAACAATGAAGATTGCTAAGAGAAGGATTGCTTATCAGGAAAACTGATCTCTTTGTGGTGTTGTATACTTGTATGTATATTGTGAGCATTTCTGTTCATGGTCATCTACAGAATTGAGCCAAATGCCTCAATTTATAGGTGTGCAAGATGGCATTTCAAATGCCCCATAATGGCATTCAATTGCCATGTAATGGATGACATTTAACCCCCAAGTAATGCAACAACATAATGGTCCAAGTAATGGTCATTATTGAGTGTATTCAATGCCATTGAAACCACCTCAACATCCAAACCTTTGGGATTCCGTCGAGCAAACATTGCCTGGTAAGCGCTACGGGTCAAAAAGCCAAAACTTGGAATTAGCGCCGTCCCGCTACAAGGGGGCGCTGCGGCCCAGTACGGGAGGTGCAGCGGCGCTGCGGCCCAGTCCGGGAGGCGCCGGCGTGCTGCGGCCCAGTCCGGGAGGCGCCGGGGCGCTGCGGCCTAGTCCGGGAGGCGCCACAGCCCTTCTCGGCTCCGCGGCCCTTTCCGACCCGTTCCATCTTACACCTCACACAATCCTTCCTTCGTTTACCAACGTGGAACACTTGTTATTCATCCAATAACCATCCATTATTCTATGTCTCAAACATTTCACTTACGTACCAATATCTCTTTCATTAACAAAATTTACGATACTTGGCACTAAGATTGCACGTGTGTAGAAATGATTTTTCCGACGTGCGGGGCCCAATTGTTCAAGTCATATATAATGGGATAAACTTAATTCCACATTAGTAAATTTCCAACAAGAAACTATGTTGCTAAGAGTCATAGCAAGAGAAACTGACAAAAATGGTCCCTTATGTTTGAGGGTAGGTTTAAAATAGTCCTTTAAATATGAACTAAATAGTTTTGGTCCTTTAAGTTTGCTCTGTCAAATATTTAACAATTTATATTCGTTAGATTTGATGAAAACTGTCGAAAAAAGAGATTTAACAATAAACACCAATAAAGCCCATCAAATCCTAAAAAAAAAAAATCACACTAGATTTAACAATAAACACCAATATTATCATATAGTACCATAAAAAAATTAAAAAAACAACAACTTCAGTTTGATAAAACAGTAAAGTTTCAATTTTTGACAACCAAAATAATCATATAGTACCATAAAATTTATTAAAAAAATAATAAAACTTACAGGGCAGTAACAAGATTTTGTTCAGAACAAGTGATCATAGCCCAACTACAAGGATCAACAGAATCTTCATCCCAATTATTTAAAGCTCCATTTGGGTCATTCAAACTTCTCCTTATACCTATCAAAGCTTCCACTACATCCAACAAAAACAACAAAAATATCAGCAAAAAAAACAAATTTTTAAAAGAAAAAAATAATTCTTTTTTGTTTTGTTTACCCTCATGATTTCTTGCTTCATAAGAGTAACAAAGAATAGGAGAAAACAGTAGCAAAGAGAGAAGAACCAAGAAAATGGAAGCCATTGATAATAATAATAATGATAATAATAATAATAATAATAACGTGAAATGAAATGATAGAACAAATATATTAAGCAAACCCCATGAATTTCTTAAACATTTTTTTGGTTCTTAAAGATTAAAAATGGTTTCTTTTTATTTTTTCAGTCAAAAACTACAAAAAAGAGAGAGAGAAAGAGTTCAAACGTTCTTTATCAGTCTCTGTCTATTTTGTTATTTGTACCAAAGTCTGTTTTTCCTTTTTCTTTAATGGATAAATAAATAAAATCAATATTTTTTGTAAATCTTTCTTTTCCCGGCGAACACCGGTACAAGCAGATTTCCGATGATCCAATACAAGCCAGGTTATATCTTTTTCTTTTCTTGCTTTGATATTTACCGATTACACTGGGACATATTTGCTTACTTGTCATATATTACCGATTCATGGATTCAATCCGACTTGTCTGTCGTTATTGTTGTCTCTAGTCATATTGTTGGCCTTAGTTATAACGAATCACTTGATATTGGTTTCTCACGTTTTGGAGTCCTCTGCCAACTTTTATTGGCTGAATTTGTTAGATTATTTTACTATCTTTATTTTCTTATTAGTGCTACTTTGGCTTTACATCCTGCTTGATCGTGTTTTAATATTGTTCACTTTCCATTCGATTATTGCCTTTACTGGCTTTACGCCCTAACATTTGGGTTCTATCTCACTGGTCTTCATTCTTGTTGCTAATTTACTTTTGCTTGGCTGTTGAATTTGTTTCGTAATATATTGATTCCTGCCCTAAGTATATTACGTTCTTACATTTACTCTTCTTGCCTGTAGTTATAGCATTCTTTGGCGTTCCTGTTTTAGGTGTAAACCTTTTATTAGCATATTAATTTATATCCGTTTTAGTGTCTTTGGTGACTGATAGTAGACTATGGTCATGTTCTCGATCGGGGATGGGGGCGAGGGCTAAGGGGTAAGTGAGGTAAGGGAGTGCTAGGCTGAGAATAGGGTTTTGGAACATCAGAACTTTAACGGGGAAGTCCATAGAGCTAGTTAAGATTCTTAAAAATAGGAGGATTAATATAGCATGTGTCCAGGAGACCAAATGGGTAGGACCTAAGGCTAAGGATGTGGACGGGTATAAGCTATGGTTCTCGGGTAGGTCAAGGTATAGGAATGGGGTAGGCATTTTGGTAGACAACGAGCTAAGGGATCAGGTGGTGGAGGTTAGGAGGGTCAATGACAGGATGATGACGATTAAGTTGGTAGTTGGAGGGTTCAATATGAACATTATTAGTGCTTATGCACCGCAAGCGGGCTTGAACAAGGAGGAGAAGAGGTATTTTTGGGAGGACTTAGACGAGGTGGTGAGTGGTACACCACCCACTGAGAAGTTATTAGTAGGAGTGGATTTCAATGGACATATCGGGTCACTTCCGGGGGGTTATGACGACGTGCGTGAAAGATTTAGCCTCGGGGACAGGAACGGAGGAGGCGTCTCACTCTTGGAGTTCGTCAAAGATTTTGGGATGGTGATAGCCAATTCGAGGTTCATGAGGAATGAGGAGCACTTGGTGACTTTTCGTAGCTCGGTGGCTAAGACTCATAGAATTTTTGCTCCTTATGAAGGTTGACAACGGTCTTTGTAAAGACTGCAAGGTTATTCTGAGGGAGTATCTTACAACACGACATAAGCTTTTGGTGATGGATTTGGATATCAAGATGGAGAAGAAGATGAGGGTTGTGGATGACATGATAAGAATCAAATAGGGGAGTTTGACCATGGTTAGTGCAAATGAGATGGGGGAGAGAGATAGGAGTACGCAAAATTGGTAAGAGCTAGGATGAGGTGGAGAAGTGGACGAATATGAAATTGTATAAGATGGCGATGAAGGAGGCAAAGGTAGCGGTTACGGCGGCAAAAACTGTGACTTTTGAACGTCTGTATGTGGAATTAGAGGGAAAATATGGGGATAAGAAGTTGTACAGACTAGCCAAGGCAAGAGATAGGAGGGCCCGTGACTTGGATCACATGAGGTGCATCAAGGATGAGGACGGCAAAGTACTGGTGGAGGACGCGCTCATTAGACGGAGATGACAGTCTTACTTCCATAAACTCTTGAACGAAAAATGAGACAAATACATTGTGCTAGGAGATTTGGAGAAATCTGAAAAGTACTGGAATTTTGGGTATTGTAGAAACATAAAAGTTGAGTAGGTTAAGGGTGTTGTTCGCAGGATGCGTAAGGGACGAGCGATCGGGCCGGATGAGATTCCAGTTGAATTTTGAAAGAGCATAGGCAGGGCAGGTTTGGAGTGGCTGACTGGGTTGTTTAATGTCATTTTTAAGATGATGAGAATGCCCGAAGAATGAAAGTGGAGTACAATGATTCTGTTGTACAAGAACAAAGGTGACATCTAGAGTTTCAACAACTATATGGGTATCAAGCTGCTAAGCCACACTATAAAAGTTTGGGAAATGATCGTGGAGATAAGGGTGAGAAGAGGCGTGTCTATTTCCAAGAACTCGTTTGGATTCATGCCGGGGCATTCGACTACAGAAGCCATTTATCTTATTAGGAGGTTGGTGGAGCAGTATAGAGAGAGGAAGAGAGACTTATATATTGTTTTCATCGACCTCGAGAAGGCATACGACAAAGTCCCTAGGGAGGTTCTATGGAGATGTTTGGATGTTAGAAGTGTACATGTGGCGTACACTAGGGCGATCAAAGATATGTATGATAGAGCCAAGACCAGGGTACAGACAGTAGGAGGAGACTCGGAGCACTTTCCAGTGATGATGGGGCTGCACCAGGGATCAGCTTTGAGCCCATTCTTATTTGCTTTGGTGATAGATGGATTGACGCGACAAATCCAAGGGGAAGTGCCTTGGTGTATGTTATTCGCAAACGATATAGTCATGATTGATGAGAATCGCAGTGGAGTGAACGCTAAGTTGGAGAATAACCATTTTAAAAATATTTTCAAAGTTATAGCAGTATTATTTGATTAGCATTCCGCAAGAGGATTCCGTGACAACTATCTTAATCATGTTAGAAATTTTTAGGGATTGCTATGCTAATTTCACGCTCAACTAAAAAAAATTGGATTCCTTATCTTTTATCTCTCTTCCTAAGAATAAATTTGCCACAAATAATTTGCATACGCATACATAGTACATAATTCTTTTACCACGTATTAATAGAATACTACTAATAATTTTAAACAGAATATTTCGTTTATAATATTGGTATATTTAATATATATTTCAGTTTATGCATCACATGTTCAGTATAATATACATATTATACTAAGTATATATTTTAGAAAAATATATGTATATAAACAATATACTTCGTATATATATATATATATAGACTACATATGATATATTTTCTTTCTGTAACTCAGATCCAAAAATGTCCTAACGCCACCACGGCTCAGCGGGCTAAAACAGGACCATCAACCTGAGCTTCAGACATTCCACCTGGGTTGTTCTCTGCCCAACCTTAGTACCTTCTCACATGAAACATCAAGCTTTATTAAAGCATTAGTACCATGATTCCAAGTAGTCTAGTGCAACATGGTTCAACACAAGGGATTTAGCCTATCATTTTGGCAAAATAGATAATTATTGTATATAATTTAAAGAGAAAAATAAAAGAAAATTACCAAGGCCTTGAGGTTGTGCTCAGCAAGAGAGATAGATATCAAACTTCAAATTTTTATTTAGTGAGAGTTTTTGCCAAAGGAGAGAGAGGTTGACGAAAGCCTGCTCTGAACTAAAATTAAGGATCCTTATATAATGAATCCATTACAGACACAAACAAATAAAAGAGGCCAAAGCATGGCCGACAAGATAAAAAGTAAAAAGAGAAAAAGCTAAAAAGGAAGGGCCTACTTATGTGGCCGACAGAAAAATAATAAAAAGTCAAAACATACCCGGCCATCTACTACAATAATACATTTGCTTTTATAAAAGCAGATTCGTCTTTATAAAAGTAGACTCTTTCCCATGTGTTCTATCAAACTGGGATCGGTTGTATCATCAAATTTGTTCCTTTCCCTCTGATTTTTCTGAATTGGAGGATTCCTCCATTTTATCTTGAAACTTCAGGATATAATCTTCTATGTTGAAATCTGGATCATATGGGTCCTGAGAGTCTTGAATTTGATCCTTTCCTTCAGTATGACATTTTGTCATTGATGCGTCTGAGGGAAATTCTTGACTTAGACTTTTTAGTAAATCTTTCTTGACTTTTTGAAACTACTCCTTGTTTAAGTTGTAGTTTTCTGGTGATATGCTTGAATGGACTATTAACGTTTGGTGATTGTTCCCTGTGGTTCAGTTCTTTATAATTTGCGATAGTCGTAGTTATCAGGTCTATAAGTTCCTATCCATGTAATACTCCATCTTTGGTTTTCTATAACAATTTCTTCCAAAACCTTGTATAAAAGGTTCTCTGAGGACAAGGAATCTGTTGCGAGTTATAACCCACTTCCACTGACCATCTCATTATCCATGGGATGGAAAACTCAACAAAAAACAACATATTAGCAATTCATGTGATAATTATATTATTATGTTCCCATGCTATAACTTTGGGTGAGACATCAATCCATTCAGTGTATAAACTCTTAAAAGGTGAATGCAACATATGAATAGACGGACTATAACTAATCCACCATTTCCAGAACCAATTAGGAATGTTCTGTTTATAAACATTAGAACATATTTTTATGAACCAAGAATGTTTTTTATTAGGATTTTCATAAAGGAAAGTTTTATAAAAACTATCCACATAATCCCAGTAATTGAATTTTACCTGAACTTTCTGCTCAGGGTGGGAATATTCTCTTTCTTTACTGGTGTTGAATCCCCACTCTTCTGGGGTAAATATTTTCTTTATTATGATTTTGGAAATGTTATAAACTTACTCCTGAGAAAGTACAGATCCCTTGCAGACCATGAATAAGAGTTAATGGTGATGATACGCGTACTTCATATTTGATGATATTTTCCATAAAGTGTTCACGATTGAGATACTACAAATATAAGAGTTTTCAACACACCAACTAGTAAACAAAGCTAGATGGACAATAGAATCATTCATCCACAAGCGACTGAATTAAAGTGAGAATGAATGAGGGAATTTGACCTGAAGGAACGCATCAGTTAGCTAAGTAAGAGTCTGATTTGAAGATTCAGAAAGTGATAGCCTTATAAACTCGAAATACAGCAGGGTCATCCCTCATACGGGAAGAAAAGAAGTGTCATGATGAAGATTCCATTGTTAGAGAAGATTAGGAAAGATATTTAGCAAAAGAGAAACGCAACCTTCGAGTATAATAGGAGAGGGACTCCCAGGTTTTGTGTATTCCTAATGTAGTGAGATTACGAGACAAGATTATGACGGAGGTCCATCAATCACAAAAAAATTGTTCACCATGGATATACTAAGATGTACTATGATCCCAAGAGCACTTATTGGTGAAATGATATGAAGAGGAGCGTGGCGGAATTTATAGTTCAGTGTCCTAATTGTCATCAAGTGTAAAATAGAGCACCAAAAGCCCGGTGGCTTGACTCAGAACATTGAGATTCTGATGTGAAAATGGGAAATGATTAATATGTATTTCGTTATCGGTTTACCTCGTTCTTACCGTAAGTTTGATTCTATTTGGGTAATTGTTGATAGATTGACCAAATCAGCTCATTTCTTAATGGTCAAAACTACCTACACAGCCGAAGATTATGCGAGGTTGTATGTTAAGGAGATTGTTCGCCTTCATGGTGTGCCTATCGCTATTATATCTGACCGAGGTGCACAGTTTACAGCTAACTTCTGGAAGTCATTCCAAAAAGATGTGGATACTCAAGTGAATCTTAGTACAACTTTCCATCCTTAGACAACCGGACATGCCGAGCGTACGATTCAGATGCTCGAGGATATGCTACGAGCTTGTGTATTGGATTTTAAAGGAAGTTGGGATGATTATTTACCCCTTATTGAGTTTGCGTACAACAACAGCTATCATGCTAGTATTAAAATGGCTCCATACGAGGCTTTGTACGGACAGAGATGTAGATCTCCTATCAGATGGTTCGAGGTAGGCGAGTCAGAGTTATTTGGGCCTGACTTAGTACACCAGGACATAGAGAAGGTAAAGCCGATCCAAGAACGATTGTTAACCGCTCAGAGTCGTCAGAAGTCATATTCAGATGTGCGATGACGGGACTTAGAGTTTCAGGTAGATGATTGGATATTCTTAAAGACTTCGCCTATGAAGGGTGTAATGAGATTCAGGAAGAAAGGAGAGTTCAGTCCAAGGTATATTGGGCCATATCGCATAATTCGATGAATCAGCCAAGTAGCGTACGAATTGGACTTACCGTCAGAATTGAAGTTTATTCATCCGGTTTTCTATGTTTCCATGTTGAGAGCATGTATTGGAGATCCTTCTCGGATTATACCGATTGAGGATGTGCAGGTTACGGAGAATCTATCATATGAAGAGGTTCCTGTGGTTATCCTAGATCGACAAGTCCGCAAGATAAGGACTAAAGAAGTAGCTTCTGTGAAAGTTCTGTGGCGGAATAAGAACGTGAAAGAGATGACATGGGAGGCGGAAGAGAAAATGATGAACAAGTATCCATACCTATTCCAAACCAACGCCGAGGTTCCAAAAGAAGCATAAGGTGAGTTCTATCTCATGGTATTATAATTGATGCCTGAAGACCATGAGAGGTCTGATGCAATGATGTATGTTACATTGTATGGCCGTAAAAAAGTAGTTGTATATTCGGGCTACGTAACGGGGATTAGATATGTCACCCCAACATTCGAGGATGAATGTTTCTAAGGGGGGAAGGATGTAACATCCCGTACTTTCGGGTCACATTTTGAATCGCTAGGCGTATGGAAAATCGCTAGGCGTGTGTAAATAGACCCGAGTGTTGGGGAAATTTATGTTATAATTATGTATGCTAATAAAGAGTTTGGCATATAAAATGATGCAGTCCTGAAATAATTTTGGACGTAACAAGTATGACGATGGGGATCGGAAATAAATTTAGTGTGTGCCCAAAGAGGTTATGGACTAATGTGAGTATAAAAAGGTTTTATAGGTTATCAGAATTTAAGTGAATTGGGATAATAAAATTAATTATGTGTGTAATTGATTAATGGTAGGATTGATTAATTATTAAATAGGGGACAAGGTTAGTGGAGTTATAACGTGTAACATCCTTAAGCAATTGCCTAAGATGACTAGCCTAAGGGATTAATGATGGCAACTCGTGAGATGGGTTAGTGGGGAACAAAATAATGAGAAGTCATTATCACTTGGGAGTTACAACTTTACTTTGGAAAATCCCTTTAAGGCTTAAAGAATGTCCATCAATCCCTTAGCAATGCCATTTAGTAGGCTTTCAATTTACCAAACCATTTTTACCTTTGAAACGTACAAATGCAGTAGTTAAAATATCTCATTTTGCTTTGAAAAAATTAAGAGCAAAAGAGGACGTGATTAGCTAATTCTCTAGAAATTCGTGGGAATTAGAAGTGTAATGTCTTAAACAAAATGCATCAACAATATTTTCCTTCCAGTTTAGTGAAACGAAGGTATGTTAAGGAAAATTATTTCTTTCTTTTGGTATGTTCCATGTAACGAAATATAAATCGTGATATTACTCCATAATTTATTCTACTCCTAGCAGTTAAGAATATCCATGTTATTGATTCCTATGCTAAAAACATGTCTAAATATGTTCCTAAGTCCTTATTGAGGCATATGGAAAATATGTTGATATTCACAGTGTTAGCCAAAGGTACAAGGATATTATGTCACTCAAGATGTTTTATTGTCATTTATGCATTTTCATTTGCATTACATTCATATACATACCTTGACCTCAAAAGAGTTATATACTCTACTATATGTATACTTTATATATATGTATGGGGAATGGGAAAAGGGAAAGGCGTTATATACGCACACCATCTGCAGCTGGTACAAATTATCACAAAAGAGCCCGAAGAGGCCAATATTGATGCCTGTGTGGCCAACACGATATAACCTGATGCCCACAGAGGCGGTTATGGGAAGGAATATGCCCTTGTGTGGCCAATATATATGTATATCGCATTTTCATCATGCATACATTCTTTAACATTATATGGTATGATGCCCATATAGGTTGTTATGGTAAGAAAGATGCCCGATGAGGCCGATGTATATGTATACTGCATTGTGCATAATATTAAGGCATATGTATTATGGCCCTCAGAGGCATTTACTGTTGGTCGGCAGTTTCTGTTTCAGTTATTGGTATATCTCTGTTATGCTATTATTCATGCCTGACATACTCATTACATCAGTCGTACTGACGTCCCTTTTGTCGGGAGACGCTGTGTTTCATGCCCGCAAGTTTAGTTAAAGAGGGTGACGGTTCACGCTAGTAGATTGCAGGTTCAGCTAATGTTGGAGAACTCTATTTGTTTCAAATTTGTAGTCGAGTCATGATACAGTATTTTTGCAT
This sequence comes from Anisodus tanguticus, assembly GCA_034509755.1. NCBI lineage: Eukaryota > Viridiplantae > Streptophyta > Magnoliopsida > Solanales > Solanaceae > Anisodus > Anisodus tanguticus. Next base: position 25,799,679 of record CM067541.1, on the reverse strand, counting down.
ACACATATGGGTATGGCGGGGTCCTGTCCCGTCCTGGTGATGTCATGTATTCCTTAGAGGCTTGTAGACAGGTGTCATGTGTGTAGTAGACTTGTATGGCCTTGTCAGCCTTGGCATTGATGTATATTTATAAGATGGTTATCTGATTTTATGTAGTCTTTTTTCGGCTTAGTCCGTATTTAATTGTGATTCGGTGTTGGATGTACGATTAGCGGTACCCGGCGGGTGGGGTTCGAGTGCCCGTCGCGGCCCTCCGTCTTGGGTCGTGACATTATTGCCCCCCGAACCAGAATTTTGGGGCTCCAAATCAGTGGAAAATGAGTTGGTGGAGAGGAGAGTCGTTCCGGTGGTGGTTGTGCCCGATGATGCCTGCTTTTCTTTCCTCGTTTCCTCGAGAATTAACCTTGAACGGGCTTCGTAAAAGGGAGACAACGTATTGCTTTGCTGAATGAACGTAACAACACCATCATATTGTTCATTCAGCCCCGCAATCAACTAAAAGACTAGCCTTTGATTTGTCACGGGCGAACCAACATTGGATAGTTGGTCCGCAAGTACCTTTAATTCTTGACAATAGGCTGAGATGTTGGAAAAGTCATCCAATTTAACATTTGTAAATTGGTGTTCAAGATAAACGTCCCTAGAAATTTTGTTATCTTGAAAAATGTTTTGCAACCGTTCCCACGCCTATTGAGCCGTAGAATTGGATTCCAAAATGGTATGGAGAAGATCATTCGAAATAGTGCCATAAATCCATTGAAGGACTATAACATCTAACCGAGACCATAATTTCTTGTCCATCGTAGTGGTAACCGACGGTGACTTGGATGGAAGGATATGGTCAATCATCTCATAAACACGACAATGAATTTTGAATAGTTCTGCCCATGAGGTATACTGCCCTTTCTCCATTATAAGAATTATGGAGATAAATTTCTTGACGTTATTAACGACAAGATCGGGATGAAAGGTTTGTTTTTCGGCCATGGGTTCCACTTAGAATCAAAAGAAGAGAAAAAGGAAGTTGTGTTTTGATGGAAATGGATGGAAAAAATAAGAAAACCCTTAGGGTTTGGGATGGGAGTTTGCCGAAGGGGGGGGGGGTGGTTGTAGAAGTCGTCTAGGGTTTTAGTTGAAAAAATGGTTTAGGGTTTTTATGTTAAGGTTAGGCCGAAAAGATTAGGAGAAAAGGGAAGAAGAAATCGTGTAAGGAGAGAAAGGAATTAGGGCAAGGATCTTTTGGCTCTTGATACGATAAAGGAAATGATTCTTTGATTAATGTTCTTCCCAATAGTACAATATATACAAGTATAATATCCCTTGTCTTATGAAAGACTAATCTACCTTACCTAAATTATAAGATGCTACTTAATTACAAAATATTACATAATCAATCAATAGTAATGAATGGAGGTAATTATGGGATTGCCCCATAATTACTCTAACAGTTCCTCGACATGCATCCGCCACCATCTCCTAAATCACGCACCACCACTAATAACGTCGAAGCCAAGTTTTCGAGCGATGAATTTCATTCGGCTAGAATGAATGATATTAATGCAAGCAATGTCATTTCCAGAATTTTATATAAATGGGTGAATTACGATAGAGGATGGAGACCGTGATGGTTTGTTTTACATGATGGTGTTCTTTCGTATTAAAAAATTCATGGAAGGCATAAGATTGTGACGAATTTTGAAACGGAGAAAGGATCGACGATCGTCGGGGAAAAGTTGTTTCGCCGGATTAATACTTCGCTGATGACCTCCGCGAAATCCCGGTGAAAACCTTTCGGTGAAATCCACCTCAGGTATGGTTGTTACATATGTTTCATAATGTATCATATTATATTGTATTGTATTGTATTGTATTATATTGTATTGTATTGTTTTGATAAATATAACGTTGGGAGAAATCCATCTCAAGGTACTCCCTCCGTCCCAAATAATCTGTCGTGATTTTCTTTTATACGCCCAAACATTAATTAGGAAGGATTTTTAACTGTTTTATCCTTTTTTTTTATATTTGAACAACCATAACACCATCCCATAATTGAGGGTTTTGTATCCGAAATAAGTATCTTCCAAATAAATGTGAGAATTGCAATATCCCTAAATATCTTTTTTGTTAGCCTATCGATAATTTCCTAAATTAGACCTATTTAATCTTGAACAGAACGTGCAATCCTTGAATATCTGAAATTGTCGAAGTGGAAATGGCTTTCTTATCATTCAATGAGCATCTTGTATTTCATAAGGATAAGTTTGTTTAACTTCTAAAACGACAGGCGATATAAGGGCCACACTATCCACTTTAGGCATTAAGATATGTTTCAAGCATGGATTATAGTCTTCAAGAATAATTATTACTAAGTGTGAAAATTGAAAAAAACAATTAATTTTGTCTTAAACTTCTAAACGATAAATAATTTGAGATAATTATTTTTAGAAATTACGATATATAATTTAAGACTGAGGGAGTATTTTATATTTCCTCAATAAGGAAGCTTTTTTGTAGAAATATTTTGGTTTAATTAATCTTATGACAAATTTGGTAATTATTGCTCTATATTTTTTCATTTTATGTGATATTGCTCATTTGATAGCGAAACTTTATAACGAAAATTGAAGTTGTAATTTATGTTAGGAAGGAACGGGAAAAGGTTAAAATAAGACTATTGTTGCAAAACTTATCTGTTTAAAGTTATCTGACAATTCTACAAGGAAACTTTTCCTTTGCATTTATCCATATTCTATAATTTTTAAGCTTTAGAAGGATATTTTGAAACCTACCTTCTTCACAATGTTCAAAAAAGTCAAATTTATCATCACTTCGATTCAAACTTAGTAAGTTTTCCATTGTTATGTTAATACTTGTGTCCGGATTAAACGGGATAACTAAATTGAACGAAGGGAGTGACGGACAATAACTGTTTGAAAATATATCTTGGGAATGTAAAAATAAAGAGTGCCATATAGAATGAGGCAACGGTTGTGCATTATGCGTAAGTGTGCCCGAGTGGCTGATGGCGGAATGCTTATTTGTCGATCATTGTACTGTTTCTGAATGGTTATTCAACAGTACTGCTACCTGCGTACTCTTGGCTCTTTATTTCTGGATGTTAGTAATAAAATATCAACTGTAACACAGATGTTTGTTTTGATCTCAGAGTTGGATATTCTACTAACCAATTAGTTTTTCTGTAGGTCTCATCAGTAAGGGAAAGTCGATCAGTGACCGGAGTTTTCTATAAATACTGGGACAAAGAGGTTGCATTTGAGGGCAGAAACAAGGGAGGATCGCCATACTTGGTTGGATGCATTGACTGCGGCAAAAAAGTTGTTTCCAGTTCTTGAGGTTCAAATGAATGAGAATGTGTCTGTGTCAACTGAAAAGTTGAGGCAACGACTCTTGGGGGATGGTGTAAGTGAGGCCGTGATTCGGGATAGTGAGCAGATTATGAAAAATGAATTTGTAGCATTGCATAGTCATCTCCAGCAAGTAAAGCGGAAGCAGATGCTACTGCTTGATAAATTGGGACAGTTGGAGGTATGACCTGCCATGAAATGACATGTTTTTGCTATTCCTTTTGCAACTTCTACTTGCTAACAATTTCATACGTTTTTCCATTAGAAAATAACACTTATGGACTCAAATAGGTAACAAAAACTACTACCACTGCAATTTAGGTAACAAAAACTTCTATACATTTCATGTTCAACTGGCATTACTAAACAACAGATCCCAAGATAAGCAATACGAGCGTATATTTTATTTCTCTATGGCCCATAATGGTTCTGCTTCTATATTTTTACTAATGCCAGTTGAACTTGTTTCATTTGATTTCCTTGCTGAATCCCGATTTAGGTGTCAATCTGAAAGCCATTTTGACTTTTAGTGATATTGAATTATGGTTGTAGTAGAGGTCTATAATTTGTTTGCTGAATTCTACTTAGTTGAACCTCAGAGTCACGTATGACACTCATGTGCTTTATGATACACTAAACCTGCTCTTAATCTGCTCACACCACAGACAGAAAAAGTAGACCTTGAAAACACTCTCATTGATGAGGGTCACAGACAGGGAAAAATCGTCAAACTTATTCTGAAGTATCCCTGGATAAATTCAGAGGTATGCATATTTAGAAGTTTTTTCCCATTGATGCAGTGGAACTTTTTCAACTTCACCTGTAGTATTTTTGTAGTTTGTATCTCTTAAATAATGCTAGCATTTATAGTAGAAAGATTCACAGTTTGGTTGATTGCATTAAAAAACTGGACCTACCTTAGCCTAATTGCATTGAGTAGTCTAGATATTTTAAGCCTTCAATGAAGTTAAGATTGACTAGAACTGAAGTTTGTAGCAACAAAATTCAACAGTTTTCCTGCTGATACTCTCATCAGATTTGAAAATAAGGAGGCTTGGAAAATTGCCAGAGCACAAAAGTAACCTGAGATGAAGGGTCAATGACTATAAGAAGTTAGACAAATTATAACCATGAAAGAACCACACATATTTGGGCTTTTTTCACATATTAATCAGTGTTACAGCGTAAAACTTGGCTGCCCTTTTCTATATTTTTCTTTCCAGCTATGGTCGATTCGACAAAAGCATATTCATGATAAGAATCTTGTCCTATGCCTCATGAGTTTCCTTTTTTTTCTTTTTTTCTGATGGAATCTTAAATGTTTAAGGTAAATGACATGGCAGAAGTGAATAGCTATTTCTCATTAAGTAGTAAACTGTTACTCCCTTGAATGGAACATGAACTCATACACTTTTAAAATAAAAAATTAAATTTTAGAAGCTAGATAAAAAGTATTGTAAGTTGGATTTTTTAAAAATAAATTTCAAGATAACAATGCTATACATTTGAAAATCTTAGTTAAAGTTGGTTATCTCATATTTGAAAGCAAAGTTGAAAGGTTGAAGATGTAAATTAGGATTGGAACTGGTTTAGCAATTTAGAAATGGTAAACTCTAGATTGATTTATTCCTTCCCGTGTTGCAAGTGTCTCTCGCGTAAAGTTTCCCCCATTTCTTTTGTAAATGGTTTGATCATTGTTTCATTCATTCATATTTTCCATTTCTGCACTACACTTGAATAAATTACTAGATGAAGCATTTGGAAAAAGGTTTTTGACTAAATTGCTTTCTTCTTGTAGTATTTCTAGGAGGAAGTGCAAGTGGATCTGACAACAAAGAGGAGGAAAGTGATGATGAAGTAGATGCTGATAACTTGTTTTTTGATGCTAAAGATTTTCTTTCTTCGATTTCCACAAGAAGCACCGATTCTGATGATGAAAGATCATCATTTGATTCTGCAAAAGAGTTTCATCCTTCTGAAGATGGTCCTAGTTCTGGTACGAGATTTGCTATATCTGACTATCCTTATGTGAACCGAAGGAAGAAATTGCCAGAACCACTTGAGAAGGAAAAGGGAGTAGGCCTTTGGTCAATGATCAAAGATAATATCGGCAAGGATCTAACTAAAGTTTGTTTACCAGTGTTCTTCAATGAACCACTCTCTTCTTTGCAGAGATGTTTTGAAGAATTTGAATACTCGTGCCTTCTTGACCAAGCATATGAATGGGGAAAAATGGTAAGTTTTCAGGGCCTCATCTGTATGTTTCATCTTCATTTGTTGCTTCCATGCATCGATTAGGCATCATATATATGACTATTCAGAAAACTGCTAACTGAAGGCGTGCAGCTCCAAGACTAATAAAGTTTTTGAGAAATTTGTAATATATGAATACAACAACATACCCAGTGTAATCCACAAGTAGGGTCTGGGGAGAGTAGAGTGTACACATACCTTACCCCTACCTTGGGAGGTAGAGAGACTGTTTGTGATAGACCCTCGGCTCAAAGAAAAAAATTGTAATATATGAATGTAATTAAATTTTTCTCTTTTCCCCTTTGTTTGAGGATCCCCCATCTTTGCTTCAGTATACTTGTGATAGTCGTTTCTATCTTTCCGTTCTTTCCTTTCTATTTCTGTGTATTTATTAAGGAAGAATCGGAATGCTTGGATAACATGTAATGATAGACGACAAATTAACAACAGTGTTCATCTTGTGTTAAATTTAACTTTTCAACATATGAAAAGGTGTACTATGTTAAATATACACAATTATGTGTAATTTATGATAAATATTTAGTATCCTAGTTTAGGTAAGGTTGTAATATAATTAGTATTGTATTACCATAATTAGTGTATTACCATAAATGTATAAAATAAGGTTTTAAGAATAGAATAGGAATATGATTCTCCTATTATGTAACTTGTATATATAGCCTTTCAATTAATGAAAATAATCAAGAGATTATTTCTTTCATGGTATCAAGAGTCTAGGTCTTAAAATCCTCTCTACTCTCCTAAATTTTCCGTCGACTTCCCTCCACTTCCAAGACGTTTTACTCTCGGTTTGTGTGCCGACGGGACCTCTTTTCTTCCCAAAAATTTCTCTCTAATCCCTCAATCACATATTGTTCTATCAATATGTCTACATCCCGGAACATGTTTCATCCGGCCCTTACAGTTTCTAATATCAAGAATAACATCCCTCTCGTTCTTGAAATAGAAAAAACGTCAGATATGCGACGTGGGCCGAACTGTTCAAAATTCACGCACGATCGCATCAAGTCATCCATCACATAATCCCCGCGGCTCCTAAAGATACGGAGGTGCCAAAACGCGAGGATGATCCTAAGTTGTGGACAACTATTGATGCTACCGTCCTTCAGTGGATATATTCCACAATATCTACCGACCTTTTGCAAACAATTATTGAGCCTGACGCTACGGCACAGGCGACTTGGGATAATCTGCGTGATATATTCCAAGATAATCAAAATTCTAGAGCCGTTACCCTTGAGCGGGATTTCTCCCACGTCAATATGAAAGATTTCCCTAATGTTTCGGCTTATTGCAAAAGATTAAAGGAATTGGCGGACCAACTTCGCAACGTTGGCGCGCCGGTTTCAAACGATCGTTTGGTCCTCCAAATGGTTTCCGGCCTCTCCGAGGCCTATAGTGGTGTGGGAACGCTTCTTCGGCAAAGCAATCCGCTTTCGCAATTTTATCAGGTGTGTTCTATGCTTACACTAGAAGAAGCAGGCATAGCGAAACGAGCGGCTACCGGTACTAGTCCCGTAGTCATGATGACCGAGTCCACGGTATATCCTACCGGTTCCAACAACTCGAGTCAAAACCGCAACAACGGTGGCGGCAAAAAGGTTGGAAATAAGAAAAATGGCAAAAACCACGGTGGTAGCCGGTAGAATGGTGGTGGCAGTGGGGGTCCTTGCGGTGGTCGCGAGCAGCGGCAACGATTCGGGGCCCACAACGGGCCCCTACAACAGCAGTTTGGGCCCAACCAATTTACCTCCCAGCGGCAATGGCCAGCCTAGCAGCAGTCCATGCCCAATTCGGCCTGATCCAGTTACGGCCAACAACAGTCTGGGCCAAGACCGCAAGCAGGGGTGCTTGGGCCTCGGCCCCCGCAAGCCCATCACGCAGCAGGCCCCACTCGGACATATATCGAGGCCGCGATGCATACACTGGGTTTGACTCAACCGGACCCGAATTGGTATATGGACACCGGTGCCACTACCCACATGACATTTGATTCAGGTACTCTCTCATCTTATTCCAATTTGAGCAACCATCGCGATATAATTGTTGGTAATGACAATTTTGTTCCAATTCGTGGTTATGGTCATAAAACATTTTCTCCCCCTCATCCCCCTCTTATCTTGAAAAATACCCTACACGCCCCCAAATTGATTAAAAACTTAGTCTTTGTCCGTAAATTCACTACTGACAATTCCGTTTCTATTGAATTTGATCCATTTGGTTTCTCTGTAAAGGATTTCAAGACGGGGAGTCCTCTCATGAGGTGTGATAGTAGGGGAGATCTTTATTCTATCACACCCAGTCCCGGTCCATCGAGTCAAATCCTGCCATCAGTTTTTGCAGCCATCTCTCCTTCCTTGTGGCATGCTCGTCTTGGTCATCCGGGGTCCTCTATTTTGTCAGCTTTAGATAAAAATAGTTTTATTTCATGTAAGGGTACGAGTCATATTCCAATTTGTCAATCTTGTTCTTTAGGAAAAATTATTAAGTTGTCATTTGTAGACTCAAAATCTCATACTTTAATGCCATTTGATATTATTCATAGCGACTTATGGACGTCTCCTATTCCTAGTTCTATGGGTCATCGGTATTATGTTCTTTTTTTGGATGATTATTCTAAATTTTTATGGACATTTCCAATAGCGAAGAAATCTCAATTTTTTTCCATCTTCCTAAAATTTAGAGCATTCATCAGAACCCAATTCGACCGTGAAATAAAAAATATTCAGTGTGATAATGGAAAAGAGTATGACAATGGGGTGTTTCGGGAATTCTGTGCTACTAATGGGATAAATTTTTGTTTCTCTTATCCACATACATCTTCACAAAATGGGAAAGCCGAACGTAAAATTCGTTCCATAAATAACATCATCCTCACTCTATTAATTCATGCTTCCGTACCCCAATATTTTTGGCATCACGCTCTTCAAATGGCTACAAATCTACTTAACATAACTCCTTCCAAAGGTTTGACATATTCTTCCTCTCTTCAGATTTTATATAATAAATCTCCTTATTCTCATCTTCGGGTTTTTGAGTGTTTATGTTATCCGTTATTTTCATCCACCACAATTAACAAACTTCAGGCCCGATCTACTCTATGTGTTTTTTGGTTTTCCTTCTAATCATCGTGGCTACAAATGCTTTGATTTATCCTCCAATAAAATCATCATTAATCGTCATGTAATTTTTGATGAATCCCAATTTCCATTTGCTAAAAGTCATTCTCCCGTGCCTAGTTCGTATAATTTTTTGGATGAACAAATATCCCCGTATATTATTCAGCATTTTTCAGACATCTTCCGCACCCAAAATTCTCCAGCGAGCCCACTGCCCGCTGGTCCCATGGCCCGTCACAGTCCTCTCTGCCCAGTTTTTTCACTGGGCCAGTTTCAGCAATTGGGCATGTCCAGCCCAATACTGGAACTGGTCCAGTTTCTGTTTCCACCACTGGTACTACTTCCCGAGTTGGGCCAGCAGGCCCACTGCCTGCTGGCCAGTCCGTTTCGAGCCTAGCAAATTCCCGACATCCACTCAATTCTTCCTCGAGTCATAGACCAGTCACTCGTAGTCAGCGGGGTATTGTTATACATAAAAGACATTTTAATTTACATTCTAACGTCTCTAAATCCTCCTTGCCCCGTAATCTTATGTCTGCCTTAAACGACCCGAATTGGAAATTTTCTATGACTGATGAATATAATGCTCTTATTGATAATAAGACGTGGGAGTTGGTGCCCCGTCCGTTTGGTATTAATGTTATCAGGTCTATGTGGATTTTTGCTCATAAAGAGAATTCAGATGGTTCATTTGCTCGACATAAGGTGCGGCTTGTGGGTGAAGGTAAGACTCAGCAGGTTGGTATAGATTGTGGGGAGACGTTTAGTCCGGTGGTCAAGCCGGCTACCATTCGCACTGTGCTTAGCTTGGCTATTTCGAAGACATGGCCTATTCATCAGTTGGATGTCAAAAATGCTTTCCTACATGGTGATCTCAAGGAAACTGTCTATATGCATCAGCCGATGGGATTCAGGGATCCCAACCATCCTCATCATGTATGTTTGTTGAAGAAGTCCTTATATGGGCTTAAGCAGTCTCTACGGGCCTGGTATACAAGGTTTGCTGACTATGTTTCAACTATTGGGTTCACTCACAGCAGGTCGGATAATTCCTTGTTCATCTACCGTCATTGTTCGTCCCTAGCCTACATTCTGTTATATGTGGACGATATTATCATGACTGCCTCTTCCGATGCCTTGCGCCAGTCCATAATGACCATGCTCAGCTCCGAGTTTGCTATGAAAGACTTAGGGCCCTTGAGTTATTTTTTGGGGATTGCTGTCACTTGTCATTTCGATGGGTTGTTCTTGTCACAACGGAAGTATGCCGCCGAGATCATCGAGAGGGCTGGGATGTCATCCTGTAAGTCCACTTCCACTCCAGTTCATACCAAGCCCAAGCTTAGTGCCGCGGCCGGAGTCCCTTACGAGGATCCGACCCGCTATCGCAGTCTTGCAGGGGCCCTTTAGTATCTTACCTTTACCAGACCGGATATTACGTATGTTGTCCAGCAGGTGTGTTTATTCATTTATGATCCCCGAATTAAGCACATGAATGCACTCAAACGCATCATCCGGTATATTCAGGGTACACTGGACTATGGGTTGCATTTGTATCCTTCATCGACATCCACACTTGTCTCATACATAGATGCTGATTGGGGTGGGTGTCCAGACACCAGACGGTCCACGTCTGGCTACTGTATGTTCCTTGGCAACAACTTGGTCTCCTGGTCTGCGAAGCGTCAGGCGACTCTATCTCGCTCAAGTGCCGAGGCTAAATATAGAGGGGTAGCCAATGTGGTCTCAGAATCATGTTGGTTACGTAATTTGCTTTTGGAGCTTCATTGTCCCATTCAGAAGGCAACCTTGGTATATTGCGATAATATTAGTGTCATCTGCCTTTCTGGTAATCCGGTTCAGCACCAACGCACTAAACATATCGAGATGGACATTCACTTTGTCCGTGAAAAGGTTGCCCGTGGTCAAGTTCGCGTATGCCATGTCCCGTCGAGATATCAAATTGCCGACATATTTATAAAGGGTCTTCCCTCGGTCCTTTTTGAATATTTTAGGGACAGTCTCAGCGTTCGAAGACCGCCCGCTATGACTGCGGGGGTGTGTTAAATATACACAATTATGTGTAGTTTAAACTTGTATATATAACCTTTCAATTAATGAAAATAATCAAGGGATTATTTCTTTCATACTTGTTGATGCCTGCAATTTGTAGAAAGATAAAGGTATTTGACACCTTTTTCTTAATTGGTTTTCTAATTATTATCATTAAATTGACAAATCAGGATGTATTAACTTGTATTCAGTAGGTACTTTAGTAAGCAATACTCTATAAATGCCTTTTCTTTTTGGATTTCTGTCATCTGTGATGCATTTCATAGTTTGCCTTCTCTTCCCTATGAAAATATATCACCTTTTTTCGCAAAATTTTGTAGGGAAATAGCATTATGAGGATTCTTAGTGTTGCAGCATTTGCTGTATCCGTATATGCTTCAACTGATGGAAGAATGTACAAGCCATTTAATCCATTATTAGGCGAGACATATGAAACCGATTAAAACCCGCAAGGGTAGCCAAGTTGGTGTAGCAGTAGAGCGCGGGACCGCAAGGTCACGAGTTCGATCCCCTGCATAAACCTTCTTGGTTGAGCCTGTCACACATGGCTTGCCAAGTGTGGTTAATCGGCTGACGTGGTTTGCAGGCTATTGCGTCAGTCCGGGGTTTATGTAAGATGATATTAATCTCCCTTGAGGAGTCTTTCATTAATATCAAGGTATATATAGATTACAATATTCATCCCTTATACAATAGGAATCCTAAGCCTATACAAAAGAGGAATCCTAAGCCTATACAAAAGAGGAATCCTAGTCTTACCATAATTATATTTACACAATATATGAAAATATTCTAATTATGGGTAGGGAATATATTTACACGTTTACACACCCCCTCGGTCGGAGCGGGAGGAGGCCGGACGCCGAGATCGGCTCGAAGTCAAGAAATAACCGTGCGGGAAGTCCTTTGGTAAATATGTCGCATACGATAGGATGATGGAACATGTAACACTCGACATGGCCTAACGCAACTTTCTCACGAACGAAGTGTAGGTCTATCTCAATATGCTTGGTTCGGCGATGTTGAACCGGATTATGAGAAAGATAGATGGCGAGAGATGTTATCACAATACACAATAGATGCCCGACGCAAAGGACACCGAAGTTCTAACAAGAAATTTACGAGCCAACAAATCTCGGCTACTACATTTGCAACGCCTTTGTACTCGGCCTCGGACTTTGGAGCGAGATAGGGTAGCTGTCGCGCTTGCGACCAAGAAATCGGATTATCCCCTAAGAAAATACAAAAGCCGGAGGTGGAGCGTCGCGTGTCCGGACACCCCGCCCAATCTCGCATCCGTATATGAAAGCAACCCGTCCGGTGCGAGAGGGTATAGGTGCAAACCATAATCAAGAGTGCCCTTAATGTATCGAATGATACGCTTAAGAGCGATGAAATGAGACTCCCGGGGGCATGCATGAATAAGAACACCTGCCGAACAAAGATAAGCTATGTTTGCCCGGTGAATGTGAGATACTGAAGTGCACCTGCAAGGCTCCTATACAGAGTAGGATCAGAGACTGGAACACCATCCATAGCACTGAGCTTAGATTTGTCATCAACTGGAGTAGGCACCTCTTTGCAGTTCGCCATCTTAGCCCTGTACACAATCTCTTTTGCATACTTACGCTGACACAAGAACATATGATTGGCAGACCTGGTCAATGATATCCCCAAAAAGTAACTCAGCTTTCCCAAATCAGTCATTGCAAATTCGGACTTGAGCAAGGCAATAATCTCATTTTTCAATCCGTCGGAGGAGGCAGTAAGAACAATATCATCCACGTAAAGTAATAAGTAAGCCGTGCTACTACCTCGATGAAAAATGAAAAGTGATGTATCACTCTTGCTGCATACAAACCCAATCTGCAAGATATACCTGGCAAGGCGATCATACCACGCACGGGGGCCTGCCGTGCCATATAGTGACTTACGGAGACGGCACACATAGTGAGGAACTGCTGGATGGGTGAACCCCGGTGGTGATGCATGTAGACCGTGTCTCTCTCGGATCCCCATGTAAGAATGCATTCTTCACATCAAGCTGATGGATCGGCCGGTGTTTGCCCATGGCTATGCTCAAAACTCGTGCGGATGGTAGCCGGTTTGACAACCGGGTGAAGGTCTCACCACAATCAATGCCCTCCCGCCGATTTGTGCCATTAGCCACAAGACGGGCCTTATACCTCTCAAGATCCCCATTGTCTCGAACTTGTGACGAAATAGCCACATACAACGAATGACATTCACCCCTCGAGTCTAGGTACTAGATCCCACGTGTCTTTGTTTAGTTAAAGCATTGAATTCCTCATACATAGCCGCATTCCAATTAGGGTCTTGTTTGGCCAATTTTGGGTTCTTTGGAAGTGGAGAGATGGTTTGGGCAGACAAGTTGAAATGGACTTTGGGTTTGAAGATTCCATGCTTTGAACGAGTTTCCATTGGATGGGTAGGGACAGTGGTGGCGGAGTGGTGTCTGAGATGGGGGTAAAGTCGGATAAGGAGAGGGTGGGGGCAAAGCCGTCGGAGGTGCCGCGGCTCCTGGATCGAGAGTCGCGGTGCTAGAAGGTTGACAGGCTTCTCTAAAGTTTGGGTGTCGCGGCTCTGACGACGGAACAGAGGATGTGAGTTGTTCGATTATAAGGGGAGAGATGGCAGACTCGTCAAGAAATGAGTAGTCCTGTTTTTGGAATTTTGGAAGATTCGAAAACGGGAATGTGGTCTCGTCGAATGTGACGTGACGAGATATGTGGATCTGACGAGTCGACAAGTCATAGCATAGATAGCCCCTATGGTTCGGCGGGAATCCTAGAAAGACACATGGAGTGGACCTAGGAGCAAGCTTGTGAGGGGCGGTGGAGCTAAGGTTGGGATAGCACGACAACCAAAAATCCGTAGATGATCATAAGAGGGGATTCTATGGTAGAGGATTTCGGTAGGGGTCATATTGTGAAGAGTGCTAGTAGGGAGAATATTTAGAGTGTATTCTGACATTTTAGCATCATAGACCCAGAAGGGTGGAGGGAGGGAGGCATGAATCAATAGGGTGCGAATCATATTGTTAATGGTGCGGATGATTCTTTCACTTTACCGTTTTGTGGTGAGGTGTGAGGGCGGAGAAGCGAAAGACCAATGCCATTATTGGTACAAAAGCGGTGAAACATAGAGTTATTGAATTCACGACCATTATCGCACTGAAATGATTTTATGCCTTTTCCAAATTGTGTTTGAATGAAATTGCGAAACTCAAGAAATTTGACAAACACTTCCGATTTAAATTTAAGAGGGTATAACCAAACGTAGTGTGAAAAATCATCAAGCAACACAAGATAGTATTTATGACCGAGAGAACTAGGGATAAGAGATGTCCATAAATCGGCATGTATGATATCAAAAGGAGCAAATGTAACACTAGTAGATGATTTAAACGGAAGACGAATATGTTTGCCTAAAGAGCAAGAAACACAATTTTGGGCAAGTTTCCCATTACAAGCAATGAAATTGTTGCCTCTTAGAAAATTAAAAACTCGGGACTCTGGATGACCAAGCCTATTATGCCAGTTGAAGAAGAAACGTACCGCTAGAGTGACGGGAGAGCAAGATCGACGACAATGGAGGTGGAAGTGAATGGATAGAGATCCCCCGTGCTATTGCATCTCGTAAGAGGTGTCCCCGTATGAAGATCCTTTACAAGAAAAACCAAAAGGGTCAAAATCCACGAGAGATTTAATTGTTACGAGTAAATTGGCGGACAGATATGAGGTTCTTAATCATGTGTGGGGCATATAGGGTGTTTTTGAGGGAGAAGGGTGGATGAGGAGGTTGTGTGTATGAGGTACCATAACCCTTAACCGGAATGCGTTGTCCACTACCAACTGTAACATATTGAGGATGCTTTAAACAAAACAGCTTTAGGAATAGTACTGCGCAGATCGGGTGACGTGAGATGTGGCGCCCGAGTCCATGTACCAAGTATTGTCGGTTGTTGCATAGATAGGGTGCTCGAACGCCCGACCCAACTCGGTGGGTATCATGCCGGAGGAGGGTCGCGGGACCGACCTTGCATGAAGTGGGCCTGTTGTGGGGGTCGGAGCGGGGCCTAACAAACCGGGGTAAGAATACGGATTGTATGGTCCGCCGGTACTTGGAATGGACTTGGCGCCGCGGCTCGAACCGGGGTGCCGCGGCTCAGTCTTGGCGCGCGCGGCGCTGTAGACGAACCGCCGAGGAGTCGCGGCCCGCTTGTTCTCGCGATCTCTGTTCTTGTTCTTGCTTTGCCGTTGGTTACGTGACCGTGACCCTTGCCACGACCACGACCTCTTCTACCGCCGCGGCCTTTTCCACCCTTGCCGCCGCGGCCCCGCCGCCGTTGGGGAGTTGTCTCGGTGGCGTCGATCTTGGGGTTGCGTGTCGATAGCTAACACCGCCGGGCGTGCTCATCCCGCTTAGCACGACGGGTTTCTTCGAGCAACAATTGTGAGCGAGCTTTGTTAAAACTCGGTAGCGGATCTGCTCGTTGAATAATGGTGGCCAAAGTATCATATTCGCCCTTAGTAAGGCCGAAATCATTTGTAGCACCATTTTATCGTCGGTGACGGCGTGCCGATGTTGGAGAGTTGATCCGCTAGAAGTTTAAGTCGCTTGCGGTACTCGGAGACATTGGAGAAGTTTTCAAGACGTGTTTTGTTGAATTGTTCTTCCAAATACATGGCACGAGTGTGCTTGTTGTCTGAAAAATTTCCTCCAAACGATTCCACAAGTCAAGGGCTGTGGAGTCAGATTTCATGATAGTAAGGAGCAAATCCTGAGAGATACTACCATATATCCATTGTTTGACGCCGGCGTCGAGACGATGCCAGATAGAATCATCAACCTCCGTTGGGCGCGGAATAGTGTCATAAATATGGTCAAGCACGTTATAGAGACATGCATGATTGCGAAAAAGTTCAACCCAGGGAGAATACTAGTTGTTTTCTTGATCAAGAATAATGGGAATATGGTTCTTGATGTTGGAAACAGTAAGGGCAGGATGAAACGGGGGTGATGACTTTGTGGTGGGATTTGTAGAGGTAGAGGCGTCAGAAAGTGTGGAAGAATCAGGGATAGCCATTTAGAGAAGAGAAGAAAGGAAGAACAAAACCCGAAAAACAAGAAGAAAATCCGGGAGGGCCGCAGCGTAGGAGAGGCAGCCGGCGGCTGTGGAAGAGAAAGGTTTTTAGGGTTTTGTTTATTTGGCTCTTGATACCATGTAAGATGATATTAATCTCCCTTGAGGAGTCTTTCATTAATATCAAGGTATATATAGAGTACAATATTCATCCCTTATACAATAGGAATCCTAAGCCTATACAAAAGAGGAATCCTAAGCCTATACAAAAGAGGAATCCTAGTCTTACCATAATTATATTTACACAATATATGAAAATATTCTAATTATGGGTAGGAAATATATTTACACGTTTACAGTTTACCCTGTGCGCACTCGAGAGAGTAGAGGCTGCGGGTTCCTTCGTCAACAAATATGAAACCGATTACCCAGACAAGGGGTTGCATTTAAGGTACTCTTAATAGCAGCTGGTTATAAATAGTCCTTTTCCTTCTTCTAAATCATTGTCTATTGTTTATGATCCTCAAAACTTATTCTGCACATGTACAAATATGCAAAAGGCAAAAAGGATGTGAATTCCGTAGGCAAAAATTGTCTTCTGAATTGTTTTATTATATCGAAGCTTTAATGATCTGCTGTGAGGCAACATTTTGCTGTTGATATCATTTTGAAGTATTGTCAAAAGGATATGTAAAAACCGAGGTGCATATAAGGTAAGAGAGGATTAGAGTTGAAGCAAAGAGTAAGCTAGAAAATTAGAAGAGCCGAAGGATTAGAGGAAGTAAATTGGAAACATTTTATGTTAAGTCCGTATTCTCTTCATTTTTGGTAAGACATTGGGGTGCTTCCCAGCCTTGTTGGAATTTTCTTGCGCTCCTTGTCTTCTATTTGTTGTCAAGTTCAACTAACCAAAGTGTTTCTTGGACTTCAGAACTATCATTTTGTATACCATTCTCAAATCTCATTGCTCATTGCTCATTGCTCCTAGAATTAGTAATAAAGGTTGCTTACTTTCCCTTTTACGCGATCATTTAGTCATTTTCCTGAAATTAATGGCACAAAGCAATAGATTGGCATGCTTTCTTTTCTGAATGTTTAATAACGTATTTCCTGTTGACATAGGTTAGCCATCACCCCATGATTCTAGCATGCCACTGCGAGGGTCGAGGTTGGAAATTTTGGGGAGATACGAATTTAAAAAGTAAATTTTGGGGTCGATCAATTCAACTTGACCCTGGTTGTGCCCTTACCTTGTAGTTCGATGATGGAGAAGTTTTTCAGTGGAGCAAGGTATGTGTATCATACTGAAAAGACAGCAACTCCTCTTGGCATGCTTGCTGAACTGTTTAACTGAATTATGTCAGGTTACAACTTCCATCTCCAACATCATTATAGGAAAACTCTATTGTGACCACTATGGTACGATGTATATCCGAGGGAATCGAGATTACTCCTGCAAGCTAAAATTTAAGTAGCAGTCTATTGTGGAAAGAAATCCTCACCAGGTGCAGCTTCTCCACCTTATCTGTTCTTGTGTTCTTCCCACTCCCTTTCTCCATTTCTTTTTTTCTTCCTTTATTCTGTTCATTTTATCTAACTTTAATACATAACCGTCTTCAGCTGTACTTAGTGATACACTGTGTGATGAAATAATACATAATTTCAAACTGAGCGTCCTCCTTTTCTTTCTAGACCATCTCAAATTAGTCTGGTTTTTTCAAAAAGGGTGGGTTCACTGTACCTTATATAATGCAAGAATTTATATGGCTCTTAACTTCCCTTCTCCTATTTGTTACAAATTAAAGGTTACCTAGACACCACACCGCAATTTTACTCATTAAGCACTAAATATTTCGTCTTCATTTTTATGGCAAGTCAAGCATGAACGATTATTTGTGATGAACAAAGAATTTAAGTTTTATCTCTGGCTCTTAGAGGACAAATTATTGCCTTGATTTGAAATGTAATATGCATGGATAGTCCATAGGTAACTTAGCTCGTTGGTCGCCCTTAAATGGATTATGTTATTCTAAAAGGATAGTTAAGGCTCCATGAATATCCATGTCTCATATCAATTTAAGTTTTACACCTCTGGCTCTTAGAGCACATAGCATGCTTTAAAATGTATTATGTGTGGGATACTCCTTATGGAAATTGAGCTCGTTGGTTACTGTCAAATGTATTACGTTATTCTAAAAGGATGGTTAAGGCTCCATGATTTATCTCATATCAAATTGTTTTTTTGCAGGTACATGGAGTCATACATGACAGGAGTGGAAAAAGTGTGGCAACAATTAGTGGAAAATGGGATGAGAGTTTGCATTACTCTATGGGGGATAGTCCGTCAGTAGATGTCGGACAAGATTCTGATTCGAAATCACATTTGCTTTGGAAACGAAGCAAACCGTCAAATTTCAAAACAAAGTACAACTTAACGTGTTTTGCAATCACCCTGAATGAGCTCTCTCCTGAGCTTAAGGTAAGGGGAATTTAATAGATAAGTTGTTTTTGTGTCCTGTTCATCCGCATCTTTCAAATGTATTCTCATATCAGCACTTTTGTCACGCATGGTTATAACTATGCTACCACTGTCTCTGCAAACAGCAAAAGTTGCCACCAACAGATTCAAGGCTTAGACCTGATCAATGGTTTCTTGAAAATGGAGAATATGAAATGGCTGATTCAGAAAAATTGCGGTTAGAACAGATTTGGTGTCATCTTCGACTTGCTAGGCTTTGGGTTTTGTCTGATATCTGTTGTAATTACCAGTTTAGTGTTTAATATACGGATTATCTTGATTTATAATAAGGTAACAAGGTAATTCACATGCTTAAGCCTGGTTTTATATACGAGGCAACCAAATGAATTCGAAGTTGCTCACTTAATATTCATGTACAAAATCAGTTGTTAGAACATGAAACTTGAAGGAACTTTATTAACTCTTGAACCCGGATGGTTCCTTTTTATGTTTGCTTCATCTAAGTGAGAAATTACCCAAAAATTAGTAGAGCAACTTGGTTTACACAACAGAATTAGTTCTGCATTGTCAATCAAGAGCGGTGGTATAAGGTACGAATTTTCATTATCTAGGGTAGTAATCCATGTTTGTATCTTCAAATCTTTAGGAAATTATTCTTTTTTTCTTTTTCTTGGAGCATTAACATTTGAACCAGCGATAAAATAGGGTATAGTGGAAGAAAAAGATCTATTTAGGTGATACCGATTGGTTGGGATTAAGTTTTAGTGATGCTAATACATTTACCTTAAATCCGATATTTGCTAAGAGTATTTTAATCTTGTTAGGGATTTATATGCCAGTAGCAAAAAGAATTTTTAGTGTTAGAGAGACTTTGTTCTTTTCTTTTTAAAATTTTATATTATATAATATTGGACTAGATGGGCCGATTCCAACTTGCTTGAGATTGAGGCATAGTAGTTATGGACAGTGATGATTCATATAGCCGATCCCAACTTGCTTGAGATTGAGGCATAGTAGTTGCTGTTGTTGTACTATTGAGATAGTAATCAAGATTTTGGATATGCAGGCATCAAAGATGCAAGAAAGAGGCTGGCAACCAAGGTTTGCAAAACAAAAAGATAGTGATACATATCAATATAAAGGAGGATATTGGGAAGCCAGACAAACTGGTAAATGGGATTCATGTCCACATATTTTTGGTGAAATATCTCAACAAATTTGACCCCCAATTTATTACTACTTTCATTGTTCTTTATCCTTATACTCATTGTTTTATACACGTCACATGAAAACTAAAACCATTATATTAGATAGGTTAGAGGATTGGTGGTGAAAGAGGAAGAAGTAAAAACAAACATATTTTCACTTCCTTTGTGTCCTACATCCCATTTGTAAAAGTTATTTTTGCTTTTTTCCTCCAAAGTGTTTTTGGTTTCACAAGTCCTCTAGACTGTATTATGGCTGCAAATCTTATTGAGAATTGTACTTGTAGATTTATTTTGTCCATTTTTTTAACTGGCAACATAGGTTTAATTCTGTATACAATGACTTCAAATTTAATATAAGGTATATTGTATTTAAGAAGAATGAAAAATACTTCATCATCTTGAATTTTTGGTCTTGTAACTGATTGTTTTATCTTTATGGAATAAAAGAGTATATAAATTTGTAAGACCTTTTGTTAATAGTCAACTTAAATGTTTGGTGTATGAATTTTGTATTAGAGGTGTCTCTTGATACTTAAAAAAACCTTTCTTGTGATGTTATTATGTAAGAGCAAAGTATTAAGAATATTATCAGTATCCCCTCCTTTATCCTCTTTGTGTTTTACATTGTAAAAATTTAGGATATTATCATGAATTTTCAAATTTCACCGTCTTCGAAATTTGAACTCGATAACAATAACTATTTTTCAAAGATTAAGTTGAGAAGTGATCAATGAAAGCTATAAGCTTGCCTTTCTAGGACTTTGGCATAGTTTATATAGTGATGATGCATATATAGATTTTGGTGGAGAGTAATTTCTTTTTTAATAGGTTTTATGCAGTGTTAATCTGGATTAATCCGACCGATATACTCTAGATATCAAATGTTAAACCCAACAATGAAGGTTACTTCCGGCCGCTCCGGAATTTCAAGCAATCACTTCCCCCAATTCGGGAATATTACTTTCGGTCGCGTATTTTATGATTGGAAATTTAAATCGTACATTTCATAATAAAAGGAAGGGCACCCTTTGTTCGGTGCCGACGAGGAGGACGTCTCGACCTCGTCTTATATTGGCATAAGATTATGTTTTCTTCATGCTCTGAGGCTTATAGATCGTGTCGTGTGTTCGGGGTGGATATTATCGGGTCCGGAAGGACGTGTTCATAACAACAACATTAGAGTGTAGGAAGCTTTCAAACAAACTTATTCTTATATATTGCGTACGGTATTCATACCCGAATACATGCATGTTTTCTGATAAAACTAAAAAGTACAAAAAATAGGCGATGGCCCTCAACCCTGGTAGCTAGGAGCAGATCGCTTCCTTTTGTGCTTACTTTTCCATGTTGAGTTCTTCTAAGTAATACGTTTTTCAGTTGTTGCCTCGGTAAAAACCTATTGGGGAAAATAGTGCAACACGTATTTCCAGATCTTCACTTCGATGTCTTTTGGGCCCGAAATTTGCGCAGATAGTTCCAGTCTTGATGTCAGCCCCAGTCCTGCGATCACAAAGGTTACCAAAAACATAAACAGGAAAAAAGAATGAGTTCATACCTCGAGATTCTCATGGTCGTATTGTGGGGGCAAAGTCAAACGCAAACTCTGGTAGGCTCGACGTTCGTATCGCTGGCCGGGGTTGATATGACAGATAATATTTGCTCATCTTGACTGACCATTTTGATAACCGGCTCGTAAGATTTTTCCCCTTCAAAAAGGCATGTAGCGGGGCATTGGTCACGACAGTCACTGGATAGCATTGGAAGTATGGTCGCAGCTTTCATGTGGCTGTGATGAGGGCCAGGGTCAACTTTTATGTGTTCGGATATCGTGACTCAGTCCCGGTTAGCGTCTTACTGGCATAGTAGATAGGGAGCTACTTTTCTTCTCCTTCTTGTATGAGGGCAATGCTAAACGACGCGACTTTGATCGGGTTTGGCCATTACATGAGGGCTAGCCAAGTATGCCTTGAGGTCCCGCAAGCTTTGATCGCACACTTGCGTCTATTGGAAACGATGGTATTTCTTTATGAGTTTGAAAATTTTATGACACCGATTTGTCGATCGCGATATGAACCTTCCCAAGGTCGCGACCTTCCTTGTCAATCTTTGCACCATTTTGACGTTATTCAGCGCATTCGGCATCTCCTGTATAGCCTTAAGTTTATCGAGATTCATCTTGATACCGTGGCTGGAGACAAGAAAACCCAGGAACTTCCAGACCTAACCTCGAAGGCGCATTTTTCTAGGTTTAACTTTATGTCATGACAACACAGAACGTCAAAGGTTTTGGCTAAGGAGGTCATATGGGTCTCAGCCTCGCGGGATTTGACTAGCATGTCATCAATATAGACTTCCATGGTATGGCCGATCTGCTTCTCGAATATTTCGTTTACCAACCATTGATAAGTGGTCCCTGCACTCTTAAGACCAAATGGCATTACATTGTAACAAAAGTTACCATGATTGGTTATAAAAGAAGTTTTTTCCTAATCTTCCGAGTGCAGGCTAATTTGATTGTATTTGGAGTATGAGTCCAGGAAAATGATGAGCTCATGTCCGACTATGGCGTCAATCGTCTGATCAATATGTGGCAACGGAAGTGAGTCCTTTAGACATGCCTCATTCAGATCCCTAAAGTCCAAGCACATTCTGAATTTGTTGAGCTTTTTAGGGACAACAACCATGTTAGCAAGCCACGCGGGGTCTTCAACCCTCCGTACTGACCCTATATTAAGTAAGCGCATCACTTCTTCCTTTATGAATTGGTACATGATCGCCTATATCGGCCGCTTCATTTTCCTTACTGGAGTATGATTAGGATCAGCGCTTAGCCGGTGAATAGCTATCCCCGGGGGGATCCCTATTATGTCAAGGTAAGACCAAGCAAAGTAATCTGAGTTAGCTGTTAAATAATATAAAAATGCACTCTTAAGACCGAGCGAGAGCTCCGAGCCTTGGTATACCTTTTTTTGGGATATTCTTCGAAAAGTGTTACACTCTTTAGCTCATCAATGGTCGAATCTTCCGGGATGGTTTGATTCCTGTACCCTTCTTCCGCAAGTTTCTCTTTCCTCTCTCCGGGCGTCTTGTTTGAGCTTGGCGACTGTGATTGTTATTGATATGCCTCTCATTTTTAGGGACCGTTACTGCCAGCGTATCTTCCAGTTGAGAACAACTATTGTCTCCCCTAATTTCCCCGATCCACCAAGGGGTGGGGAATTTGACCTTCTGGTGATAAGTTGAAGGAACCGCCTGCATTACATGCAACCTAGGCCTCCAAAGTATTATGTTATACATCATCTCCGGACACGACATCGAAGGTTGTGACTTGTTTCACGCTATCGACGTGAACTACCAATTCAATTTCCCCTTCTATCAGTTCGTTGGACATGTTAAATCCTGCCAGCACCTTTGTCACGGGGGTGATCAATTCATCCATCTGTATTTATTTCAGGACCCGCAACTGGATGATGTTCGTTGAACTCCCTGGATCGACCAAAATACGCTTAGTAAAAGATTTATTAATTTTCAAAGATATTACTAGGGCCTCATTGTGAGATGAAGTAAAAATTTCTGCAGTCATTGCTAGAAAACACGATGTCCTGACTCTCCATGGGATTTCGTTCGTGGCTCTTAGTTGTGAGAGAGATTTTGGACTTTCTCAACGATGTATATGTGATCTTGTTGATCACCTCTGTATCGAAGTTCATATTGATAGTATGAGTAGGCGGAGGCACTTGACTCGGTCTCTGACGTACTCTCTCAAGCGCCCTGCATGTTGCACGCAGCAGCTGTGCTACTTCGATCCTTAGGTTACCGTAATCTTCTGTGGTGTGATCGTGTGTGCTATGAAAATGGCACTGCAGCCCTGTGATTATTTTCTCCGGGTTGGTACGCACGTCATCCATGAACCTATCTTCTTTCATGGTTTTTATTACCGCCACTAGCATTAATTCTAAAATTATGATCAGATAGCTTCGAGGGGCCGGTTCTCTTTGATTTGGACCCTTTTGCTTGCCGGGGGCCTCGTTCTACGAGACTCTGATGGTTTCTGGCATTTCTCCGGTTCGTCTCCGCACTAGAGAATCTCCTGGCGCCATATGGTTCGAACCATCCACCATTCATTGCACCAGCATTGTACCCTTGACTCGGCCTTCTCGGGGGGTAGTTGCATGTGTACATCATCATTGCCACTCGCTGGTCTTCTTCAATTCGCATCTTGGTTGTGTATCTGAGATTTATTTCACTTCATGTTTTTGCCGGGAATTCCTTCAAGCTTTCCTTCAGCTTTCTAGAAGCGTTTGAACTTCCTGGGTTGCTGCCCAATCTTCTGAGATAAATGGTAATAGCATTTTTTCCCTCTTAAACTTGCCCAAGAAACCTCGTAGCAGCTCATCCCCTCGTTACTTTACTGTAATATGTCTTGCTTGTGTGTTTCTACTCCCTCCCGGGCCACTGCGTGAGCCTTGACAAAGATATCTACAATAGTAGAAAAGCAATCAATAGAATTTTTGGGTAAGTGAGTATACTAGGAGAGCGCTCCTTTTATAGCGTTTGGCTGAATTTTTTTAGCATAACAAATTCGATTTCGTGCTATTTCAGATCCTGCCCGGTGATAGCCGCTTCGGAAGTCACGATATGATCTTCCAGATCGGTGGTGCCATCATATTTTGATATGTCAGGCATCTTGAACTTTATTGGGATTGGGACGGGGGTTGCGCTTTCAGAATATGGCAAAACCCCATACCGCTTGTCCCTTGTGCCATTTATGATAGGCGGTGCCCTGGGTATTTGGCTCATCCATTCGTTCATTTCTTTTTCCACCCGACGCAATCCCTCTATAAATGTATCCAACCTATCCATCCCGCTCTCATCCTTCTTCTTGCTAGCTTCAGGGGTAACTGAGGTCTTCGTAACATTCTGATTCGACGCCAGAGTCCCAATTCTAGAATGAGTGCTATAGCTTCCACTGCCGCTTCCATATCCAGCATCATTTCATTTTGTGCTCCTAGCACAGCCGCGATTGTTTCCTTCGAGAGAGATCCTCATTTGTCAGCAGGTCGAGGCTTGCCGGTTTGTGATTTAGTCGAGCTCTTTCCCTCGGGTGTTTTCTTTCAAGCATCTTTCGCTTTTTTCTTGTTCGAAGTTTCCTTGCCGCGCTCTTTGCCAGATGGTTTTAGTGACGATTCACTTTCGCCGCTTCGTAGCCCCTATTCAGATTCCTCTTCTACCTTTGTTCGCAAAGTTTCCATATGACCCGCCAGATTTCGATGTGCAGCAGGTACGGTACCTTTTTGATCCCCGTGGCCCGTGAGCAATGCTATCTTCTCCTGATATATTCTAAGTGTAGCGCTTTTTGTTTAGGATTTTTTTAAGAAGATCAGCTACATATCGAAACAATTTCACAATTGTCTATCCCTACAGACGGCGCCAAACTATTTTCCGGTAAAAATGATTTTAATCATAAATACAGTTAGAGATTTGTATAAGTGTTTAAAGACAAGTATGTCGTATCCGATCAGAAATGGTTGATTAGATTACGGGTATGTGAGAACAATGTGCAAGTGCAATACGATAATAAGTAAGTAAAATGAATAAATAAGTTAAAATCTAAAAATGAGTTATGAATCAAGCAAGAGCCGAAGCTTAGAATGGTGTATTAGCTTGAGAGAGATCTTGGTTTCAAGTGTGAGCTTAGAGAGAATACAATGTGTTTTTCCTTCTCTTCTAAGTCCTGCATATATAGGACAAAACTTAGACTATTATGACCCCAGAAAGTTGTGACAACGTGAGCCTAATGACGTCATCGTGCCCACGCGCGCCGTAGAGGCTGATGTGATGGGAGTTGTTGGAAATGGAGGACAGTTGTGAAGATCCTTTAGGAATGTTGGGGTCTCCGGAACCACTAAACTTCTTGTATACGCTTAAGTCTCTGGATGCATTTCTACCCAATACACTCTGATCTAGGAAGGCTGATGTGATGGGAGTTATTGGGAGTGGAGGACAGATGTGAAGATCCTTTAAGAATATTGGGATTTTCAGAACCACTAAACTTCTTGTATACTCTTAACGTCTCTGGATGCATTTCTACCCAATACAATAATATATCATAAGGATTAAAATTAAAATTATCAATAACTAAAAGAACCAAATGTGCGATATAAGCCCGAGATAATTTCTCTTATTATTCAAAATAGACCATTTCCACTTTTGGCATTAGTGATTCGAACTATAGAAAGTGAAATCAAATGGAAAATGAAACAAAATCATTTTTTAGTGATATAGTAAGAAAAAGGTTCTCAAGTCTTCATAGGACTGTTGGTCAATTTTCAATATGTTAAAACAAATAAATGGAATGTCGGGAAAATTTGAGCACCAAATTTTGACCACTTCACTTCATACAATAAAACCAAACCTTTTCTTTTTCATTTTTTTTTATATCCATCTTTTCGGCGCTACCAAATTTTAACCACTTCACTTCATACAATAAAACCAAACTTTTTTTTTTTTTTTTTTTTTTATATTCAGTTTTCCGGCTTACGCTAGACTATTCCTGGAGATAGTAATTCCGGTCCCTCAGCACTACTACTAGTAAATTGTGAGACGTGCCTGAATGACCAGGGTTTGAGAACAAAACAACTGATATCACCTATATCACCTACGTCTTTTCTTACATACAGTTGATTCAGCATTGGGATGATAAAAGTCTTGGGCAATTTGATTTTTGTTTAATGCAAATTAGCTACTTTTAATCTTCTATATAGACCTAATCTAAGAGTCAACTAGGAAATATGTTCTCCCATTATAGCAGTTTGCAGAAATTTTCTCGAGTGAATTCAAATAAATGCTTTTTTATGTATATACACACAATAGGAACGGATCTAAAATCTCGATTGCGTGTTCACGTGAACCTAATAATTTTTAACCACGGTATAAATATGTTTATGTTAAATATACATAGGATATACACGATATACACGTGTATATCCTATGTATATTGGCTCTCGGGTTTGGCTACTTTGACCGTATATGGTCTATAGTGTAGATAATATTTTAGTCTCCTAGTTTAGGTAATGTTGTAGTGTAATTAGTATTGTACACTTACCATAATTGTATAGTTAGTATCAAAGTAGAATAAGGTTTTAGGAGTAGAATAGGAATAAGATTCTCCTATTATGGAAATATGTAAATTGTATATATACTCTTTCAAGTAATGAAAATAATCAAGGGATTATTTCTTTCATGGTATCAGAAGTCTAGGTTTTTATTCCTCTCTCCAAAATTTCCGTCGGCCTCCTCCCATTTCCGGCGATGTACCTCGATTTCCGAGCCCTATTTCTCAGATTTCGTGCCCGACGGTCTCTCCTCTCTTCTCAAAATTTTCTTCCCAATCCCTCAATCACTTATTGTTCTATCAGTATGTCTACATCACGGAACATGTTTCATCCTGCCCTTATAGTTTCTAACATCAAGAATAACATCCCTCTTGTTCTTGAAATAGAAAAAACGTCCAATATGCGACGTGGGCCGAACTGTTCAAAATTCATTCACGCTCGCATTAAGTCATCCATCACATAATCCCGCGGCTCCTGAGGATACGGAGGTCCCACGACGCGAGGATGATCCTAAGTTATGGACGACTCTTGATGCCACCGTCCTTTAATGGATATATTCCACAATTTCTACCGACCTTTTGCAAACGATTATTGAACCTGACGCTACGGCGCAAGCGACTTGGGATAGACTACGTGATATATTTCAAGATAATCAAAATTCTAGAGTTGTTACTCTTGAGCAGGATTTCTCCCACGTCAATATGGAAGATTTCCCTAACGTTTTGGCTTATTGCAAAAGATTGAAGGAAATGGCAGACTAACTCGGCAACGTTGGCGCGCCGGTTTGAATGATCGTTTGGTCCTCCAAATGGTTTCAGGCCTCTCCGAGGCCTATAGTGGTGTTGGCACCCTTCTTTGTCAAAGCAATCCTCTTCCGCAATTTTATCAAGCATGTTCTATGCTTACACTCAAAGAAGCGGGCATGGCTAAAAAGGCAGCTACCGGGGCTAGTCCCGTAGTCATGATGATCGAGTCCACTTTTCATCCTACCGATTCCAACAACTCCGGCCAAAACCACAACAACTGTGGCGGCAAAAAGGGACAAAATAAGAAAAATAATGGCAAAAATTGCGGCGGAAACCGGAACAATGGTGGTGGCAGCGGTGGCCCTCGAGGCGGTCATCAGCTGCAGTTTTGGGGCCTTATGCAGTGGCAGTGGGCCCCATAGTCTGGGCCAAACAGTAGCAGCCCAATGTTTTCACCTCAATGGCAGTGGGCTGGCCAGCCTCAGTCACGGCCCAACATGTAGTGGCCCAGTTTCAGTCAGCCTTTTGGGCCGACGCAGCAAGCAGGGGTGCTTGGGCCGAGGCCCCCGCAGGCCCATCACGCGGTGGCCCCCACTTCTACCGACATTGAAGCCGCAATGCACACGCTTGGTTTAAATCCTCCGAACTCAAATTAGAATATGGACATTGGTGCCACTACCCACATGACATCCGATTCAGGTACGCTCTCGTCTTATTCCAATTTGAACAACCCTCGTGGCATAATTATTGGTAATGGTAATTCTATTCCAATTCATGGTTATGGTCATAAAACTTTGTCTCCCTTCATCCACCCCTTATCTTGAAAAATACCCTCCATGCCCCCAAATTGATCAAAAACTTAGTGTATGTCCGTAAATTCTCCACTGACAATTCCGTTTCTATTGAATTTGATCCATTTGGTTTCTCTGTGAAGGATTTCAAGACAGGGAGTCCTGTCATGAGGTGTGATAGTAAGGGAGATCTTTATCCTATCACACCAAGTTTCGGTCTATCGAGTCAAGCCTTGACGTCAGCATTTGTAGCCCTTGCTCCTTCCTTGTCGCATGCTCATCTTGGTCATCCGGGGTAGTCTATTTTGTCTGCCTTAGTTAAAAATAATTTTATTTCATGTAAGGATACGCGTAGTACTCCGAATTGTCATTCTTGTTCTTTAGGAAAATTGTTAGGTTGCCGTTTGTAGACTCTACTTCTCATACTTTAAAGCCATTTGATATTATTCATAGCGACTTATGGACATCTCGTGTTCTTAGTTCTGTGGGTCATCGCTATTATATTCTCTTTTTGGATGATTATTCCAAATTTTTATGGACTTTTCCGATAGCGAAAAAATCTCAAGTTTTTTTCCATCTTCTTAAAATTTAGAGCTTTCATTCAAACCCAATTCGAACGAAAAATAAAAAATATTTAATGTAATAATGGCAGAGAATATGATAACGGGGTATTTTGGGAATTTTGTGCAACTAATGGGATCAATTTTCATTTTTCTTGCCCTCATACGTCTTCATAAAATGGGAAAGCCGAACGCAAAATTTGTACCATTAATAACATTGTCCGCACCTTATTGATTCATGCTTCCGTACCTCAGTCTTTTTGGCATCATGCTCTACAAATGGCTACATATCTTCTAAACATCCTTCCTTCCAAAGGTTTGACATACTCCTCCCCCCTTCATATTTTATATAATAAGATTCTTTCGTATTCACATCTTAGGGTATTTGGGTGCTTATGTTATTCGTTATTTCCGTCCGCCACAATTATCAAACTTCAGGCCCGGTCTACTTCATGTTTTTTTTGGGGTTTCCGTCTAATCATCGTGGTTACAAATGTTTTGATTTATCCTCTAATAAAATCATCATTAGCCACCATGTCATTTTTTATGAATCCCAGTTTCCGTTTTCTAAAGTTAGTAATCTCGTGCCCAGTTCGTATAATTTTTTGGAGGATGGTATATCCCCATATATGATTCACTATTTTTTGGACATCTCCCACATCCCAAATACTCCAGCGGGCCCACTGCCCGCTGGTCCCACTGGTCCGTCACCGCCCTCTCTGCCCAGTTTTGTCACTGGGCCAATTTCAGCGATTGGGCCAGTCCAGCCCAAACTCGAACTGGTCCGCCCTTCGCATCCGCCATCCGTTTTTTACGCTTCTCGAATTAGGCCAGCAGGCCCACTGCCTGCTGGTCCGTCCGTACTGAGTCCAGAAAATTCCCAAATTCCATCCAATTCTTCCCCGAGTCATAGACTAGTCACTCGTAGTCAACGGGGTATTTTTAAACCTAAAAGGCATTTTAATTTACATTCTAATGCTCTTAAATCACCCTTACCCCGTAATCATGTGTCTGCATTAAATGACCTGAATTGGAGAATTGCTATGACCGATGAATATAATGCTCTTATTGATAATAAGACGTGGGAGTTGTGCCCCATTCATATGGTATTAATATTATTAGGTCTATGTGGATTTTTTCTCATAATGAAAATTCGGACGGTTCGTTTGCACGGCATAAGGCTCGGCTTGTGGGTGATGGTAAGACTCAGCAGGTTGGTGTGGATTGTGGGGAGACGTTTAATCCAGTGGTCAAACCAGCTACCATTCACATTGTACTCAGCTTGGCTCTTTCGAAAGCATGGCCCATCCATCAGTTAGATGTAAAGAATGCTTTCTTATATGATGATCTCAAGGAAACAGTGTATATGCATCAGACTTTGGGGTTTAGGAACCCCAAGTATCCTCATCATGTATGTTTATTGAAGAAGTCCTTATATGGGCTTAAGCAATCTCCACGGGCCTGGTATAAGAGGTTTGCCGACTATGTTTCGACTATTGGGTTCACTCACACCAGGTCGGATAATTCTTTGTTCATATATCGTCGTGGTTCCTCCTTGGCTTATATATTATTATATGTGGATGATATTATCTTGATTGTCTCTTCCGATGCCTTACGCCAGTCTATCATGACAATGCTCAGTTTTGAGTTTGCTATGAAAGACTTGGGGACCTTGAATTATTTTTTGGGGATTGATGTCACTCGTCATACAGGTGGATTGTTCTTGTGCCAGAGGAAGTATGCAACCGAGATCATTGAGAAGACTGGATGTCATCCTGTAAGTCTACTTCCACTCCGGTTGATACTAAATCCAAATTGTTGTAATTAGTATTGTACACTTACATAATTGTATAGTTAGTATCTAAGTAGAATAAGGTTTTAGGAGTAGAATAGGAATAGGATTCCCCTATTATGAAAATATGTAAATTGTATATATACTCTTTCAAGTAATGAAAATAATCAAGGGATTATTTCTTTCAGTTTATTTACAAAATTTACTAAATATCTATAAATATTTTATTGTAATTCCACTAATGTAGTATTAACTTGATATTATCGTAGGAACCTATAAACTTCAAATTTGAATCCGCCTTTGCACCACAACCCCCCCCCCCCCCCCCTATAAATATAGATTATTTCGATCTACATATACATATTATAACTTTTTGGAATGAAGGGGTGGAAATACGATTTTCACCAAAAAGATTAATCATCAACTATATATATATATATATATATATATATATATATAAAAAGAAAAAAGAAATTTAACTTTACATATATAATGTTATTTTTTTAATAAACGATTCCACCTCTAACTGAATACCTTCAGTAAACGTGGCTCCATCACTAACCATGATAATAATAGAGAAAAGAGAACATATTCATCTAAGAGATTGCATATATAATACTTACTACTAAATATCTTATGAATTTAAGTTATATACTTCGTTAGTATAAAAATTGTAATGGTCTAAAGGATGTAACATTTTGACCTCAGCCCGAGCGAGTTGTATCTGTGGGCTATCCATTGTTTGAGTTAGGTATTTCGACAAAAAAATTTACAAATAACACCATACTTAAAAAGGTTGGATCATAATATTTTAAAAATAAGATAGATTATATGATATATATAACAGATAAATATGACTTGATAGTATATATATTTTTAACACTATCGTTGTATATAACTCTTTTAATATTGAGTTTCAACTAGTGATGTTTTGCTTACATTTACATGTTTATGACATGATTAGACTAAATTGAATATATGGCTTTGAGTGTGGATTATGAGATGCATCAGTGTAATGAACGACTAGCCATGATGAATTTTGTCATATTACTTTATATTTTGATAAGGACGATCATATAAACCCAATTATGTTTAAACTCCCAAATTTAAAAGGAAAAATAAATAAAAAGAAAGAAACATAATTATAAATTTCGTTTATTATGCCAACAAATTTTCCAAGATGTACTGTTTAATATTCCATTTCACAACATGTACTTGGGTCAAAAGGGTACACAGAACTATATTAATTACATTTTGTTAGATTCACATAATTTACGTGATCAACATTAGACTTGATTATTTGGAGCATAACATAAAAAAGATAATAAATAAACACACAAGCAAGAAAATCCAAGTCTTCTGAAAATCATATTTTGCCATTGATAAATTCCACATCCCTTTTGAGAAACTTCTTGCAAATTCTTTCCAAATACTTCCTATCTGGCTCAGCTTTATGTAGCTTAGATTTTGCATCTTCTGCAAATTCACTCTGTATATACAAAAACACAAAGAAAAAAATAAATCCAAATTGATGACAAAGGGAAAATTACATGAATTAATAACAAAATCATGAAATAAACTTGTAATTGTAAAACTATTAATATTCTTGTTAATAAATTTATAAGGGATAATCTCACTTTGGCCCCTCAATTATACTTGATTTTAGTCCTTGTTATATTTGGCTAAGCACATATAACATTCAATTAATTAATAAAATGTGTATTTGTGATCCCTTTGTAAAGCAAATATGTGATATCTAGACTATTTTTAGAATTATATTACCTTGAAATATGGAGTAACAATATACAACATTGAGATTACATATCGATAATTGAATATTTTAACACTTAATAAATCGTTAAATTTGTGGAGATTTTCAATTCCATTCAGAGCGATCAAAAGTGAATATATCAGTTAGTTGAACGTTAAATGTGCTTATTAACCAACCATCATAAGGACTAAAATCACAATATACTTATAGTGAGGGACTAAAAATGCTACTTTCAACAATTTATAATTACCTCAATGGAACCATTGGAAAGGAGACGATCAATGAGATTAGAGAGTATATCTTTGGTATATTCAGGGTGACCTTGAATGCCTAATATATGATCTCCCATTGTGAACATCTCGACATTTGTCTTTCCTGAAACTGCTACTATTTCTGCTCCCTTTGGCACTTCCCATACCTGTCCAATGTCACAATTAGTTTAACTGTTATTATTTAGTTGTGACACTTCTTTAAAAGTAATTTAGCTTATATACATTCACAGTAGTATCGTCTATAAGAGAAAGTTTGCTTTAATTAGGAGTGGTCTTTCATCTTCATTGAGGAAATACAAAATAAGTTATCTTGAAAGAGGAAATAGGGATTTTCCTCGGCCCAAAAGAGATAGATAAGTAGTTTAAATAGAAGGAAAACTTTTGCACTATCATGATATTTTAACCAAAGGCGGAACAAGGATTTGAACATGATAGCCAAAGGTTTCAGACTTTAAAGTTCTTAATAAAAATTGAACTTATTGTACCTTTGGAATTACAGGTTTGGAATATAATAGTTGTTAAACTTTTAGTGTTTTTCAAATATATGAATGTTTCGTGTAAAAAATAATTGGTTCGATTGAAATCGTAGCTAAAGCTACATCGATCAACCACTGATTTTAACATGTTATGCCATATGTAACCTGCATTATTTTTCATGTTACTAATCTTAATATTTATGGACAGCTCGATGTAATTAGCTTTAGGTGATCTGATTGTATATGAATTGTTTTATGGTGTATTGAAAGTTAAAACTATTCTAGCAAGTCAATGCATGGAAAAACGTGATGATATCATAGTTATTGGAATTTATTTTAGAAGTGATTCAAAATTCAATCACACCATTGAAAAGACATAATATATTATAAAAAGATGTCACCCATTTTTTAAAGGATGCACCTATTTTTATGAAAATATGTCATTCATTCTCAAGAGGTACATCCATTCATGAAAAGGTATATTTCACTTTCTATAAATACATATCCCTTTGCAGAAATTTAGTGTACAGTAGATCTAGATTCTTAGGTTTTTTATCATTTCATTCTCTTCAAGAGTCAGTTTTATTTTTTATTCTGAATTCCTACCAAACCAGTCGAGACATTAAAAGGGTTCTTCGAAACTTTTATTTGAGTGAACATTAGAAGATTCTTGAGCGGTTCATTGTATCTTGGGAGTAGAACGTCACTTTGCTATTTGCAACGAGGTAGCGACGAAACTCTAAATACATCGCTATTTATAACGTGCCTTGAATCGAATTTTCCAATTTCAACTATGTCTTATCTTTATTGTTATTACTATATATATATATATATATATATATATATATATAAATGTAATCATCTCCAATATATTTCCAACAATAGTTACATAGTGATGGACTCGTGACTATGTACTTTGTGCTCCACACAGTAGGCAAGAATTTCTAAGTATATAAATATGATTTCATAATAGAAAAATATAATATAGATATATTACCTCATCTTGGTGACATTCAATGATTGAAAGTGCTTGTGGAATTTCATCCAGATCACTAAGGAAGCTATGTGTAGAGAAGTCTTTCACAATGCTCAATTTCCTTAGTCCAATATCCCAACCATTGTTAGCCTTGCCAACTTTTCCTCCCAAAGCTCTACACAAAACCTATATATGGATATAAAGATTGAGTAATTATGTTAGATATATACAAAATTCTATTTTTATTTGGAAAAAGAATCAACCACATATCAAAGCAAAAGTCTTCCTTTTAGAGTAAAGTGCATGCAAGTACTAAAGCATATGCAATGTTGTCCTTTGCACTTTGGTATTTGTACTTTACCCAACTTGTTGGATAATTTTATTTATTCTTAGAAAATATCTTTCATATATAAATGAAGTTTTGGAGCAACGTAAAGTTATCTCGGTATGATTTATAGTTCATGTGTTCGAACTGTAGTCAGTGACTATCTTGCATTTGGTAGACTGACTAAATTACACCCAAATTTTAATCTGTTTGTAGCAAATTATCTATTTTATTTTTCATATTATTACTCCCACTTATTACATATGGTTACATGCAGTTATCTTTTCTAACAATATAAAACATTTTTTTAACACTACATGAAATTGTTAATTTCCGATGGACGTTCTGTCGGAATTTGGCTCATCTGTAAGGAATTTTCGTCAGAAATTTCACCAACAACCCAAATTCTGATGAATTTCATAGAAAAAAATTAGTAATTTTCTGATAGTGTGAGCTTTCAGTGTATAATGGTTACACTATTTTGACATACCTGGTGGCCAAAGCAAATGCCAAGAACTTTCTTTTGCATCAAATACAAAGTTTGCAAAAGTAAACAAAGCTTGAGAATCCAATGCTCATTTCCATAGGCATCAAAAGGGCTACCACTAACTACAAATCCTTCATAGTTAATAAGTTCATCCATGTCTGGAAATTCACCATCAACCACTCTAAACAAATCCCATTTCTCTCCTATATCTTCACCAAAAGCTTCAACAAACACATTGAAATATCCTCCATATACTTTCTTCACATATTCTGAATCCTTTGCAGCTAAGAACAAAGCATATCTCTTGATTTTCTCACCTTCAATCTTCATTTTCTTGTGGAGTTTTTTAAGTATAGAAGAATAAATTAAAGGTGAAGAACTAATTATCACTATGTGAGTGTGAAATGTGTGTTTGTGTGAAAAAGAGAGAACAATGGAAGATCTTGAAGCTTATGTTTGGAATCAAGGATTTTTTTTTTGTTGGTTTATGTTTGAGAGGGATTAAATAAATGGTGTATTTATAGAAGCAAAAGAAAAAAGAGGGTTTTCAATAAGGAAAAAAATAAAAAAGAGAAGAATTTATCACTGTGTGTGAGTGTGTTGTGAAAAAATGAGAGTGTGTTGTGAAGCTTATGTTTGGAATCAAGGAAATTCTATTTGTTGGTTTATGTTTGAGAGATAGTAGATAGATGAAGTATTTATAGATTCAAAATAAAGAATAAAAAATTAAATGAGGATTCCTTGTTTTTAGTCATATGAAATATATCCACGCGTTTTGATATCGTTATTTGAATAAGTAATTTTTTCTCAATATTCAAGTGCTAGAGGATTAATAATTAACAAATAGAAGTAGAAATTCTTGAAAGACATACGAAGTTGACCGGGTAAAGACACATTCAATATTTAAGTTCTATAGGTTTAATTATTAAGGCTATTAGCAATGGATCTATCATACAGTCAAATATATCTTTAACGAAGTCGTTTGCTCGAATATTGTTTTTACTGTTATAGGAAAACATTATTAAATAGAGCATATAATATACATCAGTTCCAAAAAATGTGTCTAATATAGTGAAAGAAATAATTTCTTCATTATTTTTATTACTAAAATCTTATTCTAATTGGACACTAACTATACAAATATGATAATACAATTATGGTAAGTGTACAATAATAATTACAATCAAACACTACCTAAATTATGCCAATAAACCGTGATATACACGGTAAGTATACACCGTGTATATCACGGCCCAACAGTCCAATTTCTGAAGGCAGCCCGTGATATACACGGCGTATATTCCGTGTATATCACGATTTGAGAATAAGGTGGGATTCCTGGATCTAGATTATATTTAACACACACCCGCAGTCATAGCGGGCGGTCTTCGTACGCTAAGACTGTCCCTAAAATCTTCAAAAAGGACCTAGGGAAGACCCTTTGTAAAGATGTCTGCAATTTGATACCTGGAAGGGACATGGTAGAAGCGTACTTGTCCACAAGCTACCTTTTCGCGAACAAAGTGAATGTTCATCTCGGCTTGTTTAGTGCGCTGGTGCTGAACCGGATTACTAGAAAGGTAGATAACACTAGCATTATCACAATAAACCAAGGAAGCTTTCTGAATAGGACAATGAAGCTTCAAAAGAAGATTACGTAACCAACAGGATTCAAAGACCACATTGGCTACCCCTCGATACTCGGCCTCTGCACTAGAGCGGGACAATGTCGACTGACGCTTTGCAAACCAGGAGACCAAGTTATTATCAAGAAACATGCAATAGCCGGACATGGAACGTCTGGTATCCGTACAACCACCCCAATCAGCATATGTATACGAGACAAGTGTAGATGTCAAAGACGGATATAGATGTAGGCCATAGTCAAGTGTTCCCTAGATGTATCGAATAATACGTTTGAGCGCATTCATGTGTTCAACCCTGGGATCATGCATAAATAAGCATACATGGTGTACGACATACGTAATATCTGGTCTCGTGAAAGTAAGATACTGAAGAGCCCCTACAAGACTGCGATAGCAGGTCGGATCCTCGTAAGGTGAGCCAGCCGCAACACCCAACTTGGGCTTAGTATCGACGGGAGTGGAAGTAGACTTGCATGAGAAAATGCCAGCACGCTCAATAATCTCAGTTGCATACTTGCGTTGAGATAAGAATAACCCACCTGCATGACGAGAAACGGCAATCCCCAAAAAGTAACTCAAGGGCCCCAAGTCTTTCATAGCAAACTCATAACTGAGCATTGTCATGATAGACTGGCGTAATGCATCAGAAGAGGCATTCAAGATAATATCATCCACATATAATAGTATATAAGCCAGGGAAGAACCACGACGATATATGAACAGTAAATTATCAGACCTGCTGTGGGAAAACCCAATAGTTAAAACATAGTCGGCAAACCTCTTATACCACGCCTGTGGGGATTGCTTAAGCCCATACAAGGACTTATTCAATAAACAGACATGATGAGGATATTTTGGATCCCTAAACCCCAAGGGTTGATGCATATACATTGTCTCCTTAAGATCACCATGTATAAAGCATTCTTCACATCTAACTGATGAATGGGTCATGCTTTCGAAAGATCCAAGCTGAGCACAGTTCGAATGGTAGCCGGCTTGACCACCGGACTAAAAGTCTCACCACAATCCACACCAAACTGTTGAGTCTTACCATCACCTACAAGACGAGTCTTATGCCTCGCAAAAGAACCGTTAGAATTATTTTTATGAGCAAAAATCCACATAGACCGAATAATATTAACACCAGATGGATGTGGCACCAACTCCCACGTCTTATTATAAATAAGAGCAGTATATTCATCGGTCATAGCCAATTTCCAATTCGGGTCATTTAAGGCGGACACGGGGTTATGGGGTAGAGGGGATTTAAGAACATTAGAATTTAAATTAAAATGTCTTTTTAGTTTAAAAATACCCCGTTGACTACGAGTGACCGGTCTGTGACTCGGGGGAGAATTAGGTGAATTTTGGGAAATTTTGGGATATGTGACGGATTGGCCTCAAAAAAAGCAGAGAAATGTTGAAGTGACGTCCAAGCCCGTGGTCGTAATGTCGCCTCCACAGGTTGGAAGGATTTCTTTCTGCCATTTGTCTTTCCCTTCTCTCTCTTCTCTTAGCAAAGGTAGGTTCAAGTCAAACTTTTGGCTTGTGGGCTCAGGGACGGCGGCGGGCGGTGGGCTGCGCCCAACTCGGAATCGGAAACGAGAGACGACGCGGGGGACTGGACCAGTTTCGGTATTGGGCTGGGCAACTGGCCCAATAACCGAAACTGGGGTGGAAACTGGCCCAGTGATTTCACTGGAAACAGTGAGTATCGACGTTGCAGTGGGACCAGCGGGCAGTGGGCCTGTTGGCGGAGTTTGGGTGCGGGACACATCTGAAAATGATGGGTAATATACGGAGAGACAGTGTCGTCTAAAAAATTATACGAACTAGGCACGGGAATACTCACGTTGGCAAAGGGAAATTGGGTTTCATAAAAAATAACATGGCGACTAATGATGATTTTATTAGAGGATAAATCAAAACATTTGTAACCACGATGATTAGATGGATAACCCAAAAATACACAAGGAGTATAACGGGCCTGAAGTTTGTTAATTGTGGTGGATGGAAAAAATGGATAACATAAGCACTCGAAGACCCTAAGATATGAATACGAATGAGTCTTATTATATAAGATTTGAAGGGGGGACGAATATGCCAAATCTTTGGTAGGATGAATATTAAGAAGATATGTAGCCATTTGTAGAGCATGATGTCAAAAAGAAGGGGGTGCGGAAGAATGGACCAATAAAGTTCGGACAATATTATTAATGGTACGAATTTTGCGTTCGACTTTTCCATTTTGTGAGGACGTACGAGGACAAGAGAAACAAAAATTAATACCATTTTTACCACAAAAATCCTAAAACAACTCATTATCATATTCTTTCCATTATCACATTGAATATTCTTAATTTCCCATTCGAATTGGGTACGGATGAAAGCTCTAAATTTTAAAAAGTGGAAAATGTGAGATTTTTTCACTAACTGAAAAGTCCATAAAAATTAGAATAATCATCCAAAAAAAGAATATAATATCGATGGCCCAAAGAACTGATTACGGGAGATGTCCATAAATCGATATGAATAATATCAAATGGCATTAAAGTATGAGAATGAGAGTCTACAAATGGCAATCTAACAATTTTTCCTAAAGAACAAGATTGACAAATCGGAGTACTAAACGTACCCTTACAAGAAATAAAATTATTTTTATAAGAAAGATAAAATCGATGACCCCGGATGACCTAGACGAGCATGCCACAAGGAAGGAGCAAGGGCTGCAAACGTAGATAGCAAGGCTGGACTCGAGAGACCGAGGTGGGCGTGATAGGATAAAGATCTCCCCAACTATCACATCTCATGAGAGGAATCCCTGTCTTGAAATCCTTCACAGAAAACTCAAAAGGATAAAAAAACAGAAATGTAATTATCAGTTGTGAATTTATGGACATACACCAAATTTTTAATCAATTTAGAAGCATGAAGGGTATTTCTCAAGATAAGAGGTGGATGGAGGGGGGGGGGGGACAACGTTTTATGACCATATCCACGAATTGAAATTGAATTACCATTACCCAAAATTATGCCACGGTTGTTGCTCAAATTGGAATAAGACGAGAGAGTACATGGGTCCGACGTTATGTGAGTAGTGGCTCCGGTGTCCATGTACCAATTTGGGTCCCAGGGATTTATTCCAAGTGTGTGCATTGTGGCTTCAATGTCGGTAGGTGTGACTGTATGATGGGCCTACGGAGGCCGAGGCCCAAGCACACTGGCCTATTACCCTGATCGAGAAAACTGCCTTCCTGCCGTGACTAGACCCGAGAAGCTGGGCCTGGGCTGATGGGAAAACTGGGCCCAGTTTCCCCGGCCTAGAAAATAGCCACTGTATGGCGTGACTGGACTAGCCCAGTTTCATGGCATAGGGGCCCACTGTTGGGCCTAATTTTGCTGATGCTCCCACTGCCCCGAGGGCCACCACCGCCTCACCACTATTCCGGCTGCCACCATTGTTGCCGCCTTGATTCTTGCCATTATTTTTTTTATTCTGACCCTTTTTACCGCCACTATTGTTGCGGTTTTGGCCAGAATTGTTGGAGACGGATGGAGAAAAATTAGACTCGGTCATCATTACAATAGGCGGGGCCCCAGTGGCCGTTTTCTTAGCCAATCCGGCTTCTTCGAGCGTGAGCATGGAATATGCCTGATAAAACTGCGGAAGAGGACTGCTCTGACGTAGAAGCGTACCGACTCCACTATAGGCCTCAAATAGGTCTGCGACCATCTGGATGTAAGACGATCATTCGTAACGGGCGCACCAACGTTGCGGAGTTGGTCCGCCAATTCCTTCGGCCTTTTGCAATATGATGAGACGTTAGATGATTAGGCCGAAGTGGTTGGTGAAGTTTATTTAAGGATATTCTATCCAATTATCAGCCCCAATGCGAAAATGAGTAAATGATTGGTGTCGGAATTTCTCACTAATCGGTGTACCCGAAGACCAGGAAGAATAAATAAGCAAAGGGAGTCCAGGATTACGTCCCGGATCATTAGATAGGAATCCAAAGATGAAGAGAGAAACAAAAAATATCACTATTGTGTAAACGAAGAGTTTGAGAGGAAGCATTACAGAATCTCCAAGATGATATTTTTGAAAAAAAGTTTCACTCTTTCATATACTAGGGGATTTCACTTGAAAACTTTCATATTTACGTTGGAGAATTCCTGCTCAAGGTAACAACACGAGAATTTTGATTGTCTTGAAATATATCACGCACTCTATTCCAAGTCTTCATCGTCGTAGCATCTGGTTCGATAATCATTTGCAACAGGTCAATAGAAATAGTGGAATAAATCCACTAAAGAACAGTAGCATCAAGGGTCGTCCATAATTTAGGATCATCCTCGGGTTTAGGTACCTCCGTATCAGCAGGAGCCGTGAGGATAATGTGATGGAGGACTTGATGCGAGCATGCATGAACTTTGAATAGTTCGGTGCACGTCGCGTATTGTACGTTTTCTATTTCAAGAACGATATGGATGTGGTTTTTGATGTTAGAAACAGTAAGGGCAGGGTGAAACGTGTTCTTGGCCATAATCGCAATGCAAGACGTGATAGAGGGATTTGGAAGAGAAAGAAATACCATTGGGCACGAAAACTGAGGATAGGCTCTCAATCCGAGAATGATTGTCGACGGAAAAAGTTGGGAAAACGTTGTGAGAAAAAGAACCTAGACTTCTGATACCATGAAATAAATAATCACTTGATTATTTTCAATAATTGAAAGAGTATATATACAATTTACATATTTCCATAATAGAAAAATCTTATTCCTATTCTACTCCTAAAACCTTATTCTAATTGGACACTAACTATACAAATATGGTAATACAATTATGGTAAGTGTACAATAATAATTACAACAAAACACTACCTAAATTATGCCAATAAACTGTGATATACACGGTAAGTATACACAGTGTATATCACGACCAACAATCCAATTTCTGAAGGCATCCCGTGATATACACGGCGTATATTCCGTGTATATCACGGGTATATTTAACATATAGTAAACTGTATTTATAGAGAGTGATTTTTATAGAAATGTCTGTACATTTAAAATTATGGCTCAAAACCTATTATTTATTATAATTTAAGTAAATTTTTATACATAATTTTATATTTTGCATATAAAGTATTGGACTCAAGTAAATCCGATTTGCAACGCTACGTGTTAAAGATCACTCGTAAGCATGGTTACGCCCACCACTTAATTGTTTTTTCTTGCAAGGAACTTTAGAAGAACTAATTAAATAAATGATGAAGAAAGTCATTAGATTTTTCCCTCAAGTTTCTTGCTAATTTATTTTTGGATCTATTTGATTAATTTTGTTTAATAATCATACACCTTAATTCCCTCGTTACACTTGGTCATGTTGATTTCTTCTTAAATAATTCATTAGAGGGAGAGATATGACGAAAGAAGTTCGACATTGCATGCTTAGTTTTTCCCGATTTTTTTATTAATTTATTAAGGACATGATATAACTAAAAAAACCTATATCCTCATTTACAATTCAATATGT
The DNA here is from genome assembly GCA_034509755.1 of Anisodus tanguticus. NCBI lineage: Eukaryota > Viridiplantae > Streptophyta > Magnoliopsida > Solanales > Solanaceae > Anisodus > Anisodus tanguticus. Next base: position 25,757,556 of record CM067541.1, on the reverse strand, counting down.
GAACATCGTTTTTCAAGAAGTTACTTGTACCAACAAGAATATGTAGAAAAACAATTTGATTAGTGAGATATATAACGAAAGAAGTTTGATTAATATATATTATATTGTTGTTACACTAACGTTAGATTTTGATAAATATAAGTGTAACTTTGGTTCACTTAATTTAAAAGACATGTTATTTACTAGTTGTTAAAAATACACAATATACACACAACATACATGTGTATATTGTGTATATTTGTCTCGGCTTTGCTCTCCAAAATACTCTCGGATTTGGCTGAATTCTACCATGTAATTTATGGTAAATATTTAGTATCCTAGTTTAGGTAATGTTGTAATATAATTAGTATTGTACACTTACCATAATTATTGTATTACCATAAATGTATAGTTAGTATCCAAGTAGAATAAAGTTTTAGGAATAGAATAAGAATATGATTCTCCTATTATGAAAATATGTAACTTGTATATATAGTCTTTCAATTAATGAAAATAATCAAGGGGATTATTTCTTTCATGGTATCAAGAGACTGGGTCTTGCTTCCGCCCTTGCTCTCGGTTTTTGTGCCATTTCTCGGCCACAACCGGCTCCATTTTCCGTCCCCCTTCACCGGAATTCTTGATATTATTTACCTTCACTCTTCCCAAATTTTCCCTCCTCTCTCTTTGTTCTTTCGTTATGTCTAAGAATAATTTTCATCCTGCCCTCATGGTTTCTAACATCAAGAACAACATCCCAATTGTTCTTGAGATGGAAAACGTCCAATATGCGACGTGGGCGGAATTATTTAAAATTCACGCTATCTCCCATCAAGTCATCCATCACATAATTCCTCCCGCTGCACCTATTCCCGCGGAGGATCCTCAGTTATGGATTACTCTTGATGCTACCGTTCTCCAGTGAATTTATTCCACTATTTCGGTTGACCTCTTATAGACGATCATTGAGTCGGACACTACGGCTATGGCTACCTAGAATAGATTGTGTGACATATTCCAAGATAACCAACATTCACGTATTGTCACACTCGAGTAGGAATTTTCTCAAGTTCGCATGGAAGAATTTTCAAACGTGTCTGCATATTGTAAGAAACTCAAAGAGTTGGCAGACCAACTCCATAACGTTGGCGCACCTTTGACAAATAATCATTTGGTTCTACAATTGGTTGTCGGCCTTTCTAAGGCCTATAATGGCGTTGGAACTCTCATTCATCAAAGCAATCCACTTCTAGCTTTTTATCAAGCCCGCTCCATGCTTACTTTGGAAGAAGCCGGTTTGGCTAAGAAGGCGACTACCGGAGCAAGCCCTGTAGTCATGATGACATCCTCAACAAATTCTTTGGGTTTTGTTGATAATTCGGGCCAAAACTGTGCTCATGGTGGCGGCAAAAATAATCGTAAGAATAATGGCAAAAATCGCGGGGGCAAACGCGGCGGTTCCGGTGGTGGTTTCGGTGGACAACAATCCGATAGTGGGCTCCGTCTGGTCAATAGTAGGCCACCTCCCTACTGGTCCCAGCCGTGGGGCCCATGGCAATGGGGCTGGGGCAGTGGGCCATGGCCCAACAACCCCTATTTTCCAAGGCCTTCCAACGGACAGTGGGCTGGACAGCCCCAGTTTAGGCCCAACAATCAGGCTTCTTCCTCTCGGTTCAGCACTGGGAAGGGGCAGCAGGGTGGACTGCTTGGGCCTCGGCCCACACAAGCATTCTCGGTGGTGGGCCACACACCGATAGTGAGACCGCAATGCACACGCTTGGGTTGACGCAACCGGATCTAAATTGGTACATGGACACCGACGCGACGACACACATGACTTCCAATCAAGGTACTCTCTCGTCTTATTCCAATTTGAGCAACCTCGAGGTATAATTATCGGTAATGGTAACTCTACTCCAATTCAGGGTTATGGTCATAAAACTTTGTCTCCCCCCAATCCACCCCTTATCTTGAAAAATACTTTACATGCCCCCAAATTGATTAAAAACTTAGTGTATGTCCGAAAATTCACCACTGATGTATCTGTTGAATTTGATCCTTTTGGTTTCTCTGTGAAGGATTTCAAGACGGGGAGTCCTCTCACGAGGTGTGATAGTAGAGGAGATCTTTATCCTATCTCACCCGATTTCACTCCATCGAGTCCAGCATTGCCGTCAGCGTTTGCAACCCTTGCTCCTTCCTTGTGGCATGCTCGGCTTGGTCATCCAGGATCTTTTATTTTGTCGTCATTACATAAAAATAATTTTATTTCATGTAAAGGTACGAATAGTAGTCCAAATTGTCAATCTTGTTCTTTAGGAAAAATTATTAGGTTGCCCTTTGTAGACTCAAATTCTCATACTTTAATGTCATTTGATATTATTCATAGCGACTTATGGACGTCTCCTGTTCTTAGTTCTTTGGGTCATCGGTATTATGTTCTCTTTTTGGATGATTATTCTAAGTTTTTATGGACGTTTTCGATTGCGAATAAATCTCAAGTTTTTTCCGTCTTCTTAAAATTTAGAGGAACGAGAAATAAAAAATATTCAGTATGATAATGACAAAGAATATGAAAATGGGGTGTTTCGGGAATTCTGTGCTAATAATGGGATCAATTTTCATGTTTCTTGTCCTCATACGTCTTCATAAAATGGGAAAGTCGAACGCAAAATTCGTTCCATAAATAACATTGTCCGCACTCTCTTAATTCATGCTTCCGTACCCCCATATTTTTGGCATCATACTCTTCAAATGGCTACATATCTCCTTAACATAATTCCTTCCAAAGGTCTCACATATTCTTCCCCCCTTCACATTTTATATAATAAGACTCCTTCTTATTCTCATTTTTGGGTTTTTGGGTGCTTGTGTTATCCGTTATTCCCGTCCACCACAATTAACAAACTTCACGCCTGGTCTACTTCGTGTGTGTTTTTGGGTTTTTCGTCTAATCATCGTGGTTACAAATGCTTTGATTTATCCTCCAATTAAATCATCATTAATCGCTATGTAATTTTTGATGAAACCCAATTTCCATTTGCTAAAGTTAATACTCCCGAGCCTAGTTCGCATAATTTTTTAGATGATGGTATATCCCCGTATATTACTCACCATTTTTCGGACATGTCCCACACCCAAAATTCACCAGCGGACCCACTGTCCGCTGGCCCCACTGGTTCGTCGCACACTACGGTCACTTGATCAGTTCCAGTGATTGGGCCAGTCCAGCCCAATTCTGGAACTGGTCTAGTTCCAACGCCAGATTATCGTCTTGGGCCGCAGCCCACCGCCCGCCGCGCTATCCGAGCCCGAAAAATTCCCAAAATCTGCCCACTTCTTCCTCAAGTCATAGAGCGGTCACTCGTAGTCAGTGAGATATTTTTAAACCAAAGAGACATTTTAATTTAAATTCTAATGTTCTCAAATCACCCTTACCCCGTACTCCTGTGTCTGCGTTAATGACCCAAATTGGAAAATTGCTATGACCGATGAATATAATGCTCTTATTGATAATAAGATGTGGGAGTTGGTGCCCCGTCCTTTTGGTATTAATATTATTAGGTCTATGTGGATTTTTTCTCACAAGGAAAATTCAGATAGTTCATTTGCACGACATAAGGCGCGACTTGTGGGTGATGGTAAGACTCAGCAGGTTGGTGTGGATTATGGTGAGACATAGTCTGGTAGTCAATCCGGCTACCATTCGCACTGTACTCAACTTGGCTCTTTCGAAAGCATGAAATATTCATCAGTTAGATGTAAAGAATGCTTTCCTATATGGTGATCTCAAGGAAACAGTTTATATGCTTCAGCCGTTGGGATTCAGGGATCCCAAAACATCCACATCATGTCTGTTTGTTGAAGAAGTCCTTATATGGGCTTAAGCAGTCTCCACAGGCCTAGTATACAAGGTTTGCTGACTATGTTTCGACTATTGGGTTCACTCACAGCAGGTCAGATAATTCCTTGTTCATCTACCGTCGTGGTTCGTCCTTGGCCTACATTCTGTTGTATGTGGATGATATCATTTTGACTGCCTCTTCTGATGCCTTACGCCAGTCTATCATGACCATGCTCAGCTCTGAGTTTGCTATGAAAGACTTAGGGCCCTTGAGTTACTTTTTGGGGATTGTCTTCACTCGTCATTCCGATGGATTATTCTTGTCTCAATGGAAGTATGCAGCTGAGATCATCGAGAGGGCTGGGATGTCATCCTGTAAGTCCACTTCCACTCTAATTTATACAAAGCCCAAGCTTAGTGTCGCGGCCGGCGTACCCTACGAGGATCTGACCAGCTATCGCATTCTTGTAGGGGCCCTTCAGTATCTTACCTTTACACGACCAGCTATTACGTATGTTGTCCAGCAGGTGTGTTTGTTCATGCATGATCCCAGAGTTGAGCACATGAATGCACTCAAACGCATCATTCGGTATATTCAGGGTACCCTTGACTATGGGTTGCATTTATATCCTTCCTCGACGTCCACACTTGTCTCGTATACGGATGATGATTGGGGTGGTTATCCCGACACCAGACGGTCTACGTCGGGCTATTGTATGTTTTTTGGCAACAACTTATTCTCCTGGTCAGCAAAGCATCAGTCGACTCTATCCCATTCAAGTGCCGAGGCTGAAAATGGAGGAGTGGCTAATGTGGTCTCAGAATCATGTTGGTTACGTAATTTACTTTTGGAGCTTCATTGTCTCATTCAGAAGGCAACCTTGGTTTATTGCGATAATATTAGTGTCATCTACCTTTCTAGTAATCCGGTTCAGCACCAACGCACTAAGCATATCGAGATGGACATTCACTTTGTCCGTGAAAAGGTTGCTCGGGGTCAGGTACGCGTCTATCATGTCCCGTCAAGATATCAAATTGCAGACATCTTTACAAAGAGTCTTCCCTCGGTCCTTTTTGAAGATTTTAGGGACAGTCTCAGCGTTCGAAGACCGCCCGCTATGACTGCGGGGTGTGTTAAATATACACACAATATACATGTGTATATTGTGTATATTGGTCTCGGCTTTGCTCTCCAAAATACTCTCGGGTTTGGCTGAATTGTACCATGTAATTTATGATAAATATTTAGTATCCTAGTTTAGGTAATGTTGTAATATAATTAGTATTGTACACTTACCATAATTATTGTATTACCATAAATGTATAGTTAGTATCCAAGTAGAATAAGGTTTTAGGAATAGAATAGATAGGATTCTTCTATTATGGAAATATGTAACTTGTATATATAGTCTTTCAATTAATGAAAATAATCAAGGGGATTATTTCTTTCACTAGTATTGGAAGATCACAACGGAGGTAATGAGATCTCTTGGCCTCTTAAATTTGAATGGAAGAAAATGACTTTTTCATATCTCTTATGTGACTTTTTTAGATCTCTTAAGTGAAAAAAATAAAAATCTTTTCGAAAAGGATCATAAAACTAAAATAAATTTGTAAAGAGCCAAAAAAGCATTCCTCCCATCACAACGTGTTCGAATCATGATAGCATTAATGAATACATAGTATTCATTATAAGCGAATTAAATTAATTTGTGATTGAGATTTGAGACGTATTCATTATCTTTCTATCGTCTCTCTCATGAAGTTAATAAACGTAGAGAATAAAAAGAAAAGGACTTCTTGTCACATATTTAAGGCGCAACCCCCGCATTTATGCCATAAAATTCATAATGTTATTTCTTTTTACTTATTCTTGTGCAATTTTGTTGAATTAAGTCCTTTAAGAATTTCCAGTAAATTGTCAGAATAGTACTCTCTAAAAAAGTAATTCCCATAATACTACTCTTTCAATATTAATTCTCATTTTACTATCATCTTGCCACATGGATTGCCAAGTGGATAATAACATATTAGTTAGTTCCACATGTCATATATTGTAGGAATGTAAATTTATAAGTTTATATGGTACATTTATTCTATTAGAAAAGTTAAAATATATTTTTTTTCATTATATTCTTCTTATACAAGTCAATTAAACTAGACAAAGTTCTATATAATCGAACTATATCCCACTGTCAATTCAAGAATAAATTTAACGTCATTCTTAAATTATACCTAATCTCACAGTGACCGTCTCATGCAATACTCAAAACTTTAATGTACAACATATATTATGGGCACATCTCATATATGCAATCATAACCCCTTAATCAATAGAATGAGACAATAGCAAAAGAAGAGAACAAATTAATTGAAATGATCAAATCAATATAGTTTCATTATGAAAATTCTCAACAAAGATAATGCGATTTCAACAAAAGATATTGTGACTCAAACTTGAATAAACATTTCATTCATTCCTCCCGTATCTAAAGACACCACAAAAAGAATCACTTTCTCACTTCTCTATTCTCCTTCTTGGTATATGACATCTGAGTCCTAAATTTGGAGACCTATAAAGTAATCAACATCAAAAAGTAAGATTTAATAAAAAGAAAAAAATGTGAAATAAAGCATGTTACCGATGAAGCTCCCTTGTTAGGACATGTTTTTTTGTTGGGACATGTTTTTTTGTTGTGACCTTCGTTCTTGCAAATACTGCACCGCACCGTTGTTCGGCCTTCTCTAACATCCATCTCATTATGCAAATGCGTGGATTTGGGACGGCCTTTAGTAATCTTTCTCATGGAATCAGACGGTAAAAGTATCATGCCTCTCACGGGAGGCCAATATGATTGGTCAGGAATAGGATGTAACGAAGTTGCCCAAGTCATTGTGTAAGTCTTAATTGAATACCAATTCTGAATGTAAGTTGTATAATTCAAACTACATTTTTTGCATGCAGCCATAACATGGGAACAAGGAAATCCAAATATTTGCCACTTTTGACAAGAACATAACTTCTCATTAAGTTTCACAACATGTACATTACCACCTCTTCCTCTACTTGTGATGGATCTGCCCGTCTTTATGCTAAAAATACCAGTTAACCTGTTAAACAATTTAACTTCATGTCTACTTACCTTTACTCTATTAGAGCTGATTTTCGCATCTACAAAAGGAGCGGAATTTTGCCCACTAGCAACTCTGTTTGCTCCTAGTTGACGCCTCATAGCAAAATAACTATTTACTCTATAAAAAGTTAGATGGACAAGAGATGTGATACGTAAGAAACGAGCACCTTTTAGCACACTATTGAAAACTTCAGATAAGTTTGTTCTCATTATGCCATATCGACGACCACCATCATGTGCTAATGCCCACTTCTCCAAAGGTATTTCTTCTAACGACTTTCAATCTTTAGGATTGATTATTTGAATTGTTTACATCCTTCTATTGAATTTGCAAACTTGATTCTCATTAGCAGCCAACCACACAAGATTCTTGAGTGTTTCCTCATGAAATTTGTTGTTGAAGTTGCTCGCTAAATGACGGATACAAAAACGATGATAAGCACGTGGCTCGGTCCATCCTAATCCGTATGTGTTCATTGCATTTAGAATATCATTATGCCAATCAGATATTACACAAATGCCATCTCTTTGGGTCACATAGCTCCTAATGCTTTCCATAAACCAACCCCAACTATCATTATTCTCGCCTTCCACAATTGCAAATGCAAGTGGAAACAATTGATTATTCTCATCATAAGACATATCGATAAGCATGGTTCCCTTGTACTTCCCATAAAGATGTGTTCCATCAATACTAATTACAGGACGACAATGTTTGAACCCTTCAATTCCATGTCACTTTGTTAAATCAAGAACAACACTTACAGTGTCATTATCTTCAACTGGTAGAGCTACATATTCTTGTATATTATTTGGATACCTGCATGTAATCTTAATGCAAGATTGTAGTCGATTGAACCCGTAACATTGTATATCTTATTCACCAAATCATCATAACTAATTCAGTTGTTAGCTCTGATCGGTTTTGGTGAAGCACCTTCATAAGCTAGTCTGTGAGAGCCCGATACAATCTTTCTGTTCCAATAGCACAATACGTTATGTTGTCTTTAACCATCCTAATCAAAGTATAAATAGGGTTGGATTGGTGATGTTGTCCGTAGAGTAGTTCTGCCGTCGTCCGAGGACTTGGATTGGACTTAAAAAAAATAAAAAAAAGACAAATAAAATTGCATATGTGGCATGGCAATCCACTTGGCAATCCATGTGGCAAAATGAGTAGTAAAATGAGAATTAATTTTGGGAGAGTAGTATTTGGAAATAATTTTTTCAAAGAGTACTATTTTGACAATTTACTCTAAGAAGTTCCGTGGAAACTTCGAATAATGTCTACGTCTTTCCAAAAAAAAATTCTTACCTACCAATTTTGTACTAGATTGGTTTTACTTTTAACAATTATTATACGAGCTACCACTACCAACGTACAAGTATTGTCCTATTTATTTTTATTTCTTGACAGAATAAAAAGTAAATTAAATTATTATATAATCTATAAGATAATTACATGTAATTGTCCGGTACTAAAAAAGGGAACTCGTTATAAAATTTCTCGCTAATCTATCTCTAAATAGTTCATAATTAATCATTTTTTTGTTGGGATCAAAAAATCAGGGCGTTATGCGAAAGCTCATAATTGCAAACTTTGAATGACGATAAATCAGATGACAAATAAAATATACTAAAAATACATAATAAACTAATATTATTTGATCAATTGATCTACATATGAAAAAATTAATATAAAAGTGTAAAACTATTAGGAGAATAATCTCCCCCTAAACAAGATTCTTTAAACGACTACATTGTGGATGTTGTGTTATGTCTGGGAATAAAAGATATTCTATTTATAGAAGTCCAAAACATCTCCTACAAGAAAAGGATAAATATGGTAGTCTTTCTACAAAAAAAAACCATTTTCCACTAAGAAATCCTTTTTGAAGTAAAACAAAATTTAAATAAGGTAGAAAATTCAGAACAAATCCTAACAAATCTCCCATTGGCCTGAATTTTCAGAAAAAATAATCTTGATTCTCCATCTTCATATAATCTTAATCACTACTGCTTGATATGTTTAAAAATGGAGCCCTTGTGGGTTAAAAATATTGGAGCCCTTGTGGGTTAAAAGTATTGAAGTCATTTCGGGTTAAAAGCATTAGAGCCCTTTCGGGTTAAAATATTGGAGCATTTGCGGGTTAAAAATGAGCCCTTTGCAGGGTTAAAAATGATTTCTATTTTTTAAAGTTATCGCAACAGGATTGTTGAAAATATCATTAAGGCTTTTTTTTTCTTCACATGTAGTAGCTCAGATTTTTTTCTCTTATTTGTTAAAAAAATCTTCATTATCGTCAATAGGCTGCAACTTGATATGAATCTACCTTGAACCTGTCTTCAACCTCATTGAACCATTAGGTGAACCATTGGCTCTAATACCACTTGTTGTAGTCGAAAAAATTAGGTCGTCATGCGGAAGCTTATAATTGCAAACCTTGAATGACGATAAATCAGATGACAAAGAAAATATACTAAAAATACATAATATTATAATATTATTTGATCAATTGATCTACATATGAAAAAATTAATATAAAAGCGTAAAACTATTAGGAGAATAATCTCTTCCTAAACAAGTCTCTTTAAACGACTACATTATAAATGATATTGTGTTATGTCTGAGAATAAAAAATCTTCTATTTATAGAAGTTCAAAACTTCTCCTACAAGAAAAAAATAAATATGATAGGGTCCTTTTTTACCAAGAAATCATTTTCCACCAAAAAATCATTTTGAAATAAAACATAGTTATAATAAAATCTAAATAAGATAGGAAATTCAGCACAAATTTTAACATTTTTTAATAATTCATCATCAGTCCGTCGTTACATAAGATTAACAATAAATTTATGTTGTTTAGTGACAAATAACTTATGTAGTTGACGGGAAATAAGCCAGATTATATAAAAGTATTTTACACTTTCATTATATCTAAGTGTAATCGTGTTTTGTTTTAGTTTTTTTCCTTACCTTTTAACAACCAACTGTTTTTTGTCAGTAGAATACTAACTTGACCAATATCTTCAACTCTGTCAATTTGGACAAAGAGATAAATGCCGGTTGGTTTGGAACACTACCTAATAAATTTATCACTCAAGTCAATTCTTTCTATTTGTCCTTTTTTTTTTAATCTTTTTGAATGGGTCATCATATTCATTTGAAGCATACTTTTTGGAGTAATTTGATTAATTGGGCACTTACAGGTAGAACTTTAGCCCCATTTAGTTTATTTTCCTTGATACAATAGATTTATAAGATCAAATGGTTCAATTTATTTTATTTCTGTTCAAAAGTGTACTGCAATATTTTTCATTTTTTTGCTTGTTTGGGGCCAAATTGCCAAGTGGAAAACTAATTATTGGAACTTTTCTTTTGGGTCACAAATTCAAGCATCGCAAAAAAATTGTGATGAAAGAGTCAAATTATCATAATGTCACAAATTTATCAAAACATCCTTTCTACCTTAACAAGGTAGGAATAAGGCTGCGTACACATCACCCTCTTCAGACCCCACTTATGGAGATTATATTAGATATGTTGTTGTTATTGTCACAAAGTTTATCCACGTTGATAAATTCCGTCATATAATATATTTTTTGACCCGGCTAGGTGTACGGTACCGTATTGGAGTCCGACTAAGTTCAGATCGCGTGTTTTAGGGGCAACACCCCCAACGAAATATTTTTCACTCCAAAGGCTCGAACCTAAGACCTATGATTATAGGTGGATGGACCATCATAAAATTATTACACGTCAATCACAATTTAGTGACGAATTTGTCCGTCATACATATTATTCCTTCACAAATTTGTATTTTTATTGTAGTGATATCCTTCAGTTATATGTTGATCCATTCACATATATAGTCAAAGTTGAAAATCTAAAAAGGAATTGTTTAAACATGTAAGCTTCTATTTTTCAAAATGAAATTCCGTCATAAAATTATTACATGTCGTTCGATTGTAGCTTTTGTTGGTTATACAAAGGTTGGCAGAAACGAGAATTACAAATAACTGCAAAGTAATTCAAGAACTGAAAATTATAATAGAACAACAAAACTGAAATTACAATTTTGTTGAAGAAGTAAAACTGGAAACTGTTTTGTTATTGCTGAGTCGAGTGTGACACTCTGTCCTTAAGACAATATTGTCCCGTATGTATCCTTTATACGTCCTGGACAATTCGTCTCCCAAGATAAAACAGCAATGGAACATTTGAGCAAAGGAAACTCAAGAGCTACCGTGAAGAATATTGAGTAACGAAATGATGCTTGGAAGTTGTAGGAAGAACTGTTTTTCTTGTGTATTTTCGTGTAGTATATTTCTTGCTCAACAATGGTGTAAGGGGTGTTTATATAGGTGAGGGAGGGGCTGTTTAACTGCCCCCATAACAGCCATTATTGGCCAAATAATGGTCATTATGGAGGTAGTAAAGCCACCAAAATAAATGGTGAAAGACCAACGGATTGGCCATTATAGGAGGAGTAATTCAGCCAAAATAAATGGCTGAATTGAGTGCTTGGCGTTTCTGTTCTCTTCTGCCCAATTCTGACTTTCTGGAAACTTCAGGGATCAAACTGTACTTCTGGAAAAGTTCTCTGGCCCAAAAAGATAATATCAGAAGGCCCACAGCCCGTGACCGGACGGGACGGGCGGCGGCGGCGCGCGTGTGTGTCTTTCCTTGAACCGAAGCACATCTAGGTCCTCCCTCCTTTAAACACATGGGATACCACTTGGGGTCCCAAACCCCAAACCAATTTCGAGTCTTATATACACAACAATTCTTTCTTCCTCTACCGATGAGGGAGAATTGATCACACACCACACTTTTCCATGCTTCAAACACCTTACTTCGTGAACCAATATCTCTTTCATTTCTCAATGAAATTTGACGATTCTTGGCCCTACGGTTATCTACGTACTTAGTAGATCATGCATGTGTGAAGAGTCGGATTCTCCAACATACGTAACACTAGTGTTTAAGCCGTTAAAGTTGGTCGGTCGCAACTCCCGCCAAAGGCAAATTTCCAACAGCTTTATGACTTATTACAAAAGCTATTTAGTTATACAATAAATCGGAAAAAAATTAACACAAAAAATAAGTAAATAATACATATGACATCTTTGAATGATTATTATTTTTTATTCAAATGGTAAGGAATCATAGATCATCTACTCATATAATCACCACACTAGTAATTACTTACTATATGACGGTCAAAATATTCTATTGAAAGGTTCAATTCGTCATATGCAACTTTAATTGAATGTCCTCAGAGTACATCGCATTATATCTACCAAATCATTTAATTGAGGCAGTTAGTCATTTGTCTACGCCTAAATGACCGATCACGATGGAATATGGTGAGATTAATGTAATTCATCTACTCTTAACAAAGAGTTTCGGTCGCGAATTTTTTAATAAATAAGAGTAATATTTTTTTCCTTAAATAATAATTCTCCTTTAAATGAGCCCCATGCGTCAGGACTTTGGATTAATCGAGCAATAAATATTGAATATTAAATTGTTTTAAAAAAAGCCTAAATTACTATGTTTTGAGCAATTCTTTCTGTTTTTTGGTCAAGTCAAGAATGACATTAGTGTGCCATTTCCATATTTGTGGTCAATTGTCCTAGATTCTGAGGGGTCCTTGACTTTGATCTTAGTTATATTGCATAGTCCTTTGTTTTTGAAAAAAAAAATGTCTAGGTACATTGCGTGTTAACAGACAATGGAGAGAGGAAAAAACAGGAGCATTAAATTAGGAAAAAATGTACTTTAAAGTCGTTTATAATGTGTGTATAAGTTAGAAGTTCTAGGACTGTAAATGTGGATACCATAATACATAAATTAAATAATAACGAATTATTTAGTGGGTACAGTCAAACTTCTCTGTAATAACATTCTTTGTCTAGATATATTTTAGTTGCTATAACGAAATGGACGGAACGTATAATGTACCATAACATGAAAAATCGGTTCGAAAGAAAATTTAGTTATCATAGTAAAGTGTTGTTGTATAGGATGACTGTTATAAAATGTCTCATATCTCTTTTTTTTTCATAAACATCTTGTATCAGTAACGCGACTATCAGGATTCATGATGCATAGGACTTATTGAAAATAGAAACACTCCCGATCAAAATTCCTTCATTCACATAGCTCGAATCCAAAACATATACTTAAGGATAGTAAACATATACATCTCATCGCGCCCCTTGATGATAATATGTCATCAATCTATGAGCTTATTCATTGCTCCCTTTGTCCCAATTTATGTAGTACAATTCAAACTTCTTATTTTTTTATTTTAACTACGGGGTTAGTATCCTTCAGGGGCTGAGCAGCACCCCCAGTCCTTAACGTGAATAAATAAAGCAAGAAAAGTACAAGGAGGGGGACATAAACCTTACCTCCGATCCTATGATGGTTCATAAGTCGGTCATCCTACTAAGGATAACCAACTCTTCCCCAGATACTAAGAAAAGGAAACCTAGTCATCTATGCACCTAGAAGAGAGGACTCCTTTCAATACAATAGAAAACTAGTAAAATAAACAAGGAAGACTCTCCCTTTACAAAGTAAAGAAACAAAGAAAAGAAAAGTCATATGCCCTATATAAGATCCGTCTTCAAAACAGCTTTGACTCCCAAGCAAGAAATAGCCCCAATGAAGAGAGATACAGCTGTGTCAAAAGATACACGAGTGCAACCCTGGGCTAGATGTGATCAAGGTGGTTCTTTAATCCTCTTAGTCTTCATTCGTCTGAAGTTAGTCAACCCAAGTGTGTCTGTCCGAACAAGTCCTCTAATGTGAGCAGGCAAGTCCTGAAGAACAGAGTAAGTATCCTGAACGTCAAGAGTGTGACTATGTTTGGACAATGCATCTGCCAACGCGTTGCCCTCTCTAAATATGGGTGCAAGAAAATGTGTAGAGTTGTCCTATGGTGTCCTAAAGTCTGGTGAAAGCATGGTGAAAATGTCAAGGTGGAGCAATTGAGCCCTCAATCCAATGAACTAATAGCTCAGAATAAACCTCGAGAGTAACTCCTGAATACCCATTAGCTATACACCAAGCTAATCCAATACATGCAGCTTCTAAATCGGTTTGGTAATTAGTAAAATCACCCAAGAAAGCAGCAAAAGCATAGATGAGTTCCCCATAACTATCTTTGAGAATACCACCCGCACCTATCCTGTCCGTGTTACCAAGAGCGCTCCCGTCAGTATTGAGTTTAGCAATCCCAGGATTAGGCCTAGTCCAACAAACTCTAGTGATCTTGATCTAATGAGAACATACCTCCACTCTAGAACATATGTCTACCCAACCAGAAGGCCAATGAACATAGGGAAAATCAATCTTCATCTGCTTGTAAACATCACTTGTTATGTTGAATTTAACCATCGCCAAATTAGATTGCTTGGAGCCATGCTTAACTACACAACGATTCTTCCACATATTCCAGCAAACAAGAATAGGGAGAGAGTGAATAAGAATTTTATGAGGCTCTGTTTTGGACTTTTGGGTCCACCAATGTAAAAGAAGGGGTCGGAGTGGTTTCGCATCCTGCCTGATACCCATAGCCGTAGAGAAAAACTTTCAAACTACATTTGCAAAGAAACCCAAGATGAACAGATGTTGAACATCCTTATACCCAGAAACTCGGCAACACACACAGTCAGTACCTCCATCGAGATTAAAAGAAAGAACTTTGTCGGCGGTAGGAAGCTTATTCCTCAAAGCCCTCCAAACCAGGAAAGAAAATTTAAAAGGAACATCAGTTTGCCCAAGTGTGCTTGCTGATGAGAGAAACCAATCTGGAATTCCTGACAACACCCCATTCCTAAAAAACTTGTGAATAAACCCGAAGGATTGGCATCCCAATAAAGCTTATCCAACCTACCCGACTAATATTGAAATTGGAAGGTAAGAATCTTAAGCACCAATTGATGCAGGAGCTGTTGTTGAATACACCAAACCTCCAATGACCATGGATATCTAAGAAAGCTGAAACTATTGCTTTGCCAGGTCTATCAATCACCATCCTGTAGGGAGTAAGAGGGCCAATACCCAACCAGTTATCCCGCCAGAAACTAGAAGTGCCCGAGTAGATCTTCCAAAGGATATATTGTTCCACTTTCTTCCTGTTAATCAAGAGACTCTTCTATATTTGAGATTGACCTGAAGCCTATTGCTTGGATACCGGATGGGATCTCTGACAATAATTAGCCAACAGAAAACCTCTTCAAAGAGAATCTTTTATTCAAAAATTCCACTATTACTTCAATTGAATGGATTTGCAAGCATCGTGTATCCTTCTAAACCCAACACTTTCTTCTCACAAGGATAACACAAATTCTTCCAGGATGATCAATGATACTTCTTTCTATCTTCATCCATGCCCCAGAAAAAATTAGCTGTCAGCTTTTCAATTTCATCAAGAGGGGTTTTGAGAGGTGAGATAGCTCTGATGAGATGAATCGAAAGGGACTAGAGAACATATTTGATAAGAGTAGTATTGCCTCCAAAACTAAGCATCTTTTTTTCCAACCTCTAATCCTCCCTACCACTTTAGATATCATATCTGGTAAGTGAATAATTTATTTCTGCTGATGATGAAAGGACAACCAAGGTATGTAATCGGTGAATCTTTCTGAGAAAATCTTGTAACCTCCTTGATAGTATCAATGGTAGAAGGAAAGACACCTTCAGCAATCATAAAGTGACTTTTGTTTTTGTTGATGAGTTGACCTGAGCATTCTTCATAATCACTAAGATTTTTCATAACCCGATCAAATGATCTCCTTCTACCTGAAGTGAAGATAATGACGTCTTCTGTAAAACTGAGATGGTTAACCTGAGGCCCCCTCATCTCCATATAGAAACCATGAAAAAAGCTGGTCTTCATTCAGCTTGTTCATCAGCCTAGAAAGTACCTCTACACTTAAAATAAATAGGGCAGGGGTAAGTGGATCACCTTGCTTCAAACCTCTGGCGGAGAGGAAAAAACCATGTCTTGTGCCGTTGATTATAATAGAATACTAGTTATCTGCCATAATCCTCCATATCATGTTAATAATAAGCTCACATAAGCCCATCCTCTAGAGAACAAGACGAGTATAAGCTCATGATACCATGTCGTAAGACTTTCCATATCTAGCTTAATAACCACATTTTCCCCAACATTTAGTTTTTTGATGTCTTGTATCACTTCTTAGCCAACATAATGTTCTCTGAGATACTTCTCTCCTTAACAAACCCCGATAATTTAGATAAATAAGGTCGGGAAGGATTGGAGCAAGTCTGAGACAAATAAGGTTCAAAATAATCTTGTTGATGAAGTTACTCAAACTGATCGGCCAGAATTCTGACAAGTGGTTTGGGAACTCCACTTTTATTATCAAAATTAGGCAAGCAAGGGAGAAGTACTTTGGTAGAGAAGAACCACAGAAGAAAGACTGAACCACTGCAAGAAGGTCCACTTTGATTATATCCCAACAAGCTTGAAAGAACTTTCCATTCATACCATCCAACCCTGCTGCAGAATTCGAATCTCTACAGAAAACTAATGTCTTCAACTCATCCAGGTCTGGCATAGTATTCATGATTTCATTATGCTCATCAGTAACCAATCTCATAATTTAGGCAATGAGATCCCCTCTTCTGACATAGTGAGACTGCTCGGTAAAAAGATGCTGAAAATGATCACAAGCTGCCTTCATAATATTTTCATCCCCTTGAATGCAATTACCATTATCATCTGTAACTTTGTGAATGAAAAGTCTCGTCATTCAACCCCTCATAAGAGCATGAAAGTAACTAGTGTTAGCATCTGCTTCTTTGAACCACTGTAACTGAGTCTTTTGCTTCAGGATAGATTCTACCAACTTCAGAAATCTAATGTATTTAACATTAGTTGCATGAAGTGTAGCTCTATCCTGATCACTGTTTGTCTGTATGTATCTCTCCTCTGTAATTCTGACTGCCTCTTCAAACTCTTTAACTCTGGCAAAGATATCACCAAACTTATTCTTAGACCACTGACTAAGTATAGAACTTAGCCTCTTCATTTTTTGATGAAAAGTTCACATAGAATGCCCCTGAATATCTCTACTCCAACATTGTCTGACAGTATCCATGAAAGAAGGATTATCCACCCAACAATGTATAAATTTGATATATATGTTGGTTGTCTCATGTCTGGTACTCATCTCCACAAGCAAATGATAGTGATATGATCCCACAAAAGTAAGTGAGTAATTGTAGTAAGAGGCATTTTACGGATCCAATCATCATTAACCATAGCTCTGTCAAGTCTATTCCATATAACTGCATCATGACCCCTCCCATTGGACCAAGAAAATTTTGAACCATGATACCCCAAGTCAATCAACTCACAGTTCTCTATTATCTGAAGAAACTCATAGCTCTTCCTCATTTTGTAAGGAACACCTCCAAGCTTCTCATCAACGGTAGTGATAACATTGAAGTCACCAATAGTACACCATGGACTAGAAATAGTAGATATGTGTATGAAGTTGTCCCAAAGTGGGACTCTAAGCCTATCTCTGCATTTTGCATAAACAAAAGTAACCATGAAAACCTCTGCACATTTAACATGTCTGAACTCACAAGTCACATGCTGCTCATCTGAATCTAATAGAACACAATCAATGTCACTACTCTAGAAACCCCAAATTTTACCATTGTCATGACAAACGACCTTGTGCATATTCAAATAATTGGTGAAGAGGTGAATATGAGAATTATCAACAAATGGTTCCAAGATGGAAATAACTGAAAGTTTGTGAAGTTGCTTCAAGGCTTTTAACCTTTTCAGGACACCAAGAGTCCTGATACACCCTGCATTCCATATGAGTGAACTAATCATCATGTTGGTGTAATTTTAACTTTTGTCTGGTCCTAGTAGCTAAGGGCCAGTACCTGGTCTAAGTGAAGAAACTTGATGATCTGCAAACTATTGCACCTGTTCCTCTGTTAACACTGGATCACCATGAGAGAGACTAAATTCCTGAATAAGAGCAAGTATGGTTTATTCATCATCATTTGGGTGTTCTTCTTCATCCTCTGATTCAATGACTTTTTCATCTTCTGAATTGATATGTCTATAATCAACTTCATTGAACTCTTTAGTACCAGAAATATTAATCTTGAAAATAAAAAAAAATAGGATCAGGTGGCTCTGACTGTGGTGTAGCACGAAAACCCCGAGCCTCTAGATGAACACTCTGACCGGGCATGTAAAACTGTAATGGCAACTGATCAAGAATACCATGATTGTCTACTTCTGAGATTTCTTTTGAAGGGCACTTCTTCTCTTAAGACTGATATTAATCTTCTTTTTGGGTGCCTATGAACTGTTACCGTGAGTCTGATCAAACTTCTGAACATTACTTTGAGTTGGATCAACATTCTAAATATTAGCATGTTGTGATTGGCCTAAGGTTGAGAAAGTAAAAGGTTTGGTAGTTTTTGGTGTAATAGATGGGGTAGATTTGGGACTAATAGGCTCTATGGGCTTCTCTTGAAAACCATCTGAACCCCATTTAACTCATCCTGACCATCAACATCACTTCTTTCAACCAGACAGATGAAAAAACCAATAACAAGATGGATAACATGTGCCAGTTGGGGAGTGAGATCAACATCAACAATATGTGGAGTGGACTTATCAACAACATCAGAATCTACAGTAGCTTTAGCAACACTAGCTTTTGGGGATGCATGGGGAGCGAGAGTAGTAACTACATTAGCTTTGGGAGAGCCATGGGGGGAGGGAACAACTTGTGTCTTAGATACATACACTTGTTTAGAGTTTGCACTATTTGGCTTACCATTGTTGTTCTATTTGATTTGTTTGTGGGATTATTTTTGGGTCTGCTGCTTTTCCTTTGTACATGCATTAAAATTTAAAGTAGAAGTAAAATGGATAGAAATCATACCTGACTTGCCTGTTTGCTGTGAAGGTGTTGAAGGTGATGTGAAGACAATATGAACATCAACAGGTGGAGTAATTGTAGTTTCCTTAACTCTCTTAGCAACTTCTTCCTTCTCTTTTTCAATTCTTCTCATATCATTTTTCTTCTTCATAGTACATGAAAATGAAGTATGACCCTAATGCTTACAACAAGTACAATAGAGTGGAATATCTTCATATTTGATATCTTGTCATTTAACTTTGCCATTAGGATCATCATCAGCATCAAAACCAACCCAAACACGTTGAATTTTGGGCTTAGTAACATCCATCTGAACCTTAACTTTAGTAACACTTCCTCTACTCTTCCTATGATCATAGTGAGTGATTTTTGGAATACATGTAAGTTCGGTTTGGGTAATCAAACTCTTCCTGATCACCTCCATATTAGGCATAGCACTATAAAACTTACCAATCAATGTATACATGCAAGATTCAACCATTTTCACCATGTAATCATCTCTTTTAAACAACACAGTTGGACAACCTTATTTAGTAGTTCTTTTCAGAGTTGTAAGCGTAATTTTAGGACCATCATCATTCTGCCAAGTCCTAAATCTTGTGGCCATGGATTTTTAACAATAGGAGGTGGAGGATGAACTGGTTGGATAGTAGAATTGGTTGGGGTTTTTTGTTTTGGTGGAAGAATACTTGTACTAGCCGAAAAAGTTTGATTTTTGGGATTTTTTGGGTCGAATTTATCAAAGTTGGAAGATATGATGGGAAATTGATTAACGGGTATAGGGGTATTTTTAGGATCAGTGGTGGTGGTGGTGGGATTGGCTAAAATAGTCGGGGGGGGGGGGCTTGGCGAAATTTTGGGATTGTGAGGAGCTAGAAATAGGATTTTTTTAGTTGTGGTCTTTGGAATAGAAATATAATTTTGCTACATGTTAATATGGATTTAAGGAGTGGTTTGGGATTGGGTTTGATTTTTTCCGGTCACCAGAACACTGTCCCCGACCAAATTGCCAACTTCATTAGCCTTTTCACTCAAATCGGATATGTAAGTGGCAATATTTGGAAGAATTTTTCTAATATGTGCACTAAAAATTGGTAATTCATTAGGATTGTATTGGGAATTTCACACCACAATCGCCGGAACAGTATCTCCGGCAAAATCGGCCAAAATTAACAAAGTTTTAGACCTAAAATTCAAATTCATAGAGTTTGAGGGCTCATCTGATGGGACTTTTTGGTCCTAGAGCTTCGTGGGAGAATTCTGAGCTGAATGGCATTAATTTTGTAATTTTCCGATTGTCGGAGCTCCGCCGCCATTCGACAGCCGCTAGGGGAAACCCTCATTAGCAATGTTGTGGAGTTTTGCACCAAATTTGATGGGGCTTTTGTCACATTCATACTCTGCTCATCATATGCATCGATTGTGGTCATTGGGTCGCCGGAGAACAAGCGCCGCCACCTAAAGAGTTCACCGACGCGATTGAGTAGTCCAAATTGCTTGAAAAAAATTATGGGAGATAGTTCTAAGGTAGGCCAGCAATTCCCAGTGGTTGATTTGCCACAACTTTGGCCGAAGTTGTCCAATTTTTCGGCACAACTCTGGCAATTCGGCGATGTTTCTGCCAATTTTGTTTTGCTCAGATCTCTCAAATGGCAACATGGAATGCTCCAAATTTTTTATATTTTGTAGATCTGAGGTTGATCTATCATCTCCAATAGACGCGCCTTGTTGAAGCTTAACAGAATTTGATAGGGAAATTATTTTATGTGCCCAGGCGAGTTGTTATTCGAAAAACACTACTGTATTCGCGACTGTTTTTTGGTGATTTCTCATAGTTGTGGTGTAGGGGTGGCCAGTGGGATGGGACGGGATTTAGGGGAATGAGATTTTGGGGACGAGGTGGGGGTCGGGATCGGGACATGGCGGGCCGAGCTAGGCGGGCTGGGATATAAGGGATGGGAAGAGGTCTCGTCCCGTCCCACATCCCACCGGCGGAGGGGACGGGATTTGGGGGGATAGGACGGGTCAGGGTCGGGTAGAGGGATTTTACGGGACTTTAAAAAAAATTTAAGACACTTAAGTTTAAAAATATATATATTTAAACACTTAAATAATTGAACAAGATAGTGAAAAAAATATCCCAAGGCATTGCCTCTTATATTATTTAATAGAAATATAATTTTTTTAATACAATTTCAAAATTGCAACTTTATTTCGTAGTTCAAAATTTGAAAATCACATAGTAAAATTGTCATTAAAAATTACATATTCAACCATACTTTTTCTAATTTTCTCACAATCTCTTGAGGATCTGCTATTGGAATTGGAAGTTTTGGTCAAATTGTTCGACATCGTTTCCTGCTCCCTCAGATAATATTTCGTTGTAGTTGTAGTCGTCTTCTTCGTTGATCTCTGGTTGACCGCACCTTCTACTCTCCGCTCTAATCCAATCTCTGAATAAAACTACAATCTCCAAGCTGTCTCCCGCCAATGAGTGTATGTGATCTCCTATTTGAAACCTTCCATCAGAAAAAGTGCTTTCATAAGCTGTTGATGACGCTTAAATATTCAACACATCTCGGGTCATCTTTGATAGTGTTGGAAATGTCTTCTCATTCCCCCTCCAGTATTTCAGCAAGTCTTCACGTCCATTTTCATTGGCAATTGATTCGAACGGTACAAAACCCTACAAATCATAAACATCAAACTCGCTAATTTGTGAAGAACTTGAACCACTATACATTCTATTTTTAAGGCCTTGAATACTTAAAGCAGAAATCACATATTTTTTTATAAGGTTGCATTGAAGTAGAAGAAGATTGTATAGAAGCCGGTTGATTATTAACACTTTGTTGGTGGTAATACATATACATATTTTTACATTATGTTTGTATGCTAGACATAACTTCTTCTTTAGTTGGTTTGTAAGTTGGTTCTTCAGTTGGGTCTGTTGGAAGTATTTCTAAGCATTCATAAATCGTTTCAATAAGGGCATTGCAACCGTCTACTCTAATAGTATGATTTAATACAGCACCAATAAAATAAATAGTGGGAATAGGAAAAAAATATTTTTAAAATTTTACAAACATTTTTGCAATAGCTGGAGCGTAAGTTGGTTTTTTTTATATATTCATTAAATAACGAAAATATTAGAGTTATATAAATAACATAGATGAAATAGTAGGATGATAAATACCAGAAAATTCCTTAGTAGCTAGAAAAAATTTCTCTAAAAATACAATAAGTTCCAAAATTTTATCTCAATCATCAACTACAAGCATATCCGTTGGATTTTGATTATGGGTGTTAAATAATAAAGTTATATGTCTTCTATACTCGTGAGCAACAAGTAATTGTTCATATAAATAATTCTACTTAGTAACAACTTCTTCTGGACATTCTCTATAAGGTAATCCACAATCATGACAAGTTTTTTTATAATCTTTGCGTCTTTGTATTTTATTACCTTTAAAAATAAAGTTGATAGCAAATTGTACTTTATCAAGGATGTTTTTAAAAAGTTTTAGGTCATCCTTTATAACTAAGTTATAAATATGACATGCACATCTAACATGAAAAATATGGGGAAAAGATGGAGTAAATCGAGTTTTTAAAATATTTACAGCATAATCATTAGAAGAAGCATTATCTAATGTAATAGTCATAATTTTATCAGTAATTCCATAATATTCACTAATTTCATGAATATTTTTTGAAATAAAAACTTCAGTGTGTCTTTCATTAATATATATATATTATTTAAAGGAGATAGACTCTAAATATGACTTTCATAGATAAAGTGTATCAGAAAGGGAGTACCGAGTAGGAATTACATTAATTATTTATTGAAATATTTGATATTGAAATATCCCCTTCTTATTGGTATCAGAGCGAGAAGATTTTGTTTGGACTTAAACTCGCATGACAGACTCTTATCAGACTGTTAAAAGAAAGTTGCATACTCTATACCCAGAATATATTAGACTTAGTATTACTCAGAAAAATAGTATTAGACTATACGAGGTAATAGACCAAGTATCTAGCCTAGAATATAGTTTAATTAGACATCTAAAAGATAACTATAAAGTTAGAAAGACTAATAGATCTCCTCCAAAGTTCAAATACCCAGACTCACCTAGTACCCCAAATTACTCAGACTCTACGAATACATTCGTACCCTCACCATAAAAGGTAAGACGTTTTCGTTAGGATAATCATAGATCAGTTAAAACATCTAGATTATTTAGACCAAAGAATAGAAGCAGACAAAAAATAGAGGATATTACCAGACCAAAGTATAATAAAGAGTAATTTTAGTTTATGAGAACATTCGCTCCACGGCGACGATAGACAGTTAAATACTGTAGTAGACCTTATAATAAATTTAAGTGAAAAGCTAAAATCAGATAATATTAAATACGTAGAGAGCCAAAAAAGACTAGAAGATTTACTGATCAGACAAGAAAAAATATTTAAGAAAACAGAGGAAAATCTAGATTACATAAAAAATACAGACAGTAGAAAATCACCAAATAAAGATTTGGATAAGATTTTTAAAAGTAATTTAATAGATTTAGAATTAAAAATTAGTCAAGATAATAGAATACTAAAGAAAGAATTGGTAGAAAAGATCTTAAAATTAGAAGATTCTGTTAAAGAACTTAAGCTAGCAATCATTTCATGAATAGACTAGAAAGCGTGCTAGAACAAGCAGCAAAGATAATAGATAAATCTATTCCTTTGACAGAAGACTATAAAGACTACATACCGGTTCAAAAATCAGACCAAATAATTATCCAACAGAATATAGTGATAACAACGTTAATAGTAGACCTACGTAGAAAGATAGATCACTTAACAAACAGAGTTAATAGGCTAGACGAACACTTCTTCCAAATTACTTTGGAAAAAGACCATAAGGATAAAGGTAAAGAAAAAGAAAGTCAAGCTATAGACAACTTGATAGACCAATTAAGTAAAATAGAACTGACCCCCCAGCACGAAAAGGTAAAAATAGTAAAAAAGTCCCAGAAATGGACTTTCTTTCAAGTAGATCAAGAAACGAAAGACCAAGGCAAAGTTTCTCCGAAGACAGGGTAGGAACTAGCCTAGTATCTAGAATATTAACTAGAAGAACCCCAGAAGAAACCAATAGACAATTAAGCGAAGTCATAAATGTAGACAGAGACATTAGTATATTTCAACAAAATCAGTTAAATTTGTTGAATCCCAGAACCTTATACAATGCTGGAAGATTTACGTCTACAGCCCAGTTGTATAGACACTACAGGGAAGAGCAGCTATCTGTGCTAGGTGGCCAGGCTCAAAACCTTAATTTAATTAGTGAAGAATCCTTTAGACAAATTAGACAAAACACCAGAACACTCATGCATATGGGATTAATGGTGATAGGAATCAAAGGACTAACTAGAAAAAACTTAGAAAGTAAAGTTTTAGTAATGATATACGACGATAGATGGACAGACATGAAAAAGTCTATCATCGGTATGACTGAAATAGACATGACTGATAATGGAGGAATATTCTATATCAGCCCAGACTTCTTAATAAATTTAGCAGAATTCGGTAGACACATAAAGATAGGAATACAGACTAAAGGCTATGAAGAAATGCATAGCGGTAACAACCTGTTATTATGTTTAGGTTTTCTAGGAAAAATGACTTCCGGTAGTAATACAAAATTCAAAATAAAGATCAATGATGTAGTTGAGCTTATGAGTAATAAAGGTATAAATTTAATAAAGTCAACTAAAATACAGCCAGAAGAATATGCAGGCTTAGAATGGAAGTTAGACAGATTTAATAATAAAAGAGAAATATTACAGCCGGCCTCGCATTTAGAATATACAAATAGACATGGAGAAACCTCCATAAGATTTACAGATTATAACTACACTCCGCAAAAAGACTGCGAAGAAGAAAGTACTATAGCAGAAGAAGACTTAAATCTAATGAATATAGAGCTCGTCCAAGAAGGATATGAAGTAGACATAGCCATTGAGAAAGCTCGAGACCTGAAAAAATAGAAGCCTAAAATGTTATTCCGGTGTAAAGGATGTAAACTGGATAACATGGAATTAGATGAGACAATAGCAAATTTCAAATTATGTGAAAAAAGATCAGACAATACAGGTTATAGAGAAGAACAGATAGCTAAAGAAAAGACAGAAATGTTAGAAGAAATATGGAAAGACTTTTCTTTAATCAATGACTCAGACTTCGAGACAACCTCAGCAATTAGCCAAAAAGAATTAATGGAAGCTAGTGCATCTAGCTCTAGTCCATTTCGTAGAACTCGGAGAACCACCACAAGAAAATACTAGTACAGGTAACGTACCTAGAAGACGAGTATGGAGAAATATAGAAGAACCTATAGAAGCCGTTAAACCTTCAGGTAAACGGATGCCTATAGAAGAAAACATAACCCTCCAAGAAGGAG
Source organism: Anisodus tanguticus (assembly GCA_034509755.1). NCBI lineage: Eukaryota > Viridiplantae > Streptophyta > Magnoliopsida > Solanales > Solanaceae > Anisodus > Anisodus tanguticus. Next base: position 25,732,171 of record CM067541.1, on the reverse strand, counting down.
GAAGTAGAGGTAAGATTCTTAACATATCTGCCCATGATCCACAGAGATGGAACTCCGTGATTGACATATGGAAGGGTATAGTAGTCGCAGACTACATACAAAGCTATGTAGAAACAGACCCAGAGACAATGTATAAATACTTAGAGACGTTTTTGGGAGAATCTACAAAAGCGTTATGGGAAGCATATAAGACAAATTTCCCAGAGGAATTCCACCAATTGGTGAGTATGGGCTCAAACCCATATAATTTCACAAATAAGATACACACTCTTATTACTGGTGAAGACCCCAATAGTGGACTCATAATTTTACAAAAGAACGCTTTAATTAAGTTAGAACAACTTAGTATAAGTAATTGGATATACATTAAAAAGTTTTTAAATGACTTTTTTTACTACTGTACGATCAGCGGGAATTCTTTTGATCAAGACTTAGGTAAGAAACTCTTCAATAAACTACCAGGAGCCCTAGGTAGAGAAATTGAAGAACGCTGGAGTAAGCGTGAAGGAATTCTCCAGAGTCCTAACGCCAAGTGGTCCATAGGACATAGAATTCAACACATAATGGAGATACTCCAGGAGAAGTGTACAAACCTCCAAATACAGAAACAACTTAAACAAAATGAGCTCAGTTTTTGTAAGAGCGTAATTTACACTACCCAGAGTTACGACAAAGACCCCCAGAAAAGAAAGAAGTATAAGAAAAAGAATAGTAGGTACGATAAATATGATAAATACGATAGAAAGAAGTACTATCTTAGAAGATCTACAGCTAAGAAACCCTACTTAGACAAAAATAAACACATTAGAAAATATAGAAACGATAGAACATACAAAAACAGACTAGAGTGTTTTACTTGTGGTAGTATAGAACACTTAGCTAACACTTGTCCAAAACGGATGAATAATAATACTAAGAATGCACAGCTAATTGAAGACTTTCAAGAAACTTTAATTAGTGTAGACGAATATATGTCAGATACTGAGAGCATATATTCCGTAGTAAGTATACAAAATGAAGAAGACCAGAGATTTTTCTCATCTGACTCAGAAGCAGATGAATTCATAAATGAACTAGGTATAGAAAAATTAAATATAGATGAATTAACTAATTTAGTAAATACAGAAACAGTCTGCGATCATTTATTTGAGAAGAATAAAGGATTAGACAGTACTGCCTGTTGCATTTGCAGATGGTTCCCAAGTAAAAGCAAGCGAGCCAAATGCAAAAAATGCTATATGGAAGGCTGCATAAACTGCCTCCAAAAGGAATTGGGTATTTTAATTGGGCCGCCCAAAGAAAAGAAAATTTTAGACGACCCAATGATAGACACTACTCTACCAATTAGACTAATGACATTAGAAACTAGAGTTAATATTTCAGAGAAAAGACTATCCATATTAGAAATACAAAAAGACACTGAAGATAAAGATCTAGAAACTGAAGAAAAAGATTTAGAAGAGGAACACTTAGATAATTCTTCAGAATTAATGAATAAGACTTTAGTTTGCAACGAAGATAAAAAATTTAGTTCTTTAAGACTTCTAACTAAGATTAAAATTAAAGACTATGAGATTACGACTTTAGCACTAATAGACACAGGATGTACTAGTAGTATTTTAAATAAAAAGATAGTTCCTGTTAATTTAATAAAGACTCTAGATAAGCTATCATCAGCTATGCAGATGGATGGAACACACAATTTTTATAGATACTATTTACAAGAAGCAATGATAAGCTTCATAAATACTTGCGACAAATTTTACAGTCCAAGTTATAAGATAAATAGAATTCTAGTTAGAGACCTAAATATTAACACAGACTTTATTTTAGGGTTAGATTTCTTACTAAATAATAATGGAAGTTGTACGATAACCAGAGATGGAATACTTTTCCAGAAAGACAGTACATACTCCCCAGTACAAACCCAAAAAATAGAGACTAAAATAATCCAAACAACACCCATAGCAAAATTAAATAAACAAGACAGTTGTTGTAAGGATTGTAACAATAATGAAAAATATTGTTGCCAGAACAATAATTTAGAACAACAAGATATAGATATAATTGAATTTCTAGAAGATAATGACTCTTTAGAAAAGAATTATACCTTAATAGACCTAGAAACAGACTTTGTAAATTTTAAAGATGGTTTAAATAAAATAGGAATTATTAAAAATCAGACAGACCTAGACGAAATAGTTAAAATTCTAGATAAACTAGAAATAATAGGTGAAAAGCCTTTAAGATACTGGAATAATAATAAAATCCTTTGCGAATTGGATATTATTAATCCAGAATATATTATTAAGACTGCTTCCATAGAGGCAACCAATCAAGATTTAGAAGACTTTAAAATTCAGATTAAAGAATTAACAGACTTAGAAATAATACAAAGATCTACTTCTAAACATAGATCAACAGCATTTATAGTAAGAAACCATTCTGAAGAAGTCAGAGGAAAAGCAAGGATGGTTATTAATTATAAAAGACTAAACGACAATACAAGGAGCAATGGATATAAGCTCCCAGACAAGACAGAGCTGATAAACAGAATCCAAGGTAAGACAATTTTCAGTAAATTCGACTGTAAATCCGGGTATTGGCAAGTAAAAATGCACCCGAATAGCATCGAATGGACTGCATTCACGTGCCCAGAAGGACACTATGAATGGTTGGTAATGCCTTTCGGATTAAAGACAGGCCCCCCCCCCCCCAATTTTTCAAAAGAAAATGGATACAATTTTTGGGGAATACAAAAGATTTACTATAGTATATGTAGACGACATATTAGTATTTAGTAATAATATAGTCGAACACTTAGGACACCTCCAATCGTTTTCGACTTTTTGTCAGCAATGGTATAATTATAAGTAAAAAGAAAATGGTTCTATGTAAAAAATACATAGACTTTTTAGGGGTAACGATAGGAGACGGAAAAATAAAACTCCAGCCCCACATTGCTAAAAAAGCTTTAGACATGCCAGATAGACTAGATAAGACAAAAGATTTACAAAAAATTTTGGGAATATTAAATTATGCCAGAACATTTATTAAAGACTTAGGAAAGATTGCTGGACCTCTATATTCAAAAACAGGTTCAACAGGACAAAATCATTTTAATACAGAAGACATTAAAATTGTTAAGCTCCTAAAACAGAGGATCCAGAATATTCCGGATCTAAGCATGCCTTTGGAAAACGACTACCTAATCATAGAGACTGATGGGAGTTTTGAAGGTTGGGGCGCAGTATTAAAGGCTAAGACAAATAAATAATGTACTAAAACATCAGAACGTATTTGTGCTTATCAAAGTGGCAAATACAGAGAAAAGGGAAACATGAGCAGTATAGACGCTGAAATTCTAGCAGTAATATATGCTCTAAATGCCTTTAGACTTTATATTTTAAATAAATCTGAGACATTAGTCAGAACAGACTGTGAAGCTATAGTAAAGTTTCACCAAAAAATAAATGATAAAAGCAGTAGCAGACGTAGATGGTTAAACTTCCTAGACACCATATCTATCTATAATTTAGTTTTTGAACACATAAAAGGGAAAGATAATAATTTAGCAGATCAACTTAGTAGACTAACGATAACTACAGATAAAAGAAACATTAGACTTGATCCCGGCTAAATCTAACATGTTTATGTCTTTTTCTTAAAACAGAATGAGTAGTACATCACAGAAGACTCAGAAAGATAAGGGGAAAGGCCCGGCCATACCCCAAGACACTTATAGACAATCGCATTGGGAATCGAATTTCGGACCCTTTAACTCGCCCGGAGACTCCCCCATTAGAAAGACTTGTTTTTAAGAATAATTTAATATCTTACCCTCCTTCTAACATGACTTTTAAAGTTTTGCCAGATTTTGTTATAAACAAACAACAAAGATGCCTTGTAGACAACCTATGGATTTCTCATACAAGGAAAGACAATAGCCATTTCTTGGCAACTTTAAATAGTACTTGTTCATACTTCCATGAAAAGAATTTAGAAAAACGTTTTAAATTTTATGTGATCATTCATGGAAAGACTAAAGGGATTTTTCAAACTTCGATTGAAGTGGTGGATTCCATAAAAGACTTTAAAACCCCACTATTCAAAGGTTTTAATGATTTTACGGAAGCTCTTGATTATGCCCGAGGAATACTCGGACCAAAATTACTACCTCTCTCCAGCACTCAGACACAATCCCAATCAGACTCCACAGTACAATATCAAAAAAGACACAGACAAGATCATTTTCTGCGATCATTGTTCTACAATGACAGAATCTTTTAAAAGACTTAACCAAACAAAAGAAGAACTCCAGACCCAAGTAGTATACCTCATAGAAAAGACCACCAAACTAGAATTACTACTCAGACAAACTCAACAGAGTTCTCCATCTCAAGAAAAAATGGATGAGACCGGTGTACATTCCCGTCTGAATGTAAGGAAACCTATTGTACCAGGTATAGGTACAACTAGTCCGTACAAACGGTCGCCGGTAAAGACAAATCAAATCCGTTGAAGGTTGTCACTTTACCAAAAAGTGAATCAGAGGAAGAAATTTCTCTAAAGACTAGACGTAAGCTGCCCCAAACTCTCACTGGATCAACATCCCGAGCTCGGAGCAGAAAGACAAAAAAGAAACCTCAACAGAACATAGAACAAATAATAAAAGATACCTTGGAAAATATTTTCAAGGAACAGATTAAACCAAAAATAGAAGACAAGCATGAAAATTCGGTAACTACAGCACCGGAAATACCAAGACAAAATAGAGGACTTAATACAGAAGACATAGATCATGTGTCAGAGACTAGTTCTGAAAATGAATTAATCCAATATGCTCAGGATCCTAATGAAAATAATGATTCGGGCATGAGTTTCGATTCTATTGCAGAACATAATTTGAATACATGAAGACTGAAAGACGAAGAATGCTGAAGCAACGGACAACTATAAAAGTTGAAAGATGCCAAAGCAAGACAGAGACAGCCACTTTAGATAAAGTAGCCGAAAGTAGCAGACAAGACACGAGATGACAGCTTTTTCGAAAAGAAAATGCCAGCAGCAAAAGACGACAAATAAAAAAGAAGATATTTTCTAAAGTTAAAGTGACGATGGGGCCCACAGCGCACCCGGCCGAAACTTTTGAAGATTCTTTTCAAATTTGAAATCCGCAGCTGAAGTCCGCCAGACGCTATAAATATAAGACTTCGGACAGACGAAAAAAGAAGAAAACAGCGAGAAGAAAAAGAGAACTCTAGAGAGCAAACTCTTCAAATCCCTCTCCCTTTTTCCCCTCTCCATATATTCATCAATTGTATAAAAACCGCCAGTGTAAGACAAGTAGCATTATACTATTTCCCCCGGTGTAGCAGCAGTCTCCGGGACTCCCGAAAGGGAAACCTTTCTGTAGCTTTAAATATGTAAGTTTACTATTTCCAGTTTATCTCCTCAGAATGTATATTAAGTTTTGATTTTTCTATAAAAATCCTGCAGAATTGCAGGAACCATGTTGATATTATGTTGATATAATTTATCATGAAATCTGAAAGTTACTGTTATAATCTTTGTCATGAATGCCTAAATTACTGTTGAAATTAGTAGCATAGCATGTCTAAATACGGTGATCTTCTTGACTTAGCATACATACATATGTATGTATGTATAGTATGTATGTATGTATGTATGTATGTATGTATGTATGTATGTATGTATGTATGTATGTATGTATGTATGTATGTATGTATGTATGTATGTAAATCCTAATTTACGTGACATTTTCTACTTCCCGAGAGCTAAGTTGACTAATATTTTAAGCTAAATTGGATTAGATCAACTCAATATTTTAAAATTAAAATTTAGTTATTCAAAAACCGTAGGTAAAGTACCATAAGTTGCAATTTTTCTCATGTCGTCATGATTAAAAATACATTTTATACTATTGATCAAAGTTTACATACTTTAGATCTCGAATAGCAAAAAGTGTCACATAAATTGGGACAAGAAGAGTATTAAATAAGTACAAATAATATATTTAGAACTCAGTAAATCAAATGAACTGAGGTAAAAATTTAAATATAAAACATGAAGTTAAAATTCTAAATCGGGCTCTATATACGTTATTTTTTTCTCTTAACTTTGTTTTCATTATGTCATTCACCTTTTTTAGCCTTGTGTAAGAATTCTTAGAGGGATAATTAATGTGTCTAGGAGTATTTGTTTAGATACGATGATTTCCTTATCAGACAAATTCTTTTGGAATTATATTCTGATTCATAAGATAAATAATATATGCCCCCAATTGGTATTGGACCATCATGCAATATTTATCCACAATATAATTTTCTTAATTCTCGAACGTGACCAAACACTAACACTAACACTAACAAAAAACACTAACACTTAAGAGAACTAATAAAAAAACACTAACACTTAATTATTTTCCGAATGAACAGACAATAAAAGTTTGCTACCGCCGAGGGTTACGGTTGGACAAATGGAATTCTTCAACCCTCAATCAGAAGTTTCGATTCGAATTATGAAAATGAAAAAAAACTCTAATTACGAAGCGTTTCTTTTTTTAATGGGCTCTACATTGCGCAAATCAAAATTAATCGATAGCCCAAAGCGGGTACCAGACATTCAGCGGACAAGTCCAAGATTTAAACTTTATAGATTATGAATTTTAGGATAACGATCTCAAGCGTTAGTAATTAAATTTCAAATTTAATTTTTATACATATTTAATAAATTTCTTAATGCATATACGAAATTACTTTAAGGCCGAAACTATTGAATTTTGTTAAACTCATATGCTTGCCTACCTTTACCCTGCGGATACGGTATGAAATAAACAATAATAAAAAAAGAGTTTGTCAAGTAGGTCTATCATCGGATCATACATAGTATTTTTAATCTAGTGATCGATAAAAAAGAATGGAAAAATAAAAGAAAACTATCTAATTAATTTCATCGATGGACACTCGTCTTTTTTACTTTACTGTACTAAATTACTTTTTGTACACAAAAAGTTACTAAAATGTAATTAAATAATTTTTTATAACCTAAAAGTCATTTAATGTTGCCTAAGTCAATAGGAAATGTCATCTTCTTTTTCGGTCCAGTAGTGTTTTCTTGTGATAATTAGATAAAGTTGAAAGACTTTTAAGCTATAAAAATTAATTTAACAACTTTTATGATACTTAAATAAAATTTAGCGATGTCCAAATTGGCACAATATGAAAAGACAATTCTTTGAAAAAACGATAATGATGAGGATTCCACACATTATACACATTTGGTACATGAGCAAATATATAAGGTGAACAAATTCACTTAAGGAGACAAATATGGGATCCAAGTAGGATATTGTTTCAATTTCCACAATGAATATTTGGGAGAATTGTATCTAGTATTTATATCACCAATAATGCCTATTAATGTGCAAAAACAAAGGTTTTCATCAATAGTTGAATATTATGAAAAAGGAAAAGAAAATATATTTCCTATCTATTTGGTGTGATTACAAAGCTTTGAGCTTGAATGGCAAGTTTATTAAAGAGTTGGGTCTCGGGTTCGAGCCCTGAGTATGAAAAAATCATTGATAGGAGTGCTTCTCCGAACGGGCCTTACGCTGCGCAAATTCGAAAATAGTCGGACTCCAATGCGAATACCGGACCCTGGGTGAGAAACAAAAAAAAAGTTGGGTCTTTCATATAAAATCTTGGGGAAGAGAAACAATACTAGTATGTCTTGGGAGTACATTTGGATGAGATCACCAAAGGATACATTGGAATTTGTTTATCCTTAACTAGAGATATCAGATTTGTAGGTTCGATATTTCTTGGTAGAGAGCGTTTAGAGGGCCTACCATGTGTGAATTGAAATTAGTCTGGCCAAAAGATTACCATCAGATGGTTAAATTAAAAAAAGTTATAGGAATGACTCGGCATAGCAGTAAGACTTGACGTCGTGTGACTAAGAGATCATGAGTATAAGATGTATAAATAATATTTTTTTTAAAATGCAAAATAAGATTGTATACAATAAATTCAATGTGATTCGGTCCTTTCTCGAACTACGCGAATGTGAATAGAAAAATGTTAATGTATCGGCTACCCCTTTTTTTAATGTTCAAAAGTAGTTGTTCAAGATTTTGGTTAACCATACCTCATGAATATTTGAAAGGCCATGAGTAGGTAAATTTAGCCATCTAACATCTTTCTTTATGGCATGAGACTTCACAAATTTGCATCAGAAACTATTTTGTAATTGAAATTATACAGATTCATTATTTTGCATTGCACTACAAGTGCAAGTATATTTCAATCTAAGCCCATTTAATTTTAGGAATAATTGAATAAGAGTAGAAAAAATTTCACGGGCCAGCTTCTTTTCACCTCGCCATGTAATATGTATCCTCCTCTAAATTATTATTTTTTTCATATATATCTACTTTGAACTTGTGGGATTGCAGCGAATATGTTATTATTGGTGTTATTGTATATAACCACTTTTCTTTTTGGCAATTAAAGAAATTTTTTTATAATCACCAAATAACTAGTTACAAAACAGGCCCCTCTCATCAGTATCCTCTATCCCATTTACAAGTCCTAACTATCAAAAACAAATAACTCCTACCCTCCCAATGAGCTAATTTAATTAACCAATCTTGAATTGTGTCTGACTCTAATGCAAAGATTGAGCTTCATCTAGTGTAGCATGCTTTCCCTGGTAGCCCTTTCTGCTGGAATACCCTCATATTCCGTTCAATCCATACTCCATAAACTATAGTAGCCAAGCAAGCTTTCAAGAGTACATGCCTCTGGACTGTTGTTGTACCCATAGCCACTCAGAATACCAGGTTTGTATCTTTCTATCCCATTTTTGCCACCTAAGTAGCTTCTGCCAGATCTCCTGCGTAAATTGGCATTCAAAGAACATATGATTTCTAGTTTCTGGTAGCCTGCTACATAGGACACACTTGTCATCCACTTGCATGCCCCAATTGTTCTTAATCTCTCATGTAAATTTAGCCAAAGAATGAAGTTCTGTCTAGGCTCAGCTATGTTTTGATAGAGTAATTTGCTCCAGGGAACCTCTATGATATCACTTTTCAACCTTTAGTAAGCACTGGCTAAATGGAACTTGCCCCCCAGAATCAAGCTATATATATCCCCTAGTGTATAACTTTTCTGATCATCCAAGCTACCTGTTTTGGCACTAGCATAGTCTGAATATCCATGTGTTTGATGTAGTAAGTGTGTACCCAGGTTAGTAATTTGTAAATTGCCACTTGGTTCCACAATCTTAGATTAATTATGTTCAGACACCCAGTTTTTCTTTGACAAACAAACATTATCCAAGCCACCAAAGCCTTTTTTTTGTAACGGTAGCTTCCCCTGACCACAAATAGCTCCTGCAAACTGCCTCAATTAACTTCATTACTTTCTTTGGCATAAAAAACAATTGAGCCCAATAAGCTTGGACTCCAAATAAGACAGCCCTTATCAGTTGCAATCTCCCAGAATAGGACAAACATTTAGCCATCCAGCTGGTTATCTTGGCAATAATCCTCTCTACTAGAGGTTTACATTGTAAAATAGTAAGTCTTTTAGTTAAGAGTGGAACCCCTAGATATTTAAATAGTACTTCTCCCTCCTCATACCTCAACAACTCCAGAATAGTATCTCTAGTAGCTCTATTCACACTTCCAAAATATACCTGACTTTTGCTCAAATTTGCTTTCAGCCCTGATGCTGCAGAGAACAAATCAAATTTATCTTTGAGGAGTTTGACATGTTGCAAGTTTCCCCTTGCAAATAGAAAGAGGTCGTCTGCAAAACACAAATGTGTAATCCCCAATTTCTGGCATCTAGGATGGTAGTTAAAATCAGATTGCCTATTCAGTCCACTCAAACACATGTTAAGGTACTCCATCAATAAAATAATATATATATATATATATATATATAGTGACAATGGGTCCCCCTGCCTCAATCCCCTCTTTGCTTTCATTGTGTCTGTCATCTCATCATTTACCATGAAAGTATAGCTAACACTCTTGATGCAGTTCATGATCCAGGTAACCATTCTCTGAGGAAATCCCAGCCCCTTATACATTTGTTCAATAAAATAACATTCTACTGAATCATAAGTCTTATGTAAATCCACTTTGATCATGCACTTGGGTGACCTTGTATACCCTTTAACTAGCCCATGACTAAGTATAATATTGTCTGAGATCAGTCTATCTTGAATAAATGCTGATTGGCTCTGTCCCACAATGCCATCTATGACCCCTTTGATTCTTTCAGAAATAATCCTTGAGATGATCTTGTAAACTATAGAGGAACAAGCAATATATATATATATATATATAACCACTGAACATACGGTGTTTGAAGTTATGTTTGACAAAATCAAACTTCAGACAAAATGTCGTTTAGGCTTAAAGTTTCATATGAGTGAAGTACATCATTTTTATCTAAGTTCAGGCAAAAATGATTGGACTCAACTCATTTTTGCTTGAAGTTTAGTCAAAACTAGAGGTGTCCAACGGGCAGGTTCGGGGGAGAGGCGGGGCGGGTCCTGGCGGGACGGGGGAGGGCGGGATCGGCGGGCTGGGACTGGCCAACGTCCCGTCCCTCATCCCGTCGAAAAGGGGGACTGATCTTGGCGGGGCGGGCGGGGTCGGGGCGGGATCGGGTTTTTTTTGGCACTTAATTTAAAAAAATAATATATATATAAACACTTCAATAATTGAACAAGATAGTGTAATAAAAACATCACAATGCTGTTTTTGTGCCTCTTATATTATTTAATAGAAATATGATTTTTTTTGTAATACAATTTCAAAATTGCAACTTGTGGTGTTGAAAGTTGCAAATCACATAGTAAAATTGCAATTAAAAAAATTACATATTTATAAACACCTTTTCTAGTATCTTCACAATGTCTTGTGGTTCTTCGGTTGGAGTTGGAATTTGTTGGTCAAATTGGTAGACATCTATTCCAGTTCCGTCGGACAAGATTTTGTTGTAGTCTTCGTCGTCTTCTTCGTTGATCTCCGGTTGACCGCACCTTCTACGCTCCGCTCGTATCCAATCTCTGAATAAAACTTGTAATCTGCAAGTTGTCTTCTGCTAATAAGTGTTTGTGCTCTCCTATTTAAAATCTTCCGGCAGAAAAAGCGCTTTCAGACGTTGTTGATGACGCTTGAATGTTCAACACATCTCGGGTCATCTTTGCTAGTGTCGGAAATGTCTTCTCATTTTTCCTCCAGTATTTAAGCAAGTCTTCACGTCCTTCTTCATTGAGAACTATTTGATACGGTACAACACCCTGCAAAATAAAAACATCAAACTCATTAACTTGAATAGTAGTGGAACCACTAAATATTCTATTTCTAAGGCTTTCAATACTAGCCGCAACAACAGCATATCTTTTATAAGGTTGTATTGAAGAAGAAGAAGATGGTATAGAAGCCGGTTGGTTGCTAGCACTTTCTTGTTGGTAATGTGTATATATTTTTTTGCATTCATCATGTATGCTAGACAAAACTTCTTCTTTAGTTGGTTCCTTAGGTGGTTGTTCATTTGAGGTTTTTGGAGTTGAAGGTGGAAGTACTTTGTACAATCATAAATAGTTTCAATAAGTGTTTTACTACCGTCTATTTTAATAGTCGGATATAATACAACACCAATAATATAAATAGTGAGAATAGAAAAAAAAAATTTTGTTAATTTGATAAACATTTTTAATAGATACCTTATAAGATGGGTTTTTTATATATTCACTAAGTAACAAAAATATTAGAGTTATATAAAATAACATAGTTGAAATAGTAGGATAATGTATACCAGAAAATTCTTTAGTTGCTTGAAAAAAAATTCTCTAAAAATCCAATAAGTTCAGGAATTTTTTCCCAATCATTATCTATAAGCATATCAGTTGGATTTCGATTATGGGCGTTAAAAATAAAGTTATAGGTCTTCTATAATCGTAAGCAACAAGTAGTTGTTCATATAGAGAATTCCACCTAGTTGCTACTTCTTCAGAAATTTTTCTAAAAGGTAATCTACAATCGTAACAAGTTTTTTTATATTCTTTTTTTCTTTGTATTCTATTACTTCTAAAAATAAAGTTTATATTAAATTGTATTTTATTAAGAATGTCTTCAAAAAGTGATAGACCATCTTTTACAACTAAGTTATAAATATTACACACACATTTTATATGAAAAGATGGAGTTAATATATCTTTTAAAAGTCTCACAGCATAATTATTAGAAGAAGCATTATCTAACGTAACAGTCATTATTTTGTCAGTTATACCATATTAATCGCAAACTTGATGAATATTTTCTGCAATAAAATTTTCAGTGTGCCTATCATTAATATATCTATATGCTAAAATACGTTTTTGCATAGACCAATTATGATCTATCTAATGACATGTTACAGTTAAATAATCATGACCGTTAGTACTATCAGAAGTGATAGATACTTTGCCAGGAAAATGATATAATGCATAACGTAAATATTGTTGATATTCATGTGCAAATTTAAAAACGTCTCTCCTAACAGTTGATCTAGGAAAGACGTTAAAAGCAGGATTATACATATTTCTTATGTAATAAATAAAACCAGGAGAGGAAGGAAATGAAAAAGGCAAACCCTTCACCGCAACTAATTTTGATATTGCTTCCATATCTCTATGTTTATCGTATTTAGTACTTAAAATTTCCCCCGTCGTCGGGTTAATTTGACCATGTACTTTGTCCGGGACACTATGTGAACCTTGTCCCGACTGAGAGCGCATTGGTGCACCCGACTTTGTAGTCTCGTATTCATCCCACCTAGCTTTGTGAAAGCTTTGTACATGTCTCAATAAACCTCCCATCCCACCCTGACCTTTTCCATTTTAAATTTATAAATATTTTTATAGATTTTGCATCTAACTACTTGATTCTCTTGGCCCCTATCAAAAAAATCTCATGCAGCTGATTTTAATTTTCGTTGTATGGGGCCTAGTCTCATATTAGGGGGAATATGAGGCGTTCCAATTTCAGTTTGAGGTGCACTAGTGGGTGCGTCATCTAGATTATGGGTGTGTCATCTAGATTATTTTATAAATTAAAGTTTGGTTCAGTTGCAGAATATATCTCATCATCTAATGGTATATCATTAAAAATTCACTTTCATCTATATGAGTGTAATCAATCAAATCATCATGTCTAGGAATAAGATGACTAGAAGAAGACCTCCTGCCCTTGTTACCCTACTAGAAGAAGCACATTTACCCATACCCTTAAACATACCTTTTAATCATTCCATTTTAATTATGCAAATTAAATAATTAAAAATAATGAAATTAAGTGCGATAATTAAAATAAAATATCAATAATAATTTAAAGAAGGAACGAAGGTACCAAACGCCGACATAACGTCGACTTGTAATCGAGGTTGAAAATTGAAACTTTGCTCGATGGATGATCCTCAAGCTAGTTGCCAATTTCAGTCCCAATTTTTGAACTATGATACAATTATACAAATGAGCAAATAAAATAAAATATATAGTACGCAATATACTTGTAGACTTGTAGAGAGATAAATTGAGAGATTATAGAGATTGTAGGAAGATTTGTGAGATAAAATGAAGAATGATGTATTTATAGTTGAAAATTGGGTTAAAGTATAAATATAGTAACTTAGGAGTTAAAAATAAATATTAAGGGGTAGGGGGTTTATGGGATGGGGGAGCAAAAATGGTTGTTACACAATGGCCAAAATATAAATTGATCGTTGTGCAACGGTCATTTTTGCAAGGGGGTTCGGGGGCGGGGGCGGGGTCGGGACGGGGTCGGGCGGGACGAGTCCAGGTCCCGTCCCGATTTCGAGTCCCAACACCATTTTTTTAAAGGAGGGATCGGTTCGGGTCGGGACCGGGCCGACCCAGCCCACTGGCCAGCCTTAGGCAAAACTGCCTGGACTTCAGTCATTTTTGTCTCAACTTCAGATTGAATTTTAAGCAGAAGTGAATTGATTGAGGCAAAAATGATTGAATTTCAGTCATATGTAGCAAAAACGAAACTCCAGTTACACGTGGAAAAAAACGGATACAAGTTAAATGTCAACGTCACAGAAATAAGCCACAAAAAATCTCCTTTCCTAAGCTCAAGCCCATTTTAAAATTTGAAGGACTTATTCGAAAAATCTGTTCCTCTTTTCTGTGTTTATAGGCCTTTGTATTAGACATAGTTCAGAAGATGCCGATTTAATTTGAGCTCAGTTTATTTAGCCTGGATTTGTAGAAATGTACAAGTTAATCAGTGGGCCTTAGCTACTTTAATGGGCTTCTTGTTACAGAAATCCTAATTTCAAAGCATAGGCAGCATTTGCTCAAATGGCCTTTTTACGCTACTCTTTAGATTTTAGTATTTTACCATCGAACAAAATTGGCTTATTTATCTGCAAAAAGGAAAATCCATCTAATTACTTTAAAGGAAACCCTTCATAATTTTAAATTAAAATAATTTCCAAAAACGGAAAAAAGACACTATTGCTCACGTGACCCAAAAGGAAAAGAGAAAAACAACGTGGTCACAACCTAAATCTATAACGTGGTCTAATCATATCAAAATCATCTTGTACCAACTTAATCACTTTAATTTATTTTACTTCTTGTCTTTTTAATTTTATATACTTCTTTTTTCTACTAACGTCAGATATAACGGCTTTTCTACATTGACTAATCCTACGGCAGGTTTTAGTGAGCGGCGGTCCAATTTTTTAGTTCAATAATTTGATATTTATTGATTTGATTAATTTTGATTTACATTATGTAATACAAGTTTTAAAGCGAGAAACAGTCCCATACTAAATAATAATTTATTCACAAAGTTCAAATTCGAGAACGCTATCTAAAGTGAAGGGTTTTAGAGAAGAATTTAAAATTTGAAGTTTATTAATTTTTACAACGGACTCAAATTAATACAACAACAATAACAATATACTCAGTATAAATGTGGATTTGGAGAGGATAGAATGTACGCAGATTTTACCTCTATTTTGTGAAGGGTAGAGTGTACGTAGACTTTACTCCTACCTTGTGATGATAGAAATGTTGTTTTCGATAGACCCTCGTCTCAAGGAAAATTAATATATAATAAATTGAGATCACAACCAAATATTTATAAATATTTAGTAGATTTCTTAATGCATGCACAGAGTATGAGAAATAACTATTGAGTTCACGTGAATTCAATAACTTTTTTCCAGAGTTTAGACCTAAGACCTCTGTTCAAGATTAAAGGAATCCAAAACAAATCTAAGATTTGAAATTTTTGAATTTCTACCACTATCATAAATTAATATATAATAATTAAGTTTATAGTCATATATCTATAGATATTTAGTAGATCTCTTGTTACATATATAGAGTCCAGATAAAAGTTATTGAGTTCACGTGAATTCACATGTTAGAAATTGCTTGAAGGAATATCATCTATCTAAAGTAAGTATTAGCTAATTACATCGCAACAATAAAGTTTGTGGCTAGCGACAGATCGATTATCAATATATTTTATTAGTTATGAGAAATTTAGTAATAAATTATCAAAATATTTTATTAACTATTAAAATTTAATAAATTAGTGATAAAATTCATAATTAATTTCAATTTTTTGTGATGTGGTCCTATTTTTTACTACTACTCAATACTTATAAAGCACCAAAAGATTAGAAGGAAAAAAAAGTGGTTTCATTATGAAAAGTTCTGAAATGGCTTTTTGAGCCAATCTTCTTTCTTTTTCAAGCTTTGCTTTTTCCTTTTTTCTTCTCTATTTCTTTCTGAATAAATGCTTTCTCCATTTCCAAGAGATAATTTTTTTCTCTGTTTAAGATTTATAGATTTTATGTTCAACCAAATTACGTTTGACTCTTCGTAGGCTTTGCTTTTAACTTTATATATTAAATGAGCTTCTTTTGCTTTTGCGCTTTTTGTCTTTGTTTTCTTTTACATATTAATTGGAAGTACAAACAACCATTTCTATTCCATCATTGCATTTGCAATTGGGAATATTTAGTTCATAATTTGAATGAAATGAAGTTAATAATTGTTTCAAAACTATATACTATAAAAACATAAGATAGTAGAAAATGTGAGTTATGTTGACATGCCTCAACCACATCATCTAAAAATTTAAACAATTTTAACGCCATCAATATGTCATATCCCGTGCTAGATAGATTCTTTTTAATGAGTGAAATACGTGAAAATATTTTTAATAATGTGTGGTGGTGAGACTCGACCCATAGACCTTTGTTTCCCTGTTATCATGTTGAAATGTGTGATCTTCTCATCTAACAAGATAATTGTTAGAGGGAATACACTTTTATTCACTTAATTATGTCATCGACATTCTCCCTCACGTGCAAAATAGATTTACTTATGAATCAAACACGTGAAACAAAAAATTAATAATAGGTGGTGGTGACTGGTGAAACTCGAATCTGAAACTCTTTATGTTCTGATATCATGTT
Organism: Anisodus tanguticus; assembly: GCA_034509755.1. NCBI lineage: Eukaryota > Viridiplantae > Streptophyta > Magnoliopsida > Solanales > Solanaceae > Anisodus > Anisodus tanguticus. The sequence continues at coordinate 25,715,624 of CM067541.1, read as the reverse complement.
AGTGTGTGTTAGAATAAAGCATTTCATATATAGTATCCTACTAGGAAAAGAATTGTAATGTGGTAGGAATAGGATTTCATATATAGTATCCTAGTAGGAAAATGGTTGTAATGGAATGTCTATAAATAGAGTTCGTGTAATCATGTAGATACAACAATTCAATAATAATATTTCTCTCATATTTTTTCACATGGTATCAGAACTTCTACGATCTTGGTAGAAAATCAAAGAGCTTCTGTTGCCAGCGGGCAACACTAGCCAATGTGTGTCGCCCGTCTGGCCAAATATAATGATAGAGTAAAGATTGTAGAAAACTTTCAGATATTCATAAATAAAATATTATCTAAAAAATAGGCGTGAACCGTGTCGAACAGTGTGTGAACAGTGTCGCGTGAACATTGTTTTCCCGATGTGAATAGTAATTTCACCATGAACAGTTACTAGATTTTGATCGTCGGAATTAGGATTCCGGCGAATTCACGTTGTTTCGTCCGAGCTGATCCATACCACTTTCTTCGAGGTTCGAAGACTTTTCCAGCGTAATTTATTTTCTCGTTGGGTCGTGCCATCATTCCATTCCTACTCACAAAATACCATCACAATCACGTACCTCAATTTCGGTGACTATTTTGCGTCACATAGGGTCGTGCCATCATTTTGATCCTACCCATAAAATACCATCACAGTTCCGTGCCTCAATTTCGGTGGTTATTTTGCGTCATCATCTTCCAGAGCATTAGTAAGAAAGTATCCGTTGTGCAATATTTCAACGAAGATTCAAAAAAAATATCACCACCGAGCATAATTTTTCCAGTGGTTACTAGCGTCACATCTCTATCTAGTGGTGTTGTGCAGAATACGACACCACCACAACATAGATTAGGTTCAAGCTAGTGAGTGACTAATTATTGTGCAAATTTCCAACAATTTTCAGGAAAGCAAATCGGTCAGCTTGTAATATTTTTTATAACAACATATATGTCCGCTATAAAATTATTTTCGGGTAGTGTTGCGCAAATTCAAACACCACCACGAGATAGATCAGTCCCTTCTGACCAAAACCCAGTCAACGTCTTTGACAAATACTCACTCACGCACATGCACCTTTTTTCGGTCAAATCCATGCGCCGCGCATGCACCTTTTTCCGGTCAGATCTCGATGATTTTCTTCTTGGATTATGTTCATCATATTCCATCCATCTTTCAAGTCAGATTTTGCTACGTTTCTCGATTTCAATATGTTAAACTCCAAAAATACGGGAATTGGAAGTTCAAGTCCTATGATTACTTCCAAACCCTTAAGGATGAGATCAGAAAATCGCACATCACAGTTCATGAAGAAGCGACAAGGACAAGGTTGTTTTGGAAGATCTCGACCTAGTGTAGTTATTGTAATAAGCTTGGACACATTCTTGAAGTATGTTATTCTCTCCATGGTAACCTTGAGGAGGAAGTTTATATGGAGCAACCACCTGGTTTTATTGCTCATGGGGAGTCTAACCTGGTGTGTCGATTGCGTCGGTCACTTTATGGTCTGAAATAGTCTCCTAGAGCCTGGTTTGGAAAATTCAGCACAGTAATTCAGGAGTTTGGCATGACTCGTACTAAAGGTCTCAGCAGACTAAAGTATTTTCAAGGTATTGAGGTTGCTCAATACAGATCAGGTATACTCTCCGGTGATATTATTACAAATTTTGTGAAGTCGAGTGATCAACTTGCAGATAGTTTTATAAAGTCCTTCACTGATCCTCGTATTAATTACATATGTAACAAGCTCGGTACATATGACTTGTATGCACCAGTTTGAGGGAGAGTGTTAGAATAGAGAATTTCATATATAGTATCCTACTAGAAAAATGATTGTAATGTAGAATAGGAATATGATTTCATATATAGTATTCTAGTAGGAAAATGATTGTAATGGAGTGTCTATAAATAGAGCTCAATGTAATCATATAGATACAACAATTTTAATAATAATATTTTCTCCCAGTGTGATTGTCTCATCTAAAATGTTAGTAAATTGTTAGAGAGGCCCACATTTTTTTTTATGTCTTCAACATTTTATAATGCAATTCGGGTATCCAAAAGCTAACAACGGATTGACAAATGTTTTAGTAAGCATGTGTTTGTATCGCAAAAGATAAAGTTGTAGAATTTTGTTGGGTTCAAAACACATAACTAAGGCACAACGGAAGTTTAAAAGTTTTGTTTCTTACTTACCCCAACAATATTTCTAGTATGGTTATACAACAATTAAACTTGTAACATAAAGTATATACTTACAAGTTAGAATTATCTGGAATCTTTGTCTACTATAAGGTGCACACGCGGTTTCCATTCCGATTGCAAGCTCCAAGCTTCAATGTACTTCTCTTTCGAAAAACTAGGAAATCCGGCAGAGGTTCGAGAGTATATGATTCTAAGTCTCTAAGGCTTAGAATGTTTTCAGAAAATGGTGTATTGAATAATGAGGTGAATGCCTCTATTTATAGTTGAAAAAGAGGTCAAAACCGGATTGGGGTTTGACCTTGGGCCTGGCCCAAAAATCGAGGCAGAGGCGCCGCACATTCTTAATTAAATCCAAAATCAAATTTTGACTTAATTAAAACAATCATTATTCATTTAAATATCTCGATTCTAATCGAATATTTAATACTCTCTCAATACATCCTTAGATCGAAAAGACAATCGACATATTGTAACCCTACATGCCTTCACATATCGACATTAATCAAATTAAGGTCTACGCGGAACTCCTAGACGGCGCTGCAAGACGAACTCAATATGTGAAGTACGTTTACACGAATCCAGTAAACTTAACCTTTATATGGTAAGATAAAATCCTTTCATTCACGACACACCCGATCAAGCTTAGGATTTGTCAAGTGTCTATCCAAATGGCTTAATCATTGTATCTCATCTATATTAGTTGACAACTAGACCATATTCTAAATATGTCAATTGCGTTGACCAACGACTTAGTCAACCTAATATCACTGAGAATCCGAGTGTTCTCTCGAATATACATCCGAGGAATGAATCCTATTCTTGGCTCAACTACCACCTTCAATCCACATCGTAATGTACCCAATACAAGTCGTATCTCAACCTATAAGGCATTTGAGCTTAGGACGGGATCAAAGTACATTACTTTGTAGACAAGGCGAGCATTGATCTCAAGTCTAAGGACTTCTATCTCCCACACACTGATCATACTTTAGACAAGTATAACAAACAGTATATCAGCAGGGTATACCAATACTTCCAAAGTATCCATGTGTCCATCACGAGTAATCATTACTCATAGCATGTGAGACATACTACATCCTCTAAGGATGTGATGCAGACCACATGTCGAATTATCACATATCATAGATAATCCATACTCGATAATCATTAGTCGAGGCTATTTTAAGAGTTACACTCTATCATTAATATCTCACTCTACTAATGACAACGTAAGCTCAAGAGATGCACATTAATGAATAATTACAAACAATCAAGTAATAATTCAATAATTGCAAATGCTAAAATATTAGTCTCCATTAATAATAATATGAATGTGTATAACGTTACATTTGTCCTGATAAGATTGTTTCTAGGACATAAATATACTTTCAATCTCCCACTTGGCCTAGAGCCAATCTCCAACATATCTAATGCCATATTCTTAAAATGACCATTATTCTTGACTAAGCTTAATGGTTTAGTGAATGGGTCAGCTAGATTATCGTCTATGGAAACATAGTCTAATCTAATCTCTTCAGTCTCCACCATCTCCCTGAGTATGTGGTACTTCATTGGTACATGTTTGTTTCTGTTGGTTGATCTTGGTTCCTTAGCTTGCACAATTGCACCAGTGTTGTCACAATAAACCGTTATTGGACAAGTGGCACTTGGAATGACCCCTAGTTCCTTCAGGAACTCAGATATTGCGACAATTTCTTTACCAGCTTCTGATCCAGCAATGTATTCAGCTTCTTGTTGTCGAATCAATAGTTGTAGCTTGTTTGGAACTTTTCCAGCTTACTGCTCCACCATTGAAAATGAATGTGTAACCTGATTGAAATTTATAGTCATCAATATCTTTCTGGAATCTAGCATCAGTGTACCCAGTACATATTAGCTTCTCTTCCCCACCATAGACTAAGAAGTAATCTTTAGTTTGTCTAAGATACTTAAGAATACTCTTGACTGCCTACCAGTATTCTTCCCCAGGATTCTGCTGGAACTTGCAAGTCATACTAAGTGCAAAGGCCACATCTGGCCTAGTATAGGTCATGTCATACATAATCGATCCTATAGCCGAAGCATATGGGATCCTTTTCATGCGTTCAAGTTCTATAGAATTAGAATGATTATCCTTCTTAGATAACTTGATGCCTTGTCCCATAGGTAGACCGCCTTTCTTGGAATTTTCCATAGAAAAACGTCTAAGCACTTTGTCTATGTAGACTAACTGTGACAGCTCCAACAATCTGTTAGGTCTCTCTCTATAGATCCTAATCCCCAAAATGTAGCAGACTTCACATAAATCCTTCATTATGAAGGTACTGGACAACCACTCATTGACTGACCGCATAAGAGTCTTATTATCTCCCATTATTAATATGTCATCTACATATATGATAATGAAGGCAATACTCCCATCATTGCGTTTACTATAAACACATGGATCCTCTTTGCTTCTGACGAAATCAAATGACTTGATAGCCTTGTCAAAGCAAATGTTCCAACTCCTCGAGGCTTGCTTAAGTCCATAAATAGACTTTTGTAGATTGCATACATCATTTGGTTTGGATTTGATTGAAAACCCTTAGGTTGTTTCATATACACTTCCTCAACTAGATTACCATTGAGGAAAGCAGTCTTGACGTCCATCTTCCAAATATCATGTCATAATATACAACTACTGCAAGCAAAATCCGAATGGAGTTGATCTTAGCAACAGGTGAAAAGGTTTCATCATAATCGACCCCAGGCCGTTGATTATAACCTTTAGCCACCAATCTGCTTTATAAGTTTGTACCTTGTCATATGCATCAATATTCTTCTTGAAGACCCATTTGCATCATATGGGTCTAACCCCTGTTGGCAAATCAACCAAGTTCCAAACTTGATTTACGTACATCGAGTCCATCTTAGATTTCATGGCTTCTTGTCATCTCTGCGAATCAATGTCTAACATAGCTTCGCTGTAGGTTATAGGTTCATCGTCATCAGGAATATCTATCTCATTGTGTGTTTCAACAAGGAGATTAAGTATTTCAGGTGGACGATGAGTCCTAGTGGTCCTACGGAGTTGAGTACTCTGTGTTTCAGTGTTTGTTGCATTCTGATTGTGAGAAGGTCTTTGTCTATTGGACAATCCATCACCTTGAGAGCTTTCAGGAATGTCATTTCATGTATTTCCTTAATGGAATGAGGTATAACCATTGTATCATCTTCTATTGGTTGTGTATGAGAGCCTTGCATTTCTACACTATCTCTTACAACACTCCTACTGGCTGAAGGGCGTACTCTAAGTACCCAATCTTCACCAGATACTCCCACTGAATCTTTGTTTAGGTCATTCGACAAGGGTTCATTTTCTGTGTTATCTTGTGGTTCTTGAATTTTTTTAAGTTCTATCTCTGTGCAACTATGTTCCTTGTAGACATATTCTTCTTCAAGGAAAGTTGCATTTTTGGAAACAATGACCTTATGTTCTCCAGGAAGATAGAAGTAGTATCCCTTAGTTTCCTTTAGATACCCCACGAAGTAACATTTCTCACTTTTAGATTCCAACTTGTCAGTGAGCATCTTCTTAACTAGGGGTGAGCACGGGTACAGGGTACCCAGCTACACGACTGGAACCGATACTAACGGGTAGGTTCTGGGTAGATATATTATAATAACAGGTAGGGTTCGGGTAGTAAAATTAGGAACCGATCAATGTCGGGTCCGGTTCCGGCAAATAGAGACAGGGTACCCGAACCCGGAACCGATACCCATAACCTATAAATTATTAAATATTTTTACTTTTTTGAGAAACATTTGGAGCACTTTTAACTTTCTCCAAAATTGTTTGTTGCACGCCTGCACATTGATTTTCACCCCTTTATTCTAGAATGCTCTTTGTGCCCTAAGAGAAAACGCCCAAAACTCTCTCAATAACAATGGCTTTTTAGCTACACCAACGAGCTTCATTGTCGTCGTTGTTGAAGCTTTCTCTCAGGTATTTTCATCGTTGTCGTCGTTGAAGCTTCACATTTGCCTCTTTCTCTCCCTTGGTTGTGTTCACGTCGTTCCTAAAATGCATATGGGTTCATATCTAACTCTTCAATTTGTTTTTAATATCCTATGCTTCTGTTCTATTTCAGGTGATACTCATCTTCAATTTGTATTGCTTTTTTATTTGAAATGTAAATCTATTTTTAAAATTTGTGTATATTTTTATAGTTGTGAAGATGAAATTTAGGAATTTACTAGTATAATAAAGCTTTTCTTTTGTATCGAAGAGCTTATGAACACAAAAATAAGTTTAATTCAGATATTTCCAAATTTATTTTGAAATCAACACATTCAATTAATTGAGTATCAAATTTGGCTTGCAATTTTTGGTTTTGGTTACAGAATTAAATTTTCTAAAACTTCTTATAATTGTACTAAAAACTCCGATTGCAGGCTAAAAAACTAATGGATGGAATTATTTTAGAACTCTTTTTTATTCTCATAGGCTAAAAAACTGTTGCTTAATCTGTGTTTTTTATTTACAGGGTACCCGGGAACCTACCCGGACCCTGCGGGTCCGGATAGGTTCCGGGTAATGATTGCTACGGGTAGGTTTCAGGTAGTAAATTTAGGAACCGATCTTTTATCAGGTAGGGTCCGGGTAGTTCAAAAATGTTAGGGTACCCGGACCCGCTCACCCCTATTCTTAACATATGCAGGGCACCCCCAAGGTCTCATATGTTTAAGAGATGGCTTCTTGTCACACCATATCTGATAGGGTGTCTTTTCTACTGACTTGGAAGGAACCATGTTCAGAATATATATAGAGATTTGTATAGCATGTCCCCAAAGGTATGTCGGTAGAGCTGATGAGCTCATCATGGATCGAACCATATCCAATAAGGTTCGATTTCTCCTTTCGGCAACACCGTTCATCTGTGGCGCTCCAGGAGGTGTCCATTCAGATTGGACTCAATGTAGCTTAAAGTAATCTAGAAAATCCTTACTTATGTATTCACCTCCTCGATCCGATCGAAGGGTCTTGATACTTGTTGCAAGTTGCTTCTCTACTTTTGAGTTGTACTCCTTGAACTTCTCAAAAGCCTCAGATTTGTGTCTCATAAGATACACATACCCATACCTTGTGAAGTCGTCAGTAAAAATGATGAAGTATGGGAAACCTCTTTTAGCTTGAGTCAAGAATGGCCCACATAACCAACTCAAGCACCTCCTTGGCTCGCACACCTTTCCCAGAAAGTGGTTTATTGGTCATATTTCCTCTCAAGCAAGATTCACAGTTACCATAAGACTCAAGTCAAATGGTTCGAGGTAGTCTAACTTCCTCAATCTTGCTATCATTGATTCGTTGATATGACCAAGTCTGCAGTGCCATAGGTAGGTAGAGTTTCTATTACTTGTCTTGGCTCGTTTATTTGGTACATTGAAAATCTCTCGACTACAGTTCAGTATATATAATCCATCCACAAGAGGAACAGTTCCATATATAACATTATTAAAAGACAGTACGTGACTGCCATTATAAATATACGAGGAAAAGCCCTCCATGTCCAATACTGGGATAGAAATAATATTCCTCGTTAATGAGGGAACATAAAAATAATCACTCAACATTAAACAGTAGCCGGAAGGTAAATTTAATCTATAAGTCCAAATGCGCTCAGCATCGACTCATGCTCCATTTCCAACGCGTAGGTCTACCTCTCTCGGTCCAACCTTCCTGCTATCAGTTAGACCCTGCACATTTTTATAAATGTGTGAGCCGCAAGCGATATCCAATACCCATGAATGAGAGTTATTTATATACATATTTATTTCATCCTGGTATCATGCAGTCCTTTTTCCAATGCCCCTTCCTATGGCAGTTGAGGCATTCATCCTTAGCAATGCTTACCTTCTTTTTCACACCTCCATTGAGTTTCATAGTTGAGGGCGCAGCGATTGCTTTGCCCTTCTTCTTCTGCCATTCCTTGCCTTTCGGCTTAGGTCGGCTAGAAGAGATCACCATGAGCACAACTTTGCCTTTTGAAGTGGAGGACTCAAAGGTCTTGAGCATGTTGTGCAGCTCTGGCAAAGTCGCCTTCGTTCCATTCATGTTGAAGTTCACTATGAAGTTCTTAAAGGAACGAAGGAGAGAGTTCAGGATGAGTGTGGTAGCGACATTCTTTTCAAGCGTCGTTCCAATCGAAGCAAGCCTCTTTATTAGCCCTATCATTTTCAGCACATGTTGCGAGACCGGGCCCCCTTCAATGAGCTTACACTTGAAGAGTTCTATTAACAACTCATATTCCATTGTCTGGGATTGAGAGTCATGGAGACTCTTCAAGTGTTCGAGCATCTCATTGGGCCCCATGTTCTCATGTTGTCTCTGAAGTTCCATCGACATAGAAGACAACATTACGCATTGTGCCGAAGTGGCATCATCTAGATGTTTCTGGTAAGCAACTTTATCAAATGAGGCATATTTTTCAGAATCTGTCGCAGGGACTGTTGGGAACACCGCGTCCAACACGTATTCTATTTTCTCTTGTCTGAGTACTATTCGCAAATTCCTTAGCCAGTCAAGGTAGGTTGGTCCAGTAAGTTTATTCATCTCAATCAACATTTTCAATGACATGCTCGACATCTTTTATAATCTGAAGAATTATATAGACCGAAAATCAAATTCAAAATCTATTTCCTATTATACACATTCATTTAGGCTAATCAACAAGGCCTTTTGTTTAATTAGCTCCCACTATTTTAACACACTTCTACGACCCCATGGTAGAATACAAACCTATATTAATTGAGGTCATAATGGGCCAAGATCCAAGCCTATGCTATCTCCGCATTTGCTTTGGCTGATAACTTCAATAACATATCTTGGTAGGTTCTAAACCAATTGCAAAACTTATTCGCAACTCTTGGTTGATCAAATTATTACATTTAATCTTGCGTCCTTAGATTAGTCCGACACTTTGGCGCCAAGATTTGTCTAAGCAAGTCAACTCTATTACACGACTGCGTTTATGTATCTAAGCAAATTTGGCCTTTGTGAGCAAATACTTTGGTGTATGTTGACACCCAATTTTGTCCCATATTTTCGATTTATTTGCAATTATTAATATTTTTGACACCTCAAAAATATTTTATATATATATACATATATATTATTATTCTCATTATTATTATTCGTATATTCTACAACCATTTACCTTATTTTAAAGTCGTAATCATAATTCCCCTAATATTCTATGTTATGTTATTTTCGCAAAATTGCATCGCATTCCACTTTTTATCAAGCATTAAACATCTCGCAAATATTATGTTTTATTATTATCACATCGTTATATCTTATTTTTAATAATTTACATTTTTACTTCAATACTTTTTATTTTATTTTTTAAACCCCTTTTATATTTTTAAACCCATAACCCATTTTATTTCTCCAACCCAAAATAATTTCTACTCAACCCAAAACAAAACAACTCCCCCACTTTATTTTCGGCCCACCCGCAACAGCCCAAACTCCCCCTTCTTTTATTTTTTAACCAACTCCCCATTTATTCCCCTCACCCAAAACAATATCAACCCACCAAAGCCCAACCTTTTTCGGCCCAACCGGACCAGCCCTTCACCCAACTAAATTTTAGCCCCCAATCGGACACCCCCAATACCCAACCGAGGCCCAGTTCGACCCAACCCATATTACTCCTCAAAACTTATTCCCTAACCCATCATCCAAAACACCCACCAGCCCAAGTCTCCCCCAACCGAACCGGCCCAAACCCAACTAAAACCCCTAAATCCCAATCGTCCAAAACAAAACCAAAAAAACCCCCAAAAATCGAAACCAAAACCAGACGACCCAAAACCAGCAACATTTTACACCGGCGCACCCTTTTACCCGCCGGATATTCGCCACCACCGACGTCCCTGCCACCACGTCCTTTCCACCTTAGACCTCTCGCATCACCCCCATTCTTTTTCCCATTTTCTGTAAAACTCAGAGCTTGGAATAGCTCGTCCAAGTCAAATAGACCGGCGAAGCATGCATGCCGAAGTCAATCCCTAGAATACCTTCAAGGATTCGGTGGGTAAGAACACAAACCTGTACCTCTTCCTTATTATCTCGGTTTTCGAAATGAAAATAAACCGTCACTTTTTCTTCTTTTTTTTCTTTGAATTCAAATTTCGAATTCTAGCTGTTGAAACCCCTCAAGTTTTGGCTATAAATATAGCCCTTTGGTTGTGTTTGAGAGGGGTTTTTCTCTCGGATGAAAAACTCTCGGTTCTTCAAAAGACAAACTAAAAATCGACTTTTTCGTAGGTTTTATACTCCTATTTCTGGTTCGACAAAGACATAAAACATTTAGGCCCTTGTCCCTTTCAATCGCATAAACAAAACTTCTCCGAGCGGACTCAACGATTTGAAACGACGCTTCGGTTCGCGGCCCGGAGAAGGTCAGTAAATTCAGTATCCTCTTAGTTTTAGTTTCCTTTTGTGTTTCGCACATGTTTGAGTTACTTGTTTGGTATAGTATGCTCTTAGTTTAATTTAGTTTAGTTCTTGTTAGTTAGATTACTAAACTAGGTTATAAGGTGCGTTAAGTCCGTTTATTAATACTATTTTAAGTCGGCCGATTAGTCAAGGAATTTAACGATGTTTGATTAAAGTGTGATCATGCTTCATACGAGGTGAATAGGATTGTGTAAGTCTAAGTTAGTTTCCGTACCCCTACATAGTTGAGGTTTTGTCTTTAAATGACTACTCAAGCTGTCTGTTTGTCATTCATATCTGATTTGAGTTGGTTATACATTCTTATTTGTTTGTCTTGGTATAATTTTATGATAGTATGAAGTTCTTTAAGTCATGTGGCAAGTGTGCATTGTCTACCTGAATAGGGTGTGTGTGCTTAGTCTAATTTAGATAATTTCGTACTAAAATATCTTATTAAGAATAAGCCAACTCTATGGATACATTTATGTCAGTCTGTTCATATACCCGCCATGTTTGCCTAAGCTTCATTCACACTCAATAGGTAGTTTAAATCGACTTGTATTGATCCATTTCTAGGTATAGTAGGTCTGTTTGCTTGAAGGTGTTATGTAATTTAGTTTATTAGGTTTTTAGAAGTCTGGTACATATACCAAGATAGTCATATCGTGACTTATCTGCCTGATAACAATATTTATAACTTGTGGTACCAGAACAATCTTGCACACTTAAGATAATATCTCTGAAAAGGATAACTCAATCATTTCAGTTTGCCTCCTATATCTGAACTGGTTATGTAAGTTGTCTTCACTTTGTCCTAGTGTCAAACTATATATATGTTAGTATGTGAATTCCATTAGTCAATGTAGTAGCACACTTCACCTGTCTTAATAAGATATAAATGCTTAGTTTAGTCCATACAGTCTTACATATCTGCAGAATGTTACCTCAAGATGGTTAAAACATGTGCATGTATGCCTCCCAATTTGGCTGTATATTTGTCCCATCTGCCTTAGTATCAATATGCCTAATCACATGAATATGATTCCAAGCATTTAGTGTTGATCTAGGTAGCTTTGTAACTATAGCATACCACCTCCAGATAAATTATCCTATGCGCATAAAAAAAATGTAAGCTAATTGGTCCTATGTCTTGATAAGTCTCCATGTCCCCTCAAATTGACCATATATTTGTTCTGCTTGCCTAAGTATTCAAAGCATATCTAGGATAGCATATGACCTTTTCTAGACTTTGTAGTTGCCATACCACTGTATTGGAAGACTTATATGTGTTTGTGGTGCCAACCTATACATGAATTATTTCTTGTGTGAACAATATAGTGCCTTCTCCCCCTCACTTTAGTGTCATGTCTTGTATGATGTCCCTGAGGTATCTATCTGGAATGTTGTGTTATTTAAGAACTGATGGCTAGATGAGTTAGACATACCCTTATATATAAGTTCCCTGTTAGGTGTATGTTACTCTTGATTCATTTATTCAAGATATATGCAAGAAGATGTTCATTATGCTTTAATCTTTAGTTGGTTCATGTGAGGATGTTTTCTTTGAATCAACATGACTCGTCTCAATTCTGTGTGTTAAGAATGAAAAAAATAGTATCCCTGCCTTTCTCTAAGAAATCAACAGAATTATGTCTTCAGTTGTATCTATCCATTAATTTAAATTGATACAATTTGTTTGCTTTAGTTTCTGAAGAAATATACAATGAGCTGCTCGAAACTGGAACCTAAGTTTTGCATAATCCCTACTAGTTTCCTTATATTTTTGAGTAAATAGACTGTGTACATCTGAGGATTTGCTTGAGACTATTTGAGCAACTTGCAACCCCATCCTATTTTGCCTTTTTTCAGTTTGAATGTCCAGGGGTCTACTATGTCATGTACTGGTCCAATTTACTCCTTCCTCTTCCTCCTTGTCTGGTTTGAAACCTACACAACCCATTTTCCCCCTATCACCTTTGATGCTATATATTGTCAATAAAAGGTTGAATGGTATATGGTTATTGGCTAATGACTATTGTGAAATTTGGTCTGTTTCCCTCATTCAAGTCCGGAAATTATATGTTTGGGCCTGCTTTCTATTTCTGTATGTTGTTTGTTCCCTGAGGCCCAACAATATATACTTTTCATGAATTATTTATTTTACAGTGTTTATGTAAATATTTTCATAATCCGTCACTAATCATTTTCTTTTCTTTTCCTTACTTACATGAAATGCATCGGGAGCAACGAAGAGTCTCATTATGAGACTCATCATGATCATTGCCGAACGAAGACCCGCATTCACACTCCTTGCATTCTCCAAACTCGGGATTTCAAAACAATAGGGCGAGATGACATCGTCATCCGCTTTAGTTCCCCTTCATTGTTGTTCTTTAATTTCGTTATTTCTATTTGGGGTCTGTAATAATTATTTAATGCTTGTGTGATTGTTAGGATATTTAGAATAATTAGGCCATGAATGGATAATTAATAGGGTTGTCTAAAACTAGAAACCCGTCGCTAGCTTATTTACTTGTGGCTCGGTTAATTCAAACTTAGAAACCCTCCGCTAGTTTATTTATTTTTAGGCTCGTCATGCATATTCAAAATTTTCAAAACAAACTTTGATCATCTTCTGTTCACTTTATTAATTGTACAACTCAAAATGATTTCCAAAAATTACTTCTTTGGCATATAAGTAACTCGTTTTTCTCCTTGCTATTAATTGTCCCAAATGCATATTTTTCAACTTTACATGTATTTTTCTTTAATACCATAAAAATGCATACTTGTACAAAATGCATTCTTTTACTAAATACTTGCAACATTATTTTAACTTTCTATTTTTAAAACATGCATTTTCTTAGTACAATAATTAACCTGAGTTTGACCGGATAACAGCAAGTTAGTGGATCTTAAAGGATGCCTAACCCCTTCCTTTTATGATAATAAAGAACCCTTACCTAGAACCTCATTAGTTTCGCAGACCATTAAAATCGGAGTTTACATTGCAGCATTTAGTTAATATTCAGGTGTCCTAATTCACCATAAATAATTAGGTGGCGACTCCTTAATCATACCCAGGAATCACCGGACACGTTGTGCTCCGCTTCGACCCGCAGGTCAAAATAGGGCGCGACTGTGTAAATACCCACAAACGTTTATCATTTACCTTTTCATTAAAACAAATTTATGAAAGCGTCTGGGTCCTCATAGACTTAGAGCAAATGCTTTGGCATAAATACTCGTATCACCGAAAATGATTTTGCACTCTAACAATTGTATTGGATGACGCGTTTTAATTTAGACTTGTATTTAAAGTTTTGGGGAACATTTTAATTTTAGGGTTCTAACTAAGATCAACACTTTTACGCCATATCCAATATGAGATCTTAACATCATGCAAACTAAAGACACATATAGTTTGGGAACCGTAAACCCAATATGCATGATATAAGATGGTTTAATCAAACACTGGGCGCCGCCTGCCCAGACAGTTATAGCGGACACTATTCTAGAAATGTAAATGACAAACATTTTGACATTTAGCACATAAACAGTATATTTATCAAATAATATACTGTATAATAATAATGTTGGGTTAAACATTCTGAACTCAGATTTTTTTTTGTTTCTGGACAGGTGGGGTCGCCGCGCCAATCATTAGAGACGCAGTGCCACTGAGGCAGTAACGCCAATTTTCTGAAAAATGCACTAGCGCCGCGGCGCTTCAGAGACAGTAACATTTCTGCTTCTGCAATTGATTTAGCGTCGCGACGCTCCACCATGGAGCCGCGGCGCCTGTTGTCCAGTGAGTTCATATTTTAAAAATGAAGCATTAGCGCCGCGGCGCCTCCTTGAAACCCTAGTCAGAGCCGCGACGCCGACGTCCTTACAAATGTTTCTGTGTTGATTTTCAAAAAATCGTTCAACCCCTAAATCCAATTTTGGAATCAATACACATGTCCTTTATCATCACCCACCATTATCAATAACGCCCATATCGACCATCATCCGTTCTTTACTCGTTCTTAGTCGTGCATCGTGCAATGAGTCGGACAACGCACTTGGCTTAGTTCGAGTTAGAGCGGAATGACTTCCTCGAGTTAGCGTAGAGAGAGTTTAGGGTGATACCAAATGGTCAACATTCGTTCAAGACATATAGGATTTCAAAAAACCTCATTTTAATCCAATTTTATGTTTAACACATATTATTATTCTATTCAATTGTTATATAACCATTGAACCAGCCTGAGCTTTGATACCATTGTAGGATTTTGTTGGGTTCAAAACACATAAGTAAGGCACAACGGAAGTTTAAAAGTTTTGTTTCTTCCTTACCCCAACAATATTTCCGGTATGGTTATACAACAATTAAACATGTAACATAAAACATATACTTACAAGTTAGAATTATCTGGAATCTTTGTCTACTATAAGGTGCACACGTGGTTGCCCTTCCGATTGCAAGCTCCAAGATTCAATGTACTTCTCTTTCGAAAAGCTAGGAAATTCGGCAGAGGTTCGAGAGTATATGATTCTAAGTCTCTAAGGCATAGAATGTTTTCAGAAAATGGTGTATTGAATAATGAGGTGAATGCCTCTATTTATAGTTGAAAAATATGTCAAAACCGAATTAGGGTTTAACCTTGGGCCTGGCCCAAAAATTGAGGCAGAGGCGCTGCGGCGCTCGACTTTATTTTTCGTACATTCTTAATTAAATTCAAAATTCAATTTTGACTTAATTAAAATAATCATTATTCAATTAAATGTCTTGATTCCAAATCGAACATTTTAATTACTCTCTCAATACATTCTTAGATCGAAATGGACAATCGACATAGTGTGACCCTACAAGCCTTCTCATATCGACATTAATCAAATTACGGTCTACACGGAAATCCTAGACAGCGTCGGAAGACGAACCCAATATGTGAAGTACGTTTACACAAATCCAGTAAACTTAACCTTTATGTGATAGGATAAAATCCTTTCATTCACGACACACCCGATCAAGCTTAGGATTTGTCAAGTGTCTATCCAAATGGCTTAATCATTGTATCTCATCTATATTAGTTGACAACTAGACCATATTCTAAATATGTCTATTGCATTGGCCAACGACTTAGTCAACCTAATATCACTGAGAATCTGAGTGTTCTCTCGAATATACATCCGAGGAATGAATCCTATTCTTGGCTCAACTACCACCTTCAATCCACATCGTAATGTACCCAATACAAGCCGTATCTCAACCTATAAGGCATTTGAGCTTTTGAGGGATCAAAGTACATTACTTTGTAGACAAGGCGAGCATTGATCTCAAGTCTAAGGACTTCTATCTCTCACACGCTGATCATACTTTAGACAAGTATAACAAACAGTATATCAGCAGGGTATACCAATACTTCCAAAGTATCCATGTGTCCATCACGAGTAACCATTACTCGTAGCAGGTGAGACATACTACATCCTCTAAGGATGTGATGCAGACCACATGTCGACTTATCACATATCATCGATATCCCATTCTCGATGATCATTAATCGAGGCTATTTTAAGAGTTACGCTCTATCATTAATAACTCACTCTATTAATGACAATGTAAGCTCAAGGGATGCACATTAATGAATAATTACAAACAATCAAATCATAATTTAATAATTGCAAATATCAAAATATTAATCTCCATTAATAATAATATGAATGTGTATAAAGTTATATTTGTCCTGATACAGATTGTCTCTAGGATATAAATATACTTTCAAAAGTAAATAACATGCTATCATAAAATCCTTATTAATAATAGATTTTACTAGTGTTTATAATTTTTTAGCTTTTGCACGTACAAAAGAGAAAAAATCAGCAGAAGAGTTTGTGAGACTCATGATTGATAACATTATGAATTAACTAAAATTTGTGAGACTCCTATTAAATAATTACAAATCTACTTTTTAGTTCTCCAAAAACAAATTTTGCTCATGATGGATGTTTTACTCTATCATTAGATAAGTAATATTAGTTAGGATGTTAAGATTTTTTCTTTTCGAGCTTATCATGCTTATATTTTTCTATCATAACAATATATTCGGTAATTAATATTTTAATATAATTAATGTAAAATAAAGATCATAATTTCATTAGGACTATAATTATATACTCTATATAAATCGCATTAATAAGAGAATTCCAATTAAGGAGAATTACACCATTCTACATGGTATCAAAAGTCAAACCCTAGCCTCCTCTCAAACTTCGACTAACACATGTAAATCTTCATTCTCGGAAGGGTCAGTGTAAGATGATATTAATCTCCCTTGAGGAGTCTTTCATTAATATCAAGGTATATATAGAGTATAATATTCATCCCTTATACAATAGGAATCCTAAGCCTATACAAAAGAGGAATCCTAGTCTTACCATAATTATATTTACACAATATATGGAAATATTCTAATTATGGTATATTTACACGTTTACACACCCCCTCGGTCGGAGCGGGAGGAGGCCGACGCCGAGATCCGGATCCGAAGTCAAGAAATAACTCGTCCGGGAAGTCCTTTGGTAAATATGTCCGCATACGATAGGATGATGGAACATGTAACACTCGACATGGCCTAACGCAACTTTCTCACGAACGAAGTGTAGGTCTATCTCAATATGCTTGGTTCGCCGATGTTGAACTGGATTATGAGAAAGATAGATGGCGGAGATGTTATCACAATACACAATAGATGCCGACGCAAAGGACACCGAAGTTCTAGCGATAAATTTACGAGCCAACAAATCTCGGCCTACTACATTTGCAACGCTTACGTACTCGACCTTGGCACCGGAGCGAGATAGGGTAGCTGTCGCTTGCGGACCAAGAAATCGAGATTATCTCCTAAGAAAACACAAAAGCCGGAGGTGGAGCGTCGCGTGTCCGGACACCCTGCCCAATCTGCATCCGTATATGAAAGCAACCTGTCTGGTGCAGAGGGGTATAGGTGCAAACCATAATCAAGAGTGCCCTTAATGTATCGAATGATACGCTTAAGAGCAGTGAAATGAGACTCTCTAGGGGCATGCATGAATAAGCACACCTGCTGAACAGCATAAGCTATGTCTGGCCCGGTGAATGTGAGATCCTGAAGTGCACCTGCAAGGCTCCTATACAGAGTAGGATCAGAGACTGGAGCACCATCCATAGCACTGAGCTTAGATTTGGAATCAACTGGAGTAGGCACCTATCCCCAAAAAGTAACTCAGCTTCCCCAAATCAGTCATTGCAAATTCGGACTTGAGCAAGGCAATAATCTTATTTTTCAATCCGTCAGAGGAGGCAGTAAGAACAATATCATCCACGTAAAGTAATAAGTAAGCAGTGCTACTACCTCGATGAAAAATGAAAAGTGATGTATCACTCTTGTAGAATACAAACCCAATCTGCAAGATATACCTGACAAAGCGATCATACCACGCACGGGGGGACCGCTGGCCATATAGTGACTTACAAAAACGGCACACATAGTGAGGAACTGCCGGATGGGTGAACCCTGTGGCGATGCATGTAGACTGTCTCTCGCGCATCCCCATGTAAGAATGCATTCTTCACATCAAGTCGATGGATCGGCCGGTGTTTGCCCATGGCTATGCTCAAAATCGTGCGGATGGTAGCCGGTTTGACAACCGGACTGAAGGTCTCACCACAATCAATGCCCTCCTGCTGATTTGTGCCATTAGCCACAAGACGAGCTTTATACCTCTCAAGATTCCATTGTCTCTGAACTTGTGACGAAATAGCCACATACAACGAATGACATTCACCCCCTCAGGTCTAGGTACTAGATCCCACGTGTGCTGTTTAGTTAAAGCATTGAATTCCTCATACATAGCCGCATTCCAATTAGGTCTTGTTTGGCCAATTTTGGGTTCTTTGGAAGTGGAGAGATGGTTTGGGCAGACAAGTTGAAATGGACTTTGGGTTTGAAGATTCCATGCTTTGAACGAGTTTCCATTGGATGGGTAGGGACGGTGGGTGGCGGAGTGGTGTCCGAGACGGGGGTAAAGTCGGATAAGGAGAAGGTGGGGGCGAAGTCTGTCGGAGGTGCCGCGGCTCTGGATCGAGAGTCGCGGCGCTAGAAGGTTGACGAGCTTCTCGAAGTTTGGGCGCCGCGGCTCGACGACGAACAGAGGGATGTGAGTTGTTCGATTATGAGGGGAGAGATGGCGGACACGTCAAGAAATGAGTAGTCCCGTTTTTGGAATTTTGGAAGATTCGAAAACGGGAATGTGGTCTCGTCGAATGTGACATGACGAGATATGTGGATCTGACGAGTCGACAAGTCATAGCATAGATAGCCCCTATGGTTCGGCGGGAATCCTAGAAAGACACATGGAGTGGACCTAGGAGCGAGCTTGTGAGGGGCGGTGGAGCTAAGGTTGGGATAGCACAGACAACCAAAAATCCGTAGATGATCATAAGAGGGGATTCTATGGTAGAGGATTTCGGTAGGGGTCATATTGTGAAGAGTGCTAGTAGGGAGAATATTTAGAGTGTATTCTGACATTTTAGTAGCATAGACCCAGAAGGGTGGAGGGAGGGAGGCATGAATCAATAGGGTGCGAATCATATTGTTAATGGTGCGGATGATTCTTTTAGCTTTACCGTTTTGTGGTGAGGTGTGAGGGCAGGAGAAGCGAAAGACCATGCCATTATTGGTACAAAAACGGTGAAACATAGAGTTATTGAATTCACGACCATTATCGCACTGAAATGATTTTATGCCTTTTCCAAATTGTGTTTGAATGAACTTGCGATCCCCCGTGCTATTGCATCTCGTAAGAGGTGTCCCCGTATGAAGATCTTTTACAGTAAAACCAAAAGGGTCAAAATCCACAGAGACAGAATTATTACGAGTAAATTGGCGGACAGATATGAGGTTCTTAATCATGTGTGGGGCATATAGGGTGTTTTTGAGGGAGAAGGGTGGATGAGGAGGTTGTGTGTATGAGGTACCATAACCTTTAACTGGAATGCGTTGTCCACTACCAACTGTAACATATTGAGGATGCTTTACACGAAACAGTTTAGGAATAGTACCTGCAGACTGGGTGACGTGAGATGTGGCGCCTGAGTCGATGTACCAAGTATTGTCAGGTTGTTGCATAGAGAGGGTGCTGAACGCCTGACCCAACTCAGTGGGTGTCATGCCGGAGGAGGGCTGCGGGACCTGACCTTGCATGAAGTGGGCCTGTTGTGGGGCTGGAGCGGGGCCTAGCAAACCGGGGTAAGAATACGGATTGTATGGCTGCTGGTACTGGAATGGACTTGGCGTTGCGGCTCTGAACTGGGGCGCCGCGGCGCTGTAGACGAACTGCTGAGGAGCCGCAGCCCAGTTGTTCTGCGATCTCTCGTTCTTCGTTGGTTCGTGACCGCGACCCTTGCCACGACCACGACCTCCTCTACCGCCGTGGCCTTTTCCACCCTTGCCGCCGCGGTCCTGCCACTGTTGGGAGTTGTCTGGTGGCGTCTGATCTTGAGGTTGCGTGTCGACAGCTAACACCTGCTGGGCGTGCTCATCCTGCTTAGCACGACGGGTTTTTCGAGCAACAATTGTGAGCGAGCTTTGTTAAAACTCGGTAGCGGATCTGCCTGTTGAATAATGGTGGCCAAAGTATCATATTCGCCCTTAGTAAGGCCAGAAATCATTTGTAGCACCATTTTATCGTCGGTGACGAGCGTGCCGATGATGGAGAGTTGATCCGCTAGAAGTTTAAGCTGCTTGCAGTACTCAGAGACATTGGAGAAGTTTTCAAGACGTGTTTTGTTGAACTGTTCTTCCAAATACACGGCACGAGTGTGCTTGTTGTCTGAAAAATTTTCTCCAAACGATTCCACAAGTCAAGGGTCGTGGAGTCGATTTCATGATAGTAAGGAGCAAATCCCGAGAGATACTACCATATATCCATTGTTTGACGCCGGCGTCGAGACGGTGCCAGATAGAATCATCAACCTCTGTAGGGCGCGGAATAATGTCATCAATATGGTCAAGCACGTTATAGAGACATGCATGATTGCGAAAAAGTTCAACGCAGGGAGAATACTGGTTGTTTTCTTGATCAAGAATAATGGGAATATGGTTCTTGATGTTGGAAACAGTAAGGGCGGGATGAAACGGGGGTGATGACTTTGTGGTGGGATTTGTAGAGGTAGAGGCGTCAGAAAGTGTGGAAGAATCAGGGATAGCCATTTAGAGAAGAGAAGAAAGGAAGAATAAAACCCGAAAAACAAGAAGAAAATCCGGGAGGGCCGCGGCGTAGGAGAGGCGGCCAACTACGCGAGCGTGGAAGAGAAAGGTTTTTAGGGTTTTGTTTATTTGGCTCTTGATACCATGTAAGATGATATTAATCTCCCTTGAGGAGTCTTTCATTAATATCAAGGTATATATAGAGTACAATATTCATCCCTTATACAATAGGAATCCTAAGCCTATACAAAAGAGGAATCCTAGTCTTACCATAATTATATTTACACAATATATGAAAATATTCTAATTATGGTATATTTACATGTAAATCTTCGTTCTCGGAAGGGTCAGGTTTCAAAATCCCCTTTTCAGCAACCTACCCTCCTTGATCTATCCTTTGCCTCAAATTACAATCTTTGCTCGTCTCCTTTTCCATCCTCTTCTGTGTATTCCCTCTTGGACTAACCATCAGTCCAGGTACGAACGCCGGAGGGAAACCGAAAAAAAGGTTAACATATACTAATGATTTCATGCATCTAATTTGTCAAAATTCATTTCTTTAAATTAAATTAAACTTCCATTTTCTTAACTTTCCTCAGACTACAGAATCTGCATAAAGCACATCTTCACCAAAAAGCCTCACAACACTTATAATTTGTCAGCTTTTTTTTCTTTCTTCTCCAGGTTTTTAAAGGAAAGTGAAGGAAATCCCCAAGTTTCATTGAATCACAAAAAGAAAAAATTCAATTCCACTATAAAGTGTTAAAGATATGCAACCCCTTTTGCTTTTTCCAAAGATTATTTTCCCTTCATTTTTTTTATAATTATTTTTCTTTATATACAAATATATTCCTTTTTCTCCTCATATCCCTCTTCTACTAGTTCTACTATTTCTTTTCTCAGTTTCCAAACACACAATAAGTTCTGAATTAATGGATCCATGCACAAGTTTCTTGCCGCTATTAATGGAAATTTGAAAGGTACCTTTCATTTCTCTTTTATACTTTCTTCTGACTTTTCATTAAAAGTTGTATATACATGTGTGTTGTGTGTATGTGGTGTGAAAAAGATTAAGGGACAAAGGCAAATCCAATCAGTATTTTTTTTGTTTAACCATTTGTATTTGGATGCTATGGATATGACTAATTTAAATTTGTGATGCGTAGTAGGGGCTTAGATGGAGGATTAGCTACGGATTTGATAGAATTTAATAGCTTTGGCTGAAACTCTATTTTTGTGTTAAATCATGAGATCCACTTAATATGTAAATAATTTATTTAGCATCCGATAAGTTATTTTTTCTAGAATCCAGAAGTCATAAACTTAAAATTCAGGATCCGCCTCTGCTTTGTAGGGCCATCTAAGGAATATTATATTACTCCCTATCGGAAATTTCTCCATTCTTAAAACTCAAATCCGAGAATTTAGTTAAAGGCGAAGAGATCATAAACGAATCCATCGGTTGATAGTGTGAAACCATCCATTAATAGTATGAATTCATATCCATTTTCATAGCTCAAACTTAAGACCTTTGATCTATATTAAAAATGAAGATTTCAATTGAATTCTCTTGCAACACTCCATTTTATACATGGCAGTGATAAAAGGGACAGATAAATGCAGAAAAAGTAGGGTTTGATCTGAGAAAAATCTGTTGAGAAAACGACGGATATCTGTGCATATATTTATTTAGTTCTTTTTTTGTCTATATTTATGATATTTACTGAATTTTCTCCATATAGAGTTGTTTGCTTTACAGTCTTTAGGCTTCTCTCATTTTCTTGAGTCCATTTTGGTGTATAAGAATTAATTTAGCATTCAGTTACTTCAATTATACTTATACTTCTAGTTAGCATTTAATTTCTTTCCTTTCCTTTCCTTTTTACCTTTTATTCTTCTTTTTAGATGAAGAACTATAGTTAATTTAGTAAGTCCCAACTCTTTTTAAAAAAGAATTCTTCCTGTTTTTTTCTCTATTTGGAGGCGCACACAGCTATATGTACTAATTAATGCCTCATTACGATGAACTATACCTAATATAAAGCCGTTCGAGAAATTATGACCATAGCTTCGTGAATGGAAGAAAGGCGAGAGCACATATAGCACGCATGCTCGATGCTTTTCACTAGTTTTCTCTATAATAAAAGATTAGTTCTACCTTCTTTCCATATCTAGGCTGGCTTCCTAGTAACAAATAAGGCTTGAATTGCTTTAATCATTTAGAAGGAAGTGTCACATTTCAAGACCATGATATGTGTTGTCCACCAGAGATGGCAGGTGGGTATAATTTTGCGAATTCCGCATCGCACCTGTCCCAACTGGGGCGGGTATGGGTATAACTTTGGCGGGTAGTAGGCGGGTATGCGTATTGAAAATGTATCCGTTACGGGTAGGCGGGTAGGTGGTGGATTTGCAGTCATACCCGCCTCCCCGGCCCCGCATCCAACCGCATAACCACCCGCCTTATACCCGCCCCAAGCCCAAAATATTAGCAGCCCATAAGTCGTGCCTTCAGCCCATAAGTCACGACAAGTCTCTCATTCTCAAAACCCTACGCCTCTTCAGTCTTTCACGCCTCCCTCTCTCTCATTCCCCTTCACGCCGTCTCTCCTCCTTCTCTCATTCTCGACGTCTCTGCCTTTTTCTTTAAAGGAAAAAACACACTTTTTTCACGAACCACCTCGACGTCTCTGCCTTTTTATTTAAAGGAGATGCTGATCGGGAAATATTGGGAAATATTACTGTCTTTGCTTTGTGCTTTGGGGTTGTCTTGGTGAGGTCAATTTTTATGCATTTGTTAAGTTTTACCTATTGGATTTGTGGAGTTCAATTGAAAAAGTTGAAAAACTTTAGCTTATATAGCTGAAATAATATCTGGGTTTTGTCTACATTTGTAATATATATCTTTTTGGGTGGAATTTTTTTGGTTTTCTTGGAAATTTTGTTTTCTTGATTCTTTGTTGTGTAATGAGGAAGAGGTGAAAAAAATGGGGAATTCTGATGGTGAAAAAATTCGGAATTCTCCTCCCTCTCTCCCAAAGAAAATGAGACCGTGACAATATTGATTCTTGACTCAAATTTTTGCGATAATTTTTTAAATTTGAATTTTTGGGATCATGTTGATCACTAATTGATCACAAATGAATTGATTACAAAATATGGCAGGCGAGTACAGGCGGGTATTGGTGGGTGACGGATATTCACTTGGATGGTGGAGAGGGTGTGGATTTAGGAATATCCCCGCTTAGGCGGGTATGGATGTTGAAAATTGTACTCGCCATGGGTGGCGGGTATAAAAAATTTTGACGGGTACGGGTGCGGGGGAGGGGGTACCCGCACCCGCCCCGCCCAATTGTCATCCCTATTGTCCACTTTGGTCCCAACAGTCTTTATGAAATTGTTCCTTGAGCTATGTGATCATCGAGTTCGAAAAATGAGTGTACCGTGTGGATTTGTATTATACATTATAAAATTCTTCAATGTCTTGCATTTCTATATAAGATTTGTCTAAAATGTAATATTCATTCCCTTGTCGGAAGCTTGCCAGACTTCAACCCGTCCTCGTCGGCCCCTCATCCGTCATGGACGTCACAGGAAGTAGTAAAATACTAGTAGTATGTCTGAATTTTCTCTCATATTTTTTGTATGTGTAGATTTGTATTAATCTCTCTTGGGGAGCCTTTCTCATTAATACAAATATATATAGGGTGTACAATATGGAATCCTCATACAAAGGGATCCTATATCTACCATAATTACACAAGACTAAATATGGCTAAATATATTACAATTGTACATGTGCTAATACACCCCCTCAATCGGAGTGGGAGGAGGCCGAACGCTAAGACTGGATCTAAGTCGAGGAAGAGTTGTCTAGGAAAGCCCTTTGTGAATATATCTGCATACTGATATGAAGAAGGCACATGCAATACCTTGACATGACCGAGAGCAACCTTCTCACGAACAAAGTGGATGTCCATCTCAATGTGCTTGGTTCGCTGATGCTGAACCGGATTATGAGATAGATATATGGCGGATATGTTATCACAATAAACCAAAGATGTCTTACGTAATGGACACTGAAGCTCCAAAAGAAGGTTTCAGAGCCAACAGATCTCAGCAACAACATTAGCAACGCCTTTGTATTCTGCTTCTGCACTCGAACGGGATAATGTGGCTTGTCTCTTGACAGACCAAGAAATAAGATTATCTCCTAAGAACACACAGTAGCCCGAGGTGGAGCGTCGCGTGTCCGGACAACCTGCCCAATCAACATCCGTATAGGACAACAACCTGGTCGGTGCTGATGGGTATAGATGCAAACCATAATCAAGTGTGCCCTTAACATATCGGATGATACGTTTAAAGGCAGTAAAATGAGGCTTTATGGGGCATGCATAAATAAACATACCTGCTGAACAACATAAGTAATATCAGGCCTGGTGAAAGTGAGGTACTGTAGTGCACCTGCAAAACTCCTGTAGAGAGTGAGATCTGATATTGGATCACCATCCAAAGCACTAAGCTTTGATTTAGAGTCAACTGGAGTAGACATGATCGTGCAATTTGTCATTTTAGGCATGTACACAATCTCTTCTCTATACTTACACTGTCATAGAAACATAGTGTCTGCAGATCTAGTCACTGAGATCCCCAAAAGGTAACTTAACTTTTCCAAGTCAGTCATAGCAAATTCAGATTTGAGCAGTATAATTATCTCATTTTTCAACACATCAGAAAAAGCGGTAAGAACAATGTCATCCACATATAACAACAAATAAAAATTATTATTGCCTCTATGAAAAATAAACAGAGAATTATCATATTTGTTGCATGTAAACACAATTTGCATAATGTACTGTGCAAAACGATCATACCACGCTCTAGGGGCTATTTCAGACCATACAATGACTTACGAAGACGGCATACATACTGAGGGGCGGCTGGTGCATGTAAACAGTTTCCTTTAAATCCTCATGTAGAAAGACATTTTTGACATCAAGCTGGTGAATCGGCTAATGCTTATCCATAGCAATGCTCATGACTGTACGAATAGTGGTCGGTTTAACAACCGGACTGAATGTCTCCCCACAATCGATGCCCTCATGCTGATTAGTACCATTTGCCATAAGTCTGGCCTTATATCTTTCTAAGTCACCAATGTCTCTCTATACTTGTGACGAAAAAGCCACATGCACCGGATCACATTCACCCCCTCCGATCGAGGAACCAAATCCCAAGTATGTTGTTTCGTTAAAGCATTAAACTCTTCACACGTGTCCGCATTCCAATTCGGGTCTAGTTTGGCTAATTTTAGGCTTTTAGGAATTGATTTGCGGGCCGGTTATGGTTGTTGGGTTTCGGGTCAGGTGCACTGTTATGGTTAGGGGTCAGATTCAATTCACTGTAGGGTTTATGGATAAGGTGTTGAGGGTCGGTTGGGTGACTCGAGATTGTTTACGGTGGCTGGTGTAGGTGGTGTCGTCGATCTGAGTGGGACGAGTTCGGGAGCAGTGGCGGTGTTTGGGTGTTGTCGTCGGCCTCGGTAGAATGAGACAAGCGGAGATGATAGAGTAGGGTACGGTGTCGGTGGTGGGAGGGGATCGGGATTCAGGTTATTTGGTAGTGATCCGAGTGTACGATGGTAGTTGCCGATGGTTGGTGGGATGTGGCTTGGTGTAGGTGTTGGTGCTGGAGAGACGATACAGTGAAGGGGATGGGGACTCGTGAAGGCACTGAGTTGCTTGGCCGATTGTCGGCGGTGACGGTGATCTGAAGGCAGAGACGTCAGAGTTGGCATTATAGTGGTGACAATGGGTGGCAGAGACTGGTCGGTGGTGGATGACTGACACAATTCATGGATTGTTACATGAGAGAGGTTGGATTCGTCAAGGAGATTATAGTCTGGTTTTCAAAACTTTTAGATGTTCGAAAACGGAAAGATTACTTCATTGAACGTGACATAACGAGACACAATAATTTTACGGGAAGACACGTTATAACACAGATAACCCCTATGATTAGGCGAGAAACCTAAGAACACATAATGAGTGGTGAGTTTATGTGGGATGTGGAAGCAATATTTGGGTAGCACAGACAACCGAAAATTCGTAGGTGCTCATAAGTTGAGATCATACGGAATAGAATTTCGGTGGGTGTTCAATTTTAAAGGGTTTGGGTGAGAAAAATATTTAGAATATATTCGGCCATTTTAATAACATAGACACAAAAAAAGGGGGATAGACACATGAAATAGGGTCGTACAAACCATGTTATTGATAATGCAAATGATTCGTTCGGCCTTGCCATTCTTGGAGGAGGTATGGGGACACGAGAATCGAAACACCATGCCGTTAGTAGAGCAAAAATTATGAAAAACTGAATTATTGAACTCACGACCATTATCACACTGAAGTGATTTTATGTCTTTTTCGAATTGTATTTTGACATAGACACGAAATGCAAGAAATTGGCAAACACTTCAGACTTGAATTTAAGCGGATAGACCCATACAAAGTGAGAATAGTCATCCAATAAGACGAGATAAAATTTATGATTCCGGTGATCTAGTAATGGGGGATGTCCATAAATCTGTATGAACAATGTCAAAGGGAGAATACGTAACACTTGAAGAAGAATGAAACGGAAGGCGAACATGTTTTTCTAAAGGACAATAAAGACACTGTTGGTCAAATTTGTCATTATTACAACGAATTAAATTATTGTTTCTAAGAAAACTAAAAATAGGGGCTCCTGGGTGTCCAAGTCTATTGTGCCAGGTTGACGGAGAGATTGTTGCTAAAGCGGTTGGAGGAGTGACATGTGCCGTTAGAGATGTGGGAGGGTTGACACTAGCAGCGGATGTGGATAGGAAAGAATAGAGATCACCCTAACTATTGCATCTCGTAACGAGTTTCTCGGTACGGAGGTCCATTACAGAAAATCCAAATATGTCAAAATTAATTGAGATAGAATTATCGGTGGCAAATTTTCTAACATAAATTAGATTTTTGATGATGTGCGGGGCATAAAATATGTTTTAAGAGAGAAATGGGGATGCGGTGGTGGGGTAAGGGTATGGCAAATCCTTGAATTGGAATGTGATGACCGTTACCGACCATAATAGACTGCGGAGTATTTAAATTTCGCAGTTGAGTAAGATTACCAGAATTATTGATGAGGTGAGACGTGGCACCCGTAACCATATACCACGCGTTATCTAGCTGCCGAAGAGTCAATGTGGCGAAAGCCTGGCCCAAATTGGATTGGAAAGGGCTGAGTAGACTGTTGGGCTCCAATCAATTGGGCTTGAGGAAGTTGGACTCTCTGTCTGGTCCGGGAAGCTGGACTCCACTGTTGGGCCTTAGGAAGCTGGACCGAATGATGGAGGCCCATCGACTGGGCTAGTCCGGTCTGCTGTTCTCCCTGTCTGATGGTCCATTGCTGGGCCTCAAGAAGCTAGACCGAATGGTAGAGGCCTATCGACTGGGCTGGTCCGGTTTGCTTGGCTGCCTGAGGGTGGGCATGTTGGATGTGGCCAATATTCTGTGTGCCCAAGCTGTAGTTGGATGCCTGCTGCCACCAGTGGCTCGCATGAGCCCTTCTGCCACCACTGCCACGGTGGTTGTTTCCATAACCACGATCGTTCTCTGCCATGGCGTATTCCGGAGAGGAGGTGAGAGAAAGTATAAAAATTTGGGGGGTCGTGACGTATATATTAGGGGTAGTATCGGCCGTATACGAGGTGTATAACGGCTTAAGATGGTTGTATACGGATAGTATACAGTGGCGGGAGAGGTATATCAACAGTATACAAGTGTATATCAGCGTGTATGGGCTGTATACGAGGGGTATACGACCTGTTGAAGAGATATGAAGGGAAATAGGGCGGTATATCAGTGATATATCGAGTGTGTACAAGGCTGTTTGTAGAATATAAGGGATGTAAAGCAGTATATCAGCGATATATCAGATTTATACGGGAGGTTTGGTGCCGGAAAAGAACGGGAATGGCGGCCAAATTTTAGGTTTTAGGTCGAGAATGATTATTGGCTCTTGATACCATGTAGAATTGTATTATTCTCCCTTGGGGAGCCTTTCTCATTAATACAACTATATATAGGGTGTACAATATGAAATCCTCATACAACATGGATCCTATATCTACCATAATTACACAAGACTAAATATGGCTAAATGTATTAGCAACTTGGATCATTCAATTTTGGCATCATCAATAATACTTTTAGAAAATTAAATAACTTGACCTAAGTGAGACGAGTTTTCAATCCTTGCCCAATGGAACAGAAGGCAGAAATCTAATAAATGAAGGATTTCACATCACAATAAATGTGCCATCAATTGCTGATACTGTTCTGGCAGATGTAAAACATGAACCTCTTCTTAACTTTTTACCTGTCAAGTTCTAACTCATTTACTAATAGAATGTATGTATTCGGGCTATTCATAGAATGTATGTATGTATTTGAAATAAAGGAGGCCCCCTTGTGGCGAACCTTCGCTTTATTCATAGAACTAAAATAGAACTACTAACTTGTTTATGCTACTAGTTTAGTAGTAACATATTATATGTACATATTTTAGTAGATTTTTAAACACATATATGTAATAATAGCGTGAATTAACCACCTTTCGATTTTGTAATTGAAAATAATCAATGTCCTTCAGTTTTAAATTATACAAATAAAACTTTAGGACAATATCCTAAAATTTCGCCTATAGAATTTATAGCTCATTGACAATTTTATCATATATAATTAGAATTTTGATTAAAGCTACTACTAATCTGTCAAACCCCATTGTAAACTACTTATTCACCTCTCCTTGTGGTATAAAAATTTCAACGATTCGTGTATTTTTGTGTTATATTAGGTCAACATATCTTATTTTACGAGTTATTAATTTTACTATTTATGAAATATTATTACTTATTCTTTAAGTAATTTAATCGTGTAAATATATTTTATATCTTTATTAAATAAGTGAATTCAAAATATGAAAAAAGTTACCTAGTGGCGACATCATTTTTAAATCTTTGGGGCCCACAGATACTTAATATATTTTGACTATAAGAGTCGATAAAAGCAAGTTTATTGGGAAAAGCAGCTCATTAGCAATCTGTTTAGCTGCTACTATATGAGTCCAAGTCCAACTAGAGATGGCAATGGATCCGGGACCCGATCCGGATCCGGTGGATTCAGATTCGTTTTATAGGATATGGATCTTCAAAATTTGGACCCGACGGATCCGGATCGGACCCGGATCCATTTCTGACGGATCGGATCTAGATCTGGATCTTGTATTTGAGATCCGTATCCGGTCCAGATCCGACCCGTTGATCCATTTTTTATTAAATATATTCATAACCTAGAATGTAATTTTATAAGTATTTTCTTAAAATTGCTAAGTACATCCTTACAAGTTTAATTCTCAAAACAAGTTTAATTTATCCCCGCGTTAACTCAAAAACAAAAAAATAAAGAGGTAACTTCGATAATAAAATCAATGTTATATTAGTGAATGACTAACATTTCCATAGACAAGTAGTTAAAATTATATTCACTTCATTTATGAAGATTCCAAGCACATGCAAGTTCTGCATTGTGGAAATACTAGTCAGCATTTTCCACAACTATTGTCATTGTCCAACATTTTTAATTAATAGCTCAGTAA
Source organism: Anisodus tanguticus (assembly GCA_034509755.1). Taxonomy (NCBI): domain Eukaryota; kingdom Viridiplantae; phylum Streptophyta; class Magnoliopsida; order Solanales; family Solanaceae; genus Anisodus; species Anisodus tanguticus. The sequence continues at coordinate 25,684,982 of CM067541.1, read as the reverse complement.
AAATCGTTTGTCAGTTCAAAAAAAATTCTTAGCAAGGTAAATTTTTTTACATGTGGATCCAGATCCGATCCGTGGACCCGGCGGATCCGATGGATCCGAATTTGGATATGATTTTTATGGATCCGCTGGATCTGGATCCGGATCTGGATTCAGGTATGAAAAACGGATATGAATCTGGATCTAGTAGGATCCGATCCAGATCCGATCCGTTGCCATCCCTAAGTCCAACAAACGAATTTTAGGCCACATAAACACTATTCTTGGATTTTGCTTTGGTGATAGTCTCGAGAAACATAAATAAAGAAGATACACAAAAATAATATTAAACAGTAAACTCTTTTAAGAAAATAAAAAATATTGTTTTTCTTGAAATAAAAAAAAATTGTTTTTTCTTGAAATTGGTGCCCTTTTTAGTCAGTAGAGTCAGATCTTCTTTAATTAAAAAAATTATAAAGGAAGATTTTTTGAATATTATGATCTAAAATAAGTTTAAAATATTTGTGTCATTTTAAATTATCTCATTTTACGTAAAAAATAAAATTTAAAATTAAATTATTGTCAAATAAAAAAATATGACATATTTTTTAGACAAATTAAAAATAAAAGTGAGTATTCTTTGAGACATAGGAGTATATAATATACACTTACTCAAAAGCAGCAAAAAATGCAGTTTGAATTAGTGTCAACATATTATAGGAAAATATTTTTAAAAGAATTTGGACTTTTTTTTTTTTTTTTCTAAGACGATATTTAATATTTATATTAATGTCCGATTAAATTTAAATTCACATTAAAAAGTTATATTATATTTTTTAAATATATTTTATAAAATATTTTTTTGAGCCGAGAATCTTTAGGAGATGAACTCTCTCCTATCCATAAAGTTACATAAGATAGGTATACTTCTACCCTACCTATATTCTATTTATGGAATCACACCTGATATTTGATTGTTATTGTTGTAAAACGCTCACCGCTTATTTGGTTGAATCTCCCCTTCTTGAATTTGCAATCTGCACCAGAATCTAGGGAGGATAGAAAGGAAAATTTGTAATTAATGAAGGCTAAATAAAGGAAAGAAAATAAGACAGAGATTGCTTGTGCAAATCTAGATAAATTGGGAACTGGACTTTTGAGGCAATGTAAGGTGTGAAGTGAAAAATTGGGTTTCTACCTCGCTTTTTTTTTGTTTCTTGTTTTGCTTTGGGAAATTGACCCCAGGTAACAGTCTTGGGTATGAGGAGGGTAAAACTTCTCTTGTGTTTATATTAAATTATAATTTTATGGTTAAGTAACTTAATAAGGTAAAGACTTAACTATAGTTAAGTAAGATAAATTTATGTTCAAATACATATTCTATTGAGTTTGTAAATATGCAATGATGATAAATTTTTAACGGAAAAAAGTAGGAGTTAAGTGGCAATCTTTTACTTTCTTTGAAATGTGGAATAATTGAGGGCACATATATTGACTCGAATACCAGAATTATTTAAAATACATCTATGAAATGAAGGATATTAGAACTATAATGGTAAGTGATTGAGAAATAATTTTTACTAACAAAATTAAAAATATAAAAAAGTAACGCATAACAAAATCAAAAGAATTCAACATATACTATAGTCAGCAATCTTTATAATAATTATCCTCTAATAACAACACTTCACTTCACTATAACAATCAATTTTTTTTTAGAAAACCGAGTTTTCATGTTATATATGTTCTCTATAATGAAGGAGAGCCGTGAAAACAATTTATTATATAAATGCAGAGTAAGACTGCGTATAATAGAGTTGTGTGATCCGGTCTTTTTTGGATCCCGCATATAGCAAAAGCTTAGTGCACAAGATTATTTTATATGTTATCTATAACAACATTTCACTATAATAGTTAAAAGATAATAGACAACAAAATTGTTATAAAGAACTTTGACTATATACATAAATAAATAATTAGTTTAATCATGTATATACAATATAATCTTTACAAGAAAAAACTTTGGATGAATCTCTTGCGACCCAAACTGCTCCTAGTAGTCCTAAATCTCCAAACTTGTTTAACTAACTTAGTGAGAGGAACTAGGGAGGTGGTGTTTTAGTGTAAATCAATGTCAAGTCCAAGCCCAAAAAAAAAAACAGTAGACAAAGCAAACACTATTCCATGCATCCATTTACTTGGCTTCATTATGTTATGTGTATAAGACAGATGGATGGTCACTATGTTGGGAATAGACACATACAGACTCACAAGGCACAAAGGATTTCTGTGTCCTAAGCTGTCTCCTTAAGCTTCTTCTCTCTTCCTACTACCCCTAATTCCTCATAGACTTATAGGTACTACAACAGCTTGAAAGACATTTTTCCTTACTGATTTTTAAGGATAGAACAATATTGCTCATCAAAGGCCCCCTTTTTAAAATCACCATAAAGGGTGTGAAGAAAAAGAAGGGCGTGGTGAAATGGTAATGATTTTTTCATTCTTGATAAGAAGTTTCGGATTCAAATCCTAAGACGAAGCTTTTTTGGTAGGGATCACTGAAAATCTCATGAATTAGTGTGGTGGATGGTAAAATTTTGTTTTTTCTTAATAAGAAGTCTCGAGTTCGAATTTCATATGGAATGGTAAAGGTTCCATCTTTCTTGATGGAAGTCTCGGATTCGAATTGTGAAATGAAGTTTTCTTCGGTAAGATGCGCTAAAACTGTCATATGAACTTTTTATTTAGTAGGGAGTAATAAAGCTCCAAACTTTTTCACGACACGTATCTGAATTAGTAAGTTGTGAGTTTTATATTTTATAACCATTTTCAGCCACATGTTTTTACCTTTCTTGGTTCATGTGACCCAAAAAATGCACTAAAAACACAAAATCAAACACCCTTTTAAGTTTATTGAAGATGGGTTGCTTTAAAAATCTCATCTTTTTTCTTATACTAATACTATGTAGGACTTGCTTTGGTTCAGGAAAAAAATCAAACACCTTGTGTGCAATGAAGGTTCTTCTGGATTTTGGCTCTGTAGATTTCAAGAAAATGTTATTAATGCAAATGCAGATAGCTGGTTTTGTTTCCAGCTACTTTGGGTGTTCTTCTAATTTTTCTGCTTGAAATGGAATTTTCCAGCTTCGATTTCACTTGTTCTTGCTTTTCCGGTGGTCGGACGGCGGTGGACGGTGGTTTCTGGTGGTGGCGGACGGGGGTAGACGGTGATTGCTGTTGGTGGTTTGCGGCGGTGGACGGTGGTGATATTGGCGGGGACGGCTCAATCTTTCTCTCAAATGGTACCTTTGTAGTATATCATTTTGATCTTGACTTTCACTTCATTTTTCTACAAAGCCTTTTGGTTTTTGTTTTTATTATTGTAGAAATTTGGAATTAATTTTTGTATTATTATCTTTGGCCAAATTTTCGGAAGAAATATATACAATTAAAATAGAATTTATGCAGTACTTAGCATATTATTACTTGATTTTGGTTGCTACAAGATTACTATTCAACTATAAATATGGAATTAAAAACATCAATTTTAATGAAAAATAGTTTTTTTTTTCATTTCCTTTTCATTTTAAGAAGAAAAAAGTACAATTAAATAGGATTAATGCAGCATCAGCAATATATTATTATTTGATTTAGTTACTTAAAGATACTAATTCTATTCAATTAAAAATGCATAAAAAAGGGAATAAAAACATCAATTTTAAGTTATTTTTTTCCATTACTTTTTCATTCTATGAAGAAAAATATATTAAAGAGGATTAATGCAGCATCAGCAATATATTATTACTTGATTTACTAGTTGCTAAACATAGTACTCTGTCCAATTGTTTGTTTTATGCATAAAAGAAGGAATTTAAAACATCAATTTTATGGTAAATAGTTATTGTCTTTTCCTTTTCATTTTAAGAAGAAAAATGTACAATTAAGTAGGATTTAATGCAACATCAGCACTATCTTATTACTTGATTTAGTTGCTAAAAGATACTAGTACTAATCAATTGTTTGTTTTATGCATAAAAAAAGAATTAAAACATCAATTTTCCTGTCCTTTTCATTTTAAGAAGGAAAATATACAATTAAATAGGATTAATGCAGCATCATCAATATTATTACTTGATTTAGTTGCTAAAAGATAGTACTACACTATTCAATTGTTTGTTTTATGCATGCAAGTTAAAAACATCAATTTTGTGGTGAATAGTTATTGTTTTTCCTTTTCATTTTTTCATTTTTTCATTTTTTTTTCCTTTTGTGAACTTTGGATCTTGGATGTGGGGTAGTTGAACAGAGGGATGATGACATAACAAAAGCTAGTAGGTGATTAGGACAAAATAGTAGAATTAGCATTTGCTCATTTCATTTTTTTTTTCATTCGGTGACTAGTATATTTACTAATACTTACCATATATATATTCTCACATAATTATTTATATAACTATAAACTAGGTAACTAATCTTCCTAATTACAATTGGAATATAAATTTACCTAATATAAAAGATATACAATGATACATGAATATTCTTGTAATATTCTATCACACCCCCGCAGTCGAAGTGGGAGGTTCTCGTACATTGAGACTGACTCAAAATCATCAAAGAGTATGTGCGGAAGTCCATTTAGTAAATATATCAGCAATCTGATACCGGAAAGGAACATAAAGGACACAAACTTGTCCACGAACCACTTTTTCGTGTACAATGTGTTTAGTGCACTGATGTTGAACGGGATTGCCGGAGAGGTATATCTCACTCACATTATTACGGTAGATTAGTGTAGCCTTGAGGATTGGACAGTGAAGTTCCAACAGAAGGTTGCATATCTAACAAGACTCAGAAACAACATTCGCTACTCCTCTGTACTCGGCTTCGGCACTGGATCGAGACAGAGTAGGTTGTCTTTTAGAAGACCAAGATAATAAGTTATCTCCGAGGAAGACACAATAACCTGACGTGGATCGATGAGTGTCCGGACAGCCACCCCAGTCAGCGTCAGAATAAGAGGTGAGATAAGAGAGTGTGGACTTGTACAGGTGTAGGCCGAAATGAAGAGTACCTTGTACATAGTGCAATATATGTTTGAGTGCATTCACATGTTCATCCATTGGGTTGTGCATATGTAAGCATATTTATTGCATGACATAAGAAATATCTGATGTCGTGAAAGTGAGATACTGCAATGCTCTTGCTAAATTGTGATAGTGAGTTGGGTCGGCATACAGAGAACCCGAAGAGGCACTTAGATTGGAATTAATGTCCACGGGTGTGTGGGCCGATTTGCAAGACGTCATGTCTGCCCGGTCAAGGATCTCTTCGGCGTACTTCCTTTGACAAAGGAATAAGCCACATGTATGTCTTGTAACAACAATGCCCAAAAAATAGCTCAAGGGCCCAAATCTTTCATAACAAACTCAGAGGCAAGACGTGACATAATGCATGTAGTTAGGATGATATCATCAACATGTAATGGGATGTATGCCATGTCATTACCCTTGCTATAGATGAACAGTGAATGATCAGATTTGTTATGTGAAAAATCGATAGAGATTACAAAATCAGCAAATCGTTGGTACCATGCACGAGGAGCATGTTTCAGTCCATAAAGTGATTTTTCAAATGACACATAATCTGGATGATCCGATCCCTAAATCCATAGGCTGGTGTATATAAACGGTTTCATAAAAGTCTCCATGCAAGAAATCATTTTTGACATCAAGCTGATGAATAAGTCAAGATTTGGACAAAGCAACACTGAGAACAATCCTAATAGTCATTGATTTCACAATCGGGTTGAAAGTTTCATCACAATTCACTCCCACCTCCGTTGAGACCTGTCATCACCTACAAGACGGACCTTGTGCCTCTCAAAAGAACCATCAAATTTCTTTTTGCCGAAAAATTCATATAGAACAAATAATATTAGCATCGGAAGACGGGGTACTATATCCTACGTCTTATTTTCAATAAGAGCATTTTATTCGTCAATCATTGCATTCTTTCAATTAAGATTAGATAATGCATTTTTTGGATTGCGAGAAAGAGGTAAAATGACAATCAAATTGGACAAGTTAAATATCCGTTTGGGTTTGGAAATGTCGTGCATAACATGGATTTCCATTGTCCATTCGGGTGCTGGGGGGGGGGTGGACATGATTGGGAAGTTGGAGTCGAGACGGGGTAGCGGGATTAGAGTGGGGAGGTAGGGCTGAGAGGCAGTGGTGGTAGGAGGAGGGGGCCGAGAGACGGCAACCGAATCGAATGCTGAGTAGGGCTGTTTTGAGGCTCCCGTTAGGGGGCTGGGATGGACTGCCCGACTCGGGATGACGACGATAGGGTTTGGTCCTGGTGATAGTATCAACTAATTTTGCAAGTGATGAATTAGAAGGGGATTTAGGCTATCATTTAAGAAGTCATATGAATTTAGAGGTGGAGAATTGAGTTTGGTAAAGGGGAATTGTGACTCATCGAATATGACATACCTAGAGACGATTATTTTTCGACTTGACAAGTCGTAATAGTTGTAACCTCAATGATTGGGGGTAACCAAGAAAGACACACGGAGATGACCAAGGTTGCAACTTGTTGATTTGAGTGGAGGAATGGAGGGGGTAGCATAGACATTCGAAAGTTCGTAAATATTTATAGGAAGGATCTCGAAGATAGAGAACTTGAGTGGGAGACTTGTTTGGGAGAATGCTCAAGAGATAGGTTGCTATTGAGAAGGCGTAATGCCAAAAATATAGGGAATAGAGGCGTGGGCAAAGAGGGCACGAATTAAGTTGTTTATAGTTCTAATTTTTCATTCAGCTTTTCCATTTTGTGGAGAGGTGTGTAGACAGGAAAAATGAAAAACAAGATTGTGTTTGGAGCAAAACAGTTTGAATTGGTGATTATCAAAATCCCACTCATTGTCACACTGAAAACATTTTATATTCTTTTCAAATTGTCGTTATTAAAGCACTAAAGAAATAAAAAATAGAATAGACTTGAGACTTATTATCAATGGGCAAAGTCCACAAAAAGTTGAAATAATCATTAAAAAATAACACATAATATATATGTTTGTCGTGCTTAAAATAGGAGAAGTCCATAAATCACCGTGGATGATATCAAATGGCATTAAAGTACATGTAGGTGAAGAATAAAATGGCAATTTGACATGTATCTGGGACGTTGAGAGACATCGTGTTCATAGTCGTCTCAATAATTGTCGGTGCGTAAGTTGAAAGGAGGAGAGACATATGTATTGTATGCCTATGGTGGACGTGCGCCGAGGATGTCGGGCCGGAGATTGAGCCCAGGAGGACGTCGGTAAGGGCACAGTGGAGCAACCCAAGCCGGCTGGGCTAACGTAGCCCATGGTGGGTAGGCAGCCCACGACGGAGGTTGCTTGTTCTTTGCGGTGGTCGCTTGCGGCGCGGGATGTCTTCGCGCGATCGCTACTAATTGCCGGCTCGGCCACCGTAGCTTCGGCTGGAATTACCCTTCATTATTCCGGGATTGGGAGCCACATTTTTTATCTTTGGCTTATCGGTGGTGCGGGCAGAGATCGAGCCCGTCGTCGGTCGGAAGGTATGCCGCCGATGGTCACAAGGGCGGTGTCGGTGGTGCTTGCGTTGGCTGCGGCACGCTTGATTTTATAGGTTTCTTCAAGGATGAGTCTCGAACGGTCCTCATAGAATGAAGACAATGTTGTGCTTTGTTGGAGGATGGTAGTGACGCCGTAATAAGTTTTATTCAAACCCGCAATGAGTTGCATCACTAACTGTTGATTGGTGACCGGTGCAACGACGTTGAAAAGTTGATTGCGGCAATCATCTTAAGTTCTTGACAATAGCCAATGCATTAGGAAAATCGTCTTGCTGAATGTCCTTGAATTGATTTTTCAAATACAAGGCACGTCGTGTCTTGTTATCGTAAAAGATGCTTTCCAATCGTTCCCAAGTTTGTTGTGCAATAGCGTCGGTTTCAATGATTGTATGCAATAGATCATTTGAGATTGTGCCGTAGAATCCATTGTAGAACAACTACATCTAAACATGACCAAAGTTCGTCATCATGTTTCTCCAGGGGTTCGATAGTGGGCTTTGATTTTGGATGAATGATGTGATCGATGACTTTGTATATACGACAATGGATCTTAAACAATTCCGCAAAGAGGAATATTGAACTTTTTTCATCTCGAGTAATGAGAATGAAATTCTTGATATTATTGAATGCAAGAGCAGAGTGAAATTTAGGTTGTTTAGCCATTAAAAATTGTGAAAAATGAGAGGGGGTTTGTCGAGAAGTGGAAGAAAGGGGAGAGAGAGCCGACGGATGGGAGGGCGGCCGAGAGGTGGGGAATGGCTAGTGGAGAAATTTTTTAGAGTTTGACTTATGATACCATAAAGGAATCTGTTCCCCGACTTTCATTTATTATTCTGTACAATATATATAGTGTTACATAATTTATTACATGGCTATAAACTAGGTAACTAATCTTCCTATTACAATTGAAGTATAAATTTACCTAATACAAAGTTTTCTAATATAAAAGATTTACGATGATACGAGAATATTATTGTAATATTCTATCAAATCCTAATAAAAACTTACTCCAATTAAGTGTTTATACTAATTCAGTGGATCCATGATATGTCTTCAAATACTCTATTATTACTAAATTAGCTTTATTTATGCATTAACCATAGTAAATTAATTTGATCGGGTGTAAAAATTATACGGATAAGTTTATGTTTCTTCAATTGTTTAAATTCAATTTTATATGACACTTTAGTTTATAGACTCTTCCATAAACGAACGGCAATTTATTTTGTTTGCAGATAATTAATACTATTTATTTTTCACCTTACGCTTTGTGACATAACTTTTATAGCCATATTAATGTCTTTGAATATTTAATAATGTTACTTAATTTCTTTTTCTTAACTTTTGTGCATGATAAAAAATATTTTAAATTGTCTACGTCATATCATATCCATGCATTACAGTTTATTCTGTTGACTTTTTTATTTTATTTTTTACTTTTGGTGTAATAATTTAGCATTTTGTTTTCTTCTATGCACGTGAATTTGGGGAGTGATGTGTTGCTTTTTTTTTTTTCTGTTTATTTACTTCTCTCTCTTAGAGGCTTTTGCTTTGTTTTCGTGGGGCCCCAATTTGAGTGCAATTTTCCATGAAATTCCTTAGCTGGTCGTGCTCAAGAAACCACCGTTTCGCTTGGTGGGCCGGTAATGCCCAACTTATCAATTTATCCGATAAATTACTAGGGGTCATGTAGTCCATGCTGAATTAATCGTATTTTGGGCCGGAGCAATGAACCTCTTTGAAGTGGCCCATTTCGTACCAGAGAAAATCGAGTGGATAGTGAGTCCGTCATAATTCATTATTGGATAGGTACTATCAATCCATTTTAACAAAATATTTTCATCAAAGTCAAAGCAAAGAACGATTTTTTGTTTCCTTCGAGGCTTCGAGATAAAGATACAATTTTTACAAAAAATTGTTCAAAAAAATGCAATTCATGTTTGCAAAAACAACGTTCCCTTCTTTTTCTGATATTTTGATAACGGATTAATTCAATGAATCAAATAGAATAAGAGGGAAAGTACAAGTAGAAAGAAATAGTTTTGCTCTTTCAGCGAGGAAGAGAAAGAAGAAGCAGATGCTAACTCAATCGAATAAGGACATGTTTTAAGCGGAAAAAATAGCTTGGCTAATAAGGGTTACAGTTGAACTATATACAAAAACTCTAGCTGGAAAGGGGGATAAGCTAGACAAAGATGTTGAAGGAAAGGATAAGCTCGACAAAGACGTTGAAGGAAAGGAGGTAATTAGCTAGTAGCTTGATTATAAAGTTGGAAGGGGGTTTACCAATGGATCAATAAGTAGTTGAGGGGAACATGTTTCATATTTTGGACCTATATTGTGAACTTGAAAAATAATTGTGTATCTTTTATGAAACTTACAATTTTATTTTGTGTTTCTAAAATATTTTGTATTTCTGAGTTGTTTTTCACTCTCAAACACCCTTTGGTTGTGTTTGATCCATACACTTGTTAGAAAGAGGGCATAAGAATAGTGGCGAAATTATAAATTTTATTAAAGGTGTCAAAATATAAAAAGGTAGACACGGGAAAAAAAAAAAAAGGGAGTCAACATAAATATTAATATGTAAAACTAAATTTTTGATCTAGCCAAACAGTATAATTTTCGGTGAAGGGTGTCAAATGACACCTCTTAACATAAGGTGACTCCGCCACGGGTGAAAGATAGAGGATGAAATCAAAAATTTAAAATTTATGAATTTTTATAGCAATTTAAAATTAATATACAATGATAACTTATCATTTCACAAATAAAATTTATATATTTTTAGATTTTTTTTAATATATATATATATTTTGAGTTTACGTGAATCTATAACTTACTATAAGTAAGGTCTGTCCCTGGTGGGAGGGATTGGGTTAAACTAAGCCACATGTCCAACACGAGGTAATCACTGATACTAATCTGATTAATTAGAAATCAATAAGTCTAATAATAATAGATCGTTAACGAACAATGGCATATGTGTGCTAGTTTTGTAGCAACGATGATTTAAATTAGCATCATCTATCGGAAAATACAAATGATTAATTTTGTGTAATTCAGAGGTAGAATTTGAACTTTTACCGTTATTTTTTTAACATTGAAACTACAAAGTCTGCAATTTTGTTTAATTAGTTTAATTAGAGATCAATAAGTCTTTAATAATAGATCACTAGTGATTAATGGCATGTGTACTGAGTTTAGTAGCGGTAGCGTTTAAATTTATGGAGGTTGAAAGTGAAATTAGTGGAAGTTTATGGCCTCCACTAATTGCACTTTCAACCACAAATTACATGTTTTTTTGTAGTTAGCAGAGGACAAAAATAATTAACTTCGTCTAAGGAGCAAATTTGAACTATTTTTTCCGTTATTTTTCAGCAGTAAAGGACTACAAAAATCAATACATTTTTTATTGATCTGGTAAACATTTTCAGTCCTTGTCTGTCAGTGAGACAGGCCATAAAATTTATCTCCTGTGGGATAACTAAAAAAAAAAGATTTCCCACAAGGTAGAACTATAAAATTGTTTTAAACAAAAAAATAATATTTCCTCCGTCTCAATTTATATGATGTAGTTTGACTGGGTATAAATTTTAAGAAATAAAGAAAGAATTTTAAATCTTGTGGTCTAAAATAAAATCAAAAATATTTATGTGGTTATAGATCATTTCATTATGCATAAAAGATAAAGTTTAAAGTTAAATTATTATCAAATAAAAAAATGTGATATAAATTAGAATAAAGGGAGTAATTGTCAATGTTTCTCTGCATAAATATACACTTGTCACCATCATAGAAAACAGTTATATTATCTTTTTTTCCCTCTCTTTTTGGGTCCCATATTTTTGGCTAATACTTAAATATATATCTTATTTATTTATTTCTTTATTTTTTTGAAATTTAAAAAAGAAATTCCATTGCAATTATCTTCTAAAAAATTGCAGTTCATTTGTCAGAAGAAGTTGATAGTTCTTTCTCCCACCTTTCATTGCTCAAAGTACAATAACGATAGAAAGAGTCGAATTCATTCGGGAGAGCTTGGTGGTATTAAGAATGGTTCGGGTAGGGGATTCTCTTAAGAATAAAAAATGTGAAATATTAAGATAACCTACACAAATGGAATAATTAAAGCCAAATTATCATAGATTTACAAATTGGAAAAATTCAAGTAATAAGGAAACTCAATTTACATATAAAGCAATCATGAACCACTGTCATGAAATTGTGGATTTATCCATTTTATAATGTTCAATTCCAACATTATTTTTAATAATAAAACACACACTCTCTCTCTATATAAATATATATAATGTTGGAATTTAGTTTAAATGGTGTGAAGTGGAGAAGTTGGTCCAGAGATTTTTAATGAAATTGGTAGGAATTAGAAGTAACTGTGAGCGAGGGAGGGAAAGAAAAAAAAGCAAAAAAATTTATGCGTTCTGCTTCACATCCGTGAAGCACTTCACTCGCTCAAGAAGATACATAAAATTATGAAAGCCAATGGCACATAATACAAAATTTGGTGGATAATGAACTCACTCCTTTATAGGTTGTCACTTAAATACTAGACTTTCTTCTATCATTTATTTGAATTGGTGACACTGATGTAACCGACAGATCATTTGCTACACTCATATCATTAGACCAAAGTTTAAACCTTGCTAATATATCTATTAATTGTTTTGAGCATTTTAACCAAAAGAAATTGCCAAAATACTGTTCAATTTTCAGTAGATGAGATGTTTTAACAGTCAAATATGTTCCACAAGGTCATTGGGTAATTTTTTACATCAACTCCATCAAGTACAAATATGATTTTGTTTTGCCGATTATAGGATTACCATCACAATGAGAATGTCCACTCAAGTTTCAAACAACTTGCACTAGGCAATAATTGTTATTTTTCACATATCAAACTAGTTTCAACAAGACCAAATATTTAATGAATGATACAATACCACCAAGACTTACGGAGGAATGAACAGGATCTGTTCGCTCTTAATTAAAGATTTCTAGTTTGAGCCTTGTTCTGCTATACTATACTAATTGTAGAATGCTAGCGCTTGACTAATATAATAGAAAGTAAAGAATTCTATTTATGATCTTACAATTCTAAAGAACTCAAAATGGAAAAACAAGTAGTTATGTATGGAAAAATTCTAGTAGAGAGTAGTTTTTCTTTTAATGAGTAGACACCTTTTTTAAAAGATATCTTTTAATGGGCCTTTATACGAGAATGACACCTATTCTAATTTTCTTAGGTATTGAATGGTTAAGTCGAGAAAAGGAAAAGAAAATTGATGAAATAGTGTCTTTGGTGGTATTAAAAGTTTGCTCAAGTTAAATTTGATATAACTCAACAACTCCAATCTCGAGAATAAATAATATTGAGGTTTGTATTTTGAGTTCTCCTAACAAAATTTATTTAGTACTGCTAAGTTTGCATTTTAGAGTAAACTTTTTTAACAGAATCTGGTAGAAAGTAGAGTACAAATATAAGAAGCTGATAGAGAAGTAGAACAACACTGTATATCAGAGTTTAAAGAGAGAAACTGTTTTTTTTTTTTTAAAAAAAAATCTCATTGAAAAATCAGAATATTGCACTTTAGAGTTCAAAAAGAATTAATAAAATTATTAGGAAACCAAAAGAATATTGTTCCAGAGCCCAAATGGATTTGCCTTTGTCCTTATTCATCAGAACTAATTTGTACTCATCCTGTCATATAACCAAAAACAAATTTAAAAAAAAAAGCAAAATAAAGAAAGAAATACAAGCTTAAAGAGATGGGAAAGATAAATGTTTCCTATTTATTTTGCAGTTTACGGTTTTCATTCTTTTTTTTTTGTTCTCTTCATATTGTTTACGAGGTGATATAAGTTAAAGAAGTTGAAAACAAAAAAAAGCAAATATAAAGTAGTTTTGTGTTACAAGTTACAACTGTTTATCACCTAGTATGAGAGGTAGTTTTGTTACCTCTCACCAACACAATTATCGGATAACTCTATCCACCAAGGCTTCGATAGATGGAAAGAAATCACCAATACAATTATCGGATAACTCTATTACTAAGGCTTCGATAGATGGAAAGAAATCACCTACTATTATTTTTCTTCTGTAAGTACTCAAATCTATCACCTACTGTTATTTTTCTTCAGCCAGTACTCAAATCTAAATTCTCATGGTTCTCAACCCAATCATCCTATTTTTCTACTTATAATTTTGTGTTACATCTTCATTTATCAAGTTATTTAGATTATGATAGACTAACCAATTATCCGACTTCTCTATATTAGGCTCCACATTCATGTGTCCAATCTCATTTCACCCATAACCTTTTGATTCATCATTGAGACTCTACTTACAATGCATATTCTTTGTAGTGTTTCTTCATTTTTTTTTTTAATAGTGATGTGTCTGGACCAATTTGCGTGGACTTAAACTAATTCCACCAGATATCTGCTATCTCCTACCAACACAAATAACGGATAACTCTGTCCACCAAGGTTTGAACAGATGAGAGTTTCTTCAGAGCTCTAGCTCTTTTCTTTTTCTTTTGCATTGGTAAAAAATCCTCATAGTTCTACGAATGAAAACTTCCTTAGATGCCAATGCTTTTTCTATGGCAGTTAGCAATCTTCAATATAACCTTGACAATATGAACAAATGTCTTGCCATCATAATTACTAAACCTATAGCACTTATTCTATGCTATTTGCATTCACCTTAAACAGGTCATGAAAATGCTTTTACACAAAGCAAGCCCATAGTTGTAACTGAAAATGTATACCTTCTTTACAAATTCTGCTTCAACAACAATCTGTCTATTGCGAAGACATGAAGCACAAAGATTTAACACACGAGCCTCGCCACATTCAATACTGGAAACCACAAGATAAATTGGAAATAATGAAGTTTATTAGCCACCAAGTCCTAAACATGAAATCTCAAAAAATTTCAGAGAAAACCATGATCGATCGACACTCATCCTTTAGCAGCTTCTTGAGTGTACGGTGAAACAAACACCACATACCGGAAATACCAGTTTCGAGTGGCCTATTCAAACTAAGGCATGATGGGCCTACCCCTCTCCACATAAATATTGAACTTAATTCGCTTTGAAACAAAGCTCGAACTTGTAACCTAAGAAACAAGTCATTTACTAATTGACCTAACCCCGGGAGTCGGTGGTCATCCAATTACAAGGCAATACTTCATGCTTTCCTTGCTAGTAGGAACGCCGAGCAACTATGTTGCTCGGACTCTCTGAAAATGTTACTGCATCCGTGTCAGATCCTCCAAAAATACATTACTTTTGGAGGATGCAGCAAACCCTCGATGGCATTTTTGAAGAGTCCGAGCAACTAATTGACCTAACCCCGGGAGTCGGTGGTCATCCAATTACAAGGCAATAATTCATGCTTTCCTTGCTATTTTCGAAGAGTCGATCCTCCAAAAATACATTACTTTTGGAGGATGCAAAGAATGTAGAAGAGTCAAGCAATGTAGTCAAGCAGGAAGAACACCAGCAAAAAAACAAAATGTCCTGGTCCAGTATACAATCTACTGAAAGTGGCATGCAGTTGTCCATTCTGAATTAACACAAGTGCAATATGTATTCTTGCACAAATAGTTAACAATTTATGGGAATGGTTTTTGTAATAAGTGTCACATTACATTCAAATTAGAGGTGTTTTGTGTTGCAAGTTACCGGCTACAAAAAATTGAGCAATTACTACCAAGTATCAGCCAGTAAATCCATAGGAAAGATTGGCATCAGGTTAGGAACTAAAAATATGATCAACAAGCATTGTTCTCCGAGGGTCTAATGGAAACAACCTCTCTATCCCACAAGTGTAGGAGTAAGGTCTGTGTACACCCCACCCTATCTAGACTCCACTTATAAGAATATACTGGGTATGTTGTTGTAAAAAGTATTGTTTTGTACCCCACATCCCAGGCCATATTTCTGGAAGCTTCCTGTGTCATGTCAGAGAATTCTTTGTGGTTCCCTTTTTCATTTTCTTTCAGCATAAGAGTTATATATACTGATTGGGAGAGGACATTTTCTCCCTATAATGCACATTTGTACACATAACACATGACAAAATTGAATTCCGCATTTCCCCCCATTTTATCAGTATCCATCTTATTAGTGAAGATTTCAGAGTATTTATATGTTTCTTGTATTTTGGGTTCTATGTATGATAAGGAAGTATCAAGATGTTGAATGAATAATTTGGATACTGATATCATCTCCAAACAAGCAAAAGTCTAAAAGACATTGGAGAGGACAATTTTAGTTGAAAAAACACCACATAATTTGGTGTTCCTTAGAAGTATAACCTACTCTTTCAAGAAACTATATGGGACCAGCAGATACACTTGTAACGCATCCATTTGAAAGAACTGAACATATATATAGAGATGTTCATAAATGGATCAAGGTGTCTTGACAATTATGACCTTTCTGCACAAAATTTACGTTTCATGTCCTTAGTAACATTAAGATTCAAAAGCAGCGTTAACATACAAATTCAGAAATCATTGCGGAGTTAGACTGCAGCATATATGCAAAACCAATAAGCTCACTGCAGACCGGCTAGTAGGAACCTTTGGCAGTGCAATACCAGACATAACAAGTCAACGCCCGCAACCAATATAACAGTTCTTTCCTCCTTTTTCTTCTTTTTTTTTTTTGAAAAAAAATCTCAGTAAGGTAAGATATAATTGATGAACAAAAAGCACTAAGAAAGTGCTATAGCAGTTAATGATAGTGATTCTTTTTCAAGTATCTAACTGACAGTTAGGTTGTAGTTGCTTTTAAGTTCCAGGTGAACAGGCTATAAAGTAAAGTTTCGAGTTATTACTATAGATCTCAGCTATCTCGTAGAAAGGTTGGTACGTTATACTTCTCATATTAGACCCCCAGAAAAAGGAAAAAAAAAGCCTACCTCTTTTACCATATATATATGATGGCGGCCTTTCTAAGCAAAAACTGATCCACTATAGGTTGTAGTCCTCTTGGCATATCAAGTCAAGAAGGCGAGGCTCCTAGCAATAGGGGGGAAGGGGAGTGGATAAGCAGGCTCCTTCCACTTGACTGGTTAGTTAGGAGTGATCTTTTTTCACACAACTCTACTCTTTTTCACTTTCAAACTAGGAGGATTGGCATTTGGCCAAGATGTGATCTATCTCATTTCTTGGTTATCATGGAACTTTAGTTATATTGAGCAATGAACCGTTTCACTCGGCGTCGAATGATCAAAGCTAAAAGCTTTAGGCATCTTTTGAGTATGTTCAGCTTCCAAAAGTCCTGGAGTCCTATGCTACAGTATTATCAAAGAAAGAAACATAGCTATCAGAATAGAAACTAAAATTCTGACATCAGCTGTGATTTTAAACTCAACAGAAACCTCGTGTCCCAAGAGATTAATTATTGGAAGCTTCATGTGTCAATGTCAAAGAATTCTTTGTGGTTTCTCTATATCATTTTCTTTCAGAACAAGAGTGACAGAATGTTTGGAAGTGGATATTTCTCACTATGATGCACATTACATTACATGTTGGATTCCACGACTTACAAAGACTAAAAGAAGGAAAAGTAAGCTCTTTTTAAATGAATGAATGTCCTGTTTGAAGATGCAAAACAAAATTTTTAGGAGCAAAAGAAAAAGCTAATATCTTTGGTCAAAAGAAACTCTTATTGTGTTAAATAGTTACTCCATTTACATTAACAAGACGAGATGAAAAAAGGCCCTCCCCTTGAACCTTATTTACCATTGTTTAACTAGTTTATCACCAACCAAAAGTAAAACTCAACACAAACTGATCTAGGCGTTTAGACATCTTACTCATAATGAACTATTGCAATTTTGGACAACGATTTCTTGAGAGTGGCAGATCGAATAAAAATTGGATCCTGGGAAAAATAATCAACATAAACATAGTACCCAAAATCAGTACAACAGAGAATCAAATGATTCAACTAAGCTTATTATACTCATCCAACAAACAAGAATAACAATCTCATATCTTGCAAAAATAACAACAATTGAAACTGTCAAATAATCACCTGAACTATTGCTTGTCATAATTCTCCAAGTACCATTTATAGGTACCGACAAGACCATCTTAAAGTGAAATCCCCTTTAAACCCCACAACTTCCTTGACCAATTCAGCTAACTCCTTTGTAGTCACTTCTTTTTCACTCTCCACATTAACATGTTCTAAATCACTGTAATTTTCGAGTAAGAATATAACCGCATCGGCTAAATCATCAACGTGTAAAAATTCCCTCAACCGTGAAGCACTCCTCCACACAACAACCTTAACAAGATTGTTAATTTTTGGAGATTCTTACACTATATATTACTTGGACCAAACTTATAACTAAAATAAGCCCATATTTTCAGATTTTACACTATTTAACCCATTTTGTATATAATTTGAAATACTTATGTAAAAGGCAGTAATCCTTAATTTGTGATAATGATTTCCATTTTTATGCTTAGAAACTAACTGAGCGCGATTTTCAATACAAACTATTTCACAATGAACTATTGCAATATTGGACACAACTGAATAAAAATTGGATCATATAATTATCATAAAGATAGTACCCAAATCAGTACAATGGATAATCAAGAATTCAACTAAGCTTTCTATAAGCTTATTAAACAATCGACAAACAAGAATAACATTCTCATATCTTGCAAAAATAACAACACACCAGAACTATTGCTTGCCATAATTCTCCAAGTCCCATTTATAGGTATCAACAAGATCATCCTGGAGCGAGATCTTCGGTGTCCAACCCAATCCAGCAATCTTTGAATTATCCATAAGCTTCCTAGGAGTCCCATCTGGCTTTGTTGAATCCCAAATCAACTCCCCTTTAAACCCCACAACTTCTTTCACCAATTCAGCTAATTCCTTAATACTAACTTCCTTTCCACTCCCCACATTAACATGTTCTAAATCACTATAATTTTCGAGTAAGAATATAACTGCATCGGCTAAATCATCGATGTGTAAAAATTCCCTTAACGGTGAACCAGTCCCCCACACAACAACCTTATCAAGATTGTTAATTTTTGGAGATTCTTACACTCTATATCACTTGGACCAAACTTATAACTAAAATAAGCCCATATTTTCAGATTTTACACTATTTAGCCCATTTTGTATATAATTTGAAATACTTATGTAAAAGGCAGTAATCCTTAATTTGTGATAATGATTTCCCTTTTTTATGCTTAGAAACTAACTGAGCGCGATTTTCAATATAAACTATTTCACAATGAACTATTGCAATATTGGACACAACTGAATAAAAATTGGATCTTTGGAAATATAATTAACATAAACATAGCACTCAAATCAGTACAACAGAGAATCAAATGATTCAACTAAGCTTATTATACTCATCCAACAAACAAGAATAACAATCTCATATCTTGCAAAAATAACAACAATTGAAACTGTCAAATAATCACCTGAACTATTGCTGCCATAATTCTCCAAGTACCATTTATAGGTATCAACAAGACCATCTTAAAGCGAAATCATCAAATCCTTTAAACCCCACAACTTCCTTGACCAATTCAGCTAACTCCTTTATAGTCACTTCTTTTCACTCTCCACATTAACATGTTCTAAATCACTGTAATTTTTGAGTAAGAATATAACCGCATCGGCTAAATCATCAACGTGTAAAAATTCCCTCAACCGTGAAGCACTCCTCCACACAACAACCTTAACAAGATTGTTAATTTTTGGAGATTCTTACACTATATATTACTTGGACCAAACTTATAACTAAAATAAGCCCATATTTTCAGATTTTACACTATTTAACCCATTTTGTATATAATTTGAAATACTTATGTAAAAGGCAGTAATCCTTAATTTGTGATAATGATTTCCATTTTTTATGCTTAGAAACTAACTGAGTGCGATTTTCAATACAAACTATTTCACAATGAACTATTGCAATATTGAACACAACTGAATAAACATAGCACTCAAATCAGTACAACGGATAATTAATAATTCAACTAAGCTTTGTATAAGCTTATTAAACAATCTGACAAACAAGAATAACAATCTCATATCTTGTAAAAATAACAACACACCTGAACTATCACTTGCCATAATTCTCCAAATACCATTTGTAAGTATCAACAAGACCATCTCGAAGCGAAATCTTCGGTGTCCAACCCAATCCAGCAATCTTTGAATTATCCATAAGCTTCCTAGGAGTCCCGTCTGGCTTTGTCGAATCCCAAATTAACTCCCCTTTAAACCCCACAACTTCTTTCACCAATTCAGCTAACTCCTTTATAGTCACTTCATTTCCACTCCCCACATTAACGTGTTCTAAATCACTATAATTTTCGAGTAAAAATATAACTGCATCGGCTAAATCATCGACATGTAAAAATTCCCTTAACGGCGAACCAGTACCCCATACAACAACCTTATCAAGATTGTTAATTTTTGCTTCATGAAATCTACGTAACAATGCAGGTAAAACATGTGAATTCTCAGGGTGAAAATTGTCATTTGTACCATATAAATTAGTAGGCATTGCAGAAATAGCATCAAACTTGTATTGCAATCTATAACCTTGACACATTTTAATACCGGCTATTTTTGCAATAGCATACCATTTATTAGTAGGTTCTAATGGACCAGTTAAAAGGGCATTTTCGGGAATTGGCTGTGGAGAAAATTTAGGGTAAATACATGAAGAACCTAAGAATAAAAGCTTAGTCACTTTGTGTTTATATGATGAAACGATGACGTTTGTTTGGATTTGGAGATTTAGGGTTATGAAATCTGCGGGATAGGTTTTGTTGGCGTGTATGCCGCCGACTTTAGCGGCGGCGAGGATGACGTATTGAGGTTGATTGGTGGCGAAGAAGGTGTCGACGGCGAGTTGGTTGGTGAGATCGAGATCCGAATGTGTAACGAGGAGGAGATTGTGGAAGCCGAGTTGGTTGAGTTTACGGACTACGGCGGAGCCGACGAGTCCACGGTGGCCGGCGACGTAGATCTTGGCGGATGTATCTATTGGCATTTTGTGTGTGTGTGTGTGTGTGTGTGAGAGAGAAATGAGAGATGCAAAAACCAAGATAAATAGGCGATGGTGATTTTTTATTTTTTATTTTGAAAAGGGTCAAATATAGCCCTTACAATCACAAATAGTTAAATAATACCCCTCGTTTCAGTTCAAAACTTCAAATATACTTCATATTTTCAATTCAAATATATTCCTTCCATTTATAATTTGGCACAAATTTACCCTTAATTTTGACAGAGAAATACGTGCCAAGCTTAGAATAAAAACATTTTTAGTTTCGTTAATATTTATCGAACTGTTAGATCAGACATAAATATGAAAAAAGAAAAAAAAAACTAGCAGAATTTTATATTTAGTGGTACAATTTTTGATAATTTTCATTGTTATTGATTTATAAAGTCTGGTGCATTTTTTTGAGCTGTAATTTCAGCTATTTTTTTAAAATTCTTTTAATGTCTAGTGTAGATTTATGTTTTGCATATTTTAGGATTTCGCGGGTCTTTTTTCTTCTTGGTGTGTAAATCTTACGTTTTTATCAAATCTAATGAAAATAAATTATTAGAAAATATTTAACAGGGACTAAAAGTATTAATTTTTGGTAAACTTAAAGGATAAAAACTACTAAGTTGCATACTTGAGGGGCTGTTTTGTCATTTCTCCTTATTTATCTATTTTTATTTTTTCACCAATGGCTTGGTTGGTGAGATGGAGATCGAGATGGGAATGTGTAACCTAATTGGTGGAGTTTACGAACTACTACAAAAATATTTAGTTAGTTAAAATGTTCAGCTTTGATCCTTTTGCTTATAAATATTCATAAATTTTAGAATTATTAATCATTCCATTATTTTATTAATGATAATGATATATTTTATGGTAATAAAATACATTACAATATACTACACATATATTTTCCAAATATACAATATTCTTAACTACCAAATCAGCCACAAAACCGAGCCCAATAATGGCCATAAATCGTGGCACTTATTATGGCAATATACACTTGTATATTGTGTGTATATTGCCATATTTAACACACCCCCGCATTCATAGCGGGCGGTCTTCGAACGCTGAGACTGTCCCTAAAATCTTCAAAGAGTACCGAGGGAAGACCCTTTGTAAAGATGTCTGCAATTTGATATCTTAATGGGACATGACATACGCGTATCTGCCCCCGAGCAACCTTTTCACGGACAAAGTGAATGTCCATTTCGATATGTTTTGTGCGTTGGTGCTGAACCGGGTTACTTGAGAGGTAGATGTCACTAACATTATCACAATATACTAAGGTCGCCTTCTGAATGGGGCAATGAAGTTCTAATAACAAATTACGTAACCAACACGATTCTGAGACCACATTAGCTACCCCTCGATATTCTGCCTCTGCACTTGAGCGGGATAGAGTCGCCTGACGCTTTGCAGACCAGGAGACCAAGTTGTTGCCAAGGAACATACAATATCCTGACGTAGACCGTCTGGTGTCCGGACAACCACCCCAATCCGCATCTGTGTATGAGACAAGTGTGGATGTAGAAGAAGGATACAAGTGCAACCCATAGTCCAGTGTTCCCTGAATATACCGAATGATGTGTTTGATTGCATTCATGTGCTCAACTCTGGGATCATGCATGAATAAACACACCTGCTGAACAACATACGTAATATCCGGTCTGGTAAATGTAAGATACTGGAGTGCCCTTGCAAGACTGCGATAGCGGGTCGGGTCCTCGTATGGTGCACCTGCCGCGGCACTAAGCTTGGGTTTTGCATTAACTGGAGTAGAAGTGGACTTACAGGATGACATCCTAGCCCTCTCGATGATCTCAACAGCATACTTCCGTTGAAACAAAAACAAACCACCTGAGTGACGTTTGACAGCAATCCCCAAAAAATAACTCAAGGGCCCTAAGTCTTTCATAGCGAACTCGGGCGAGCATGGCCATGATAGACTGGCGCAAGGCATCGGAAGAGGCAGTCAAGATGATATCATCCACATACAACAAAATGTAGGCCAATGACGAACCACGGTGGTAGATGAACAATGAATTATCTGACCTGCTGTGAGTGAACCCAATAGTTGAAACAAAGTCAGAAAACCTCGTGTACCAGGCCCTTGGAGACTGCTTAAGCCCATATAAGGACTTCTTCAACAAACATACATGATGAGGACGGTTTGGATCCCTGAAACCCAACGGCTGATGCATATAGACTGTTTCCTTAAGATCACCATGTAGCAAAGCATTCTTGACATCCAACTGATGAATTGGCCAAGTTTTTGAAAGAGCCAAGCTAAGCACAATGCGAATGGTAGCCGGTTTGACCACCGGACTAAACGTCTCACCACAATCTATCCCAACCTGCTGAGTCTTACCATCACCAACAAGTCGCGCCTTATGTCGAGCAAAGGACCCATCTGAATTCTCCTTATGAGAAAAAATCCACATACACCTGATAACATTAATACCATATGGACGGGGCACCAACTCCCACGTCTTATTATCAATAAGAGCATTATATTCATAAGTCATAGCAATTTTTCAATTAGGGTCATTTAATGCGGACACAGGATTGCGGGGCAAGGGGGATTTAGAGACATCAGAATGTAAATTAAAATGTCTTTTAGGTGTAAAAATACCCTGCTGACTACGAGTGACCGGTCTATGACTCGAGGAAGGATTGAGGGAATTTTAGGAATTTTCTGGGCTCGGGACGGACTGGCCAGCAGGCCCACGGCCTGCTGGCCCAAATCCGTAAATTGACTCGTCGTCTGGACCAGTTCCAGAATTGGGCTGGACTGGCCCAATTGCTTTGGAACTGTTCTAGTGGTTGAAGAAGCTGCGACGGGCGGGACTGTGGGTCCAGCGGGCAATGGGCTCGCTGGAGGATTTTGGGTGCGGGAGATGTCCGAAAAATTCCGAGTAATATACGGGGATATTTGATCATCCAAAAAATTATACGACTTAGGCTCGGGAGTATGAATTTTCGTAAAAGGGAATTGAGTTTCATCAAAAATGACATGGCGATTAATTATGATTTTCTTGGAGGATAAATCAAAATACTTATAACCACGATGATTCGACGGATAACCCAAAAATACACACGGGGTAGACCGAGCCTGAAGTTTGTTAATTGTGGTGGATGGGAATAACGGATAACACAAGCACCCAAAAATCCGAAGATGAGAATAAGAAGGGTTCTTATTATATAGGATTTTGAGGGGGGAAGAATATGTCAGACCTTTAGAAAGAAGTATGTTAAGAAGATATGTGGCCATTTGTAGAGCATGATGCCAAAAATATGGAGGTATGGAGGCATGAATTAAGAGAGTTCGGACAATGTTATTTATGGAACGAATTTTGCGTTCGGCCTTTCCATTTTGTGGAGATGTATGAGGACACGAAAACCTAAAATTGATCCCATTATTAGCACAGAATTCCCGAAACTCCCTATTGTCATACTCTTTCCCATTATCATGTTGAATATTTTTTATGTCTCTTTCGAATTGAGTACGAATGAACGCTCTAAATTTGATGAAGATGGAAAACACTTGCGATTTATTTGCAATTGGAAACGTCCACAAAAATCTAGAATAATCATCTAAAAAGAGAACATAATATCGATGACCCACTGAACTTAGAATAGGAGACGTCCATAAGTCTCTATGAATAATGTCAAATGGCATAGAAGTATGAGAATTGGATTCTACAAATGGTAACTTAACAATTTTTCCTAATGAACAAGATTGACAAATTGGAGTACGACTCGTACCCTTACAAGAAATAAAACTATTTTTATCTAAAGCTGATAAAATAGAAGATCCCGGATGACCCAGGCGAGCATGCCACATGGAAGGAGAGATGGATGCAAAGGCTGACGGCAAGGCTGGACTCGATGGACTGAAACCGGGCATGATAGGATATAGATCCCCCTACTATCACACCTCA
This sequence comes from Anisodus tanguticus, assembly GCA_034509755.1. Taxonomy (NCBI): domain Eukaryota; kingdom Viridiplantae; phylum Streptophyta; class Magnoliopsida; order Solanales; family Solanaceae; genus Anisodus; species Anisodus tanguticus. The sequence continues at coordinate 25,660,365 of CM067541.1, read as the reverse complement.
TGAGATGACTCCCCGTCTTGAAATCCTTCACGAGAAAACCGAAAGGATCAAATTCAACGAAACGAGAATTGTCATTTGTGAACTTTCGGACAGACACTAAATTTTTAATCAATTTAGGAGCATGTAAAGTATTTTTCAAGAGAAGTGGTGGATTGGGGGGAGACAACGTTTTCTGACCATACCCTAGAATTTGAATAGAACTGCCATTACCAACAATTATCCCCCGGGGGGTGCTCAAATTGGAATAAGATGAGAGAGTACTTGATTCGGAAGTCATGTGAGTAGTGGCACCGGTGTCCATATACCAATTTGGGTCCGGTTGAGATAACCCAGTGTGTGCATTGCGGCCTCGATGTCAGTTTGAGTGGGGTCTGCTGCATGATGGGCTTGCAGAGGTCGGGGCCCAAGAACTCCTATCCGTGGTGGATCTGGGCCGTAGCTGCTGTTGCTGCCGCTGCTGGGCCACTGGCCAGTGGGCCGCCACTGCTGGGTGTTGGTCTGGGACCGTGCTGGCCAGCCACCGGCCGCCGGAACCTCTTCTTTGGATGGTACGGGTTCCACTGCCATAGGCCCCACTGTTGGGCATAGGGGGGTGGTGGGCCACTGTACCCTGGATGGGACCCACCGCATGTTTGTTGACCACCGGAACCGCCATCAGAACCGTCGCGTTTGCCCCCGCGGTTTTTGTTATTATTTTTGCGATTATTCTTGCCGCCACCATTATTATGGTTTTGGCCCGAATTATTCACAAAACCTGAAGAACTAGGAGAGGACGCCACCATGACAACTGGGCTTGCTCCGGTAGCCGCCTTTTTATCCAAACCGACTTCTTCCAACGTAAACATGGAGCGGGCTTGATGAAAGCTGGGAAGAGGGTTGCTTTGGCGAAGGAGAGTTCCAACACCATTATAGGCCTCCGAAAGATCGGCAACCAACTGTAGAACTAGACGATTATTTGTTACTGGTGCGCCAACATTACGGAGTTGATCCGCCAACTCCTTTAGTTTCTTGCAATATGCAGAAACGTTCGGAAATTCGTCCATTCGAACGAGAGAGAATTCCTGCTCGAGTGTGACGACACAGGAATGTTGGTTGTCTTGGAATATGTCACGCAATCTATTCCATGCGGCCATAGGCATGTGGTATCCGCTCAATAATCGTCGTAGAAGGTCCGGCGAAATAGTGGCGTATATCCACCGAAGAACGGTAGCATCAAGTGTAATCCATAACTCGGGATCCTCCGCGGGAAGGGGTCTAGCGGGAGGAATGATGTGATGAAGAACTTGATAAGATATAGCGTGAATTTTAAACAACTCCGCCCACGTCGCATATTGGACGTTTTCCATCTCAAGGACAATAAGGATACTTTGCTCTTGATATTGGAAATCGTGAGGGCGGGGTGAAAATTGTTCTTAGACATATTGAAAGAACGATATATTATGTTACACCTATCCATATTTAGGAGTAATATACTTATAAAAGTTATCTATGTATAACATGTTTTTTATATAAAGGATAAAAGCATAAATTTTAAATGATTGAAAATTAAATTGAGACATATATTAGAAAATCCAAAATTAAAATTTACCAAAGGGAACCAAAATTGCTATTCTTATATTTCAAATAATTGAAATAGATTTAATTTTGATTGACTTGAATTTCGTGGAGTTTGAAACATTTGACGTTACTAAAAAAGATGGGACATGAAATAAAAAGAAGACATTGTTTTACAAAACTTGTTAGAAAAAGGGAAGTGTGTTGTATAAAAGGTTTTATCCAAAATTGTTTCCATTTTTCCTTCTTAAGTGAGTCATGCACATATTATATCTCGCCCTTAATTTACTTGAAATTTTCTGGTACAACGAATCTTATTTATTTATAGAATAATTATTTATTATTTAGTTGGTATCTTCCAAATAATTGAATGTAATAATTGAGTAGTTAAGTTTAACATTTAAGATTATCGAAAATATCATTTCATAACCTTCTGAAAAGAGTGTCTAAAAGTAAGGAATTAGATGCATGTATGGTTTATAATATTAAGATGTTCTTTAAATGCCACTTCAATTATGTTCTCTTATAACAGATTTTATATTCATGGAAATAAAAGGTTTTCGGTACAAATATCGGGTGATTTAATAATTTAAAGTTCAATTATTAAAAAGTACTTAACTTGGAGATGTTCTTTCTCAAGAATTAACATCATATATAATAAATAAGTTTTGAAATGGAAAAATACTCACTTTATTTGATTGTGAAGAAGTCACTTGAATAAACAACATGAGACATTTGATAACACGTTAAAAATATTCGTGAGCTTTATTTTGTAATGATATCTTGCACTCTTAAATAACAACAAACTCATTGTAATTTCATAAGTGATATCCGGGGAAGATAGGGGTTTTCGATAGACCCTTGACAAAGCAAAAACAATAACAAGATAACCGAAGCTAAAGAAATAACAAGTAATTGATGTAATATGAAACTAAGGAAATACAAGAATAAAACTACTCCTAATACTCTTAAACGAATAGAAGAGCGCAAAGACTAAACAAGTTAGAGTACTTATCGATCATTTTTGTACATTCTCTTGCGTTTTGTACCGAAGCAGATGTCTAGTTTACTTATGATTTTCTTTTTGCTACCAAGATATCCTTGACGATTTGAAGCTCCACAATGGCACTTCACTTCTGGTCCAAACTGAACAAATCTGCAGACAAAGAAGAAAGCATAAAGTGATACTCTAGTATTTTAGCCTGAGACGAATTAATTATGAGATATGGTTAGTAAGGATTCTTATATCCGACTTCAATTGGTTTGGAACTGAAGCGTAATAGTTGCAGTTGTTGCATAAGATGTAAATAATGCTTCAACTTGAAAGGAAGTTAGCTTACATTTTCAGAAGACACGTACAGTCAAATCTCTGTCCAGATACTTTTTAGTTATGTAGTGTATATCTTGTGTATATGTGTGTGTTTGCTCACTTGATTTTCGTCACTTGGTTTTGCAGTGTTTTTGTTCACTGTTTTGTGGCTTTTTTCTGTCTGTTTTTCGTGATTTTCCAATCTCTGAATTGAGCCAAAGGAGGCTCAATATATAGCATGGAGGAGGGGCTGTACAACTGCCCAAAATATGGATGTTAATGGCCATTAGGAGGGCATTAAACGGTAAGTAATGGCTGTTAATGGCCATCAAGGAGGCTGCTTAAATGGACATGAAGGAGGGTGAAAATGGAGGAGTTAATCAGCCAAGTAATGGCTGGTTAATGCTCCATAAAATAGTCCAACGGTCCAAAACCAACTTTTCAAAAACTCTGGGGACCAAACTGTAAATATTGAAACTTTAGGGACCAAACTGTACATATGAAAGAATTCAGGTCCAAACTGTACATATGAAACTTCAGGGATCAAACTGTACATATGGAAAAGTTCTCCGGTCCAAAAAGATAATATCAGAAAGTCCCCACAGCCCACAGCCCGTGACCCGTGACCCGAGCCCGAGCCCAAGACCGGACGGGACGGGCGCGCGGCGGCGGCGCGCGTGTGGCTTAGCCTTGAACCCAAGCACATCTAGGTCCTCCCTCCTTTAAACACATGGGATACCCCTTGGGGTCCAAACCCTTTACCACATTAGAGACTTATATAGAGAGCAATTCTTCCTATTCCCACCGAATGTGGTAGATTTGTCCCACACCACATTTCCATGCCTCAAACACCTTACTTCGTGGACCAATATCTCTTTCATTTCTCAACGAAATTTGACGATTCTTGGCCCTACAGTCATCTACTCACTTTGTAGATCATGTATGTGTAAAGTGACAAAGCCTCCAACATGCGGAACACTAGTGTTTAATTCATCAAAGATGGGTGGACGCATCTCCCCGCCAAAGGCAAATTTCCAACAATCCCCTCTATGAAAGAGAGATTTTGGCACACACACAAGGTGCCTACATTTCAGCAATCTTTCAGCGAAAAGATATTGCATCAAGAGAGGTAGCTTTCGCTTTGAACATTCCCTAGTTGAATACCATCAGACTTACTTACTGCGCGGTGAACGTGATGTCTTGAACCGTCAGTGTTTAGTGTAAGCCAAGACAATGATATCAACACAATAACTCTTCTTATTCGTTTTCCTTCTTACGTTTTTGTCCGTTGTGGCCGTGGACACACTTGGATTCTTAAATGCGTTCATTTGAGGCGGCCATCCTCACACTTAAATAGGTGATCTCTTACAAGGTATCCTGCTATACCCCACTTCACAAGTGTTAGGAATCATTAAAAGTTTCCCCAACCTTAACCTCAACCATTTGAGGATCGTTATATGTTTGGAAGCTTAACCTTTACCCACCATGCAGGTAACACTTTAATGTTTATTGCGGGAACAACTTTGGATTCATGTTTCCGTACACAAATCATCATCCGAAGTGCTTCTTGCTTCCACCGAAGCGCTCAACTGAACCTTTTGCCGCTTAGTTTTCCTATTGAACCAAATTCTTGGGATCTCCAGTCAGTATGGTTGGGTTTCCACCGCAAAGGTTCGTATTTGTTTGGGTTTTAAGCCTATTCCCCTAGACATGCAGAACACTTGATCTCCGGGTAGTCCCTTAGTTAGTAAATAAGGATGTGACACCCGTGATGATCAACTGCCATACGGTCTTATGTCTCCTGACAGATCCCGACAGATATGTTCAGACGCCGTCATCCGTGTCCTTCCTGAAGCCGACCGGCTAGCCACAGTGTATAACTGCTGAAGGCACAAGTTTCTCCCAATAAGGGACATCCTCTAAGGAGTCGTGAAGTTACTCAACTTCTTTCATGCTTTGTATAAAGCGATAAACTCCGATTCCATCATGAATCGGCCGATGCAGGTTTGCTTAGAGGATTTTCCAAGAACCAACATACACATTTACTTGTGGCTTTGGGTTCTTCAGATCTGATGTCCAATTTGCATCACGGTGTTCTCCCAGAACCGCTAGACATCCAGAATACTATAATCTGTAGATAAGCGAATAATTCAGATATCGTCATATCCGACTTAACGCCTTCTACCGATCATATATTAAAATCACCAGTGAACCTTAATTCAACTGATCTGCTTTGTAGGTAAATACCAGGTCGGTTGTAGTGTGTACAATACATTGAACTACACATGACCTGAGATTATCGCTCCTTGTCTATGGGTGCACCATGATTCCAATCAGTTCTATGATTCATATCCATTAGTGGCTTCAACGAGACTGTCAACTATCGACCAGTCCGTTAGATGTCTTAGAAATCCAATTCCTAAGATGTGATCTGTGATACCCATATCTTTCATATCGAGACTTTGTTTCAATATGACTTTTACTTTCAAACCGTTGATTCTACAACTGTTGGCTTTCTAACTTCAGAGTCAATGTTTCTGTGGGCATATTCATTGTTTCTGTTTTATTTGAAACTTTCTGGACCAAAATGTAAACACTTCAGGGACCAAAATGAAAGTTCAGGAAGAAGCCCAACAGTCCAGCAAACCAACTCTGATTCTCTTCTTCCAACTCTCCGGTTAGGAAGGCTGTTTCAACATCCATGCCACGCAAAACTGCAATGGCCCTAGATGTTAAGCTACTCACAGGGGAGCACATTTTACAACTTAAAGGTTCTTTTCCCAGAGGAAGATCAACCATTACACAAGTATGGTTCTATATGATGGAATCTATTTCTCTCTTTGTAGCTTCTTTCCAAAGCAGCGCTTCTGGAGATGACAATTATTTGTCAATTGTCCATGGTTCGTTCTTAACCATACAAGCTAGAAGATATGGAACAAGTCTTTGTCCCCTCTTTGCTCCTTCTTGGTTCAACATCTAGAATCCCTGAGTTCTGTAGATCTGGAATATTAAGTTCTGGATAGCCAGTAAATTTCGAGCCCTGTCGATACGGAACGTCTAGTTTCGGATAGTCAGGCTCTCGCGGGTTCTTGTTAACCTTGAGCAATTACTTCTTTTAACTTTTCAAGAAAAGTTATCTCCAAAGAATTCGGCATTCTTTGACGCCAAAAAGCGAGAAACACTACTGTTATTTGCAGATCCAGTGGATATGCAATCTATAGTCTTAGGTCGAACTTGACCTGTTTCGGTATTCCAACTTTTACCAAGCCACCCCACATAATTTGGGCGTACGACTTTGTGCTTGGCTAACACCGTTGGACTGAGGTGAGAAATGAACAGTCATTTAATGAACGATGCTTCACATCCTCCTCCTCTATCACTACGAATTTCTCAATCGGTAGGCTTAGTTGATTTTCAACTTCTGCTTTGTAGTGCTTATCTGCTTTAACAACTTCATCTTTGCTTTTTAATAAACAAATGATACAATACGTTGTACCATCATCAATGAAGGTCATAACGTACTTGTCTCCCCCCTCTATTTTGTATAAACTTCAAATCACCCAAGTAGGTGTGACTAAGTTCTAGAGGAGCGGTGCTTCTTTCGCTATTCCCTTGACGGAATTTGGAAAGGTGATTTTGCGTCTTCATCTACCTCATATTTATTTTGAGGGTTTATGTCGCAGAAGGCAACAATCTCAACATCGTTAGCTTTTGAATGACTTGCTATTTAACGTGTCTTAATCTATGATGGCATAGATGCACAGATTACAAATATATCATTCATTTGGCTACAGACATACTGTACCATTCTTAGTTATTACAGACCTGTTGGACTAGTCTCAAACCAGCTTGATCAACAACGTCCCTTAAACCAAGTTTGGGACATGTATCACCTCATCTTAGAGTGATCTCATTCCCTGAAGTCCTATTGAGGACAACCTCTCCAACCCCTTCTACTTTAGAGGTGGTGTTGCTTCACATGAACAACCTCTTGCCCGTGGTTAGGGCGTAACCAGATCATATGTGATCTAGATACTCTGGCCCACTCCAGTTGCTTTGGCAGACTGAGTGTCCAATTTCTTTTCTGCCTTTCTTTATGCCTTCAGATCATTTAAGACCTGGAAACTCTGGCCCACCTTACTAGGTGTCCATTACTTTTCCTATGAAATAAATTCTGGCCCCACTCTAGTCGCCCGGAGGCTTTATATGACTGAGTGTCCAATATCATCATACCAAAGGAATTTTGGCCCACTCCAGTCGCCCGGAGGCTTTGTATGACTGAGTGTCCAGTATCATCCTATGAAGGATCTTCGGCCAAATAGTGTGACAAGCTCAACGTCTTTAGCTTTTAGACTTCTTCCGTTATGATTGGTGCCCAGACAATTCTTGGCGCTTACTTAAGAGTGGTAACAGTTTTCGCACAGTTAGTGGATCTTTCTCCATCGTATGTGCGAACATACTTTACACATTTTTAATAATTACACTTAAAAGAACGAATCTTTTTAAGTAGTTTACAAAGTCCAATCTTTAAACGGGAAAGAAGATGAGATTAAACTTCTGATTTTAAAGCGTAAGGATTATAAATTATTTTTATATTCCTCCTTACTTTAATCCATTTTTAATCAGACATCATTTAATCTTTATTCTTGACAAGTAAGAAAAATACTTATCCCAATTTCGGATTCTTTGTCTGGGACAGATATAGGCCTTCTGCCAAAGATAGAACCACATCTTCAACCTTCTCCTCTTGTCCCAGTTGACATCCTCAGGCTCTCGGGAGCGCTTGTTCCCACCACTCTTGGGAGCGGTGACACCATGAACATGTTGAACTTCAACAATATCATCATCACTGTCTTCAAGTAGAAAACCACAGCCATATCCAGATTTGGTCACACAACTTTTGACCGACATCTTTCGAACACTAATAGTAATATAATACAATCTTGTCTTAAGTTGTTGGTACTCTATTGTACTTTATAAAGCAGTACGGGAAGTAAATAACTATTACAAGTGTTCGAAAGGATAAACAAATGTTCAATATTCAGAAATTGAATCTCGTTGAACAAATAGGCATATCTTCAAAACTGCCGCAAGGTTGTTGTGTCTTGAATCTTGATAACCTGAAATCAAGAAACAACTAAATCTGGATGGTTACAACGTTGTGTGTTGAGTCGAGTGATTGCCCTCTGTCCTTAAGACAAGATTGCCCCGTATATTAGCTTTTACGTTAGCGGGCAATAGTCTCATAAGATAAAACAACACTTTAATCTCAACGCTACAAAGCCAATAGGTTGAGCCTGACGAAGAAAACAAATATGAATCGACTTGCTGAAGATATGGAATAGGAAGGAAGAGTTTCTCTTTACTCTTCTCTTTTGTCTTTGTGTATATAGTGTGTCTCTGTAGTGTATATCTTGTGTATATGTGTGTGTTTGCTCACTGATTTTCGTCACTGGTTTTGCAGTGTTTTTATTCACTATTTTGTGACTTTTTTCTGTATGTTTTTCGTGTTTTTCCAATCTCTGAATTGAGCCAAAGGAGGCTCAATATATAGCACGGAGGAGGGGTTGTACAACTTTTGCCTTTTTTAGTTATCTCTTTCATTTCTCAACGAAATTTGACGATTCTTGGCCCTACGGTCATCTACTCACTTCGTAGATCATGCATGTGTAAAGAGACAAAGCCTCCAACATGCGGAACACTAGTGTTTAATTCATCAAAGATGGGTGGACGCATCTCCCCGCCAAAGCCAAATTTCCAACATTTAGTTACTAAAGAGAATGCTATTATAGAGATGTCTGATTGTATATCAACTGGTGCCGATGACTAAACTATAAAGGTTTAACCTTCAAAGCCCTCCAATGTTTAGTGCATTAAGCTTAGAAGACTTCTAGTTATTCTTGTCCATGTCAAAGAAACATACAAGCAACACTTGACAAAAAAGTCTCAAGTGCGTCCTGATTATAGCAAAAATAATGCATGTGAAAGCCCAAAGTATTTATTTCATAGACTATTCCATGTATGGAAATTCAACAGCTATAAGAAACTATGATCCCTTCCATTTTACTGCTTTCTATGGCTTCAATAATAACTAAATGTCGAATTTCTCATCAAGAAGTTGAACCAGCAAAATTATACCCTTGAGAGTCCAATCTTTTCCATTTATTATAAAGTAATTTCTTCATTCAGGCAGAAAGCGCCACTCTACGCCACTGGTTATTATCAGATTTCTACTTGTCCAGAGCGCATTTTTGGTCAAAGACCTCCCGTTAACAGGCTTAGAACCAAAATCATCTCAAACAATTGTATAACTATATATTTTATGGGCAGATTTGAAGGTGACAGCCTCATACGTGAACCAAGAGCCCATTTAATTGGTGTCACACTTCCGCAGTGATGCCTGAGCCAACTTGCGTGCACCTCGTGTAGGGTTTTGTTGGGTACAAAGCACATAAGTAAGGCACATCAGAAGTTTAAAATTTTGTTTCTTACTTACCCAACAACATTTCTGGTATGGTTATACAACAATTAAACTTGTAACATAAAGCATAAACTTACAAGTTTGAATATCTGGGGTCTTTTTCTACTATAAGGTGCACACGCGATTGCCCTTCTGATTGCAAGCTCCAAGCTTCAATGTATTTCTCTTTCGGAAAGCTAGGAAATCCGGCAGAGGTTCGAGAGAGTATTTGATTCTAAGTCTCTAAGGCTTAGAATGATTTTCAGAAAATTCGTGTGTGAATAATGAAGTGAATGCCTCTATTTATAGTTGAAAAATAGGTCAAAACCGGATTAGGGTTTGACCTTGGGCCTGACCCAAAATTCGAGGCAGAGGCGCCGTGGCCCTAGGGTATGGGCGTCGCGGCGCTCAACGTGCTCCTGCACTGTCTCGATTTATTTTCCGTGCATTCTTAATTAAATCCAAAATCCAATTTTGACTTAATTAAAATAATCATTATTCATTTATATCTCGATTTCAAATCAATATTTAATTACTCTCTCAATACATCCTTAGATCAACGGACAATCGACATAGTGTGACCCTACATGCCTTCTCATATCGACATTAATCAAATTAAGGTCTACACGGAACTCCTAGACGGCTCCAGAGGACGAACTCAATATGTGAAGTACGTTAGTAAACTTAACATTTATGTGGTAAGATAAAATCGTTTCATTCACGACACACCCAATCAAGCTTAGGATTTGTCAAGTGTCTATCCAAATGGCTTAATCATTGTATCTCATCTATATTAGTTGACAACTAGACCATATTCTAAATACGTCTATTGCGTTGGCCAATGACTTAGTCAACCTAATATCACTGAGAATCTGAGTGTTCTCTCGAATATACATCCGAGGAATGAATCCTAATCTTGGTTCAACTACCACCTTCAATCAACATCATAATGTACCAAATACAAGCCGTATCTTAACCTATAAGGCATTTGAGCTTAGGATGGGATCAAAGTACATTACTTTGTAGACAAGACGCATATTGACCTCAAGTCTAAGGACTTCTATCTCCCACACGCTGATCATACTTTAGACAAGTATAACAAACAGTATATCAGCAAGGTATACTAATACTTCCAAAGTATCGATGTGTCCATCATGAGTAGTCATTACTCGTAGCAGGTGAGACATACTATATCCTATAAGGATGTGATACAGACCACATGTCGACTTATCACATATCATCGATATCACATTCTTGATGATCATTAGTTGAGGCTATTTTAAGAGTTACGTTCTATCATCAATATCTCACTCTATTAATGACAACGTAAGCTCAAGGGATGCACATTAATGAATAATTACAAATAATCAAATAATAATTCAATAATTGCAAATGCCAAAATATTAATCCCCATTAATAATAATACGAATGTGTATAAAGTACATTTGTCCTAATACAAATTGTCTCTAGGACATAAATATACTTTCAATCTCCCACTTGGCCTAGAGCCAATCTCCAACATATCTAATGCACATATTCTCAAAATGACCATTATGCTTGACTAAGCTTAATGGTTTAGTGAATGGGTCAACTAGATTATCGTCTGTGAGAACATAGTCTAATCTAATCTCTTCAGTCTCCACCATCTCCCTTAGTATGTGGTAGTTCCTTAGTACATGCTTGTTTCTGTTGGTTGATCCTGGTTCCTTAGCTTGCGCAATCGCACCAGTGTTGTCACAATAAACCATTATTAAACAATTATTAGACAAGTGGCACTTGGAATAACCCCTAGTTCCTTCAGGAAATCAGATATCGCGACAGCTTCTTTACCAACTTCCGATCCAACAATGTACTCAGCTTCTGTTGTCGAATCAGCAGTTGTAGCTTGTTTGGAACTTTTCCAATTTACTGCTCCACCATTGAAAATGAATGTGTACCCATATTGAGATTTGTAGTCATCAACATCTGTCTGGAAGCTAGCATCAGTGTACCCAGTAGCAGCTAGCTTTTCTTCGCCACCATAGACTAAGAAGTAATCTTTAGTTCATCTAAGATACTTAAGAATACTCTTGACTGCCTTCCAGTGTTCTTCCCCAGGATTCTGCTAGAACTTGCAAGTCATACTAAGTGCAAATCCACATCTGGCCTAGTATAGGTCATGGCATACATGATCGATCCTATAGTGAAAGCATATGGGATCCTTTTCATGCGTTCAAGTTCTATAGTATTAGAAGGACTATCCTTCTTAGATAACTTGATGCCTTGTCCCATAGGTAGACCGCCTTTCTTGGAATTTTCCATAGAAAAACATCTAAGCACTTTGTCTATGTAGACTGACTGTGACAACCCCAATAATTTGTTAGGTATATCTCTATAGATCCTAATCCCCAGAATGTAGCAGGCTTCACCTAGATCCTTCATCATGAAGGTATTGGACAACCACTCTTTGACTGACTGCAGGAGAGTCTTATTGTCTCCCATTATTAATATGTCATCTACATATATGATAATGAAGGCAATACTCCCATCCTTGCGTTTACTATAAACACATGGATCCTCTTTGCTTCTGACGAAATCAAATGACTTGATAGCCTTGTCAAAGCAAATGTTCCAACTCCTCGAGGCTTACTTAATCCCATAAATGGACTTTTGTAGCTTGCATACATCATTTGGTTTGGACTCAATTTAAAACCCTCAGGTTGTTTCATATACACCTCCTCAACTAGATTACCATTGAGGAAAGCAGTTTTGACGTCCATCTGCCAAATGTCATAGTCATAATATGCAGCTACTGCAAGCAAAATCCGAATGGACATAATCTTAGCAACAGGTGAAAAAGTTTCATCATAATCGACCCCAGGCGTTGATTATAACCTTTAGCCACCAATATTGCTTTATAAGTCTGTACCTTGCCATATGCATCAATCTTCTTCTTGAAGACCCATTTGCATCCTATGGGTCTAACCCTTGTTGGTAAATCAACCAATTCCAAACTTGATTTATGTACATCGAGTCCATCTCAGATTTCATGGCTTTTTGCCATCTCTGTGAATTAATGTCCAACATAGCTTCGTTGTAGGTTGTAGGTTCATTGTCATCGGGAATATCTATCTCATTGTGTGTTTCAACAAGGAGATTAAGTCTTTCAGGCGGACGATGAGTCCTAGTGGTCTTACGAGTTGATTATTCTGCGTTTCAATGTTTGTTACATTCTGATTGTGAGAAGGTCTTTGTGTGTTGGACAATCCATCACCTTGAGAGCTTTCAGGAATGTCATTTCCATGTATTTCCTGAATGGAATGATGTACAACCATTGTATCATCTTCCATTGGTTGTGTATGAGAGCCTTGCATTTCTGCACTATCTCTCACATCACTCCCATTGGCTGAAGGGCATACTTTAAGTACCCAATTTTCACCAGATACTCCTACTGAATCCTTGTTTAGGTCATTCGACAAGGGTTCAATTTCTGTGTTATCTTGTGGTTCTTGAATTTCAAGTTCTATCTCTAGTGCAACTATGTTCCTTGTAGACATATTCTTCTTCAAGGAAAGTTGCGTTCTGAAACAATGACCTTATGTTCTCCGAGGAAGATAGAAGTACTATCCCTTAGTTTCCTTTGGATACCCCACGAAGTAACATTTCTCACTTTTAGATTCCAACTTGTCAGTGAGCATCTTATTAACATATGCAGGGCACCCTCAGGGTCTCATATGTTTAAGAGTTGGCTTCTTGCCATACCATATCTCACAGGGTGTCTTTTCTACTAACTTGGAAGGAACCCTGTTCGAGAACATATATAGAGGTTTGTATAGCATGTCCCCAAAGGTTTGTCGGTAGAGATGAGGAGCTTATCATGGATCGAACCATATCCAATAAGGTTCAGTTTCTCATCTCGAAAACACTATTCATCTGTGGCGTTCCCAGAGGTGTCCATTCTGATTGGACTCCATGTAACTTTAAGTAATCTAGAAAATCCTTGCTCAAGTACTCACCTCCTCGATCCAATCGAATGGTCTTGATACTTGTTGCAAGTTGCTTCTCTACTTCCGACTTGTACTCCTTGAACTTCTCAAAAGCCTTGAATTTGTGTCTCATAAGATACACATACCCATACCTTGTGAAGTCGTCAGTAAAAGTGATGAAGTATGGGAAGCCTCCCTTAGCTTAAGTCGGGAATGGCCCACATACATCAGTATGGACCAACTCAAGTACCTTATTGTCTCGCACACCTTTCCCAGAATGTGGTTTATTGGTTATCTTTCCTCTCAAGCAAGATTCACAGTTACCATAAGACTCCAAGTCAAATGGTTCGAGGTAGTCTAACTTCCTCAATCTTGTTATCCTTGATTCGTTGATATGACTAAGTCGGTAGTGCCATAGGTAGGTAGAGTTTCTATTACTTTTCTTGGCTCGTTTATTTTGTACATTGAATATCTCTCGACTACAGTTCAGTATATATAATGCATCCACAAGAGGAGCAGTTCCATATATAACATTATCAAAAGACAGTACGTGACTGCCATTATAAATATACGAGGAAAATCCCTCCATGTCCAAGACTGGGATAGAAATAATATTACTCGTTAACGAGGATACATAAAAGCAATCATTGAACACTAAACAATAGTCGGAAGGTAAATTTAATCTATAAGTCCCTACGCGCTCAGCATCCACTCGTGCTCCATTTCCAACGCGTAGGTCTACCTCTCTCGGTCCAACCTTCATGTTATCAGTTAGCCCCTGCACATTTGTACAGATATGTGAGCCACAAGCGGTATCCAATACCCAGGAATGAGAGTTATTTATAGACATATTTATTTCAATGACATACATACCTTGTCCACCAAAGGCAGGAGCACCTGGTGCTTTTCCTCCTCCTGGTGTTGTGCAGTCCTTTTTCCAATGCCCCATTCCTATGGCAATTGAGGCATTCATCCTTAGCGCGTTCACCTTCTTCTTCACACCTCCATTGGGCTTCATAGATGAGGGCGCATCGATTACTTTGCCCTTCTTCTTTTGCCATTCCTTGCCTTTCGGCTTGGGTCGGCTAGAAGAGCTCACCATGAGCACAACTTTACCTTTGGAAGTGGAAGACTCAAAGGTCTTGAGCATGTTGTGCAGCTCCGGCAAAGTCGCCTTCGTTCCATTCATATTGAAATTCACTATGAAGTTCTCAAAGGAACGAGGGAGAGAGTTTAGATGAGGCTGGTAGCGACATTCTTTTCAAGTTTCGTTCCAATTGAAGCAAGCCTCTCTATCAGCCCTATCATCTTCAACACATGTTGTGAGACCTGACCCCCTTCATTGAGCTTACACTTAAAGAGTTCTATTAGCAACTCATAATCCATAGTCTGGGATTGAGAGTCATAGAGACTCTTCAAGTGTTCGAGCATCTTATTGGGACCCATGTTCTCATGCTGTCTCTGAAGTTCCATAGACATGGAAGACAACATTATCGCATTGCGCTGAAGTGGCATCATCTAGATGTTTCTGGTAAGCATCCTTATCAAAAGCGGCATAACGTCAGAGTCAGTCGCAGGGACTGTTGAGAACACCATGTCCAACACGTATTCTATTTTCTCTTGTCTCAATACTATTCACAAATTCCTTAGCCAGTCAAGGTAGTTCGGTCCAGTAAGTTTATTCATCTCAATCAACATTTTCAACGATAAGCTCGATATCTTTTATAATATGAAGAATTAGATAGACCGGAAATCAAACTCAAAATCTATTTCCTATTATACACATTCATTTAGGCTAATCAACAAGGCCTTTTGTTTAATTAGCTCCTACTATTTTAACATACTTCTACGACCCCATAGTAAAATACAGACCTATATTAATTGAGGTCATAATGGGCCAAGATCCAAGCCTATGCTATCTCCGCGTTTGCTTTGGCTGATAACTTCAATAACATATCTTGGTAGGTTCTAAACCAATTGCAAAACTTATTCGCAACTCTTGGTTGATCAAATATTACATTTAATCTTGCGTCATTAGATTAGTCCGACACTTTGGCGCCAAGAATTGTCTAAGCAAGTCAACCCCATTACACGATTGCGTTTATGTATCTAAGCAAATTTGGCCTTTGTGAGAAAACACTTTGGTGTAAATACCCACAAAAGTTTATCATTTACCTTTACATTAAAACACATCTATGAAAGAGTCTGGGTCCTCGTAGACTTAGAGCAAATGCTTTGGCATAAATACTCGTATCTCCGAAAAGGATTTTGCACTCTAACAATTATAATGGACGACGCGTTTTAATTTAGACTTGTATTTAAAGTTTTGGGAACATTTTAATTCGGGATTTTAACCAAGATCAACTCTTTTATGCCATATCCAATATGACATCTTATCATGCAAAGCTAATGACATATATAGTTTGGGAACCGTCAACCCAATATGCATGATATAAGATGGTTTAATCAAACACTGGGCGCCGCCTTGCCCAGACAGATATAAAGGACACTATTCTAGTAATGTAAATGACAAACATTTTGACATTTAGCACATAAACAATATACTTATCAAATAATATAATGTATAATAATAATCTTGGGTTAAACATTCTGAAATCTGATTTTTTTTGTTTCTGGACAGTTGGGGCCGCGACGCTAATCATTAGGGCTTCGACGCCACTGAGGCAGAAGCCTTTCGACTTCTGAAAAATGCATTAGCGCCGCGCGCTGCACCATGGAGCCGCGGCGCCTGTTGTCCAGTGAGTCCATGTTTTGAAGCGAAGCATTAGCGCGCGGCGCTCCACTATGGAGCCGCGACACCACCTTGAAACCCTAGCAAGCGCCGCAGTGCCCTACCATAGGGCCGCTGCGCTCATGTCCTGAAAAACGTTTCTGTGTTAATTCTTAAAATCGTTCGAGCCCTAAATCCAATTTAGGGATCAAATCACGGTCCTTTATCATCACCCGCCATTATCAATAACGCCCATATCGACCATCATTCGTTCTTACTCGTTCTTAGCCGTGTACCGTGCAATGAGCCAGACAACACACTTTTGTCTTACTTCGAGTTAGAGCGGAATGACTTCCTCGAGTTAGTGTAGGAGATAATTTAGGGTGATATCAAAAGGTCAACATTCGTTCAAGACATGTAGGATTTCAAGAAACCTCGTTTTAATCCAATTTTATGTTTAACCCATATAATTATTCTATTCAATTGCTATATAACCATTGAACCAGCCTGGGCTTTGATACCACTGTAGGGTTTTATTGGGTACAAAGCACATAACTAAGGCACATCAGAAGTTTAAAATTTTGTTTCTTACTTACCCCAACAACATTTCTCGTATGGTTATACAACAATTAAACTTGTAACATAAAGAATAAACTTACAAGTTTGAATATCTGGAGTCTTTTTCTACTATAAGGTGCACGCGCAGTTGCCCTTCCAATTGCAAGCTCCAAGCTTCAATGTATTTCTCTTTCGGAAAGCTAGGAAATCCGGCAGAGGTTCGAGAGAGTATTTAATTCTAAGTCTCCAAGGCTTAGAATGATTTTCAGAAAATTCTGTGTGAATAATGAAGTGAATGCCTCTATTTATAGTTGAAAAATAGGTCAAAATTGGATTAGAGTTTGACCTTGGGTCTGGCCCAAAATTCGAGGCAGAGGCGCCGCGGCCCTAGGGTATGGGCGCCGCGACGCTCGACGTGCTCCTGCATTGTGTAGATTTATTTTCCGTGCATTATTAATTAAATCCAAAATCCAATTTTGACTTAATTAAAATAATCATTATTCATTTAAATATCTTGATTCCAAATCGAACATTTAATTACTCTCTCTCAATACATCCTTAGATCGAAACGGACAATCGACATAGTCTGACCCTACAAGCCTTCTCATATCGATAATAATCAAATTATGGTCTACGCGGAACTCCTAGACGGCGCCGGAAGACGAACTCAATATGTGAAGTGCGTTTACGCGAATCCAGTAAACTTAACCTTTATGTGGTAAGATAAAATCATTTCATTCACGACACACTCGATCAAGCTTAGGATTTGTCAGGTATCTATCCAAATGGCTTAATCATTGTATCTCATCTATATTAGTTGACAATTAGACCATATTCTAAATACGTCTATTATGTTGGCCAACGACTTAGTCAACCTAATATCACTGAGAATCCAGTGTTCTCTCGAATATACATCCGAGGAATGAATCCTAATCTTGGCTCAACTACTACCTTCAATCCACATCGTAATGTACCCAATACAAGCCGTATCTCAACCTATAAGGCATTTGAGCTTAGGACGGGATTAAAGTACATTACTTTGTAGACAAGGCGCGTATTGACCTCAAGTCTAAGGACTTTTATCTCCCACATGCTGATCATACTTTAGACAAGTATAACAAACATTATATCAGCAAGGTATACCAATACTTTCAAAGTATCCATGTGTCCATCACGAGTAGCCATTACTCGTAGCAAGTGAGACATACTACATCCTCTAAGGATGTGATGCAGACCACATGTCGACTTATCACATATCATAGATATCCTATTCTCGATGATCATTAGTCGAGGCTATTTTAAGAGTTACGCTCTATCATCAATATCTCACTCTATTAATGACAACGTAAGCTCAAGGGATGCACATTAATGAATAATTACAAACAATCAAATAATAATTCAATAATTGCAAATGCCAAAATATTAATCTCCATTAATAATAATATGAATGTGTATAAAGTACATTTGTCCTAATACATATTGTCTCTATAACATAAATATACTTTCACCTCGACTATTCGATTGGGAACCTGCTACCTCGCAACAACACAGGTACCGGGTAACTCTACCCACAAAGGCTTAGGCGGGTGGGAAGAAATCAGTTAGTGTTTTTTTTGTCTCCGGTGGATTTGAACCTAAGATCTCATAGTTCTCCCATTAAAGTGACCACCAAGCCACACCCTGGCGAATTAACTTTTTAGAAAATTTTCTTAGGTTTGATACATACTAGTTGAAAACATGACATCTTCAGACTGATGTACTATTTTTTAGGACCACAAGAAATAAACAGGTATATCAAACAAAATCACATAACTGGAAGCTTCTCCCTGTGAAATCTAATAGAACATAATTTTGTGCCTCAGATGAAAAGGAGGTTTCTTCAAGTCATTTAGCTCATATGAATCAATCTTACATATATCAGTTATTGAAAAAAATAATCCCTTGATTATTTTCATTAATTGAAAGACTATTTATACAAGTTACATATTTCCATAATAGGAGAATCTCATTCCTATTCTATTCCTAAAACCTTATTCTACTTGGATACTAACTATACATTTTTGGTAATACAATTATTATGGTAAGTGTACAGTACTAATTACATTACAACATTACCTAAACTAGAATACTAAATATTTATCCATATACACGGTACAAAGGGGCTGAAAACTGAGAGCCATCCGATACACAATATACATACAATATACATGTATATTGTGTGTATATTGTGTGTATATTGTATATATTTAACACAACCCCGCAGTCATAGCGGGTGGTATTCTAACGCTGAGACTGTCCCTAAAATCTTCAAAAAGGACCAAGGGAAGACCCTTCGTAAAGATGTTTGCAATTTGATAACTTGATGGGACATGACAGATACGTACCTGACCCCGAGCAACTTTTTCGAGGACAAAATGAATGTCCATCTCGATATGCTTAGTGCGTTGGTGCTGAACCGGATTACCAGAAAGGTAGATGACACTAATATTATCGCAATAAACCAAAGTTGCCTTCTGAATGGGACAATGAAGCTCCAAAAGCAAATTACGTAACCAACATGATTCCGAGACCACATTAGCTACCTCTCGATATTCAGCCTCGGCACTGGAGCAGGATAGAGTCGACTGGTGCTTCGCAAACCAGGAGACCAAGTTGTTGCCAAGGAACAGACAATAGCCAGACGTAGACCGTCTGGTGTCTGGACAGCTACCCCAATCACCATCCGTATACGAGACAAGTGTGGATGTCAAGGAAGGATATAAATGCAAACCATAGTCCAGTGTACCCTAAATATACCGAATGATGCGTTTGAGTGCATTTATGTGCTCAATTCTGGGATCATGCATGAACAAACACACCTGCTGGACAGCATACGTAATATCCGATCTTGTAAAGGTAAGATACTAAAGGGCCCCTGCAAGACTACGATAGAGGGTCGGATCCTCGTAGGGTACGCCAGCCGCGGCACTAAGCTTGGGTTTAGTATCAACTGGAGTGGAAGTGGACTTACAGGATGACATCCCAGCCCTCTCAATGATCTCAGCTGCATACTTTCGTTGAGATAAGAACAACCCATCGGAATGACGAGTAACATCAATCCCCAAAAAATAACTCAAGGGCCCCAAATCTTTCATAGCAAACTTAGAGCTAAGCATTGTCATGATAGACTGGCGTAAGGCATCGAAAGAGGCCGTCAAAATAATATCGTCCATCTATAACAGATTATAGGCCACAGATTAACTACGACGGTAGATGAACAATGAATTATCCGACCTGCTGTGAGTGAACCCAATAGTCGAAACATAGTTTGTAAACCGCGTATACCAGGCCCGTGGAGACTGCTTAAGCCCATATAAGGACTTCTTCAACAAACATACATGATGAGGATGTTTGGGATCCCTGAATCCCAGCGGCTGATACATATAAACTGTTTCCTTGAGATCACCATGTATGAAAATATTCTTTACATTTAACTGATGATAGGTATTCTTTACATTTAACTGATGATAGGCCATGCATTCGAAAGAGCCAAGCTAAGCACAGTGCGAATGGTAGATGGCTTGACCACCGGACTAAACGTCTCAACAAAATCAACACCACCCCGCTGAGTCTTACCATCACCCACAAGCCGCGCCTTATGTCGCAAATAAACCATCTGAATTTTCCTTATGAGCAAAAATCCATATAGGCCTAATAATATTAATACCAGATGGATGGGGTACCAACTCCCACTTCTTATTATCAATAAGAGCATTATATTAATCGGTCATAGCATTAAAAATCCCCCGTTGACTACGGGTGACTAGTCCATGACTCGGGGCAGAGGCGGGTGGATTTTGGGAATTTTCAGGACTCGGGACGGACGCGGCGGGCAGGGCGGCTGCCGGCCCAAATCGGTAAACCGGGAGCGAATCGGACCGGTTCCCGAATGGGCTAGACTAGCCCAATCGCAGGAACTGGCCCAACGGCTGGAGTGGGACCGACAGTGGGTGACAGACCAGTGGGGCCAGCGGGCAGTGGGTTCGCTGGAGAAATTTGGGTGCGGGAGATGTCCGAAAAATGTTGAATAATATACGGGGATATACTATCATCCAAAAAATTATACGAACTAGGCACGAGAGTATTAACTTTAGCAAATGGAAATTGAGATTCATAAAAAATGACATGGCGATTAATGATGATTTTATTAGAGGAAAAATCAAAGCATTTGTAGCCACGATGATTAGACGGAAAACCCAAAAATATACACGGAGTAAACCGGGCTGAAGTTTTTAATTGTGGTGGACGGGAATAACGGATAACACAAACACCCAAAAATCTGAAGATGTGAATATGAAGGAATTTTATTATATCAAATTTGAAGGGGGGAAGAATATGTCAAACCTTTGAAAGGAGTTATGTTAAGGAGATATGTGACCATTTGAAGAGCATGATGCCAAAAATATGGGGGTACGGAAGCATGAATTAATAGAGTGCGGACAATGTTATTTATGGAACGAATTTTGCGTTCTGCTTTCCCATTTTGTGAAGACGTATGAGGACAAGAAAAATGAAAATTGATCCCATTATTAGCACAGAATTCCCGAAACACCACATTGTCACATTCTTTGCCATTATCACACTGAATATTTTTAATTTCTCGTTCGAATTGGGTTTTAATGAATGCTTTAAATTTTAAAAAGACGGAAAAACATGAGATTTTTTCGCTATCGGAAACGTCCATAAAAACTTAGAATAATCATCCAAAAGGAAAACATAATACCGATGACCCAAAGAACTAAGAACAAGAGACGTCCATAAGTCGCTATGAATAATATCAAATGACATTAAAGTATGAGAATTGGAGTCTATAAGTGGAAACTTAACAATTTTTTCCAAAGAACAAGACTGACAATTTGGAGTACGACTCGTACCCTTACATGAAATAAAACTATTTTTATCTAAAGACGACAAAATAGATGATCCCGGATGACCAAGACAAGCATGCCACAAGGAAGGAGAAATTGTTGCAAAGGTTGATGGCGGGGCTTGACTCGATGGACCGAAACTAGGTGTGATAGGATAAAGATCTCTCCTACTATCACACCTCATGAGAGGACTCTCCGTCTTGAAATTCTTCACAGAGAAACCAAATGGATCAAATTCAATAGAAACGGAATTATCAGTAGTGAATTTACGGACTAAGACTAAGTTTTAATCAATTTGGGGGTGTGTAGGGTGTTTTTCAAGATAAGAGGTGGATGAGGGGGAGATAACGTCTTATGACCATAACTACAAATTGAAATAGAATTACCATTACCAATAATTATACCGCGAGGGTTGCTCAAATTGGAATAAGACGAGAGCGTACCTAAATCGGATGTCATGTGGGTAGTGGCACCGGTGTCCATATACCAATTTGGGTCTGGAGAATTTAAACCAAGCGTGTGCATTGAGGCTTCGATGACGGTAGGCATGGGTGCCGCTGCGTGATGGGCTTGCGGGGGCCGAGGCCCAAGAACCCCTGCTTGCGGTCTCGGCCCAGACTGCTGGCTATATGTGGACCATGCCGAATTGGGCCTGGACTGTTATTAGGCCGCCCACTGCCAGTTGGGTGAGAAGTTGCTGGGCTGAAATTGTCGTTGAGGGACAAACTGGCTGGGCCCAAGCTGCTGTTGTGGGGCCTATTGCCACTGTATAGGGGGCCACTGTGGGCCCTAGAACTGCTGCTGCTGCTACTAACCATCGCGAGGACCCCCATCGCCACCACCATTCTGCCGGCTGCCGCCGTTGTTGCCGTCGCGGTTCTTGCCATTATTTTTCTTATTTACACCCTTTTTGCCGCCACCATTGTTGCGGTTTTGGCCTGAGTTGTTAGAACTGGTAGGATACACCGTGGACTCGGTCATCATGACTACGGGACTAGCACCGGTAGCCGCTCATTTTTCCATGCCTGCTTCTTCGAGTGTAAGCATAGAACGAGCCTGATAAAACTGCGGAAACATATTGCTTTGTCGAAGAAGTGTTCCAACACCACTATAGGCCTCAAAGAGGCCGGAAACCATTGGAGGACCAAACGATCATTCGAAACTGGTGCACTAACGTTGCGAAGTTGGTCCGCCAATTCCTTTAATCTTTTGCAATAAGCCGAAACATTAGGGAAGTCTTCCATATTGACGTGGGAGAAATCCTGCTCAAGGGTAACGGCTCTAGAATTTTGATTATCTTGGAATATATCACGCAGTCTATCACAAGTCGCCTGTGCCGTAGCGTCAGGCTCAATAATTGTTTGCAAAAGGTCGGTAGAAATTGTGGAATATATCCACTGAAGGACGGTAGCATCAAGAGTCGTCCACAACTTAGGATCATCCTCGCGTTTTGGCACCTCCGTATCCTCAAGAGCCACGGGGATTATGTGATGGATGACTTGATGCGATCGTGCGTGAATTTTGAACAGTTCGGCCCACATCGCATATTTGACGTTTTCTATTTCAAGAACAAGAGAGATGTTATTCTTGATGTTAGAAACTGCAAGGGCAGGATGAAACGTGTTCCGGGATGTAGACATATTGATAGAACAATATGTGATTGAGGGATTTGGGAGAAATTTTTTTTTGGGAAGAAGAGGGTTCCCGTCAGCACACAAATTGAGAGAAAAACGTCTCGGAAATCGACAGAAAAAATAAGAGTTTAGAGAGAGGATTTTAAGACCTAGACTTCTGATACCATGAAAGAAATAATCCCTTGATTATTTTCATTAATTGAAAGACTATTTATACAAGTTACATATTTCCATAATAGGAGAATCATATTCCTATTCTATTCCTAAAACCTTATTCTACTTGGATACTAACTATACATTTATGGTAATATAATTATTATGGTAAGTGTACAATACTAATTACATTACAATATTACCTAAACTAGGATACTGAATATTTACCCATATACACGGTACAAAGGGGACTGAAAACCGAGAGCCATCCGATACACAATATACACATAATATACATGTATATTGTGTATATTTAACTGTTATAATGCATAACCACAATAGGTTAAAAAATTACATACATATATTACTAATTAAAGGTTAGATAGACAACAACCTAAAATTAGCTTTACCGCATAATAACAGTTCTAAAGGTAGCAATAGAAAGGAGAATACCTGTAATCATAGCTCAGAGGTTCTCCTACTTCAATGGATCGAGCAGCAAACACACCAACTCGAGTCTCACTTTCAACCTGCCTTTAATAGGTAATAAAAGTAATCCATTATAGTGTTGGGGAAGGCACACAAAGAGCATAAAGGAAGAATCAAATAGCTATTAGAAAAAGTTAACTCACCATTTTTCCAGTTTGCAATTAGGATCACAGCTATGGTTGAGAAAACGGGACAAGCTTCCTTTGAATGTTGCATCAATTATAAAATCTTTCCGTAGTTCGCACATGTAGAAATTTTTCACTCCCTTGTATTTCATGTCCCAAAGCCTTTTTTCACACAAGGCATCACCAATAACTGAAACATGAAAAGACTGTTGGGTATTGATATTGGTGAATGGGAAATGATTGGAAAGAAAAGTGGAAGTTGTCCCACATTGGTAGGGGAAAGAAAAGTGGGAGTTGTCCCACATCGGTAGTGGAAAGAAAAGTGGGAGTTGTCCCACATCGGTAGTGGAAAAAAAAGTGGGAGTTGTCCCACATCGGTAGTGGAAAGAAAAGTTCTTCTACTTATAAGTAGAATTACTCTTTCTTCTCAGTAAAAGGGTTGAGGGGGGCAAGGACCCCTCGCGCCGTCGTCGTCGCTCGCTCACTCGGCTCGGCTTCGGATTCGGATTCGGTCAAATGATCTGATTGATCTGACCCGCGACCCGGTTCTTTCCCACATTTAAATTTCCCACCAATTTTCAGTGGCTGTTCAGAAAGGTTGCAAACCTTCAGAAACAGTACTTCCATGGCTATAAATTCGTTTGATTCCTCAGAATTTTACTTACTAATTTTCTGAACTACAAAATCTTCTTCTTCTTCTGCACGAATAAATTATGTGTGATATACTACTGTTGAGTGGTTCGCCGCTACCAGAGTTTGAAGTACTACTATTCTGGTAAGATAATCGTTCTATCCTGGGAGGGGATATTCCATCAACCTCGAGTACTGTGAGGGGAATAATTTCCTTAAGGACACACTTTGAACTAAGTGGGCTCGATTATATTCTGAAAAATTATTCTTATTTTTTCAACACCGATTCTCGTTTATTTTCGTGTTTATTGTTTATCGGTTTTTTTGGAATACGATTAATAACAATCTTAAGGAAATTATATTTTTAGATTAATCTGTATTTTGTTTTGGAGATTAAAACCTGTGTGGTTTTCTACTCCGTGTGAAATTTCATATTCTGACTTGAAGAAATAAAAACTTCGTTGGAATATTAAAGTTCATACTTGTACAACGATTTGAAGAACATAAAAACTTCATCGTTGTTGTATTCTCGTTTGGAGATTAAAACTTGTGCGCTTTTCTACTCCATATGAATATTAGTATTCTGACTCGAAGATATAAAAACTTCGTTGGAATACTAAAGTTTCATAATTATACTGCAATTTGAAGAAATAAAAAATCTTCATCGTTTAAGTCTGTGATTGAATTGCTATTCTGATTTTATTAACTAAAACAGTTTGTCGATTTGACAGTGACAAACGAATAATGGCAATTGAGACTGGAACTACCTCTGCAGTTACTGCACCTGCGGTTACTCCTACAACCCGTACCGTTGTGCCACCGACTGAGAAACCTGCGAAGTTCACCGGTGCCAACTTTAAAGGATGACAACAAAGAATGTTCTTTTGGCTTACCACCCTTGGTATGCAAAAGTTCACCGATGAGGACCCTCCCGTGCTCTGCCGCCGACATGCCCGACAACCAAAAGTTCATGGTTACCGAGGCTTGGAAACAGTCGACTTTTTGTGCAAAGGCTACATTTTGAGTGCCTTAGAAGATGACTTGTACAACGTCTACGGTGCGGTAGAGACTTCCAAAGAACTATGGAGTGCACTTGAAAAGAAGTACAAAACTGAAGATGCTTGCTTGAAGAAGTTTGTGGTTGCCAAATTCCTAGACTACAAAATGGTGGATAGAAAAATCGTTGGAACCCAAGTTCAAGAGCTTCAACTTATCTTCCATGACCTTATTGCTGAAGGTATGGTAGTAAATGAAGCGTTCCAAGTGGCTGCAATGATTGAGAAGTTGTCGCCCTCATGGAAAGATTTCAAGAATTATCTTAAGCACAAAAGAAAGGAAATGAAGTTGGAAGATCTTGTGATTCGTCTCAAGATCGAGGAAGATAACAAAACTGCTGAGAAGAGGTATCGTAAGACTTCACCAATTGAAGGGGCAAACATCGTTGAAGATGCTGCTCTGAAAAAGAACAAGAAAAGGAAGAGGCCTTCTAGAAAGGAGAAGGATTCCAACAAGAAAAAGTTCAAGGGCAACCGCTTTAATTGTGGGAAAGTCGGCCACAAAGCCCCGTTGTCGTCTCCCGAAAAGAACAAGGGAAAAGGACAAGCCAATATGGTGGAAAAGAATGATGATATGGATGATCTGTGTGCAATGCTATCGGAGTGCAATTTGGTTGGAAACCCAAAGGAGTGGTGGCTTGATTCTGGTGCCACTCGACATGTTTGCGCTACAAAAGAAGCATTTGCAACCTATGCTCCCGCTGGACCCGAAGAGGTACTGTTTATGGGAAATACTGCAACAGCCAAGGTTGAAGGATATGGGAAGATACTTCGAAGATGACTTCCGGCAAGGTCCCGACTCTCAACAATGTTATGCACGTTCCAACAATTCGGAAGAATTTAGTTTCAGCTGGACTACTCGTAAAAAACGGGTTTAAATGTGTGTTGGTTAGTGAGAAAATTGTAATAAGTAAGAATGATTTGTTCATAGGAAAGGGCTACCTCACCGAGGGCCTTTTCAAACTCAATGTAATGGTTGTTGACAGTATTAATAAGAATTCAGCTTCGTCTTACTTATTGGAGTCAAATAATTTATGGCATGTTCGTTTTGGACATGTCAACTACAAAACCTTGCGAAAATTGATTAATTTAGAAGTATTGCCTAAATTCGAGTGTAATAAATCTAAATGTGAAATCATGTCGAATCTAAGTTTGTTAAACATCCATATAAGTCTATTGATAGGAATTCAAATCCTTTAGACTTAATTCACACAGATATATGTGATATGAAGTCAATACCATCTCGCGGTGGGAAAAAGTATCTTATAACTTTTATTGACGATTGCACTCGATATTATTATGTGTATTTGCTTAATAGTAAGGATGAAACAATTGATGCATTTAAGCAATACAAAAACGAAGTGGAAAATCAATTAAATAAAAAGATAAAAATGATTAGAAGTGATAAGGGAGGAGAGTACGAATCTCCTTTTGCAGAGATATGTTTAGAATATGGAATTATTCATCAAACTACTGCCCCTTACACACCACAATCAAATGGAATTGCGGAAAGAAAAAATCGAACATTAAAGGAAATGATGAATGCCTTACTAATAAGTTCTGGTTTACCGCAAAGCTTGTGGGGGGAAGCTATCCTTACAGCTAACCGAATACTCAACAGGGTGCCCCACAGCAAAACACAATCTATTCCATATGAACTATGGAAAGGAAGAAAACCCAACTTGAAATATTTCAAAGTGTGGGGGTGTTTAGCAAAGGTCCAAGTTCCTTTGCCCAAAAGGGTAAAAATCGGACCAAAAACTGTGGATTGTGTTTTTATTGGCTATGCTACAAACAGCAAAGCTTGTCGGTTTTTGGTTCACAAATCGGACAATCCCGAAATACATGTTAATACGGTAATTGAATCAGATAATGCTGAATTCTTTGAAAACATTTATCCGTATAAAACTGAATGTGAGTCGTCAAGTGAAAGATCTAAGCGACCGCGGGAAGAACCAAAGGAAAATACACCAAGTAAAAAGGATGCAAGGCGTAGCAAACGTCAAAGGACATCTACTTCCTTTGGACCGATTTTGTGACATTCTTGCTTGAAAATGAGCCTCAAACATTTAAAGCGGCGATGTCTTCTTCGATTCAAAGATTTTGGAAAGAGGCGAGTCAAAAGTGAGATTGAATCAATTTTGAACAATCATACATGGGAATTGGTTGATCTTCCTCCTGGAAATAAACCTTTAGGATCAAAATGGATTTTTAAAAGGAAAATGAAAGCTGATGGCACTATTGACAAATATAAGGCAAGACTTGTGGTCAAAGATTATAGACAAAAAGAAGGCCTTGATTACTTTGACACATACTCGCCGGTAACAAGAATAACATCTATTCGAGTGTTAGTAGCATCGGCGGCAGTATATGGTCTTGAAATCCATCAAATGGATGTCAAGACAAATTTTCTTAAATGGAGAATTGGAGGAAGAAATTTACATGGAACAACCCGAGGGCTTTGTGGTTCCCGGTAAAGAAAGGAAAGTGTGCAAACTTGTTAAGTCACTTTATGGACTTAAACAAGCACCCAAACAATGGCATGCAAAATTTGACCAAACAATGTTGGCAAATGGATTTAAGATTAATGAGTGTGACAAATGTGTTTACATTAAAAATACTCCAAATCATGAAGTCATTGTTTGTTTATATGTTTATGACATGTTGATAATGAGTAGAGATATTACCGATATAAATGCCACGAAGCGTATGCTGGCTAGCAAATTTGATATGAAAGACTTAGGAGTTGCTTTGATTTGATCTTAGGCATCAAAATTCATAAAACTCCACAAGGTCTAGCATTATCGCGAGCTCATTATATTGAAAGAGTACTTGACAAGTTTAAGTATTTAAATTTCAATGTTGTAAAGACTCCAATTGATGTAAGTTTTGCACTTCAAAAGAATAAAGGTGAAAGTGACTCACAATTGGACTATGCACGAGTTTTGGGAAGTTTGATGTATATTATGAATTGTACACGACCGTAGATATAGCATGTGCTATAAGCAAGCCGAGTCGATTCACGAGTAATCCCAATCAAACTCATTGGATGGCAATGAAACGAGTCTTGGGGTATTTAAAACACACCCAAGACTATGCTTTGCATTATAACAAATATCCCGCCGTGATCGAAGGATATAGTGATGCAAATTGGATCACCGGATCATATGAAGTTAAATCCACGAGTGGTTATGTTTTCACAATTGGGGGTGGGTCGGTGTCTTGGAAATCATCAAAAGGACATGCATCGCCCGCTCTACAATGGAATCGAATTTATAGCTTTAGACAAGGCCGGTGAAGAAGTCGAATGGCTCCTAATGTCTTAGAAGATATTCCATTCTCGCCCAAACCTTTGGCTCCTATATGTATACATTGTGACAGTCAAGCAGCAATAGGTAGGGTAGGGAGCGTAATGTACAACGGAAAATCTCGTCACATACGATGAAGACACAATACCGTTAGACAACTCCTCTCTAGTGGCGTTAGCACGATTGACTATGTAAAGTCAAGAGATAACGTGGCGGATCCGCTTACAAAAGGCTTATCTAGAGAGGGAGTTAGTAGATCATCAATGGGAATGGGGTTAAGGCCGATGACAAGTCATCATGGCGTAACTCTACCTAGTAGACTGGAGATCCCAAGAGCTAGGTTCAAGGAGATCAAACAAAGTTGTGACTGACGGTTCAACATTGTCAAATAACTCAACCCATTCTCGGATGAAGACAATGTTCAGAAATAAGGATAAAACCTTATGGCTTGTTAATGAGTTAATAAAGCATTAAGGTTATTTAATGATTATCTAAATCTGGCAGTGTATGACCAGATAATGTGGCTATAGGACCACATGTTTAGAAATCACCTATGTGAGTGTTGAGTGTAAGCCGCTTTAAAGGGGAATGACAGTAAAGGCCCATTCTCTACACACTCATGAAACCAGGAGGTGTTCATGGCCGAAACGAACACAACCGTGAGAACCATAAACGGTTGAGGGTTGATTGTGTGACTTATGTTGTCTAGGTATACAACAAAGTTCGACGGTTCAAAGATATCAAATCTACCGATTGATCGAGTATATCCGATATAAGTTCACTACGGAAAGTTCAAAGGGAAACCTACTTATCCAGATGCAGTCAATTCTCGCTTGTATATCACACTTGTCCGCGCTTTTATATTATAGCCATTCCCCATTCATGTGCGGGATTGTTGGGTATTGATAGTGGTGAATGGGAAATGATTGGAAAGAAAAGTGGGAGTTGTCCCACATCGGTAGTGGAAAGAAAAGTGGGAGTTGTCCCACATCGGTAGTGGAAAGAAAAGTGGGAGTTGTCCCACATCGGTAGTGGAAAGAAAAGTAGGAGTTGTCCCACATCGGTAGTGGAAAGAAAAGTTCTTCTACTTATAAGTAGAATTACTCTTTCTTCTCAGTAAAAGGGTTGAGGGGGCAAGGACCCCTCGCGCCGTCGTCGTCGCTCGCTCGCTCGGCTCGGCTTCGGCTTCGGCATCGGCATCGGCATCGGCATCGGCATCGGCATCGGCATCGGCATCGGCATCGGCTTCGGATTTGGATTTGGATTTGGATTTGGTCAAATGATCTGATTGATTGATAATCTTTTTGGACCAAATTTTCTTTAATTTTTAATTATTTAATTAATTATTACTTAATTAAATTAATTAAATCCAATCCTACCCGTTAGTGACCCTGACCCGCGACCCGGTTGGATCCGCGTGTCTGACCCGCGACCCGGTTCTTTCCCACATTTAAATTTCCCACCAATTTTCAAGTGGTACGTTCGTAAAGGTTGCAAACCTTCGAAACAAGATACTTCCATGGCTATAAATTCGTTTGATTCCTCGAATTTTACTTACTAATTTTCGAACTACAAAATCTTCTTCTTCTTCTCGCACGAATAAATTCGTGTGATATACTACCGTTGAGTGGTTCGCCGCTACCGAGTTTGAAGTACTACTATTCGGTAAGATAATCGTTCTATCCTGGGAGGGGATATTCCATCAACCTCGAGTACTTGTGAGAGGAATAATTTCCTTAAGGACACACTTTGAACTAAGTGGGCTCGATTATATTCTGAAAAATTATTAAAGACTAACCAAATTAGTATCCTTAAAATGTTTGCTGAAAGATAAACAAAATGTTTCGACATTTGATTATATACATAACGATTGCACATCAAAATGGGTCACTAAAGGGATTTACATGCAAAAGAGTTTGACATTTCTGCATCCAAAATAACTAGCTGAAAAGCCCTTTGCTTCGCCTTGCACATTCCAGGAAGATGAGCCTGCTGAGCAGTACAAGGAATTATAGATGACGCAATAGCAAGAGAATAAATGGATTTTGTTGGTGTAGGAGCATTTTAATATTAAAATTACAATATTAAAGTGCATTATTTCTTGTCATGTTAGTGGCCATAAATTGACAAGAAAGTGATGGTGTAATTCTATCCTACTTATTACACCACTAAGGCATAACTCTTGTAACCACACTCCCATGTTCAACCTCACTTGTTGTCCCACTACCTTGATATTTATGGAAGAATTTTACACCTATAAATTAGTGGTGTTTCTTCCTTGTGTGGTATAGAGGAAAAGTGGATGACAAATAGTATTGTGTTTGTGTTTTGAGGCTGTAAAAGAGAATTGAGAGAAAGAAAAATATTCGAAGTCTCCAACTTATTCACTATAAAAGAGGGTGATTTTATGTTGAAGGAATGTGTTCTTATGGTAGAGCTTTGCACTCTTCAACTAGTTCGGAGTTATTTGAGTCATACGACGTTGTGGGGCAGTTGTATCATGGAGGCGACAATTCAAGAGATATATTGTTGGACCGATGAAGATTATGCTGCAGTGACTTGAATCTCCTTAAAGAGAGCGAGATATCTGCGCCTCGGCATGAATATCTATTTTTTATTTTGTTCATTTTATTTTCAACTATAATTTATCAGTATATTCACCAACAGATTTCAATAAGCCAAATAGGCCCTCAAGATTCAAGAAAAGGATTTACATGATACAAAGAGTTTCTCATAATTGTGAGTTTACACCAGGTATCAACATTGAACTCGTGCTTGTTTATCCTAGTAATGGATGATATGCTATGTGGTGACCATATCGTACTAATTGATCATACCGGCAAGGGCGTCAATCAGAACGTTGAATTGTGGAAAAGCAACTCTAGAAAGTAAGGGTTTACTAAAAGTAGAAATAAAACTAGATATGTGCATTGCAAGTTTAATCAACATAAGAAGATTGAAGTTGAGATGTGATTAGACATGATATAGTACCTAAATACTAACAAGGAGAACTTTATGATAGATAAAGATATTTGACATAATCAAAATACGATGGTTGAATTGAAGAAGTGTTATCACAATGTTATGTAATAGAAGGATACCTATCAAAGTGAAAGACAAGTTCTATAGAACATTTATAAGACCAACAATCACACTAAATGAGTGTCTGCATCTAAAAGCCTAACATAAGAAGTGAATATTGCGCCGCTAAAAGCCTAAAACTCAACATATCCACTAAATGAGTGTCTCAGGATATGAATGTTAAGATGGATGAGTGGTCATACAAAATTAAACAAGATTGAAAATGACCACATTTGATAGAAAGTTCAACTATCACACACTAAAGATAAGATATCGCTTGAGATAGTTTGGCTATGTCCTGCATCGAACTTTAAATCCGGAGGTATAAAACCATGATGAGTAAAGGAGTCATATCAAAGGACCTACAATCTCTTGATATCCACGTAAACCTAGTAGAAAATAAGGCATGGAAGAAAAAGGTATATATAGGCGGATATCACTTAGCTAAGATTATCTTTTGGTCATGTTTTCACGTATACTAAAAATTCTACATTTTCCGGGAGTCTCTTAGTCCTGCCAAAGATTTATATCTGCGGAGATTTAGAGCACTTTTAGAGTGTGTTCGGTATGAAGTAAAATGTTTTCCAGGAAACCAAATGGGTTTCTTACATTTTTTCTTGTGCTCGATACGTAAACAATTTTTTTTATCCTAAAAGCATTTGTATATAATCTAGACAAACACTATTGGAGGTAGGATTGGGAGTGAGTTCGAGGGTAGGGAGGAAACAATGAATGTGGAATGACACTTGTGGAACTTGTTTTCTCTACTTCCATTAGGTAAGTCATTTTCAACATTTTTGATGAACTTGTTTTCCAAAAGAAAATGTTTTCCAAAATATTTGACCAACCGAACATGGAAATGTTTTCCTCCATACGGAACACACCCTTAGTGCTTTTATTTTTCTATTTTGTAAGTAATGGTACAAGATGAGTTTAAATGGAGTGGCATGATCCGTGAGGATTCATATAGTCAATCCCAACTTCCCTTAAATTGAGGCATAATTGTTGTTGGTGTAGAGCATAACATTTTATAGATAAGTTTTGAGTGTAATTACTTGAAAGATAAGCACAAAAATGTAGAATCGTGAATAGCTCAGAAAATTATTTAAGTTGACAGCTTCGCATGTAAGAGAATCACCTTCACCAATGTACTCAATTATGAAATCACCTTTGTTTATGGATTAAGCTGCTACTACCCCCCAACCACAAAGTTCAGTCTGTAAAGCAACACAGGAAATAATCAACCGAAGCAATGCATGACGATATTATACCACTTACAATAAACACGATAATTAAAACCACAAGAAGCTGGATTCAAAGAAACTTGAGTACCAAAGTGTCACACCGTGACAAGTTTAATCTTTCTATCTCTCCGAAATGGTCTGTTTGAGCACATATCAGAGCAATGGCACGCCTTCGGACAACTTATGCATTGAACCCTATTAAGTCACAATTTAACTGTCAAGACAGCTCCTTGTAAATATACAGCATACCGATTTATGTTGACATAATAATTATTGGGCTTCAAATGGGAAGGCTGATTTACTTCATTCAGATTGGCAAATGTGTACTTTGCAGATACTAATTTATATTTATGGAGATCACAGAAGATGGTGAAGCTTTCATTGGAGTCGGTGTCCATAATTGCTAGAGAAGTAAAACTCAAAATCATGGTCTCAATTTAAATCATTTAATGGATATAAAAGTTTATAGTACTCTCTAAAGGTGTATAAAGATTTACCTTCAACAGAAGCAAGTCTAATATTTTGGTGAATATCACTATTAGAAGCAGGTATAGGTGCATTACTGGTCTGCATTTCCACAGAGATTGATACAAGTACAATATGGAGGTCTGAGGCTGAAAAACCTGAGAATTCAGAAGAAAATCCTAATATACCAGTAGCTATGGAGATTCGGTTCGAACAAAAAGGAAGAGTCATGGAAGGAACTGATCAAAGTAAAGCACGGTACGGATAGTCAATGGTGG
The DNA here is from genome assembly GCA_034509755.1 of Anisodus tanguticus. Classification (NCBI taxonomy): domain Eukaryota; kingdom Viridiplantae; phylum Streptophyta; class Magnoliopsida; order Solanales; family Solanaceae; genus Anisodus; species Anisodus tanguticus. Next base: position 25,626,419 of record CM067541.1, on the reverse strand, counting down.
TTGTGACATCCTCATCCAAAGTGAAGTATGGAAAACTATCAGGAGCCTCGAGGATGAATATTACTCCAACCATCCCAATTTATACGAAGGTGTTTGACTGGACACGGAGTTTAAGAAAAAAAAAAGTTTTTAAAAATTTGTGATCCTAAATAAGTCATAGAAATTTACGTGGCTATACATTTCATTAAAGGTAAAATGAAAAGATTGAATTGAATTATTTATACTAAATATGGAAAGATGTCATTCCTTTTTAGACTCACTCAAAATGAAAGAGTGAAATAAATTGAGACAGAGGGACGACTAAAAGAACTTTTTCTTAAGAAGACTAAAAGAACTATTTAAACATTTGAAACATTACAATTGAGCAGGAAACTCTCTAGAAAGTTTTTTCATGAAATGTGGCCTTTGGTTGGAAAAAAATCAGAAATTTTATCAGCTTTTGCAAAACCTGAAAAAGTTTTCCAAGGAAAGAATTTTCAACCTTTTTTTGGCGAAATCCAAGATCGCAAAGGGGATTAAATACTGTAAGTAATAATTTCCCTTAGGGATTCCTTTCATTATTCACAATATATATAGCTGTACAAAGGTTGATTCTTAATATGGTACGAATCCTAACTTACCTTACAAAGGTTGATTCCTAATACAATTAGAATCCTAAGTTACCTTAAATATACATCTATCATAATTACAAAATATACGGCGAATATTCGGAGAATATTCGCTAATACTCCCCCTCAGACGGAGTGGGAGGAGGTCGAATGCTAAGGTTGGATCGGAAGTCGGTGAAGCGCTGTCGCGGTAGTCCCTTTGTGAAGATGTCTGCATACTGATACGAGGAAGGCACGTGTAATATTTTGACCTGACCACGGGCAACCTTCTCTCGCACAAAGTGGATATCCATCTCAATATGCTTAGTCCACTGATATTGGGCCGGATTATGAGACATATATATGGCAGATATGTTGTCACAATAGACTATAGACGCCTTGCGGAGTGGACACTGGAGCTTCAAAAGAAGATTTCGGAGCCAACAGATCTCAACAACTACATTAGCAACACCGCGATATTTTGCTTCAGCACTCGAACGGGATAATGTGGCTTGCCGCTTCGCAGACAATGAGATAAGATTGTCCCCAAGAAATACACAGTACCCTGAGGTGGAGCGACGTGTGTCGGGGCATCCTACCCAATCTGCATCCGTGTAGGCAAGTAGCTTGGTTGGGGCAGAGGGGTATAGATGTAATCCAAAGTCTAGTGTGCCCTTAACGTATCTGATAATACGTTTGAGGGTGACAAAATGGAACTCTCGGGGGTCGTGCATGAACAGACACACCTGCTGAACGGCATATGCAATATCAGGCCTAATGAATGTAAGATCCTGAAGAGCACCTGCTAGACTCCGTTATAGGGTGGGATCAGAAACTGGTGCACCGTCAGTGGCACTAAGCTTGGATTTTGAGTCCACCGGAGTTGGCATAATTTTACAATTTGCCATCTTGGCCATGTACACTATCACTTCTGCATACTTACGCTGACACAAGAACATAGTGGCTGCAGATTTGGTCACCGATATACCCAAAAAATAACTTAGCTTGCCCAAGTCAGTCATAGCAAATTCTGTTTTGAGTAGAGCAATGATTTCATTCTTCAACCCTTCAGATGAGGCAGTAAGAACAATATCATCGACATATAATAGAAAATATGCAGTGCTGCTACCTCGGTGAAAAGTGAAGAGAGAGTTATCATATCTGCTACATATAAAACCAATCTGCAGAAGAAACCTGGCAAAATGATCATACCAAGCGCGGGGTGCCTGTTTCAATCCATACAGTGATTTCCTTAGACGACATACAAACTGTGGAACTGCCGGATGAACAAAGCCAGGGGGCTGATGCATGTATACAGTTTCTTTCAAATCCCCATGAAGAAATGCATTCTTGACATCTAGCTGATGAATCGGCCAATGCATGCCCATAGTAATACTGAGAACAATCCGAATAGAGGCCGGTTTAACAACCGGACTGAATATCTCACCACAATCAATACCCTCCAGCTGATTAGTGCCATTTGCAACTAGTCTTGCCTTATACCTCTCTAAGTCACCGATGTCTCTGAACTTGTGACAAAATAGCCACATACACCGGATAACATTCACACCAGCTGGTCTAGGTACCAAATCCCAAGTGTTCTACTTGGTTAAAGCGTTAAACTCCTCGCACATGGTCGCATTCCAATTAGGGTCCAGTTTAGCTAGTTTTGGATTCTTTGGAATGGGTGATAAGGTTTGTGTGGAGAGATTGAAGTGAATCTTGGGTTTAAAGATCCCGTGTTTGCACGAGTCTCCATGCGGTGAGAGGGCAGCAGTGGGAGGTCGGGACTGGTTGCTGGACTGGGAGGCAACAGGGCTGCGGGACTAGTTGCTGGACTGATGGGCAGCAGTGTTGCTGCAGGTGCAGGAGACTCGACTGATTGCTGGACTGGAGGCAGTGTGGGTGGTGCAGGAGACTCGACAGGGTACAACAGGGGTGGTGTTTGGGACCGAGAGCAGGGAGCTGAACTAGGTGGCGGCATTGTTGTTGGGGGTCGACGACACTGCTGAAGACAGCAGTGGTGTTGTCGATCGAGAGCATTGGTCGGAGGCGGCGGTGTGTGTCGAACAGTGGGTCGGGCATTTGTTGGTATAGATTTTGGATGACCGGAGACAAACTTGGTTCATCAAGAAAGAAGTAATCGGTGGTCTGAAATTTCCAGAGATTGGAAAAAGGAAAGGTTTTCTCGTCAAAGGTGACGTGACGGGAGACGATGATTTTACGAGTAGCAATGTCATAGCACAAGTAGCCCCGATGATTAGGAGATAGACCAAGGAATACACATATGGCAGAGTGCGAGGGGCAAGTTTGTGAGGTGCAGTGGAGGCTATGTTGGGGTAGCATAAGCATCCAAAAATATGTAGGTGATCATATGATGGTATCCTACGGTATAAGATTTCGGTAGGGGTCTTATTTTGGAGTGTGCTAGTTGGTAAAATATTAAGAAGGGATTCTACCATTTTGACAGCATAGACCCAGAAAGGCGGTGGTAGACAGACATGAAACAGAAGTGTGCGAACCATGTTATTGATGGTACGTATAATTCGTTCAACTTTTCCATTTTGGGAAGAAGTATAGGGACAAGAAAAACGGAAAACCATGCCTTGTTTAGAATAGAAATTGTGAAATGCTGAGTTATTAAATTCACGTCCATTATCACATTGGAATGATTTGATAGATTTTTCAAATTGTGTTTTAATGAATTTTTGAAACTCGAGGAATTTTGCAAAAACTTCAGATTTGAATTTCAGTGGGTAAATCCAGACAAAGTGTGAAAAATCATCCAAGAATACTAGATAGAATTTATGACCCAAAGAGCTAACAATTGGAGATGTCCACAAATCAGCGTGAACAATATCAAAGGGAGAAAAAGTAACACTGTTTGATGACATAAATGGAAGACGAGTATGTTTTCCTAGTGGACAAGAAAAACAGTGTTGGGCAATTTTCCCATTATTACATTGAATACGCTTAGAAGTCCTAAAAAAAGTAAAAACTGGGTCACCGGGGTGTCCGAGTCTATTGTGCCAAGTTGAGGGAGAGGTCGCCGCAAGGGATAGAGGTGCTTGCGATCAGACAACGGAAGATTGAGTGAATGGGTAGAGATCTCCCACACTATTGCAGCGTGTAAGAATTTTCTCTGTATTGAGTTCCTTCACAGAAAAACCAAAAGGGTCAAATTCGACAGACACAGAATTATTGCTAGTGAATTTTCTAACAGATATTAAGTTTTTAATGATGTTAGGTATGTATAGGATGTGGTTTAGGAAGAAAGGCGGGTGTGGATGTTTGGTGTGTGTGTTACCGTAACCATCAATTGGAATGCGATGACCATTGCCGACAGTAATAAATTGAGAACACTTTAACCGACGTAGTTGAGATAGGTTACCTGACGACCGGGTGAGGTGAGATGTGGCTCTGGTGTCCATGTACCAATTGTCGTCGGGCTGTTGAAGGTTCACGGTGGTGTAGGCTCGGCCCAAATCGGTCGGGACCGGTGGCCGGGGCTGCTGCAGCTTCTTCGCTCTTTGTTGGACCGTAACTAGGTAGGCCTGCTGCTGCCGGTGGTGGGCTTGCTCAGTGGCCGGGGAAGGGCCCAAGAGGTCGGGCCGACCAAGGCTGCCGGAACCGGTCCCCGCGCAGGTTGGGTATGGGCTTGCGGCGAGGCCCGGTTCTGCTGGTTGGGCCACGCTGGTTGCTTGTTGTCCAGCCCACTGGAAAACTGTTGGAGTTGGGCCTGGCTGCTGTCCAGCCTACTGGTTTCGTTGGCCCTTGCCGCGGCCCTTGCCTTTGTTGTTGCGACCTCTGCCGCCACGACCTCCGCCGCTGGACTGCTGTTGTTGCAGTTGTGACGGGGTGGTGTTGGTTGTCGGCGTTTCCATCCCGTCAACGGCTAGCGCCTTTTGATTATGCTCCTCTTGTTTAGCACGTCGAGTTTCTCCCAACAATAGTTGTGAACGTGCCTTGTTGAAACTTGGGAGAGGGTCGACTTGTTGAATCATTGTTGCGAGTGTGTCATATTCACCTTTCGGTAAACCAACAACAAGTTGAAGCACCATCTTGGTTTCTGAAACAGAAGTCCCGACGTTGGATCGTTGATCGGTTATGAGTTTCAGTTGCTTACAATATTCGGATATGTTGTTAAAATTCTCGAGACGGGTATTGTTGAATTGCTCTTCCAAATATACGGCCCGAGTATTTTTATTATCCTGAAAGATTTCTTCTAGCCGTACCCAAAGTTCACGTGCCGTAGAACCTGTTTTCATGATAGTGCACAACAGGTCTTTGGAGATGGTGTCGTAGATCTATTGTTTGACGATTGCGTCAAGGCGACGCCAGATTGAGTTTGTAACATCGGTGGGACGAGGAACAGATTCGTCAATATGATCGAGCACGTTGTATGCACATGCATGAATGTAGAATAGTTCCATCCACATGGAATATTGACAATCTTCTTGGTCAAGAATTATAGGGATAAAATTCTTGATGTTATTAACGGCGAATGCCGGATGAAAAGAAGATACTGAACGTTGAGAGGGGTTGTCAAGTGTGCCAGTGGATGAACCGAAATTTGTGGGGGAAGACATTGTTGAAGGGAAATTTCTGGCCGAGAAATATTTTCTGGTTTTGGCCGAGAAAAGAGAGAGATAGAGGAGAAGAGCCGGGTTTAGGTTTTAGGCTCTTGATACCATGTCAGATAGAATAATTTCCCTTAGGGATTCCTTTCATTATTCACAATATATATAGTTGTACAAAGGTTAATTCCTAATATAGTACGGATCATAACTTACCTTACAAAGGTTGATTCCTAATACAATTAGAATCCTAATTTACCTTAAATATACATCTATCATAATTACAAAATATACGGCGAATATTCGCTAATAAATACTTTATCCTAAAACTGAGACACTAATGCACAAATGATATCATAACATAGGCTTAACTTTCTCAAAGTTGCATCAGAATATAAATCCCCAGACTTCCCTAGGATTCACATCAGGAATGATAACACCAAATCATTGCATATTTTGACAATTAGTAAGAGCAAATTCCAGCCTGGCAAGAAAAGACTAGAAAACCACGCAACGATTGGCATTACCTGCAAACACAATTGTCCGAGCATTCTGTGGATCTGCAGCTCGTGCACCCAATATCAGCATTATTGCCATCGCGTTTTTTCTTAATGAGGTAGACATCTAATAAAGTTAAGGTTTTTCCGCATATTGGGTGCACGAGCTGCAGATCCACAGAATGCTCGGACAATTGTCTTTACTGTTGACAAACTAACTTGGTGAATGGTGATTTATGTACTTCTGTGACGTAGTTTGAATATTTCCTTTTTTCTACACATTTCAATAAAGACAATTTATTGAAACTTTCTAACACCAAAAACAATATATGCTACCCATCTATTCATTTATAATAGAAAAGGATATTTTAGTCAACTACGGATTGTTCTCCTTATCATTCCTTTTCTGCTATTCACTATTCTAGTATTATTGAGTTAGAAGTTTATCAAACTTATAAACAAGAAAAGCAATGGAGCTTATGCCTAGCTTGACAAAATTATGTGTCGCCTTATTCTTGTTCTTTTAGATCACTAGAACTTAGCATAAGTCAACATCTCCCTTATAAGTGTCTTTCTGACTACAGCAAGTGTATACAAAAAGGTCTAGCAAAGGCTAAGTATGCAATCACAAAGAAGACATGATAGGAACAGTTTGCACGAAAAGGATTAAACAAGAGAAAAGAAAAAAGAAAAACTACACACATCGAGGACTCTACAGTCTTAACTTAGGAAGAATAAATTTAAGCAACCTCGTAATAATTAGATTGATATGAGTTGTTCATTTATTGATATGCTTACAACTACAATACAAATCCTAAATTTAAGAAGACTTGGCAATGAATATTCACAGGATACTTCTCTTGATATGCACGTATGGAGGTGGTTCAGATCTGTTGCCAATCATGTCTTTCCAACTTATGTCAATCTTGAACTCCTCTTCCACGTATGGTAAAGGCAAATTATTGAATATATCCTGAAGTTAAGGTTAAAAGAAGTAAATTAGAAATTCATTCCAAGCTAAAGAAAGGAAAAACTACTCAGAATCTTCTCGAAACAATTAAGCACAAGGTTCTTAAAACTAAGGCTGGCCAGTGGGCCGGGTCAGCCCGGTCCCGGCCCGACACTGCCCCGGTCCCGCCCCGACACCGCCCCAGTCCCGTCCCGAACCCGACCCATTTTTTTTTTAAAAATAAATTGCGGTATCGGGACTCGAACCGGGACGGGACATGGTCTCGTCCCGACCTGTCCCGGCCCGCCCCAATCCCGCCAGGCCCGACCCGTCCCGTTCCCGCTCGAAAGCCCCCTTTGCAAAAATAACTGTTGCACCAACGATCATTTTACATTTTGGCCATTGTGCAACGGTTATTTTTGGCCTCCCCCCTCCCCCAACCCCCTTAATATTTATTTTTAACCCATAAGTTATTATATTTACACTTTAACCCAATTTCCCAACTATAAATACCTCATTTTCTCTTCATCTTTCTCACAAATCTTCCTACAATCTCTCAATCTATCTCTCTACAAGTCTACATTGTCTACTAAATATTTAATTTTATTTATTCATTTGGGAGTGAAGTTGGCAACTAGCTAGAGGATCTTCCATCGAGCAAAGTTTCAATTTTCAACCTCTCGATTACACATCGACGTTACATCGGCGTTTGGTACATTCGTTCCTTCATTAAATTATTATTGTTTGTTTATTTTATTTTGCGCACTTAATTTTATTTACTTTAATTATTTATTAGTATAATTATAAATTTATAATGAAAGGATTTAAACGTATGCTTACAGGTAGGGGTCATGCTTCTTCTAGTAGGGGCAACAAGGGAAAGAGTACTTCTTCTAGTCATCCTATTTCTAGACAGAATCCTATTTAGGGCTGGCAATTGATCATAGGTGGATCGGGTAGAGCTCAATCCGCCTCCACCCGCCAATTATCCATCCACCACCCGACCCATCCATCACCCTATTTTTCTTCATCCACATCCGATCCACAGTTGAATCGGGTGCTTCGCGGATGAAAATTATAGCACAATCAATCAATCACCTAAAATCCTTGGTAAAACGAAAAAAAAGTACATCAAATAAATATCATCATACTATTTTTACAAGCCGTGTCTATGCTCCAAACATGCAACCAAAAAAACGACGACTTTACTTCCTTATAAAAATTATACTACTAATAGTCTAATATTGTATTAAATAATGATGACTTTACTTGATTGATTTCATAAAATAGTTGCTAATGAGTAATGACCTTGATATCTTCTCCAACTGAAAAAAATGCAATAATTACAATTAATGTCCCGTGATAGAATTATGATTAAAAATTATCCTCTATAATAATTTTGGTTAGAGCTCTTATGGAATCAAGGATAAATGCAAGACACATTTCTAAGGGTGAGGACATGAATGATAGAGATGGCTGTGGATCATGGACCAGGTCCGAATCCGGTGGATCCAGATCCGTTTTATAGGATATGGATCTTCAAAATTTGGACCCGACGGATCCGGATCGGACCCGGATCCATTTCTGAAGGATCAGATCTGGATCTGGATCTTGTATTTGAGATCCGTATTCGGTCTAGATCCGACCCATGGATCCGTTTTTTATTAAATATATCCATAACCTACAATGTAATTTTATAAGTATTTTCTTAAGATTTTTCATAATTTCTGATATGTAAATGATATGTTTAATCATAAATATTTATTGAGATGAATTTTTTTAGTTATCTCTTTTTAAAAAGTAATATTTTTTCATATTGGAGAGGTGCTGAGGGATCAAAAGATGTCCCTAACAAATAACAATTGAGTTGTAGAACTGTAAAGGATGTGATTACTAGCTTTTGTCACATATATATGTCTATAAGTTGGTTTGCATAAAAAATTGTGTCGTACTATGCGAGTAAAAAGGCTTCCTTCTCTTTTAACTTATGATATTTAAGTGTTTAATTAAAGATTGATCGTTACAAGAAAATTAGTAGCACATTAAATAAATTAGCATGCTGGATAGCATACAATTGGTAAGCAAAGATGTCATCATATATAATCAAGTAAGAAAAATAAAATTCTAAAGACTTAAAGAAAATAAAAAAATAACAAAATCCAGTAGAGAGTTGTAACTACTCTCTTGTTTTAGCTCTCTTCTCCCAACAAACCCTCATCCTCCAAAGTTGTTTCCCAATCATACCACCGAGTTGGTCGTCTCTTGGTTTATTCCTGCACTTGTAATTTTTGCTGTCATTAAATTTTAAGCTATTGCAATATATAGGTTATTTCACAAAAAAATTAAGAAAAATAAGTCACATGTGATCAATGAGGCTATTATTTTGTTTAACATGGTTGTAGAGTCTGGAGTGGCCTAGAGGTGCTAATTTACTATTGTTACTTCATGTTTTGATGTAATTTATTTGGGTATTAAACTTTCCTCAAAAGTAAAAGCAAAATATCAAATCTATCTCAGGCGAACAGAGAATTAGACATGTCTTGGAATGACCAAAGATGAACTTCCATGTCTTAGAATTAGACATGTTAAAGGACAATATACTTTTTGCTTAAATCTGTCTATGAATTTTGTAAACTTTAATTTGTTTTCTTCTATTTTTTTATAGCATAGGTTGATTGAATGAACTCAATCATTTTTTTCAATAAGATTAGGTTTTATTTTGTCAAAAAAGTTTTAACAGGTGAGAATATTATTCAAGATAATTTTTTTTACATGTGGATCCAGATTCGATCCGTGGACCGGTGGATCCGATGGATCCAGATTTGGATCTGATTTTTATGGACCCGATGGATCTGGATCCAGGTATGAAAAGCGGATCTGGATCTGGATCTAGTAGGATCCGATCCAGATCCGATCCGTTGACATCCTTATGAATGACCCAAAAGTATAATGAATTTTAAAATGATGATATTTTGTATAGTAAGAAAATATTTTAAAAAATATATTTTCCTTAAAAAGTTATTTGAAGTTGAAGTGAAAAAATAGTATCTAAAAATTAAATGTACTTGATATAAGTGTATTCAGAAAAAAACAAATCTTAAAGTTGAAGATTTGTGAGGAAAACTAATATTTCACTCAAAATACACTTTCAAGTCAATATTTTAATATACCCCTTGGAATCATTTACAAGTACTTGAAGCAAATTAGTATTATTTGCCAAAAAATATATTCTGTTTTTTAAGTACTTCAAACTTTTTAAAATTATTTTAACAATTACTATACATATATACTAGTACCAACAAATTTCACAGTACAAAACATTATATTTGTAACATAGAATTTTGTAATAATAATAATTAATTTATAATGAAACGCTAGAATTTTGTTGTACATTAAAAAACAATTATAAACAGACGGATGGATGGGTCGGGTGGTGGGTTGGATGTATGTCCACCCGAATCTGATCCGATCTGTCACCCGATTAAAATCCGTGTTTTGTCGGATTTTCGTCCATATAATCGGGTCGAGTGGATCGGATACCCATTGGGTCAGGGTGAAATTATCGGCCCTAATCCTATTCATACACATGATGATTTTATTGATACTGAACATTTTCCTACAATACCATTAGATTTAGACGATGAGCTATTTTCTGAAACTCAAGAAGACTTTAATTTAGACGATGGTCTAGATGATACACCCACTAATGTAGATGACAACACACCCACTAGTGCACCTTCAACTGAAATGCCTTCTATTCCCCCTAGTATGAGACGAGGTCCAGCAAAACGAACATTAAAATCAGATGCATGGACATTTTTTGATAGGGACGTAGAGAATCAAGTAGTTAGATGTAAAATTTGTAAATATGTTTCAAAATTTAAAACGGAAAAAGGTCACGGTGGGACGGGGGGTTTAATGAAACACGTAGCAAGGGCTCATCCAACTAGATATGCCCAATATGAGGCTTCAAAACCGGGTGCGCAAACGTCCGCTCCATCGGGACAAGGTTCACATACTGTCCCGTACCAAGTACAGGGTCAAATTAACCCTATGACGGGGGAAATTGTAGGCCCTAAATACGATAAACATAGAGATAGAGAAGCAATAGCAAAATTAGTTGTTGTGGAGGGTTTGCCTTTTTCATTTTCTTCATCTCCCGGTTTTATTCATTACATTAGAGATATGTATAATCCTGCTTTTAACGATTTTCCTGGATCAACTGTTAAGAGAGATGTATTTAAATTCGCACATGAATATCAACAGTATTCACGTTATACATTATATCATTTTAATGAAAAAGTGGCTATCACTTCTGATATAGGTTGTACTACTAACAGCCGTGATTATTTAACGGTAACCTGTCATTGAATAGATTATAAATGGTCTATGCAAAAACGTATCTTAGCGTATAGATATATAGATGATAGGCACACTGATACTTTTATTGCAGAAATTTTTATCAAGTGTGCAATTATTACGGAATAACTGATAAAATTATGACTATTACATTAGATATCACTTCTTCTAACAATTACGCTATTACAATTTTAAAAAATAGTTTAACTCCATCTTTTCCAGATCATTTTCATATAAAATGTGTGTGCCATTGAAAGAAATAATCCCCTTGATTATTTTCATTAATTGAATAGGTATATATACAAGTTACAATGAATCCTAAAATCCTATTTTACCATAATTCTATCTCTACAATTATGGTAGTGTATCATCCTAATTTAGGTAACAAATACATTACAATATACTACCCATATATTTTCCTAATATACAATATTCTTACATGCTTATTTACCCTAACATATATTACCTTATATATGTATTTTTCCAAACAAACCGAGAGCTCCATATTTGGAGTAGAATCCGAGCCTTCAAATCTGGAGCAGAATCCGTGATTAAATATACAATATACACACATGTATATTGTGTGTATATTGTATATTTAACACACCCCCGCAGTCATAGCGGGCGGTTTTCGAACGCTGAGACTGTCCCTAAAATCTTCAAAAAGGACCGCGGGTAGACCATTTGTAAAGATGTCTGCAACTTGATAACGAGATGGGACATGACATACGCGTACCTGACCCCGAGCAACTTTTTCACGGACAAAATGAATGTCCATTTCGATATGTTTAGTGCGTTGGTGTTGAACCGGATTACCTGAGAGGTAGATGGCACTAACATTATCACAATATACTAAGGTTGCCTTCTGAATGGGGCAATGAAGCTCTAAAAGCAAATTCCGTAACCAACATGATTCTGAGACCACATTAGCTACTCCTCGATATTCTGCCTCTGCACTTGAGCGGGATAGAGTCGCCTGACGCTTTGCAGACCAGGAGACTAAGTTGTTGCCAAGGAACATACAATATCCTGACGTAGATGGTCTGGTGTCCGGACAACTACCCCAATCCGCATCTGTGTACGAGACACGTGTGGATGTAGATGAAGGATACAAGTGCAACCCATAGTCCAGTGTCCCCTGAATATACCGAATGATGCGTTTGATTGCATTCATGTGCTCAACTCTGGGATCATGCATGAATAAACACACATGCTGAACATCATACGTAATATCCGGTCTGGTAAATGTCAGATACTGGAGGGCCCCTGTAAGACTGCGATAGCGGGTCGGGTCCTCGTATGGTGCACCTGCCGCGGCACTCAGCTTGGGGTTTGCATCAATTGGCGTGAAAGTGGACTTACAGGATGACATCCCAGCCCTCTCTATGATCTCAACAACATACTTTCGTTGAGACAAAAATAAACCATCTGAATGACGCTTGATGGCAATCCCCAAAAAATAACTCAAAGGCCCTAAGTCTTTCATAGCAAACTCAGAACTGAGCATGGTCATGATAGACTTGCGCAAGGCATCGGAAGAAGCAATCAAGATGATATCATCCACATATAGAAGAATGTAGGCCAAGGACGAACCACGGCGGTAGATGACAAGGAATTATCTGACCTGCTGTAAGTGAACCCAATAGTTGAAACAAAGTCAGCAAACCTCGTGTACCAGGCCCTTGGAGACTGCTTAAGCCCATATAAGACTTCTTCAACAAACATACATGATGAGGACGGTTTGGATCCCTGAAACCTAACGGCTGATGCATATAAACTGTTTCCTTGAGATCACCATGTAGGAAAGCATTCTTAACATCCAACTGATGAATTGGCCAAGTCTTTGAAAGAGCCAAGCTAAGCACAGTGCGAATGGTAGCCAGTTTGACCATCGGACTAAACGTCTCACCACAATCAATTCCAACCTACTGAGTCTTACCTTCACCCACAAGTCGCGCCTTATGTCGAGCAAATAACCTATCTGAATTCTCCTTATGAGCAAAAATCTACATAGACCTGATAACATTAATACCATATGGACGGGGCACCAACTCCCACGTCTTATTATCAATAAGAGCATTATATTCATCAGTCATAGCAATTTTCCAATTAGTGTCATTTAATGCAGACACCGGATTGCGGGGCAAGGGGGATTTAGAGACATCAGAATGTAAATTAAAATGTCTTTTAGGTGTAAATATGCCCCGCTAACTACGAGTGACCGGTCTATGACTCGTGGAAGAATTGAGTGAATTTTGGGAATTTGCGGGACTCAGGACGGATGGGCCAGCAGGCAGTGGGCATGCTGGCCCAAATCGGTAACCTGGGACGTCGTCTGGACCAGTTCCAGAATTGGGCCGGACTGGCCCAGTTGCTGGGACTGATCCAGAAACTGGAATTGGGGACGACACAGTGGGTCCAGCGGGCAGTGGGCCCGCTGGAGGATTTTGGGTGCGTGAGATGTCCGAAAAATGCCGAATAATATACGGGGATATTTGTTCATCCAAAAAATTATACGACCGAGGCTCGGGAGTGTGAACTTTCGCAAAAGGAAATTAGGATTCATAAAAAATGACGTGGCGATTAATTATGATTTTATTGGAGGATAAATCAAAGCATTTATAACCACGATGATTAGACGGATAACCCAAAAATACACACGGGGTAGACCGAACCTGAAGTTTGTTAATTGTGGTGGATGGGAATAACGGAAAACACAAGCACCCAAAAACTCGAAGATGAGAATAAGGAGGGTTCTTATTATACAGTATTTGGAGGGGGGAAGAATATGTCAGACCTTTAGAGGGAATTATGTTAAGAAGATATGTGACAATTTGTAGAGCATGATGCCAAAAATATGGAGGTACGGAGGCATGAATTAAGAGAGTTCGGACAATGTTATTTATGGAACGAATTTTGCGTTCTGCCTTTCCATTTTGTGAAGATGTATGAGGACATGAAAACCAAAAATTGATCCCATTATTAGCACAGAATTCCCTAAACTCCCTATTGTTATACTCTTTCCCATTATCACATTGAATATTTTTTATTTCTCTTTCGAATTGAGTACGAATGAGCGCTCTAAATTTGATGAAGACGGAAAACACTTGTGATTTGTTCGCAATTGGAAACGTCCACAAAAATCTAGAATAATCATCTAAAAAGAGAACATAATATCGATGACCCATTGAACTAAGAATAGGAGATGTCCATAGGTCGCTATGAATAATGTCAAATGGCATTGAAGTATGAGAATTGGAGGCTACAAACGAAAACTTAACAATTTTTCCTAATGAACAAGACTGACAAATTGGAGTACAACTCGTACCCTTACAAGAAATAAATCTATTTTTATCTAAAACTGATAAAATAGAAGATCCCGAATGACCTAGGCAAGCATGCCATATGGAAGGAGAGATGGCTGCAAAAACTGACGGCAAGGCTTGACACGATGGACTGAAACCCGGCATGATAGGATACAAATCCCCCCTACTATCACACCTCATGAGATGGCTCCCCGTCTTGAAATCCTTCACAGAGAAACCAAAATGATCAAATTCAACGGAAACTGAATTGTCAGTTGTGAACTTTCGGACAGACACTAAATTTTTGATCAATTTAGGAGCATGTAAAGTATTTTTTAAGAGAAGAGGTGGATTTGAGGGAGACAACGTTTTCTGACCATACCCTAGAATTGGAATAGAACTGCCATTACCAACAATTATCCCCCGAGGGTGCTCAAATTGGAATAAGATGAGAGAGTACCTGATTCGGAAGTCATGTGAGTCGTGGCACCGGTGTCCATATACCAATTTGGGTCCGGTTGAGTCAACCCCAACGTGTGCATCGCAGCCTCGATATCGGTTTGAGTGGGGCCTGCTGCATGATGGGCCTGCGAAGGTCGGGGCCCAAGAATTCCTGGCCGTGATGGAGCTGGGCCGTAGTGCCGGAGGCCGCTTGTTGGCCACCGGCCGGCCGGGGCCGCCACCGCCGGGTGTTGGGCTCGAAATGTTGGCCGCCCCACCGGCCGCCGGAAGTTGCTTGCTGAGTTGACGGACCGCCGGCCACGCCCACCGCCCCCGGCCCCCCACCGCCGGGACTAGGGGGTGGTGGGCCATTGTTCCTGGACGGGGCCCACCGCCTGCTTGCTGACCACCGAACCGCCACCGAACCGCCACCGGAACCGCCGCGTTTGCCCCCGCGGTTTTTGTTATTATTCTTGCGATTATTCTTGCCGCCACCATGATTATGGTTTTGGCCCAAATTATTAACAAAACCCGAGGAACTAGGAGAGGACACCACCATGACGACGGGGCTTGCTCCGGTAGCCGCCTTTTTAGCCAAATCCGGCTTCTTCCAAAGTAAGCATGGAATGGGCTTGATAGAAGTCGGGAAGAGGGTTGCTTTGGCGAAGGAGAGTTCCAACACCATTATAGGCCTCCGAAAGACCGGCAACCAACTGTAGAACGAGACGATTATTGGTTATCGGTGCGCCAACATTCCGGAGTTGATCCGCCAACTCCTTTAGTTTCTTGCAATATACAGAAACGTTTGGAAATTCATCCATTCTAACTAGAGAGAATTCCTGCTCGAGTGTGACGACACGTGAATGTTGGTTGTCTTGGAATATGTCACGTAGTCTATTCCATGCAGCCATAGCCGTGGTATCCGGCTCAATAATCGTCTGTAGAAAGTCCACTAAAATAGTGGCGTAGATCCACCGGAGAACGGTAGCATCAAGTGTAATCCATAACTCAAGATCCTCCGACAGGCAGAGGTCTAGCGGGAGGAATGATGTGATGAAGAACTTGATAGGAGATAGAGTGAATTTTAAACAACTCCGCCCACGTCGCATATTGGATGTTTTCCATCTTAAGGACAATAGGGATACCGTTCTTGATGTTGGAAACCATGAGGGCAGGGTGATAATTGTTCTTAGACATAGTGAAAGAACAAAGAAGGAAGGGAAATTTAAGAGAGGTGTTTTTGAGAGCGGAAGAAGAATTTTGGAAGAGAAACCCGAGGGGGGGTTGGGGTGTCTCGGCCAAAGAGAAGACAAAAGTTGAGAGAAAAACTTTTGTTTAGACTTAGTCTCTTGATACCATGAAATAAATAATCCCCTTGATTATTTTCATTAATTGAATAGGTATATATACAAGTTACAATGAATCCTAAAATCCTATTTTACCATAATTCTATCTCTACAATTATGGTAGTGTATCATCCTAATTTAGGTAACAAATACATTACAATATACTACCCATATATTTTCCTAATATACAATATTCTTACATGTTTATTTAACCTAACATATTTTACCTAAAATATGTATTTTTCCAAACAAACCGAGAGCTCCATATTTGGAGCAGAATCCGAGCCTTCAAATCTGGAGCAGAATCCATGATTAAATATACAATATACACACATGTATATTGTGTGTATATTGTATATTTAATAGCCATATATATAACTTAATTGTAAAGGAAGTCTATCACTTTTTGAAGACATTCTTAGTAAAATAATGTAACGTCCCGTACTTTCGAGTTACGGTTTAAATCACTGAGCGTTTATAAAATTGCGAGGCATGTGTAAATAGGTCCAAGCGTTGGAAAAAATTTATGTTATATTTACGCATGCTAATAAAGATATTTGTGTGTAAAAAAGATTAAACCCCAAAATAATTTTGGACGTAAGAAATATGACAATGGAAGCCGAAAATAAATTTGGAACGTGCATAAAGAGGTTATGGACGAGTGTCATATTACAAATTATGACATTGAATATATAGAGGTTTCATAAGTTATTAAAATTTAAGTGAATTGGGATCACGAAATTAATTATGTGTGTGATTGATAAATTTTTGAGGAGGTTAAGTGACCTGCATGTGAAGACTTGGTGGCATCAAATTGAGGCTCCCACCGCCAAGAATTGGCTGGTGGGAGACTGAATCATTTCAGCCATTTAAGGCAAATGACACATTCCATCCAAAGCAATTTTTAGGGGAACTTAGGAGGCAATTCGCTTGTTGTAGGTTAGGAAACAGGGGAATCTATTTGGCTTTGCTTTGTTTCATTTACAAAAGAGGAATCGGCCAGCAATTGGCATTTCATTTTCGTGAGAAAAATTAAGATAGGCAGCATACTATCTTGTTCTATTTTTAACAAATCGTTTGGGAAGAGTTTTTTTCTTCTTAGTTTGAGCATTAGTATAGTCCAAATGCTCTCGGAAAATTCATAGATTGTAGGATACTTCAAGATTTTCAACAAGAATTCCAGGACCAAATCGAGGTATGTTAAGATAAATTATTTCTTTCTTTTGGCATGTTCCATATAACAAAATATAACTGTGATATTGCTCCATAATTTATTCTACTCCTAGTAGTTAAGAATATTCATGTTATTAGTTCCTATGCTGAAAGCATGTCTAAATATATTTCTAAGTCCTTATTGAGGCATACGGAAGATGTGTTGATATTCACAGTGTTAGCCAAATGTGCAAGGATATTATGTCGCTCGGGGTATTTTATTGTCATTCATCATTTTCATTTGCATTACATTCATATATTACCATGGACCATTGGTGCTATGCACACTACTATATGGTAAATATTATATATATAGGGGATATGAGGAAAGAGAAAGGCGTTATATACGCACACCATCTGCAGCTGGTACAGACTATCACAAAAGAGCCCGAAGAGGCCAATATGATGTGATGATGTGATGATGTGATGTGATGCCTGCATGGCTTATTGGGACGGGTTGCACGATCCGCAACACTGACATATATATATATATATATATATATATATATATATATATAAAAAGCACTTGCACCATGCATACGTTAATTAACCATTACATGGTATGATGCCCACAAAGGCTGTCATGGTAAGGAAATTGCCCGATAAGGCCAATAAATATGAACATTGCATTGTACATAACACGTTGGCAAGTGTATTAGGGCCCTCAGAGGCAGTTCCTGTTGGTCAGTTGTTTATGTTTCAGTTATCAGTATATTCCTGTTATGCTATTATTTATACCTGACATACTCAGTACATCAGTCGTACTGACGTCCCTTTGTTGGAGGACGCTGCGTTTCATGCCCGCAGGTTCGCATAGACAAGGCGACGACCCACGTGAATACATTGCAGTTTTCAGCGGATTTTGGAAGTACCCCTCTCTTTTCGGGGTGTCGATCTGATTTTGGTATGATACAATTTTGCGTGTCTATAGGGGTATGGCGGGGCCTTGTCCCGACCTTTGATGTTACTACTCTTAGAGGCTTGTAGATAGGTGTCATGTGTGTAGTAGCCTTGTATGGCCTTGGTATATGTATATATATAAGTTGGTTACCTGGTTGTTCATAATTTTCTTTCAGCTTAGTTTGTAATTAATTATGATTAGATGTTCATGGTAAGAATAGCGGTACCCGGCGGGTGGGGTTCGGGTATCCGTCGCGGCCCTCCGGTTTGGGTCGTGACAAATACAATTTGTTATAACCTTTATTTTTAAAAATAATAGAATACAACGAAGAAAAGAATATAAAAAAATTTATCACGATTGCCAACTACCTTATAGAAAAATTCCAGAAGAAGTACCCACTAGGTGGAATTCTTTATACGAGCAACTACTTGTTGCTTATGACTATAGAAAACCTATAACTTTATTTTTTAACTCTCATAATCAAAATTCAGCTGATATGGTTGTAGATAGCGATTGGGGAAAAAAATTTCAAACTTATTGTATTTTTAGAGAAATTTTTTCAAGCAATAAAAGAATTTTCCGATATATATTATCCTACTATTTCAACTATGTTGTTTTATATAGCTCTAATATTTTTACTGCTTAATGAATATATGGATAAACCAGCTATTAAAAAATGTTTATCAAAATAAAAAATATTTTATTCATATTCCCACTATTTATATTATTGGGGTTGTATTAAATCTGAATATTAAAATAGACGGTACTAAATCACTTATTGAAACTATTTGCGATTGTATAGTAGTACTACCACCTCCAAGTCCCAAAAATTCAAAATCACCACCACCTATTGAACAAACTAAAGAAGAAGTGTTGTCTAGCGTAGAAGACGAATGCAAAAAAATATATAGGTTTTACCAACAAGAAAGTGCTAGCAACCTACCGGCTTCCGTACCATCTTCTTCTTCTTCAACACAACCTCACAAAAGACATGTTGTTTCTGCGGCTAGTATTGAAAGCCTCAGAAATAGAATGTGCGGCGGCTGTACCGCTACTAACCAAATTAGCGAGTTTGATATTTTTGTTTTGCAGGGTTCTGTATCGTACCAAACAGTTCTCAATGAAGAAGGACGTGAAGACTTGCTGAAATACTGGAGGGGGAATGAGAAGACCTTTCCGACACTTACAATGATGACCCGAGATGTTTTGAACATTCAAGCGTCAACAACGGCGTCTGAAAGCGCTTTTTCTGCCGGCAGATATCAAATAGGAGAGCACATACACTCATTAGCCGGAGACAACTTGGAGATTGTAGTATTATTCAGAGATTGGATACGAGCGAAGCGGAGAAAGTGCGGTCAACCGGAGATCAACGAAGAAGAAGACGAAAACTACAACGAAATCTTATCCAAATGTGGTAGAAGCGACGTGGATCAATTTGACCAACAAATACCAATTCCAACTGAAGAACCACAAGAAATTATCAAGAAACTAGAACATGATTTTCAAAATGTAATTTTTTTAATTGCAATTTTACTTTGTAATTTGCAACTTTTGAACAACACCACAAAGTTGCAATTTTGACAATTGTATTTGTATTACAAAAAAGATCATATGTCTATTAAATAATATAAGAGGCAAAAAATAGCCTTGAGATGTTTTTATTACATTATCTTGTTTAATTATTGAGTTTTTTATATATATGTTATTTTTTAAATTAAGTGCAAAAAAAAAAAAAAAACGCCCCTACCCGATCCCGCCCCGATTCCGACGGGATCGGGATCGAGACGGAACTTCGGCAAATCCCGCCTATCCCGACCCAATCCCAACCCTTCCCTGTCCCGCCCCCACCCGATCCCGCCAATCCCGGCCCGATCGTCCCAGCCCGGCCCACTGGCCACCCATACTTAAAACCGTGAGATCTTTGACATTTATGAGAAATAAGTAACAATCTATCCGTCAATAATGAGAGAGTGTGAGTGTTGATATGATGAATTGCCTAAATTGTTTCTACCACGTGGGCTCCTTCGAGGAAGAAGTTATAACTCTTCCTTTGTTGTGCTTATGCCAAAGAAGAGTGGTGCTAAGGGACATCGGATTATGACCGATTGGTTTGGCTCATAAAGATTAAAATAGATGATGGATACACTTAACTTCACATTCATTATTTATATATGAACGAAAGCAAATTTTTGATGCAGTTCTAATAACAAATGAGTTGGTGGATACAAGGTCAAGTGGAAGCATGTGCTTTTATGTTAACTCAATAATAACAGAGTTTATGATCATAGAACTTGGACTCCTGAGTATGTGTGTGCGAGCACGTGTATTTGAAGATTTGGGTTTGGACATGGTGCTCAAATTCTGTGAAAAGCACTACTTTTGAATTATTTGGGACTTCAAGGATAAGATACATGCACCTTTTCTATTATTTGATGGAGGTCGTCATTGGACAAATATAGAAAACTGTGGTAGGGAGTGTTATTAAGAGATTCGAAGTAGGCGATAAAAGAAGAGGAAGTATGGTATATCTCAATAAGAGGAGAGTGCTCCATGGAGAAGAGTCAGCTAGTAATTGTGGGGTTTCAAATAATAGATGGTTCTCAAGTGACGTGAAAAACTCATATGGGTGCAATGCTGTTAAAGATTCACTCGAGGCACCCAAACTCTAAGCTAAGTGCAACACATGTTGTATAAAATGATCATTTTATTGAATTTATAATATTAGTGTGAAGAGAACCCCTGTTGTATAGATTAGTGGGTAAACATGGTAAAAACAACTATGGCTGAGCCATATTTTCAATGGTTACATACATTTGAAACCATCTTGCTATGCTATTAATGAAAGGTTTTTATTATAAAAGAATCGATGAATGAAATGAAAGTATATTTATGTCCTAAACACAATCTGTATTAGGATAAATGTACTTTATACACATTCGTATTATTATTAATGGAGATTAATATTTTAGCATTTGTAATTATTGAATTATTACTTGATTGTTTGTAATTATTCATTAATGTGCATCTCTTGAGCTTACGTTGTCATTAGTAGAGTGAGATATTAATGATACAGCGTAACTCTTAAAATAGCCTCGACTAATGATCATCGAGTATGGGATTATCGATGATATGTGATAAGTCGACATGTGGTCTGCATCACATCCTTAGAGGATGTAGTATGTCTCACCTGCTACGAGTAATGACTACTCGTGATGGACACATGGATACTTTGGAAGTATTGGTATACCCTTCTGATATACTGTTTGTTATACTTGTCTAAAGTATGATCAGCGTGTGGGAGATAGAAGTCCTTAGACTTGAGGTCAATACGCACCTTGTCTACAAAGTAATATACTTTGATCCTGTCCTAAGCTCAAATGCCTTATAGGTTGAGATACGGCTTGTATTGGGTACATTACGATGTGGATTGAAGGTAGTAGTTGAGCCAAGATTAGGATTCATTCCTCTGATGTATATTCGAGAGAACACTCGGATTCTCAGTGATATTAGGTTGACTAAGTCGTTGGCCAACACAATAGACGTATTTAGAATATGGTCTAATTGTCAACTAATATAGATGAGATACAATGATTAAGCCATTTGGATGGACACTTGACAAATCCTAAGCTTGATCGAGTGTGTCGTGAATGAAAGGATTTTATCTTACCACATAAAGGTTAAGTTTATTGGATTCGCGTAAACGTACTTCACATATTGAGTTCGTCTTGCGGCGCCGTCTAGGAGTTCCGCGTAGACCTTAATTTGATTAATGTCGATATGTGAAGGCCTGTAGGATCACACTATGTCGATTGTCCTTTCGATCTAAGGATGTATTGAGAGAGTAATTAAATATTCGATTTAGAATCGAGATATTTAAATGAATAATGATTATTTTAATTAAGTCAAAATTGGATTTTGAATTTAATTAAGAATGCGCAGAAAATAAATCGAGACAATGCAGGAACACGTCGAGCGCCGCGGCGCCTCTACCTCATTTTTTGGTCAGGCCCAAGCTCAAACCCTAATTCGGTTTGACCTAATTTTCACCTATAAATAGTGGCATTCTCTTCATTATTCAAACACCAATTTCAGATTATCATTCTAAGCCTTAGAGACTTAGAATTAAAATACTCTCTCGAACCTCTGACGGATTTCCTAGCTTTCCGAAAGAGAAATACATTGGAGCTTGGAGCTTGCAATCGAAAAGGCAACTGCGTGTCATCCTTATAGTAGATAAAGATTCCAAATACTATAACCTGTAAGTTTTATGCTTTATGTTACAAGTTTTGATTGTTGTATAACCATACCAAAATAAGTTGTTGGGGTAAGTAAGAAACAAAATTTTAAATTTTCGATGTGTCTTACTTATGTGTTTTGAACCCAATAAATTCCTGCATAAAAGACTTTCATAAATAATCACACGATTTAATAAATGTCTAACCTCCAACAAATACCTCGCCCTGGCTGATCATTTAAATGAACCACGTGCTCCGGAAATGCTGCACACTTATCATGTGATGCTAGTGGACATCCGATGCACCACCAGAGATGTATCTTTTTATTACAAACATAACATACCTAGAGATGGCAGTGGATTCTGGACCCGGTCCGGATCCGATGGATCCAGATCCGTTTTATAGGATATGGATCTTCAAAATTTAGACCCGACGGATCCGGATCGGACCCGGATCCGTTTCTGACGGATCGGATCTGGATCTGGATCTTGTATTTGAGATCCGTATACGGTCCAGATCCGATCCGTGGATCCGATTTTTATTAAATATATTCATAACCTAGAATGTAATTTTATAAATATTTTCTTAAAATTGTTAAGCACATCCTTGCAAGTTTAATTTATCCCCGCGTTAACTCAAAAACCAAAAAATAAAGAGGTAACTTCGATAATAAAATTAATGTTATATTAATGAATTACTAACATCTCCATAGACAAGTAGTTAAAATTATATTCACTTCATTTGTAAAGATTCCAAGCACATGCAAGTTCTGCATTGTGAAAATACTAGTAAGCATTTTTTTCACAACTATTGTCATTGTCCAACATTTTCAATTAATAGCTCACAATCAAAACGAGACAACGAACAAAATATCTCATATGAATATTTCAAAATTGAAACACAGTAAATTGTTAGCTAAGTAAAAATCGTTTGTCCATTCAAAAAAACAATCTTAGCAAGGCAAATTTTTTTACATGTGGATCCAGATCCGATCCGTGGACCCGGCGAATCCGATGGATCTGGATACGGATCTGGATTCAGGTATGAAAAACAGATCTGGATCTGGATCTAGTAAGATCCGGTCCAGATCCGATCTGTTGCCATCCCTAAACATACCTATCCAGGAAAGAGACATCACATATACAATAGTTATACTGGTCATCTCAGCACAAGGGCGTGATATTTAACTAATTTATTTTATGCAACATTTTCCTAAACACAATTGATCCTGGTAGATGGGAAAATGCACAAAGAGAAGGAAGAGAAATGATATTAATCTCTTTCTCTACCAGAACATAGATCATAGTTTAGCTCAAAACCAAAGGTTCCATGGAGGAAATTACCCTATATTTTAGGATTAAAGCTTCAGTTCAAGTGCATAAATTGAAGCAGCAGATAAAAATGGTATACTATATTGGTGAAGCTAAGATCCTAGCATGTTATTAAAGGTGAGGCAGGAAATCGGAAAGCTTTAAGAAACCAAATATGCACAACTAAAACAATTGTACAAATCAAAGTGAGAGAGAATAACTAAGGGAGCCTTGGAGTAACTGATAAAGTTGTTGTCATGTGATCAGGAGGTCGCGGGTTCAAGCCGTGGAAACAACCTCTTGCAGAAATGCAAGGTAAAATTGTGTACAATAGACACTTATGGTCCGGCCCTTCCCTGATCCCCGCGCATAGCGGAAGCTTAGTGCACCGGGCTGCTCTTAAAGTGAGAGAATAAGCTGTGCTAAAAATGTTTTGGGAGAAGATGTTGGTTTACAAGGATTTGCAGGAAACGGAAATTACAAGTAACTGCTTATGTAAGAATTGAAATTATAATTCAACTAGAAAAACTGAAAATTAGAATATAACAACAAAAGTGAAATTACAATATTTGTTGAACAAGAAGACCGGAAACTGCTTTGATTTTTGCTGAGTCGAGTGTGACACTCTGTCCTTAAGACAATATTGCCCCGTATGTATCATTTATACGTCCCGGACAATTCGTCTCCCAAGATAAAACAGCAATGGAACAATTGAGCAAAGGAAACTCAAGAGCTACCGTGAAGAATATTGAATAATGAAATGATGCTTGGAAGTTATAGAAAGAACTGATTTTCTGGTTGTATATTTTCGTGTATATCAAGTGTGCCTCAACAATGGTGTAAGGGGTGTTTATATAGGTGAGGAAGGACTATTTGACTGCCTCCATAACAGCCATTATTGGCCAAATAATGACCATTATGGAGGTAGTAAAGCCACCAAATAAATGGAGAGAAATACCAACGGATTGGCCATTATAGGAGGTGTAATTCAGCGAAAATAAATGGCTGAATTGAGTGCTTGACGTTTCAGTTCTCTTCTGCCGAAATTCTGACTTTCTGGAAACTTCAGGGACCAAACTGTACATCTGAAAGAATTCTGGTCCAAACTGTACTTCTGAAACTTCTGGGATCAAACTGTACTTCGGCAAAGTTCTCTGGCCCAAAAAGATAATATCAGAAGGCCCACAGCCCACGACCCACGACCCGTGACCCGTGACCCGTGAACTCGAGAACCCGGAACTCGGAACCGGACCGGACGGGCGGGCGGTGGCGGCGCGCGTGTGCTCTTTCCTCGAACCGAAGCACATCTAGGTCCTCCCTCCTTTAAACACATGGGATACCCCTTGGGGTCCCAAACCCCAAACCAATTTCGAGTCTTATATACACAATAATTCTTTCTTCCTCTACCGATGAGGGAGAATGGAACACAATACCACACTTTCCATGCTTCAAACACCTCACTTCGTGAACCAATATATCTTTCATTTCTCAATGAAATTTGACGATTCTTGGCCCTATGGTTATCTACGTAATTAGTAGATCATGCATGTGTGAAGAACCAGATTCTCCAACATACGTAACACTAGTGTTTAAGCCGTTAAAGTTGGTCTGTCGCAACTCCCGTCAAAGGCTAATTTCCAACAATCCCCTCTTGAAAGAGATTTTGGCGCACTCACATGGTGTCTTTTCATTTCCAGCAATATTTCAGTGGACCGATGTTGCATAAGGAGAGGTAGCTTCAGCTTTGAACCTTCCATAGTTGAATACCATCGGACTTACTTACTGCGCGGTGAACGTGATGTCTTGAACCGTCAGTGTTTAGTGTAAGCCAAGACAATGGTACCAACACAACAAATTCCCTTACTCTCTTCTTCGTAATGTTTTGTCCGTTTTGGCCATGGACAACGTCTTGGATTCTTAAGTGCGTTCATTTTGAGGCGGCTCATCCTCGCACTTAAATAGGTGGTCTCCTACAAGGTATCCTGCTATACCCCACTTCACAAGCGTTAGGAACCATTAAAAGTTTCCCAAGAACCTAACCTCAACTGTTGAGGATCATTACAGGTTTTGAAAACTTAACCTTTACCCATACTGCAGATAGCACTCAACATCTATCGCGGGAACGGCTTTAGATTTGGTGTTTCTTTTCAGAAATCACTATCCGAAGTGCTCATACTTCCACTGAAGCGATCAACTGAACCTTTACAACTTCGTTTTCCCATTGAACCAAATTACTGGGATCTCCAGTTCGTAAGGTTGGGTTACCACCGTATTGGTCCTTATATTTTGGGTTTTAAGCCCATTCCCCTAGACATGCAAGCCATCGATCTTTGGGTAAGCCCTTTGTCAATGGGTCTGCTATATTATCCTTTGACTTAATGTAATCAATGGATATTATACCCGTGGTGATCAGTTTCCTAACGGTCTTATGCCTTCGTCGAATATGACGAGACTTGCCGTTGTACATAGTATTCCGTGCCCTTCCTAGAGCCGACCGACGGGCGTCGCGGTGGATCATTACCGAAGGTACGGGTTTGTTCCAACACGGAACATCCTCTAAGAAGTCATGAAGCCACTCGGCTTCTTCTCCCGCTTTGTCTAAAGCGATAAACTCGATTCCATCGTGGATCGGGCGATGCAAGTTTTCTTAGAGGATTTCCAAGACACAGCCCCACCACCAATTGTAAATATATACCCACCGGTGGACTTGGTGTTCTCTATATCGGATATCCAGATTGCATCACTGTACCCCTCTAGTACAAACTTGTATATCTCGAATAGTGCAACCCGAAATTTAACGTGTATTTCGGGTATTGTAATACCCGATTCAACGCCTTCCGGTGATTATCACTTAGATTACGGGTGAACCTAGCCAACTTATTGACTGCATAAGCAATATCGTGTCGGGTGCGGTTTGTGATATACATCAAACTACCGATCACCTGTGCATATCGCTCCTGGTATACAGGTGCACCAAGATTTTTATCAATCTTTTGATTTGTATCCATTGGTGACGCTATCGGAGAACTGTCTAACATCTTGAACTTTCTCAAAACATCCTCGATGTAGTGAGACCGAGATAAGACCATCCGTCGTACGTCTTAGAGATTTTAATCCCTAGGATGACATCTGCGATACCCATATCTTTCATGTCGAAGCATTGTTTCAACATGTTCTTAGTCTCTAGGATTACCCTAGGACTTATTCCTGTGATCAACATGTCGTCTACATACAGGCATATCATAACAAATGAGTCAGAGTTACCTTTCGTGTAAACACATTTATCACACTCATTAATGGCGAACCCCTTCGATAGAAGAGTACTATCAAATTTTTCGTGCCATTGCTTCGGGGCTTGTTTCAGCCCGTACAGAGATTTGATAAGTCGACAGACTTTCTTCTCTTGCCCTTGAACCACGTACCCTCGGGTTGGTCCATATAAATTTCTTTTTCCTAATCACCGTTTAGGAAGGTCGTCTTAACATCCATCCGGTGTATCTCAAGGTCACGCAAAGCTCGCGATCGCAATAAATACCCGTATGGATGTCATCTGGGATACCGGAGAGTATGTGTCAAAGTAGTCAAAGCCTTCTGTCTGTCGATAGCCCTTGACTACCAACCTGGCCTTGTACTTGTCTATAGACCCATCTGCCTTGTATTTCCGTTTGAGTATCCATTTACAACCCAACGATTTATTTCCCGGAGGAAGATCAACCAACTCCCAAGTATGGTTATGCAAAATGGAGCTTATTTCACTCTCAATAGCTTCTTTCCAGAGCGGTGCTTCTGGAGTTGACAACGCCTGAGCAATTGTCCTTGGTTCATCACTAACCATATAAGCTACAAAGTCAGGACCGAAGGATGTATCCTTCCTGGCCCTTTTACTTCGCCTTAGATCTATCTCTGGAGTCTCCAAGTTCTGAGAATCAGGAACACTAGATCCCGATGTTCACCACCTCGAGATTCGCTAGATCGAACCATTTAGATCTGGGCAGTCAAGGACTCCCGGTTCTTGAGAGCTTTGTGCATAACTTCGTTTGCGAGAGGTTATGTCTTTCTCCTTTCTAGGAAATGTACTTTCAAAGAATAGAGCATTCCTTGATTCCATTATTGTACCCTGGTGGATATCTGGAATATCTGATTTATGCACTAAGAAGCGATAAGCACTACTGTTATTTGCATATCCGATGAATATGCAATCTACAGTCTTAGGCCCAATCTTGACCTGCTTTGGCTTAGGTACTTCAACCTTTGCCAGACAACCCCACACCTTAAAATACTTGTAGGTGGGTTTCTTTCCTTTCCATGATTCATATGGAGTTTTGTCCTTACCCTTATGTGGGACTCTGTTAAAAATCGTATTAGCGGTAAGGACGGCTTCTCCCCACATATTTTGGGGAAGTCCGAAATTGATAAGCAAGGCATTCATCATTTCCTTTAATGTGCGGTTCTTACGTTCCGCCACACCGTTTGATTGAGGTGAGTATGGGGCCGTCGTTTGATGAATAATGCCTTCTTGGGCACAGTATTCCTCAAAAGGCGCTACATATTCTCCCCCTCTATCGCTACGAATGGATTTAATCCGTAGGCTCAGTTGGTTCTCAACTTCTGCTTTGTAATGTCGGAACGCTTCAAAGGCTTCATCCTTACTTCTTAACAAGTAAAGGTAACAATACCTTGTGCTATCGTCAATGAAAGTCACAAAGTACTTGTTCCCCCCTCTAATTTGTACAAACTTCAAATCACATATATATGTGTGAATAAGTTCTAGAGGAGCGGTATTCCTTTCGACGGATCGAAAATGAAGCTTGGTGAGTTTTGCCTCTACACACACCTCACACTTATGTTGAGGGTTTACGTCGATAGACGGCAACAACTCCATCTTTACCAGCCTTTTAATAGACTTGTAGTTAACGTGTCCTAATCTATGATGCCATAAATTAGAGGACTCAAGCAAATAAGAAGAAGGTTCAACTTTATTTCCTTGACGCAATACAAACATGGCATTCACTTTGAAGAGGCCTTCACAGACGAAGCCCCTCCCCACAAATATGCCATTTTTAGTGAGTACAAACTTATTTGATTCAAACACTAGCCTAAAACCAGCATTAACCAATAAAGGTCCAGAAACTAGATTTCTTCTAATCTCTGGGACGTGCATCACTTCCTTCAGAGTTAGTTCCTTGCCGGAAGTCATCTTCAGGACCACCTTTCCAACCCCTAGCACGTCCGAGGAAGCGTTGTTGGCCATGAACAACTTCTTGTCGGAGACCGGAGTGTACGTGGAGAAGGCATCTTTGTTGGAACAGATGTGTCTTGTTGCACCTGTGTCCACCCACCACTGCATCGGATTCTCAACCAAGTTGGCTTCTAGCACCACGGCCGAGAGATCCTCAATCATGTCATCCAGGAGCGTGTCCTTGACGACGTTAGCTTGAGCCTTGCCTTTCGACTTGGCTTTCTGTTGTTGCTCAGTCTTGAGCTTGCGGCATTCCTTGATTCTATGACCAGGTTTCCCACAGTGATGACAGTTACCTCTGAACGTCTCCGCTGCGGGGGCTTTGCCGTATTTGTGGAACTTCCGCTTGTTGCTTGTTTTCCCTTTGGCCTCAGCCAGATTTGCCTTTGCCTCAGCATGTTGTCTACCCTTTGGCAAGGTCTTCTTATTATATTCCTGGATTTGCTGTTTGATAACAAGCTCTTCAAAGGTCATCTCCTTTGTCTTGAGTTTCAAGTAACTCATAAACTCATTCCATGAAGGAGGTAACTTTTCAATCAGCGACGCAACCAAAAACTGCTCGTTTGGTTTCAGTCCTTCCAAATCCAGGTGATGTAAAATCATTTGGAATTCCGGACTTGGGACATCATCGTCTTCTTGTCCACCATTTGGAATTTTAGAAATTTCCCAACGATGAACTTCTTAGTACCCGCATCTTGTGCGTTGTACTTCTTTTGCAGTTTTTCCCACAGCTCTTTGGCAGTGCCAACGGTGCAATAGACCGTGTAGAGAGGGTCTGCCAAGCAGTTCAGTATATAGTTCTTGCACATGAAATCGCTATGATTCCATGCGTCATGAACCATCTTCATGCCATTAATGACATGGATACCAAGGTCCCCTTCACCCGTTTCATTAGGCGAAGAGTCCATTTCATCTCCAGCTTGTGGAGGATCTTCCGTAAGGAACCGGGCCATGCCCATAATCATTAAGTAAAACAAAGATCTTTTGCTTTGCCATCTTTTGAATTCGATCCCATGAATTTTTCGGGGTGATCATGGTGGTGTGAAGAAGAGGGTGGAGCTCCAACGATCGGGAAGGTAGCGGTGTTACGCCTTGAACGAGCCGCGAGCGAGCGGTGAAGGCGGCGGAGGTACTGCCTTGGCCGATAGCGGCGGTGGCGGGGAAGGCGGACAACGTTGCCTCGAGAGGCGACGCGAGTGAGCGACAACATCGGTCATATTTCCAGCTATGTTATTGCAGTTACCGTAAGCAAAATATTGTCTTAAGTTGTTGGTTTACAAGGATTTGCAGGAAACGGAAATTACAAGTAACTGCTTATGTAAGAATTGAAATTACAATTCAACTAGAAAAACTGAAAATTAGAATATAACAACAAAAGTGAAATTACAATATTTGTTGAACAAGAAGACCGGAAACTGCTTTGATTTTTGCTGAGTCGAGTGTGACACTTTGTCCTTAAGACAATATTGGCCCGTATGTATCATTTATACGTCCCGGACAATTCGTCTCCCAAGATAAAACAGCAATGGAACAATTGAGCAAAGGAAACTCAAGAGCTACCGTGAAGAATATTGAATAATGAAATGATGCTTGGAAGTTATAGAAAGAACTGATTTTCTGGTTGTATATTTTTGTGTATATCAAGTGTGCCTCAACAATGGTTTAAGGGGTGTTTATATAGGTGAGGAAGGGACTGTTTGACTGCCTCCATAACAACCATTATTGGCCAAATAATGACCATTATGGAGGTAGTAAAGCCACTAAATAAATGGAGAGAAATACCAACGGATTGGCCATTATAGGAGGTGTAATTCAGCGAAAATAAATAATTGAGTGCTTGACGTTTCAGTTCTCTTCTGCCGAAATTCTGACTTTCTGGAAACTTCAGGGACCAAACTGTACATCTGAAAGAATTCTGGTTCCAAACTGTACTTTTGGCAAAGTTCTCTAGCCCAAAAAGATAATATCAGAAGGCCCACGACCCGTGGACCCGGAACCGGACCGGACGGGCGGCGGCGGCGCGCGTGTGGTCTTTCCTCGAACCGAAGCACATCTAGGTCCTCCCTCCTTTAAACACATGGGATACCCCTTGGGGTCCCAAACCCCAAACCAATTTCGAGTCTTATATACACAACAATTCTTTCTTCCTCTACCGATGAGGGAGAATTGAACACAATACCACACTTTTCATGCTTCAAACACCTCACTTCGTGAACCAATATCTCTTTCATTTCTCAATGAAATTTGACGATTCTTGGCCCTTCGGTTATCTACGTACTTAGTAGATCATGCATGTGTGAAGAACCGGATTCTCCAACATACGTAACACTAGTGTTTAAGCCGTTAAAGTTGGTCGATCGCAACTCCCGCCAAAGGCTAATTTCCAACAGAAGATAACCCAAGTCTTTCTTTAGCACATTCTAGGTGGAAAACACCCGTACAATCTCGAACAGAGCATTCTACCTCCCCGCCTGGAAAAAATAATCTTTGGCAAACAGAGCACTCAGCCTGTCACAAAATTTCAAAACATTGGAAAAGTTTATTATCAATTAGTCAGTATAACATCTAACAAATTTATGTCTCATAAAACTTTTAACATAAAACAGTCAAAGGCTTTTCTTCTGTGAGTTTCTTACTCCTCGGTCCCACTCATTCAATAGTATGTTACTATACTAAATGCGACAATATCATGCATTAAAAAGCACAAGATTAATGATTTCGCAATTCTCAATCGCTAGTGGGATAAAGATTTCCAAGTTCCCTGTGTTACTTTGATAGAGACGAAGTTATAGCCGACCCAAGTTGATCTAAGGTCAAGATGTTTGACTCTAGTGTTACTAAAGGCTAAAAACCAAATATAGAGTTGAGTTCTCTTGGCGCTTTAAGCATAAAGCTAATAAAGTGTCGGTTTCAATTTAGAAATGCGCAAATGAAAAGAAAAATCAAAGTACACATACATATATAATTCAAGAATAATTATCAAGAAATGAATCTTGCGCCTAACTCAACCCTAAAAACTAGCTCATGAGTTTGAAGATTTTTCAACACCATGTAATGAGACAAACGGTTCATTCTCTAAATCAATGTAAGAACTTGACAACCCCCCCCCCCCCCCCCATGCTTAGGTCCAGACAAACATAACATGGAGGCCAATATTAGGTAACTAAAAATAACAATGAGTATGATACAAAAAATGAACTTTGAGTCTAACTTAACCCAAAAATTAGCTCATGGGATGAAGATTATAAAAACTATATAGGAGAAAACAACTCATTTCACCAATAATGTGGAACACTTAGTAAACTATAAACATAAACGACAATTATATGGACAAATGAATTGCAACAAACTATGATTAAGTGAAATCATTAAATATTATTGTTGCCCCTTCAGGATAGAGCCTACGAGTAACGACATGACACCATAGCGCCTTGGTCCTAAACTGAACCACTCTTGAAGCGATGCTAAACGCTCTACCTATTTGACAACACTATTGACCTCAAGCTTAACTACGATATAAGATAAATTCAAAGATAAGCTCAAGCTAAGCTCACACAAAATCTCGTAAAATTCGAGCTCGATATATAGAACTTACATCATCAGTGCTTTGTTGGCAGATGAATTCACTTCGAAGCTCTCTCCACCTAAATCTCAGGAAAGAGCAAAGAAACCAAAGCCACATGGAAGAGTACTCAGCCTTAATTGAAACAATTATAACCGATTTCACTAGCTAAACACTTTCTCCCGTCCGCGCAAACAGAAATGTCACTTTTGTCACTGTTAAATACACACAATATACAAGTGTATATTGTGTATATTACTCTCGGGTTCCTTGTATTTGTATTACCGTGTATGTAGTCCTTGAATTACCGTGTATGTACAAGATAGATTAGGTAAGGTGTTGTTGTGTAATTAGTATTATACACTTACCATAATTGTATAGTTCGGATCCAAGTAGAATAAGGTTTTAGAAGTAGAATAGAAATATGATTCTCCTATTATGGAAATATGTAACTTGTATATATATAGTCTTTCAATCAATGAAAATAATCAAGGGGATTATTTATTTTATGGTATCAAGAGATTAGGTCTAAACTTTCTTCCGCCTTGCTCTCGGTTTTTGTGCCACTTCTCGGCCACAATTGCCTCAATTTTTGTCCCCTTTCACCGGAATTCGTGATATTTTTTACCTCCACTCTTCCCAAATTTCCCTCATCTCCCTTTGTTCTTTCGTTATGTCTAAGAACACTTTTCATCCTGCCCTCACAGTTTCTAACATCAAGAACATCCCTATTGTTCTTGAGATGGAAAACGTCCAATATGCGACGTGGGTAGAATTGTCTAAAATTCACGCTATCTCCCATCAAGTCATCCATCACATAATTCCTCTCGCTACACCTATTCCCGCGGAGGATCCTCAGTTATGGATTACTCTTGATGCTACCGTTCTCTAGTGGATTTATTCCACTATTTTGGTTGACCTCTTACAGACGATCATTGAGCCGGACACTACGACTATGGCTACCTGGAATATATTGCGTGACATATTCCAAGATAACCAACATTCACGTGTTGTCACACTCGAGCAGGAATTCTCTAAAGTTCGCATGGAAAAATTTCTTAACGTGTCTGCATATTGCAAGAAACTTAAGGAATTGGCAGACCAACTCCGTAAAGTTGGCGCACCTGTGACAAATAATCGTCTGGTTCTAAAATTGGTTGCCGGCCTTTCTGAGACCTATAATGGCGTTGGTACTCTCCTTCGTCAAAGCTATCCACTTCCCATTTTTATCAAGCCCGCTTCATGCCTACTTTGGAAGAAGTCGGTTTGGCTAAGAAGGAGACTACCGGTGCAAGCCTTGTAGTCATGATGACGTCCTCCACAAATTCTTCGGGTTTTGTTGATAATTCGGGCCAAAACCGTGCTCATGGTGGCGGCAAAAATAATCGTAAGAATAATGGCAAAAACCGCGGGGGCAAACGCGGCGGTTCCGGTGGACAACATTCCGGTAGTGGGCCCCGTCCAGTCAACAGTGGGCCACCTCCCTACTGGTCCCAGCCGTGGGGCCATGGCAGTGGGGTTGGGGCAGTGGGCAGTGGGCAGTGGCCCAACAACCCCTATTTTCCAGGTTCTTCCAATGGGCGGTGGGCTGGACAACCCCAATTCAGGCCCAACAGTCAGGCCCCTTCTTCTCGTTTCAGCACTGGCCGGGGCAGTAGGGTGGATTGCTTGGGCCTAAAGCCCACACAAGCATTCTCGGCAGTGGGCCCCACACCTACTCACACCGACATTGAGGCCGTAATGCACACACTTGGATGGACGCAACCAGATCCGAATTGGTACATGGACACTGACGCGACTACATACATGACATCCGATCAAGGTACTCTCTTGTCTTATTCTAATTTGAACAACCCTCGTGGTATAATAATTGGTAATGGTAACTCTATTCCAATTCAGGGTTATGGTCATAAAACTTTGTCTCCCCCAATCCACCCCTTATCTTGAAAAATACCTTACATGCCCCTAAATTGATTAAAAACATAGTGTATGTCCGTAAATTCACCACTGACAATTCCGTTTCTGTTGAATTTGATCCTTTTGGTTTCTTTGTGAAGGATTTCAAGACGGGGAGTCCTCTCATGAGGTGTGATAGTAGGGGAGATATTTATCCTATCACACCCGGTTTCAGTCCATCGAGTCAAGCCTTATCGTCAGCGTTTGCAGCCCTTGCTCCTTCCTTGTGGCATGCTCGTCTTGGTCATCCGGGGTCTTCTATTTTGTCGTCATTAAATAAAACTAATTTTATTTCATGTAAAGGTACGAATAGTACTCCAAATTGTCAATCTTGTTCTTTAGGAAAAATTATTACGTTGCCATTTGTAGACTCAAATTCTCATACTTTAATGCCATTTGATATTCATAGCGACTTATGGACGTCTCCAGTTCTCAATTCTTTGGGTCATCGGTATTATATTCTCTTTTTGGATGATTATTCTAAGTTTTTATGGACGTTTCCGATAGCGGAAAAATCTCAAGTTTTTTCCATCTTCTTAAAATTTAGAGCATTCATTAGAACCCAATTCGAACGAGAAATCAAAAATATTCAGTGTGATAATGGCAAAGAATATGACAATGGGGTGTTTCGGGAATTCTGTGCTAATAATGGGATTAATTTTTGTTTTTCTTGTCCTCATACGTCTTCACAAAATGGGAAAGTCGAACACAAAATTCGTTCCATAAATAACATTGTCCGAACTTTATTAATTCATACTTCTGTACCCCCGTCTTTTTGGCATCATGCTTTACAAATGACTACCTATCTCCTTAACATAATTCCTTCCAAAGGTTTGACTTCCCCCTTCAAATTTTATATAATAAAATTCCTTCATATTCACATCTTCGGGTTTTTTGGGTGTTTGTGTCATCCGTTATTCCCGTCCACCACAATTAACAAACTTCAGGCCCGGTCTACTCCGTGTGTGTTTTTGGGTTTTCCGTCTAATCATCGTGGTTACAAATGATTTGATTTATCCTCTAATAAAATCATCATTAATCGCCATGTAATTTTTTATGAATCCCAATTTCCATTTGCTAAGGTTAGTACTCCCGTGCCTAGTTCGTATAATTTTTTGGATGATGGTATATCCCCGTTTATTATTCACCATTTTCGGACATATCCCGTACCCAAAATTCTCAAGCGGGCCCACCGGTCCCACTGGTCTGTCACCCACTGCCAGTCCTAGTACCGCCACTGGGCCAGTTCCAGCGATTGGGCCAGTCCAGCCCAATTATGGAACTAGTCCAAGATTCGCTTCGTGTACCGAGTTGGGCCGCGAGCCCACTTCCTGTGGCCGCCACCCCGTCCCGAACCCAGGAAATTCTCAAAATCCGCTCAATTCTTCCTCGAGTCATAGACCGGTCACTCGTAGTCAATAGGGTGTTTTTAAACCAAAAAGACATTTTAATTTACATTATAATGTCCCTAAATCCCCCTTATCCCGTAATCTTGTATCTGCCTTAAATGACCCGAATTAGAAAATTGCTATGACCGATGAATATAATGCTCTTATTGATAATAAGACGTGGGAGTTGGTGCCCCGTCCATCTGATATTAATATTATCAGGTCTATGTGGATTTTTGCTCATAAGGAAAATTCAGATAGTTCATTTGCCCGACATAAGGCGCGACTTGTGGGTGATGGTAAGACTCAGTAGGTTGGTGTAGATTGTGGTGAGACGTTTAGTCCGGTGATCAAGGCATCTACCATTCGCACTGTGTTTAGCTTGGCTCTTTCGAAAGCATGGCCTATTCATCAGTTAGATGTAAAAATGCTTTACTACATGGAGATCTCAAGGAAACAGTCTATATGCATCAGCCTTTGGGATTCAGGGATCCCAAACATCCTCATCATGTCTGTTTGTTGAAGAAGTCCTTGTATGGGCTTAAGCAGTCTCCACGGGCCTGGTATACGCAGTTTGCAGACTATGTTTCGACTATTAGGTTCACTCACAACAGGTCGGATAATTCCTTATTCATCCACCGTCATGGTTCGTCCTTGGCCTATATTTTGTTATATGTGGATGATATTATTTTGACTGCCTCTTCCGATGCCTTACGCCAGTCTATCATGATAATGCTCAACTCTGAGTTTGCTATGAAAGACTTGGGGCCATTGAGTTACTTTTTGGGGATTGTTGTCACTCGGCATGCAAATGGGTTGTTCTTATCTCAAAGAAAGTATGTAGCTGAGATCATTGAGAGGGCTGGGATGTCATCCTGTAAGTCCACTTCCACTCCAGCTGATACTAAGCCCAAGCTTAGTGCCGCGGCCGGCGTACCATAGGAGGATTCGACCCGCTATCGCAGTCTTGCAGGGGCCCTTCGGTATCTTACATTTACGAGACCAGATATTACATATGCTGTCCAGCAGGTATGTTTGTTCATGCATGATCCCAGGATTTAGCACATGAATGCACTCAAACACATCATTCGGTATATTCAAGGTACGCTGGACTATGGTTTGCATTTATATGCCTCCTCGACATCCACACTTGTCTCGTATATGAATGCTGATTGGGGTGGTTGTCCGGAAACCAGACGGTATACGTCTAGTTATTGTATGTTTCTTGGTAATAACCTGGTCTCATGGTCGGCAAAACGTCAGTCAAATTGTCACAATCCAGTGTCGAGGCCGAGTATCGAGAGGTAGCTAATGTGGTCGCGGAATCATGTTGGTTACAGAATTTGCTTTTAGAGCTTCATTGTCCCATTCAGAAAGCAACTTTGGTTTATTGCGATAATTTTAGTGCCATCTATCTTTCTGGAAATCCAGTTCAGCACTAGCGCACTAAGCATATCGAGATGGACATTCACTTTGTCCGCAAAAAGGTTGCTCGTAGTGTGGTACGCGTCTGCCATGTCCCGTCAAGATATCAAATTGCCGACATCTTTACAAAGGGTCTTCCCTCAGTCATTTTTGAAGATTTTAGGGACAATCTTAGCGTTCGAAGACGGCACGCTATGATTGCGGGTGTGTGTTAAATATACACAATATATGTGTATTATGTGTATTACTCTCGGGTTCCTTGTATTTGTATTACCGTGTATGTAGTCCTTGTATTACCGTGTATGTACAAGATAGATTAGGTAAGGTGTTGTGGTGTATTTGGTATTATACACTTACCATATTTGTATAGTTAGGATCCAAGTAGAATAAGGTTTTAGGAGTAGAATAGGAATATGATTCTCCTATTATGAAAATATGTAACTTGTATATATAGTCTTTCAATAAATGAAAAAATTAAAGGGATTATTTCCTTTAGTCACGACCCAAATCGGAGGGCCGTGACAGGCACCCAAGCCCCACCCGCCGGGTACCGCTAATCGTACAACCAACTTCTAATCACAATTGAATACGGACTAAGCGAAAAAATTATAGAAAATCTTAACCAAAAATCAAATTTTCATATATACATACACATACCAAGGCCGACAAGGCCACACATGACAACTAACCATAGGACACCTGTCTACAAGCCTCTAAAGAATACATGACATCACAAGGATGAGACATGACCCCGCCATACCCATATGCATATGCAAAAATACTATACCACGACCAACTGCAACTCTGAAAAAAATAGAGTGCTCCAACATCAGTTGAACCAGCAACCTACTAGTGTGAACCGTCACCCTCTTTAACTGAACCTGCGGGCATGAAACGCAGTGTCCCCCGACAAAAGGGACATCAGTACAACTGATGTACTGAGTATGTCAGGCATGAACAATAGTATAACAAGGATATAACAACAACTGAAACAGAAACAACTGACCAGTAGTAAATGCCTCTGAGGGCCCTAACACATATGCTTAAATGTCATACACAATGCAGTATACATATACATCAGCCTCTTTGGGCATCTTCCTTACCATAACAGCCTTTGTGGGCATAATCATCTCATATCGGCCTCTGTGGGCATAATATGCCTAAATGTCATGCATAATGCGGTAAATACATATATACTGGCCACACAAGGGCATCTTCCACCCAATTATATATATATATATATATATACCCTTAATCATGCATCTTCCTTAATTAAGCCACACATGCTTTATCATTTATCATATCACAGCTGATCAGGTGGTCTGCGTTTTCCGTTTCCCGTCCCCAATATACGGTCTTGGGTAAAACATGAATACAATGCAAATGAAAATGCATGAATAACAATAGCACATCATGGGTGACACAATATCCGTGTACCTTCGGCTAACACTGTAAATATCAACATCTTTTTCATATGCCTCAATAAGGACTTAGGAACATATTTAGACATGTTTTTAACATAGAAATCAATAACATGAATATTCTTAACTTCTAAGAGTAGAATAAATTATGGAGCAATATCACAGTTATATTTCGTTATATGAACATGTCAAAAGAAAGAAATAATTTGCCTTATCATACATCGATTCCAAGCTTAATAACTCGACAACTATTTTCTACTGGAGCAATTTAGAATGGCTTGCTGGAACGAAAAAAGAATGAGAAATTTTGGAAAGTTTCTTTGGTCTTCAAGATTTTACAAAGCAAATGAAATGTTATGGATTTTCTTTCTGGAACGAGAATGAAGTGCAAGTTACTACTTTCTTCTTTTAGGTCTTAGGGAATTCTCTAATACAAATAATCAAAATGGCTACTAAGTGAAACATTAAAGATTGCTGAATGTTTATAAGAACTCCCCAACGTGATAAAAAGTGGGTTGTCATCATACTGCCTCCCATTAACCATAAATAAAATAGAAATGGAGTGCTACTTATTCTTAAAATGAAATGCTAAATGCTATCCTCGTGATGTTGTCTAACTGAACGAAATGGGAATTGCTTCTTAGAATATGCCTTAAGTGCATTTAATAAGGCTCATCATGTCGTCTTCCACCAGCCAACTCTTGGCGGTGGAACTATCTCAATCACGCCACATTGCACCAACATGCACGGTCACTTAATTAATTAAGTGACATGCCTCCGTATAATTTATCAATCACACACATAATTAATTTCGTGATCCCAATTCACTTAAACATTGATAATTTATAAGACCTTTCATATAATCAATGTCATAATTTATGATATGACACTAATCCATAACCTCTTTATGCACGTACCAAATTTATTTTCGACTTCCGTCGTCACATTTGTTACGTTCAAAAATTATTTTGGGGTTTAATCCCTTTTATATACTAATCTCTTTATTAGCATATGTAAATATAACTCAAATTTTCCCGACCTCGGGTTTATTTACATACGCTTAGCGATTTTACATACGCTTAACGATTCAAACTGTGACCCGAAAGTACAGGATGTTACAACTTTTCATTGTGGACCCTTGTTTTTCTACATTTCTTTATAAGGACAAATACAATATGACATGAAAATTTTGTAGGTATAAATGGTGTCAGAAAGGTTAAACAGAACAAAAGTTGAGTCGAAAGATAACTCTATGTCTTTAAGACAAAATTATCTTATATATATATATATATATATATTTTTTTACGGTAATTGACAATAGTCTCGCAAGATAAAACAACAACAATCAACAATACAAAGCAAATAAGATTGATTTTAGCGAAGAAAATGAATATAGAATAGAATGTTGAAAAGAAAAGGATCTATGTGTTTCTCTATTCTCTTTTTGTCTCTTTTAGAAATGAATAGAAGTATTTAATTTATAGGAAAGAGGAGACTGTTTCTGACGGTTGAAGTGTTTAATTTATAGGGTGTTTCTGTTTGAATAGAAATGTTTAATTTATATGATTTATTTATATACGCCTAGCGATTATTTTCCAGTTTCATTTTTTCAACAATCAACTCATCTTCTTTCTTTTCCAACTCACCACAACCATTATTTTCCAGTTTCAACTCACCACAATCATTGTTTTCAAGAATTAACTCGTCTTCTTTCTGTTCCAACTCCTCACAACCATTATTTCCCAGTTTCAACTCACCACAACCATTGTTTTCGAGAATTAACTCATCTTCTTTCGTTTCCAACAAACCACAACCATTATTTTCCAGTTTCAATTCGCCTTCTTTCTGTTCCAAGTCGTGTTCTTTTAGCAAAATAGGGATACCCAGATGGGAATCTTGGTAAAAAACTAGTGCCTCCATTTGGGTATCGGATTCACTGGAAATTTCAAGATTTGATGGAGGGTTCAAAAGATTACCATTATTTTCCAGTTCCAACTCAACATAACCATTTTTTTCCAGATTTAACTCACCACAACCATTGTTTTCAAGAATTAAATCGTCTTCTTTTGTTTCCACCAAACCACAATCATTGTTTTCAAGAATCAACTCATCGTCTTCTTTTTGCAAAATAGGGAAATCCAACTGGGAATCTTGGCCAGAAACAAGTGCTTGGATTTGGGTATTAGATTCACTGGAAATTTCAAGATTTGATGGTAATGGAGGGTCTAAAAGATTGCCAAAATCAGGCATTTTTGGCTTAATGGGTAATTCCCTCTAAACCCCTAAACTTCACTGGACTTGGTGTGTGTATTATTTGGATGAGAATTCTCTTTGCATTACTGTGTGTGTGTGTGTGAGGGAGAGAGAGTGGATTTTGGTGGAAATTGCAGTGGGCGGGAAAGCTAAAAAATTGTATCAGATTTTGGGGGGAATAAAAATGTTTTATTTCAGGGGAATAATTTTAAAATATAGTATTTCATTCGTCTCAATTTATATGATGTCATTTGGCGCGGACTTTAAGAAATAAATAAAATATTTTTGAATCTTATAGTCTAAAATAA
Organism: Anisodus tanguticus; assembly: GCA_034509755.1. Classification (NCBI taxonomy): domain Eukaryota; kingdom Viridiplantae; phylum Streptophyta; class Magnoliopsida; order Solanales; family Solanaceae; genus Anisodus; species Anisodus tanguticus. The sequence goes on along the minus strand of CM067541.1, from coordinate 25,585,145 downwards.
GTCAAATATATTTGTGTGGTTATAAATCTTCTCGTTTTGCGTAAAGAGTAAAAATTTAAAATTAAATTATTATTAAATAAAAAAATATATTATTTTTTTTGAGATAGACTAAAAAAATGAATCATTTTTTTTGAGACACAGAAGTATGTATATAATTTGTCAGAGTAATTTTTTTTGGTATACATGTTGACTTGTAGCTATTTGTAAATAATTGAGCTTTTCAAATGAAATACACCTCGTTTTTGTCCCTATTTTAGGGTGGCTTTTAACTTTGAGATAATTACACCCTATTTTATTAGGATATTAATGCTATTAAAATTAATTTACTTTTTTAAATATTATAAAAAATAAATCACTCCTCCTCTCTCTCCACTAAGGCTGGCCAGTGGGCCGGGACGGCCCGCCACCGCCCCCGCCCCCGCCCCCGCCCCGATCCCGCTTAAAAAAAAAAAACGGTGGCGGGCCTCGAACTCGGGACGGGACAATGTCTCGTCCCGCCAGACCCGAGCCTCTGGCCCGCCCCAGGCCCCCCCGACCCGACCCCGCCCCGACCCCGTCCCGAGCCCGACCCCGACCCCGCCCTTTGTCCTCCCTTTGCAAATATGGCCGTTGCACCAACGACCATTTTAGATTTTGGCCGTTGGCCAACGGCCATTTTAGGCCTCCCCCCCTCCCCCAAACCCCCACCCCTTAATATTTATTTTTAACCCATAAGTTATTATATTTACACTTTAACCCAATTTTTCAACTATAAATAACTCATTTTCTCTTCATCTTTCTCACAAATCTTCCTACAATTTCGCTAATCTCTCAATATCTCTCTCTACAAGTCTACATTGTTTGCTAAATATTCAATTTTATTTATTCATTTGGAAATTGGGAGTGAAGTTGATAACTAGCTTGAGGATCTTTCATCGAGCAAAGTTTCAATTTTCAACCTCTCGATTACACGTCGACGTTATGTCGGCGTTTGGTACATTCGTTCCTTCATTAAATTATTATTGTTTGTTTATTTTATTTAGCGCACTTAATTTCATTTACTTTAATTATTTGTTAGCATATAATTAAAATAGAAGGAATTAGATGTATGTTTAAGGGTAAGGGTAAGACTTCTTCTAATAGGGGCGACAACAGGGCAATGGTACTTCTTCTAGTCATCTTATTCCTACACAAGATGATTTTGTTGATACTCAACATTTTCCTACAATACCATTAGATTTAGACGAGGAACTATTTTCTGGAACTCAAGAAGACTTTAATTTAGACGATGATCTAGATGATACACCCACTAATGTTGATGACAACACACCCACTAGTGCACCTTTAACTGAAATACCTCCTATTCCCCCTAGTATTAGACGAGGTCTAGCAAAACGACCATTAAAATAAGATACATGGACATTTTTTGATAGGGACGTAGAGAATCAAGTAGCTATATGTAAAATTTGTAAAAATGTTTTAAAATTTAAAACTGGAAAAGGTCACGGTGGGACGGGGGTTTAATTAGACACGTAGTAAGTGCTCATCCAACTAGGTATGCCCAATACCAGGCTTCAAAATCGGGGGCGCAAACGCCCGCTCCATCGGGACAAGGTTCACATACTGATCCTGTTCCGGACCAAGTACAGGGTCAAATTAACCCTATGACGAGGGGAATTGTAGGCTCTAAATACAATAAACATAGAGATAGGGAAGCAATATCAAAATTAGTTGCTGTGGAGGGTTTGCCTTTTTCATTTCCTTCATCTCCCGGTTTTATTCATTACATTAGATATATATATAATCCTGCTTTTAACGGTTTTCCTAGATCAACTGTTAAGAGAGATGTATTTAAATTCGCGCATAAATATCAATAGTATTTATGTTTTTCATTATATCATTTTAATGGCAAAGTATCTATCACGTCTGATATAGGTCATAGTACTAACGGCCATGATTATTTAACTGTAACTTGTCATTGGATAGATTATAAATGGTCTATGCAAAAACGTATTTTAGCGTATAGATTTATAGATGATAGGCACACTGGTACTTTTATTGCAGATAATATTTATCAAATGTGCCATTATTACGGAATTACCGATAAAATTATGACTATTACATTAGATAACGCTTCTTCTAACAATTACACAATTACAATTTTAAAAAATAGTTTAACTCCATCTTTTCCAGATCATTTTCATATAAAATGTGTGTGCCATATATATAACTTAATTGTAAATGATGGTCTATCACTTTTTGAAGACATTCTTAGTAAAATACAATTTGCTATAAACTTTATTTTTAAAAGTAATAAAGTACAACGTAGAAAAGAATATAAAAAAACTTGTCACGATTGTGGACTACCTTATAGAAAAATTCCACAAGAAGTATCCACTAGGTGAAATTCTTTATACGAGCAACTACTTGTTGCTTATGACTATAGAAAACTTATAACTTTATTTTTTAACTCTCATAATAAAAATCCAAATTTGATATGATTTTAGATAGTGATTGGGTAAAAATTTCGAACTTATTGTATTTTTAGAGAAATTTTTTCAAGCAACAAAAGAATTTTCCGGTATATATTATCCTACTATTTCAACTATGTTGTTTTATATAACTCTAATATTTTTATTACTTAGTGAATATATGAAAAAACCAAATTATAAAGGTAGCTATTAAAAAAATGTTTGTCAAAATAAAAAAATATTTTATTTCTATTCCCTTTATCTATATTATTGGTTCTGTATTAAATCCTACTATTAAAATAGACGGTACTAAATCACTAATTGAAACTATTTACGATTGTATAGAAGTACTACCACCTCCAAGTCCCAAAAATCTAAATCACCCACCACCTATTCAACAAACTAAAGAAGAAGTGTTGTCTAGCGTAGAACACCAATGCAAAAAAATATATAGATTTTATCAACAAGAAAATGCTAGTAACTTACCGGCTTCCATACCATCTTTTTCATCTTCAACACAACCTCACAAAAGACATGCTGTTTCTGCGGCTAGTATTGAAAGCCTCAGAAATAGAATGTGCGGCCGTACCTCTACTAACCAAATTAGCGAGTTGAATATTTTTATTTTGCAGGGTTCTGTACCGTATCAAGAAGTTATCAATGAAGATGAACATGAAGACTTGTTGAAATACTGGATGGGGAATGAGAAGACCTTTCCGACACTTTCATTGATGGCCCGAGATGTTTTGAACATTCAAGCGTCATCAACTGCGTCTGAAAGCGCTTTTTCTGCCGGCAGATATCAAATAGGAGACCACAGACACTCATTAGCCGTAGACAGCTTGGAAATTGCAGTATTATTCAGAGATTGGATACGAGCGGAGCAGAGAAGGTGCGGTCAACCGGAGATCAACGAAGAAGAAGATGAAAACTACAACGAAATCTTAACCGAAGGTAGTGGAAGTGACGTGGATCAATTTGACCAACAAATACCAATTCCAACCGAAGAACCACAGGAAATCATCAAGCAATTAGAACAGGTTTTTTTGAGAATGTAATTTTTTTAATTGCAATTTTATTATGTAATTTGCAACTTTTGGACAACACCACAAAGTTGCAATTTAGATTTTAGACAATTGTATTTGTATTACAAAAAAATCATATATCTATTAAATAATATAAGAGGCACAAAAACAGCATTGAGATGTTTTTATTACACTATCTTGTTTTGTTTATTGAGTTTTTTTTTAAACATATGTTATTTTAAAAAAAAAAGAAAAAAAAGGAAAACCCGTCGGACCCCGCCCCGAGCCCGACCCCGACCCCGCCCTGACCCGATACCGACGGGATCGGGATCAGGATCGGGACGGGACTGGAGCAAGTCTCGACAGACCCGACCCCGACCCCGCCCCGACCCCGCCCCGACCCGATACCGACGGGATCGGGATCGGGATCGGGACGGGACTGGAGCAAGTCTCGCCAGACACGACCCCGCCAGACCCCGCCAGACCCAACCCCGACCCCTTCTCCCGTCTCGCCCCGACCCCGACCCCGCCAGACCCGGCCCGCCAGACCCGAGCCCGGCCCACTGGCCACCCCTACTCTCCACTCACTCACTCCTCATCCCCCTCTCTCTCTTCTTCGCCGCCGACGCCACCGTCGGTCGGCACCATCAGAAAGGACAAAGAGAGCTCGCCGGCCTTCTCTCTCCTCTTCCTCTCTCTCGCTCTCTCTCTACCACGCCTCCTCTCTCTGATGCACTTCATCTCTCTTTCTCCGGCTACAATGCTTTTCCGGTGACTCAAATCTGACCGCCTCCTCCGTTGCGGTGGCTCAGATCTAGATCTATTCTTGCTAGATCTAGATCTATCGAAAAATTCATCGAGGTGGTGGTGGAGCGCAGGTGGTGGAGATGAAATTATCGACAGTGGGGTCGCCGGAGGTGGATGAGGTTGGCAACGGAGAAATCGGGATGAGCAGGAGTAGTTGGTGTATAATATTGTATATGGGGTGTATATAGATATATATGTGTATATATGAGTGTTTCAGTATAAGGTGTATAAATATGTATACACATTTAATAACACTTATATACATAATGTACTTGTCTTTTTTATATAAGTGTATAATATTGTATAAAAGTGTTTTTGGGTCTGAGCTTTGCAATGTAAAATTTGGGCTATTGTTTTGCAACGTTAGTGAGCAAATTGTATATTTTTGAAAATTTCCCTTTAATGTTTGCCCCTCGAATTTGTGATCTTTAATTATTGTCCAACAACACTGTTTGTGCGGCATAACTTTAAATTTCGCTCGACATAATTTAGATTATAGCACGCAAGTTATGTCAGACACGACAAAAAATTTCAAACTCCACAAAAACAAGACATGCGTCGGCGCGAACTTAATTTCTAGAGAAGTTACGTCAAGCGAAACAAAAGTTCAATTTTCCAAGATACATGTTACAAAACTTATGTTGAGCGAAACATGTATGGATCTGTTTTATTAAATGAGTAGCAGCGGAAAAAAATTAAAAACTGGTGTATTTTCCGTGCAAAAACTTCCTCCTTTTTTGGGTTACCACTCGGTATCTCATAATCACATTGTAGTCCGACTAAATTCAAATTCACGCCGAAAAAATTCCCATTGAGGGATAAACCTCTTTCTGAAAAAGACGATGCATACTCAGAACTCGAACACGAAACATCTTATTAAGGATGAAATACTTAACCTTTATCATTACCTTTCTTGGTAATGAAATACACGAGTAAATATCATGACTGGTCGTCAAACTTTATGTTTATTACGTAAAAGTCACTTATATTTGTTACGTAGAAAATAATTTTACTTTACTCCGGTTATACAAAAATACTATGGCCGGATTTTATAAAAACTCCCACCTGAAAATAATGTAGCAACCTTAATTAGTATATTTACTTAATTAAATTGGATTAATGTACTAAACCACCATTATACTCGTAATATATATCCAGCCATTTTAGCTCTTAGGTATAACTGAAGTGGACAAGAAAGCTAATTTTTTTATAACAAGGTGAGGGGTAAAAATTCTTTTTGGAGGAAATGCACACCCCATCGTTGGTAGGTTATTTTCGAAGAAAATGAGATCTTGCCCTCTTACCCTTTGGATAGAAGAAAAAATAATTTTTTTAGATCTCTTATGTGTAAAAATGAAGATATATTATAAAAGATCACAAAACTAAAAAAAATAAAATTATATAGAACTACAAAATCATTTCTCCCGTAATTTTCTCACTAGAATTAAATACCATCATGATTTAGTCACCATGAAATTGTAACTTTCTCCTCACGTTGAATACTAACTCGATATTGGAGTAGGAAATCATAATCTGTCTAGAATTTGGTATTTGATAATTTTTTTAATTCATATCTAAATAGGTGTTTAGTCAAAATTATATCGAAACAGGTTTTCTATTTCCTATTTAAGATAGGTTTTTGTACTATTATAAATATAAGTGAAGCTAATTATTTTCACTATTGAGTTCTATGAATTTTTGAGTGAATTATTCTTTGTATTTTGAATCTTTCATCCTCCATAACGAAAAACAAAACTAGTGACAATAAATAGCCACGTTATGTCTCGAAAAATAATTACTCCTTTACTAGTAATTCTTGGAATTCTCGGTAGGAAAATGATTCCTTGATTAATTTCATTCCCAATAGTACAATATATATACAATCATAATATGCTTGTCTTAAGGAAGACTAATATATCTTACCTAAAATATAAGATGTTAATTATAATCATCCTAATTACAATATAATACAATATCAATTATGAGTAATGAATTGGAGTAATTATGGGATTGCCCCATAATTACTCTCTAACAGTCCCCATGCAGTCTTAGTGGGAGGTTCTCGTATGCTGAGACTGTCCATGAAATCATCAAAAAGTACGCGCGGAAGACCTTTGGAGAAGATGTCAGCAATCTGATAACGGGATGGTACATGGAGAACACGGACTTGTCCACGGGCAACCTTTTCACGGACAAATAAGATATCCATTTCAATGTGTTTCATGTGTTGATGTTTCCGGATAAGTATATCGCACTCACATTGTCACAATAGACCATTGTTTTCTTTTCAATCGGACACTGTAGCTCCAACAGTAGATTACAGAGCCAACATGATGCAGCAACCACATTGGCTACTCCTCGGTATTCTGCCTCAGCACTTGACCGAGACAGTGTGGATTGTCGTTTGGACGATCATGAAATGATATTGTCCCCCAAGAACACAAAATAATCGGAAGTGAAACGACGTGTGTCTTGGCAGTCACCCCAATCTGCATCTATATAGGTTGAAAGTCTCGAGATGGAGGACTTATACAGATGTAGGCCGAAATGGAGAGTGCCCTTAATATACCGCATAATCCTTTTGATAGCCCCCATATATTCTTCATTCGGGTCATGCATGTGTAAACAAACTTGCTGAACCGCATAGGAAATATCCGGTCTTGTAAAAGTCGACTCTGCAAGGTCCCTGTGAGGATGCGGTAATGTGTAGGATTGATGTATGGAGTTCCGGCATCGTTGCTCAATTTCGCATTTGTGTCAACTGGAGTATGTGATGATTTGCAGGAAGACATCCCTGCTTTGTCAATTATTTCTTCGGCATATTTCTTTTGACTAAGAAACAGACCACATGCATATTGGGTGACGGCAATGCCAAGAAAATAATTCAACGGACCCAAGTCCTTCATTGGAAACTCTGCTGCATGAAGGGACATAATAGACTGGCGAAGTGAAGTGGATGATGTTGTGATAATAATATCATCGACACATAAAGTATATATGCCATGTCAGCGCCTTTCTGATAAATGAACAATGACTGATCCGACTTGCTGTGAGAGAACCCTAACTTGGAAACAAAACTTGAAAATCGGTTATACCATGCCCGATAAGCTTGTTTCAAACCATATAAGGACTTCTTCAACATGCAAACATGATCGAGACAAGTATAATCTCGGAAACCCAATGGCTGATGTATGTACACTATCTTCTGTAAGTTGCCATGTAAGAATGCATTTTTAACATTCAACTGATGAATGTACCAAGATTTGAAAAGAGTCAGGCTGAGAACGGTCATGATAGTTGCTGGATTAACCACCGGACTGAATGTTTCATTGCAATCTACCCCAACCTGTTGAGACATGCCATCATCAACAAAATGAGCTTTGTATCTCGCAAAAGAACTATCAGAATTCTTTTTATGACAAAAAACCCACATAGGACGAATGATGTTCACATTAGACGGACATGGAACTAATTCCCACGTCTTATTTGTAATAAGAGCATTAAATTCGTCTAACATGGCAGCTTTCCAATTCGGGTCGGAGAATGCAACTTTGGGATTTTTTTGTAGAGGTGATGGTTGAACTGAGGATAGTAGGTTAAATTGACGTTTGGGCCAAAAAATCCCGTCCATGGCACGATTTCAATGGTACGAGGCTGGTCAGTCATTGGTTGGGTATGAAGGGTTCTCAGGTATGTTATCGGGTTGATGGGGTGTATTGTGGCCCAAGTGAAAAGGGGTAGCCGATTCGGTATTGGGCTGGGATCCGAGATCGGTTTGGGATAAGGGTGTAGTTGAGGTAGTAGTGGACTGCCCTACTTGTGCCTGCCCGCCACGAAAACAGGACTGGGCCGAGACCAGCGGTAACAAAGATATGGTCTCCGGTCCAATCCCATTTAGTGGTTGGCCCGGAAAGTTTTGAGTATTTTGTTAGGTTGGTTCTACTTGTGTTTGAATATTAAAGTGGTGGTGCAAAAGGGAATGTATTCCGTTGTCCAAAAAATCATATGAAGGTGAGGATGCCACATGAGACTTAGCAAACGGGAATGTAGATTCATCAAAAATCACATGACGAGAGATATTAGTTTCCCATTCGTCAAATCATAACATTTATACCCCCTATGATTTTGTAGGTATCCCAAAAACACACAAGGAGTTGAACGAGTTTTCAACTTATTAATGAAAGTGGATGGAAACAAAGAATAACACAAACACCCAAACACCCTCAAATATGTAAAAGACGGGAGACGATGATACAACATTTGTGTAGGTGACACATTGGAGGGCAATTTACTAGGAAGAATATTTAAAAGGTATGTAGCCATTTGAAGTGCATGGTGCCAAAACTTTGGTGGTGTGGAAGAATGCACAAGAAGAGAGCGAATCATATTATTAATCGTTTGAATTTTTCTTTCGGCTTTCCCATTTTGTGGTGATGTATGTGGACACGAAAGACGCAAAGACATACCATTTTGGTAACAAAAAACATTAAATTGGGCATTTATGAATTCTCCACATTGTCATATTGAAAACATTTAATGCATTTGCCAAATTGGTACCGCCCCCACTGATTACCGCCATTGTCCGGACTTGCCACTACCGTCGATAGGTTGGCTATCGCCCCGGCCTCGTCCCTTTCCACCATTATTTTTTCCTTTATTGTTACGGTTTAAACCCGAGTTTTTACCATTACTTTGATGATTACTATTGCCCCCCGAACCAGAATTTTTGGGTTCCAAATCCGTGAAAAATGAGTTGGTGGAGAAGAGAGCAGTTCCGGTGGTGGCTATTCCAGAAGATGCCTGTTTTGCCTTCCGTGTTTCCTCGAGAATCAACCTCGAACGGGCCTGCAATCAACTGAAGGAATTTGCTGAATGAATGTAGCCACTCCATCATACTGTTCATTCAACCCTGCAATCAACTGAAGGACCAACCTTGATTTGTTACGGGTGAACCAACGTTGGATAGTTGGTCCGCAAGTATCTTCAATTCCTGAAAATAAGCAGAGATGTTGAAAAAAATCATCAAATTTAACATTAGTAAATTGGGTTCAAGATAAACTGTGCGAGAAATTTTGTTATCCTAAAACATATTTTGTAATTATTCCCATGCCTGTTGAGCCGTAGAATTCGGCTCCAATATGGTATGTAAGAAATCATTGGATATAGTGCCATAAATCCATTGAAGGACAATAGCATCCAAACGGGACCATAACTTTTTGTCCACCAAAATGGTGTCCGATGACGACTTGGAAGGTATAATATGGTCGATCACCTCATAAGCGCGGCAATGAATTTAAACAATTCCGCCCAAGAGGTATATTTCCCTTTCTCCATTTCAAGGGTTATGGAGATAAAGTTCTTGATGTTATTAACGGCAAGAACATGATGAAAGATTTGTTTTTCGGCCATAGGTTCCACAAGAAATCAAAATAGAGAAGAAAATTAGTGTTTGATGTTTTTGGATGTGGAAAACCCTTAGGGTTTCGGATTGGAATAAGCCGAAGAGGGGGTGGGGTTTAGATGTCGGCTAGGGTTTTGTGAGAGTTGGTGTTAGATAGATTTTAGTACTGTTTTATAGTGTGTTTTAGAGAGTCTTTTATTTGTATTTAGTTGTTTTGTGCAGTATTATGCGTGTGTTGTGTGTTTTCAGGTTTTAAGCGATCCAGAAAGGAATAAGGCGAATTCAAAGGAAATAGGCAATTATTGAGGATAAAAATGCATAACTGGTCACAAGAAATGAGTCAGAGAAGCCCTGGAAAGCTCGGAAAGCAATTTAAATGAAGTCCAGACAAAAAAGGTTGAAGAGACGCGGCGCAACAAGCAGAAGAGCCGCGACAGCGCCGCGGCGCCCCTTTGGCGGTGAGCGAAGATGTTTGGCAGGGGAATTAGCATTGCAGCGCCGACGATGTCAATGCAGCGAAAAACCTAAATTTAACAAGGGCAAAAAAGGTCCATTTTGGGGATTTTTCGTTATATATATTGAGGGAAACGTTTTTCTGAAGGAAGAACACTTTGGGAGACAAGAAAGAAGAGAACAAGGAGTCATTAGAGACATCTATTGTTCAAGTTCTTTTCATTTTCTTTATTTAAATTCAGTTTATGTTGGATATTAAATTGATGAGTTCTTAGCATGTCTATGAGCTAATTACTTTTAATAGGGTTTTTCCGTTGAATCACTTGAAACTCTATTATGATTTAATGCATTGTTAATGTTCTTCTTCACCTATTAAAATCTATTCAACTTGCGTTTATTGAATGATAATTAATTGACCATAAGTTTTCATTATCTATATGAGTTCAAATCGAGATCTGAAAAGGGAGATTTGAATATGCTATAGTTGATTAGACGTAGGTTTAATCTTGAATGAAAGTATTACGACTGCCTGTGTAGCGTTTTAGGTTATTGATCTTAATACTCATATGTGCTAGAACTTATCATAGAAATATAGAAAGTTCCCACTTAGGTTGAGTTTTTATATATCCTAACCGGAATATAGAACATCTCAATTAACCTGCTATCTTAATAAGAAGAAGAATCGTTAGTCTTGCATTAATGAATGATAGAGTGGAAAGTCGAGGAGATTGGAAACCCTAATTCCTTCATTACTTCGTGTGTTTTCATTGAATTAAACTTCGTTAATTAGAAATCAGTGGTAAGGAAGTTAGGGGGATGGAATTCCGAAATTTATTATAAATTGCGATACGTACCATACGAAGATGCGATATATGAACCCATCGGGGCCATGATTAATCTTATTTCTAATTTGGATAGAGGTTGGGGTGTATTTGTCAATCCTTAATTGGCAAAGCCAAATACTCAACTAGTCTATGAATTCTATGGCAACTACCCAGAGAAACAAGATAACATTTGTTTCATACGAGGGAGAAGAGTACCAGTTGGGGCGGAATCAATTAATGCCATCTTGTAGGGTCACAAATTTGCTGGAGGAAGAAGAGGAGGAAGATGACTTCACGGTTTGGAAGAATTCAGAAATTGACTGGGTTGAAGTGGCTGAGACGGTAGGATATCTAGGGGCCCGTTTCACATATACATATGTCGCCCCCAAATGCATGCTCCGCTGCCAATTCAACAAAGTTGCCATAGCTTGGCTCTACTTTGTGAGTGCCCCCCTGATTCCATCCACACACCTCTCTGATATACCAGTAGATCGCATCAAGCTGGTGCATGCTATCATGAAAGGATTTTCAGTAGATGTGAGTCGAGCTGTAAAAAGCCTCAATTGGATATGCAGACTGAACACAACAGCAGGGTTGGGGCATGGATCGTTGATCACTGCATTATGTGTTGCACATGGAGTGCCTGAGAGCAGCAATGATATAAAAGGCAGAGTGCAAAATCCCCTAACCCGGATAATGGTCAATGCATATTCAGACCCTACACCGAACCTACACCTAGAGAAGGCAATCGCAACCGGCCAAAGCGCCAGCAGAGGGAGCAAGATGAAGAAGCCGGAGAGCTTGGACAGAGCAGTCAGCCACCTCCTTTTGGCGATTGAGGATGGCCACACCCAGAGGTTGGATCAATTTTTCCAATAGAACCAGTACATTATCCAGCAGAATCAGTATCTCATCCAACACCAGCAATATATGGACACTTACATGCAACAAAGACATGAGTATGAGGTCACGAGTGTCGACCAAATAAACTCATTCATGCATAACTGGACCATGGATGACGACAACACTGAGTCCTCTCTTGGATATCCTCCAATGTACCAGCCGCCTTATCATCAACCACCGCCGCTACCACCATTCTGAATCGCTTAGCTGTAGTTTTTTTGTAAGTATTCGTACTCTTACTTTACTTATCACATTGGGGACAATGTGTTGAATAGGTTTGGGGGGAAGTCTTACTATTTTGTGTCAATAATGTTAATTGTTTGTGTTCAGTTGATTATTTATTGTTAGTGTTTTAGTTTTAGTGTCAGCGTTTGAGTGTCTTGTGTCAATGAATCAAGTTGATAATAATATCCCATGAGATTGAGTGTACACATGTGATAGATTTGGATGAAATTGATAGTCATGAAATGCATAAATCTGTGTGCTTAAGTTGGATAGGTCTTGAGTTTCTTTTAATTATTAATAAGTATGAAAACTTGATCATGATTGGTGATTTTCGTGTACTTAAATATTGGTTTATGCATGATTGAATTGTGGTTTGAGGAAAGATGGTGGAAAGTCCTAGAACTTGCTTGCTTGCTATCCGAGATGAAATCATAGATGATGCATGCTTAGGAAGATGATTTAAGCCATTTTTTGAACGATTGAGCCTTTCAAGCCACCCTTGATTACATTAATCCCTAGTTACCCTTTTTGAGCCTTAAGTAACCATTCTTTGATTGACACCTATTATGAGCCTACTTGAAATCTTTTACAAATATTTTACCTCCCTTGAATTCCATGAGCATATAAGTATATGACTGGGGGATTGGCACTTTGTAATTGTTATCTTAGATTGGGTGCTATCAATATAAGATAAAAAGGATTGAAAAAAAAACGGGAATATATTACACTCCCTTGTACATACATTGAAAAACAAGTTTGGGGGTGTAGTTCGAAAAGAAAAGAAAAATTGGGTAAAGAAAAAGTGGGGATTGCTTTTGGGTTATAATATGGATATCAAGTTTGGTTGGTTGGTTTATATGCTTATGGTAATGTTGAGCCTAAATGACATTTTATCTACCCGTGCCTAAGCCTATCGTCATAACCTATAAAAGTCCTACTGATTCTTGAACATGTGTTGTCTAAATTAGTGGAGAATAGCAAGTTAGCAAGCCTATAGAACTTTGGCTTGATGGACTATTGGTGAGAATTCACCGCGCATAAACTGATATTGAAAACTTGGTTAAGTCAATCATCATGGTTGAGTGGTCATATGCATTAATAACTTTAAGCAAATTTGAGGATTATCCGACTTGAAATTCTAGATAGCAAATTAGTGGCTAGAATGTTCCGTTAGATTTTATTGCATGTTGTTCATGATCTTCGAGGCATAATCTATTGTGGTTGACTTGATTCAATTTTAGAGTTGTGTGTTTTTATTTTTTTTTAGGGTGTCTAGAGTTCTTTACTCGAGGACGAGTAAAGTTTAAGTTTGGGGGTGTTTGTTAGATAAATTTTAGTACTATTTTATAGTGTGTTTTAAAGAGTATTTTATTTATCTTTTAGTTGTTTTGTGCAGTATTATGCATGTGTTGTGTGTTTTCAGGTTTTAAGCGATCCAGAAATGAATAAGGCGAATTCAAAGGAAATAGGCAGTTATTGAGGATAAAAATGCATAACTGGTCACAAGAAATGAGTCAGAGAAGCCATGGGAAGCTCGGAAAGCAATTTAAATTAAGTCCGGATGAAAAAGGCTGAAGAGCCGCGTTGCGACAGCGCCGCGACGCCCAACATTAGCGCCGCGACGCCCCTTTGGCAGTGAGCGAAGATGTTTGGCAGGGGAATTAGCGCCGCATCGCTCTAATAGCTGCACCGTGTTGCCGACGATGTCAATGCAGCGAAAAACCTAAATTTAACAAGAGCAAAAAGGTCCATTTTGGGGGTTTTTCGTTATATATATTGAGGGAAACGTTTTTCTGAAGGAGGAACACTTTGGGAGACAAGAAAGAAGAGAACAAGGAGTCATTAGAGACATCTATTGTTCAAGTTCTTTTCCTTTTCTTTATTTAAATTCAGTTTATGTTGGATATTAAATTGATGAGTTCTTAGCATGTCTATGAGCTAATTACTTTTATTAGGGTTTTCCGTTGAGTCACTTGAAACTCTATTATGATTTAATGCATTGTTAATGTTCTTCTTCACCTATTAAAATTTATTCAACTTGCGTTTATTGAATGATAATTAATTGGCCATAAGTTTTCATTATCTATATGAGTTCAAATCGAGATCTGAAAAGGGAGATTTGAATATGCTATGGTTGGTTAGACGTAGTTTAATCTTGAACGAAAGTATCACGACTGCCTGTATAGCGTTTTAGGTTATTGATCTTAGTCCTCCTATGTGGTAGAACTTATCATAGAAATATAGAAAGTTCCCACTTAGGTTGAGTTTTTATATATCCTAACCGGAATATAGAACATCTCAGTTAACCTGCTATCTTAATAAGAAGACGAATCGTTAGTCTTGCATTAATGAATGATAGAGTGGAAAGTCGAGAGATTGGAAACCCTAATTCCTTCATTACTGAATTAAACTTCGTGTATTTTCATTGCTATTTTATTCTAGAAATTCATGTTAGTTTGTTAATTCTTTAGTTAGAAATCATTCCTTATATTCGTTAGCCAAATAGAAACTAAGGATTAGTTAATTGGTACTTGATAAATCAGTCTCTGTGGACGATACTCGGTTTTACTTAAATTTATTACAAATTGCGATACGTACACTTGCGTAGCATCTAGAAATACCGCAAACAGTTGGCCGAAAATTTTAGGATAAAGAGAAGGGAGAAATCAGGTAGGAGGAGGGAGGTATTAGGGCAAAAGATCTTTGACTCTTGATACCATGTAGGAAAATGATTCCTTGATTAATTTCATTCCCAATAGTACAATATATATATACAATCATAATATGTTTGTTTTAAGGAAGACTAATCTATCTTACCTAAAATATAAGATGCTAATTATAATCATTCTAATTATAATATATTACAATATCAATTATGAGTAATGAAGTGTAGGTAATTATGGGATTGCCCCATAATTACTCTCTAACATTCTCTTGGCCTGTTTGTTTATATATTTTGGTTGGAATTCTGAGGACTCTTCAAATCCCAAATTTTCAATTGAAGCAATCACAGCTTCTAATATTACCATCTCCTCATTGCCTTCATCATCCCTAATTTCTGTTCAAAATTTGACTATCAATTTCACTGTCGAAAATCCTACTCACCGTCAGCTTAAGTACAGAAACGTAATGGCCTCGATTTCCTACAAGGCAAATAATATTTGGGTGAATAAGTTAGACCTTTATCGTCAGCACGAAAAATAGTGTACATCGATACATGTGGTTTTTGATAATTCGCCCGTCAATATAAGGGACGACAAGGTTGCTAATGCCATCTCTAAACAACGAGGGGATCGGGAATTTTCACGGTAGACGTAAAGGGCCTTATTTATGGAGATGTATGTTTGCTTGTTTCTTGTGGAGATGTGAAGCTCAAGTTTTCATCATTTCCACAAGAAATCGGATTGCTACAAAAATGCTCCACCACTTTGGACAACGAGTTTCATACAACTTAATTCTTTTGCTTGATTTTTCATTCGGTGTTTGATGTCTTTATTGGGGTCCTCCGTTAAAATTTAAATTCACGTTGAGAAGTCTCACATGAGGGGTAAGTCATTATCTAACAAAGGCGACAACATAAAGTGATAGGACTTGCTTTCCTTGAATGAATTTTAAGAGTTTTCTTTTCCAACATGCAATTTCTCTTTATCTTATTATTAGCCTTATATTAATCCGATATTCGTGTACTATTTTCAATTTATAACAGCTAGACATTTTTTGGAGAATGAATTTTAAATGAGAATGCTTATTATCACTATTTTTTTCCACGCCACTTGAGATTGCATGAAGCTGGAAAATTGTCATGATCATATGCCAAGTCAAATCCAAAGTTGTTTAATCCACATTATCATAAGCGGATCCAAAAATTTAACTTTATGAAATAGACAATAAAAGATAGACTACCGTCATCACAAACATACAATGGTTTTGCTCGCCTCAGATGTAGCCAACCACCACCTCTAACAAGATAGAGTGGTCCTATTGTGGTGCTAGTGGTAGGCAGAGGCAGATCCGGAATTTAAAATTTGTGGGTTCGAAATTCTAATTTATTTAATTTATTGGGTTCTAAAGTAATAATTTATATATATTCAATGGAATTTCCAAGACAAATACATGATTTGGACCAAAGTTACTCAGTTCGGCCAAACCCGCAAGTCCTATACTAACGCCCTCCCTGGTGGTAAGATATGTATAATAAAACAAAAGCGAGCCTAGACCCAACAAAATCATTGGCTCACTTCACCGTCATATCTTGTGAAGCAAGTATTTGGAAAATAATGCATGTTATATATGAACAATATTGGCGAAAATTCTCCGAATATTCTCCGTATATTTTGTAATTATGATAGATGTATATTTAAGGTAACTTAGGATTCTAATTGTATTAGGAATCAATCTTTGTTAGATAAGTTAGATTCGTACCATATTAGGAATCAACCTTTGTATAACTATATATATTGTGAATAATGAAAGAAATCCCGAAGGGAAATTATTCCATCTTACATGGTATCAAGAGCCTAAAACCTAAACCCTACTCTTCTCCCTTCTCAATCTCTTTCTCGGCCAAAAACCAGAAATTCACGGCCAAACATAATTTTTTTTCCGGCCAAACAGAAATTCAACAAGGCAACCACCATGTCTTCCCCCACAAATTCCGGTTCCTCCACTGGCACCTTTGATAACCCCTCTCAACGTTCATCGTCTTCTTTTCACCCGACTTTCGTCGTTACAAACATCAAGAACTCTATTCTTATAATTCTTGATTAAGAAGATTGTCAATATTCCATGTGGACATAACTGTTCTATATTCATGCATGTTCATACAACGTGCTCGACCTTATTGATGACTCTATTCCTCGTCCCACAGACATTGCCGAATCGACATGGCGTCGCCTTGACGCCATCGTCAAACAATGGATATACGACACTATCTCTAAAGACTTGTTGTGTATCATAATGAAAACATGTGCTACGGCACGCGACCTGTGGGTGCGGTTGGAAGAAATTTTTCAGGACAATAAACATACTCGGACAGTGTATTTGGAGGATCAATTCAACAATACGCGTCTTGAGAATTTTAAAATGTCTGAATATTGCAAACAACTGAAACTCATAGCCGACCAACTATCCAACGTCGAGAATTTTTTTTGAAAACAAGATGGTACTTCAATTAGTTGCGGGTTTACAGAAAGGTGAATACGATACACTCGCAATGATGATTCAATAAGCCGACCCTCTTCCAAGTTTCAACAAGGCACGTTCACAACAGTTGTTGGAAGAATCCCATCGTGCTAAACAAGAGGAACATAATCAAAAGGTGTTAGCCGTTGACGGGATGGCAACACCTGCGGCCAGCAGCAACCAGCCACCACTGCAAGACAATCAGCAACAGTAGTCCCGCGGCGGTGGCCGTGGCGGCAGATGTCGCGGTAACAAAGGCAAGGGCCGCGGAAAGGGCCAACGCAACTAGTGGACTGGGCAACAGCCAGCCCCGCAACTTGCGAATTTCCAGTGGGCTGGACAACAGCTAGGGTGGCCCAACCAGCAGAACTGGGCCTCGCCTGCAAGCCCATACCCGACCGCAGAGGCCGGGCCTAGCAACCTTGGTCGATCGGCCTCTTGGGCCTTGCCCCGCCCACCAGCAGCCCACCACCAGCGCCGAGCCCACCTGGTTGCGTTCCAAAGCGGCGCCGACACCCCCCCACCGGTTGCACCCTAGCAGCAAAAGCAACATCACCCCGGCGGCCGGCCCCGACTAATTTGGGCCGTGCCTACACCACCGTGAACCTTCAACAGCCCGACGACAATTGGTACATGGACACCAGAGCCACATCTCACCTCACCCGGTCGTCAGGTAACCTATCTCAACTACGTCGGTTAAAGTGTCCTTAATTTATTACTGTCGGTAATGGTCATCGCATTCCAATTGAAGGTTACGGTAACACACACCAAACATCCACACCCGCCTTTCTCCCTAAAACACTTCCTATACACACCTAACATCATTAGAAACTTAATCTTTGTTAGAAAATTCACTAGCAATAATTCTGTGTCTGTCAAATTTAACCCTTTTGGTTTTTCTGGGAAGGAACTCAATACGGGGAAAATTCTTACACGCTGCAATAGTGTGAGAGACCTCTACCCATTGACTCAATCTTCCGCTGTCAGACCACAAGCACCTCTATCCCTTGCAGCGATCTCTCCCTCCACTTGGCACAACAGACTCGAACACCCCGGAGATCCAGTTTTTACTTTTCTTAAGACTTATAAGCGTATTCAATGTAAGAATGGGAAAATTTCCCACCACTATTTTTCTTGTCCACTAGGCAAACATACTCGTCCCATTTATGTCATCAAACAGTGTTACTTTTTCTCCCTTTGATATTGTTCATGCAGATTTGTGGACATCTCCAATTGTTAGCTCTTTGGGTCATAAATTATATCTAGTATTCTTGGATGATTTTTCACATTTTGTCTGGATTTACCTACTGAAATTAAAATCTAAAGTTTTTGCAAAATTCCTCGAGTTTCAAAATTCATTAAAACACAATTTGAAAAATCTATCAAATCATTCTAATGTGATAATAGACATGAATTTAATAACTCGACATTACACAATTCTATTCTAAACAAGGCATGGTTTTCCGTTTTTCTTGTCCCTATACTTCTTCCCAAAACGGAAAGGCTAAAAGAATTATATGTACCATCAATAACATGGTTCACACACTTATGTTTCATGCCTGTCTACCACCACCTTTTTGGGTCTATTCTGTCAAAATGGTAGAATCCCTTCTTAATATTTTACCAACTAGCACACTCCAAAACAAGATCCCTACAGAAATCTTATACTGTAAGCTACCATCATATGATCACCTACGTATTTTTGAATGCTTATGCTACCTCAACATAGCCTTCAATGCACCTCACAAACTTGTCCTCGCACTCTGCCATGTGTCTTCCTTAGTCTATCTCCTAATCATCAGGGCTACTTGTGCTATGACATTGCTACTCGCAAAATCATCATCTCCCATCACGTCACCTTTGACGAGACAACCTTTTCTTTTTCGAATGTCCGAAAATTTCAGACCACCAATTACATCTTTCTCGATGAACCAAGTCTGTCCCCCATCATCCAAAATCTATACCAACAGCAACCCACTATTCTGCCAGTCTCGCCACTATCCGTCACCACTCCAATAGCTCCCTGCTCACCCCTACTGCCCCCAGTCGAGTCTCCTGCACCACCAACTGTCGCACCCATTTTTAAATGCAGGCTTCGTGACGCAATGGCGTCGATTCCCTCTGAATCGGTTTAAAAAGGCTTGATTTGAGGAGTCGCCACCTAATTATTCTAAGGTGAATTAGAGCACCTGAATATTAACTAAATGCGACAAAATAACTCTAACTTTATGGTCTGCGAAACTAATGAGATTCTAGGTAAGGGTTCTTTATTATCCTAAAGGGAAGGAGTTATGCATCCTTTAAGATCCGCTAACTTGCGGTTATCCGATCAAACTTAGGTTAATTGTTATGCTAAGAAAAATGCATGCTTTTATACATATAAAAAATAATGTTGCAAGTATTTAATGAAATGATGCATTTGTACAAGTATACATTTATATGGCATTAATATACATGTAAAGCTGAAAAAAGTATGCATTTGAATGAAAATTGATAAAAATATATGCAATGTAAATTTTATGGGTGACGAGCCTAAAAATAGATAACCTAGCAATTTTTCAATTTTAAAACTAATCGAGCCTAAAAATAAATAAACTAGCGATGGGTTTCCAATTTTAGACTACCCTATTAATTAATTCTAAGTCTAACTATTCTAAGCATTTCAATAATTTCAGAGTATAATACTATTACAATACAGAATGAAATAAAGCTGAATTAAAGAAGGTAAAAAAATAACAACAAAATAAATAACCTCCGAGGGGTATTTGTCTTCTTTGACTTTATCCCTTGCAAGCTGTCAAGAACAAACGGTTAGAAACAATTGAATATAAATAACTTCGGATCCGTATCCAAAACAATAAATATTTTGATTATGGTGGGCTCAGACTTAAATTTTGAAAAGATCATTCCAATCACGTTGTGGTTGCGAACTTATGACTCGTTGGTCATTTTAGTTGCCTTGCCTACCGAACGAGTTGGTCTCTCGGGTGGAAAAGATTTAAGTTTCATCCTTGTCCAGAAGCTTTATTTTCCATCTTTACAAAAAGTGGAGGCCTAAAAAATCGACGGATATTTTTTCATCGGCCAGTGTAGCATCGTGTTCAAAATCAGCAAAATATACAAAAACAGTAAACTAAAACAGAAGAGAAATTTCCGAAGGGGTGCGGCCTCAAATTCAATTTCATTGGCAAAATGCAGTATTTATTCAAAGCAAAAAAGCAGTAAAACCAAAAATTGAGAAATGATGTCCAAAGGGAGGCGGCCTCGAATACAATTTCATTGGCCTAAATGCAGTATTTATTCAAAGCGGTAAAGCGGTAAAATCAAAAACCAAGAAATGATGTCTGAAGGGACGCGGCATCGAATTCAATTTCATTGGCCTAAATGAAGTATTTATTCAAATCATTAAGATACCAAAACAGCAAACTGAAACAGAGAATCAATTTTCAAAGGGGGGCGACCTCAAATTCAATTTCATTGGCCTAAATGCAGTATTTGTTCAAATCAGCAAATTTCAGAAATATTGCAGCTGTCCGAAACAGCCTTAAAACAGAAATTTCTAAGCCAAGAAACCAGCAACAACTACGATAAAATACAGCAGTGATAAACATCAAAAATGTTCAAAAATGCAGTAGTAATCTGGCCAAAACCAGCAGCAACTGTGCTAAAAATACAGCAGTGATAAACATCAAATGTGCCCAAAATGCAGTAAAAACAGTCTTTAAAATGCAGCAAAACAGCCCTTAACATGCAGTACCAGTGGCCTTTAAAATGCAGTAAAAACAGCCCTTAAAATGCAGTAAAACAGCACTTAAAATGCAGTAAAAACAGCCCTTAAAATGCAGTAAAATCAGCCCTTAAAATGCAGAAAAATTGCACTTAAAATGCAGTAAAATCAGCCCTTAAAATGCAGCAAAACTGCCCTTAAAATGCAGTAAAAACAACCCTTAAGATGCAACAACAGTCGGGCCAAAACACGGTAGCAAAATCATAGAAAATGCAGCAGCAGACAAGCGAATATACAGCAACAAAATGGCAAAAAATGCAGCAGAAAATTTACTCAATGTGTGGAATATTTCACCCCAAAATGGGGCAATTAGACTCCTCAAAGTGCCACAGCCAAGTGCAGAATCGCAGCAGCAGTTGGCCTTAAAAACACCAAGGATTTCAGTCCGAAATGGACGTAAAATTGCAGCAACAGGGTCATTAGATTGAACAGAAACACAACCACCGTTTGCCTTGAATGCAGCAGTTTTTAGCCGAGAAACAGTAGCAAATCGATCCAATATTGTAGCAAGCAACTCATCTCAAGAATACATAATTTTTAACCTTAAATGCAGCAACATTCGGCCAAAAATGTAGTAGTTGGCTGCCTTAAAAGTGCAGCAAAGCAACCATCAAAATACAACAACAATAGCTCTTGAAATGTAACAAAAACAACCCTCCAAATACAGCAATAACAGACCTCAGATGCAGCCACTATTGGCAGGAAACAGTAGTAATAGCAGCAGCAAAGCAGCCAACACTCTTGCCTCAAAACAGTGGTGAATTAACATTAAAGTAACAACAATAGTGAGGCCTTAGGTACAACTACCAAATTAAAAAGGAACAACCCAAAGAATGGAGCAAAGTGGATCATACAAGTGTATCAATTCACTTAAAATTACACAACAGTTATTGTACCCATAGTGTTGAGCACCATGACTCTCAGACATGTAAAGTGACCATTGTAATTAGCCTAGTAGTTACATGAGACAAACAAGAATACTCAAATATAGCCGGAACAAAGTAGCATTTTTAAACATATAGAACTATTCCAGTAAAGACAAACCGACAGAAAACTTAGACATGGTAAACCACAATTGAAAGCAGCTAAACTAGGACATCACAAGAATGGAGTTTTGATGACCACATGAGAACCATATTAATGTTAAGATAGGGGCAGGGAATGTACGTAAATGAAAGATGAACATGTTCATATCAAAGGTAATGGCACAAGAGATAATGTTCTGAATGCTTTCCTAGATTTTCAACATTAAAGTAGTTGTGCATGACTATAGTTCAAGTCTAACAGTTGGTCTAATTCCTTGAATATGACATGGCATGATATAGGCCTAAACTAGTCGCCTATGCTAAGACAGGCTTATGACACAACAAATCACAGGCCAGGTAGAATGCATTAGGAATTATAGATTGCCATAATATAAACTGGTTCGGAATAGTGTAAAACACTAATGCAAATACCATTCAAATAACTCAACAGATAGGCCTATACATGATAGATTAAGAGACTTTACAGGATAGCCTAAAGGTATTCTAACACTCAATCATGTAAGGGAAATGCATGACCAATTCAATAGGCATTAATAGGATAAAAGGGTGAGCCAAATAACCATTTAGGGAGGAACCGGAGAATAACAACATAGAAAGAATAGGACCATTTCCAATGCACATGCTTCAACAACCAGTAAACAGACAGATTCAACATGAACCATTTCAACAACTAAAATACAATGAACATGCATACTTCTAACAGACAACTTAAACATATGTATGTGTTTTATCCAAGAGAGTAGATACCTTGACCCTTTTGATTTTTTCAATTTTCAAAACTCATACCCGACCCGACCCGGAAACAGATCCGATTTCGGGTGTGACCCGAGAATGGACTCACCATCAAAACCATAATTTTGAGGGCTCAGATTTGCTGTATTTGAACGAAGCAAGACAGAATGCAACACACGCCATGGCTGCGGACACCGGATTGCAAATTGATACCATACCGGGTCGCCCCGCCAAGATACGGGTCGGATATTCTCAAAGCAGTGGATCATGTCCCATTTGAAGGACAAGAATTAAAGACCAGCCATTTGAAAGGAAATTCGTGCAATTTCTTCAGGCAATGTAGTAGAGGCAAATTATCATCATAGCCCGGTTTCAATTTTGAAACGACCCGATGACCAGAATCGGAGACAGTGAAAACACCACAGTGAACCAATAGCCTGAGCTATGAAAAATCATTATGAAACCAGATCACACAATAGCAATCGAGAAATAGCAACACAATAGAATCAAAGCAGTACTCAAATGGAGTAAGAAATAGTAAAATCAGTAGCACAGTCGTAACAATGAAAACAGTAATCAAGGTCGCCCGCGTTCATGGAGTTCGACGGAGATAGTGAAGGCTGCGAGGAGCGGCGTGGGGGGGGGGGGAGCTAACAGTGGCGGTGATGAAAAAGTGGGGGTAGTGGTATAGTGGTGTTAGGGTGGTGGTTGAGCTGCGGTAGGGTATGGGGGGTGTGCGGCTGAAAGGGTGTGTTAGGTGAAGGAGAGAAAGTGAGGAAAATGTTTTTGTGTTCTTTTTCAGGGGATGGGGGGCGGCGGCCGGTGGTGGCAGGGCTGCTGGCGGCGGCGAGTTGAGAGAGAGAGAAAGAGAATTTTTTTTGTTGTTGTAGAGTGCGGCTGATGGGATGAGAAGAGAAAGGGTGGGTTTTGGTTTTTTTGTAGTGTTGTGTTTTAGGGTTAGGGGATAAAAGAGGGAAATAAAAGAAAGGGATTGGGCTTGGGAGTTGTGGGCCAAATTGCCGGTGTTTGGCCTTGGTTGGGCGGAGTGTGGGTCCGAAAATGGGTTGTTTTTATTGTAATGGGTTGAGTAGAAATTGTTTTGGGGGAAATGAAATGGGTTATAAAATATAAAAAGGGGTTTTATTATATAAAAAGAAAGCTTTGCAAAATTTCTAAATTGTAAAGATGACAATATGATAAAAAATATAATATTTGCGAAATGCTTGGTACTAAAAATAAAAAATAAATGCGATGTCGTTTTGCTAAAATAAAAATAACATATAATATTAGGATAAAAAGTATGATTATGATATAAAATGCAAATGACAATAAAAATGTAAATAATAATAATAATAATGATATATATACATATATATGCCTATATTTTGAAATTGTTTTAAGGTGTAAAAAAATTTAAAATTGCAAATAAAATCAGAAAAAATGGGACAAAATTGGGTGTCAACAAAGAATCCAAAACTAGCTAAACCGGACCTTAATTGGAATGCGGCCATGTGCGAGGAGTTTAACACTTTAACCAAGCAGAACACTTGGGATTTGGTACCTAGACCAGCTGGTGTGAATGTTATCCGGTGTATGTGGCTATTTTGTCACAAGTTCAGAGACATTGGTGACTTAGAGAGGTATAAGGCAAGACTTGTTGCAAATGGCACTAATCAGCAAGAGGGTATTGATTGTGGTGAGACATTCAGTCCAGTTATTAAATCCGGCCACTATTCGGACAATTCTCAGTATTGCTATGGGCATGCATTGGCCGATTCATCAGTTAGATGTCAAGAATGCATTTCTTCATGGGGATTTGCAAGAAATTGTGCACATGCAGTAGCCCCCGGCTTTGTTCATCCGGCAGTTCCGCAATTTGTATGTCGTCTCAGGAAATCATTGTATGGATTGAAACAGGCACCCCACACTTGGTATGATTGTTTTGCCAGGTATCTTCTGTAGATTGGTTTTCTATGTAGCAGGTGTGATAACTCTCTCTTCACTTTTCACCGAGGTAGCCGCACTACATATTTGCTACTATATGTCGATGACATCGTTCTTACTGCATCGTCTGACGGTTTGAAGAATGAAATCATTGCTCTACTCAAAACTGAATTTGCTATGACTGACTTGGGCAAGCTGAGTTACTTTTTGGGTATATCGGTGACCAGATCTGCAATCACCATGTTCCTGTGTCAGGTTAAGTATGCAGAAGAGATAGTGTAGTGGGCCAAGATGGCAAATTGTAAAATTATGCCAACTCCGGTGGACTCAAAATCCAAGCTTAGTGCCACTGACGGTGCGCCAGTTTATGATCCCACTCTATATCGGAGTCTTGCAGGTGCTCTTTAGTATCTTACATTCACTAGGCCTGATATTGCATATGCCGTTTAACAGGTGTGTCTGTTTATGCACGACCCGCGAGAGTCCCATTTTGCTACCCTCAAACATATTATCAGATACGTTAAGGGCACACTAGACTTTGGTTTACATCTATACCCCTCTGCCTCAACCAAGTTGCTAGCCTACACAGATGCAGATTGGGCAGGATGCCCCGACACACGGCGCTCCACCTTAGGGTACTGTGTATTTCTTGGGGATAATCTTATCTCATGGTCCGCCAAGCGGCAGGCCACACTATCCCGTTCGAGTGCTGAAGCAGAATATCGCGGAGTTGCTAATGTCGTCGCTGAGATCTGTTGGCTCCAAAATCTTCTTTTGGAGCTCTAGTGTCCATTATGCAAGGCGTCTATAGTCTATTGTGACAACATATCTGCTATCTATATTTCTCATAATCCAGTCCAACATCAGCGGACTAAGCATATTGAGATGGAGACAAATGCCCGTGGTCAGGTCAAAATTTTACACGTGCCTTCCTCTTATCAGTATGCAGACATTTTCACAAAGGGATTACTGCGACAGCTCTTCACCGACTTCCGATCCAGATTTAGCATTCGGCCTCCCGCTCCGCCTGAGGGGGAGTATTAGCGAATATTCTCCGTATATTTTGTAATTATGATAGATGTATATTTAAGGTAACTTAGGATTCTAATTGTATTAGGAATCAACATTTGTAAGGTAAGTTAGGATTCGTACCATATTAAGAATCAACCTTTGTACAATTATATATATTGTGAATAATGAAAGGAATCCCGAAGGGAAATTATTCCATCTTACAAACAAGGTATAACTAGTGGCATTGTGGCAAATTAAGAATTTTTAGTTTATGAGTTCTGGATCTTAAAAAATACAGTTTATTGTGTTCTTGATAAATTACTTATGGATATTACGTGAATTTCTTAACCCAAATACATGATTTGAGCCGAAACTATTGAGTTCTACTGAACCCGTATGCAAAGTTGTGTCTTTGCCCCTCGGTATAACACATAATGAAGCTATAATAACACACACACATATACATACATATATACATACATAATAAATAAAATGGAAGCGGTTATACATGAAATAACTCGAGCTATATCTCATAGTGGTACCTATGGAGGGGTAAAATATTTCTTACCAAAAACTTCTCTATTTCGGAGGACGAATTCGAGATTTCTATATAATTAAAGGTGGAGAAATCTCGATCATCTCGTCATACCCGTCGTTGATAGAGCTCTTCCTTTCTAAGTGCCATCGATCGAATGGTATATCTTAACTCTGTATATACTTGAGCTTATAAATTTGTGTTGCTTTATTCTTCAAAATCGTAAAACTCTATCGCAAAATAATTTCAAGAAAATTCACAAGGCTCAGTTCTAACATATCCAAAGGAATATAAAAAGGCCATCACAAAAGGGAATTAAAAGATTACTTTATAGAGTTCTTTATATATTTTGTCGGCTTTTCTCCACTTTATATTTTTTTAATCATCTGAAATTCAATATTTATTAGTCCGATTAATTCAAATTTACTATGCATAGAGCCCATTGAAAGGGAAAACATTTCCACTCTCATATCTCAAACTTGATATCTTTTGGTTAATGATGGAGGGATCTCATTCGTCCCACACATTTCTTGATTATTGATATATTTCCATTACTTGTGGTGCATGTAACCTATGCCATAGTGTTTTGTGTTTCCGGTCCAAAAAGGTGACCTTTTTTTGTTAATTTGCCTCTATATTTAGGTAATTTTTTTACTAATTCGGTATCTGAAATTCACAGCATGACGAAATTCAGACTCACAACCGGCAAGCCCACTATGTCCAGGTAGACGCTCCCTACCAAAAAACTTTTTATTCTTAAGGATCGAATACAAGACTTTTAGTTAGCGGTGAATTTTTTTCAATCATTCCACCACTCACTTCGGTAAAAACATGTCTGCATTGAGTTATTTACACTAAATTAATTTAAATTGTCATGATTAAGTGATTTAATGAAATAAAAATTATGCATAAAATAATCGTGGTTAGTTGATACTTGTACATAATCAAACACATATTATGCATTCATTGATTTAGTATAAATAATGATGTGAACAACCAACTCAAGATACCGTCATTTTTGTTACTAGAACTACAACAATTCCTAATATTCTACTTAAACACCAAACATGCAACCCCCGCCCCCCAAAAAAATCCTATGTAGATACGTACCATACATATTCAACTTTAAACTTTCTCCTAAATTGTATAGGTTTGTTATTTGCTATACTTTCTTTAATTAACATCTAAATAGGATTTTAGTCAAAACCATATTGGAATGGGTTTTCTATTTTCTATTTTCTATTTGAAATAGGTTTTGTACTATTTTAAATTCAGTAGCTAGTTGTCATTGAAAGATGTTGAGATTCATGAGTTTTGAGTAAATTATTCTCTGCAGAAAAAAATTTGTGAATAACCACGTTATGTCTCGAGATGATATTCTAAATAGTGTGCTATTTATAGTAATTCTTCCAATTCTCATTGTCAGTTTGGCTATAGGTGGTGCACTTTATTTGCTGAATTTAAATCCTAGTCCCAAATTTTCAATAGAAGCAATCACAGCTTCTAATATTAATATTTCCTCATTGGCTTCATCATCCGAAATTTCTGCTCAAAATCTGACTATCAATTTCGTCGTCGAAAATCCTAGTCGTCACGAAGTTAAGTACACAAACACGGACGTCTCAATCTCCTATCTCGGAGAAATTATTTGGATGAACAAATTAGGTCTTTCTCTATAAGTGCCTTTTGGTAATTTGCCTTACAAGATAAAGAGTGATCATATTCCTAATGCCATCATTATGGAAAATATCACAAGTGCAAGTAAAGGGATATTATAATGGATTGAATTTGGAAGTTTGTTGTGGAGATGTGAAAGCTCAATTTTTCATCATCTACACAAGAGACTACAAAAATGTTCCACTAGTTTGTACGATTGTGGACATCTCCGTCTATGCAACGGTAAGGTTCATGCGAGACGCGAGTAAATCATTCCTAACATATATGTAGGGTTCAAACTAGCTATTTCTGATTAAGAAGGAAAGAGTACCTATAGATTTTAATTTCCTCAAAGGAATTTTAAGAGTTTTTTTCCTTCTTTTCAATATGCAATTAGTTTCTTAGATCTTGTTGTAGAATTGTATTAATTTATATATATATATATATATATATATATATATTGTTGAATCCTTCTATAATAAGGATCTCAATTCTACCATAATTATACAACACAAAATATGGTAAATATGTGCATTGTTACACTTGCTAATACGCCCCCTCAGTCTGAGCGGGAGGAGGCCGTACACTGACACTGGATTTGTAGTCAAGGAAGAGTTGTCTAGGAAGGCCTTTTGTGAATATATCCGCATACTGATAAGAGGAAGACATATGTAATACTTTGACATGACCGAGAGCAACCTTCTCACGAACAAAGTGGATGTCCATCTCAATATGTTTGGTTCGCTGATGTTGAACCGGATTATGAGATAGATAGATAGATGGCGGATATGTTATCACAATAAACCAAATACGTCTTACGCAAGGGACACTGAAGCTCCAAAAGAAGGTTTCGAAGCCAATAGATCTCAGCAACTACATTTGCAACGCCTCTATACTCAGCTTTTGCACTCGAACGAGATAGGGTGGCTTGACTCTTGGCAGACCATGAAATGAGGTTATCCCCTAAGAACACACAGTAGCCGGAAGTGGAGCGTCGCGTGTCTGGACAGCCTGCCCAATCAACATATGTATATGATAACAATCTGGTCGGTGCTGAGGGGTATAGATGCAATCTTTAATCAAGTGTACCCTTAACGTATCGAATGATACGTTTGAGGGCATAAAACGAGGCTCCCTAGGGGCATGCATAAATAAGCACACATGTTGAAAAACATAAGAATATCAGGCCTGGTGAAAGTAAGGTATTGTAGTGCACCTGCAAGACTCCTAAAGAGGGTGGGATCTGACATTGGATTACCATCAACAACACTAAGCTTTGATTTTGAGTCAACATGAGTAAACATGATCTTGCAATTTACCATTTTGGCCCTGTACACAATCTCTTATGAATACTTACGCTGACAAAGAAATATAGTAACTGCAGATCCAGTCACTAAGATCCCCAAAAAATAGCTCAACTTCCTCAAGTTAGTCATAACAAATTCAGTTTTGAGTAAGACAATAATCTCATTTTTCAGCAAATCAGATGAGGCAGTAAGCACAATATCATCCACATACAATAATAAATATGCAATGCTACTACCTCTATGAAAAATAATAGGGAATTATCACACTTGCTGCATACAAACTCAATTTGCAAAATAAACTGTGCAAAACGATCATACCATGCTCGAGGGACCTATTTTAACCCATACAGTGACTTACGATGACGACATACATACTGAGGGACTGCTAACCAGACGTCTAGTGCATATAAATAGTCTCTTTCAAATCTCCGTGCAAAAATGCATTTTTCACATCAAGTTGATGAATATGCCAATGCTTACTCAAAGAAATACTCAAACCGTGCGAATGGTAGATGCTTTAACATCCAAACTAAACATCTCACCACAATCAATACCATCCTGCTGATTTGTGCCATTAGCCACAAGTCTCGCCTTGTACCTCTCAAGGTCACCACTATCTCTGTATTTGTGACAAAAAAAATCACATGCATCGAATTACATTCACCCCCTCCGGTCTAGGAACCAAATCCCAAGTGTGTTGTTTTATTAAAGCATTAAATTCCTCATACATGGCCGCATTCCAATTGGGTTCTAGTTTCGCTAATTTTGGGTTTTTGGGAATTGGTGATATGGTTTGGGTTGACAAGTTAAACTAGACTTTGGGTTTAAAAATCCCGTATTGGGCATGGTTTTCCATACAGTGGGTAGGGGCAGGGGTATTTTCGATGTTAGGTGGCGAATGTTGGATCTGGAGGGTGACCGACTAGGTGTGATGTTTGGGGAACTACATACGATGACGGGGTGGGGTGTTGGATTTCTGGTTGCTGAATCTGTTAGTGGTGGGTTGGGGATGGTTGTCAGTGGTGGTGTTGTGAGGGTATCAATTCGAGATCCGGGGTTAGTCGACGATGTGGGAAAATCAATGTGGTGTTGGTTAGGTAATGTTGGATAAGACGTCGGGGGTGGGTTGGGGCAAAATCGATAGTTTGGTGGTATGGGGGTGATGGTCTAGATGCCGGTGGTGGTTGGGTTCAGGTTGCCAGTGACTGGGGAGGTGTCGGAAGGATGGTGGTGTACTCGGAGGTCGACGATGTTATTTTCTGGTGGCGAAGACACAGTGGTGTAATGGGAAATATGATTATTGGTGGTGTGGACAGAGATGATGCGTCGGTTGCCATGAGTGATATCAGTCGGTGACTGTTGTGACCGAGATATTAATGATGGAGAGAGTGGGGATGATTCGGTTGTCGGTGGTGGTGGCAACCAAATATGGTTGTGACGTAGAGTGGTATACTGGCATACTGCTGGAGATGGCAGTGCCTTGACCGGGGTTTGACGGAGCAGTGGTGGTGGTAGATCAGACTGGAGGGGATGGGGAGCTGATGACTGGACTGCCTGTGGTGGCAGTTTGTGCGCCTGCCGCCGCCGGAACAGTGGCAGTCTGACGGAATGTTTGTTGGACAAATGGTGATGGGTCCGAATCTTTGAGGAATTGGTAATCAATGACTCGGAATTTTTTAATATTGTCAAATGGGAAAACATACTCAACAAAAGTGACATGGCGAGAAATTATGATTTTGTCGGTGGAGAGCTCATAGCACATGTGTCCTCTATGGTTTGACGGGAAACCTAGGAAGGCAGACAAAGTAGATCTGGGTGCCAATTTGTGTGGGAGCCGTGGATGTCAGATTAGGGTAACACTGACAACCAAAAATTCTAAGATGGTCATAGGTAGGGATCTGACGGTAGACAATTTTGGTAGGTGTCCTATTTTGAATCGCACGGGTAGATAAAATGTTGAGAATGTGTTCTACCATTTTTAGTGCATATATCCAAAAAGTAGGAGAGGGAGACGCATGAAAAAGGAGGGTACGAATCATATTATTAATGATTCAGAGAATTCTTTTGGCTTTACCATTTTGAGGGGAGGTATATGGGCACGAGAAACGAAAAACTATGCCGTTAGCCGCACAAAATTTATGAAATAAGGAATTATTAAACTCACGACAATTATCACATTGAAACAATTTTATGTCTTTTTCAAATTGTGTTTTGACCAGCGTACGAGAACACTTGAGATTTGATTTTGAGTGGATATTCCCAAAGAAAGTGAGAGAAATCATCCAAAAATACCAAATAACATTTGTGGCCTAAGTTGGTAGTTATGGAAGATGTCCATAAATCAACGTGAATAATATCAAAGAGAGAGAAAGTAGTACTCATATAAGTCATAAATAGTAGTCTAACGTGTTTTCCTAACTGATAAGAGGAGCAACTATGAGAAAGATTTCCTTTGTTACATTGGATCAAATTTCGGTTTCTAAGAGAATAAAAAACGTGAAAATCCGGATGACCAAGTCTACTATGCCACGTTGAGAGAAGGGCGATGATGTGGCCAAACCCTTAAATCGGAATGTGATGACCGCTTCCAACCAAAATAGATTGTGGAGTATTTAAACTTCGCAGTTGAGAAAGATTACCAGAATTATTGGTGAGGTGAGATGTGGTGCCTGTTTCCATATACCACGCATTATCGGGCTGTCGAGAAGTCAATGTGATGAAATTCGAGCCCAAATTGGATTGGGAGAGGCCTGGAGCGAACTCCCGGGAGGCCGCCATGAAAATATTTATGAAAATATTTATATTTTTTTCGGGTGATGGAGAAAAGCAGACAAAAAGGCTTCTGACTCCTAGGGCAAATGAGAAAAGCATTGTGAAGCTTTCTCTGACAAGATGACAAAGCACCTGTGAAGTTTTCGTGGGTAATAAATTCTATACCCAATAAGGAGAAAAGCACAAGCTTTCTCTGAAGATGACAAAGTTTTCTTGGGTAAGGAAGAAAAGTAGACAAGAAGACTACTGATACACAAGAGGACAAAACACTGTGTTTTTTCTTCTCGGGTGAATAGAGAAAAGAAAAATTCTGACGCCGGCGTCAAAGAAACGCGGGGAAAGAAGGAAATAGGGTTTAGGGTTTGGCTTCTGATACCATGTAGAATTCTATTAATCTCCCTTGAGTATTTCTCATTATTACAAAATATATATAGGTGTACAATGTTGAATTCTTCTATAATAAGGATTCAATTCTACCATAATTATACAACACAAAATATGGTAAATATGTACGTTATTACACGTGATAATAATTCATACTAGCCTTATTTTTATCAGACAATATTCGAGATTGCATGAGAATGCTTATTCGTATGTACTTTTTTCACAACTCGAGTTACAACCACTGAGGGCATCATTTGGTTTGAGTTTTGTGTTCGGGGTTCAATATTTTCATAAATTTCAATTGATTTTGCATAGATAAATACAGACTTTTAGGTAAAAGTTATAGGTTCAAATGACTCCACGTCTATACTACTAGATTCACCCTGTGTTGGAAATTTACTAATGTGGAATTAAGTATATCCCATTATTTATGACTCAAACAATTGGAGCCCCGCATGTCGAAAACGTCGTTTCTACACACATGCACACGTAGTGCCAAGTATCGCAAATTTCATTAGTGAAAGAGATATTGGTACGTATGTAATACATTTGAGACATAGAATGATGGACGGTTATTGGCCAAATGACAAAGTATTCCACGTTGGTAAACGAAGGAACAAGTGTTCGAAGTGTAAGATGAAATGAGGTGCTGGAGCGTAGCGGCGCCTCGTCGCTAATTGGGTAGCCAGTCACTGGAGCCGCACACTAATTCACAGAGCCGCGGAGCTTTGGAGGCAGAATGCTGCGACGGGAAGTTGGAAAGTTCTGACCTTTGGGCTGATTTTGGAGCATTGAATCTCCATTACGTGGCACATGAATTCAACCATTATTTGGCTGAATATAACCCCTCTCAATAACTGCCATTACATGGCTATTGAAGGCCATTAGTTGGCTAGTTGAGGGGTCATCTCCTTACACTATAAATTGAGGTATTTGGCTCAATTGTTGAACACTACACAACACTTAGAAATATTTTACAGAATTTTCTAACATCTTCTTCTTCCTCTCTAGCAAGTTTACTACACTCAAAATTCTTCAAGAGTAACACTTGAGTTTCCTTTGCTCAATTGTTAACTTGTTGTTGTATCTTGGGAGACTATTGCCCGACAACGTAAAAGGAGATATACAGGGCAATCTTGTCTTAAATACAGAGTGTCATCACTCGACTCAGCAAATCACAAAAAGAGTTTGTTTCATTCTTGATTTCCAGTTTTGTTGTAATATTTAGTTTATCCTTTCTAGAAGTTGTAATATTTACTTACTTTCCGTTCCCTGCAATTGTTGTATCCCACAATTTTAAGACAAGATTTGTTGTAAGTACTTAGAAAGATGACTGGAAGAGAACAACTCGCTTATGATTCTGTTGCTGCTACTACTCAAGGCAACCCCTCTGCCTTCCCCACTACTCAAGGCCCATCAAATTCTTTTCCGGTTGCTCAAGGCTAAACCAACACCTTTTCTGCTGCTCAAGGGAACGCTCCAGTTCCTTCACCCGCTGGATTCCATCATGAATGCCCAGAAAAGTTCATGGGCTCCAATTTCAAGAGATGGCAACAAAAGATGCTCTTTTATTTGACTGTTATGGGAATGACTCATTTCTTAACAGAAGATACTCCACAAGCTGGAGATGAAATGAACCCTTCGCCTACTGAAACGGCCGAAGGGGGCCAAGGAATCCATGTCATTAATGGCATGAAGATGGTTCTTGATGCACGGAGTTATAGTGATTTCATGTGTAAGAACTATATTTTGAACTGCTTGTCAGACCCTCTCTACATGGTGTATTGCACCGTTGTCACCGCCAAAGAGTTATGGGAGAAGCTGCAAAAGAAGTACAATGCATAAGATGCAGGTACTAAGAAATTCATCGTTTGGAAATTTCTGAAGTTTCAAATGTTGGATAGTAAAACAGTGATGTCCCATGTCCAGGAATTCCAAATGATTCTACATCACCTGGATTTGGAAGGTATGAAACCAAATGAGCAGTTTTTGGTTGCATCACTGATTGAAAAGTTACCTCCCTCGTGGAATGAGTTTATGAGTTACTTAAAACTCAAGACAAAGGAGATGACATTTGAAGAACTTATTATCAAACTCCAGATTCAGGAAGATAATAAGAAGGCCTTGCCTAGGGGTAAACAATCCGCTGAGGCCAAAGGGAACCCAAGCAAGAAGCGCAAGTTCCAAAAAGACGGCAAGACCCAAACAACGGAGAAGTTCAAAGGAAATTGTCACCACTGTGGGAAACGTGGTCATATGATCAAGGATTGCCGCAAGCTCAAGACTAAGCAACAAGAGAAGGCCAAGGCTAAGGACAAGGCACATGTTAACGTCATCAAAGACAGGTTTCTAGACGACATGATTGAGGAGTTCTCAGTGGTGGTGCTTGAAGCAAACCTTGTTGAGAATCCTATACAATGGTGGATGGACATAGGTTCTACAAGACACATTTATTCCAATAGAGATGCCTTCTCCACTTATACACCAGTTACTAACAAGAAATTGTGCATGGGTAACAACGCTTCCTCTGACGTGCTGGGGGTAGGAAAGGTAGTCATGAAAATGACTTCTGGAATAGAGCTCACTCTGAAAGAGGGGATGCATGTTCCTGAGATTAGGAGAAATTTAATTTTAGGTCATTTATTGGTTAATGCTGGTTTTAGGCTACTGTTTGAGTCCAATAAATTTGTAATCACCAAGAATGGAACGTTTGTGGGAAGGGGCTTCATCTGTGAAGGCCTCTTCAAAGTTAACGCCATGTCGGTACTACGTACAAGCAATAATATTGAAGTTTCTTCTTACTTGATTGAGTCCTCTAATTTATGGCATCATAGATTAGGACATGTTAACTACAAGTCCATCTAAATGTTGGTAAAGTTGGAGTTGTTGCTGTCTATCGACGTAAACCCTCAACATAAGTGTGAGGTGTGCGTAGAGGCAAAACTCACAAAGCTTCATTTTCGATCCGTCGAAAGGAATACCGCTCCTCTAGAACTTATTCACACAGATATATGTGATTTGAAGTTTGCACAAACTAGAGGGGGGAACAAGTACTTTGTGACATTCATTGATGATAGCACAAGGTATTGTTACCTTTACTTGTTGAAAAGTAAAGATGAAGCCTTTGAAGCATTCCGACGCTACAAAGCAGAAGTTGAAAACTAACTAAGCATGCAGATTAAATCTATTCATAGTGATAGAGAGGGAGAATACGTAGCGTCATTTGAGGAATATTGTGCACAATCAGACATTGTTCATCAAACGACGGCTCCATACTCACCTCAGTCGAACGGTGTGGCGGAACGTAAGAACCGCACATTGAAGAAAATGATGAATGCCTTGCTCATCAATTCTGGTCTTCCCCAAAACATGTGGGGAGAAACCATCCTTACCGCTAATACGATTCTTAACAGAGTCCCATATAAGGGTAAGGACAAAACTCCATATGAATCATGGAAAAGAAAGGAACCCACTTATAAATATTTAAAGGTGTGGGGTATTTTGGCAAAGGTTGAAGTACCCAAGCCAAAGCAGGTCAAGATTGGGCCTAAGACTTTAGATTGCATTTTCATTGGATATGCAAATAACAGTAGTGCTTATCTCTTCTTAGTGCATAAGTCAGATATTCCAGATATCCATGGGGGTACAATCATAAAATCAAGGAACGCTCAATTCTTTGAAGATACCTTTCCTAGAAAGGAAAAAGACATAACCTCTCGCAAACGAAGTTATAAATAAAGCTCTCAGGAATCGGGAGTCATTGACTGCCCGGATCTAGATGGTTCAGATCTAGTGGACTTCGAAGTGGCTGAATATCCGGAATCTAGCGTTCCAGATTCTCAGAACTTGGAGACTCCAGAGATGGAACCAAGACAACGTAAAAGGGCCAGGAAGGATAAATCCATCGGTCCTAACTTTGTAGCTTATATGGTTGATGATGAACCAAGGACAATTGCTGAAGCATTGTCAACTCCAGAGGCACCGCTCTGGAAAGAAGTTATTGAGAGTGAAATAGACTCCATTCTGCATAACCATACTTGGGAGTTGGTTGATCTTCCTCCGGGAAATAAACCATTATATTGTAAGTGGATACTCAAACGGAAGTATAAAGCAGATGGGTCTATAGATAAGTAAAAGGCCAGGTTGGTAGTCAAGGGCTATCGACAGAGGGAAGGCCTTGACTATTTTGACACGTACTCTCCGATGTCTCGGATGACATCCATACGAGTATTCATTGCGATCGCAGCGTTGCGTGACCTTGATATACATCAGATGGATGTCAAGACAGTCTTTCTAAATGGTAATTTGGAAGAAGAAATTTATATGGAACAACCCGAGGGGTATGTGGTTCCAGGGCAAGAGAAGAAAGTCTGTCGACTTGTCAAATCTCTGTACGGGCTGAAACAAGCCCCGAAACAATGGCACGAAAAATTTGATAGTACTCTACTATCGAAGGGTTTCTCCATTAATGAGTGTGACAAATGTGTCTATATGAAATGTAACTCTAACTCGTTCGTCATGATATGAATGTACGTAGATGACATGTTGATCACATGGAGCAGTCCTAGCTTGATCCTAGAGACTAAGAACATGTTGAAACAATGATTCGACATGAAGGATATGGATATCGAAGATGTCATCTTATGGATAAAGATCTCTAAGACGTCTGACGGACTGGTCTTATCTCAGTCTCATTACATCAAGGATGTGTTGAGAAAGATTGAGATATTTGACAGTTCGCCTATGAAGTCACCACTGGATAGAAATTAAAAGATTGATAAAAATCGTGGTGCACCCGTATGCCAGGAGCAATATGCGCAGGTGATTGGGAGTTTGATGTACATAACAAACTGCACCGACCTAATATTGCTTATGCAGTCAACAAGTTGGCTAGGTTTACCCGTAATCCAAGTAATGATCATTGGAAGACGTTGAATCGGGTACTACGATACCTGAAATACACGTTAACTCACGGGTTGCATTATTCGAGATATCCAACTGCACTAGAGGGGTACAATAATGCAAACTAGATATCTGATATAGAGAACACCAAGTCCACCAGTGGGTATGTGTTTACAATTGGAGGTGGGGATGTGTCTTGGAAATCCTCTAAGAAAACTTGCATCGTGTCCACGATGGAATAAGAGTTTATCACTTTAGAAAAAGTAGGAGAAGAAGATGAGTGGCTTCACGACTTCTTAGATGATGTCCCCTGTTGGGACAAACCCGTACCTTCTGTATGATGGAATCTATTTCTCTTTCTATAGATTCTTTCCAAAGCTGTGCTTCTGGAGTTGACAATGCTTCCTTAATTGTCCTCGGTTCATTTTCAACCATATAGGTTAGAAAGTCTGGACCAAAGGTTTTGTCATTTTTGGCCCTTTTGCTCCGTCTTGGTTCAACCTCTGGAACCCCTAAGTTCTGTAGGTTTGGAACATTAAGTTCCGGATAGTCAGTAACTTTTAAGTCCTGTAGATATGGAACGTCTAGTTCCGGATAATTAGAAACTCCTGGGTCTTGTTAATTTTGAGCACTTTGTTCATAACTTCATTTGCGCGAAATTATTTCTTTTTCCTTTCTAGGAAAGATTTGTTCAAAGAATTCAACATTCATTGATTCCATGATCGTACCCTCGTGGATATCAGGTATCTCCAACTTATACACTAAGAAGCGATAATCACTACTATTATTTGCATATCCGATGAATATGCAATCTTCAGTCTTGTACTTCGACCTTTGCCAAACAGCCCCACACTTTCAAATATTTGTAAGTGAGTTTCTTTCCTTTCCATGCTTCATATGGAGTTTTATCCTTACGCTTATGCGGAACTCTATTGAGAATTGTGTTAGAGGTAAGAATCTCTTCGCCCCACAAGTTTTGGGCTAAACTGGAATTGATAAGTAAAACATTCATCATTTCCTTTAACGTACGGTTTTTGCGCTCGGCAACATCGTTAGACTGAGGCGAGTAAGGAGCGGTCGTTTGATAAACAATGTCGAATTTAGCACAATATTCTTCAAACGGTGCTACGTATTCTCCCCCTCTATCACTACGAATTGCCTTGATCCGTAGGTTTAATTGATTTTTAACTCGGCTTTGTAACGTTTAAATGCTTCAAACGCTTCATCTTTACTTTTTAACAAGTAAACATAACAATACCTTGTATTGTCATCAATGAAAGTCACAAAGTACTTGTTTTCCCTTCTAGTTTGCACAAACTTTAAATCACATATGTCGGTGTGATTAAGTTCTAGAGGAGCGGTGTTTCTTTCGACTGAATGGAAAGACGCTTTGGTTAATTTTGCTTCTATGCACACCTCACATTTGTGTTGAGGGTTTATGTAGAAGGAAGGCAACAATTCCAAATTTACTAACTTTTGAATGTATTTATAGTTAACGTGTCCTAATCTATGATGCCATGAATTAGAAGACTCAAGCAAGTAGGTAGAAGGCTTTATTTCATTAGATGAACAGATTACAGACATAATATTCATTTTGAAGAGGCCGTCACATGCGAAGCCCCTTCCTACAAAATTACCATTCTTAGTTATTACAAACTTGTTGGACTCAAAAACTAGTCTAAAATCAGCCTTGACCAATAGTGGCCCTGAAACCAAGTTTTTGCGGATGTCAGGGACGTGCATCACTTTATCTTTTTGCATGTTGTCATTTTTAGGACAACCTTTCCAACCCCTTGCATTTTAGAGGTGGCGTCGTTGCCCATGAACAACTTCTTGCCCGTGACTGGGGCGTAAGAGGAGAATGCATTTTTGTCAGAGCAGAAGTGACGTATTGTACCCGTGTCTATCCACCATTGCCTTGGGTTCTCCACCAGATTTACCTCCAGCACCACTGCCAAGAAATCCACAATCTTATTATCAAGATCTGGAGGATTACCCTCGTCTTGTACAACGTTAGCCTCTACCTTGCGTTTATTCTTGGCCTTCAGGTCATTTGTGACCTGAATATTCTGGTCCACTTCAGTCGTTGTGTTAGACTGAGTGTCCATTACATCCCTAGCAGAAGGAGGATCTTCTGTCTGAAATCGTGACAGGCTCAACGCAGTAAGATATAACATCTTTAGTTTCATTCTCTTGTTGTAATTGTTATCCAGAACCTTATCTGGGCGTTTGCTTTGAAAACTGTCAGGAGTAGGGACAACATCACTTTCTTGAGCAGTGCCAGAGGCAGTGCCTTGATCAGCAACAACATAACAAACAACTATGCCTTGAACAACAACAGCAGAAACAGAAACAAAACTATTGACAAAAGTAGAACAAGAACTACCAATAGAATTGTTAACATAACTGTCAACAGAACAGTTGGCAGAAACATAGCCAAACCCAGAATTAGAACGAGAACTGGAAACAAAACTGTTGACAGACATATTTTAAACACTCAGTAAAATTTTATCTTAAAATTGTAGGTAAAAGTTGGTGTACTCGAAAGGCTAAACAAAACAAATGATTTGCTGAGTCGAGAGATGATTCTCTGTCTTTAAGACAAAATCGCCCCGTATAGATGTTTTTGCGGTGATGGACAATAGTCTCCCAAGATACAACAACAACTACCAACTATATAAAGCAAATATAGTTGATTTTATAAAAAAGAAAGGCCCCGACAGCCTGTCACGACCCAAACCGAGGGCTATGACGGGCACTCGGACCCTACTTTCCAGGCACCACTCTTCACATATTTATCAGCTAACCGTAATCCATTATGGCCACAAGGGCCGTTACAAAATATCCGGCTGACACATACATCACAGCCGATAGGGCCATACACAACTACTATACACAGGACAACTGTCTGCAAGCCTCTAAAGAGTACATGACATCACAAGGACAGGACAAGGCCACACCATACCCATATGCATTTGCAAAATATGATACCACGACCATACTGCAACTCTGAAACAAGTAGAGTGCTCCAACATCAGCTGAACCAGCAACCTCCTAGCACGAAACATCACCCCGTTTTACCTGAGCCTATGGGCATGAAACACAGCGTCCCCCGACAAAAGGGTCATCAGTACGACTGATGTACTGAGTATGTCAGGCATGAACAGCATAACAGAGATACAAGAATAAACTAAAATAGTAACTGCTAACCGAAATAGCCAACAACAACAGCTGACAGAACTAGCCGATAGTAACGGCTGACAACAGTGAATGCCCCTGAGGGCCATAATATGCCTAAATGTCATGCACAATGCAAATGCGGTATACATATATATATTTTCCACACAAGGGCATCCTCCTTTCCATAACAACCTCTGTAGGCATCATTTCATTTCGGCCTCTGTGGGCATCATATCATATTGGTCTCTGTGGGCATCTTCCTTTTTTTGTGATATTTGTACCAGCTGGAGGTGGTAACGCGTACATAACGCCATTCCCTTTTCTCCATCCCCTACATATATATATTGATACCATATAGTAGTGTATATAACACATGTGGGTCCAGGATAATACATGAATATAATGCAAATGAAAATGCATGAATGACAATGAAACATTCTGAACTTATCGGATGACATAATATCCTTGTACCTTCGGCTAACATTGAAAATATTAACATGTACCTTCGACTAACATTGGGAATAACAACATCTTTTCCGGATACCTCAATAAGGATTTAGGAACATATTTAGGTATGCTTTCAACATAGGAATCAATAACATGCACATTCTTAACTACTAAGAGTAGAATAATTTATGAAATAATATTACGGTTACGTTTCATTACATGGAACATGCCAAAAGAAAGAAATAATTTGCCTTAACATACTTTGATTTAAGATTTTGGAAACAACTATGACGGGTCAATCTCTCTTTAAAACTTAATCTCGAATCCCAGCTTAAAAATAGGACAAACCGCTGCTGCATATACATTTGTGCTATGGGTGAAATTTAATGAAAATGGTGCTCTAACTTAGCTCTAATTCTCATGAACATAAGAAAACATTTGCTAAATGTTGCATGCATTGTTTGAGGTTTGATGAATATATTAGTTGAGGTTCCACTCCACTAAATCCCAAGCACCAGATAATGACCCCACCTTTACACATGTCATCACCTAACATCAATACTAGTCACCTAACCAAACCCACAACTCCCTCATTAATTACATCCATTACCCTTTAAGATAAATCACTTTGTAGATATATATATATATATATATATATATATATATATATATATATATATATATATTACACGTGTAATAAGCCTTTAGCCAAATAAGTTGTCTCATCCATAATTGACTAATTAGCCGATCAGCGTTATCGAGTAGCCAGTCATTGTTGTCGATTAGCTAATTACTGTCGTCAATTAGCCGATAGGCCCTAAATTAATTCAGGACCACATACTTTTATATATTAAGCTCTTTATTGGCATACATGAAAATGACATAAATTCCCCAAAGCTCGAGTCTATGTACATACGTCTAGCAATTTCACATATGTCTTGCGATTCAAACCATGGTCCAAAATTATGGGATATTACACAGCCCATGACCCGTGACCCGTGACCGAGACCGAACGAGCGACAGGGCACGTGTGGGGCTTAGCCCTGAACCCAAGCTCACCTAGGTCCTCTACCTTCTAAACACATGATTACCCCTTGGGGTCCCAAACTCTTACTCAAACTTAGAGTTTATATATTGCATAAATTGTCCATCTTCTACCAATGAGGGAGATTTGTCATTTTTTGCCAAAAACACTCCATCTTTTCATGTCTCAAATACCTTACTTTGTAAACCAATATATCTTTCATTTCTTAACGAAATTTGACGATACTTGTCACTAACATCATCTACTTACTTAGTAGATTAGGCATGTGCGGAGAAACGATGTTTCCGACATGCAGGGCCCACGTGTTTAAGTCATTAAAGATGGAATAAACTCAATCCCATATTATTAAATTTCCAACAAATATCATGCTATAAGCTTTTGGCCATGTATAGACACAGAACATTGACATTTCAAGGGTCAACAACAGGGTTTTCGCTAAACTTCATTAAGCATGGCAATTTCCAGTGGATACAACAGAATTGAGGGAAGCCCAAATATCCGAACAAGGATTGAAGCTAAATACCCAGCACTACTGTTTAAGCAACACCTAACTGCTTGCGTTGAGAAAATATATGGAATGATCCGCGACAACTTAAAGAAAGAAATAAGTCCATTTCTTAACCAATGCATACATGTAAGCACCATTTTAAATGCTATAATCCCTTGTCTATAATTTTGCAACAGTCTCAAGGTACTAAATTGACAGGCACCAAGATCTGCAAGGATAAGATCTCTAAAAGGGTCATCTAGAAGCATACATTCAAACATCATTGCTAAACAACAGACATCTAGCGTACACTGGCAAAACATTGTGAATAGCCTTGGCAGTACATTGACCATACTCTCAGAAAATAATGTGAGTGAAGCAACATCGTGTTGTCAGCTTTCCTTAATTTTATGTCTGGAGAAGCTCTCCAGTTTTCATGAGTGGCATCTACGTTTTCAGGTCCCTTCCATCATTACAAGGAAAATACTCAGTCAGGTGTTGTCGTACATAAATGTCCAGCTTTTCAACAGGTATTCAGCTTTTATTCCAATTAACTGTCTTTCACTTTAGAAGTAACTTAAATATGCTTAATCCTAATGTCATTTATATGAAAACTTTGCAGCTTGTTGCTTCGCCGTGAATGCTGCTCATTTAGCAATGGGGAATATCTGAAGGCAGGTCTGCAAGAACTGGAAAGTTGGTGTTCCAAAGTAATAGAGCAGGTAAACAAAAGTAGTTCGGAGTAATAACCTGACATTAAAAAAAATACTAACATTTTAATTCGTCCTCATGAAACAGTATGCTGGATCTTCATGGGATGAGCTTCAACACATAAGGCAAGCTGTAGGATTTCTGGTAAGCTATCGTCCACACTATCACTCCATAAGCAGATTACCTCATAGCTCAGTACTTTATCTTTTAGACTTATCATGCCTCAACCTCACAGGTATTGCATCAAAAATTTCAAAAGGCATTGGATGAGATCACGAGTGACCTCTGCCCGGTAATTAAGCTCTGTGCTAAAAAATTCAAATTCCCCATAACTTCCTTCCTAACTACTTCTTCTTTTGACTAATCAAAAAGAAAAAGAACTCTGTTTTCATTTCAAGATCACTAAAAAGCTAAGTGACAATGATGTTAGAATTAAGTCACGGAGGAATATAAGTATATT
Source organism: Anisodus tanguticus (assembly GCA_034509755.1). NCBI lineage: Eukaryota > Viridiplantae > Streptophyta > Magnoliopsida > Solanales > Solanaceae > Anisodus > Anisodus tanguticus. Next base: position 25,541,470 of record CM067541.1, on the reverse strand, counting down.
TTCTTAATAAGAGGATTCTAGCTATGATTAGAACTCAGAACCGAAATCTGAACTCTATCCTGTTGCTTTTTTCCCCTTTTCTCTTAGATGTTGAGCATTGCACAAATATATCGCATTGGAACTATGTTTTGGGAGCCCATGGTTTATCTCCAGAGGTAAGAACTCTTCTTCAGTGTGTTACTAAAGATACAAGTATACAAGGTTATTTCAGTTTGACGTGGATGGCCCGCAACTAGCTGGTTATGCAAGACATGCATATATTATCATGTAAAAGTTTCAAAAAAAAACTAAGAATTATCGCATGCATTGGACTTCTTCTCTTATTTTAAGATAACAATTTATCAGTGAAGAACAAAAAGACAAAAGTGTCCTCAAATAGCAAAAGATAGATAAAACAAGCATTATATAAAAACAGCCCACCGATCTTCTTAAAGTGCGTCTAAGCTCTGCTGGTGAGAAGCCCTATTGCCTTCATCAACAGAGAGACCAAGAGTGCTCTAATGCGTGACACCTACACTAGAAAATTGCTTTTTAATGAAGCACTCTTGCGTTATTCTCAAGTCAAGCAGTGATAGAGCTTAATGATAAATAAACATTCAAAGGCTGTAGCTTTCTATTGAAAAGATCACATATTTTGCTTCTTTACGGCTTTAGCCTTAAAAGTAAGGCAATGACAGTTAAGAGTCTCACCTCGGATATGTAATGTGAATATGGACTTCTTATATGGATTTGAACAATCCTCACCCTACAAACTAGCTTTTGGGGTTGAGTTAGGCCAAAATCCATTCTTTACAATGACAATGCAAGAAACTCATGTCGATATTAATTTTGTTCTTAACCATTTCTTTCGTCTTCTCAGTTAATAGTCTTATTGATTCTGTAAGCAAAAGGTTTTAAAAGAACATACAAAAGCAATAATGAGCAGACTCTCAAGTATGTTGAAAATTTACTAATGTGGAATTAAGTTTATCCCATTACTTATGACTCGAACAATTGGGGCTCCGCACGTCGGAAACGTCATTTCCACACACGTGCACACGTAGTGCCAAGTATCATAAATTTCATTAGTGAAAGAGATATTGGTACGTAAATGAGAGGTTTGAGACATATAATGATGGACGGTTATAAGCCAAATGACAAGTGTTCCCACGTTGGTAAATGAAGGAAGAAGTGTACGAAGTGTAAGATGACACGAGTCGGAAATCGCCGCGGAGCCGCGGCGCAGCCCCGTCGGAGCCGAGGCGCTAGAGCACCGCGGCGCTAATTGGGTGTTCAGCCACTGGAGTCGCAGCGCTAATTCGCAGAGCCGCGACGCTTCGGAGGCATGCTGCGACAGGAAGATGGAAAGTTTTGACTTTTGGGCTGGTTTTGGAGCATTGAATCTCCATTATTTGGTACATGAATTCAACCATTATTTGGCTAAATGTAACCCCTCAATAAGTGTCATTAGATGGCTATTGAAGGCCATTAGTTGGCTAGTTGAGGGGCCATCTCATTACACTATAAATTGAGGCCTTTGGCTCAATTGTTCAACACTAAGAAACACTTACAGAATTTTCTGAAATCTTCTTCTTCCTCTCTAGCAAGTTTACTATATTCAAAGTTCTTGAAGAGTAACACTTGAGTTTCCTTTGCTCATTTGCTAAGTTGTTGTTTTATCTTGGGAGACTATTGCCCGACTACATAAAATGATATATATGGGGCAATCTTATCTTAAAGACAGAGTGTCATCACTCGACTTAGTAAATCACAAGGAGTTTGTATTGTTCTTGATTCCAATTTGTTGTAATCTTTAGTTTATCCTTTCTAGCAATTTGTAATATTTACTTACTTCCCATTTCGTGCAATTGTTGTAGCCTACAATTTTAAGACAAGATTGTTGTAAGTGCTTAGAAAGATGACTGGAAGAGAACAACTCGCTTCTGATTCTACTGCTGCTGCTACTCAAGGCAACTCTTCTGCCTTCCCCACTGCTCAAGGAATACACAATGCCTTTCCAGTTGCTCAAGGGAACGTTAATGTTCCTCCACCATTCGGTTTCCATAATGAACACCCAGAGAGGTTTATGGGCTCCAACATCAAGAGATGGCAGCAGAAGATGTTGTTTTATCTGACTGTTATGGGAATGACTCATTTCCTAACAGAAGATCCTCCACAAGCTAGAGATGAAGTGAACCCTCAGCTTAATGAAAGGGCTGGAGGGGGGACAAGGTATCCATGTCGTCAATGGCATGAATATGGTTCTTGATGCTTGGAGTCATAGTGACTTCATTTGTAAGAGCTATATTCTGAACTGTCTGTCAGACCCACTCTACACGGTGTATTGCGCCGTAGGCACCACCAAAGAGTTATGGGAAAAGCTGCAGAAGAAGTACAACGCACAACATGCTGGTACTAAGAAATTCATCTTTAGAAAATTCCTGAAATTTCAAATAGTGGATAGCAAAACTGTGATGTCCCAAGTCCAGGAATTCCAAATGAGTCTACATCACCTAGATTTGGAAGGTATGAAACCAAATGAACAGTTTTTTGTTGTATCACTGATTGAAAAGTTACCTCCTTCGTGGAATGAGTTTATGAGTTACTTAAAACTCAAGACAAACGAGATGACCTTTGACATTCATTGATGATAGCACAAGGTATTGTTACCTTTACTTGTTGAAAAGTAAAGATGAAGCCTTTGAAGCGTTCCGACGCTACAAAGTAGAAGTTAAAAACCAACTAAGCATGCAGATTAAATCCATTCGTAGCGATAGAGGGGGAGAATATGTAGCGCCATTTGAGGAATATTGTGCCGAATCGGGCATTGTTCATCAAATGATGGCTCCATACTCACATTAGTCGAATGGTGTTGTTGAACGCAAGAACCGCACATTGAAGGAAATGATGAACGTCTTGCTCATCAATTCCGGTCTTCCCCAAAACATGTGGGGAGAAGTCGTCCTTACCGCTAATATGATTCTTAACAGAGTCCTACATAAGGGTAAGGACAAAACTCCATATGAATTATGGAAGGGAATGAAACTCACCTATAAATATTTTATGGTGTAGGGTTGTTTGACAAAGGTTTAAGTACCCAAGCCAAAGCAGGTCAAGATTGGGCCTAAGACTGTTGATTGCATTTTCATCGGATATGCAAATAATAGTAGTGCTTATCGCTTCTTAGTGCATAAGTCAGATATTCCAGATATCCACGGGGGTACAATCATGGAATCAAGGAATGCTCAATTCTTTGAGGATACTTTTCCTAGAAAGGAAAAAGACATAATCTCTCGCAAATAAAGTTATGAACAAAGCTCTTAGGAACTAGGAGTCGTTGACTGTCCGGATCTAGATGGTTCAGATCTAGTGGACTTCGAAGTGGCTGAATATCTGGAATCTAGTGTTCCGGATTCTCAGAACTTGGAGAATCCAGAGATGGAACCGAGGCGAAGTAAAAGGGCCAGGAAGGATACATCCTTTGGTCCTGACTTTGAAGCTTATATGGTTGATAACGAACCAAGGACAATTGTTAAAGCATTGTCAACTCCAGAGGCACCACTCTAGAAAGAAGCTATTGAGAGTGAAATAGACTTCATCCTGCATAACCATACTTGAGAGTTGGTTGATCTACCTCTGGGAAATAAACCGGTGGGTTGTAAATGGATACTCAAACGGAATTATAAAGCAGATGGGTCTATAGATAAGTACAAGGCCATGTTGGTAGTCAAGGGCTATTGGCAGAAGGAAGGCCTTGACTATTTTGACACGTACTCCTCAGTGTGTAGGATGACATCCATACGAGTATTCATTGTGATCTCAGCGTTGCGTGACCTTGAGATACATCAAATGGATGTCAAGACAGCCTTTTTAAATGGTGATTTAGAAGAAGAAATTTATATGGAACAACCCGAGGGATATGTCATTCCAGGGCAAGAGAAGAAAGTCTGTCGACTTGTCAAATCTCTATACGGTCAGAAACAGGCCCCGAAGTAATGGCATGAAAAATTTGATAGTACTCTACTATCGAAGGGTTTCTCCATTAATGAGTGTGAAAAATATGTCTACACGAAATGTAACTCTGACTCGTTCGTCATGATATGAATGTACGTAGATGACATGTTGATCACATGGAGCAGTCCTAGCTTGATCCTAGAGACTAGGAACATGTTGAAACAATGCTTCCACATGAAGGATATGGATATCGCAGATGTCATCTTATGGATAAAGATCTCTAAGACGTCTGACAGACTGGTCTTATCTCAGTCTCATTACATCAAGGATGTGTTGAGAAAGATTGAGATATTTGACAGTTCGCCTATGAAGTCACCATTGGATAGAAATTAAAAGATTGATAAAAATCGTGGTGCACCCGTATGCCAGGAGCAATATGCGCAGGTGATTGGGAGTTTGATGTACATAACAAACTGCACCCGACCTGATAATGCTTATGCAGTCAACAAGTTGGCTAGGTTTACCCATAATTCGAGTAATGATCATTGAAATGCGTTGAATCGGGTACTACGTTACTTGAAATACACGCTAACTTATGGGTTGCATTATTTGAGATATCCATCTGTACTAGAGGGGTACAATGATGCAAATTGGATATCTGATATAGAGAACACCATGTCCACCAGTGGGTATATATTTACAATTGGTGGTGGGGCTGTGTCTTGAAAATCCTCTAAGCAAACTTGCATCACCCGATCCACGATGGAATCATAGTTTATCGCTTTAGACAAAGCAGGAGAAGAAGCTGAGTGACTTCACGACTTCTTAGAGGATGTCCCCTGTTGGGACAAACCCGTACCTTCTGTAATAATCCATTGCGACAGTCAGTCGGCTCTAGGAAGGGCACGAAGTTCTATGTACAATGGCAAGTCTCGTCATATTAGATGGAGGCATAAGACCGTTAGGCAGCTGATCACCACGGGTATAATATCCATTGATTACATAAAATCAAAGGATAACATAGTGGACCCACTGACAAAGGGCTTTCCCAAAGATCAGATGTTCTGCCTGTCTAGGGGAATAAGCTTAAAACCCAATGTATAAGGACCAATCCGGTGGTAACCCAACCTTACTGACTGGAGATCCCAGAAATTAGGTTAAATGGGAAAACTAAGCTGTAAAGGTTCAGTTGAGCACTTCGGTGGAAGTATGAGCACTTCAGATAGTGATTATGTAAAGAAACACCAAATCCAAAGTTGTTCCCACGATAGACTATATGTGCTATCTGCAGTGTGGGTAAAGGTTAAGTTTCCAAAACCTTTAATGATCCTCACCGGTTGAGGTTAGGTTTGGGGAAACTTTTAATGGTTCCTATCACTTGTAAAATGGGGTATAACATGATACCTTGTAGGAGACCACCTATTTAAGTGCGAGGAAATTCCGCCTAAAATGAACGCACTTAAGAATCCAAGAAGTGTCCATGGCCACAACGGACAAAATATTACTAAGAACAGAGTAAGGAAAGTTGTTGTGTTGGTACCGTTGACTTGACTTACACTAAACACTGACGATTCAATATATCACGTTAACCGCGCAATAAGTAAGTCTGATGGTATTCAACTATGGAAGGTTCAAAGCAGAAGCTACCTATCCAGATGCAACATCGGTCAGCTGAAAGATTGCTGGAAAATGCACCATATGAGTGCGCCAAAATCTCTTTCTAGAGTGGATTGTTGGAAATTTACTAAAATGGAATTAAGTATATCCAATTATTTATGACTCAAACAATTGGGGGCCCGCATGTCGAAAATGTCATTTCTACACACGTGCACACGTAGTGCCAAGTATCGCAAATTTCATTAGTGAAAGAGATATTGGTACGTATGTAATACGTTTGAGACATTGAATGATGGACGGTTATTAGCCAAATGATAAAGTATTCCACGTTGATAAAGGAAGGAAGAAGTGTACGAAGTGTAGATGAAACGAGTCGGAAGTCGCCGCGGAGCCGAGGCGCCTCCCAGGGAGCGCCGCGGCTCTAATTCACAGAGTCGCGGCGCTTCGGAGGCAGAATGCTGCGACGGGAAGTTGGAAAGTTCTGACCTTTGGGATGGTTTTGGAGCATTGAATCTCCATTACTTGGCACATGAATTCAACAATTATTTGGCTTAATATAACCCCTCTCAATAACTGCCATTACATGGATATTGAAGGCCATTAGTTGGCTAGTTGAGGGGTCATCTCCTTACACTATAAATTGAGGTATTTGGCTCAATTGTTGAACACTACACAACACTTAGAAATATTTTACAGAATTTTCTAACATCTTCTTCTTCCTCTCTAGTAAGTTTACTACACTCAAAATTCTTCAAGAGTAACACTTGAGTTTCCTTTGCTCAATTGTTAAGTTGTTGTTGTATCTTGGGAGACTATTGCCCTACAACGTAAAAGGAGATATACGGGACAATCTTGTCTTAAAGACAGAGTGTCATCACTCGACTCGGCAAATCACACAAGGAGTTTGTTTCATTCTTGATTTCCAGTTTTGTTGTAATATTTAGTTTCTCCTTTCTAGCAATTGTAATATTTACTTACTTCCCATTTCCTACAATTGTTGTATCCCACACCCTGCACATTATATTATAATATCACCATTTAAAGGATATATAAATTTGGATCTTGAAACCTTTGATCGATCAGGTACTTTAAAAAACATAAAACAGTAAACCCGATTATTACTTCCATGGTTCAAGAATATAAAGAAAAACCTACTTTCTTGCAATTGTTATTTATTTGCCAGTTGCTTATTTTACACAATCAACCTATTTAAGATAAAAACGTATAAGTTTATCTTAAGTTTGAATTCGATTTCCCAGTTTTCAAAAGCGCTAATCGGGCCAGCATCGGTCCCGTATCCGGGGCCAAGAATGTGTCCGACACAACCCCTTCCCACTCCAAACCTGGGCAAATTTCATGGATACCGGATTTTGACGCTGCCATTTGACTTATCCTCTCTTTTTAATATTTTTTGCACGTGTTCACATTAGGACAACTTCAAACTGACGGTGTGAAGTTTCATATATAGCTAAAGTTTAGGTACATATGGATGAAGTTCAACAATTTTCACGTGAACTTTAGCCATATGTAGCTAAAGTTCAGTTATTTATGTCTCACTTCATCCATTTTTGCTTGAACTTCAGTTATATATCGTTGAGTTCAATCAGTTTTGCCCGAGTTCAGCTATTTTTTGCTTCAATATCAGCCAGTTGAAGTTCCGTTATTTTTGCCTAACTTCAGCCATTTATGTTCGAAATTCATACACATATAGCTGAAGTTCAAGCAAAAATGACTGAACTTCACAAAAAATTATGACCATAGTACAACCATTTTTATATGAATTTCAATCATATGTAACTTCAAACAGTGCTTGAGGTTTGGATTGTCGAGTCTAACTAAAGACAATGCATGTCTGAAGTGGTATATGTGCAAAAAAATTTGAATACAGGTTAGACGGTGTTAAAATAGGCCGCCTTGCAAAATTTTACCTCCAATTAAACCAGCCTAGTCGTGCACCTAGCTCTGGTAAGTTTCGGGCCATCCCATCTATTTGATACCATAGTGGTAAGTACCGCTATTATTCTTAACTTGTGGATTTGAGTTCGAATTCCGGGAAAGAAGTCGCCGTAGACACCACTTTACCTCAAAATGGAATTTTTCGGTGCGAATCCAAATTAAATCGGGTTCCAAAAGCGGGTATCGAATACCGGATGAAAAATATTAAAGTACCTAGAAATTAAAGGAAACTTGACCCTTTATTTAAGGGACTATTTGATCTTTTTCTCACCAAATGAAACTTTGCCCCTTTATTTAAGGGACTATTTTGATCATGTTGGAAATTTGCCTATGGCGGGAGTTGCGACCGACCAACTTTAAAGGCTTAAACACTAGTGTTAAGCATGTTGGAGAATCCGGTTCTTCACACGTGCATGATCTACTAAGTAAGTAGATAACCGTAGGGCCAAGAATAGTCAAATTTCGTTGAGAAATGAAAGAGATATTGGTCCACGAAGTGAGGTGTTTGAAGCATGGAAAAGTGTGGTATGGGATCAATTCTCCCTCATCGGTGGAGGAAGAAAGAATTGTTTTGTTTATAAGACTCAAAGTTGGCTTGGGGTTTGGGACCCCAAGGGGTATCCCATGTGTTTAAAGGAGGGAGGACCTAGATGTGCTTCGGTTCGAGGAAAGCCCACACGCGAGCCGCTGCCGCCCGCCCGTCCGGTCCGGTTCTGGGTTTCGGGTTCTCGGGGTCACGGGTCGTGCTTCATCTGATATTATATTATTGGACCAGAGAACTTTGCCATATGTACAGTTTGGACCAGAATTGAATTCTTTCATATGTACAGTTTGGTCCCTGAAGTTTCAAGATGTACAGTTTGGTCCCTAAAGTTTCAAGAAAGTCAGAATTGGGCAGTGAGCATACTAAATGGCCAATCCGTTGCACATCTTCACCATTTATTTTAGAGGAATTACTACCTCCATAACTGTCATTACTTGGCCAATAATGACACTTATGAAGACAGTTCATCAGCCTCTCCTTCAACTATATAAAGGACCCCTTGTCACCATTATTGAGGTACACGAAAATATATAAACAGAAACAGATTTCAGTCTTAGTACAACTTCCAGCATCATTTCATTACTCAAAATTTTTCACGGTAACACTTGAATTTCCTTTGCTCAATTGTTCATTTGTTGTTTTATCTTGGGAGACAATTGTTTAGGACGTAGAAATGATACATACGAGGCAATATTATCTTAAAGATAGAGTACAAACACTCGACTCAGCATACACAAACAGTTCCAGTTCATTCTTCAATTTCTGTGTAATTTTCAATTTGTTGTTGAATTGTAATTTCAGTTCTTCTATTACTTAACAGTTACTTGTAATTTCCGTTTCCTGCACCTTTGTAACCAACAAGTTTAAGACAATATTCGCTTACTATAACTGCTGCAACATGGCTGGAAACATGACCGATGTTGCTGCTACTGCTGATGCCTCTCAAGGCAACAATGATGCCTTCCTCCGCCACTACGCCGCTACTGGCCAAGGCAGCAACTCTGCTACCTTCACTGCTGCTGCCGCTACTATTCAAGGCAGCAACTCCGCCGCCTTCCCGATCGTCTGTTGCTCCACCTTCTGCCTCACACCATGATCGCCCTGAAAAATTCATGGGATCAGAATTTAAGAGATGGCAGCAAAAGATGATGTTCTACTTAACTGTTATGGGCATGGCCCGGTTCCTAACGGAAGATCCTCACAAGCTGGAGATGAAATGGACTCTATGCCTAATGAAACGGGTGAAGGGGTCCTTGGTATCCATGTCATTAATGGCATGAAGATGGTCTTGATGCGTGGAATCATAGCGATTTCATGTGTAAGAATTACATACTGAACTGCTTGGCAGACCCTCTCTACACGGTCTATTGCACCGTTGGCACTGCTAAAGAGCTGTGGGAAAAACTGCAAAAGAAGTACAACGCACAAGATGCGGGTACTAAGAAGTTCATCGTTGGAAAATTTTAAAATTCCAAATGGTGGATAGTAAGACAGTGATGGCCCAAGTCTAGGAATTCCAAATGATTTTACATCACCTAGATTTGGAAGGAATGAAACCAAATGAGCAGTTTTTGGTTGCATCGCTGATTGAAAAATTACCTCATTCGTGGATGAGTTTATGAGTTACTTAAAATTCAAGACAAAGAAGATGACCTTTGAAGAGCTTATTATCAAACTCCAAATCCAGGAAGATAATAAGAAGACCTTGCCTAGGGGTAGACAACCAGTTGAGGCAAAGGCAAATCTGGCTGAGGCAGAAGAGAACTCAAGCAAGAAGCGGAAGTTCCAGAAAGACGGCAAGGCCCACGCAACGGAGATGTTCAGAGGTAATTGTCACCACTGTGGGAAACCTGGTCATAAGATCAAGGAATGCCGCAAGCTCAAGACTGAGCAATAACAGAAAGCTAAGTCTAAAGGCAACGCGCATGCTAACGTCGTCAAGGACACGCTCCTGGATGACATGATTGAGGAATTCTCAGCAGTGGTCCTAGAAGCCAACCTGGTTGAGAATCCGATGTAGTGGTGGATGGACACAAGTGCTACCAGACACATCTGTTCCAACAGAGATGCCTTCTCCACGTACACTCCGGTCACCAACAAGAAGTTGTTCATGGGCAACAACGCTTCGTCTGACGTGATGGGGGTAGGAAAGGTGGTCGTGAAGATGACTTCCAGCAAGGAACTCACTCTGAATGAAGTGATGCACGTCCCAGAGATTAGAAGAAATTTAATTTCTGGACCTTTATTGGTTAATGCTGGTTTTAGGCTAGTGTTTGAATCCAATAAGTTTGTACTCACTAAGAATGACACTTTTGTGGGGAGAGGCTTGGTCTGTGAAGGCCTATTCAAAGTGAATGCCATGTCTGTAATGCGTCCAAGTAATAAAGTTGAACCTTCTTCTTATTTTCTTGAGTCTTCTAATTTATGGCATCATAGATTAGGACACGTTAACTACAAGTCTATCCAAAGACTGGTAAAGATGGAGTTATTGCCGTCTATCGACGTAAACCTTCAACATAAGTGTGAGGTATGCGTAGAGGCAAAACTCACCAAGCTTCCTTTTCGATCCATCGAAAGGAATACCACTCCTCTAGAACTTATTCACACAGATATATGTGATTTGAAGTTCGCACAAACTAGAGGGGGAAACAAGTACTTTGTGACATTCATTGATGATAGCATAATGTATTGTTACCTTTACTTGTTGAAAAGTAAGGATGAAGCCTTTGAAGCATTCCGACATTACAAAGCAGAAGTTGAAACCAACTAAGCCTACGGATTAAATCCATTCGTAGCGATAGAGGGGAGAATATGTAGCGCCATTTGAGGAATATTGTGCCGAATCGGGCATTGTTCATCAAATGACGGCTCCATACTCACATTAGTCGAATGGTGTTGTTGAACGCAAGAACCGCACATTGAAGGAAATGATGAATGTCTTGCTCATCAATTTCGGTCTTCCCCAAAACATGTGGGGAGAAGTCGTCCTTACCGCTAATATGATTCTTAACAGAGTCCCACATAAGGGTAAGGACAAAACTCCATATGAATTATGGAAGGGAATGAAACTCACCTATAAATATTTTATGGTGTGGGGTTGTTTGACAAAGGTTGAAGTACCCAAGCCAAAGCGGGTCAAGATTGAGCCTAAGACTGTTGATTGCATTTTCATCGGATATGCAAATAATAGTAGTTCTTATCGCTTCTTAGTGCATAAGTCAGATATTCCAGATATCCACGGGGTACAATCATGGAATCAAGGAATGCTCAATTCTTTGAGGATACTTTTCCTAGAAAGGAAAAAGACATAACCTCTCGCAAACGAAGTTATGCACAAAGCTCTCAAGAAACGGGAGTCGTCGATGGCCCAGATCTAGATGATCCAGATCTAGCGGATCTCGAGGTGGCGAACATCCGGAATCTTGTGTTCCAGATTCTCAGAACTTGGAGACTCCAGAGATGGATCTAAGGCGAAGTAAAAGGGCCAGGAAGGATAAATCCTTCGGTCCTGACTTTGTAGCTTATATGGTTAATGATGAAACAGGGACAATTGCTAAGGCATTGTCAACCCCGAAGCACCGCTCTGGAAAGAAGCTATTGTGAGTGAAATAGGCTCCATTCTGCATAACCATACGTGGGAGTTGGTTGATCTTCCTCCGGGAAATAAACCGTTGGGTTGTAAATGGATACCCGTAATCCGAGTGATAATCACTGGAATGCGTTGAATCGGGTATTACAATATCTGAAATATACGTTAACTTTCGGGTTACACTATTTAAGATATCCAGCTGTACTAGAGGGGTACAGTGATGCAAACTGGATATCTGATATAGAGAACACCAAGTCCACCAGTGGGTATGTATTTACAATTAGTGGTGGGGCTGTGTCTTGGAAATCCTCTAAGCAAACTTGCATCGCCCGATCCGCAATGGAATCGGAGTTTATCGCTTTAGACAAAGCAGGAGAAGAAGCTGAGTGGCTTCATGACTTCTTAGAGGATGTATCATGTTGGAACAAACCCGTACCTTCGGTAATGATCCACTGCGACAGCCAGTCGGCTCTAGAAAGGGCACAAAATGCTATGTACAATGGCAAGTCTCGTCATATTCGACGGAGGCATAAGACCGTTAGGCAACTGATCACCACGGGCATAATATCCATTGATTACATTAAGTCAAACGATAATATAGCAGACCCATTGACAAAGGGCTTACCCAAGGATCAGATGGCTTGCCTGTCTAGGGGAATGGGCTTAAAACCCAAAATATAAGGACCAATACAGTGGTAACCCAACCTTACTAACTGGAGATCCCGAATTTGGTTAAATGGGAAAACTAAGTCAAAGGTTCAGTTGATCGCTTCGGTGGAAGCATGAGCACTTCAGATAGTGATTTCTATAAAGAAACACCAAATCCAAAGTCGTTCCTGCGATAGACGTTAAGTGCTATCTGCAGTATGGGTAAAGGTTAAGTTTTCAAAACCTTTAATGATCCTCTAAAGTTGAGGTTAGGTTTTGGGAAACTTTTAATGGTTCCTAACACTTGTGAAGTGGGGTATAGCAGGATACCTTGTGGGAGACCACCTATTTAAGTGTGAGGACGGGCCGCCTCAAATGAACGCACTTAAGAATCCAAGAAGTTGTCCATGGCCACAACGGACAAAACATTACGAAGAAGATAGTAAGGGAATTTGTTGTGTTGGTACTATTGACTTGGCTTAAACTAAACACTGACGGTTCAAAACATCACGTTTACCGCGCAGTAAGTAAGTCCGATGGTATTTAACTATGGAAAGTTCAAAGCTGAAGGTACCTCTCCTTATGCAACATCGGTCCGCTGAAATATTGCTGGAAATGAAAAGTCACCATATGAGTGCGCCAAAATCTCTTTCAAGAGGGGATTGTTGGAAATTTGCCTTTGGCGGGAGTTGCGACAGACCAACTTTAACGGCTTAAAAACTAGTGTTACGCATGTTGGAGAATCCGGTTTTTCACACGTGCATGATATACTAAGTAAGTAGATAACCGTAGGGCCAAAAATCGTCAAATTTCATTGAGAAATGAAAGAGATATTGGTCCACGAAGTGAGGTGTTTGAAGCATGGAAAAGTGTGGTATGGGATCAATTCTCCCTCATCGGTGGAGGAAGAAAGATTTTTTTTATTTATAAGACTCAAAGTTGGCTTGGGGTTTGGGACCCCAAGGGGTATCCCATGTGTTTAAAGGAGGGAGGACCTAGATGTGCTTCGGTTCGAGGAAAGCCCACACGGGTCACGGGTCACGGGTCGTGGGCTGTGGGCTGTGCTTCTTCTGATATTATATTTTTGGACCAGAGAACTTGGCCGGTAATGGCACTTATGGAGGCGTACACGAAAATACATAAACAGAAACAGATTTCAGTGTTCCTACAACTTCTAGCATCATTTCATTACTCAAAATTCTTCACGGTAACACTTGAGTTTCCTTTGCTCAATTGTTCATTTGCTGTTTTATCTTGGGAGACAATTGTCCAGGACGTAGAAAGGATACATACGGGGCAATATTATCTTAAAGACAGAGTACAAACACTCGACTCAGCATACACAAACAGTTCCAGTTCATTCTTCAATTTCTGTGTAATTTTCAATTTGTTGTTGAGTTGTAATTTCAGTTCTTCTATTACTTAGCAGTTACTTGTAATTTCCGTTTCCTGCACCTTTGTAACAAACAGATCATTTCCTCACCAAATTAAACTTCAACAAGATGAAGATAGTACAAGAACCTTGTAACAATTATAGCGACATTGTGGTTTTAAAGGAAGAACAAATAAAGAATCCCTCCACTACTGTCATCACGGAGGAAAATAAAACGAGTGGATTTGGAATTTTCATGGTGCAAGTAAAGGGAAATTATAATGGATGTTTGTTGTGGAGATGTGAAGCTCCAATTTTTATCATTTACACAAGATAAATGAATTGCCAAAAGTATGCTCTCGCGATTTATACTTTTGAAGTCTTGATTTAAGATTATTGGCTTAATTTCCATCGAATTTAATTTAGGAGTTTATGAATTTTAGAGTTTTATACTATGTAATTCTCTTTCTTGATTTGCAAGTGAATACAACAGCATCAGAGGCAGATCCAATTTTATTATTTTTTAAATAATTTTTCACATATATCACCTTGTTATCCGAAAATAACACCGAATTTGATAGAACACGTAACACAAAAGATGCGTCCGCTACAATACACATTGCCCGGTAACATGATAAAAACTTATCCACACCGGGTGTTTACACCCAACTAATAAACAAACGACACATATCTCTATATTTAACTAGAACTATTAGTATTTAACCATAGTTAACTACATGTGCTTTGCACATAATCTTAATTAATTAATAATACAAAAATACTTAATAGTCATATTATTCTCCGGTTATTTCCAGATGGTAACTTAGTTTGAGGGTACTTTCTTATACTTTCTGTGCCACTAACCCCATCCAAAGGCCATAACCTTTTTTTTTTCATGCTGCAACTATCATTAGCCGTATGAACATGAAAATATAGCTTAGTTAATTTGCAACTTTATCATTAAATTCATTTATTATACTTATATTCCATCTCCAGTATCTTAACATCAACTTCATTAAGAATATGATATGTGATAGATGGTCAATCTCCACCTAAATATAATAGTCAGAAATTTGCTATAATAGAGAAAATTTTGGTAAGATGAAAAATTCGTGTGCAACTAGTAGATGTCAGGATAAAATTATTTAAGTCCGAGAATTTTTTAAAATAAAAGCTTAAGGTATATTTTCATTCACAAACTCGACAAGCAAATAAAGAAAGTCAAGAGAGCATAACTTTGGTTATATTAGTAGTTACTTTAAACAAACCAAGAAATAAAAAGTTTTCTACAAAAGTTTTATTAGCCTAAATGACGAAGAGTTTTGGATGTCCAGAACGCAACGAAGAAATAATGATGCAGAATTTTGGAGTATGCTAGAACGTTGGAAGAAGAATGAAGGAAATAAAGTAAACGGCTGATGGCAATCCTAAAGTTATAATGTTACACTATTGATTTAGCTTCCTTTTTTAAATTTTATTTATTTATTAAAAATAGGACTCTAATAGATCTTAGTTGGTCTTCTATAGTTAATTTAACTAAATAGGTGTAAATACCCGATGCGGGTAAGTTTTTAGCTCTCATTCTCACCGCCTTTAACCCTAAAATAGTTAAATTACTAGCTATATATTTTGAAAGATACCATAACATAAGAATTACAATGGAATTAAACTACCTAAAATAAACAAATTACTATACATGTCTGGCATTTATTAATTTGACGTGAATACTAGTTCATTATGTCTAACCTAATATATATGTACCCTCTGTAAACCCTAGGAATACATTCTCCTTCAACGTACCAGCAAATTGTGACAAAAATAATGGTTTTATAGAAAGAAGAAGAAGCCAATAAACCCTCCAATGTGTGACATCGATCCCATTTGTATTCCCCCCCTTCTCTTCACGTGATCCCCAATTTTCAATTGAAGTAATCACTACTTCTAACATCGATAAAATTTCCTCATTACCTTATAATAATTCATCACTAATTTCTGCTCAGACTTGACTATTAATTTCGTCGACGAGAACGTGGTGTTTTCGAGATATTCCCTGTTAGACATTCATTGTGGAGATGATGTGGCTAAGGAAATGAGTATTGCAAAGTGGCATTGAGTGGGATTTACGATTCGGAAAAAGTGGACATTAGTTGTGGAGATGTGAAGATCCACCGGCTTTCATAGTCATTTATACAAGAGATCACACCACAATTTCCAAAGAAATGCACCAATGTTAGACAACCCTCTTGATCTTGTTAGCTTTAAATCTTCTAATATAACAGTTAGAGGTGGATCCATTATTTAATATTTTTTAATCCGTTCCTTATAACAAGACATTTTTTTTGAGAATGTGAATTGAGATTGCAGTTTGGGAAATATATTTTAGTTTCTTCCTAAGATTTTAAATGAGAATGCTTATTATTTTGGCATAATACATAAATAAACCTTCAAATTTAATCTCGTTTTTTAAGTATGCTTCCAATTTTGATTGTCACAAGTAGGCAATTCAAATTGTCTTCAATTTATCAGTTGAACACTTTTAACTCACAAAATGATCATCTAGACATCTCCAAATTTTATGTGTCACGTTAGCATTTATGTTTACGTATTCAATTTTTTACAAGTTAAGGTGACTACTTGTACACACCCAAAATTGGAGGGCATACTTAAAAAAATGAGGTCAAGTCCGAGAGCCGATTTATGTATTATGCCTATTAGTTTCACAGCACATGCTCTTCGATAGTTGTTCTTTTACTATCTTGCCTTTGTAAATATGGGGGATCAATGAGATATCTCTCCTTATTTATTTAGAGTTTCAGATTTGAGAATAGAGAAATTTATTTTTTCTTTAAAATTCGGAATTAGTCGGACCGGCAAATTCCATCTACCAGATGATTAAATTTTTTAAAAAACTTGTCTGTGTTGTTCGGTTTGGCTAAGTTACATTTTTCTCAACCCTTTAGTTTTTTATTAATCCGAAATTCTTTTAATTACGGTATACATGTACACTAGTACTATTTCATCGCGTGCTTGTACCAGTAGTATAGGTAATCTTGAAGGAACAAGAGGAAGAATATATATAATTGCACTATGTATCACATAGGGGATTCTTATAAATATGAAGCTTAAATTGAAAACAAAAATAAAAAAGTTTCTTCTTGGAACAAAATCTAAAAGAAAGGATACGTTTTCAAATAAAACCCACTTGAAAATGAAATTAAAGTCAAAAATCAAGATTATAGTCAATTATTTTTGTCTGAATTTCAATCAAATATAATATTAACTCTAGACACTCTATCTGAGGTTTGATTTTGTCTAACCTAACTTCAAACAATGTATATCTAAAACGGATATATGTGCACAAATTTAAAAAGATGGGTACGGTTATACGATGTTAAAATAGTCACCTCGCGAAACTTTTCCTCCAACTAAACCAGCCTAGTCCTGCACCTAGTTCGGGCCGGCTTCGGGACGTCCAATCTATTTGATGCCACAGGATAAGGACGTGAAATATGTTGGAAATTTGCCTTTGGCGGGGAGATGCGTCCACCCATCTTTAATGAATTAAACACTAGTGTTCCACATGTTGGAGGCTTTGTCTCTTCACACATGCATAATCTACTAAGTGAGTAGATGACCGTAGGGCCAAGAATCGTCAAATTTCATTGAGAAATGAAAGAGATATTGGTCCACGAAGTAAGGTGTTTGAGGCATGGAAATATGGTGTGGGACAAATCTACCACATCGGTGGGAAAGGAAGAATTGCTCTCTTTATAAGTCTCTAAAATGGTAAAGGGTTTGGGACCCCAAGGGGTATCCCATGTGTTTAAAGGAGGAGGGAGGACCTAGATGTTCTTGGGTTCAAGGCTAAGCCCACACGCGCGCCGCAGCCCGCCCGTTCGGTCCGATCCGGTCTCGGGTCGTGGGATGTGGGGACTTTCTGATATTATCTTTTTGGATCCCAAATTACTTAATATTTACAGTTTGGTCCCTAGAGTTTCTGAAAAGTTGATTTTGGGAAAGACGGAAGGCAGAAACTTTCTGCCTACCATTTGGGCTGTTTTTTAGAGCATTAAACAACCATTACTTGGTTGTTAACTACTCCATAAACAACCCTCCTTCATGACCATAAATCAGCCTCTCTAAATGTCCATTAACAACCATCTCTAATGCCATTAACAACCCTCACTAATGACATTAACATCTTTGTTTGTGGCAGTTGAGGAGTCCCTCCTCCATGCTATATATTGATGCCTTTTAGCTCAATTATGGAGTACATTTTCAGTCATGAAAAATAGTACACTAACAGCAACGAAAAACAATGCACTAACAGTGAGGAAACACACTCATATACACAAGATATACACAACAGAGATACACTATATACATAGAGACAAAACAGAAGAGAAAGTCAGTCCAATAACGTTGGACGAAAACAGAAACTCTTCCTTCTTTTTCCATATCTTCAGCAAGTCGATTCGTATTTGTTTTCTTCGTCAGGCTCAACCTATTTACTTTGTAGTGTTGAGATTAAAGTGTTATTTTATCTTGGGAGACTATTGCCCGCTAACGTAAAAGCATATATACGGGGCAATCTTGTCTTAAGGACAGAGTGCAATCACTCGACTCAACACACAGTTGTAACCATCCAGATTTAGTGTTTCTTGATTTCAGGTTATCAAGATTCAAGACTCAACAACTTTGCGGCAGTTCTGAAGATTGACTATTTGTTTATCCTTTCGAACACTTGTAATATTTATTTACTTCCCGTACTGCTTTACAATAGAGTACCCAACAAAATACACATCTTGAGTTATACTTGTAAAATTTGAAAATGACCACTATTTCTATTATTTATCTTCACAAATGGAGTTCTAAGTAATTAATTGCTCCCTCCGTCTCAATTTATATGACATCATTTTCTTTGGCACAGAGTTTAAAGAAGAAATGAAGACTTTTGAATGTGTGGTCCACAACAAATCTTAGATATTTGTGTGGCTACAAATCATTCAATAAAATTAAATTATTTCTAAATATAGAAACGTGACATTCTTTTTGGGACATACTGAAAAGGAAATGGTGCCACATAAATTGGGACAGAGGGAGTAGTTCATTTCCTTCGGGAAAAAAACAATGCCAAAAAGAATGAAGAAAATAATGAAAAAGTTCATGTCTTAACTCCAACTAACTAAAATAAGCGTTTTTGGCATCCCAAAAGTTTGGCCAAACAAGCTATAAGTTTATAGATTTTTTTTTGTTTTTAGCTATTTGTTTCTTCTTGTAAGATTGGAATAATTTCTCTTAGGGATACCTTTCATTAATTACAATATATATAGTTGTACAGATGTTGATTCCTAATACAATAAGATTACTAACTTACCTTAAATGGTTGATTCCTAATACAATAAGAATCCAAAGTTACCTTAAATATACATCTATCATAATTACAAAATATAATGTGAATATTCGCAGAATATTCGCTAATACTACCCCTCAGTCGGAGCGGGAGGAGGCCGAACGCTAAGGCTGGATCGGAAGTCGGTGAAAAACTGTCTCGGTAGTCCCTTTGTGAAAATGTCTGCATACTGATACGAGGAAGACATGTGTAATATTTTGACCTGACCACGGGCAACCTTCTCTCGCACAAAGTCAATAGCCATCTCAATATGTGTAGTCCGCTGATGTTGGACCGGATTATGAGATATATAGACGGCAGATATGTTGTCACAATAGACTATAGACACCTTTGGTAGTGGACACTGGAGCTCCAAAAGAAGATTTCGGAGTCAACAGATCTCAGCAACGACATTAGCAACCCCGCGATATTCCGCTTCAGCACTCGAACGGGATAGCGTGGCCTACCGCTTGGCAGACCATGAGATAAGATTATCCTCAAGAAATACACGGTAGCCTGAGGTGGAGCGACGTGTGTCGGGGCATCCTGCCAAATCTGCATCCGTATAGGGGAGTAACTTGGTTGGGGCAGAGGGGTAGAGATGTAATCGAAAGTCCAGTATGCCCTTAACGTATCTGATAATACGTTTGAGGGTCGCAAAATGGGACTCTCGATGGTCGTGCATAAACAGACACACCGGCTGAACGGCATATGCAATATCATACCTAGTAAATGTAAGATATTGAAGGGCACCTGCAAGACTCCGATATAGAGTGGGATCAGAAACTGGCGCACCGTCATTGGCACTGAGCTTGGATTTCGAGTCAACTGGAGTTGGCATAATTTTACAATTTTCCATCTTAGCCCTATATACTATCTCTTCTGCATATTTACACTGACACAAAAACATAGTGGTTGCAGATCTGGTCACTGATATACCCAAAAAATAACTCAGCTTGCCCAAGTTAGTCATAAAAAATTCAGTTTTAAGTAGAGCAATGATTTCATTCTTCAAACCGTCAGATGAGGCAGTAAGAACAATGCTATCTACATATAATAGCAAATAACCATCAGGGATTTGTTTGGTTGGTGCCGGACAGTGTCGGGGACGGGGGATGTATGCTCTGTCGGAATAATGGATTGCTGTTGGTATAGAGATTGGATAGCCGGGGACAGACTCGGTTCATCGAGAAAGATGTAATCGGTGGTCTGAAATTTTTGAAAATATGAAAAAGGAAAGGTTGTCTCGTTAAAGGTGACGTGATGGGAGACGATGATTTTGTGAATGGCAATTTCATAGCACAGGTAGCCCCAATGAGTAGGAGAGAGACCAACGAAGACACAGGGCAAGGTGCGAGGGGCAAGTTTGTGAGGTGCAGTGGAGGCTATGTTGGGGTAGCATAAGCAGTCGAAAATACGGAGATGGTCATAGGATGGGAACCTACGGTATAAGATTTCGGTAGGGGTCTTGTTTTGGAGAGTGTTAGTTGGTAAAATATTAAGAAGGGATTTTACCATTTTAACAACATAGACCCAAAAAGGCGATGGAAGACAGGCATGAAATAGAAGGGTGCGAACCATGTTATTGATGGTACGTATAATTCGTTCAGCCTTTCCATTTTTGGAGGAAGTCTAGGGACAGAAAAAATGGAAAACCATGCCTTGTTTAGAGCAGAAATTGTGAAATGCCGAGTTATTAAATTCACGTCCATTATCACATTGGAATGATTTGACAGATTTTTCAAACTGTGTTTTAATGAATTTTTGAAACTCAAGGAATTTGGCAAAAACATCAGATTTGAATTTCAGTGGGTAAATCCAGACAAAATGTGAAAAATCATCTGAGAATACTAGATAAAATTTGTGAGCCAAAGAGCTAACAATCGGAGATGTCCACAAATCAGCATGAACAATATCAAAAGGAGAAAAAGTAACAATGTTTGATGACATAAATTGAAGACGAGTATGCTTGCCGAGCGGGCAAGAAAGACAGTGTTGGGCAAGTTTCCCATTATTACATTGAATACGCTTAGTAGTCCTAAGAAAAGTAAAAACTGGGTCTCCGGGGTGTCTGAGTCTGTTGTGCCAAGTTGAGGGAGAGATAGCCGGAAAGGATAGACATGATTGCGGTGTGACAACAGAAGATTGAGTGAAGGGGTATAGGTCTCCCACACTATTACAGCGCGTAAGAATTTTCCCGTATTGAGATCCTTCACAGAAAAACCAAAAGGGTCAAATTCGACAGACACAAAATTATTTCTAGTGAATTTTCTAACAGAGATTAAGTTTTTAATGATGTTAGGGGTGTAGAGGACGTGACTTAGGGAGAAAGGCGGGTGGGGATGTTTGGTATGTGTGTTACCGTAACCTTCATTTGGAATGCGATGACCATTGCCGACAGTAATAAATTGAGGACACTTTAGCCGAAGTAGTTGAGATAAGTTACCTAACGACCGGGTGAGGTGAGATGTGGCTCCGGTGTCCATGTACCAATTTTCGTCGGGATGTTGAAGGTTCACGGTGCTGAAGGCCTGGCCCAAGTCGGTGGCGGCCTGGCTGCTGCCTTGCGATTGTTGCTGGACCGAGACCATGTGGGCGTGCTGCTGCTGCGGGTGGGCTTGCCTGTTGGCTGGGGCAGAGCCCAATAGTCCAGGTGACCAAGTAGGCTGCTGGAACTGGGGCCCTACAGTTGGGTATGGGCATGCAGGCGAGGCCTAGTTTTGCTGATTGGGCCATATTGGTTGTTGTCCAGGCCACGGGAAATAGGCAGTAGTTCGGCCTGGCTGCTGGTTGTCGTTGTCTTTGCCGCGTCCCTTCTCTTTGTTGTTGTTACCGCGGCCTCTGCCGCCACGCCCTCCACCGCGGGACTGCTGCTGCTGGTGGTCTTGCGGTGGTGTTGGCCGCCGGTGGAGTTATGTCGTCAACGGCTAATGCCTTGTGATTGTGCTCGTCTTGTTTGGCACGACGTGTTTCTTCTAACAAAAGTTGTGAACGTGCTTTGTTGAAACTTGGGAGAGGGTCGGCTTGTTGAATCATCATTGCGAGTGTATCATATTCACCTTTCGGTAAACCAACAACTAGTTGAAGCACCATCTTGGTTTCTGAAACAGAAGTCCCTACGTTGGACAGTTGGTCGGTTATGAGTTTCAGTTGCTTACAATATTCGGACATGTTGTTAAAATTCTCGAGACGTGTATTGTTGAACTGTTCTTCCAAATACACGGCCCGAGTATTTTTATTGTCTTGAAAATTTTCTTCTAGCCGGACCCAAAGTTCACGTGCCGTAGCACCTGTTTTCATGATAGTGCACAACAAGTCTTTAGAGATGGTGTCATAGATCCATTGTTTGACGATGGCGTCAAGGCGACGCCAGGTTGAGTCTGCAGCATCGGTGGGACGAGGAACAAAATCATCAATATGGTCGAGCACATTGTATGCACATGCATGAATATAGAATAGTTCCATCCACATGGAATATTGACAGTCTTTTTGGTCAAGAATTATAGGGATAAAATTCTTGATGTTGTTAACGGAGAATGCCGGATGAAAAGAAGATAATGAACGTTGAGAGGGGTTGTCATGTGTGCCAGTGGATGAACCAGAATTAGTGGGGGAAGACATGGTGGCAACCTTGTTTCCGCCGACCGAGAGGAAGGGAAGAGGGGGGGTTTCAGCCGTGAGAAAAAATTAGAGAGGGGATTAGGGTTTGACTCTTGATAGCATGTAAGATTGGAATAATTTCCCTTAGGGATTCCTTTTATTAATCACAATATATATAGTTGTACAGAGGTTGATTTCTAATACAATAAGAATTCTAAGTTACCTTAAATATACATCTATCATAATTACAAAATATACTGTGAATATTCTCCGAATATTCACTAATACTTCTTATACTACAAGAATTTAGGTTTTTTGTGGCAAGTTTACTTTCACAGGTAATCTCTTTTGTCGCAACAAAAAGTAAAGGTTTTTGGGTCACTCAACATTTTATAGAAGAGCTAGAGTTACGAGTTTAGCAAAATCCACTTACTTTGAACAAAATTTAGTATTTATGTTAAAAAATTTACTTACTCCGTATAAAATCAAAATTCTAGATCACTCATCTCTTGGTACATGCATACCGTAACTAAAAGAAACTCATATTAATCGGATTCTTTTTTAATTTAACTATCTGGTATACGGAATTTATTGACCCGTTTAATTTAGACTCCCACTGCGTAGCGAAAGAGTAACACTCAAGGTGCTGTGAAAATAATAAGCATATAATTCTCATTTAAAATCCTAGTCAGAAATTAAAGTATTTTCTAAACTGCAATTTCAAAACACATGTTGGAAAAAACTGTTAAATATACACAATTATGTATAATTTATGGTAAATATTTAGTATCCTAGTTTAGGTAAGGTTGTAATATAATTAGTATTGTATTACCATAATTAGTGTATTACCATAAATGTATAGAATAAGATTTTAGGAATAGAATAGGAATAGGATTCTCCTATTATGTAACTTGTATATATAGTCTTTCAATTAATGAAAATAATCAAGGGATTATTTCTTTCATGGTATCAAGAGTCTAGGTCTTAAAATCCTCTCTCTACTCTCCTAAATTTTCCGTCGACTTCCCTCCACTTCTGAAACGTTTTGCTCTCGATTTGTGTGCCGACGGGACCTCTTTTCTTCCCAAAATTTTCTCCCTAATCCCTCAATCACATATTGTTCTATCAATATGTCTACATCCCGGAACATGTTTTATCCGGCCCTTACAGTTTCTAACATCAAGAATAACATCCCTCTCGTTCTTGAAATAGAAAACGTCCAATATGCGACGTGGGCCGAACTGTTCAAAATTCATGCACGATCGCATCAAGTCATCCATCACATAATCCCCGTGGCACCTGAGGATACGGAGGTGCCAAAATGCGAGTATGATCCTAAGTTGTGGACGACTATTGATGCTACCGTCCTTCAGTGGATATTTTCCACAATTTCTACCGACCTTTTGCAAACAATTATTGAACCTGACGCTACGGCACAGGCGACTTGGGATAGACTGCGTGATATATTCCAAGATAATCAAAATTCTAGAGCTGTTACCCTTGAGCAGGATTTCTCCCACGTCAATATGGAAGATTTCCCTAATGTTTCGGCTTATTGCAAAAGATTTAAGGATTTGGCGGACCAACTACGCAACGTTGGCGTGCCGGTTTCGAACGATCGTTTGGTCCTCCAAATGGTTTCCGGCCTCTCCAAGGCCTATAGTGGTGTGGGAACGCTTCTTCGGCAAAGTAATCCACTTCCGAAATTTTATCAGGCGCGTTCTATGCTTACACTAGAAGAAGCAGGCATAGCGTAACGAGCGGCTACCGGTTCTAGTCCCGTAGTCATAATGACCGAGTCCACGGTATATCCTACCGGTTCCAACAACTCGAGCCAAAACCGCAACAACGGTGGCGGCAAAAAGGATGGAAATAAGAAAAAATGGCAAAAACCGCGGCGGCAACCGGCAAAATGGTGGTGGCAGTGGGGGTCCTCGCGGTGGTCAGCAGCAGCAGCAACAGTTCTGGGGCCCACAGTGGGCCCCTATGCGATGGGCGGGGGCCCCACAATAGCGCTTTGGGCCCGGCCCGCTTTACACCACATGGCGGCGGTGGCCAACCCAAAGGCGGCAGCCCGGCCCAATTCCCGGCCCGGTCCAGGCCACGACCAATAGCGATCCGGGCCGAGACCGCAAGCAGGGGTGCTTGGGCCTCAGCCCACGCAAGCCCATCATGCAACAGGCCCCACTCGGACAGATATCGAGGTCGCGATGCACACACTGGGTTTGACTCAACCGGACCCGAATTGGTATATGGACACCGGTGCCACTACCCACATGACATCCGATTCAGGTACTCTCTCATCTTATTCCAATTTGAGCAACCCTCGCGGTATTATTGTTAGTAATGGCAATTCTGTTCCAATTCGTGGTTATGGTCATAAAACATTGTCTCCCCCTCATCCCCCTTTTATCTTGAAAAATACCCTACACGCCCCCAAATTGATTAAAAACTTAGCCTCTGTCCGTAAATTCACTACTGATAATTCTGTTTCTATTGAATTTGATCCATTTGGTTTCTCTGTAAATGATTTCAAGACTGGGAGTCCTTTCATGAGGTGTGATAGTAGGGGAGATCTTTATCCTATCACACCCAGTCCCGGTCCATCGAGTCAAATCTGTCATCAGTTTTTGCAGCCATCTCTCCTTCCTTGTGGCATGCTTGTCTTGGTCATTCGGGGTCCTCTATTTTGTCATCTTTAGATAAAAATAGTTTTATTTCATGTAAGGGTGCGAGTCGTATTCCAATTTGTCAATATTGTTCTTTAGGAAAAATTGTTAAGTTGCCATTTGTAGACTCAAAATCTCATACTTTAATGCCATTTGATATTATTCATAGCGACTTATGGATGTCTCCTGTTCCTAGTTCTATGGGTCATCGGTATTATGTTCTTTTTTTGGATGATTATTCTAAATTTTTATGGACATTTCCAATAGCGAAGAAATCTCAAGTTTTTTCCATCTTCCTAAAATTTAGTGCATTCATCAGAACCCAATTCGACCGTGAAATAAAAAAATTTTAGTGTGATAATGGAAAAGAGTATGACAATGGGGTATTTCGGGAATTCTGTGCTACTATTGGGATAAATTTTCGTTTTTCTTATCCCCATACATCTTCACAAAACGGAAAAGCCGAACGTAAAATTCGTTCCATAAATAACATTATTCGCACTCTATTAATTCATGCTTCCGTACCCCAATATTTTTGGCATCACGCTCTTCAAATGGCTACATATCTACTTAACATAACTCCTTCCAAAGGTTTGACATATTCTTCCCCTCTTCAGATTTTATGTAATAAATCTCCTTCTTATTCTCATCTTCGGGTTTTTGGGTGTTTATGTTATCCGTTATTTCCATCCACCACAATTAACAAACTTCAGGCCTGATCTACTCCATGTGTGCTTTTAGGTTTTCCTTCTAATCATCGTGGCTACAAATGCTTTGATTTATCCTCCAATAAAATCATCATTAATCGTCATGTAATTTTTGATGAATCCCAATTTCCATTTGCTAAAAGTCATTCTCCCGTGCCTAGTACGTATAATTTTTTGGATGAACAAATATCCCCGTATATTATTCAGCATTTTTCGGACATCTCCCGCACCCAAAATTCTCCAGTGGGCCCACGGCCCGCTGGTCCCACTGGCCCGTCACAGTCCTCTCTGCCCAGTTTTGTCACTGGGCCAGTTTCAGCAATTGGGCTTGTCCAGTCCAATACTAGAACTGGTCGAGTTTCTATTTCCGCCATTGGTACTACTTCTCGAGTTGGGCCAGCAGGCCCACTGTCTGCTGGCCACTCCGTCCCGAGCCTAGCAAATTCCCGACATCCACTCAATTCTTCCTCGAGTCATAGACCAGTCACTCGTAGTCAGCGGGGTATTGTTACACCTAAAAGATATTTTAATTTACATTATAATGTCTCTAAATCCCCCTTGCCCCGTAATCCTATGTCTGCCTTAAACGACCCGAATTGGAAAATTACTATGACTGATGAATATAATGCTCGTATTGATAATAAGACGTGGGAGTTGGTGCCCTGTCCATATGGTATTAATGTTATCAGGTCTATGTGGATTTTTGCTCATAAGGAGAATTCAGATGGTTCATTTGCTCGACATAAGGCGCGGCTTGTGGGTGATGGTAAGACTCAACAGGTTGGTATAGATTGTGGGGAGACGTTTAGTCCGATGGTCAAGCCGGCTATCATTCACACTGTGCTTAGCTTGGCTCTTTCGAAGACATGGCCTATTCATCAGTTGGATGTCAAAAATGCTTTTCTACATGGTGATCTCAAGGAAACTATCTATATGCATCAGCCGATGGGATTCAGGGATCCCAACCATCCTCATCATGTCTATCTGTTGAAGAAGTCCTTATATGGGCTTAAGAAGTATCCATGGACCTGGTAGACAAGGTTTGCTGACTATGTTTCAACTATTGGGTTCACTCACAGCAGGTCGGATAATTCCTTATTCATCTACCATCGTGGTTCGTCCATAGCCTACATTTTGTTATATGTGGACAATATTATCTTGACTGCCTCTTCCGATGCCTTGCGCCAGTCCATCATGACCATGCTCAGCTCCGAGTTTGCTATGAAAGACTTGGGGCCGTTGAGTTATTTTTTGGGGATTGCTGTCACTCGTCATTCCGATGGGTTGTTCTTGTCACAACGGAAGTATGCCGCCGAGATCATCGAGAGGGCTGGGATGTCATCCTGTAAGTCCACTTCCACTCCAGTTGATACCAAGTTCAAGCTTGGTGCCGCGGTCGGAGTCCCTTACGAGGATCTGACCCGCTATTGCAGTCTTACAGAGGCCCTTCAGTATCTTACCTTTACCAGACCGGATATTACGTATGATGTCTAGCAGGTGTGTTTATTCATGCATGATCCCCGAATTGAGCACATGAATGCACTCAAACGCATCATCCGGTATATTCAGGGTACACTGGACTATGAGTTGCATTTGTATCCTTCATCGACATCCACACTTGTCTCATACACAGATGCTGATTGGGGTGGGTGTCCAGACACCAGACGGTCTACGTATGGCTACTGTATGTTCCTTGGCAACAACTTGGTCTCCTGGTCTGCGAAGCGTCAGGCGACTCTATCTCGCTCAAGTGCCGAGGCTGAATATAGAGGGGTAGCCAATGTGGTCTCAGAATCATGTTGGTTACGTAATTTGCTTTTGGAGCTTCATTGTCTCATTCAGAAGGCAACCTTGGTATATTGAGATAATATTAGTGCCATTTACCTTTCTGGTAATCCGGTTCAGCACCAACGCACTAAACATATCGAGATGGACATTCACTTTGTCCGTGAAAAGGTTGTCCGTGGTCAAGTTCGCGTATGCCATGTCCCGTCGAGATATCAAATTGCCGACATATTTACAAAGGGTCTTCCCTCGGTCCTTTTTGAAGATTTTAGGGACAGTCTCAGCGTTCGAAGACCGCCCGCAATGACTGCGGGGGTGTGTTAAATATACACAATTATGTGTAATTTATGGTAAATATTTAGTATCCTAGTTTAGGTAAGGTTGTAATATAATTAGTATTGTATTAC
Source organism: Anisodus tanguticus (assembly GCA_034509755.1). Taxonomy (NCBI): domain Eukaryota; kingdom Viridiplantae; phylum Streptophyta; class Magnoliopsida; order Solanales; family Solanaceae; genus Anisodus; species Anisodus tanguticus. The sequence goes on along the minus strand of CM067541.1, from coordinate 25,513,251 downwards.
CATAATTAGTGTATTACCATAAATGTATAGAATAAGATTTTAGGAATAGAATAGGAATATGATTCTCCTATTATGTAACTTGTATATATAGCCTTTCAATTAATGAAAATAATCAAGGGATTATTTCTTTCAAAAACAAAGACTAACAATTAGATCAAGGGAGGGAGCATCTCTTTGGGAATCTAGGTGTGACGATGAAAGCTGGTGGATCTTCTCGTGTCTACAATGAACTTTTAATTTCTTCGAATAGTAATTTCCATTTATATCCACCGTGAAATCTACTGTGCACTTTCCTTGCTTATGAATGATGATAAAGGCCTAACGTGATTGCCCCTTGTAGGAAACCGCAAAGACTGCATTCTAGTACTCGATTTCACGTCAAGTTTTGGGAAGGAAGAAATTAAGAACTAGATGTTGTGATTGCTTCAATTGATTGGGATTTTTGGAGGGCTTATTGCTTCTTTTTTCTTCCAAACTACAATCTAATCTAAATTCATATAATTCTCAAAACATATATTGAAAAAAAACAAGGCTACATATATCATAATTTGTCTGTGTTTGTCACATAGTACGATACCCATTGAAGGATAATGATGAATCTATCTAAGGGTTTAAAGAGGACACACACACGTGTGTGTTAGAACTTAGAAGACTTATTCAGAGTCGAATAGGAAACCTAAATTGTTCTGAATTTGATATCTGCTGGTAGTTTATTTAATTCATATCTAATTATGATTTGTAGTTAAAATTATATATAGAAAGTATTTTACCTAATTTCTAGTTGAAATTCTAATATATAATATACCATCGTCAATTCTTGATCATCAACTTTTAAGTTATTATACTTTGTTCTTTGAATTAAAGATGCAACCAGAAGAACAAGCCAAAAATTACTCCACTAGTGGCACTTTAGTGTCTCGAGAACATCTTGGTTTTTTACTATTAATGGTCTTTATGGTTTTCTTCTCTTGAAATATGATTTCACACCACAATTTCTCTTGATCTTGTTATCAATACTTTTACTATTTTATCCTCAATATTTTTTGTAATTCTCAAAATGCTTTTTCCAAAATAGAATCTCTAACTTTCTCTTCACTCTCTATTCGTCTTTCACCTTTTCAGCTTTTCTATACAAGATTACTTTTAAATTTATAGTTTTTGTAAAAGATTTAAAGGTATTTTAGAAATTTTAATAAAAAAGTAGTTCATCAACACTTCTTTACCAAACACATCAACTGCTTATTATCTGATAAAATTAGGACGATACAGAGAATATTAACATGACCCCTGCGCAAAAATGACACGCATAAATCAAGAAATGGTTTAATTTTTTTTTGACTATTCAATCCCTCATTTTTATCTGTTTGGTCGAGAAATTGTCCCTCTTTGTTTATGCATTTGTTATGTTATAAAGCTTATTGCTTTACCAATATTGATTTGAGTTATCTTATATTTAGTTTTCAGAATGAATTGTGAATATTGTGTTGATCAAATTTTGGCTTGGAACATATATTAGGTATCAGACAAAAAAAAGTTTTTTTGGACTGTGTCAGATTAAATATATCAAATGCTTTCTTTAATTTGGGTGAATGTATCCTTTGAGCTTGTTATTTGATATTTAAACAGAAGATAGTGTTAAAATGTTGTAAGAAGGTTTGTGTTATTGGTGTTGGAAATAAAGTAATCAAGGGTGATAAAATTCTGTTTACCCAAATTTTGCTCAAATTTATAGAAATCAAGGGTGAATATTACAATGATAGTATGCTATCTTTGGACTCTTCCTTTTGCTATGTGGATCTTTAAAATTTCACTAGGCTATTCCAAAACTTTAATATATGTGCTTCTCGCAGGGTGGTTGGATTAGTTTAGTACTTTGTTGTGATTTTCACGCAAAAGACGTGCAAGTCATTTTCATTGTGATAAACCTTATGTTGTTAGGACCCTTCAAAAATGTTATCGCACTGTGTAGGATCATTCAAAAATGCATAGCTTTTCGATCCATACCTAACGATATTTTTGAAGAGCCCGAGCAACATAGGATAAACGACATAGAAGTGTCTATTACATGTCATATTACAAACTTGAGGTGTTTATAAGAGAAAACTGGAAGTCAATTTCGCTTTTACAAAATGGTGCAAATAAAGGAGTCCTTGCAATTCTGCATTGACTTTATTTTATTTGAGCAGAAAGTCTACCGGAACACAGCTTCTTTGACTCACACAGATAAATGTAAGGTCTGCTTACATCCCACCCCTCAGATCCCACTTTGTGTGATTACATTGGATATATTATTTATTTTGTTGTTGCAACTGCCAGAAAGCTCAAAGTGGATATGAGGTGCAGTTAAAATGGACAAATTAGCTTAGGGTCTAGACAGAAAAATAAAATAAAAATTAAGGATATGGGCTCTCTTGAATCAGAGTTAGCAGGAAAAAAAGAAATGAAAGATATGCGCTCTCTCCAAAGATATGCTCATTATCCCTTTGGAATTTCATGCATCCAATCCAAAATTTTCATTCTGATTTTGATGTTTGATATAACAGGAGACTTTATCAGTTCAGATATTTTATTAATCTTGCATGACCAACAGTGGGGAGCTAGAAACTGTAATCAAGAGCTTCGAGCTAATAAAGACCGAGAAGATTGATTCAAGAACCAATTTTATTATGAGATTCATTGTAGAATTTGGACCTAAACCCCGTATTTATAATTTTATCTTAAGAAATTCATTAAATATGTATAAAACTAAATTTAGAATCTAATTAGGAGTATTCCCACAAAGATAGAGATAAGGTCTACGTACATCTTAATCTCCACAGACACCATTGTGTGGGATTACACTAGTATGTTGTTGTTGTTGTTGTAATTAGGAGTATCATTTAATATCACTATCCTAGAACTTAGAATCCATGAAGTTTAAATCTTTGTTCCACTTTGATGACCACTTCAAACCTCCTTGCAGTGATTTTGGATATAATCTTGGGAAAAGGGGCAAATATACCCCTTAACTATGCGATTTAGAGCAAATATATTCCACGTTAAAAAAGTAGTGCATATATACCCTCGTCGTCACACAAATGAGTGTTATTTCAAAAGATTGAAAATGTCTTGAGGAGTCCATAACTGAAATTTGAGAGTGATTTTGGCAGAGATTTACAATTGGCTTAATTTTTAAAGTAAAAACAAGGCAAATAATATTTTTGTTGGGTCCGGGGCTACGGATAAGCAAGAATATGTAAGAATAAAACCGTAACAGCTAGACCAATTAAAACAGTTTCTGGATGTTGCCTTCAATGTTGTGTCAACATCTGAGGCAACATTGTGATAAAACATTTATAAACTTTTATAGAGTAAATGCAGCGTAAAAGTAAAGAGACACAAGGTTTATATTTTCAAGGATATATATTAATAAATCCCTTGATGGTCAACGACCAAAGAATTGTATAAATTATATACAATTACAAATGAATTTATTTTTACAAGATTGAACAATAAATGCGAAAAAGAAATTACAAACAAAAGTGAAGTCGCAGATGACTTCAGCCTAAAGTTAAAGGATCTAAAAAGACAAATACAACATCTTCATTACTATTGATTGAAATATAAGCTTAATCTAGAATCTGGGCAGCAATAGTAACGTGAGACTAGATGTTGTTATACTACTTTAGGCTAAGTGTGTTGATCCAGTTTCTAAGGTGAATATCCGAGAGCTCTCTTGGTAATTCTTTTCGTTCAATTCTGGATATCGATACACTGAAGCTCCCCTCTATTTACAGTGTGGAACTTCCCTTGAAATCTCTATTGATTGGTTGTGGAGGTTGAGTAAAAGAAGCTTCAGCTTGGACCGGTTCTTGCTCCTTAAAAAGCTCAATGTTCTGGACTTGATCTTCACGATGCTTCCTCTCCAAGCTTTGACTGTTTCTTTTACCACGTTTTAAACACAGCATCATTGTAAGCTTGCTTGTGTCATTTTTTACTCACAGTAACACAACCTATTTTGGCCGGAAGAATAGGCAAAATCGTTACAGAAATGTTGTTACAACATCGCAGTCAACATTCTTATTTTTATAAGATGTTGTCACAATATCCATCCAACATCAACAATCTCCCCCTTTTTGCCTTTCTTCACAAAACTCCATACGAAGCGAAAATGACTAGGATACTGATTCCCGATGTAATCCTTACATTCCAAGAATCAGTAGGATCAGTGTTATTCTCCCCCTTAACATGCATTGTTAAATTCCAAGCAATGTAGTATCAATGATTTGATTAGATAGGAGTTATGTTATGTTACTGTAGACTTAGTTACAGCAATTGCGTAATCAGTCTACAATAACCATTTATACCAATCCACATCAGGCAACCAGATATAAACAACTTTAGAAAGCAGTCACAATGTCTGCAAGAACAAACCAAATATCCCAAAGTAAAATATTACAAACACAGATAATATTCCAAATGTCAGTATATCCAATATTCAAATAAACAGGGATTATCAGTACTCTATTCATCATTGAATCAACAACTCTATCAGCATGATGATCCTTGACTAGAGTAATCAAGTCACAGTAGCTTCCAGTCGCTTTCTATGATCGATCACTCTGTGCAGCACTATCTTCATCTTCATAGCATCAGAAGTAGTCAGCAATCAATCATCTCAACTCCTCCCCCCCTGCATCATGGCCTGCATCCTCATCAGTAGCAGCCTCCCTTGTCCGTGCATCTGCTTCCCGGCGAAAGACATCAAGATCATCATCTCCCCCCTTTTGTGAAGAAAGTAAGCCCATATAATAGTTCCTGGCTCGCACTAGGTCTTGAATTTGCCTGTCAAGTTCAGCAATGTGTTGTCGAAGCCGGTCTTTAGACATTGGGACCTTTTCTTGAGCAATGTTGCCAGGAATGTCGGTAACATTCTTTGATGTGTCAGTGTCCGATTCATCTTTCTTCCAGGGCAGGTCAATAACCCTGTCCCTGCTGTTAACAACTGCTCGCTGTACTGAGTAAACCTCTAAGGCTGGACTCAGATTTTCTCCTTTTGGAGTCTTAAAACCTTGGTTGAGCAGGATTTGAAAAATCAAGGAGGGGTATGGAAGGGCAGAGTTGCTTTGTCTTTCTGCCAAGTTGACAACATGGTTGAATATAAGTGTTCCTAAGTCAACTTTCTGATTTCTTCCAATCTTGAAAAGCAGTGATGCTTGATCAAGGGTCACTACTGTCTCGTTGAGGGAGGGTAGCCAGTTGTATATAGCAAGTTTGTACAAAGTGGCAAACAAGACAATGAGTTTTGACACAGGGCTACGAGGAGCTCAAACAATGATCAAATTCCCCGTAAGGTACTTGATCATCGAATTGAGTTCCTCCACAGTGGGGTTTGGTTGAGGTTCTCTTTCACTAATAATTATCCCAAGAGTGGAGTTGATGATATTAGGTGTAAAATTGTATACCTTGTTGTATAAGTACACTTTCCCAAATTTCTTTGAGGTTGTGTCCTTAACAGCAAGCGTCAGATTAGCATAGAACACCCTAATCACCTTCTCACAATAAGGATTCTTACCAGATACAGAGCTTAAGATCTTTTGACTACTTAAGAAATCAACTAAACCATTTTTGGAGAATGAGGTTAGGTCAATCACCTTCTCCCCTCTAACTCCTTTATTTTTAAACCAATTCCAGTTACTGGAGCATGATTTAGTTTGGAACATGAAAGAGTAGGGAATTACTTCAGAATCTATTTCAGATTCTGTGTTTTCTTGTTCGGATAAGGTGGCTGCAGGTGTTGCCTCGAATGTTGGGGCAACATAGTCTGGGTCCATTTTCTCGTCTGTTGCCTTTGATGTTGAGGCAACATTTTTATCAAAACTCCAGTATGTTCTACGGACCCCTTTAGGAATGAAGTTTCGTAGAGGTGTGTCATTTGACATCTCTTCTTCTTCTTCTTCTTCTTCTTCTTCTTCTTCCTTCTCACTTTCTGCTTGTGGAGTGGAAGTTGATGGAGTTCTGGAAGACCTGGGCATACTAAAATTGGTGTCAGTGCTGCTGCTTGTGGTAGTATCAACAGGGAAAGTCAACTCTTCCTTGGATCTTTTGGCAGACTGGTATTCACCGAATTGGTTTTCGAAATCCCTCTTTGACCTTTGCGTCGAAAATGTTGATTTTGATTGTCTTGAGGCAAGGTTCGAGAAATCAGATGTTGCATCAATATCGATTGGGTTTTCATTATCACCTGGGTAGCTCACCTGTAATGGCTTATCTGAACCAAGCAGGATTATAGCCTGTGTGATGTCCTCCTCGACCGGTTTCAAGTCATTGATGGAAGTATAATGCTTGTAAACCTTGTTGTTATTTGCTGGACTAGTCGATATTGGAGAATAATCTTTGGTGTTTGTGGATTTTGGGGACACGGACATGGGAGAGGGTTTTGAAGGATTGGGCGTGTTGGAGAAGCTTTGGGTTTTGAGAAATGACGATGTTGTTTGCGCTGCCATGGTTTGATGGATTGTGAGTCGGCTGATGTGACAATTCTATGACAAAAATGAGAGGTTTTATTATGGCAAAGTATACTTACACTCAAACTCCTTTTCCTTAAATTTAGATTGTATAGAAGAATAAAAACTTTTTACACACCTAAAATAAAGGATTTTCATAGCACATATCATCATTTAAAAGTTTTAAAAAAACGGTCCTCTAGAATTTTTGGACTTCTAGTTAAAGACAGAGACGTGTTAAATACCAAAAATAAAATACGATAAACCAGATTGATGAATGTACTGGAACACGATGTTGTTATTGATGTTGGCAACATTACAAAGTTAAACAAGCATTATGAGACTCCAAAGATTTTATGATTTGACAGATGTTACTTCCGTATATGTTCCTTATGAGACTGATCGCTAGACTAATGTAACATTTTACCATTGTCCTTAATCAACTTAGTTGAACACATACCGTTTAAAGAATATTGAGGAATTTTCAACCTTACGTGGTACTCCTATAGAATAGGAACGATACCGATCTTAGAGCTTTGCTCTTTTTGTATACAACCAAATCTTTTAGTAGAGGTTGGGCCTTCTTATTTTGTCCTTTTAGAGTCATGCTTGAATTGTTTGAAAAAAAATATTACAACATCACTACAACACTTATCCTGTATATTGACTCAACAGTAAATATTATCCAGAATGTTGGGACAACATTTCGGACAACATCTATCTAACATGTCTTATTTTCAAAGGAAACAGAAACCAAGAGATTTTTTTCAAGCTAGAAAATTTCTCATGATCTAAATGTTTGGTAAAAATGTAAGTCAGTTGACAAAAAGTATCAACATGTTCGATTTGAACTAGCTGCTTTTCCACTAAGTCTCTTAGAAAATGATGTCTTATATCTATGTGCTTTGTACGTGAATGCTGAACAGGATTTTTGGAAATATTAATAGCACTCAGATTATCACAGTACAAAATCATGGAGTTATTAGATATGCCATAGTCATCTAGCATATGTCGTAACCAAATCAGTTGAGCACAACAACTTCCGACTGCCACATATTCAAATTCGGCAGTTGAGAGTGATACACAATTTTGTTTACGACTATACTATAAGACTAGATTATTGCCAAGATAGAAACACCCACCACTAGTGCTTTTTCTGTCGTCTACATCACCGGCTTTATCCGAGTCACTATATCCTATTAGATTAGGATTAGTGTCTTTGGAGTACCAAATTCCCAAGTCACTTGTACCGGCAACATATCGAATGATACGTTTCACAACATTAAAATGATATACCTTGGGACTGGCTTGGAACCTGGCGCAAACAATACGCTAAACATAATATCGGGGCGACTGACAGTAAGATATAAAAGGCTACCTATCATAGATCGGTACAATGTGGGTCAACATCTTGTCCAACGTCGTCTTTACATACATGTTGCGTAGTGCCATTAGAGTCTTCATGTGTTTAGCATTTTCCAGATGAAATCTCCTAACAAGATTCTTGGCGTACTTGTTTTGAGATACAAAGATCCTATCTTCATTCTGTTTAATCTGCAAGCCTAAGAAATATGTTAGTTCTCCAATCATGCTCATCTCAAATGTTGTCGACATTGCTTCGACAAACGACTTCAAGAAAGATTCTGTAGTCGAACCAAAAACAATATCATCAACATAGATTTGAGCTATTATTACATCTACACCGTGTATTTTAATAAATAATGTTCTGTCAGCTTCTCCACGGGTGAAACCAAACTCAACAAGGAAGTTAGTTAGATGACCATACCATGCACGTGGGGCTTTTTTTAGTTCATACAAAGCTTTCTTGAGTTTGTATACATGATGTGGATGGTGAGGATCCTCAAATCCCTTTGGTTGTTCAACATATACTTCTTTGTCCAAGTATCCATTGAGGAAGGCACCTTTAACGTCCATTTGGTGCATGTAATCTATAGATAGCAAGCAATAGCAAAAAGCAATCTTATTGACTCAATTCTAGCCACAAGAGCGAAGGTCTCGTCATAGTCGATACCTTCTACTTGTGTATATCATTGAGCAACAAGTCGAGCTTTGTTCCTAACAATCTTCCCTAACTCATCTGATTTGTTTTTGAATATCCACTTGGTCCCAATAACATTTGTATTGTTGGGTCGTGGTACCAAGTCCCAAACCTCATTTTGGGCAAATTGTTCAAGCTCCTCTTGCATGGCTTGAATCCAAAAATTATCTTTTAATGCTTCCCCAATATTTTTGGGTTCCAAAGTAGATATAAGACAAGAAATACTTACCTGTTGGTATATGGTGGACATGCACACATACCTTATCATTTCTCGGTAATTCACTGGCTCTTTCCATCTTGTACGCCTCTTCTCAAAAACTCCCCCTATCACCTGGTCGGGTGGATAGTTCCTTCTAATCCTCGATGGAGGGTCTCTTCTCACTTGATCATTCAGTTCAGTAGCAGAATCCTCCTCAATTTCATCCCCTGTGTTCTCTCTTTGAGGTTCAGATATTTATTCTGATGTTGGGACAACATCTGGGACTATATTTGTTTCTTCAGTGGGTTGCTCCTCTTCAACTGCAACCACAATGTTGTTTTCTGGAGATCTACCAGATATATCCAATAGGTCATCAAAAATAACATTGACTGATTCTTGTATGGTCTTTGTCCGAAGATTTTATATTCAATAAGCATGGCTATTCTGAGAGTAGCCAACGAATATTCCCTTGTCACTCTTAGAGTCAAATTTGGCCAGTTTATCCTTGTCATTAAGAATATAGCACACACACCCAAAGACATGAAAGTGTCGCACTGTAGGTTTCTTTCCATTTAACAGTTCATAGGGTGTCGTCTTAGTCCCTGGCCTTAAATAGATTCTATTAGTTATGTGACATGTCGTGTTCAAGGCTTCTACCCAAAACCTCTTTGACAATTGCTTAGAACTTAACATAACTCTAGCCATTTCTTGTAAAGTTCGTTCTTTCTCTCAAAGAACCCCATTTTGTTGTGGTTTTTTTGGTGCCGAAAATTCATGGAATATGCCTTTCTTTTCACAAAATTTTGCAAAGGTTTGATTTTCAAACTCCTTTCCATGATCAGATCTAATTCTGAAAATCGAAGAACAAAACAGATTCTTAATCCTAGAGTAAAGTGTTCTAAACATCTCAAAGGTTTGTGATTTTTCCTTTAAAAAATAGATCCAAGTGAATCTGGAAAAATCATCTACTATCACATAAGAATATCTCATCCCTCCTAGGCTATCTACCTCGATTGGACCCATAAGATCCATATGCAATAATTGGAAACAATGAGACGTACCTGAATGTTGTCTGTTATGTTGGACAACATTGTGAGAGACTCGGGAGAGCTTTTCTTTCAAACAATCTTCTCATAGTAGTTTATATTTTGGATCCAGTCTGGGAATGCCTCTGACAGCTTCAAATGAGAGCATCTTTTCCAAGGTGCCGTAGTTGACATGTCCCAACTTTTGATGCCAAAGTGTCAAGTCACCTACCTTTGCGGAGTTGCACAACTCTTGTCTACCGACTAGATAGTAATTATCTCTTGTTCGAGTTCCTAACATGACACATTTATCCGTAGAATCTGTAACCTTGCAGCCAAGCTTGTTGAATTTCACCTTGAGATCATCATCATATAGTTGGCTTATGCTAAGAAGATTAGCAACCAAACCTTCTACATGAAGAACATTTTTCAAGGCTGGTACATCCAGAACATTGAGAGTTCTTTTACCAATTATCCTACTCTTACTTCCTCCTCCAAAGGTCACGTATCCTCCATTAAATGTTCCATATTCCTTCAATAGGCGTTTGGTACCTGTCATATGACGTGAGCAGCCACTATCGAAATACCAAGAACCTATAATATTAGTGCGCAGAGCAGTTATGCACATAATACATTTCAGATTCAGTTTGGGTACCCATTCCTTTTTCTTCCTTCTGCTTTCAGCCTGGTTGCTTTGAATGTTGTCAGTGATGTTGGGCAACATTGCTGACGACATTTTAGGTAATATTCTGAGTGTAGAGTTTTGAAGTATGTAGCAGTAGGGCATAAGATGTCCTGACTTTTTATAGAAGCTACATATAAACTTCGAACCAATCTCAGTGATCTAAGAATTACTTGGATTTTCTTTGACAAATTTTATCCTCTCAGTTTGACTATGGATTCTGGAAGTATTTGTTTTTCTAGGAGATTGGTACCCAAGCCCTGCCCTTGTAGGTTTATTGAAGTTCAATATTTCATCCAGTTTCGAGGTTCCCATATTGAGCCTTTGAAAGGTTGTCTCAGCTACGTTCAATCGTGCACGAATCTTACCAAGATCTAGGTCTATCTAGGTAAGTTCCACCTCTAATCGGTTGATTGTACCTTTCAGATTGCTATTCTCAAGAGTTAATAATTTTGTTTTTGAGTCTAGTTGCTCAGATTCAGTGATTAAGGTTTTACAAAGACTTTGTAATTTTTTTATTACGTCGTCTTTGGACTTAACTAGATCCAAATTTACAGCCTCAGATGAAGAATTAAATCCACTAAAACAATTTACATCAGAATAGTCAAAGTATACATACCTCTCTAATGTTAAAGACATTCCAGATGTTGAGTCTGATGTTGTTCCTGATGTTGTCGCAACATTGTCAACAACATCTTCATCGTCGAATAATGAGTGTTCAAACATGGATGTCAGCATTGCATGTGGTTCTTCTTCTTGATTTCCTTCCTCCTCTTCGTTCTCATCATCGCTAAAAGTTACCCACATGACCTTACCAATTTTTCTAAGGGTGTTTGCACACTCATTAGCGTAGTGTCCCCAACCCGAGCATGCATGACATTACACTCCCTCGAGTTGTTTGGGATTGAAATTGGTACTGTCGGAGTTAGATTTCCTCAGTGGATTGTGATTACTTTGATCAGAAGGTGACCTATTCAGTTGTTTATTAAAGAGTGGGTTTTGATGTTGTTTGTATTTGGCTTTATTGCGATCATTGTTGATCTTTCTCACCATCGAATTGAATCAACGAGTAAGTAAGGCAACAGTTGCACCATTTCCCAGTTCCTCCAAGTTTTCTTCCTCGTTTTCCAATTCAGTTTCCGAGGTTTGTCCTTGGAGTGCCAAAGTTTTGTCTTTATACAGATCTCTTTGTCTCTTCATGTTCATCTCATATATTTGAAAGATGTTCATCAAGGCATGTAGATCCATAGTAGCAAGATTATGGGCCTCTTCAATAGCACAAATCTTAGTATTAAACCTTTCGAAGAGATATGAGAGCTTTATCCTCAAGTTGTGTGTTGGTTAAAGGAGAACCAAGCACTTGACACTGATTAACAATGTCAATTAACTTTTCAAAATAGGATTTTATGTCTTCAGATTCTTCCATCCTTAAGCGTTTGTATTGGCTCAAAATCATGCGAAGATTTGTACGTCGTACACTTGAGGTACCTTCACAATGAGTTTGTAAGGTCTCCCAAGCGTCCTTGGCCGTAGTACAATTCTGGATAAGTTTAAACATATAGAGATCTACCCATCCAAATATCGCATTTAGGGCCTTTTCATTGAAGCTCGCATTGTTGATCTCTTCCGCGGTCCATTCAGATTCGGGTTTGGTAAGTACATCACCATCCTCGTCTGCTGGGTACTTGGGGATAACATAGCCTTTGGAAACTGATCTCTAAGCTCGAACATCAATGGATTTGATGTGCGAACGTAGTCGAATTTTTCAATAGGCATAGTTAGTTCCGTCAAGAATTGAAAGTCTACCAACGTTTTGTATAGCTGAGTCCATAGCCATAATATTCATAATCAAACACTTATTGTATCAAGTGTTGGCTCTGATACCACTAGTTGGGTCCGGGGCTACGGATAAGCAAGAATATGTAAGAATAAAACCGTAACAGCTAGACCAATTAAATCAGTTTCTGGATGTTGCCTTTAATGTTGTGTCAACACCTGAGGCAACATTGTGATAAAACAATTATAAATCTTTATAGTGTAAATGCAGCGGAAAAGTAAAGAGACACAAGGTTTATATTTTCAAGGGTATATATTACTATATCCCTTGATGGTCAATGACCAAAGAATTGTATAAATTATATACAATTACAAATGAATTTCTTTTTACAAGATTGAACAATAAATGCGAAAAAGAAATTACAAACAAAAGTGAAGTCGCAGATGACTTCAACCTAAAGTTAAAGGATCTAAAAAGACAAATACAACATCTTCATTACTATTGCTTGAAATATAAGCTTGATCTAGAATCTGGGCAGCAATAGTAACGTGAGACTAGATATTGTTATACTACTTTAGGCTAAGTGTGTTGATCTAGTTTCTAAGGTGAATATTCGAGAGCTCTCTTGGTAATTCTTTTCGTTCAATTCTGGATATCGATACTCTGAAGCTCCCCTCTATTTATAGTGTGGAACTTCCCTTGAAATCCTCACTGATTGGTTGCGGAGGTTGAGTAAAAGAAGCTTCAGCTTGAACCGATTCTTGCTCCTTAAAAAGCTCAACGTTCTGGACTTGATCTTCACGCTGCTTCCTCTCCAAGCTTTGACTGTTTCTTTTACCACGTTTTAAACACAACATCATTGTAAGCTTACCTGGGTCATTTTTTACTCACAGTAACACAACCTATTTTGGCCGGAAGAATAGGCAAAATCGTTACAGAAATGTTGTCAGGAATGTTGTCACAACATCGCATGCAACATTCTTATTTTCATAAGATGTCCTGAGCATTTACAGATGTTGTCACAACATCCATCCAACATCAACAATTTTAATTCATAAAATAAAAGTCGGTTAACAAAAGAGTAAATATGCACTATTTGTGCAACGACAAGGGTATATGCACCACTTTTTAACAAGGAGTATATATGCTCTAAATCGCATAGTTGAGGGGTATAATTGCCCAACTTCCCTATAATTTTTCCCTCGTGTGTTAGATTTTGCGGTTAATTTTGTCCTAATCTCCATTTTCTTAGTATATGCAAAAGATTTTCATTTCTAATAATTGAAGTTGGCAGGTTTGGATCTTGACAAAACAAAAAAAATCAGTAAAGCTACTCTCTGAACACAAAATGGTAACAGAAAGACATGTGGGCTTTAGTTTAGATTTTGTGATAAGAAAAGTACCAATATGTTAGCATTCTTATTGCTAAGGGTATTTTAGTAAAGACAAGAAAGGAAAGTTGGAAAGTGTATGTCCATAATCCAATTTTGAGGCCAAAATATTGTTGGTAAAATGAGTGGATGATAATTCCCTTTTATTTTGCTTTTAGTAAAAAATTTATGCTTCTCTTTTTGAAAATACTTGTGAGATATTGAAATATCCATAAACGAATTCAGATTTCAGTTCGATGTCTAGGAAGGAAAAGGAAAGATAGGAAAACATATGTTTACACGCTTGCCATTCATGCAGTGCTAGAGTATTATAAGTAAAATAATAATTTCATTCACTAATGTTAAATTATTATGAGTTTCTTTTTTTTTTTCAAGTGACATTCATACATGTAATTGTTTAGGGCTTTGACTCATTTTATAGGCCTTAGACCCCTTGGAATATACCTAAGTTCAACTGAAAATACTGTTTTTTGAAACAACCACAAGAATTCAATTGAAAGGGACAATTCATTATTATTACATCTTGTGAAAATGACTAGATTTGTCTGTCTTTTTAATTATTATTTTTTGATAAGTAGTGAACTTTTAGTAGCCACACATTTAATGAGATGTAGATCGATAGGATAACTTGTGCCAGATTTTTTATTTTTGTAATGTGATAAGAAAATGTTGATCACACAAAACTTTCCTACTTGTTTTTCTGCTTATTTTTCTTATCTCTTGCTGAAATATAGAAAAAGATGTACTAAACATGCAACAATTTCATTTGCAAAAAAGAGAGATTTATCTGAGAATTCAACAGTCCTAGAAAATTTCTTGCTCAAGCTGCTGTTGGAATCTTTGCTCTAGGGTTCATTGATGCAGGGTAAATTTTCTTAATTTATAAACTTTATTTTTATATTTCTTCACTTATAGAATACATTTCACCTCACAAGGTGTGGTGTGAACCAGTGTTTCGGTTTTGAGTTCTAGAATTATAACAAATACAATGACAATTTTTAACGGGAAGTCAGAAACCTTATCGAAGAGTCAAATTCTGACATGATGTCCGTCGGAAATTAGTGATTTCTTATAACAAATGGAGAAATTGTTAGAAGGAACGCTTTTCCGTCCCTTAATGGGCCTGTCGCCACGCGATACGAATTTGAATTAGTCAGATCAATGTATTAATTTCACAGTGATAATATAAGGAAAAAAATACATTTCAAGCTGCTACTACTAGACCCCTTTCTTACTTTATTTTTCTTCCCTTTTCCTATATCTTCCTTCGTAATTTTTACTTAATATTTCAGGTATAGTGGAGATTGGTCAAGAATTGGAGTGATCTCAAAGGAGAACGAAGATTTGCTGAAAGTTGCAGCATTTTTTGTAATACCTTTGTGTCTCTTTGTGATATTTTCTCTCTAAGAAAATTGAGGATTGAAAGGTTTCTATGTTTTTGTCCCTTTTTCTTACCACGTAAATCATGACCATTGTATATGTAAGCACAAAATTTGGAATTTCAATTCTAAATGAACAAATTCATGTAGATTCAATTTGTGTCTACAAATATCAAAGCTAAAGGAATATGTTCCTTGATTTTATTCATGAATGATTTACAATATATATAGTATTACAGAAAATATAGGAGATATACAATTATTATGAAAATATTCGGTAAATATTCTATTACACCCCCGCAGTCGAAGCGGGAGGTTCACGTACACTGAGACTGGCTCGAAAATCATCAAAGAATATGCGCGGAAGTCCTTTGGTAAATATGTCGGCAATCTGATATCTGGAAGGAACATGAAGGACACGAACTTGACCACTTTTTCGTGCACAAAGTGAATGTCCATTTCAATGTGTTTGGTGCGCTGATGTTGTACGAGATTGCCGGAAAGGTATATCGCGCTAACATTATCGCAGTAGACCAATGTTGACTTTTTAATTGGGCAGCGAAGCTCCAGTAGTAGGTTACGGATCCATCAGGACTCAGAGACGACGTTTGCTACACTTTTGTATTATGCTTCGGCACTTGATCTAGATAGTGTAGGCTGCCTTTTAGAAGACTAAGACAATAGGTTATCTCCGAGGAAGACGCGGTAACCAGACGTGGAGCGACGGGTGTCAGGACATCCACCCCAATCATCATCAGAATATGCAGCGAGACCAGTGAGCAAGGACATGTATCAGTGTAAGCCGAAGTGAAGAGTGCCCTGGACTTACCGTAAAATAGGTTTGAGGGCATTCATATGTGCTTTTGTCGGGTTGTGCAAAAAAATTTGTTGCATGACATAGGATATGTCTGGTCTCGTGAATGTGAGATACTGCAAGACCAAACCAAGCTCCGATAGTGAGTCAAATCTGTATATGGAGGGCTGGAATTGGCGCTGAGCTTAGAATTGGTGTCCATTGATATGTGAGTTGGTTTGCCAGATGTCATGCCTGCATGGTCAAGGATCTCTTCGGTGTATTTCTTCTGACACATAAATAGGACGCCAGAATGACGAGTGACAGAGATGCCTAAGAAATAACTCAGGGAGCCCGGATTATTCATAGCAAACTCAAAGGCAATGAGTGACATTATGGACTGGCGGAGGGCATCAGATGATGTGGTGAGGATGATGTCATCAATATATAATAAGATGTAAGCCATGTCTGGACGCATGCTGTAGATGAACAGAGAATGATCAGATTTGCTATGTGAAAATTCGATAGAGGAGACATAATCGGCGAACCGCTGGTACTATGCTCGAGGAGCATGTTTCAGTCCATAGAGTGATTTGCGCAACAGACAAACATAATCCGGATGAACAGGATCCCTGAAACCCATAGATTAATACATATATACCATCTCATGAAGATCCCCATGTAAGAAGGCATTCTTGACATCAAGCTGATGAATGAGCTAAGACTTGGATATAGCAATGCTGAGGACGGTCTGGATGGTTGCGGGTTTTACGATCGGGCTGAACGTTTCATCACAGTCCACTCCCACCTGTTGAGACTTGTCATCACCTACAAGACGAGCCTTGTACCTCTCAAAAGAACCATCAGATTTCTTTTTATGTCTAAAATCCACATAGAACGAATAATGTTAGCATCAGGTGGACGACGTCTTATTGTCAATAAGAGCATTATATTCGTCAATCGTTGCGACTTTCCAATTAAGATCGGACGAGGCATCCTTCGGATTACGAGGAACAGGGGAAGGGACAACTGAATTGGATAGGTTAAACAATCATTTAGGTTTGGAAATGCCGTGCATGTCACGGGTTTCTAATGTTTGTGGGTGTGTCTCGAGATGCTGGATGAGAGGAGGGGGAGGTGTCGTGGGACTTCTAAGAAGATAAAGAGGGCAGATATTGTGGGTTCGGTTGGCCGAGACTCGGTTTGCCAAGGAGCAACCGTGAGATGAGCTAGTCCGAGCCTCTCTCGACGGAATTGGGTGGGTTATCCCCGATTGGCCATGGTGGGGTCGGGTACCGTTGACTGGGACGTCAGATTATGTAAATGATGCATTAGAAGGGGGGTTTAGGCCATCATTTATGAAGTCGTAGGAATGCCTAGGTGCGAGTTTAGTGAGGCAAAAGGGAATTAAGACTCATCAAATAGGACATGCTGAGAAATAATGACTTTACAGCTTGATAAGTCATAGCAAGAGTAACCACGATGATTAGGGGGTAGCTAAGAAACACACACGGAGAAGACAAGGGTTGGAGTTTGTGAGTGGTCGGATAGAGAGGATAACAGAGACATCTGAAGACACGCAAGTGCTGATAGGAGGGGTTCCTATGAAACATAACTTGAGTGGGTGACCGTTGAGCTAGAGACTTGTTTGTGATTATGTTTAGGAGGTAGGTGGCCATGGAGAGTGCGTAATGCCAGAATTGAGGCGTGGGCAAGTAGAGCATGAATTAAGTTATTTATGGTGCAGATTTTCCGTTTGGCCTTACCATTTTGGGATGAGGTGTAAGGGCAGGAAAAATGAAAGGTAAGACCATGTGTTGGCGCAAAACTGTTTGAATTGGTTATTATCGAATTCCCTGCCATACACTTTTCAAATTGTGTTTTTATGAAAGCACTAAATGTTGAGAAAATGAGGTAGACGTGTGATTTATTACCAATTGGAAAAGTTCATAGAAAGTTGGAATAATCATCCAAAAATAACACATAATATCGATGGCCTGTTGTACTTAAAATGGGAGAAGTCCACAAATCACTATGTATTATATCAAAAGGCATTAAGTACAGTTTGTGGATGAATAAAATAGAAATTTGACATGTTTCCCAAAACACAAGATTCACAGACAGGAGTCTTAGAGACACAGTTGCATTGAGTAAAATTATTGTTTCTAAGGGAGCGTAAAACAGAATCTCCCAGATGTCCTAATCTAGAATGCCATAAAAAAGACGAAGAATGGCAAACGTTGATGGAACTGAGGCTGAGTTGTTGATGGTGTTGGAAATAGGGTAGAGATCTCCGGTATTATCATATCTCATTATTTGCTTCCTGTCATAAAGTCCTTCACAGAAAAACCAAAAAGATCAAAGTCAAGGGAAACATTATTATCAGTTATGAAACGTCGCACATAGATTACATTCTTAATGAGTTTCGAGGCATGGAGGACATTTTTTAGAATTAGTGGTGGATTAGGTGTGGATATGGATAAATGACTAAAATGATGAATTGGAATGCCTTGTCCACTACCAACAATAATATTTCGATTTAAATTACTCAAATTAGAATAAGATGAGAGAGTACCTTGTGATGCCGTCATGTGAGAGGTGGCGCATATGTCCATGTACCAATTTTTGTCTGGAGCATTGAGAGACATCGTGTTCATAGTTGCCTCAATATCAGTCGATGCATAAATGTAGGATGGGGAGACCTGTGCTATGTAAGCCTGTTATGGACGTGCGCCAAGTATGCCAGGTTGGGCCTGTCGGGCCGAAGGTGTAGTCCATGAGGATATTGAATATGGGCAAGGAGGAGAGACCCAATTTGGAAGGGCCTACGCAGCCACGACGGGTAGGAAACCGATGGTGTAGGTTGTTGCCACTGGTGGTTGTTCTCTGCCGGCGATGACTGCTCATTGCCTCCGTCGTTGCTACCAGAATTTCATCTGCCGCGGCCCCTGCCTAACTTTTGGCCTTTGCGATTGTTGCGGGTGGTGGGGGCATGGTTCGGGTCCTTGAGTCGACGCGGTGGTGGCTGTCGGAATTCGAGGCCCTACCGTTGGCGGAGGGCCCGACGGTGATGGTGAGGGTGGCATCGACAATACTTGCCTGAGTGGTGTTGCGCTTGATTTTTCGGGTTTCTTCAAGAATTAGCCTCGAACTGGCCTCATAGAACGGTGGTAACAACGTGCATTGTTGAAGGATGGTAGCAACGCCGTTATAGGATTTATTCAAGCTTGCAATAAGTTGCATTACCAACCGATGATTAGTGATTGGTGCACCAATGTTGGAGAGGTGGTCGGCAAGTATTTTAGTTCTTGACAATAGGCCGATACGTTAGGAAAATCGTCCTGATGAACGTCCTTAAACTTATTTTCAAGGTATAAGGCACGTTGAGTTTTATTGTCGTGAAAAATATTCTTCAAGCGTTCCCACGTTTGGCGGGCAGTGGCATCGGTCTCAATGATTGTGTGTAACAGATCATTCGAGATCATGTTGTATATCCGCTGGAGGACAACTGTATCCAAACGAGAACAGTGTTTATCATCAGAATTCGAGGGTAGGTCGAAGGGGTTCGATTTATGAGGGATGATATGGTCGATAACTTTGTAGACACGACAATGGATTTTGAAAAGTTACGCCCACGAGGAGTATTAACCCTTTTCCATTTCAAGAGTAATAGGGATGAAATTTTTAATGTTGTTGACTGCTAGTGCAGGATGAAATTTGATTTGGTCAGCCATGGAAAATGAAATTTAGGAGGAAGAGGGAGAGAGAATAAAAAAGGGGAGGCTGGCCGTGAAAGGAGTTTTCCGTCGGGGGTTGTCGAGGGGGGGGGGGGGTCGACGACTAGGGTTGGATTATTTAGGGTTTGGTTGCTGATACCATAAATGAATATTTTCCTTGATTTTATTCCTGAATGATCTATAATATATATAGTATTACAAAAATATTTACCTACTTCAAACTAGGTAATTAATCAATCTAATTACAAGAGGAATATAATTCTACTTAATATAGGAGATATACAATTATTATGAAAATATTCGGTAAATATTCTATTAAAAGCATATGATTGTCCTTTACAACTCTTTCCAAATTACTTAACTAGAATTCTCGCATAATCAGGTTTGAGCTTAAGTTATGGAGTCACTTTTTTTATTAGGTAATGCTTTACCTCTCAATGTGAGATTGTTCGCCGCAAATCCAAATTTAATCGTGTCTCAATGTAGATACTGAACACCAGGAGAAATCCAAAGTAAAACTTGGTATAAATGGATTTAAGTAATAGTATGTATTAATAGTTCAAATAAAATATACAATATTGATGTAATATTACCGTGTAGAAAGTTATCACTCGATCTTCCAAGTTAATATACCAAACTTGCTAATGAGTGATACTATATATTATCGTATATCAATTTATTCCGATAGTATAAAAATGTGTATATTATTGGTACATAAGAGTTCTTGCATTAGGATCACAAAGAAAATCAAAAGTGTGCCAACGAGACGATAATCCTTATGTAAAGATCGATTCAACAAATTGTGAGTAGTAACACATCTAATATTAGGATATATATGTCTTGCTTTGATAATTAACAAACAAAATAGGCTACCTAATTGGAATCTCAAATTGATTAAGAGTTGTGTTCTCGTGTTTGATTTTGAATGGAAAGAGTTTTATCTCGAATATCCCATAAATTTCTGAAATATTCATAAAGAGATCAAGGTATCAAATATTATTTTTTTCAAAGCCGAATTTTGGTCAAGGGACAATTTTCTTCATAATCATCTCAAAGTGTCCCCCAGGTTCTTGGAGATCAAACACATTTCAAGGAGGTTCAAATTATCCTACATTCGAGAAATATGTCACTAATGGTCCTCGAATCATGAAGAAAATTTAAGAAAAAGAATTATAAAAATACACAGAATTGTACTCACTAATATTCATAAATAAATCTCTTTTTCTTAAAAAAAATGGAAAGAGTTTATGGTGATTCCTACTTTGAGTGCATAATTAAAATTGAGTTATTTCTACCTTGAGTAGGAGTATGATTTTCACTTGGGACATCAACTAATACTGCCGTACGGATAATTTTGGTGAGTAAGGAACGTGGTTAGGGGTGGGCATCGTACGATAATGAAAATTTTGGTTCGATAATTTTGGTTTTTGATTTTTAAAAATATTATATTATTACTATATCAAATTAATTTTATATGGTTCGGTATTTTAAGTTTGACTTTGATATTTTGCATTATGGTAATTGATAACCATAATTTGTTCGA
The DNA here is from genome assembly GCA_034509755.1 of Anisodus tanguticus. Taxonomy (NCBI): domain Eukaryota; kingdom Viridiplantae; phylum Streptophyta; class Magnoliopsida; order Solanales; family Solanaceae; genus Anisodus; species Anisodus tanguticus. Next base: position 25,492,181 of record CM067541.1, on the reverse strand, counting down.
CGTTAAATAAGATTATTCCGATACCCTGCTTCAGCACTCGAACGGGATAGCGTGGCCTGCCGCTTGGCGGACCATGAAATAATATTATCCCCAAGAAATACACAATAGCCTGAGGTGGAGTGACGTGTGTCTGGGCATCCTGCCCAATCTGCATCCGTGTAGGAGAGTAACTTGTTTGGGGCAGAGGGGTAGAGATGTAGTCCAAAGTCTAGTGTGCCCTTAACGTATCTGATAATACGTTTGAGGGTCGCAAAATGAGACTCTCGAGGGTCGTGCATAAACAGACACACCTGCTGAACGACATATGCAATATCAGGCCTAGTGAATGTAAGATACTGAAGGGCACCTGCAAGACTCCGATATAGAGTGGGATCAGAAACTGGCGCACTCTCATTGGCACTGAGCTTGGATTTCGAGTCAACCGGAGTTGGCATAATTTTACAATTTACCATCTTAGCCCTGTACACTATCTCTTCTGCATATTTGCGCTGACACAAGAACATAGTAGCTGCAGATCTGGTCATTGATATCCCAAGAAATAACTCAGCTTACCCAAGTCGGTCATAGCAAATTCAATTTTGAGTTGAGAAATGATTTCATTCCTCAAACCGTCAGAGGAGGCAGTAAGAACAATGTCATCCACATATAATAGCAAGTAAGCAGTGCTGCTACCTCGATGAAAAGTGAAGAGAGAGTTATCACACCTACTACATACAAATTCGATCTGCATAAGATACCTGGCAAAGCGATTATACCAAGCTCGGGGTGCCTATTTCAAGCCATACAATGACATCCTGTGACGACATACAAACTGCAAAACTGCCGGATGAACAAAGTCAGGGGGCTGATGCATGTACACATTTTCTTTCAAATCCCCATGAAGAAATGCATTCTTGACATCAAGCTGATGAATCGGTCAATGCATGCCCATAGCAATACTGAGAACAGTCCGAATAGTAGTCGGTTTAACAACCAGACTGAATGTTTCACCATAATCAATACCCTCCTGCTGATTAGTGCCATTGGCAACCAGTCTTGCCTTATACCGTTCCAAATTACCACTGTCTCTGAACTTGTGACGAAATAGCCACATACACCGGATACCATGTAAGATTAGAATAATTTCCCTTAGGAATTTCTTTCATTAATCACAATATATATAGTTGTACAGAGGTTGATTCCTAATACAATAAGAATTCTAACTTACTTTAAATGGTTGATTCCTAATACAATAAAAATCCTAAGTTACCTTAAATATACATCTATCATAATTACAAAATATAATGCGAATATTCGGAGAATATTCGCTAATAATATTTACCCTAATTAGTAAAATCTCCTTTTTTGGCAACTAAACTTTTGTATTAATCACTAAAGTGCATCATTACAAAACTGTAGACCCATCAACTCGATTTGGATACTCTAATAGATATTAACTACTCTACTCTTACTACAAAATTAAGCTAGCTGAACATGAGACAACCAAAACTTGAGCTTGTACACATGGAGATTTAACGAAGTACGGTTAAATATGACTTTTTTTTAGTACAAGGTCAAATATGACCTGAAAGTTGGATGACAAGGACAAATATATCAAAAACAGAAAAGGGTCATATTTGTTCCTATACTCTCACAAAAAGTTATATTTGCCCTTCGTTATACTTTTTTGATATATTTACCTCTATCATCCTACTTTGGGTTCATATTTGCCCCTATACTTTATTTTAAGGTCATATTTATCCTTTGGGTTCATTGAATTAAATGAAGCTTTATCTTAGTTTTTCATAAGTGATCGTTGATAGTAGAAGTTATAATTGATGCCAATTTTGTAAGGTTTCCTTGTGAGTATTTCCAGGTACAATATGCAACGATCTTGCATTAATGTTATCGAATATGGACTAACGAAGTCGCCTAGATCTTGATTACATATATGGTAAGTTGTGATTTTAATGGGTGGGTCGGGTTTAATTGTGACCAAATTTAAATTGGGAGAAAAGAAATTCCATGTAGGCGCCACATAGAGAAATAAAAGTGGGACAAAGGGATTTGACGGACGGAGGGTAAATATAGCCCGAAAATAGGTTACAAAGGATGACAAAGACAAATATATCAAAAAATGATAACAAAAATATAAATATAACTTATTTATAAGAGTACATGGGCACATCTAACCCTTTTATGTATCAGAAAATATAATGAAGGGTAAATATAACTTATTCGTGAGAGTAAAAGGGCAAATCTGACCTTTTTTTGTAAATAAAATGTTCTAGTTTGACTCTCACTTTCTCTTCCTCGATTTTGTCCCTACCAAGAATGGTCATATAAGTGAATTACAATCAAACCTCTCTATAACAAATATTCTTGCGTTCAAAATTTTCAGCTGCTATAGCGAATGACTGTTATACATCTATAACAACATTGACATTTAAATAAAATTTCATTGTTATAGGCAAAAAATATGTATAAAACCTAACTTTTCATTTTAAATTGTCAAATGCTAAGCTCAATCACACTTTGTATAACGAAGAAAAAATATTTTATTGATGAAAATATATATCATATAATATTCTTTGTCATAAAATAATGTATTAAAGTATCAAAATATTTTGTCAAAATCTCTAGACCTATTATTGATAATCTTAAAAATTCTATTTCTATAAAGATGATTAATCACTATATTACCAAAAAAAGAAGATAGCTATTATAGAGGGGTAATTTTTACAAAGAGCATATTGTTATAAAGACGGTTGTTGATGTTATAGATAAAAAGAAGTTATTATAAGAATATAAAATATAACATAAAAAATGGGTTCCGAAAAGACTTGATTGTTATAGAGGGTGTTGTTCTATGAGTATGCCGTTATATAGAGGTCTGCATGTATTTATATTTTCTCCAATATTTTGTATTTTAGGAACATATGTAATAGTAATGAAATGTATATTGTATATATTAAGATCGATGTTTTAGGTAAGTATTAAGTAGGAGAATCTAATTCTATTGGTAATGAAGAATCTAATTCTATAGGATTCATCAATAGTGAAGATTTGATCATACAAGACTTTAATTTTGTATTATAATTATCGTAATTTATGAACTCTACGGGGTGGGTGGGGTGGCCAATGCGGGGGTGGGAGAGACCGGGTGTGCAAGAGACAAGCTGCATGAAATGCCAAATTTTTCTACTGAAACGTAAAATAATTTAGAAAACATTTTCTAAAAGATAATTTCATCCATATCAAATACACCTTATAATTTGGTGTTTGCACTAAAATAATGTCGCAGATTACCTTCACAACAGAATGTTTTTTTGTCATCAAATTATGCTATGTAACTTTAGCTAGTTTTCGTGAAATTATATGTTGAGATAGACATTTCTTAATTTTCAATGTAACAAATACAGTTTCAAAATAAAGTAAAAGTCCACAATCTGCCTTTTAAGGTTTTTGCAAGCACAGATGGATTCAAGAGTTAAACGATATATTTTGGTGCATAAATAAGGAGTCATTTCCACTTTATCCCTCTAACATTTAAGGGTTGGGAAACGAAACCCCTTTTCATATATTGAATGTATATTGAATGAGAATATTAACCCCTTTAACTCAAAATCTAAGTAACTGTTGCAAAAAAAGAAGAAGAACAATTTTTTTAGAGGAAATATTTTTAGCACTATTTATTTTTATGTATTTTTGGCTCTACGTCAACTTGACTTGCACAAATCATTTAGAGAAATAAGCAAAACTTTCACTTAAAAATAAACTCAATTTGATGTTTGGAAACCTAACTAACTGTTGGATATAATTGCAGTACGGGAAGTAAATAAATATTACAAGTGTTCGAAAGGATAAACTAACAGCCAAAATTATAATTGTCGCAAGCTTGTTGAGTCTAGAATCTTGATAACCTGAAATCAGAAAACACTAAATCTGGATTGTTAAAACGGTGGCTGAGTCGAGACATGACTCTCTGTCTTTAAGACAAGATTGCCTCGTATATATACTTTTACGTTAGCGGGCAATAGTCTCCCAAGATAAAATAGTAACTAATCAACACTACAAAGCAAATAGGTTGATTCTGACGAAGAAAACAAACATGAAACAACTTGCTGAAGAATGGAAAAATTAGAGGAAAAGGAAGAGTTTCTGTTCTTTTCTTTCTACTGTTTCTGTATCTTTTCTTTGTAATTTTTTCATCTTCTTCTTCTTAAGATTCTCTCCCTCAAATCTGTTTCAGGTCTCAATAAATAGTGTCTAGAAGGAGGAGACGTGTTAAGGTGTTAAGAGGTCCTTTAAGAGGTGTAGTCATGGCCAGAAACGTTTTGTAGTAAGTGCAAAACGTTTCAGATGGTTAATGCCATAAACTGTTGTCTTTCTGGCTGCTGACAGCATTCCTGAAACTCCAGGGACCAAATTGTAAATACTAAATAGTTTGGGGTCCAAAAAGATAATATCAAAAGAAGCCCAGAAGCCCACGACCCGAACCGGACGGGCAGGCTGCGGTAGTGCGCGGGTGGGCTTAGCATCGAACCCAAGCACACTTAGGTCTTCCCTTCTTCAAACACATGGGTTACCCCTTGGGGTCCCAAACCCTTCTTCATTTTACCACCGATGTGGTAGATTTGTCCCACGCCATATTTCCATGCCTCAAACACCTTACTTCGTGGACCAATATCTCTTTCATTTCTTAACAAAATTTGACGATCCTTGACCCTAAGGTCATCTACTCACTTTGTAGATTATGCACGTGTGAAGAGACAAAACCTCCAACGTGCGGAACCCTAGTGTTTAAGTCATTAAATATGGGTGGATGCAACCCCCCACCAAAGGCAAATTTCCAACACTAACTAGACAAACTTTTAAAAGTGAGAATTTACATTCTTTAATATTAAAGTATTACTCTATGAATTTACATGGTCAGTGAGTTTGCACAGCTTCAGAGTGCAAATAGAGGTGAATTGGGAGGGAGAAAAAAACTATAGGAATAGAAAAATAGTAGCGATGTCTCAAACTATTACTATGATTTATGAAGTTAGTATATATTTACTTTTGTATGTATGTCTGTACTTCTTGGTTGGTTTGGTGCTAGTACTCAAAACTGAGCCATAGACTTCTTTTCATTTTTCCTTTAGAGTCGTCAAATCATAGTTTTGAGAGTACATTTATATATACATAATTTCTTGGGACAATTGAAAGTGAGTTAAAAAAAATTATGGCAAAACTAGAATTAGCCTACAACAACAACAACATATCCAGTGAAATCCCACAAGGTGAGTTCTGGGGAGGGTAGAGTGTACGCAGACCTTACCTCTAACTTGGTAGTGAAAGTATATATGTCCTAGAGACAATCATTATTAGGGACAAACGTACTTGAACACATTCGTATTATTAATAAGATTAATATTTATGGCAGTTGCAATTATTGAATTATTATTTAATTATTTGTAATTATTTATTAATGTGCATACCTTGAGCTTACATTGTCATTAATAGAGTGAGATATTGATGATAGTGCGTAACTCTAAAATAGACTTGACTAATGATCATCGAGAATGGGATATCGATGATATGTTATAAGTTGACATGTGGTCTGCGTCACATTCTCAGAGAATGTAGTATGTCTCACCTGCTACTAGTAATGGTTACTAGTGATGGACACATGGATACTTTTGAAAAGTATTGGTATACCCTGCTGATAAACTATTTGTTATACATGTCTAAAGCGTTATCAGCATGTGGGAGATGAAGGTCTTTTGACTTGAGGTCAATGCGCACATTGTTTACAGAGTAATGTACTTTGACCCTGTCCTAAGCTTAAACTCCTTATAGGATAAGATACGGCTTGTGTTGGGTGCATTATAATGTAAATTAAGGTTGTAGTTGAGCCAAGAATAGAATTCATTCCTCGATTGGTTATTCGAGAGAACACTCAACTTCTCAGTGATATTTGGTCGACCAAGTCATTGGCCAATGCAAGAGACATATTTAGAATATGGTCTAGTTTTCGACTAATATGGATGAGATAAAGTGATCAAGCCATTTGGATAGACACATGGCAAATCTAAGCTTGATCGAGTGTGTCGCGAATGAAAAGAATAAAGCTTGATATAGTGTTTCGCGAATGAAAAGAATTTATCATCTCACATAAAGGTTATGTTTGCTGGATTCATGTAAACGTACTTCACATATTGAGTTTGTCATACGACACAGTCTAGGAGTTCCGTATGGATCTTAATTGGATTAGTGTCGATATGTGAAGGCCTATAGGGTCACACTATGTCGATTGTCTTTTCGATCTAAGGGTGTATTGAGAGAATATTAAATATTCGATTAGGAATCAAGATATTTAAATTGATAATAACTATGGGATAATTTCTATTATATGGAAATAATTTAATTAAATAAAATTAGATTTTGGATTTAATGTGCTGAATATATATATTAAACGAAAACGGGAAACAAAATTTATGTAAGGCGCCGCGGCGCCAACCCTGCAGTGGACCCAGTCAGACTGGCCCACTGCACCTCGATTTTTGGGCCAGTGTTGGAGCCCAAACCCTAATTTGATTTGTGACCTAATTTTAACTATAAATATAGCACAACCTCATTGTTATTAAACATACTTAACACCAATTCTATAAATTTTTTGGACTTAGAGTCTAGGACGAAACTCTCTCAAACCTCTGCCAAGATTTCCTTGCTTTCTTGATAGAGGAATACGCCATAGCATAGTGCTTGCAGACAAAGGGACAGTCGTATGTAATCCCTAAGTAAAGACTCCAGATTTATTAACCTATAAGTGTTCATGTTTTATATTACAGGTTTTTATTGTCATATAACCATACCAGAATAAATTGTTGGGGTAAGTAAGAACAAAATTTTAAACTTTCGTTGTGCCTTACTTATGTGTTTTGATCCCAACAAAATCCTACAGTGGTATCAGAGTCCAGGTTAGTTCAATGGTTATATAACAATTGAATAACACAATAATATGGGTTAAACATAAAATTGGATTAAAACAAGGCTTCTTGAAATTCTACGTATCTTGACCGAATGTTAACCTTTTGATATCACCCTAAATTATCTTCTACGCTAACTCGAGGAAGTCATTCCGTTCTACCTCGAACTAAGCCAAAAGTACAGATATCTGGCTCATTGCACGGTGCACGGCGAAGAACGAGTATGAATGGATGATGGTCGATATGTGCGTTATTGATAATGGTGGGTGAGGATAAATGATATGTTATTTGATCCCTAAATTGGATTTAGGGCTCGAACGATTTTAGATAATCAACACATAAACGTTTTGTCAGGACGTCGGCGCCGCGACCCTATGGTAGGGCATCGCGATGCGTGCTAGGGTTTCAAGGCGGCGTCGCGGATCCATGGTGGAGCGCCTTGGCCCTAATGCTTCGTTTATTTTTATTCCGGATTTTCTGGACATTAGGCGTCGCGGCTTCATGGAGGAGCGCCGCAACCCTAATGCAAGCCGAATGTTTCTGCCTTGCCAGTGCCGCAGCTCCATGGTGGAGCATCGCGGCGCTAATGCATTGCAGAAGCATAATTTCGGCTTCAGCCTCACTGGCGCCGCGACTCTAATGATTAGCGCAGCGACCCCATCGGTCCGGAATTTTTTTTGTTCAGAATATTTAATCCATGATTATTATTATACAATATATTTGATAAGTATATTATTTATGTGCTAAATGATTGTCATTTAAATTACTAGAATAACATCCACAAATAACTGTCTGGGTAGGTGGCACCCAGTATGTGTTTAAACCGCTTAATATCATGCTTGGGCAAGCGGTACCCAATAAGTGCTTAATAGACTTTGCATGATAATTAAGATGTTATATTTGATATAGCATACTATAGTTGATCTTGGTTAAAACCCTGGATTAAAATGTTCCCTAAAATTTTAATACAAGTCTCATTTAAAATGAACGCGTCGTCCGTTATAATTGATGGTAGTGCAAAATCCTTTTCGGCGATATGAGTATTTATGCCACATCATTTGTACTAAGTCTACGAGGACTCAGACTATTTATAATACAATATTTGCTCTTTAAGGTAAAACTCACTTAGATACATAATTACAGTCGCATAACGGGGTTGACTTGCTAGGCTGTCTTGGCGCCACAGTGTCGGACAAGCCGAGGGATGCAGATCGATTGTTTAGAACATTCAGTCAAACAAGAGTTACAAATTGTTTGTAATTGGTTTGGAGACCTACCGGGTTATGCTATTGAAGTTATCAGCCACAGCAAACGCGGAGATAGAATGAACCTGGATCTTGGCCCATTATGACCATATTTGATATGAGTCTGTATTCTTCCATGGGGTCGAAGGGTATGTTAAAATATTGGGAGCTAATTAAACTAAAGGAAATGTTAATTAGTTAACGAATGTGTTCAATAGAAATTATATTAGAGTTTAATTTCAAGTCTATCTATATCTTCAGTTTATACAAAATATCGAATCAGTCACTGAAAATGTTGGTCGAGACAAACAAGTTGACTGATTCAAATTACCCTGACTGGTTAAGAAATCTGCGATTGGTGTTAAGATTAGAAAGAATTGAGTATGTGTTAGACACAGTGTTCCCCACAGTCCCTGCTGAAGATTCTGATGAGTATGCCCTGTTTGACAAGGTGGCTTATCAGAAACATTTGAACGATGCTACCTTTGGCAAAATGTGTAATGTTGTCTTCCATGACTATGGAGTTACAGAGGCAAAGCACTAGGTGCTTGTACCTCTACTGGACAAGGTATGTTTTTCATTGAAATAAATATGTCTATAAGTAACTCCCACTGCTGGGTATTGGATACCGCTTGTGGCTCGCACATTTGTAGTAATGTGCAGGGCCTAATTAACAGCAGAAAGGTTTGACCTTGGGAGGTAGACCTTCGCGTTAGAAATGGAGCACGAGTGGATGTTGAACGCGTGGGAACTTATACACTAGATTTACCTTCAGGCTTTTGTTTAGAACTAAATAATTGTTATTTTGTTCCCTCATTAACGAGGAATATCATTTATATCCCAATGTTAGACATTGAGGGGTTTTCCTCATCTATTGCCAATGGCAGTTATGTATTGTCTTTTAATGGTTTTGTTTGTGGAAATGCTCCGCTTGTGGATGGATTATATATTTTAAACTGCAGTCATGAAATTTTTAATGTGCAAAATAAATGAGCTAAGATAAGTAATCCAAGAAACCCACCTACTTATGACACTGTAGACTTAGTCACATCAATGAATCAAGGATAGCAATATTAAGAAAGTTAGACTACCTAGAACTATTTGACTTGGAGTCGTATGGTAACTGTGAATCTTGCTTAAGAGGAAAAATGACCAACAAGCCACTTTCTGGGAAAGGGGTGCGAGCCAAAGATGTGCTTGAGTTGGTCCATACTGATGTATATGGGCCATTTTCAAATCAAGCTATGGGAGGCTTCACTTACTTCATCACTTTTACAAACGATTTCACAAGGTTTGGGCATGTGTATTTTATGAAACACAAGTCCAAATCCTTTGAGAAATTCAAGGAGTACAAGTCAGAAGTAGAGAAGCAACTTGAAACAAGTATCAGGACCCTTCGATCATATCGAGGAGGTGAATACTTAAGTAAAGAATTTTTGGATTACTTAAAGCTTCATGGAGTCCAATCACAATGGACACCTCCTGGAACGCCACAGATGAATGGTGTTGCTGAAAGGAGAAATCGAACCCTATTAGATATAGTTAGATCCATGATGAGTTTCTCAGCTCTACCAACACACCTTTGGGGCCATGCATTGCAAAACTCAATTTATATTCTGAATAGGGTTCCTTCAAAGTCAGTGGATAAAACTCCATATGAGATATGGAATGGCAAGAAGCCAACACTTAAACACATGCGACCCTAGGGTGCCCTGCATATGTAAAGAAGATGCTTACTGACAAGTTAGAATCTAAAAGTGAGAAATATTATTTTGTGGGGTATCCAAAGGAAACTAAAGGGATACTATTTCTATCTTCCTGAAGAACATAAGGTCATTGTTTCCAGAAATGCAACTTTCCTTGAAGAAGAATATGTCTACAAGGAACAGAGTTGCAATGAGAAAGAACTTGAAGAAATTCAAGAACCACGAGATAACACAGAAGTTGAACACTTGTCGAATGACCTAGATAGGGATTCAGTGGGAGTATCTGGTGAAGATTGGGTACTTAGAGTATGCCTTTCAGCTAGTGGGAGTGTTGTGAGTGATAGTGCAAAAATGCAAGGCTCCCATATACAACCAATGGAAGATGATACAATGGTTGTACATCATTCCATTAAGAGAATACAAGAAAATGACATTCATGAAAGCTCTCAAGGTGATGGATTGTCCAACACACAAATACCTTCTCACAATCAGAATGCAACAAACACTGAAACACAGAATAATAAACTCCGTAGGACCACTAGGACTCCTCGTCCGCCTGAAAGACTTAATCTTCTTATTAAAACACACAATGAGATAGATATTCCTGATGACGATGAACCTACAACCTACAGCGAAGCCATGTTAGACATTGATTCACAGAGATGGCAAGAAGCCATGAAATCTGAGATGGACTCGATGTACATAAATCAAGTTTGGAACTTGGTTGATTTGCCAATACGGGTTAGACCCATATAATGCAAATGGGTCTTCAAGAAGAAGATTGATGTATATGGCAAGGTACAGACTTATAAGGCAAGATTGATGGCTAAAGGTTATAATCAACGGCCTGAGGTCGATTATGATGAAACCTTTTCACCTGTTGTGAAAATTAAGTCCATTCTGATTTTGATTGCAATAGCCGCATACTATGATTATGAAATTTGACAAATGGATGTTAAAATTGCTTTCCTCAGTGGTAACCTAAGTGAGGAGGTGTATATGATACAACCTAAGGGTTTTACATCCAAGACTAAGCCCAAAGCAGTATGCAAGCTGCAAAAGTCCATTTATGGACTTAAGCAAGCCTCAAGGAGTTAGAACATTTGCTTTGACAAAGCAGTCAAATCATTTGACTTTGTTAGAAGCAAAGAAGATCCCTGCGTTTATAGTAAGCACAAGGAAGGGAGTATTGTCTTCATTGTTATATATGTAGATGACATATTAATAATGGGAGATAATAAGACTCTCATGCAATCAGTTAAGGAATGGTTATCCAGCACTTTCATGCAATCAGTTAAAGAATGCAAAACATTTTCTAAAGGATAATTTCCTCCATATCAAATACACCTTATAATTTGGTGTTTGCACTAAAATAATGTCGTAGATTACCTTCACAACTGAATGTTTTTTTTTCATCAAATTATGCTATGTAACTTTAGCTAGTTTTGTTGAAATTATATGTTGAGATAGACGTTTCTTAATTTTCAATGTAACAAATACATTTTCAGAATAAAGTAAAAGTCCACAATCTTCCTTTTAAGGTTTTTGCAAGCACAAATGCATTCAAGAGTTAAACGATATATTTTGGTGCATAAATAAGGAGTCATTTCCACTTTAGCCCTCTAACATTTAAGGGTTGGGAAACGAAACCCCTTTTCATATATTGAATGAGAATATTAACCCCTTTAACTCAAAATCTAAGTAACTGTTGCAAAAAAATAAGAACAATTTTTTTTGGAGGAAATATTTTTAGCACTATTTATTTTTATGTATTTTTGGCTCTACGTCAACTTGACTTGCACAAATCATTTAGAGAAATAAGCAAAACTTTCACTTAAAAATAAACTCAATTTGATGTTTGGAAACCTAACTAACTGTTGGATATAATTGCGGTACGGGAAGTAAATAATTATTACAAGTGTTCGAAAGGATAAACTAACAGCCAAAATTATAATTGTCGCAAGCTTGTTGAGTCTTGAATCTTGATAACCTGAAATAAAAAAACACTAAATCTTGAATGTTACAACTGTGGCTGAATCGAGAGATAACTCTCTGTCTTTAAGACAAGATTGCCCCGTATATATACTTTTACGTTAGCGGGCAATAGTCTCCCAAGATAAAATAGTAACTAATCAACACTACAAAGCAAATAGGGTGATTCTGACGAAGAAAACAAACATGAAACAACTTGCTGAAGAATGGAAAAATTAGAGGAAAAGGAAGAGTTTCTGTTCTTTTCTTTCTACTGTTTCTATATCTTTTCTTTGTAATTTTTTCATCTTCTTCTTCTTAAGATTCTCTCCCTCAAATCCGTTTCAGGTCTCAATATATAGTGTCTAGGAGGAGGAGACGTGTTAAGGTGTTAAGAGGTCCTTTAAGAGGTGTAGTCATGGCCAGAAACATTTTGTAGTAAGTGCAAAACGTTTCATATGGTTAATGCCATAAACTGTTGGCTTTCTGGCTGCTGACAACATTCCTGAAACTCCAGGGACCAAAGTGTAAATACTAAACAGTTTGGGGTCCAAAAAGATAATATCAAAAGAAGCCCACGACCCGAACCGGACGGGCAGGCTGCGATAGCACGCGTGTGGGCTTAGCCTCGAACCCAAGCACACTTAGGTCTTCCCTCCTTCAAACACATGGGTTACCCCTTGGGGTCCTAAACCCTTATTCATTTTTTAGGCTTATAAAAAGAACAATTCTTCATTTTACCACCGATGTGGTAGATTTGTCCCACACCATATTTCCATGCCTCAAACACCTTACTTCGTGGACTAATAACTCTTTCATTTCTTAACGAAATTTGACGATCCTTCGCCCTAAGGTCATCTACTCACTTAGTAAATTATGCACGTGTGAAGAGATAAAACCTCCTACGTGCGGAACCCTAGTGTTTAAGTCATTAAATATGGGTGGATGCAACCCCCCACCAAAGGCAAATTTCCAACACTAACTAGAAAAACTTTTAAAAGTGAGAATTTACATTCTTTAATATTAAAGTATTACTCTATGAATTTACATGGTCAGTGAGTTTGCACTGCTTCAGAGTGCAAATAGAGGTGAATTGGGAGGGAGAAAAAAACTATAGGAATAGAAAAATAGTAGCGATGTCTCAAACTATTACTATGATTTATGAAGTTAGTATATATTTACTTTTGTATGTATGTCTGTACTTCTTGATTAGTTTGGTGCTCGTACTCAAAACTGAGTCATAGACTTCTTTTCATTTTTCCTTTAGAGTCGTCAAATCATAGTTTTGAGAGTACATTTATATATACATAATTTCTTGGGACAATTGAAAGTGAGTTAAAAAAAATATGCTATGTAACTTTAGCTAAAAGATAATTTCCTCCTCAAATACACCTTATAATTTGGTATTTGCACTAAAATAATGTCGCAGATTACCTTCACAACTGAGTCATACAAGACTTTAATTTTCAGTTAAAGGGGTTAATATTATCATTCAATATATGAAAAGGGGTTTTGTTTCCCAACCCTTAAATGTTAGAGGGCTAAAGTGGAAATGACTCCTTATTTATGCACCAAAATTTATCTTTTGGTTGTTGAGCCAAGAATAGGAATCATTCCTCGATTGGATATTCGAGAGAACACTCAACATCTCAGTGATATTAGGTCGACCAAGTCATTGGCCAATGCAAGAGACATATTTAGAATATGGTCTAGTTGTCGACTAATATGGATGAGATAAAGTGATCAAGCCATTTGGATAGACACATGGCAAATCCTAAGCTTGATCGAGTGTGTCGCGAATGAAAGGAATTTATCATCTCACGTAAAGGTTATGTTTGCCGGATTCATCTAAACGTACTTCACATATTGAGTTGGTCATACGGCGCAGTCTAAGAGTTCCGTATGAACCTTAATTGGATTAGTGTCGATATGTGAAGGCCTATAGGGTCACACTATGGTGATTGTATTTTTGGTCTAAGGGTGTATTAAGAGAATATCAAATATTCGATTTGGAATCGAGATATTTAAATTGATAATAACTATGGGGTAATTTCTATTAGATGGAAATTTTTAATTAAATCAAAATTTGATTTTGGATTTAATGTGCTGATTATATATATTAAACGAAAATGGGAAACAAAAATTTAAGGAATGGTTATCCAGCACTTTCATGATGAAGGACTTGGGTGAAGCCTGCTACATTCTTGGAATTAGGATCTATAGAGATAAACTTAATAGATTGTTGGGGCAGTCACAGTCCACATACATAGACAAAGTGCTAAGACGATTCTCTATGGAAAACTCCAACAAGGGAAGTCTTTCTATAGGTCAAGGCATCAAGTTATCAAAGAAGGATGGTCCTTCTACTGTTGAAGAACTTGAACGCATGAAAAGAATCCCATATGCTTCAGCTATAGGATCTATCATGTATGTCATGACCTGTACCAGGCCAGATGTGATCTATGCACTTAGTATGACTTGAAAATTCCAACAGAATACTGGGGAGGAACATTGGAAAGCAGTCAAGAGTATTCTTAAGTATCTTAGACGAACTAAAGAATATTTCTTAGTCTATGGTGGACAAGAGAAGCTAGTGTGTACTGGGTACACTAATGCTAGCCTCCAGACAGATCTTGATGACTTCAAATCTCAATGTGGATATGCCTTCATTTTCAATGGCAGAATAGTGAGTTAGAAAAGATCAAAGCAAGCTACAACTGCTGATTCGACAACTGAAGTCGAGAACAATGCTAGATCGAAAGCGGGTAAAGAAGTTGTCGCTAAATCTGAGTTCCTAAAGGAACTAGGGGTTATTCCAAGTGCCACTTGTCCAATAATGATCTATTGTGACAACACTGGTGTGATTGCGCAAGCTAAGGAACCAAGATCAACAAACAAAAACAAGCATGTACCGAGGAAATACCACATACTCAGGGAGATGGTGGAAACTGAAGAAATAAGATTAGACTATGTTCCCACAGATGATAATCTAGCTGACCCGTTTACTAAACCATTAAGCTTAGTTAAGCATAATGGTCATTTTGAAAACATAGGTATTAGATACATCGGAGATTGGCTCTAGGCCAAGTGGGAGATTGAAAGTATGTATGTCCTAGAGACAATCATTATTAGGGATAAATGTACTTGAACACATTCGTATTATTAATAAGATTAATATTTATGGCAGTTGCAATTATTGAATTATTATTTGATTGTTTGTAATTATTCATTAATGTGCATCCCTTGAGCTTATGTTGTCATTAATAGAATGAGATTTTGATGATAGAGCGTAACTCTAAAATAGCCTCGACTAATGATCATCGAGAATGGGATATCGATGATATTTTATAAGTCGACATGTGGTCTGCGTCACATTCTTAGAGAATGTAGTATGTCTCACCTGCTACTAGTAATGGTTACTAGTGATGGACACATGGATACTTTTGGAAAGTATTGGTATACCCTACTGATAAACTATTTGTTATACATGTCTAAAGTGTTATCAGCGTGTGGGAGATGAAGGTCCTTTGACTTGAGGTCAAGACGCACCTTGTTTACAGAGTAATATACTTTGACCATGTCCTAAGCTTAAACTCCTTATAGGATAAGATATGGCTTGTGTTGGGTGCATTATAATGTAAATTAAGGTGGTAGTTGAGTGAAGAATAGGATTTATTCCTCGATTGGATATTCGAGAGAACACTCAACTTCTCAGTGATATTAGGTCGACCAAGTCATTGGCCAATGCAAGAGACATATTTAGAATATGGTCTAGTTGTCGAATAATATAGATGAGATAAAGTGATTAAGCCATTTGGATAGACACATGGCAAATCCTAAGCTTGATCGAGTGTGTCGCGAATGGAAGAAATTTATCATCTCACATAAATATTATGTTTGTTGGATTCATGTGAACATACTTCACATATTGAGTTGGTCATACGGCGCAGTCTAGGAGTTCTGTATGGACCTTAGTTGGATTAGTGTCGATATGTGACGGCCTATAGGTTCACACTATGTCGATTGTCTTTTCGATCTAAGGGTGTATTGAGAGAATATTAAATATTCGATTTGGAATCGAGATATTTAAATTGATAATAACTATGGGATAATTTCTATTAGATGGAAATTATTTAATTAAATCAAAATTAGATTTTGGATTTAATGTGCTGAATATATATATTAAATAAAACGGGAAACGAAAATGTACGTAAGGCGCCGCAGCGCCTGCTAGGCTGCACCGCTGCACCGACTCGGCAGTGGGCCCAGTCAGACTGGCCCACTGCACCTCAGTTTTTGGGCCAGGCTTGGAGCCCAACCCTAATATGATTTGTGACCTAATTTTAACTATAAATACAACACAACCTCATTGTTATTAAACATACTTAACATTAATTCTATAAACTTTCGTGACTTAGAGTCTAGGACGAAACTCTCTCAAACCTCTGCCAAGATTTCCTGGCTTTCTTGACAGAGGAATACACCATAGCATAGTGCTTCCAGTCGAAGGGACAGTCGCGTGTAATCCCTAAGTAAAGACTCCAGATTTATTAACCTGTAAGTGTTCATATTTTATGTTACAGGTTTTTGATTAAAATATATGCATACCAGAAGAAATTGTTGGCGTAAGTATGAACAAAATTTTAAACTTCCGTTGTGCCTTACTTATGTGTTTTGAACCCAACCAAATCCTACAGGTAGGTAGAACAAGTATTTCCGAAAGACCCTCGGCTCAAAACAAAGCATAAGCACAAGCAAAGCAAGAGACACAAAGCAAGAGAAACGATCAGATCCGGACACAAAATTTAAAGAAGTATGAAAATGATGGTAACAAAAGCGAATAAGCCATGATAGCGCATTCTGAAAAAGGAATCAGTAACTAACGCAGATAAATAAGATAAACAAAGTACACAAAAGAACTCATATCAGCAAAAATCAAGCGACAGGGGACTATAAAGCAATACTGCTCCTACTAGTATGATAGGCAAAGCAGACCTACAATAATAATACTACTGAAAGAAATGTATATCACGATAAATGTGTATATCACGGTAAATCGTGTATATCACATTTGCCAATTTTGTAAAGAATTTACCATAGTTGTAGAATTATTGTACAAGTGTAATTATGGTAGTAGTCTTATATTAGGAAAATCTATTAGTCTTGTATTAGGAAAATGTAGAATTAATTTCCTTAATTAGTTTTCTATATCATGTATATATAGACCTTTTGATTAATGAAAATAATCAAGGGATTATTCTCTTTCATGGTATGAGAAGTCTAGGGTAATATTTCTTTCTCCACATCCAACTTCCGCCGCCCTCCTCGTGATTCTAACCCTCGGCTGACGACCGATTTTTTTCCTCTCCCAAATTGTCTTCCAAATTCCTAATTCTTCTCTTGTTCTTTCGTCATGTCTACCATAAAGAACATGTTTCATCATGCCCTTACAATCTCCAACATCAAGAAGAACATCCCTATCGTTCTTGAGATGGAAAATGTCCAATATGCGACATGGGCGGAATTATTTAAAATTCATGCACGCTCTCATCGAGTCCTTCATCACATCATCCCCTCACAAACAGGCAATGAGAAAGTGCCTACCACCGGTGATGAAAAAAAGTTGTGGGAACCTCTTGATGGTACGGTACTCTAGTGGATTTATTCCACTATCTCTACAAACCTCTTGCAGACTATTATTGAATCTGACGGGACGACAATTGACACTTGGGATAGGTTGTGTGATATATTCCAAGATAACAAAAATTCTCATGCCGTGACCCTTGAGCAGGAATTCTCCCATATCAACATGGAGGATTTTCCGAATGTCTCACCCTATTGTAAAAGACTCAAGGAATTGGCGGATCAACTCAAGAACGTTGGTGTGCCCGTCACGAATGATCGTCTTGTTCTTTAGATGGTTATCGCCCAATTTCCATTTTCCACTCCATTAAGTCTACCCAGGGAATTGGGCCAGCCAGTAGAGGCTCAATTCACAACGTTCCAGTCCAAGCAGCCGACTGGGCCTAGGCAGCAGGCCTTCGCAGTTGCGGGCCTAGCGGCAGTTCCGACACCAACAGATATCGAGGCCATGATGCATACACTTGTATTAAATCCCCCGAATGTCAATTGGTACATGGACACCAGTGTCACTTTTCATATGACGTTCGCGCCAGGTAATCTTTCATCTTATTTCAATTTGAGCAAAAATCATGGCATAATTGTTGGTAATGATCATTTAATTCCAATTCGTGGTTATGGTCACACTAATTTATCTCCCCCGCATCTACCTCTAGTCTTTAAAAACTTTGACATGTTTGGATTTTCTGTGAAGGATTTCACGACGGGGATACCTCTAATGAAATGTAATAGTCGAGGAGAGCTTTATCCAATCACCACCACCACCACTTCCAAGCGTCAAGTCACACCATCAATGTTTGTCGCTCTAGCACCGTCCATATGACATGCATGTTTGGGTCATCCGGGGGCGTATATTCTTTCTTCTCTTAAAAATAATAATTTTATTGATTGTAATAGTATGTGTAGTACTCATATTTGTCCTTCTTGTACACTAGGAAATCATGTTATATTACCTTTCGTAGCCTATACTTTTAGTACTTTGTTGCCTTTTGATATTATTCATAGTGATTATGGACATCTCCCGTTTTGAGCTCTTTGGGCCATCGTTATTATGTGTTATTTTTGAAAGATTATTCTATTTTTTTTGTGGACTTTTCCTTTGTTGGAAAAGTCTCAAGTTTTTTCCACTTTCTTAAAATTTAGAGAATTCATTCGTACACAATTTGAACGGGAAATTTAAAACATTCAATGTGACAATGGAAGGGAATTTGATAATGGGTCATTTCGGCAATTTTGTGACAGTAATGGTATATCTTTTCGGTTCTCTTGTCCTCATACGTCCTCACAATGGGAAATCCAAACGAAAAATTTGTACAATTAATAATATTATCCGAACTTTACTAGCTCATGCTTCATTACCTCCTTCATTTTGGCATCATGCATTACAAATGTCTACTTATATCCTTAACATAATTCCTAGCAAAGGATTAGCATACCAAACAGTAAATACTAAACAGTTTGGGGTCCAAAAAGATAATATCAAAAGAAGCCCAGAAGCCCACGAACCGAACCAGACTAGCGTGCGGCGGTGGCGCGCGTGTGGGCTTTGCCTAGAACCCAAGCACACCTAGGTCCTCCCTCCTTCAAACACATAGGTTACCCCTTGGGGTCCCAAACCCTTATCCATTTTTTAGGCTTATAAAAAGAACAATTATTCATTTTCCCACCGATGTGGTAGATTTGTCCCACACCATATTCCATGCCTCAAACACCTTACTTTGTGGACCAATATCTCTTTCATTTCTTAATGAAATTTGATGATCTTTGGCCCTACGGTCATCTACTAACTTAGTAGATTATGCATGTGTGAAGAGACAAAGCTTCTAACATGCGGAACCCTGGTGTTTAAGTCATTAAATATGGGTGGACGCAACCCCCCCCCCCCCACCACCACCAAAGGCAAATTTCTAACAATCCCATCTAGAAAGAGATTTTGGTGCACATACAAGGTGTCTACTTTCAACAATCTTTCAGTGAAAAGATATTGCATCAGGAGAGATAGCTTCCGCTTTGAACCATCCCTAGTTGAATACCACCAAACTTACTTACTGCGCGGTGAATGTGATGTCTTGAACCGTTATTGTTTAGTGTAAGCCAAGACAATTATACTAACATAATAACTCCCCTTATTCATTTTCATTCTTATTGTTCTGTCTGTTGTGGCCGTGGACACACTTGGATTCTTAAGTGCGTTCATTTGAGGCGGCCTGTCCTCGCACTTAAATATGTAATCTTCTACAAGGTATCCTGCTATACCCCACTTCACAAGTGTTAGGAATCACTAAAAGTTTCCCCAACCTTAACCTAAATCGTTTAAGGATCGTTAAAGGTTTGGAAGCATAACTTTTACCCACCATGCAGGTAGCACTTTAATGTCTATCGCGGGAACAACTTTGGATTCATATTTCCTTACAGAAATCATCATTCGAAGTGCTCTTGCTTCCACCAAAGCATTTGACTGAACCTTTTGCCGCTTGGTTTTCCCATTGAACCAATTTCTTGGGATCTCTAGTCAGTATGGTTGGGTTACCACCGTGGATTAATTAAAAGGACTGAGCAAATAGGTTTTGACATAAGGCTGAAGTAAACCTAGGAGCTCTTGTATTATTTGGGTTTTAATCCTATTCCCCTAGACAAGCAGAACTCTTGATCTTCAGGTAGTCCCTTAGTTAAAGGGTCCGCTATAACCTTTGATTAGTAATCAAGGAAGTGACACCCGTGATAATCAACTGCCATATGTCTCCTGTCGCGCCCGATTTTGACCTGCGGGTTCCGCGACGCGATGGGTCGATCGCCTCGGATTGGACAAAAATGCTTGCTTGAGGAGTCGCCACCTAATTATTCTAAGGTGAATTAGGGCACCCGAATGTTAACTAAAAGCCGCAAAATAACTCCAATTTTGTAGTCTCATAAACTAATGAGATTCTAGGTAAGGGTTCTTTATTATCCTAAAGGGAAGGGGTTAGGCATCCTTTAAGATCCGCTAACTTGCGGTTATCCGATCAAATTCAGGTTAATTGTTATGCTAAGAAAAATACATGTTTTTACAAATATAAAAATAATGTTACAAGATGTTAATAAAATGATGCATTTTTGTACAAGTATGCATTTGTATGGCATTAATATACATGTAAAGTTTGAAAAAAGCATAAATATGCATTTGTATGAAAATTGATAAAAATATATGCAATGTAAATTGTATGGGTGACGAGCCTAAAAATAGATAACCTAGCGATGGGTTTTCAATTTTAGACTACTCTATTAATTAATTCTATGTCTACCTATTCTAAATATTTCAATAATTTCACGAGTACAATAATATTACAATGCGTAATGAAAATAAAGTGAATTAAAGAAAGTAAAAGACAACAACAAAAATAAGAAATCTCCGAGGGGTATTTGCCTTCTTTGACTTATCTTTGCAAGTCATCAAGAATAAACGGTTAGAAACAATTGAATATACATAACTTCGGATCCGTATCCAAAACAATAAATGTTCTGATTACGGAGGGCTCAGACTTAAATTTTGAAAAGATCATTCCAATCACGTCGTGGCTTCGAACACATGACTCGTTGGTCATTTTAGTTGCCTTGCCAACCAAACATGTTGGTCTCTCGGGTGAAAAAGATTTAAGTTTCATCCTTGCCCGTAAGTTTTATTTTCCGTCTTTACAACCGCTGGAGGCCTCAAAATCGACGGATATTTTTTCATCGACCAAAATGCAGTACTTAATTAAAAAAAATAGTAAACAGTAAAACAGTACATATCCGTGGCACGGATGTTTAAAACAGAAAACAGAAAAGAGAAAAAAGAAACAAAAAAGCGCGGCCTCGAATTTAATTTCATCGGCCTAAGTGCAGTATTAGTTAAGACAATAAAACAGAAGAACAAAAAGATATACGTCGCATGGATGTTTAAAAAAAATGCGATGAAACGAAACACAAAAAAAGCGCGGCCTCGAATTTAATTTCATCGGCCTAAATGCGATATTAATAAAATATTAAAACAAGAAAACGAGAAAGATATCCGTTGTCCGGATTCTCGAAATAGTGCTAAAACAGAAAAATGAAACAAAAGAAAAAGCGCGGCCTCGAATTCAATTTCATCGGCCTAAAGCGAAGTGAGATATCCGTGTATGGATATTTAAATGCCAAAATAAACAACAAGCTTGCAATTAAACTATGCACCCCGAATTCGAAATTTCAAACGAGAAACGAGGATTTGGAAGGCTTCGAAAATCGACCGGGTTCGGAATAGTGACCCGACCGGATTTCGGGTCGACCCAACCCGGAATCAAACATTTTTTATTTATTTATTTTCAGCTAACCAACAACAAAGATACAAAAATGAAATTTACTTGACCCGGCCGACCCGACCGAATCGGATCGATGACCCGACCCGAATCTTTTTTTTTTCGTATAGCCAACAACAGAATATAAAATACAAAAATCTGAAAATTCACTCGGACCGGGTCGACCCTACCCGGATCGGTGACCCGACCCGGATCGGATGTTTCAACCCGAATCGATTTCTTTCCAAATTTCGGGTAACCAACAACACAATATAAACGCAAAAATCGGAATTTAATCGAACCGGTCGACCGACACGGGTCAATGACCCGACCCGAATCGGATGTTTTTCAACCCGAATCGATTTTCTCCAAATTTCGGTAACCAACAAGACACATAAAACATAAAAATCTGGAAATTCATTCAAACCGGGTCGACCCGACCCGGAACAGTGACCCGAACCGGAACAACTTTTTTTTTTCTTCAGATAACCAACAAGGAGGTATAAAAGCATAAAAAATTATGGAAAACTTACCTAAATCGGGTTGACCCGACCCGACAGTGAGCAAAAAAAAGGCAAAATAATACCCGATTTCCGACATAAGCTCCGACCAAAACTCCCTATTTTCGGACAAAAATCCACAAAATCGACCCCCCAAAACAGTGAACGAAAATAGGGTATTTATAGATGGGTTTCGGATTTTGGGGGGTGTAGGGTGGCTGGTGGTGTGGGGTGTTGGCGAGGTGACCGGCGACGTGGGGTCGCCGGTGTGGGGGTGCGTGCGGCGGATGGAGTGTGAGAGAGAGAGAGAGAGAGAGAGAAAAAATCTGAAAAATGTTTGTAGGGTTTTGGTTTAAAAGGGGGGAATAAAGGGAATTGGGTATTGGGCCGATCCGGGTGGGCTTGCGGTTTTTGGGCTGGCCGAATTGGGCCACGGGTAGGGGATAAATGGGGTGATTAGTTGGGCCTTGGATGGGGTCCGAAAATGGGTTATTTTTATTGTAATGGGTTGAGTAGAAATTGTTTTTGGGGAAATGAAATGGGTTATGGGTTTAAAATATAAAAAGGAGGTTTTATTATATAAAAAGAAAGCTTTGTAAAATTTATAAATTATAAAGATGATAATATGATAAAATATAATATTTGTGAAATGCTTGATGCTTAAATAAAAAATAAAAATGCAATGCCGTTTTGCGAAAATAAAATAACATATAATATTAGAATAAAAGTATGATTGTGATATTAAAATGCAAATGGCAGTAAAAAATGCAAATAATAATAATAATAATGATATATATACATATATATGCCTGTATTTTAAAATTGTTTTAAAATGTCAAAAATATTAAAAATTGCAAATAAAATCGAGAAAAGATGGGACAAAATTGGGTGTCAACAGATGCCCCTCTTTGGCCGGAGACGATGAAAGAGTTTTCGGACAAAGAAGTTGACTGAGTAGCCAAATTTGTCCGGATCATCTGGACTCGAGGGAAGGTTAAGGGTGAGTGGGAAGAAATAAAATCCCGATGGGAGAGAGAAGTTGCAAAAGATTATGCACATTCAAGAAAAAAAAATGCCCCAGTGTCGACTTATGATGACACTGGTTGCAGATGTGGCGAGATAGTGGCGGAAGGGCTAAATGATGTTCGAAGTACTTCCCAATGTAGATGACGTTGATGCATAGGCGTGATGAGGTGACGTCGTTGCTAAGACGTTATGCAGATGGCGCCGTTGCATAGGCGTGATGAGATTAAAATACCCGCATTAGAAGGTGGGTGCCTGACTGAAATTGAAATACCCGCATTAGGAGGTGGGCGCCTGACTGGAATTGAAATACCCGCATTAGGAGGTGGGTGCCTGACTGGAATTGAAATACCCGCATTAGGAGGTGGGCGCCTGACTGAAAATAAAATACCCGCATTAGGAGGTGGGCGCCTGACTGAAATTGAAATACCCGCATTAGGAGGTGGGTGCCTGACTGAAATTTAAATACCCGCGTTAGGAGGTGGGCGCCTGACTGAAAATGAAATACCCGCATTAGAAGGTGGGCGCCTGACTGAAATTTAAATACCCGCATTAGGAGGTGGGCGCCTGACTGAAATTTAAATACCCGCATTAGGAGGTGGGTGCCTGACTGAAAATAAAATACCCGCATTAGGAGGTGGGCGCCTGACAGAAATTGAAATACCCGCATTAGGAGGTGGGTGCCTGACTGAAATGAAATACCCGCATTAGGAGGTGGGCGCCTGACTGAAATTAAATACCCGCATTAGGAGGTGGGCGCCTGACTGAAATTAAAATACCCGCATTAGGAGGTGGGTGCCTGACTGAAAATGAAATACCCGCATTAGGAGGTGGGTGCCTGACTGAAATTGAAATACCCGCATTAGGAGGTGGGTGCCTGACTGAAATTAAAATACCCGCATTAGGAGGTGGGCGCCGACCAAAATTAAAATACCCGCATTAGGAGGTGGGTGCCTTGACTGAAAATAAAATACCCGCATTAGGAGGTGGGCGCCTGAAATGACGTCGTTGCTTAGACGTGATGCAGATGTCGTCGTTGCATAGACGAAATGACATGACGTCATTGTTTAGACGTGATGCAGATGTCGTCGTTGCATAGACGAAATGAAATGACGTCGTTGCTTAGACGTGATGCAGATGTCGTCGTTGCATAGACGAGATGAAAAATGACGTCATTGCTTAGACGTGATGCAAAGTGTGACCCTAAGGTCGAATTGCTATGTCATCAATCTAGATTAAAAGTTAATGCTCAGACATAAGCGATGTAAAAGGAATGGATAAGGATGAGAAATATGACCCTGTGAGTCGAAATATCGTCCTTGTACGGGCATAGCAGCTGGGACCCTGTAGGTCAAGATGATGTTTTTTTTTTGTACAGACGCCCAATAGGAACGTGATCCTTGTGGTGAGCGGCGATGCGGGAATTCTTTGCGAAATTAAGCCTCATGTCGCGGCTTCCCGCCTTTGTCAACCTGAAGACCTGCACTCAAAGAACTTTGTGAGTTTTGGGGGGCAGGGGCGGTTGATTCGCATTGACTTTGTAGTTTTTGCCCTTGACGCTTGCAAGCTTAGACTGGTTTAGATTGAAGACTTAGTTGTCTGGCAATTTCCAGGTCTATTGGCGTATGCCTGCAGTGAACCCTAAAAAAAATGCCCCAGTTTCTAGTATATATGAAGATGATGAACTTCCAACTGGATAAAGTCGAGTTTGTGCGGGCCACTTGCTTGTCATGTTAAGGAAATCATGTAAGCACATTGCGTTGTGTGCAAGATAATGGAAGAAAAATTCCAATGGTGTGACCGAAGCCGATATAGGCCGCCTACGTATTCCGATAAAGGAAATCAGGTCATAACGTAGTTCGTTGCCAGTAAAAAGGAATTATGAAGTTTTCCAAAATGGGACCGAAGCCGATGTGGCTGCCTACGTATCCCGCCGAGGGAATCAGGTCATAACGTAGTTCATGTAAGTAAAAAGAATTTTGTAAGGGTTTTCTAAAAATGAGACCGAAGCTGATATGGCCGCCTACGTATCCCGCCGAGGGAATCAGGTCATAACGTAGTTCATGCGGCAAAAGAGATTTGTATTTGTAGAATGTTTTTTTTTTTTTTTTTGTAAAAGAGTAACTAGAGTTTGAAAAATGATGCAATATATTTTGCAAGTTTTTTTTTTTTTTTTTTTTTTTTTTTGAAAATATGAAAAGACAGAATCATATTTTGACTTCAGTTGGTACCAACAATTAGTAATGTGCTTAGGGTTCCCGTTACTGCTCTCTGTATAACCGAGGCTGACTTCAGGGTAATTCCTACAGCTTCAGATGCTACCTCAGACATACCTGAGGATCGACAATTGCTTCAAGCCAAGGTTTTGACATATATGCATCCTCATGTTTCAAATGCCCTCACTGAAAGAAAGTCCCTTTCTCAAATGTATTTCAGTATTTTGAACTTTGGGACGTCTAGAGAAGTACACTCACCCTCAGAAAGATGTTCAATGCATTTAATTGTGATACCATAGGCTTGGCCGTCATGTGAGTATCCACTAATGTGAGAACCCTCTGTATAGGATCATGTAGGGCTTGTTATGGGTTTGTAATGTAGGCTTGAGAAAGGAAAGGATATCATTTGGGTAAGGAGTGACTAATCCTTCCTTGAGCGTTGGAATATGTCCGCGCTTTGTATTTGTGTGCCTTGATGCCGATTTGCTTCTTTTTGCCCCCTTTATTTTGTACCGACTTCTTTTGAATATTTCGTTTGGAGTTTTTTCCCCTTTTTCGGAGTTTTTTTTTTTTATTTTGATATTGTCGGGGCTTTTTACTTCATTTTTTGTGAAGTCGTCCCTTTGTTTTGTTTCATTTCCTCTTTTGGGAACATTGCAACTTCAACTCGGATCATTTTCAGCAATTTGCACATTTCTGATGCGCTCAAGGAAGTCGGGCCAAGAGAGGGATAGTGCGTGCACGCACTCAGAAAGGGTATAAGCATAATATGTGGTTGTTAAAAAATAAAAAAATAAAAAAAAATAGGCTTCAGGCTCAAAGGGGAGTACTATGGATAATGTTATTTGGTAAGCTGAAAAGGCTCAAACGGATCAAAGAAAGCCTACGATCCTTTCCTATACCAAGTGTTACTCAGGATTTCGCCTCAACAAACATTCGAGCCAAGTTCTAGATCACAATGCAATGCAATTGAACTTATTCTAAAACTCACCACACAATGCATATGAAACGATGAGGTTGGCTTCGTTCATACCTTGGAAGCATGCAAAACAATTTTTAAGCGTCAACACAGGCGTGAATAAGAGGTACCAGAAGAATCTATGGTTTACCACGAAGTCAGTCTTCTCCGCTTGTTCTTTCCTATGCACATTCTTAACTGTGTTGGTATCAACCAAGTCCATTAATGATTCTTAAAAAATATATATATATATATTTTTTATTTTTTTTTTGAATAAAGGGTACCGAACCCCAAATAGGGCTGCCTACGTATCTCATCTTTGACGAGAATCAGGTGTGCGTAGTTCGTGCAGATATGTTATAAAAAATGTATGATTGAAAAAGGATTTATCTGCAATAAAATAATAAGTAAAAACTGTATAAAACAAATGATTGTCCACTATGGGACGAATGCAAAGTAAAATGATTGTCCGTAATATAATGAATGCAATGAAAAATAATTGTCCGTAATATAATGAATGCAATGAAAAATAATTGTCACAATAGGATGTTATATATAAAAAAAGATTGTCCATTAGGATGTAATGAAAAAAAGATTATCCATTAGGATATAATGAAAAAAAAAAAGATTGTCCATTAGGATGTAATGAAAAAAGATTGATAAACTAGAATAATTTTTTCATTTTTTTTTTAAATTTGATTTGATTTTTTTTTTTTTTTTTTTTTTTTTTAGGGGTGTCGCACCCGAGAAGGGTTACCTACGTATCACACTGTATGGTGAGAATCAGACACTCGTAGTTCGTAAGGATATGTTAAAAAATGCATGATATAAAAAATATATATATGTAACGAAAATTAAGCATTTCAACTGAATTTGCAAAATATATATAAAAACAAGTATAGACAACTAAAGTGACGCCTCGTTGACTCTGGTGTTGGCTGACTTTTTCCAGTCAAAACATCTTCCGGTCATCTTTGTGAAAGCCTTTGGCTTTGTTCTTTCCTGGAGTATATCCAGGAATAATGTTTTAGAACGACCGCCCCCAACTGTTCGCGAGGACGATCTTCCTGCAAAAATAAGAGCACCGGGTGAAAGGAGGAAAGTCACTAAAAGAATAATAAAATGTAGGAGTGTGAAAGTATGGTCAAAAACTCCCCTGATTGCTGCACGAGGTCCGAGTCTTGGATGTTCAAGAACGCTTTATCCGAGGGAAGTGACTCAATTTCTGTCCCTTTGTTGCAAGCGACATGGTATGATATGTAAAGAATTGAAGCAGATATTTATTGCATTAAATAATATGTACAAAGTTAAAAGAAGAAAAATAGCAAACAAATTGTGCGATAATTAAATGTGCGTCCTAACATGCATGGAGCCTCTCTTATGCCAGAGGTGAGCCTAAACGCCAAATATGAGAGATTATGATAGAATAATCCAAGCTGTCAAACTGCAATGCTTTTGTTGAAAATGAAGACAAACGTATGTACAATTTCCAATATAGGCATGTCATGATTAGGCTTGGATTAGTCTATCATTATCACGCTACAAATAATATGTTGATAGTCGTTGGGGGAGCGAGACCCGTCGACAATTTTGGTGGATTTCTTAATTGTGGAGTCAATGCCAAGTATCGACCCATCTAAGGTGTATGTATGCATGACTTAAAATAAAATGTGGTATAGCTCTATCCTAAATTTTCTAAGATTTGGCTAACTAGACTCAAGGTTCCCGAGCGGACTACTCGAGTGAGAAGGCTACGCGGCCAACCGGATGGTCCGGACACTCCGCGCATATACCAACTCTCCTAAAATTTTGGAAATTTGAAAGAAGTCTGCGGGTGCGCAAAACACACCTCGCGTGTAATGTGTGATAGTGTCAATTTTCCAGAGTGGAAGAAATATGAGCGAAATGCCAATTTAAGAAAAGCAATAAAAGAAAGTATCAATTAAAGCAGTTAAACATACAAAATTTCAAAAAGGAAACAATTAAAAACAATAGATCAAATAAAGAGCAATATAAAGCACAATAATAATTAACCTGAATTTGCTATGGTTAAGAACCTGAAAGTTCCCCAGTGGAGTCGCCATGCTGTAGCGCCCGATTTTGACCTGCGGGTTCCGCGACGCGATGGGTCGATCGCCTCTGGATTGGACAAAAATGCTTGCTTGAGGAGTCGCCACCTAATTATTCTAAGGTGAATTAGGGCACCTGAATGTTAACTAAAAGCTGCAAAATAACTCCAATTTTGTAGTCTACGAAACTAATGAGATTCTAGGTAAGGGTTCTTTATTATCCTAAAGGGAAGGGGTTAGGCATCCTTTAAGATCCGCTAACTTGCGGTTATCCGATCAAATTCAGGTTAATTGTTATGCTAAGAAAAATACATGTTTTTACAAATATAAAAATAATGTTACAAGATGTTAATAAAATGATGCATTTTTGTACAAGTATGCATTTGTATGGCATTAATATACATGTAAAGCTGAAAAAAGCATAAATATGCATTTGTATGAAAATTGATAAAAATATATGCAATGTAAATTGTATGGGTGACGAGCCTAAAAATAGATAACCTAGCGATGGGTTTTCAATTTTAGACTACTCTATTAATTAATTCTATGTCTACCTATTCTAAATATTTCAATAATTTCACGAGTACAATAATATTACAATGCAGAATGAAAATAAAGCTGAATTAAAGAAAGTAAAAGACAACAACAAAAATAAGAAATCTCCGAGGGGTATTTGCCTTCTTTGACTTATCTTTGCAAGTCATCAAGAATAAACGGTTAGAAACAATTGAATATACATAACTTCGGATCCGTATCCAAAACAATAAATGTTCTGATTACGGAGGGCTCAGACTTAAATTTTGAAAAGATCATTCCAATCACGTCGTGGCTGCGAACACATGACTCGTTGGTCATTTTAGTTGCCTTGCCAACCAAACATGTTGGTCTCTCGGGTGAAAAAGATTTAAGTTTCATCCTTGCCCAGAAGTTTTATTTTCCGTCTTTACAACTGTGGAGGCCTCAAAAATCGACGGATATTTTTTCATCGGCCAAAATGCAGTACTTAATTAAAAAAAATAGTAAACAGTAAAATAGTACATATCCGTGGCACGGATGTTTAAAACAGAAAACAGAAAAGAGAAAAACGAAACAAAAAAAGCGCGGCCTCGAATTTAATTTCATCGGCCTAAGTGCAGTATTAGTTAAGACAATAAAACAGAAGAACAAAAAGATATACGTCGCACGGATGTTTAAAAAAAATAGTAAACAGAAACACAAAAAAAAGCGCGGCCTCGAATTTAATTTCATCGGCCTAAATGCGATATTAATAAAATATTAAAACAGTAAAACAGAAAGATATCCGTTGTCCGGATTCCGAAATAGTGCTAAAACAGAAAAATGGAACAAAAGAAAAAGCGCGGCCTCGAATTCAATTTCATCGGCCTAAAGCGAACAGAGATATCCGTGTATGGATATTTAAATGTCAAAATAAACAACGAGTTTGCAATTAAACTATGCACCCCGAATTCGAAATTTCAAACGAAACGAGGATTTGGAAGGCTTCGAAAATCGACCCGAGTTCGGAATAGTGACCGACCGGATTTCGGGTCGACCCAACCCGGAATCAAACATTTTTTATTTATTTATTTTCAGCTAACCAACAACAAAGATACAAAAATGAAATTTACTTGACCGGCCGACTCCGACCCGAATCGGGATCGATGACCCGACCCGGAATCTTTTTTTTTTTATTTTCGGATAGCCAACAACGAAATATAAAATACAAAAATCGAAAATTCACTCGGACCGGGTCGACCCTACCCGGATCAGTGACCCGACCCGGATCGGATGTTTCAACCCGAATCGATTTCTTTCCAAATTTCAGGTAACCAACAACACAATATAAACGCAAAAATCTGGAATTTAATCGAACCGGGTCGACCCGACACGGGTCAATGACCCGACCCGAATCGGATGTTTTTCAACCCGAATCGATTTTCTCCAAATTTCAGGTAACCAACAGCACACATAAAACATAAAAATCTGGAAATTCATTCAAACCGGGTCGACCCGACCCGGAACAGTGACCCGAACCGGAACAACTTTTTTTTTTCTTCAGATAACCAACAAGGAGGTATAAAAGCATAAAAAATTATGGAAAACTTACCTAAATCGGGTTGACCCGACCCGACAGTGAGCAAAAAAAAGGCAAAATAATACCCGATTTCCGACATAAGCTCCGACCAAAACTCCCTATTTTCGGACAAAAATCCACAAAATCGACCCCCCCAAAACAAGAACGAAAATAGGGTATTTATAGATGGGTTTCGGATTTTGGGGGGTGTAGGGTGGCGGTGGTGTGGGGTGTTGGCGAGGTGGCCGGCGACGTGGGGTCGCCGGTGTGGGGGTGCGTGCGGCTGGGTTATGGGTTTAAAATATAAAAAGGAGGTTTTATTATATAAAAAGAAAGCTTTGTAAAATTTATAAATTATAAAGATGATAATATGATAAAATATAATATTTGTGAAATGCTTGATGCTTAAATAAAAAATAAAAATGCACGCCATCATCTATGACCTTCAAAAATATTAAAAATTGCAAATAAAATCGAAGTCGGTGTCAACATCTCCGGCCATCAGCCACGAAGTCGTAGCCACAGTGTACAACTGCCGAAGGCAGGGGTTTCTTCCAATAAGGGACGTTCTCTAAGGAATCGTGAAGTTACTTAACTTATTCTCATGCTTTGTTTTTAAAGCGATAAACTCTGATTCCATCATGAATCGACCAATGCAAGTTTGCTTAGAGGATTTTCAGAGACACACCATACACATCCACTTGTGGCTTTGGTGTTCTTCAAGTCCGATGTCCAGTTTGCATCACTGTGTTCTCCCAGAACCGCTGGACATCCAGAATACCATAATTCGTAGATAAGCGAATATTTCAGATATCGTCATATCTGATTTAACGCTTTCTATCGATCATGTTTAGAATCACGAGTGAATCTTAGTTGAACTGATCTACTTTGTAAGCCGATACCAGGCCGATTGTAGTTGTAAAATACATTGAACTACATGTGACCTGCGCATATCGCTCCTAGTAAATGGATGCACCATGATTCCAATCAATTCTATGATTCATATCCATTGGTGGCTTCAACGAGACTGTCAACTACCTCACAAATGAGTTTGGAATTAGACCAGTCCGTTAGATGTCTTAGAAATTCCAATTCCTAAGATGTCACCTTTCATATCGAGACTTTTGTTTCAATAAGACTTCCACTTTCAAATTGTTGATTTTCCAACTGTTGGTTTTCTAATTTCAGAGTCAATGTTTCTGTTGTTAGATTCATTATTTTTGTTTCACCTGAAACTTCTAGGACCAAAATGTAAACATTTCAGGGACCAAAAAGAAAGTTCAGGAAGAAGCCCAACAATCCAACAAACCAACTCTGATCCTCCCCTTCCAACTCTCCAGTTAGGAAAGCTGTCTCAACATCCATGTCACGCAAGACTGCAAGTGATTGTTTAGTAGTAAAAGTTATAATTGATGCCAATTTTGTAAGGTTGCCTTGTGAGTATTTCCAGGTACAATATGCAACGATCTTGCATTAATGTTATCGAATATGG
The DNA here is from genome assembly GCA_034509755.1 of Anisodus tanguticus. NCBI lineage: Eukaryota > Viridiplantae > Streptophyta > Magnoliopsida > Solanales > Solanaceae > Anisodus > Anisodus tanguticus. Next base: position 25,460,043 of record CM067541.1, on the reverse strand, counting down.
AATAACGAAGTCGCCTAGATCTTGATTATGTTGGGATACAATTGTTGTAGGAAACGGAAAGTAAGTAACTATTACAATGGTAGAAAGGATAAACAAACTATAACAATAAAACTGGAAATCAAAACCTTAACAAATTGCTTGTGTGATTTGCTGAGTCGAGTGATGACACTTTGTCTTTAAGACAAGATTGCCCCGTATATCTCCTTTTATGGTGTTGGGCAATAGTCTCCCAAGATACAACATCAACTTAACAAATGAGCAAAGAAAACTCAAGTGTTATTCTTGAGGAACTTTGAGTATAGTAACTTTGCTAGAGAGGAAGAAGATGAACTCTGAAAATTCTGGAGTATTTTCTAAGTGTTGAGTGTTGTTCAATTGAGCCAAAGGCCTCAATTTATAGTGTAAGTAGAAGACCCCTCAACTAGCCAACTAATGGCCTTCAATAGCCATGTAATTGCACTTGATTGAGGGGTTACATTCAGCCAAATAATGGCTGAATTTATGTGCCAAGTAACGGATAATCAATGCTCCAAAACCAGCCCAAAGGTCAGATTTTTTCAGCTTTCCGTCGCAGCTTTCTATCTCCGAAGCGCCGCGGCCTCTGTGAATTAGCGTCGCGGCCCTTCACGGCTCCAAAGCGATTTCCGACTCGTTTCATCTTACACTTCATACACTTCTTCCTTCTTTTACCAACGTGGAATACTTTGTCATTTGGCCAATAACCGTCCATAATTCTATGTCTCAAACGTATTACATACGTACCAATATCTCTTTCACTAATGAAATTTGTGATACTTGGCACTATGTGTGCACGTGTGTGGAAACGATGTTTCCGACGTGAGGGCCCAATTGTTCGAGTCATAAATTAATGGGATATACTTATTTCCACATTTAGTAAATTTTCAACAATCTCCTCTTGAAAGAGATTTTGGCGCACACACTTGGTTTCTTTTCCAGCAATCTTTTAACGGACTGATGTTGCATCTGGATAGGTAGCATACGCTTTGAACCTTTCATAGTTGAATACCATCAGACTTACTTACTGCACGGTGAACGTGATGTCTTAAACCATCCATGTTTAGTGTAAGACAAGTCAACGGTACCAACACAACAACTTCCTCTACTCAATTCTTCGTAATGTTTTGTCCGTTGTGGCCGTGGACACTTCTTGAATTCTTAAGTGCATTCATTTGCGGCGGCATGTCCTCGCACTTAAATAGGTGGTCTCCTACAAGGTATCCTGTTATACCCCACTTTACAAGTGTTAGGAACCATTAAAAATTTCCCCAAACCTAACCTCAAACGGTGAGGATCATAAAGGTTTTGAAAACTTAACTTTCACCCACACTGCAGATAGCACTTATTAGCTATCGCGGGAACAACTTTGGATTTGGTATTTCTTCACAGAAATCACTATCCGAAGTGCTTATACTTCCACCGAAGCGATCAACTAAACCTTTACAGCTTAGTTTTCCCGTTGAACCTAATTCCTGGGATCTCCAGTCAGTAAGGTTAGATTACCACCGTATTGGTCCTTATACATTGGGTTTTCAGCCCATTCCCCTAGATAGGCAAAACATCTGATCCTTGGGTAAGCCCTTTGTCAGCGGGTCTGTTATGTTATCCTTTGACTTTATGTAATCAATGGATATTATACCCGTGGTAATCAGCTGCCTAACGGTTTTATGTCTCCGTTGAATATGACGAGACTTCCCATTGTACATAGCATTATGTGCCCTTCCTAGAGCCCACTGGCTATCGTAGTGGATCATTACAGAAGGTACGGGTTTGTTCCAACAAGGAACATCTTCTAAGAAGTCGTGAAGCCACTCAGCTTCTTCTCCTGCATTGTCTAAAGCGATAAACTCCGATTCCATCGTGGATCGGGCGATACAAGTTTGCTTAGAGGATTTCCAAGACACAACCCCACCACCAATTGTAAATACATACCTGCTGGTGGACTTGGTGTTCTCTATATCAGATATCCAGTTTGCATCACTGTACCCCTCTAGTACAGCTGGATATCTCGAATAATGCAACCCATAAGTTAGCGTGTATTTCAGGTATTGAAGTACCCGATTCAATGCCTTTCAGTGATCATTACTCAGATTATGGGTAAACCTAGCCAATTTGGTGGCTGCATAAGCAATATCATGTCGGGTGTAGTTTGTTATGTACATCAAACTACCGATCACCTGTGCATATTTCTCCTGGCATATGGGTGCATCACGATTTTTATCAAGCTTTTGATTTCTATCTGTTGGTGACTTTATAGGTGAACTATCTAACATCTCGAACTTTCTCAAAACATCCTTGATGTAGTGAGACTAAGATAAGACCAGTATGTTAGACGTCTTAGAGATTTTTATCCCTAAGATGACATCTGCGATACCCATATCCTTCATATCAAGCATTGTTTCAACATGTTCTTTGTCTCTAGAATTATGCTAGGACTGCTCTCTGTGATCAATATGTCATCTACATACAGGCATATCATAACAAACGAGTCAGAGTTACCTTTCATGTAGACACATTTGTCACACTCATTAATGGCGAAACCCTTCGATAATGGAGTACTATCAAATTTTTCGTGTCATTGCTTCGGGGCTTGTTTCAGCCCGTATAGAGATTTGACAAGCCGACAGACTTTTTTCTCTTGCCCTTAAACCACATACATAAATTTTTTCTTCTAAATCACCATTTAGGAAGGCTGTCTTTACATCTATTTGATGTATCTCAAGGTCACGCAGTGTTGCGATCGCAATGAATACCCGTATGGACGTCATCCGAGATACCGGGGAGTACGTGTCAAAGTAGTCAAGACCTTTTTTCTGCCGATAGCCCTTGACTACCAACCTGGCCTTGTACTTATCTATAGACCCATCTGCGTTATACTTCCGTTTGAGTATCCATTTACACCTCAACTGTTTATTTCCCGGAGGAAGATCAACCAACTCTCAAGTATGGTTATGCAGAATGTAGCCTATTTCACTCTCAATAGCTTCTTTCCAGAGCGGTGCCTCTGAAGTTGATAATGCTTCAGCAATTGTCCTTGGTTCATCATCAACCATATAAGCTACAAAGTCAGAACCGAAGGATTTATCCTTACTGGCCCTTTTACTTCGCCTTAGTTCCATCTCTGGAGTCTCCAAGTTCTGAGAATGTGGAACACTAGATTCCGGATATTCAGCCACCTCGAGATCCACTAGATCTGAACCATCTAGATCCGGGCTGTCCAACGACTCCCGATTCCTGAGAGCTTTGTTCATAACTTCGTTTGCGAGAGGTTATGTCTTTTTCCTTTCTAGGAAAGGTACCTTAAAAGAATTGAGCATTCCTTGATTCCATGATTGTACCCCCGTGGATATATGTAATATCTGACTTATGCACTAAGAAGCGATAAGCACTACTGTTATTTGCATATCCGATGAATATGCAATCTACAGTCTTAGGCCCAATCTTGACCTGATTTTGCTTGGGTACTTCAACCTTTGTCAAACAACCCCACACCTTTAAATATTTATTGGTGGGTTTCTTTCCTTTCCATGATTCATATAGAGTTTTGTCCTTACCCTTACGTGGGACTCTGTTAAGAATCGTATTAGCGGTAAGGACAGCTTCTCCCCACATGTTTTGGGGAAGACCGGAATTGATGAGCAAGGCATTCATCATTTCCTTCAATGTCGGTTCTTACGTTCCGTCACACCGTTCGATTGAGGTGAGTATGGAGCTGTCGTTTGATGAACAATGCCTGATTGGGCACAATATTCCTCAAATGGCGCTACGTATTCTCCCCCTCTATTGCTACGAATGGATTTAATCTGCATGCTTAGTTGGTTCTCAACTTCTGCTTTGTAACGTCGGAACGCTTCAAAGGCTTCATCCTTACTTTTCAACAAGTAAAGGTCATAATACCTTGTGCTATAATCAATGAATGTCACAAAGTACTTGGTCCCCCTCTAGTTTGTACAAACTTTAAATCACATATATCTGTATGAATAAGTTCTAGAGGAGCGGTATTCCTTTTGACAGATTGAAAAGGAAGCTTTGTGAGTTTTGCCTCTACGCACACCTCACACTTATGTTGAGGGTTTACGTCGATAGACGGCAACAACTCCAACTTTACCAACCTTTGGATGTACTTGTAGTTAACATGTCCTAATCTATGATGCCATAAATTAGAGGACTCAAGCAAGTAAGAAGAAGAGGCTTCAATATTATTGCTTGTGCGTAATACAGACATGGTGTTAACTTTGAAGAGGCCTTCACAGACGAATCCTCTTCCTACAAATGTTTCATTCTTAGTGACTACAAATTTATTGGACTCAAACACTAGCCTAAAACCAGCATTAACCAATAAATGACCTGAAATTAAATTTCTTCTAATCTCAGGAACATGCATCACTTCCTTCAGCGTGAGCTCCTTTCCAGAAGTCATCTTCAGGACTACCTTTCCTACCCCCAGCACGTTAGAGGAAGCGTTGTTACCCATGAACAGCTTCTTGTTTGTAACCGATGTATAAGTGGAGAAAGCATCTCTATTAGAATAGATGTGTCTAGTAGCACCTATGTCCATCCACCATTGCATGGGATTCTCAACAAGGTTTGCTTCTAGCACCACCACTGAGAACTCATCAATCATGTCATCCAGAAATTGGTCTTTGACGACGTTAACATGTGCCTTGCCCTTATTCTTGGCCTTCTCTTGTTGCTCAGTATTGAGTTTGCGGCAGTCCTTGATCATTTGACCAGGTTTCCCACAGTGGTGAAAGTTTCCTTTGAACTTCTCCGCTGCTTGGGTCTTGCCGCCTTTCTGGAACTTGCGCTTTTGCTTGGATTCCCTTTGGCCTCAGCCAGATTTGCCTTTGCCTCAGCGGGTTGTTTACCCCTAGGCAAGGCCTTCTTATTATCTTCCTGAATTTGGAGTTTGATAATAAGTTCTTCAAAGGTCATCTCCTTTGGCTTGAGTTTTAAGTAACTCATAAACTCATTCCATGAAGGAGGTAACTTTTCAATCAGTGATGCAACCAAACACTGCTCATTTGGTTTCATTCCTTCCAAATCCAGGTGATGTAGAATCATTTGGAATTCCTGGACTTGGGACATCACTGTTTTACTATCCACCATTTGAAATTTTAGAAATTTCCCAATGATGAATTTCTTAGTACCTGTATCTTATGCGTTGTACTTCTTTTGCAATTTCTCCCACAACTCTTTGGCAGTGCCTACGGTGCAATACACCGTGTAGAGAGGGTCTGACAAGTAGTTCAATATGTAATTCTTACACATGAAATCACTATGACTTCATGCATCAAGAACCATCTTCATGCCATTAATGACATGGATACCTAGGCCCCCTCACCCGTTTCAGAAGGCGAAGGGTCCATTTCATCTCCAGCTTGTGGAGGATCTTCTATTAAGAAATGTGTCATTCCCATAACAGTCAGATAGAATAGCATCTTTTGTTTCCATCTCTTGAAGTTTGACCCCATGAACTTTTCAGGGCGTTCATGGTGAAATCCAACGGGTGGAGGAACGACAACATTCCCTTGAGCGGCAGTAAAGGCGTTGGATGAGCCTTGAGCAACCGGAAAGGCATTAGGAGTGCCTTGAGCAGTTGGGAAGGCAGAGGGATTGCCTTGAGCAGCAGCAACAGAATCAGAAACAGTATGATTTATGCCAGTCATCTTTCTAACTTACTTACAACAAATCTTGTCTTAAAATTGTTGGGATACAATTGTTGTAGGGAACGGGAAGTAAGTAACTATTATAATGGTAGAAAGGATAAACAAACTATTACAATAAAACTGGAAATCAAAACCCTAACAAATTGCTTGTGTGATTTGCTGAGTCGAGTGATGACACTATGTCTTTAAGACAAGATTGCCCCGTATATCTCCTTTTACGGTGTTGGGCAATAGTCTCCCAAGATATAACAACAACTTAACAATTGAGCAAAGGAAACTCAAGTGTTATTCTTGAAGAACTTTGAGTATAGTAACTTTGCTAGAGAGGAAGAAGATGAACTCTGAAAATTCTAGAGTATTTTCGAAGTGTTGAGTGTTGTTCAATTGAGCCAAAGACCTCAATTTATAGTGTAAGTAGAAAACCCCTCAACTAGCCAACTAATGACCTTCAATAGCCATGTAATTGCACTTGATTGAGGGTTACATTCAGCCAAATAATGGATGAATTCATGTGCCAAGTAACGGATAATCAATGCTCCAAAACCAGCCCAAAGGTCAGATTTTTTCAACTTTCCATCGCAGCTTTCTACCTCCGAAGCGCCGCGGCCCTGTGAATTAGCGTCGCGGCCCTTCACGGCTCCAAAGCGATTTCCGACTCGTTTCATCTTACACTTCATACACTTCTTCCTTCTTTTACCAACGTGGAATACTTTGTCATTTGGCCAATAACCGTCCATAATTCTATGTCTCAAACGTATTACATACGTACCAATATCTCTTTCACTAATGAAATTTGCGATAGTTGGCACTACGTGTGCACGTGTGTGGAAATGACGTTTCCGACATGCGGGCCCAATTGTTCGAGTCATAAATTAATGGGATATACTTATTTCTACATTTAGTAAATTTCCAACAGATGACATATATGGTAAGTTGTGATTTTAATGGGTGGGTCGGGTTTAATTGTGACCAAATTTAAATTGGGAGAAAAGAAATTCCATGTAGGCACCACATAGAGAAATAAAAGTGGGACAAAGGGATTTGACGGACGGAGGGTAAATATAGCCCAAAAATAAGTTACAAAGGATGACAAAGACAAATATATTAAAAAATTATAACAAAAATATAAATATAACTTATTTATAAGAGTACATGGGCAAATCTAACCCTTTTATGTATCAAAAAATATAATGAAGGGTAAATATAAATTATTCATGAGAGTAAAAGGGCAAATCTGACCCTTCTTTTTGTAAATAAAATGTGCTAGTTCGACTCTCACTTTCTCTTCCTCGATTTTGTCCCTACCAAGAATGGTCATATAAGCGAATTACAATCAAATTGCGTTCGAAAATTTTCAGCTGCTATAGTGAATGATTGTTATACATCTATAACAACATTGACATTTAAATAATATTTCATTGTTATAGGCAAACAATATGTATAAAACCTAACTTTTCATTTTAAATTGTCAAATACTAAGCTCAATCACACTTTGTATAACGAAGAAAAAATATTTTATTGATGAAAATATATATCATATAATATTCTCTGTCATAAAATAATGTATTAAAGTATCAAAATATTTGGTCAAAATCTCTAGACCTATTATTGATAATCTTAAAAATTCTATTTCTATAAAGATGATTAATATATTATCAAAAAAAAGATTGTTATTATAGAGGGGTAATTTTTACAAAGAGTATATTGTTATAAAGACGGTTGTTGCTATTATAAATAAAAAAGTTATTATAGGAATATAAAATATAACATAAAAAATGGGTTCCGAAAAAACTTAGTATGCCGTTATATAGAGGTCTGCATGTATTTATATTTTCTCCAATATTTTGTATTTTAGGAACATATGTAATAGTAATGAAATTTATACGGTATATATTAAGATCAATATTTTAGGTAAGTTTTAAGTAGGAGAATCTAATTCTATTGGTTATGTATTAGGTAATTGTTTCTTCTATAACAGAAAACTTTCTTCCACATGTTTCTTTGTCGATGTCATAAACATTGCCCCAAATAACTTGTTGAACATTTCAAGATTGCCCTTGTTTGTTCAGTTATTAGCTTTGTACCCTAGTATATAATGTAAACCTAATTGGTGTTTCAGTTGTTGCAGTCCTGTGTCAAATCATACTTATAAGAAATTTATTATTTTCAAATATTGAGAAGTTGTATAGTTAGATGAGTAGTTGATAAGCTTAATTTGTGGCTACTTTGTTGTGTCAAAAATAACTATATTCCGCATATCAAAAGTTACCTCATCGAATATTAACGCAGAGAGCTATGAGGAGAAAGTCTACCGGAACACAGCTTCTCTGACTCACAAAGATAAAGGTAAGGTCTGCTTACATCCCACCTCTCAGACCCCACTTTGTGTGATTACATTGAATATATTATTTATTTTGTTGTTGCAGCTGCCAGAAAGCTCAAAGTGGATAAGTGGTGCAGTTAAAATGGACAAATTAGCTTAGGGTCTAGACAGAAAAATAAAATAAAAATTAAGGATATGGGCTCTCTTGAATCAGAGTTAGCATGAAAAAAAGAAATGAAAGATATGGGCTCTCTCCAAAAATATGCTCATTATCCCTTTGGAATTTCATGCATCCAATCCAAAATTTTCATTCTGATTTTGATGTTTGATATAACAGGAGACTTTATCAGTTCAGATATTTTATTAATCTTGCATGACCAACAGTGGGGAGCTAGAAACCGTAATCAAGAGCTTCCAGCTAATAAAGACCGAGAAGATTGATTCAAGAACCAATTTCATTCTGAGATTCATTGTAGAATTTGGACCTAAACCCCGTACTTATAATTTTATCTTAAGAAATTCATTAAATATGTATAAAACTAAATTTAGAATCTAATTAGGAGTATTCCCACAAAGATAGAGATAATGTCTACGTACATCTTAATCTCCCCAGACCCCATTGTGTGGGATTACACTGGTATGTTGTTGTTGTTGTAATTAGGAGTATCATTTAATATCACTATCCTAGAACTTAGAATCCATGAAGTTTAAATCTTTGCTCCTCTTTGATGACCACTTCAAACCTCCTTCCAGTGATTTTGGATATAATCTTGGGAAAAGGGACAAATATACTCCTTAACTATGCGATTTAGAGCAAATATATTCCTCGTTAAAAAAGTAGGGCATATATACCCTCGTCGTCACACAAATGAGTGTTATTTCAAAAGATTGAAAATGTCTTGAGTTCATATCTGAAATTTGAGAGTGATTTTGGCAGAGATTTACAATTGGCTTAATTTTTAAAGTAAAAACAAGGTAAATAATATTTTAATTCGGAAAATAAAAGTCTGTTAACAAAAGAGTAAATATGCACTATTTGTACAACGATAAGAGTATATGCACCACTTTTTAACAAGGAGTATATATGCTCTAAATCGCATAGTTGAGGGGTATAATTGCCCCTCTTCCCTATAATTTTTCCCTCGTGTGTTAGCTTTTGCGATTAATTTTGTCCTAATCTCCATTTTCTTAGTATATGCAAAAGATTTTCATTTCTAATAATTGAAGTTGGCAGGTTTGGATCTTGACAAAACAAAAAAAAAATCAGTAAAGCTACTCTCTGAACACAAAATGGTAACAGAAAGACATGTGGGCTTTAGTTTAGATTTTGTGATAAGAACAGTACCAGTATGTTAGCATCCTTATTGCTAAGGGTATTTTAGTAAAGACAAGGAAAGTTGGAAGTGTATGTCCATAATCCAATTTTGAGGCCAAAATATTGTTGGTAAAATGAGTGCATGATAATTCCCTTTTATTTTTCTTTTAGTAAAAATATTATGCTTCTCTTTTTGAAAATACTTGTGAGATATTGAAATATCCATAAACGAATTCAGATTTCAGTTCGATGTCTAGAAAGGAAAAGGAAAGATAGGAAAACATGTGTTTACACACTTGCCATTCATGCCGTGCTAGAGTATTATAAGTAAAATAATAATTTCATTCACTAATGTTAAATTATTACGAGTTTCTTTTTTTTTTGAAGTGAAATTCATACATGTAATTGTTTAGGGCTTTGACTCATTTTATAGGCCTTAGAGCCCTTGGAATATACCTAAGTTCAACTGAAAATACTGTTTTTTGAAACAACCACAAGAATTCAATTGAAAGGGACAATTCATTACTATTACATCTTGTGAAAATGACTAGATTTGTCTGTCTTTTTAATTATTATTTTTTGATAAGTAGTGAACTTTTAGTAGCCACACATTTAATGAGATGTAGATCGATAGGATAACTTGTGCCAAATTTTTTATTTTTGTAATGTGATAAGAAAATGTTGATCACACAAAACTTTCCTATTTGTTTTTCTGCTAATTTTTCTTATCTCTTACTGAAATATAGAAAAAGATGCACTAAACATGCAACAATTTCATTTGCAAAAAAGAGAGATTTATCTGAGAATTCAACAGTCCTAGAAAATTTCTTGCTCAAGCTGCTGTTGGAATCTTTGCTCTAGGGTTCATTGATGCAGGGTAAATTTTCTTAATTTATAAACTTTATTTTTATATTTCTTCACATATAGAATACATTTCACCTCACAAGGTGTGGTGTGAACCAGTGTTTCGGTTTTGAGTTCTAGAATTATAACAAATACAATGATAATTTCAACGAGAAGTCAGAAACCTTATCAACGAGTCAAATTCTGACATGACGTCCGTCGGAAATTAGTGATTTCTTATAACAAATGGAGAAATCGTTAGAAGGAACGCTTTTCCGTCCTTTAATGGGCCTGTCTCCACGCGATACGAATTTGAATTAGTCAGATCAATGTATTAATTTCACAGTGATAATATAAGGAAAAAAATACATTTCAAGCTGCTACTACTAGACCCCTTTCTTACTTTATTTTTCTTCCGTTTTCCTATATCTTCCTTCGTAATTTTTACTTAATATTTCAGGTATGGTGGAGATTGGTCAAGAATAGGAGTGATCTCAAAGGAGAACGAAGATTTGCTGAAAGTTGCAGCATTTTTTTGTTAATACCTTTGTGTCTCTGTGATATTTTCTCTCTAAGAAAATTGAGGATTGAAAGGTTTCTATGTTTTTGTCCCTTTTTCTTACCACATAAATCATGACCATTGTATATGTAAGCACAAAATTTGGAATTTCAGTTCTAAATGAACAAATTCATGTAGATTCAATTTGTGTCTACAAATATCAAAGCTAAAGGAATATGTTCCTTGATTTTATTCATGATTGATTTACAATATATAAAGTATTACAGAAATTATAGGAGATATACAATTATTATGAGAATATTCGGTAAATATTCTATTACACCCCCACAGTCGAAGCGGGAGGTTCACGTACACTGAGACTGGCTCAAAAATCATCAAAGAATATGCGTGGAAGTCCTTTGGTAAATATGTCGGCAATCTGATATCTGGAAGGAACATGAAGGACACGAACTTGACCACTTTTTCGTGCACAAAGTGAATGTCCATTTCAATGTGTTTGGTGCGCTGATGTTGAACGAGATTGCCGGAAAGGTATATCGCACTAACATTATCGCAGTAGACCAATGTTGACTTTTTAATTTGGCAGCGAAGCTCCAGTAGTAGGTTACGGATCCATCAGGACTCAGAGACGACGTTTTCTACACTTCTGTATTATGCTTCGGCACTTGATCTAGATAGTGTAGGTTGCCTTTTAGAAGACCAAGACAATAGGTTATCTCCGAGGAAGACGCAGTAACCAAACGTGGAGCGACGGGTGTCAGGACATCCACCCCAATCAGCATCAAAATATGCAGCGAGACCAGTGAGCAAGGACATGTATCAGTGTAAGCCGAAGTGAAGAGTGCCCTGGACGTACCGTAAAATACGTTTGAGGGCATTCATATGTGCTTCCATCGGGCTGTGCATGTTCAAACAAATTTGTTGCATTACATAGGATATGTCTGGTCTCGTAAATGTGAGATACTGCAAGGCCAAACCAAGTTACGATAGTAAGTCAAATCTGTATATGGAGGGCCAGAATTGGCGCTGAGCTTGGAATTGGTGTCCATTGGTGTGTGAGTTGGTTTGCCAGATGTCATGCCTGCATGGTCAAGGATCTCTTCGGTGTATTTCTTCTGACACATAAATAGGCCGCCAGAATGACGAGTGACAGAGATGCCTAAGAAATAACTCAGGGGGCCCAGATCATTCAGAGCAAACTCAAAGGCAATGAGTGACATAATGGACTGGCGGAGGGCATCAGATGATGTAGTGAGGATGATGTCATCAATATATAATAAGATGTAAGCCATGTCTGGACGCATGCTGTAGACGAACAGAGAATGATCAGATTTGCTATGTGAAAATCCGATAGAGGAGACATAATCGGCGAACCGCTGGTACTATGCTCGAGGAGCATGTTTCAGTCCATAAAGTGATTTGCGCAATAGACAAACATAATTCGGATGAACATGATCCCTGAAACCCATAGGTTGATGCATATATACCATCTCATGAAGATCCCCATGTAAGAAGGCATTCTTGACATCAAGCTGATGAATGAGCTAAGACTTGGATATGGCAATGCTGAGGACGGTCTGGATGGTTGCAGGTTTTACGATCGGGCTGAACGTTTCATCACAATCCACCCCCACTTGTTGAGACTTGCCATCACCTACAAGACGAGCCTTGTACCACTCAAAAGAACCATCAGATTTCTTTTTATGTCTAAAATCCACATAGAATGAATAATGTTAGCATCAGGTGGACGACGTCTTATTGTCAATAAGAGCATTATATTCGTCAATCGTTGCGGCTTTCCAATTAAGATCGAACAAGGCATCCTTCGGATTACGAGGAACATGGGAAGGGACAACTGAACCGGATAGGTTAAACAACCATTTAGGTTTGGAAATGTCGTGCATATCACATGTTTCCATCGTTCGTGGGTATGCCTCGAGATGCTGGACGGGAGGAGGGGGAGGTGCCATGGGACTTTTGAGAAGATGAAGGAGGGAAGATGTTGTGGGTTCGGCTGGCCGAGACTCGGTTTGCCAAGGATTAGCCGAGGAGCAACCGTGAGATGAGTTGGTCCGAGCCTCTCTCAGCGGAATCAGGTGGGTTATCCCCGATTGGCCATGGTGGGGTCGGGTACCATTGACTGGGACGTCGGATTATGTAAATGATGCATTAGAAGGGGGTTTAGGCCATCATTTAAGAAGTCGTAGGAATGCCTAGGTGCGAGTTTAGTGAGGCAAAAGGGAATTAAGACTCATCAAATAGGACATGTTGAGAAATAATGAATTTACATCTTGATAATTCATAGCAAGAGTAACCACGATGATTAGGGGGTAGCCAAGAAACACACACGGATAAGACAAGGGTTGGAGTTTGTGAGTGGTCGGATAGAGAGGATAATAGAGACATCTGAAGACACACAAGTGTTGATAGGAGGGGTTCCTACGAAACATAACTTGAGTGGGTGACCGTTGAGCTAAAGACTTGTTTGTGATTATGTTTAGGAGGTAGGTGGTCATGGAGAGTGTGTAATGCCAGAATTGAGGCGTGGGCAAGTAGAGCATGAATTAAGTTGTTTATGGTGCGGATTTTCCGTTCGGCCTTACCATTTTGGGATGAGGTGTAAGGGCAGGAAAAATGAAAGGTAAGACCATGTGTTGGTGCAAAACTGTTTGAATTGGTTATTATCGAATTCCCTGCCATACTCTTTTCAAATTGTGTTTTTACGAAAGCACTAAATGTTGAGAAAATGAGGTAGACTTGTGATTTATTACCAATTGGAAAAGTTCATAGAAAATTGGAATAATCATCCAAAAATAACACAAAATATCGATGGCCTGCTGTACTTAAAATGGGAGAAGTCCACAAATCACTATGTATTATATCAAAAGGCATTAAAGTACAGTTTTTGGATGAATAAAACGGAAATTTAACATTTTCCCAAAACACAAGATTCACAGACAGGAGTCTTAGATAAACAGTTGCATTGAGTAAAATTATTGTTTCTAAGGGAGCGTAAAACAGAATCTCCCAGATGTCCTAATCTAGAATGCTATAAAGAAGACGAAGAACGGCAAAAGTTGATGGAACTGAGGTTGTGTTGTTGATAGTGTTGGAATTAGGGTAGAGATCTCCGGTATTATCACATCTCATTATTTGCTTCCTATCATAAAGTCCTTTACAGAAAAACCAAAAGGATCAAAGTCAAGGGAAACATTATTATCAGTTATGAAACGTCGCACGGAGATTACATTCTTAATGAGTTTTGAGGCATAGAGGACATTTTTTAGAATTAGTGGTGGATGTGGTGTGGATATGGATGAATGACAAAAGCGATGAATTGGAATGCCTTGTCCACTACCAACAATAATATTTCGATTTAAATTACTCAAATTGGAATAAGACGAGAGAGTACCTTGTGATGCCGTCATGTGAGAGGTGGCGCATGTGTCCATGTACTAATTTTCATTTGGAGCATTGAGAGGCATCGTGTTCATAGTTACCTCAATATCAGTCGGTGCATAGATGGAGGACGGGGAGACCTGTGCTATGTAAGCTTGTTGTGGACGTGCGCCAAGTATGCCAGGTTGGGCCGAAGGTCTAGTCCATGAGGATGTTGGATACGAGCAAGGAGGAGAGACCCAATTTATAAGGGCCTACGCAGCCACGGCGGGTAGGCAACCCATGGTGTAGGTTATTGCCACTGCTGGTTGTTCTCTGCCGGCGATGACTGCCCCTTGCCTCCGTCGTTGCTACTAGAATTTCATCTGCCGCGACCCCTACCAGACTTTTGGACTTTGCGGTTGTTGCGTGTGGTGGGGGCATGGTTCGGGTCCTCGGGTCGGCGGTGGTGGCTGCCGGAATTCGAGGCCCTACCGTTGGCGGAGGGCCCGACGGTGATGGTGAGGGTGGCATCGGCGATACTTGCCTGAGTGGTGTTGCGCTTGATTTTTCGGATTTCTTCAAGAATTAGCCTCGAACTGGCCTCATAGAACAGTGGTAACAACGCCGTTATAGGATTTATTTAAGCTTGCAATAAGTTGCATTACCAACCGCTGATTAGTGATTGGTGCACCAACGTTGGAGAGGTGGTCGGCAAGTATCTTTAGTTCTTGACAATAGGCCGACACGTTAGAAAAATCGTCCTGATGAATGTCCTTAAACTTATTTTCAAGGTATAAGGCACGTTGAGTTTTGTTGTTGTGAAAAATATTCTTCAAACGTTCCCACGTTTGGCGGGCAGTGGCATCGGTCTCAATGATTATGTGTAACAGATCATTCGAGATCATGTCGTATATCCGCTGGAGGACAACTGTATCCAAACGAGACCAAAGTTTATCATCAGAATTCGAGGGTAGGTCGAGGGGCTTCGATTTATGAGGGATGATATGGTCGATAACTTTGTAGACACGACAATGGATTTTGAAAAGTTCCGCCCACGAGGAGTATTAACCATTTTCCATCTCAAGAGTAATAGGGATGAAATTTTTAATGTTGTTGACTGCAAGTGCAGGATGGAATTTGATTTGATCGAGCCATGGAAAATGAAATTTAGGAGGAAGAGGGAGAGAGAATAAAAAGAAGAAGGTTGGCCGTGAAGGAGTTTTCCGTCGGGGGTTGTCAAGGGGGGGGGGGGGGTCGACGACTAGGGTAGGATTATTTAGGGTTTGGTTGCTGATACCATAAAGGAATATGTTCCTTGATTTTATTCCTGAATGATGTATAATATATATAGTATTACAGAAATATTTACCTTACTACAAACTAGGTAATTAATCAATCTAATTACAAGAGGAATATAATTCTACTTAATATAGGAGATATACAATTAGTATGAGAATATTCGGTAAATATTCTATTAAAAGCGTATGATTGTCCTTTACAACTCTTTCCAAATTACTTAACCAGAATTCTCGCATAATCAGGTTTGAGCTCAAGTTATGGAGTCACTTTTTTATTAGGTAATGCTTTACCTCACAATGTGATATTGTTCGCCGCAAATTCAAATTTAATCGTGTCTCAATGTAGATACTGAACACCAGGAGAAATCCAAAGTAAAACTTAGTATAAATGGATTTAAGTAATAGTACATATTAATAGTTCAAATAAAATTAACAATATTGATGTAATATTACCGTATTATAGAAAGTTATCATTCGATCTTCCAAGTTAATATACCAAACTTGCTAATGAGTGATACTATATATTATCGTATATCAATTTATTCCGATAGTATAAAAATGTGTATATTATTGGTACACAGAACTTAAACTCTTCTTTAGTTAAGAGTTCTTGCATTAGGATCACAATGAAAATCACAAGTGTGCCAACGAGGCTTGCTAAAGTGACAAGTTTAAGATGCCAAGTGTGCCAGAGTCACAAGACGATAATCCTTATGTAAAGATCGATTCAACAAATTGTGAGTAGTAACACATCTAATATTAGGATATATATGTCGCGTTTTGATAATTAACAAACAAAATAGGCTACCTAATTGGAATCTCAAATTGATTAAGAGTTGTGTTCTCGTGTTTGACTTTGAATGGAAAGAGTTTTATCTCGAATATTCCATAAATTTCTGAAATATTCATAAAGAGATCAAGGTATCAAATATTATTTTTTTCAAAGCCGAATTTTGGTCAAGGGACATTTTTCTTCATAATCATCTCAAAGTGTCCCCCAGTTCTTGGAGATAAAACACATTTCAAGGAGGTTCAAATTATCCTACATTCGAGAAATATGTCATTAATGGTCCTCGAATCATGAAGAAAATTTAAGAAAATGAATTAAAAAAATACACAGAATTGTACTCACTAATATTCATAAATAAATCTCTTTTTCTTAAAAAAAATGGAAAGAGTTTATGGTGATTCCTACTTTGAGTGCATAATTAAAATTGAGTTATTTCTACCTTGAGTAGGAGTATGATTTTCACTTGGGACATCAACTAATACTGCCGTACGAATAATTTTGGTGAGTAAGGAACGTGGTTAGGGGTGGGCATCGTACGATAATGAAAATTTTGGTTCGGTAATTTTGGTTTTTGATTTTTAAAAATATTATATTATTATTATACCAAATTAATTTTATATGGTTCGATATTTTAAGTTTGACTTTGATATTTTGCGTTATGATAATTGATAACCATAATTTGTTCGACTTTAACTTACATATACTCATGTAATAGAGAGTTGTGACTTCGGCGATTCATAAAATGTCTCAATTATATAATACTAACATCTTACACATGTATAAATATTCAAAAGAATGTACCAACAAATACATTCGATAACCAGTTACACAAAATGAACATTTCAATCAAGACAGAGTAGTCAAAGCTCCAACATCTAAACAATTAATTTTGTATTATACTAGTTTATACATTTGTTAGTATTGTAATAATACATATGAATTGCATATGTA
Organism: Anisodus tanguticus; assembly: GCA_034509755.1. Lineage (NCBI taxonomy): Eukaryota > Viridiplantae > Streptophyta > Magnoliopsida > Solanales > Solanaceae > Anisodus > Anisodus tanguticus. The sequence continues at coordinate 25,442,935 of CM067541.1, read as the reverse complement.
ACTATATACTTCGATACGGTATTTCGGTTGCTCCTCCTATAACCAAAGGTCTCGAGTTGAGTTCTGAGTATGGAAAAATTGTTGGAAGGGAGCGCTTCTCCACTACCCAGTGCGAATTCAGATATAATCGAACTCCAATACGGGTATCATACACGAAAAAATAAATACTTTGTTGTTTGGGTCGTGACACGTCTTCACTTATGAACGACAAAATGCTGTTGTTGACGTTATGCACAAAATGTGGAAACATTTTCAGTCAGAACTTTTTGTAACTTCTGCATTTTGCTTGAAAAATCACCATTTAAATTAGAACAAACACCAAGGAAATTCAATGACTCGACTGAAATAGCCTTTCATTTTGCAATTTATTTTTTGAGTTTTAAAATGAGATTAACTTTAATATATTAACTGTATAATTATTTTTGCCATATTAGATAATCTAAAAATCAGTTATACATAAATGTTTACAATATGCATGAGTTAATAATCTAGAGAAGATTATAAATATATCCTGTTACAATAAGTTAACCAACACTAATAATGATTTAAGAATTAACACACTATATTCAACTCTTTATTGTAACATATAATAGCGTATAAAAAAATCCTTACATTGGTGAAGTGAGGAAGAGAGAGAAACTAAGAAGATTAGAGCCTAAAACGAGAAAGATTAGAACCTAATCTCTTAAAATTGGTTATAACTGGTACTATGCCTATCATTAATTAATTAGATATTACATATAAATCCAGGCTCGTGAACAACGAAGGTATACATTAAGAATTCAAACTACTCATCGGTTAAGAAGCTATATATGTATGAATTTTAATTATTGTTCTAACTTTTAAGATATTATCGAGCGGAGTCTATTAAGTAAAACAGAAAAGAGTCAGATTTGTCCTTATACTCTCACGAATAAGTTATATTTACCCTTTGTTATATTTTATTGAAATATTTGTCCTTTTCATCCAATTTTTGGACCATATTCGCCCTTGTACTCTAAAAAAGGGTCATATTTGTAAGATTTGAATAATTTTGCTTAGTGATTCCTTTCATTAATCACAATATATATATAGTTATACAGAGGTTAATTTCTAATACAATAAGAATCCTAACTTACCTTTAAATGGTTGATTCCTAATACAATAAGAATCCTAAGTTACATTAAATATACATCTATCATAATTACAAAATATACTGTGAATATTCGGAGAATATTCGCTAATACTCCCCCTCAGTCGGAGTGGGAGGAGGCCGAACGCTAAGGCTGGATCGGAAGTCGGCGAAGAGCTGTCTCAGTAGTCCCTTTGTGAAAATATCTGCATACTGATAGGAGGAAGGCACGTGTAATATTTTGACCTGACCAAGGGCAACCTTCTCTCGTACAAAGTGAATATCCATCTCAATATTCTTAGTCCGCTGATGTTGCACCAGATTGTGAGACATATAGATGGCAGATATGTTGTCACAATAGACTATAGACGTATTTCGCAGTGGACACTGGAGCTTCAAAAGAAGATTTCGGAGCCAACAGATCTCACCAACGACATTAGCAACTCCGCGATACTCGCTTCAGCACTCAAACGGGATAGCGTGGCCTGCCGCTTGGTGGACCATGAAATAAGATTATCCCCAAGAAATACACAGTAGCCTGAGGTGGAGCGACGTGTGTCTGGGCATCCTGCCCAATCTGCATCTATGTAGGAGAGTAACTTGTTTGGGGCAGAGGGGTAGAGAGGTAAACCAAAGTCCAGTGTGCCCTTAACGTATCTGATAATACGTTTGAGGGCCGCAAAATGGGACTCTCGAGGGTCGTGCATAAACAGACACACCTGCTGAACGACATATACAATATCATGCCTAGTGAATGTAAGATACTGAAGGGCACCTGCAAGACTCCGATATAGTGTAGGATAAGAAACTGGCGCACTCTCAATGGCACTGAGCTTGGATTTCGGGTCAACCGGAGTTGGCATAATTTTACAATTTGCCATCTTAGCCTTGTACACTATCTCTTCTGTATATTTTCATTGACACAAAAACATAGTAGTTGCAGATCTGGTCACTGATATACCCAAGAAATAACTCAACTTGCCCAAGTCGGTCATAGCAAATTCAGTTTTGAGTTGAGCAATGATTTCATTCTTCAAACCGTCAGAGGAGGCAGTAAGAACAATGTCATCCACATATAATAGCAAGTAAGCAGTGTTGCTACCTCGATGAAAAGTGAAGAGAGAGTTATCACACCTGCTACATACAAATCCGATCTGCATAAGATGCCTGGCAAAGCGATAATACCAAGCGCGGGGTCCATGTTTCAAGCCATACATTGACTTCCTGAGACGACATACAAACTGCGGAACTGCCGGATGAACAAAGCCAGGGGGCTGATACATGTACACAGTTTCCTTCAAATTCCCATGAAGAAATGCATTCTTGACATCAAGCTGATGAATCGGTCAATGCATGCCCATAGCAATACTGAGAACAGTCCGAATAGTAGTCGGTTTAACAACCAGACTGAATGTCTCATCACAATCAATACCCTCCTGCTGATTAGTGCCATTAGCAACCAGTCTTGCCTTATACCGTTCCAAGTCACCACTGTCTCTGGACTTGTGATGAAATAGCCACATACACCGGATACCATGTAAGATTGGAATAATTTCCCTTAGGGATTCCTTTCATTAATCACAATATATATAGGTGTACAAAGGTTGATTCCTAATACAATAAGAATCCTAACTTACTTTAAATGGTTGTTTCCTAATACAATAAAAATCCTAAGTTACCTTAAATATACATCTATCATAATTACAAAATATAATGTGAATATTCGGAGAATATTCGCTAATAATATTTACCCTAATTCGTAAAATCTCCTTTTTTGGCAACTAAACTTTTGTATTAATCACTAAAGTGCATCATTACAAAACCGTAGACCCATCAACTCGATTTGGATACTCTAATAGATATTAACTACTCTACTCTTACTACAAAATTAAGCTAGCTGAACATGAGACAACCAGAACTTGAGCTTGTACACATGGAGATTTAACGAAGTACGGGTAAATATGACTTTTTTTAGTACAAGGTCAAATATGACCTGAAAGTTGGATGACAAGGACAAATATATCAAAAACGGAAAAGGGTCATATTTGCTCCTATACTCTCACAAAAAGTTATATTCGCGCTTCGTTATACTTTTTTGATATATTTACCTCTATCATCCTACTTTGGGTTCATATTTGCCCCTATACTTTATTTTCAGGTCATATTTATCCTCTGGGTTCATTGAATTAAATGAAGCTTTATCTTAGTTTTTCATAAGTGATCGTTGATAGTAGAAGTTATAATTGATGCCAATTTTGTAAGGTTGCCTTGTGAGTATTTCCAGGTACAATATGCAACGATCTTGCATTAATGTTATCGAATATGGACTAACGAAATCGCCTAGATCTTGATTACATATATGGTAAGTTGTGATTTTAATGGGTGGGTCGGGTTTAATTGTGACCAAATTTAAATTGGGAGAAAAGAAATTCCATGTAGGCGCCACATAGAAAAATAAAAGTGGGACAAAGGGATTTGATGGACGGAGGGTAAATATGGCCGGAAAATAGGTTACAAAGGATGACAAAGACAAATATATCAAAAAATTATAACAAAAATATAAATATAACTTATTTATAATAGTACATGGGCAAATCTAACCCTTTTATGTATCAGAAAATATAATGAAGGGTAAATATAACTTATTCGTGAGAGTAAAAGGGCAAATCTGACCCTTTTTTTTGTAAATAAAATGTGCTAGTTCGACTCTCACTTTCTCTTCCTCGATTTTGTCCCTACCAAGAATGGTCATATAAGTGAATTACAATCAAACCTTTCTATAACAAATATTCTTGCGTTCGAAAATTTTCAGCTGCTATAACGAATGATTGTTATACATCTATAACAACATTGACATTTAAATAATATTTCATTGTTATAGGCAAAAAATATGTATAAAACCTAACTTTTCATTTTAAATTGTCAAATGCTAAGCTCAATCACACTTTGTATAACGAAGAAAAAATATTTTATTGATGAAAATATATATCATATAATATTCTTTGTCATAAATAATGTATTAAAGTATCAAAATATTTGGTCAAAATCTCTAGACCTATTATTGATAATCTTAAAAATTCTATTTCTATAAAGATGATTAATCACTATATTACCAAAAAAAGAAGATAGCTATTATAGAGGTGTAATTTTTACAAAGAGCATATTGTTATAAAGACGGTTGTTTCTGTTATAGATAAAAAAGTTATTATAGGAATATAAAATATAACATAAAAAATGGGTTCCGAAAAGATTTGATTGTTATAGAGGGTGTTGTTCTATGAGTATGCCGTTATATAGAGGTCTGCATGTATTTATATTTTCTCCAATATTTTGTATTTTAGGAACATATGTAATAGTAATGAAATGTATATTGTATATATTAAGATCGATGTTTTAGGTAAGTATTAAGTAGGAGAATCTAATTCTATTGGTTATATATTAGGTAATTGTTTCTTCTATAACAGAAAACTTTCTTCCACATGTTTCTTTGTCGATGTCATAAACATTGCCCAAAATAACTTGTTGAACATTTCAAGATTGCCCTTGTTTGTTCAGTTATTAGCTTTGTACCCTAGTATATAATGTAAACCTAATTGGTGTTTCAGTTGTTGCAGTCCTGTGTCAAATCAAACTTTTAAGAAATTTATTATTTTCAAATATTGAGAAGTTGTATAGTTAGATGAGTAGTTGATAAGCTTAATTCGTGGCTACTTTGTTGTGTCAAAAATAACTATATTCCGCGTATCAAAAGTTACCTCATCGAATATTAACGCAGAGAGCTATGAGGAGAAAGACCTTCAAGGTTCAATTTACCCGGTTGTTTGGTAGAATATGAGGGTTTGCTTGTGGGAATACGATTCATCAATAGTGAAGATTTGATCATACAAGACTTTAATTTTCTATTATAATTATCGCAATTTATGAACTCTACGGGGTGGGTGGGGTGGCCAATGCGGGGGTGAGAGAGACCGGGTGTGCAAGAGACAAGCTGCATGAAATGCCAAATTTTCCTACTGAAACGTAAAATAATTTGGAAAACATTTTCTAAAAGATAATTTCCTCCATATCAAATACACCTTATAATTTGGTGTTTGCACTAAAATAATGTCGCAGATTACCTTCACAACTGAATGTTTCTTTGTCACCAAATTATGCTATGTAACTTTAGCTAGTTTTGTTGAAATTATATTTTGAGATAGACGTTTCTTAATTTTCAATTTAACAAATACATTTTCAAAATAAAGTAAAAGTCCACAATCTGCCTTTTAAGGTTTTTGCAAGTACAAATGCATTCAAGAGTTAAACGATAAATTTTGGTGCATAAATAAGGAGTCATTTCCACTTTAGCCCTCTAACATTTAAGGGTTGGGAAACGAAACCCCTTTTCATATATTGAATGAGAATATTAACCCCTTTAACTCAAAATCTAAGTAACTGTTGCAAAAAAAAAGAAGAACAATTTTTTTTTGAGGAAATATTTTTAGCACTATTTATTTTTATGTATTTTTGGCTCTACGTCAACTTGACTTGCACAAATCATTCAGAGAAATAAGCAAAACTTTCACTTAAAAATAAACTCAATTTGATGTTTGGAAACCTAACTAACTGCTGGATATAATTGCAGTACAAGACGTAAATAAATATTACAAGTGTTCGAAAGGATAAACTAACAGTCCAAAATTATAATTGTCGCAAGCTTGTTGAGTCTTGAATCTTGATAACCTAAAATCAAAAAACACTAAATCTGGATTGTTACAACTGTGGCTGAGTCGAGAGATGACTCTCTGTCTTTAAGATAAGATTGCCCCGTATATATACTTTTACGTTAGCGGGCAATAGTCTTCCAAGATAAAACAACAACTAATCAAAACTACAAAGCAAATAGGTTGGTTTTAAAGAAGAAAACAAACATGAAACAACTTGCTGAAGAATGGAAAAATTAGAGGAAAATGAAGAGTTTCTGTTCTTTTCTTTGTACTGTTTCTGTATCTTTTCTTTGTAATTTTTTCATCTTCTTCTTCTTCTTAAGATTCTCTCCCTCAAATCTGTTTCAGGTCTCAATATATAGTTCTAGGAGGAGGAGACGTGTTAAGGTGTTAAGAGGTCCTTTAAGAGGTGTAGTCATGACCAGAAACGTTTTGTAGTGAGTGCAAAACTTTTCAAATGGTTAATGCCATAAACTGTTGGCTTTCTGGCTGCTGACAGCATTCCTGGAACTCCAAGGATCAAACTGTAAATACTAAACAGTTTGGGGTCCAAAAAGATAATATCAAAAGAACCCCAGAAGCCCACGACCCGAACCAGACGGGTGGGCTGCGGTAGCGTGCGTGTGGGCTTAGCCTCGAACCCAAGCACACTTAGGTCTTCCCTCCTTCAAACACATGGGTTACCCCTTGGGGTCCCAAATCCTTATTCATTTTTTAGGCTTATAAAAAGAACAATTCTTCATTTTACCACCGATGTGGTAGATTTGTCCCACACCATATTTCCATGCCTCAAACACCTTACTTCGTAGACCAATATCTCTTTCATTTCTTAGTGGAAATTTGACGATCCTTGGCCCTAAGGTCATCTACTCACTTAGTAGATTATGCACGTGTGAAGAGACAAAGCCTCCAACATGCAGAACCCTAGTGTTTAAGTCATTAAATATGGGTAGATGCAATCCCCCACCAAAGGCAAATTTCCAACACTAACTAGACAAACTTTTAAAAGTGAGAATTTACATTCTTTAATATTAAAGTATTACTCTATGAATTTACATGGTCTGTGAGTTTGCACTGCTTCAGAGTGCAAGTAGAGGTGAATTGGGAGGGAGAAAAAAACTATAGGAATAGAAAAATAGTAGCGATGTCTCAAACTATTACTATGATTTATGAAGTTAGTATATATTTACTTTTGTATGTATAACTATACTTCTTGGTTGGTTTGGTGCTCGTACTCAAAACTAAGTCATAGACTTCTTTTCATTTTTCCTTTAGAGTCGTCAAATCATAGTTTTGAGATTACATTTATATATACATAATTTCTTGGGACAATTGAAAGTGAGTTAAAAAAAATTATGGCAAAACTAGAATTAGCCAACAACAACAACAACAACATATCCAGTGAAATCCCACAACGTGAGGTCTGGGGAGGGTAGAGTGTATGCAGACCTTACCTCTACCTTGGTAGTGAAAGTATGTATGTCCTAGAGACAATCATTATTAGGGACAAATGTACTTGAACACATTCGTATTATTAATAAGATTAATATTTATGGCAGTTGCAATTATTGAATTATTATTTGATTGTTTGTAATTATTCATTAATGTGCATCCCTTGAGCTTACATTGTCATTAATAGAGTGAGATATTGATGATAAAACGTAACTCTAAAATAGCCTCGACTAATGATCATCGAGAATGGGATATCGATGATATGTTATAAGTCGACATGTGGTATGCGTCACATTCTTAGAGAATGTAGTATGTCTCAACTGCTACTAGTAATGGTTACTAGTGATGGACACATGTATACTTTTGGAAAGTATTGGTATACCCTGCTGATAAACTATTTGTTATACATGTCTAAAGCATTATCAGCGTGTGGGAGATGAAGGTCCTTTGACTTGAGGTCAATGCGCACCTTGTTTACTGAGTAATGTACTTTGACCCTGTCCTAAGCTTAAACTCCTTATAGGATAAGATACGACTTATGTTGGGTGCATTATAATGTAAATTAAGGTGGTAGTTGAGCCAAGAATAGAATTCATTCCTCGATTGGATATTCGAGAGAACACTCAACTTCTCAGTGATATTAGGTCGACCAAGTCATTGGCCAATGCAAGAGAAATATTTAGAATATGGTCTAGTTGTCGACTAATATGGATGAGATAAAGTGATCAAGCCATTTGGATAGACACATGGCAAATCCTAAGCTTTATTGAGTGTGTCGCGAATGAAAAGAATTTATCATCTCACGTAAAGGTTATGTTTGCTGGATTCGTGTAAACGTACTTCACATATTGAGTTCGTCATACGACGCAGTCTAGGAGTTCCATATGGATCTTAATTGGATTAGTGTCGATATGTGAAGGCCTATAAGGGTCACACTATGTCGATTGTCTTTTCGATCTAAGGGTGTATTGAGAGAATATTAAATATTCGATTTGGAATTGAGATATTTAAATTGATAATAACTATGGGATAATTTCTATTAGATGGAAATTATTTAATTAAATCAAAATTAGATTTAGGATTTAATGTGCTGAATATATATAATAAACGAAAACGGGAAACAAAATTTATGTAAGGCGTCGCGGCGCCAACCCTGCAGTGGACCTAGTCAGACTGGCCCACTGCACCTCGGTTTTTGGGCCAAACTTGGAGCCCAACCCTAATTTGATTTGTGACCTAATTTTAACTATAAATACAACACAACCTCATTGTTATTAAACATACTTAACACCAATTCTATAAACTTTCTGGACTTAGAGTCTAGGACGAAACTCTCTCAAACCTCTCCCAAGATTTCCTGGCTTTCTTGATAGAGGAATACACCATAGCATAGTGCTTGCAGACAAAGGGACAGTCGTATGTAATCCCTAAGTAAAGACTCCAAATTTATTAATCTGTAAGTGTTCATGTTTTGTATTACAGGTTTTTTATTGTCATATAACCATACCAGAAGAAATTATTGGGGTATGTAAGAACAAAATTTTAAACTTCCGTTGTGCCTTACTTATGTGTTTTGATCCCAACAAAATCCTACAGTGGTATCAGAGTCCAGGTTGGTTCAATGGTTATATAATAATTGAATAACATAATAATATGGGTTAAACCTTTTTCTACATATCTTGATGTTAACCTCACCCTAAATTATCTCCTATGATAACTCGAGGAAGTCATTCCGTTCTATCTCGAACTAAGCCAAAAGTGCAGATATCCGGCTCATTGCACGGTGCACGGCGAAGAACGAGTATAAATGGATGATGGTCGATATGTGCGTTATTGATAATGGTGGGTGAGGATAAAGGATCTGATATTTGATCCCTAAATTGGATTTAGGGCTCGAACGATTTTAGAAAATCAACACATAAATGTTTTGTCAGGACGTCGGCGCCGTGGCCCTATGGTAGGGCGTCGCGATGCGTGCTAGGGTTTCAAGGTGGCGTCGCGGCTCCATGGTGGAGCGCCTTGGCCCTAATGCTTCGTTTCTTTTTATTTTGAATTTTCTGGACATTAGGTGTCGCGGCTTCATGGAGGAGCGCCACAAACCTAATGCAAGCCGAAGGTTTCTGCCTTGCCAGTGCCGTAGCTCCATGGTGGAGCATCGCGGCGCTAATGCATTGCAGAAGCAGAATTTCGGGTTCTACCTCACTGGTGCCGCAACTTTAATGATTAGCGCAGCGGCCCCATCGGTCCTGAATTTATTTTTGTTCAGAATGTTTAATCCATGATTATTATTATACAATATATTTGATAAGTATATTATTTATGGGCTAAATGATTGTCATTTAAATTACTAGAATAACATCCACAAATAACTGTCTGGGTAGGCGGCACCCGGTATGTGTTTAAACCGCTTAATATCATGCTTGGGCAAGCGGTACCAAATAAGTGCTTAATAGACTTTGCATGATAATTAAGATGTAATATTTGATATAGCATACTATAGTTGATCTTGGTTAAAACCCTGGATTAAAATGTTCCGTAAAATTTTAATACAAGTCTCATTTAAAATGAATGTGTCATCCGTTATAATTTATTGTAGTGCAAAATCCTTTTCGGTGATATGAGTATTTATGCCACATCATTTGTACTAAGTCCACGAGGACTCAGACTCTTTCATAAATGCATGTTAAATGTAGAAGTGGGTGATAAACCGTTATGAGTATTTACACCACAATGTTTGCTCTATAAGGTAAAACTCACTTAGATACATAATTACAGTCGCAGAACGGGGTTGACTTGCTAGGTTGTCTTGGCGCCACAGTGTCGGACAAGCCGAGGGACGCAGATCGACTGTTTAGAACATTCGGTCAAACAAGAGTTACAAATTGTTTGTAATTGGTTCGGAGACCTACCGGGTTATGCTATTGAAGTTATCAGCCACAGCAAACGCGGATTTAGAATGAACCTGGATCTTGGACCATTATGACCATATTTTATATGAGTCCGTATTCTTCCATGGGGTCGAAGGGTATGTTAAAATATTGGGAGCTAATTAAACTAAAGAAATGTTAATTAGTTAATGAATGTGTTCAATAGAAATTAAATTAGAGTTTAATTTCAAGTCTATCTATATCTTCGGTTTATACAAAATGTCGAATCTGTCACTGAAAATGCTGGTCGAGACAAACAAGTTGACTGAATCAAATTACCCTGACTGGTTAAGAAATCTTCGATTGGTGTTATGATTAGAAATAATTGAGTATGTGTTAGACACAGTGTTCCCCACAGTCCCTGCTGAAGATTCTGATGAGTATGCCCTGTTTGACAAGGTGGTTTATCAGAAACATTTGAACGATGCTACCTTTGGCAAAATGTGTAATGTTGTCTTCCATGACTATGGAGTTACAGAGGCAACATGAAAACATGGGCCCCAACGAAATGCTAGAACACTTGAAGAGTCTCTATGAAAAACAGTCTCAAACAATGGAGTATGAACTGTTGAGAGACCCTTTCAAATGTAAGTTGAACGAAGGGGACAAGTGTCAGCGCATGTTCTAAAGAAGTACTACACAGCTCCAAGAGGAGGCAAAGCACTAGGTGCTTGTACCTCTACTGGACAAGGTATATTTTTCATTGAAATAAATATGTCTATAAGTAACTACCACTGCTGGGTATTGGATACCGCTTGTGGCTCGCACATTTGTAGTAATGTGCAGGGCCTAATTAACAGCAGAAAGGTTTGACCTTGGGAGGTAGGCCTTCACGTTAGAAATGGAGCACGAGTGGATGTTGAACGCGTGTGAACTTATACACTAGATTTACCTTCAGGATTTTGTTTAGAATTAAATAATTGTTATTTTGTTCCCTCATTAACGAGGAATATCATTTATATCCCAATGTTAGACATTGAGGGGTTTTCCTCATTTATTGCCAATGGCAGTTATGTACTGTCTTTTAATGGTTTTGTTTGTGGAAATGCTCCGCTTGTGGATGGATTATATATTTTTAACTGTAGTCGTGAAATTTACAATGTGCAAAATAAATGAGCTAAGATAAGTAATCCAATAAACCCCACCTACTTATGACACTGTAGACTTAGTCACATCAATGAATCAAGGATAGCAAGATTAAGAAAGTTAGACTACCTGGAACTATTTGACTTGGAGTCGTATGGTAACTGTGAATCTTGCTTGAGAGGAAAAATGACCAACAAGCCACTTTCTGGGAAAGGGGTGCGAGCCAAAGAGGTGCTTGAGTTGGTCCATACTGATGTATGTGGGCCATTTTCAACTCAAGCTAAAGGAGGCTTCACTTACTTCATCACTTTTACAGACTATTTCACAAGGTTTGGGCATGTGTATCTTATGAAACACAAGTCCGAAGCCTTTAAGAAATTCAAGGAGTACAAGTCAGAAGTAGAGAAGCAACTTGAAACAAGTATCAGGACCCTTCGATCATATCGAGGAGGTGAATACTTAAGTAAAGAATTTTTGGATTACTTGAAGCTTCATGGAGTCCAATCACAATGGACACCTCCTGGAACGCCACAGATGAATGGTGTTGCTGAAAGGATAAATCGAACCCTATTAGATATAGTTAGATCCATGATGAGTTTCTCAGCTCTACCAACATACCTTTGGGGCTATGCATTACAGAACTCAATTTATATTCTGAATAGGGTTCCTTCAAAGTTAGTGGTAAAACTCCATATGAGATATGGAATGGCAAGAAGCCAACACTTAAACACATGCGACCCTGGGGTGCCCTGCATATGTAAAGAAGATGCTTACTGACAAGTTAGAATCTAAAAGTGAGAAATATTATTTTGTGGGGTATCCAAAGGAAACTAAAGGGATACTATTTCTATCTTCCTGAAGAACATAAGGTCATTATTTCTAGAAATGCAACTTTCCTTGAAGAAGAATATGTCTACAAGGAACAGAGATGCAATGAGAAAGAACTTGAAGAAATTCAAGAAACACGAGATAACACAGAAGTGGAACCCTTGTTGAATGACCTAGACAGGGATTCAGTGGGAGTATCTGGTGAATATTGGGTACTTAGAGTATGCCTTTCAGCTAATGGGAGTGTTGTGAGAGATATTGCAAAAATGCAAGGCTCCCATACACAACCAATGGAAGATGATACAATGGCTGTACATCATTCCATTCAGGGAATACATGAAAATGACACTCATGAAAGCTCTCAAGGTGATGGATTGTCCAACACACAAATACCTTCTCACAATCTGAATGCAACAAACACTGAAACACAGAACAATCAACTCCGTAGGACCACTAGGACTCCTCGTCCGCCTGAAAGACTTAATCTCCTTATTGAAACACACAATGAGATAGATATTCCTGATGACGATGAACCTACAACCTACAGCGAAGCCATGTTAGACATTGATTCGCAGAGATGGCAAGAAGCCATGAAATCTGAGATGGACCCGATGTACATAAATCAAGTTTGGAACTTGGTTGATTTTTCAATATGGGTTAGACCCATAGGATGCAAATGGGTCTTCAAGAAGAAGATTGATGCATATGGCAAGGTACAGACTTATAAGTCAAGATTGGTGGCAAAAGGTTATAATCAATGGCCTGAGGTCGATTATGATGAAACATTTTCACCTGTTGTGAAAATTATGTCCATTCGGATTTTGATTGCAATAGCCGCATACTATGATTATGACATTTGACAAATGGATGTTAAAATTGCTTTCCTCAATGGTAACCTAATTGAGGAGGTGTATATGATACAACCTGGGGGTTTTACATCCAAGACTAAGCCCAAAGCAGTATGCAAGCTGCAAAAGTCCATTTATGGACTTAAGCAAGCCTCAAGGAGTTAGAACATTTTCTTTGACAAAGCAGTCAAATCATTTGACTTTGTTAGAAGCAAAGAAGATCCCTGCGTTTATAGTAAGCACAAGGAAGGGAGTATTGTCTTCATTGTTATATATGTAGATGACATATTAATAATGGGAGATAATAAGACTCTCATGCAATCAGTTAAGGAATGGTTATCCGGCACTTTCATGCAATCAGTTAAGGAATGCAAAACATTTTCTAAAAGATAGTTTCCTCCATATCAAATACACCTTATAATTTGGTGTTTGCACTAAAATAATGTAGCAGATTACCTTCACAACTGAATGTTTCTTTGTCATCAAATTATGCTATGTAACTTTAGCTAGTTTTCTTGAAATTATATGTTGAGATAGACGTTTCTTAATTTTCAATGTAACAAATACATTTTCAAAATAAAGTAAAACTCCACAATCTGCCTTTTAAGGTTTTTGCAAGCACAAATGCATTCAAGAGTTAAACGTTAAATTTTGGTGCATAAATAAGGAGTCATTTCCACTTTAGCCCTCTAACATTTAAGGGTTGGTAAAAGAAACCCCTTTTCATATATTGAATGAGAATATTAACCCCTTTAACTCAAAATCTAAGTAATTGTTGCAAAAAAAGAAGAAGAACAATTTTTTTTGGAGGAAATATTTTTAGCACTATTTATTTTTATGTATTTTTGGCTCTACGTCAACTTGACTTGCACAAATCATTTAGAGAAATAAGCAAAACTTTCACTTAAAAATAAACTCAATTTGATGTTTGGAAACCTAACGAACTATTGGATATAATTGCAATACGAGAAGTAAATAAATATTACAAGTGTTCGAAAGGATAAACTAACAGCCAAAATTACAATTGTCGCAAGCTTGTTGAGTCTTGAATCTAGATAACCTGAAATCAAAAAACACTAAATCTGGATTGTTACAACTGTGGCTGAGTCGAGAGATGACTCTCTGTCTTTAAGACAATATTGTCGCGTATATATACTTTTACGTTAGCGGGCAATAGTCTTCAAAGATAAAACAACAACTAATCAACACTACAAAGCAAATAGGTTGATTCTGAAGAAGAAAACAAACATGAAACAACTTGTTGAAGAATGGACAAATTAGAGGAAAAGGAAGAGTTTCTGTTCTTTTCTTTCTACTATTTCTGTATCTTTTCTTTGTAATTTTTTCATCTTCTTCTTCTTAAGATTCTCTCCCTCAAATCTGTTTCAGGTCTCAATAAATAGTGTCTAGGAGGAGGAGACATGTTAAGGTGTTAAGAGGTCCTTTAAAAGGTGTAGTCATGGCCAAAAACGTTTTGTAGTAAGTGTAAAACGTTTCAGATGGTTAATGCCATAAATTGTTGGCTTTCTGGCTGCTGACAGCATTCCTGAAACTCCAGGGACCAAACTGTAAATACTAAATAGTTTAGGGTCAAAAAAGATAATATCAAAAGAAGCCTAGAAGCCCACGACCCGAACCGGACGGGTGGGCTGCGGTAGCGCACGTGTGGGCTTAGCCTCGAACCCAAGCACACTTAGGTCTTCCCTCCTTCAAACACATGGGTTACCTCTTGGGGTCCCAAACCCTTATTCATTTTTTAGGCTTATAAAAAGAACAATTCTTCATTTTACCACCGATGTGGTAGATTTGTCCCACACCATATTTCCATGCCTCAAACACCTTACTTCGTGGACCAATATCTATTTCATTTCTTAACGAAATTTGACGATCATTGGCGCTATGGTCATCTACTCACTTAGTAGATTATGCACGTGTGAAGAGACAAAGCCTCCAACATGCGGAACCCTAGTGTTTAAGTCATTAAATATGGGTGGACGTAACCTCCCACCAAAGGCAAATTTCCAACACTAACTAGACAAACTTTTAAAAAGTGAGAATTTACTTTCTTTAATATTAAAGTATTACTTTATGAATTTACATGGTCAGTGAGTTTGCACTGCTTCAGAGTACAAATAGAGGTGAATTGGGAGGGAGTAAAAAACTATAGGAATAGAAAAACAGTAGCGATGTCTCAAACTATTACTATGATTTATGAAGTTAGTATCTATTTACTTTTGTATGTATGTCTGTACTTCTTGATTGGTTTGGTGCTCATACTCAAAACCGGGTCACAAACTTCTTTTCGTTTTTTCTTTTGAGTCGTCAAATCATGGTTTTAAGAGTGCATTTATATATACATAATTTCTTGGGACAATTGGAAGTGAGTTAAAAAAATTTATGGAAAAACTAGAATTAGCCTACAACAACAACATATCCAGTGAAATCCCACAACGTGAGGTCTGGTGAGGGTAGTGTACGCATACCTTACCTCTACCTTGGTAGTGAAAGTATGTATGTCCTAGCGATAATCATTATTAGGGACAAATGTACTTGAACACATTCGTATTATTAATAAGATTAATATTTATGGCAGTTGCAATTATTGAATTATTATTTGATTGTTTGTAATTATTCATTAATGTGCATCCCTTAAGCTTACGTTGTCATTAATAGAGTGAGATATTGATGATAGAGCGTAACTCTAAAATAGCTCGACTAATGATCATGGAGAATGGGATATCGATGATATGTTATAAGTCCACATGTGGTCTGCGTCACATTCTTAGAGTATGACGTATGTCTCACTTGCTACTAGTAATGGTTAGTAGCGATGGACACATGGATACTTTTAGAAAGTATCGGTATACCCTGCCGATAAACTATTTGTTATATATGTCTAAAGTGTTATTAGCGTGTGGGAGATGAAGGTCTTTTGACTTGAGGTAAATACGCACCTTGTTTACAGAGTAATGTACTTTGACACTGTCCTAGGCTTAAACTCCTTATAGGATAAGATACGGCTTGTGTTGGGTGCATTATAATGTAAATTAAGGTGGTAGTTGAGCCAAGAATAGGAATCATTCCTCGATTGGATATTCGAGAGAACACTCAACTTCTCAGTGATATTAGGTCGACCAAGTCATTGGCCAATGCAAGAGACATATTTAGAATATGGTCTAGTTGTCGACTAATATGGATGAGATAAAGTGATCAAGCCATTTGGATAGACACATGGAAAATCCTAAGCTTGATCGAGTGTGTCGCGAATGAAAGAAATTTATCATCTCACGTAAAGGTTATGTTTGCTGGATTCATCTAAACGTACTTCACATATTGAGTTGGTCATACGACGCAGTCTAGGTGTTCCGTATGGACCTTAATTGGATTAGTGTCGATATGTGAAGGCCTATAGGGTCACACTATATCGATTGTCTTTTCGGTCTAAGGGTGTATTGAGAGAATATCAAATATTCGATTTGGAATCGAGATATTTAAATTGATAATAACTATGGGGTAATTTCTATTAGATGGAAATTTTTAATTAAATAAAAATTAGATTTTGGATTTAATATGCTAAATATATATATATTAAACGAAAATTTACGTAAGGCACCACGGCGCCGACCCGGTAGTGAGCCAAGCCAGACTGGCCCATTGCACCTCGGTTTTTGGGACAAGCTTGGAGCCCAACCCTAATCTGATTTATGACCTAATTTTAACTATAAATACAACACAACCTCATTGTTATTAAACATACTTAACATAAATTCTATAAACTTTCTAGACTTTGAGTCTAGGACGAAACTCTCTCAAACCTCTACCAAGATTTTCTGGCTTTCTTGACAGATGAATACACCATAGCATAGTGCTTGCAGACGAAGGGACAGTCGTATGTAATCCCTAAGTAAAGACTCCAAATTTATTAACCTATAAGTGTTCATGTTTTATATTACATGTTTTTTATTGTCATATAACCATATCAGAAGAAATTGTTGGGGTAAGTAGAACAAAATTTTAAACTTTCGATGTGCCTTACTTATGTGTTTTGAACCCAAAAAATCCTATAGTGGTATCAGAGCCCAGGTTGGTTCAATGGTATATAACAATTGAATAACATAATAATATGAGTTAAACCTAAAATTAGATTAAAACAAGGCTTCTTCAAATCCTACATATCTTGACCAAATGTTAATCTTTTGATATCACCCTAAATTATCTTCTACGCTAACTCGAGGAAGTCATTCTGTACTAACTCGAACTAAGCCAAAAGTGCAGATATCCGGCTCATTGCACGGTACATGGCGAAGAACGAGTATGAATGGATGATGGTCGATATGTGTGTTATTGATAATGGTGGGTGAGGATAAAGGATATGTGATTTGATCCCTAAATTGGATTTAGGACTCGAACGATTTTAGAAAATCAACACAGAAATATTTTGTTATGACGTCGGCGCCGCCGCCCTAATGGTGGAGCGTCGCGACCCTAATGCTTCATTTCTTTTTATTACAGGTTTTCTAGACATTAGCCATCGTGGCGTCATGGTGGAGCGCTACAGCCCTAATGCAAGCTGAAGGTTTCTGCGTTGCTAGAGCTGCAGCTCCATGGTGGAACGCCGCGACGCTAATGTATTGCAGAAGCAAAATTTCATCTTCTGCCTCACTGGCGCCGCCGCTCTAATGATTAGCGTCACGGCCCCATCGATCCGAAAAAAAATTATTCAGAATGTTTAACCCATGATTATTATTATACAGTATGTTTGATAAGTATATTGTTTATGTGCTAAATGATTGTCATTTAAATTACTAGAATAACGTCCGAATATAATTGTCTAGGTAGGCGGCACCTAGTATGTATTTAAACCGCTTAATATCATGCTTGGGCAAGCGGTACCCAATAACTGCTTAATAGACTTTGCATGATAATTAAGATGTTATATTTGATATAGCATACTATAGTTGATCTTGGTTAAAACCCTAGATTAAAATATTCCCTAAAATTTTAATACACATCTCATTTAAAATGAACGTGTCGTCCGTTATAATTGATTGTAGTGCAAAATCCTTTTCGGCGAGATAAGTGTTATGCCACATCATTTGCTCTAAGTCTACGAGGACTCATAGTCTTTCATAAATGCATGTTAAATGTAGAAGTGGGTGATAAACCTTTATGAGTATTTACACCACAGTGTTTGCTCTATAAGGAAAAACTCACTTAGATACATAATTACAGTCGCATAACGAGGTTGACTTGCTAGGTTGTCTTGGCGCCACAGTGTCGGACAAGTCGAGGGACGCAGATCGATTGTTTAGAACATTCGGTCAAACAAGAGTTACAAATTGTTTGTAATTGGTTTGGAGACCTACCGGGTTATGCTATTGAAGTTATCAGCCACAGCAAACGCGGAGATAGAATGAACCTGGATCTTGGACCATTATGACCATATTTTATATGAGTCCGTGTTCTTCCATGGGGTCGAAGGGTATGTTAAAATATTGGGAGCTAATTAAACTAAAGGAAATGTTAATTAGTTAACGAATGTGTTCAAAAGAAATTAAATTAGAGTTTAATTTCAAGTCTATCTATATCTTCGATTTATACAAAATGTCGAATCAGTCACTGAAAATGCTGGTCGAGACAAACAAGTTGACTGAATCAAATTACCCTGACTGGTTAAGAAATCTTCGATTGGTGTTATGATTAGAAATAATTGAGTATGTGTTAGACACAGTGTTTCCCACAGTCTCTGCTGAAGATTCTGATGAGTATGCCCTGTTTGACAAGGTGGTTTATCAGAAACATTTGAACGATGCTACCTTTGGCAAAATGTGTAATGTTGTCTTCCATGACTATGGAGTTACGAGAGGCAACATGAAAACATGGGCCCCAACGAAATGCTAGAACACTTGAAGAGTCTCTATGAAAAACAGTCTCAAACAATGGAGTATGAACTGTTGAGAGACCCTTTCAAATGTAAGTTGAACGAAGGGGACAAGTGTCAGCGCATGTTCTAAAGAAGTACTACACAGCTCCAAGAGGAGGCAAAGCACTAGGTGCTTGTACCTCTACTGGACAAGGTATATTTTTCATTGAAATAAATATGTCTATAAGTAACTACCATTGCTGGGTATTGGATACCGCTTGTGGCTCGCACATTTGTAGTAATGTGCAGGGCCTAATTAACAGCAGAAAGGTTTGACCTTGGGAGGTAGACCTTCACGTTAGAAATGGAGCACGAGTGGATGTTGAACGCGTGTGAACTTATACACTAGATTTACCTTCAGGATTTTGTTTAGAATTAAATAATTGTTATTTTGTTCCCTCATTAACGAGGAATATCATTTATATCCCAATGTTAGACATTGAGGGGTTTTCCTCATTTATTGCCAATGGCAGTTATGTACTGTCTTTTAATGGTTTTGTTTGTGGAAATGCTCCGCTTGTGGATGGATTATATATTTTTAACTGTAGTCGTGAAATTTTCAATGTGCAAAATAAATGAGCTAAGATAAGTAATCCAATAAACCCCACCTACTTATGACACTGTAGACTTAGTCACATCAATGAATCAAGGATAGCAAGATTAAGAAAGTTAGACTACCTGGAACTATTTGACTTGGAGTCGTATGGTAACTGTGAATCTTGCTTGAGAGGAAAAATGACCAACAAGCCACTTTCTGGGAAAGGGGTGCGAGCCAAAGAGGTGCTTGAGTTGGTCCATACTGATGTATGTGGGCCATTTTCAACTCAAGCTAAAGGAGGCTTCACTTACTTCATCACTTTTACAGACTATTTCACAAGGTTTGGGCATGTGTATCTTATGAAACACAAGTCCGAAGCCTTTAAGAAATTCAAGGAGTACAAGTCAGAAGTAGAGAAGCAACTTGAAACAAGTATCAGGACCCTTCGATCATATCGAGGAGGTGAATACTTAAGTAAAGAATTTTTGGATTACTTGAAGCTTCATGGAGTCCAATCACAATGGACACCTCCTGGAACGCCACAGATGAATGGAATGGCAAGAAGCCAGCACATAAACATATGCGACCATGGGGGTGCCCTGCATATGTAAAGAAGATGTTTACTGACAAGTTGGAATCTAAAAGTGAGAAATATTTTTTGTGGGGTATCCAAAGGAAACTAAGGGACATTATTTCTATCTTCCTGAAGAACGTAAGGGACACCATTGGTGGCTAAAGGTTATAATTAACGGCCTGAGGTCGATTATGATGAAACCTTTTCACCTGTTGTGAAAATTAAGTCCATTCGAATTTTTATTGCAATAGCCGCATACTATGATTATGACATTTGACAAATGGATGTTAAAATTGCTTCCTCAATGGTAACCTAATTGAGGAGGTGTATATGAAACAACCTGAGGGTCTTACATCCAATACTAAGACCAAAGCAGCATGCAAGCTGCAAAAGTCCATTTATGGACTTAAGCAAGCCTCAAGGAGTTAGAATATTTGCTTTGACAAAGCAGTCAAATCATTTGACTTTGTTAGAAGCAAAGAAGATCCCTGCATTTATAGTAGGCACAAGGAAGGGAGTATTGTCTCCATTGTTATTTATGTAGATGACATATTAATAATGGGAGATAATAAGACTCTCATGTAATCAGTTAAGGAATGGTTATCCAACACTTTCATGATGAAGGACTTGTGTGAAGCCTGCTACATTCTTGGAATTAGGATCTATAGAGATAGACCTAATAGATTGTTGGGGCTGTCACAGTCCACATACATAGACAAAGTGGTAAGACGATTCTCTATGGAAAACTCCAAGAAGGGAAGTCTTCTTATGGGTCAAGGCATCAAGTTATCAAAGAATGATGGTCCTTCTACTGTTGCAGAACTTGAACGCATGAAAAGAATCCCATATGCTTCAGCTATATGATCTATCATGTATGCCATGACCTGTACGAGGCCAGATGTGATCTATGCACTTAGTATGACTTGCAAATTCCAACAGAATACTGGGAAGGAACATTGGAAAGCAGTCAAGAGTATTCTTAAGTATCTTAGACGAACTAAAGAATATTTCTTAGTCTATGGTGGACAAGAGAAGCTATTGTGTACTGGGTACACTGATGCTAGCCTCCAGACACTTGATGACTTCAAATCTCTATCTGGATATGCCTTCATTTTCAATGGCAGAATAGTGAGTTAGAAAAGATCAAAGAAAGCTACAACTGCTGATTCGACAACTGAAGTCGAGTACATTGCTAGATCGAAAGCTGGTAAAGAAGTTGTCGCGAAATCTGAGTTCCTGAAGGAACTAGGGGTTATTCCAAGTGCCACTTGTCCAATAATGATCTATTGTGACAACACTGGTGCGATTGCGTAAGCTAAGGAACCAAGATCAACAAACAAAAATAAGCATGTACCGAGGAATTACCACATAATCAGGGAAATGGTGGAAACTGAAGAAATAAGATTAGACTATGTTCCCACAAATGATAATCTAGCTGACCCGTTTACTAAACCATTAAGCTTAGTTAAGCATAATGGTCATTTTGAAAACATAGGTATTAGATACATCGGAGATTGGCTCTAGGCCAAGTGGGAGATTGAAAGTATGTATGTCCTAGAGATAATCATTATTAGGGATAAATGTACTTGAACACATTCGTATTATTAATAAGATTAATATTTATGGCAGTTGCAATTATTGAATTATTATTTGATTATTTGTAATTATTTATTAATGTGCATCCCTTGAGCTTATGTTGTCATTAATAGAGTGAGATTTTGATGATAGAGCGTAACTCTAAAATAGCCACGACTAATGATCATCGAGAATGGGATATCGATGATATGTTATAAGTCGACATGTGGTCTGCGTCACATTCTTAGAGAATGTGGTAAGTCTCACCTGCTACTAGTAATGGTTACTAGTGACGGACACATTGATACTTTTGGAAAGTATTGGTATACCCTGCTGATAAACTATTTGTTATACATGTCTAAAGTGTTATCAGCGTGTGGGAGATGAAGGTCCTTTGACTTGAGGTCAAGACGCACCTTGTTTACAGAGTAATATACTTTGACCATGTCCTAAGCTTAAACTCCTTATAGGATAAGATACGGCTTGTGTTGGGTGCATTATAATGTAAATTAAGGAGGTAGTTGAGCCAAGAATAGGATTTATTCCTTGGTTGGATATTCGAGAGAACACTCAACTTCTCAGTGATATTAGGTCGATCAAGTCATTGGCCAATGCAAGAGACATATTTAGAATATGGTCTAGTTGTAGACTAATATAGATGAGAGAAAGTGATCAAGCCATTTGGATAGACACATGGCAAATCCTAAGCTTGATCGAATGTGTCGCGAATGAAAGAAATTTATCATCTCACATAAATGTTATGTTTGTTGGATTCATGTAAACGTACTTCACATATTGAGTTGGTCATACGGCGCAGTCTAGGAGTTCCGTATGGACCTTAATTGGATTAGTGTCGATATGTGAAGGCCTATAGGGTCACACTATGTCGATTGGCTTTTCGGTCTAAGGGTGTATTCAGAGAATATTAAATATACGATTTGGAATCGAGATATTTAAATTGATAATAACTATGGGATAATTTCTATTAGATGGAAATTATTTAATTAAATCAAAATTAGATTTTGGATTTAATGTGCTGAATATATATATTAAATAAAATGGGAAACGAAAATTTACATAAGGCGCCGCAAATACCGCTAGGCTCGCGCTCGCGCCTCTCGAAATGGCCCGTCGGACCGGCCCACTGCACCTCAGTTTTTGGGCCAGGCTTGGATCCCAACCCTAATATGATTTGTGACCTAATTTTAACTATAAATACAACACAACCTCATTGTTATTAAACATACTTAACACTAATTCTATAAACTTTCGAGACTTAGAGTCTAGGACGAAACTCTCACAAACCTCTGCCAAGATTTCCTGGCTTTCTTGACAGAGGAATACACCATAGCATAGTGCTTCCAGTCGAAGGGACAGTCGTGTGTAATCCCTAAGTAAAGACTCCAGATTTATTAACTTGTAAGTGTTCATGTTTTATGTTACAGGTTTTTTATTAAAAGATAACCATACCAGAAGAAATTGTTGGCGTAAGTAAGAACAAAATTTTAAACTTCCGTTGTGCCTTACTTATGTGTTTTGAACCCAACCAAATCCTACAGGTAGGTAGAACAGTTATTTCTGAAAGACCCTCTGCTCAAAACAAAGCATAAGCACAAGCAAAGCAAGATAAACGGTCAGATCCGGACACAAAAATTTAAAGAAGTATGAAAATGATGGTAACAAAAGCGAATAAGCCATGATAGCGCGTTCTCAAAAAGGAATCAGTAACTAACGCAGATAAATAAGATAAACAAAGTACACAAAAGAACCCATAGCAACAAAAATCAAGCGACAGGGGACTATAAAGCAATACTGCTTCTACTAGTATGATAGGCAAAGAAGACCTACAATAATAACACTACTGAAAGAAATGTATATCACGATAAATGTGTATATCACGGTAAATCGTGTATATCACGTTTTTCAATTTTGTAAAGAATTTACCATAGTTGTAGAATTATTGTACAAGTGTAATTATGGTAGTAGTCTTATACTAGGAAAATCTATTAGTCTTGTATTAGGAAAATATAGAATTAATTTCCTTAATTAGTTTTGTATATCATGTATATATAGACCTTTTGATTAATGAAAATAATCAAGGGATTATTCTCTTTCATGGTATGAGAAGTCTAGGGTAATATTTCTTTCTCCACATCCAACTTCCGCCGCCCTCCTCGTTATTCTAACCCTCGGCCGACGACCGATTTTTTTCCTCTCCCAAATTTTCTTCCAAATTCCTAATTCTTTTCTTATTCTTTCGTCATGTCTACCACAAAGAACACGTTTCATCATGACCTTACAGTCTCCAACATCAAGAAGAACATCCATATCGTTCTTGAGATGGAAAATGTCCAATATGCGTCATGGGCGGAATTATTTAAAATTCATGCACGCTCTCATCGAGTCCTTCATCACATCATCCCCTCACAAACAAGCAAGGAGAAAGTGCCTACCACCGGTGATGAAAAAAAGTTATGGGAACCTTTGATGCTACGGTACTCTAGTAGATTTATTCCACTATCTCTACAGACCTCTTGCAGACTATTATTGAATCTGACGGGACGACAATTGACACTTGGGATAGGTTGTGTGATATATTCCAAGATAACAAAAATTCTCACGCCATGACCCTTGAGCAGGAATTCTCCCACATCAACATGGAGGATTTTCCGAATGTCTCATCCTATTGTAAAAGACTCAAGGAATTGACGAATCAACTCAAGAACGTTGGTGCGCCCGTCACGAATGATCGTCTTGTTCTTTAGATGGTTATCGCCCAATTTCCATTTTCCAGTCCATGAAGTCTACCTAGGGAATTGGGCCAGCCAACAGAGGCCCAATGCACAGCGTTCCAGTCCAGGCTGCCGACTGGGCCTGGGCAGCAGGCCTTCGCAGTTGCGGGCCCAGCGGCAGTTCCGACACCAATAGATATCGAGGCTGTGATGCATACACTTGTATTAAATCCCCCGAATGTCAATTGGTACATGGACACCAGTGTCACTTTTCATATGACGTTCGCGCCAGGTAATCTCTCATCTTATTTCAATTTGAGCAAAAATCGTGGCATAGTTGTTGGTAATGATCATTTAATTCCAATTCGTGGTTATGGTCACACAAATTTATCTCCCCCGCATCTACCTCTAGTCTTTAAAAACATTACATATTTGGATTTTCTGTGAAGGATTTCACGACGGGGATACCTCTAATGAAATGTAATAGTCGAGGAGAGCTTTATCCAATCACCACCACCACCACTTCCAAGCATCAAGCCACACCATCAACGTTTGCCGCTCTAGCACCGTCCGTATGACATGCATGTTTGGGTCATCCGGGGGCGTATATTCTTTCTTCTCTTAAAAATAATAATTTTATTGATTGTAATAGTACGTGTAGTACTCATATTTGTCCTTCTTGTACACTAGGAAATCATGTTATATTACCTTTCGTAGCCTATACTTTTAGTACTTTGTTGCCTTTTGATATTATTCATAGTGATTATGGACATCTCTCATTTTGAGCTCTTTGGGCCATCGTTATTATGTGTTATTTTTGAAAGATTATTCTAATTTTTTTGTGGACTTTTCCTTTGTTGGAAAAGTCTCAAGTTTTTTCCACTTTCTTAAAATTTAGAGCATTCATCCGTACACAATTTGAACGGGAAATTAAAAACATTCAATGTGATAATGGAAGGGAATTTGATAATGGGTCATTTCGGGAATTTTGTGACACTAATGGTATATCTTTTTGGTTCTCTTGTCCTCATACGTCCTCACAAAATGGAAAATCCAAACGAAAAATTTATACCATTAATAATATTATCCGAACTTTACTAGCTCATGCTTCATTACCCCCTTCATTTTGGCATCATGCATTACAAATGTCTACTTATATCCTTAACATAATTCCTAGAAAAGGATTAGCATACCAAACTGTAAATACTAAACAGTTTGGGGTCCAAAAAAGATAATATCAAAAGAGCCCAGATGCCCAGCAGCCCACGACCCAAATCGGACGGGCGGGCGACGGTGGCGCGCATGTGGGCTTAGCCTCGAATCCAAGCACCGCTAGGTCCTCCCTCCTTCAAACACATAGGTTACCCCTTGGGGTCCCAAACCCTTATCCATTTTTTAGGCTTATAAAAAGAACAATTCTTCATTTTCCCACCGATGTGGTAGATTTGTCCCACACCATATTTCCATGCCTCAAACACCTTACTTCGTGGACCAATATCTCTTTCATTTCTTAATGAAATTTGACGATCTTTGGCCCTACGGTCATCTACTAACTTAGTAGATTATGCACGTGTGAAGAGATAAAGCCTCTAACATGCGGAACTCTGGTGTTTAAGTCATTAATTATGGGTGGACGCAACCCCCCCACCACACCACCAAAGGCAAATTTCCAACAATCCCATCTAGAAAGAGATTTTGGTGCACATACAAGGTGTCTACTTTCAACAATCTTTCAGCGAAAAGATATTGCATCATGAGAGATAGTTCCGCTTTGAACCGTCCCTAGTTGAATACCACCAAACTTACTTACTGCGCGGTGAATGTGATGTCTTGAACCGTTAGTGTAAGCCAAGACAATTATACTAACATAATAACTCCTCTTATTCATTTTAATTCTTATTGTTCTGTCTGTTGTGGCCGTGGACACACTTGGATTCTTAAGTGCGTTCATTTGAGGCAGCCTGTCCTCGCACTTAAATATGTGATCTTCTACAAGGTATCCTGCTATACCCCACTTCACAAGTGTTAGGAATCATTAAAAGTTTCCCCAACCATAACCTAAATCGTTTGAGGATCGTTAAAGGTTTGGAAACTTAACCTTTACCCACCATGCAGGTAGCACTTTAATGTCTATCGCGGGAACAGCTTTGGATTCATATTTCCTTACAGAAATCATCATCCGAAGTGCTCTTGCTTCAACCAAAGCATTCGACTGAACCTTTTGCCGCTTGGTTTTCCCATTGAACCAATTTCTTGGGATCTCTAGTCAGTATGGTTGGGTTACCACCGCAAAAGTTTTTATTGTTTGGGTTTTAATCCCATTCCCCTAGACATGCAGAACTCTTGATCTTCGGGTAGTCCCTTAGTTAAAGGGTCTGCTATAACCTTTGATTAGTAATCAAGGAAGTGACACCCGTGATGATCAACAGCCATATGTCTCCGACAGATATGTCCAAACGCCGTCATCTGTGACCTTCCTGAAGTCGACCGGCTAGCCACAATGTACAACTGCCGAAGGCACGGGCTTCTTCCAATAAGGGATGTCCTCTAAGGAATCGTGAAGTTACTCAACTTATTCTCATGCTTTGTTTAAAGCGATAAACTCTGATTCCATCATGAATCGGCCGATGCAAGTTTGCTTAGAGGATTTTCAGAGACACACCATACACATCCACTTGTGGCTTTGGTGTTCTACAAGTCCGATGTCCAGATTGCATCACTGTGTTCTCCCAGAACCGCTGGACATCCAGAATACCATAATTCGTAGATAAGCCAATATTTCAGATATCGTCATATCTTATTTAACGCTTTCTATCGATATTTTTAGAATCACGAGTGAATCTTAGTTCAACTGATCTACTTTGTAAGCCGATACCAGGCCGGTTGTAGTTGTAAAATACATTGAACTACATGTGACCTGCGCATATCGCTCCTAGTATATGGATGCACCATGATTCCAATCAATTCTATGATTCATATCCATTGGTGGTTTCAACGAGACTGCCAACTACCTCACAAATGAGTTTGGAATTAGACCAGTCCGTTAGATGTCTTAGAAATTCCAATTCCTGAGATGTCATCTTTCATATCGAGACTTTTGTTTCAATAAGACTTCCACTTTCAAATTGTTGGTTTTCCAACTGTTGGCTTTCTAATTTTAGAGTCAATGTTTCTGTTGTTAGATTCATTATTTTTGTTTCACCTGAAACTTCCAGGACCAAAATGTAAACATTTCAGGGACCAAAAATAAAGTTCAGGAAGAAGCCCAACAATCCAACAAACCAACTCTGATCCTCCCCTTCCAACTCTCCAGTTAGAAAGGTTGTCTCAACATCCATGTCATACAAGACTGCAAGTGATTGTTTAGTAGTAGAAGTTATAATTGATGCCAATTTTGTAAGGTGGCCTTGTGAGTATTTCCAAGTACAATATTCAACGATCATGCATTAATGTTATCGAATATGGACTAACGAAGTCGCCTAGATCTTGATTTTGTTGGGATACAATTGTTGTAGGAAACGGGAAGTAAGTAACTATTACAATGGTAGAAAGGATAAACAAACTATTACAATAAAACTGGAAATCAAAACCTTAACAAATTGCTTGTGTGATTTGCTGAGTCGAGTGATGACACTCTGTCTTTAAAACAAGATTGCCCCGTATATCTCCTTTTACGGTGTTGGGCAATAGTCTCCCAAGATACAACAGCAACTTAACAAATGAGCAAAGAAAACTCAAGTGTTATTCTTGAAGAACTTTGAGTATAGTGACTTTGCTAGAGAGGAAGAAGATGAACTCTGAAAATTCTGGAGTATTTTCTAAGTGTTAAGTGTTGTTCAATTGAGCCAAAGGCATCAATTTATAGTGTAAGTAGAAGACCCCTCAACTAGCCAACTAATGGCCTTCAATAGCCATGTAATTGCACTTGATTGTGGGGTTACATTCAGATTTTTGCAACTCTCCGTCGCAGCTTTCTGCCTCCGAAGCGCCATGGCCCTGTGCCGCGGCTTCGATGGTGTGGCGCCGCGGCGATTTCCGACTCATTTCATCTTACACTTCTTCCTTCTTTTACCAACGTGATATACTTTGTCATTTGGCCAATAACCGTCCATAATTCTATGTCTCAAACGTATTACATACGTACCAATATCTCTTTCACTAATGAAATTTGTGATACTTGGCACTACGTGTGCACGTGTGTGGAAACGATGTTTCCGACGTGCGGGCCAGTTGTTCAAGTCATAAATTAATGGGATATACTTATTTCCACATTTAGTAAGTTTTCAACAATCCCCTCTTGAAAGAGATTTTGGCGCACACACTTGGTGCCTTTTGCAGCAATCTTTTAGCGGACTGATGTTGAATCTGGATAGGTAGCATACGCTTTGAACCTTCCATAGTTGAATACCATAGGACTTAGTTACTGCGCGGTGAACGTGATGTCTTGAACCGTCAATGTTTAGTGTAAGACAAGTCAACGGTACCAACACAACAACTTCATCTACTCAGTTCTTCGTAATGTTTTGTCCATTGTGGCCGTTGACACTTCTTGGATTCTTAAGTGCGTTCATTTGCGGCGGCCTGTCCTCGCATTTAAATAGGTAGTCTCCTACAAGGTATCCTGTTATACCCCACTTTACAAATGTTAGGAACCATTAAAAATTTCCCCAAACCTAACCTCAACCGGTGAGGATCATAAAGGTTTTGAAAACTTAACTTTCACCCACACTGCAGATAGCATTTATTGTCTATCGCGGGAACAACTTTGGATTTGGTGTTTCTTCACAAAAATCACTATCCGAAGTGCTTATACTTCCACTGAAGCGATCAACTAAACCTTTACAGCTTAGTTTTCCCGTTGAACCTAATTCCTGGGATCTCCAGTCAGTAAGGTTAGGTTACCACCGTATTGGTCCTTATACTTTGGGTTTTAAGTCCATTCCCCTAGATAGGCAAAACATCTGATCCTTGGGTAAGCCCTTTGTCAGCGGGTCTGCTATGTTATCCTTTGACTTTATGTAATCAATGGATATTATACCCATGCTGATTAGCTGCCTAATGGTTTTATGCATCCGTCGAATATGAAGAGACTTCCCGTTGTACATAGCATTATATGCCCTTCCTAGAGCCCACTGGCTATCGCAGTGGATCATTACAGAAGGTACGGGTTTGTTCCAACAAGGAACATCTTCTAAGAAGTCGTGAAGCCACTCAACTTCTTCTCCTGCATTGTCTAAAGCGATAAACTCCGATTCCATCGTGGATCGGGCGATGCAAGTTTACTTAGAGGATTTCCAAGACACAGCCCCACCACTAATTGTAAATACATACCCACTGGTGGACTTGGTATTCTCTATATCAGATATCCAGTTTGAATCACTGTACCCCACTAGTACAACTGGATATCTCGAATAATGTAGCCCGTAATTTAGCGTGTATTTCAGGTATTGAAGTACCCGATTCAATGCCTTTCAGTGATCATTACTCGGATTATGGGTAAACCTAGCCAACTTGGTGGTTGCATAAGCAATATCAGGTCGGGTGCAGTTTGTTATGTACATCAAACTACCGATCACCTGTGCATATTGCTCCTGGCATATGGGTGCATCACGATTTTTATCAAGCTTTTAATTTCTATCCATTGGTGACTTTATAGGCGAACTGTCTAACATCTCAAACTTTCTCAAAATATCCTTGATGTAGTGAGACTGAGATAAGACCAGTCTGTTAGACGTCTTAGAGATTTTTATCCCTAAGATGACATCTGCGATACCCATATCCTTCATATCGAAGCATTATTTCAACATGTTCTTAGTCTCTAGAATTATGCTAGGACTACACTCTGTGATCAATATGTCATCTACATACAGGCATATCATAACAAACAAGTCAGAGTTACCTTTCATGTAGACACATTTGTCACACTCATTAATGGCGAAACCCTTCGATAATAGTGTACTGTCAATTTTTTCGTGCCTTTGCTTTGGAGCTTGTTTCAGCCCGTACAGAGATTTGACAAGCCGACAGACTTTTTTCTCTTGCCCTTGAACCATATACATAAATTTTTTCTTCCAAATCACCATTTAGGAAGGCTATCTTTGCATCTATTTGATGTATCTCAAGGTCACGCAATGCTGCGATCGCAATGTATACCCATATGGACGTCATCCGAGATACCGGGAGTACGTGTCAAAGTAGTCAAGACCTTTTTTCTGCCGATATCCCTTGACTACCAACCTGACCTTGTACTTATCTATAGACCCATCTGCGTTATACTTCCGTTTGAGTA
Organism: Anisodus tanguticus; assembly: GCA_034509755.1. Classification (NCBI taxonomy): domain Eukaryota; kingdom Viridiplantae; phylum Streptophyta; class Magnoliopsida; order Solanales; family Solanaceae; genus Anisodus; species Anisodus tanguticus. The sequence continues at coordinate 25,412,346 of CM067541.1, read as the reverse complement.
TCCATTTACACCTCAACGGTTTATTTCCCGGAGGAAGATCAACCAATTCTCAAGTATGGTTATGCATAATGTAGCCTATTTCACTCTCAATAGCTTCTTTCTAGAGCGGTGCCTCTGAAGTTGATAATGCTTCAGCAATTGTCCTTGGTTCATCATCAACCATATAAGCTACAAAGTCAGAACCGAAGGATTTATCCTTACTGGCTCTTTTACTTCGCCTTAGTTCCATCTCTGGAGTCTCCAAGTTTTGAGAATCTGGAACACTAGATTCCGGATATTCAGCCACCTCGAGATCCACTAGATCTGAACCATCTAGATCTGGGCCGTCAACGACTCCCGATTCGTGAGAGCTTTGTTCATAACTTCGTTTGCGAGAGGTTATGTCTTTTTCCTTTCTAGGAAAGGTACCTTAAAAGAATTGAGCATTCCTTGATTCCATGATTGTACCCCCATGGATATATGGAATATCTGACTTATGCACTAAGAAGCGATAAGCACTACTGTTATTTGCATATCCGATGAATATGCAATCTACAGTCTTAGGCCCAATCTTGACCTACTTTTGCTTGGGTACTTCAACCTTTGTCAAACAACCCCACACCTTTAAATATTTATTGGTGGGTTTCTTTCCTTTCCATGATTCATATAGAGTTTTGTCCTTACCCTTATGTGGGACTCTGTTAAGAATTGTATTAGCGGTAAGGACAGCTTCTCCCCAGCACGTTAGAGGAAGCGTTGTTACCCATGAACAACTTCTTGTTTATAATCGGTGTATAAGTGGAGAAAGCATCTCTATTAGAATAGATGTGTCTTGTAGCACCTATGTCCATCCACCATTGCATAGGATTCTCAACAAGGTTTGCTTCTAGCACCACCACTGAGAACTCATCAATCATGTCGTCCAGAAACTGGTCTTTGACAACGTTAACCTGTGCCTTGCCCTTAGCCTTGGCCTTCTCTTGTTTCTTAGTCTTGAGTTTGCGGCAGTCCTTGATCATTTGACCAGGTTTCCCACAGTGGTGAAAGTTTCCTTTGAACGTCTCCGCTGCTTGGGTCTTGCCGCCTTTCTGGAACTTGCGCTTCTTGCTTGGATTCCCTTTGGCCTCAGTCAGATTTGCCTTTGCCTCAGCGGGTTATTTACCCCTAGGTAAGGCCTTCTTATTATCTTCCTGAATTTGGAGTTTGATAATAAGTTCTTCAAAGGTCATCTCCTTTGTCTTGAGTTTTAAGTAACTCATAAACTCATTCCATGAAGGAGGTAACTTTTCAATCAGTGATGCAACCAAACACTGCTCATTTGGTTTCATTCCTTCCAAATAGGGTGATGTAGAATCATTTGGAATTCCTGGACTTGGGACATCACTGTTTTACTATCCACCATTTGAAATTTCAGAAATTTCCCAATGATGAATTTCTTAGTACCTATATCTTGTGCGTTGTACTTCTTTTGCAGCTTCTCCCACAACTCTTTGGCAGTGCCTACGGTGCAATACACCGTGTAGAGAGGGTCTGACAAGCAGTTCAATATGTAATTCTTACACATGAAATCACTATGACTTCATGCATCAAGAACCATCTTCATGCCATTAATGACATGGATGCCTAGGCCCCCTCACCCGTTTCAGAAAGCGAAGGGTCCATTTCATCTCCAGCTTGTGGAGGATCTTCTGTTAGGAAACGTGTCATTCCCATAACAATGATAGAATAACATCTTTTGTTTCCATCTCTTGAAGTTTGACCCCATGAACTTTTCAGGGCGTTCATGGTGAAATCCAGCGGGTGGAGGAACGACAACATTCCCTTGAGTGGCAGTAAAGGTGTTGGATGAGCCTTGAGCAACCGGAAAGGCATTAAGAGTGCCTTGAGCAGTTGGGAAGGCAGATGGATTGCCTTGAGCAGCAGAGAATCAGAAACAGTATGATTTATGCCAGTCATCTTTCTAACTTACTTACAACAAATCTTGTCTTAAAATTATTTGGATACAATTGTTGTAGGGAACGGGAAGTAAGTAACTATTACAATGGTAGAAAGGATAAACAAACTATTACAATAAAACTGGAAATCAAAACCTTAACAAATTGCTTGTGTGATTTGCTAAGTCGAGTGATGACACTCTGTCTTTAAGACAAGATTGCCCCGTATATCTCCTTTTACTGTGTTAGGCACTAGTCTCCCAAGATACAACAACAACTTAACAAATGAGCAAAGGAAACTCAAGTATTATTCTTGAAGAACTTTGAGTATAGTAACTTTGTTAGAGAGGAAAAAGATGAACTCTGAAAATTCTGGAGTATTTTAGAAGTGTTGAGTGTTGTTCAATTGAGCCAAAGACCTCAATTTATAGTGTAAGTAGAAGACCCCTCAACTAGCCAACTTATGACCTTCAATAGCCATGTAATTGCACTTGATTGAGGGTTACATTCAGCCAAATAATGGATGAATTCATGCGACAAGTAACGGATAATCAATGCTCCAAAACCAGCCCGAAGGTCAGATTTTTTCAACTTTCCGTTGCAGCTTTCTATCTCCGAAGCGCCGCGGCCCTGTGAATTAGCGTCGCGGCCCTTCACGGCTCCGCGGCGATTTCCGACTCGTTTCATCTTACACTTCATACACTTCTTCCTTCTTTTACCAACGTGGAATACTTTGTCATTTGGCCAATAACCATCCATAATTCTATGTCTCAAACGTATTACATACGTACCAATATCTCTTTCACTAATGAAATTTGCGATACTTGGCACTACGTGTGCACGTGTGTGGAAACGACGTTTCCGATGTGCGGGCCCAATTGTTCGAGTCATAAATTAATGGGATATACTTATTTCTACATTTAGTAAATTTCCAACAGATTACATATATGGTAAGTTGTGATTTTAATGGGTGGGTCGGGTTTAATTGTGACCAAATTTAAATTGGGAGAAAAGAAATTCCATGTAGGCGCCACATAGAGAAATAAAAGTGGGACAATGGGATTTGACGGACGGAGGGTAAATATAGCCCGAAAATAGGTTACGAAGGATGACAAAGACAAATATATTAAAAAATTATAACAAAAATATAAATATAACTTATTTATAAGAGTACATGGGAAAATCTAACCCTTTTATGTATCAAAAAATATAATGAAGGGTAAATATAAATTATTCGTGAGAGTAAAAGGGCAAATCTGACCCTTTTTTTGTAAATAAAATGTGCTAGTTCGACTCTCACTTTCTCTTCCTCGATTTTGTCCCTACCAAGAATGGTCATATAAGCGAATTACAATCAAATTGCGTTCGAAAATTTTCAGCTGCTATAGTGAATGATTGTTATACATCTATAACAACATTGACATTTAAATAATATTTCATTGTTATAGGCAAAAAATATGTATAAAACCTAACTTTTCATTTTAAATTGTCAAATACTAAGCTCAATCACACTTTGTATAACGAAGAAAAACTATTTTATTGATGAAAATATATATCATATAATATTCTTTGTCATAAAATAATGTATTAAAGGATCAAAATATTTGGTCAAAATCTCTAGACCTATTATTGATAATCTTAAAAATTCTATTTCTATAAAGATGATTAATATATTACCAAAAAAAAAGATAGTTATTATAGAGGGGTAATTTTTACAAAGAGTATATTGTTATAAAGACGGTTGTTGCTGTTATAAATAAAAAAGTTATTATAGGAATATAAAATATAACATAAAAAATGGGTTCCGAAAAAACTTAGTATGCCGTTATATAGAGGTATGCATGTATTTATATTTTCTCCAATATTTTGTATTTTAGGAACATATGTAATAGTAATGAAATTTATACTGTGTATATTAAGATCGATATTTTAGGTAAGTATTAAGTAGGAGAATCTAATTCTATTGGTTATGTATTAGGTAATTGTTTCTTCTATAACAGAAAACTTTCTTCCACATGTTTCTTTGACGATGTCATAAACATTGCCCAAAATAACTTGTTGAACATTTCAAGATTGCCCTTGTTTGTTCAGTTATTAGCTTTGTACCCTAGTATATAATGTAAACCTAATTGGTGTTTCAGTTGTTGCAGTCCTGTGTCAAATCATACTTTTAAGAAATTTATTATTTTCAAATATTGAGAAGTTGTATAGTTAGATGAGTAGTTGATAAGCTTAATTCGTGGCTACTTTGATGTGTCAAAAATAACTATATTCCGCGTATCAAAAGTTACCTCATTGAATATTAACGTAGAGAGCTATGAGGAGAAAGACCTTCAAGGTTCAATTTACCCGGTTGTTCGGTAGAATATGAGGGTTTGCTTGTGGGAATAGGATTCATCAATAGTGAAGATTTGATCATACAAGACTTTAATTTTGTATTATCAATTTATTCCGATAGTATAAAATGTGTATATTATTGGTACATAAGAGTTCTTGCATTAGGATCACAAAGAAAATCAAAAGTGTGCTAGAGTCACAAGACGATAATCCTTATGTAAAGATCGATTCAACAAATTGTGAGTAGTAACACATCTAATATTAGGATATATATGTCGCGCTTTGATAATTAACATACAAAATAGGCTACCTAATTGGAATCTCAAATTGATTAAGAGTTGTGTTCTCGTGTTTGACTTTGAATGGAAAGAGTTTTATCTCGAATATCCCATAAATTTCTAAAATATTCATAAAGAGATCAAGGTATCAAATATTATTTTTTCAAAGCCGAATTTTGGTCAAGGGACATTTTTCTTCATAATCATCTCAAAGTGTCCCCCAGGTTCTTGGAGATCAAACACATTTCAAGGAGGTTCAAATTATCCTACATTCGAGAAATATGTCACTAATGGTCCTCAAATCATGAAGAAAATTTAAGAAAAAGAATTAAAAAAATACACAGAATTGTACTCACTAATATTCATAAATAAATCTCTTTTTCTTAAAAAAAAATGGAAAGAGTTTATGGTGATTCCTACTTTGAGTGCATAATTAAAATTGAGTTATTTCTACCTTGAGTAGGAGTAGGAGTATGATTTTCACTTGGGACATCAACTAATACTGCCGTACGGATAATTTTGGTGAGTTAGGAACGTGGTTAGGGGTGGGCATTGTACGATAATGAAAATTTTGGTTCGGTAATTTTGGTTTTTGATTTTTAAAAATATTATATTATTACTATACCAAATTAATTTTATATGGTTCGGTATTTTAAGTTTGACTTTGATAATTTGCGTTATGGTAATTGATAACCATAATTTGTTCGACTTTAACTTACATATACTCATGTAATAGAGAGTTGTGACTTCGGCGATTCATAAAATGTCTCAATTATATAATACTAACATCTTACACATGTATAAATATTCAAAAGAATGTACCAACAAATACATTCGATAACCAGTTACACAAAATGAACATTTCAATCAAGACAGAGTAGTCAAAGCTCCAACATCTAAACAATTAGTTTTGTTTATACTAGTTTATATATTTGTTAGTATTGTAATAATACATATGAATTGCATATGTAACTATATACTTCGATACGGTATTTCGGTTGCTCCTCCTATAACCAGAGGTCTCGAGTTGAGTTCTGAGTATGGAAAAATTGTTGGTAGGAAGCGCTTCCCCACTACCCAATGCGAATTCAGATATAATCGAACTCTAATACGGGTATCATACCCAAAAAAATAAATACTTGTTGTTTGGGTCGTGACACGTCTTCACTTATGAACTACAAAATGCTGTTCTTGACGTTATGCACAAAATGTGGAAACATTTTCAGTCTGAACTTTTTGTAACTTCTGCATTTTGCTTGAAAAATCACCATTTTGCAATTTATTTTTTGAGTGTTAAAATGATATTAACTTTAATATATTAACTGTATAATTATTTTTGCCATATTAGATAATCTAAAAATCAGTTATACATAAATGTGTACAATATGCATGAGTTAATAATCTAGAGAAGATTATAAATATATCCTGTTACAATAAGTTAACCAACACTAATAATGATTTAAGAATTAACACACTATATTTAACTCTTTATTGTAACATATAATAGTGTATAAAAAAATCCTTACATTGGTGAAGTGAGGAAGTGAGAGAAATTAAGAAGATTAGAGCCTAAAACGAGAAAGATTAGAACCTAATCTCTTAAAATTGGCTATAACTGGTAAAAGGTTGTTATATTTTATAATTAAATAAACTATCATAAAGAATGATAATTAATTCTTAAAAGTATCTTATCCATGTAAAAATTTCTTAAATTTACTATGCCTATCATTAATTAATTAGCTATTACATATAAATCCAGGCTCGTGAACAACGAAGGTATACATTAAGATTTCAAACTACTCATCGGTTAAGAAGCTATATATGTATGAATTTTAATTATAGTTCTAACTTTTAAGATATTATCGACCGGAGTCTATTAAGTAAAACTGAAAAGAGTCAGAATTGTACTTATACTGTCACAAATAAGTTATATTTACCCTTTGTTATATTTTATTGAAATATTTGTCCTTTTCATCCAATTTTTGGACCATATTCGCCCTTGTACTCTAAAAAAGGGTCATATTTGTAAGATTTGAATAATTTTCCTTAGGGATTCCTTTCATTAATCACAATATATATAGTTGTACAGAGGTTGATTCCTAATACAATAAGAATCCTAACTTACCTTAAATGGTTGATTCCTAATACAATAAGAATCCTAAGTTACATTAAATATACATCTATCATAATTACAAAATATACTGTGAATATTCGGAGAATATTCGCTAATACTCCCCTTCAGTCGGAGCGGGAGGAGGCTGAACGCTAAGGCTGGATCGGAAGTCGGTGAATAGTTGTCTCGGTAGTCCCTTTGTGAAAATATCTGCATACTGATAGGAGGAAGTCATGTGTAATATTTTGACCTGATCAAGGGCAACCTTCTCTCGTACAAAGGGAATATCCATCTCAATATGCTTAGTCCGCTGATGTTGGACCAGATTGTGAGACATATAGATGGCAGATATGTTGTCACAATAGACTATAGACGTCTTTCGCAGGGACACTGGAGCTCCAAAAGAAGATTTCGGAGCCAACCGATCTCAAGGAATGACATTAGCAACTCCGCGATACTCTGCTTCAGCACTCGAACGGGATAGCGTGGCCTGCCGCTTGGCGGACCATGAAATAAGATTATCCCCAAGAAATACACAGTAGCCTGAGGTGGAGCGACGTGTGTCTGGGCATCCTGCCCAATCTGCATCCGTGTAGGAGAGTAACTTGTTTGGGGAAGAGGGGTAGAGATGTAGTCCAAAGTCCAGTGTGCCCTTAATGTATCTGATAATACGTTTGAGGGTCGCAAAATGGGACTCTCGAGGGTCGTGCATAAACAGACACACCTGCTGAACGACATATGCAATATCAGGCCTAGTGAATGTAAGATACTGAAGGGCACCTGCAAGACTCTGATATAGAGTGGTATCAGAAACTGGCGCACTCTCATTGGCACTGAGCTTGGATTTCGAGTCAACCGGAGTTGGCATAATTTTATAATTTGCCATCTTAGCCCTGTACACTATCTCTTCTGCATATTTACGCTGACACAAGAACATAGTAGCTGCAGATCTGGTCACTAATATACCCAATAAATAACTCAGCTTGCCCAAGTCGCTCATAGCAAATTCAGTTTTGAGTTGAGCAATGATTTCATTATTCAAACTGTCAGAGGAGGCAGTAAGAACATTGTCATCCACATATAATAGCAAGTAAGCAGTGTTGCTACCTCGATAAAAAGTGAAGAGAGAGTTATCACACCTGCTACATACAAATCCGATCTGCATAAGATACATGGCAAATCGATTATACCAAGCGCGGGGTGCCTGTTTCAAGCCATACAATGACATCCTGAGACGACATACAAACTGCAAAACAGCCGGATGAACAAAGTCATGGGGCTGATGCATGTACACAGTTTCTTTCAAATCCCCATGAAGAAATACATTCTTGACATCAACCTGATGAATCGGTCAATGCATGCCTATAGCAATACTGAGAACAGTCTGAATAGTAGTCGGTTTAACAACCAGACTGAATGTCTCACCACAATTAATACCCTCCTGTTGATTAGTGTCATTGGCAACCATTCTTGCCTTATACCGTTCCAAGTCACCACTGTCTCTGAACTTGTGACGAAATAGCCACATACACCGGATACCATGTAAGATTGGAATAATTTCCTTTAGAAATTTCTTTCATTAATCACAATATATATAGTTGTACAGAGGTTAATTCCTAATACAATAAAAATTCTAACTTACTTTAAATGGTTGATTCCTAATACAATAAAAATCCTAAGTTACCTTAAATATACATCTATCATAATTACAAAATATACTGTGAATATTCGGAGAATATTCGCTAATAATATTTACCCTAATTCATAAAATCTCCTTTTTTGGCAACTAAACTTTTGTATTAATCACTAAAGTGCATCATTACAAAACTGTAGACCCATTTAACTACTCTACTCTTACTACAAAATTAAGCTAGCTGAACATGAGACAACCAGAACTTGAGCTTGTACACATGGAGATTTAACGAAGTACGGGTAAATATGACTTTTTTTAATACAAGGTCAAATATGACCTGAAAGTTGGATGACAAGGACAAATATATCAAAAACAGAAAAGGGTCATATTTCTCCTATACTCTCACAAAAAGTTATATTTGCCCTTCGTTATACGTTTTTGATCTATTTACCTCTATCATCCTACTTTGGGTTCATATTTGCCCCTATACTTTATTTTCAGGTCATATTTATCCTCTGGGTTCATTGAATTAAATGAAGCTTTATCTTAGTTTTACATAAGTGATCGTTGATAGTAGAAGTTATAATTGATGCCAATTTTGTAAGGTTGCCTTGTGAGTATTTCCAGGTACAATATGCAACGATCTTGCATTAATGTTATCGAATATGGACTAACGAAGTCGCCTAGATCATGATCACATATATGGTAAGTTGTGATTTTAATGGGTGGGTCGGGTTTAATTGTGACCAAATTTAAATTGGGAGAAAAGAAATTCCATGTAGGCGCTACATAGAGAAATAAAAGTGAGACAAAGGGATTTGACGGACGAGGAGGGTAAATATAGCCTGAAAATTGGTTACAAAGGATGACAAAGACAAATATATCAAAAAATGATAACAAAAATATAAATATAACCTATTTATAAGAGTACATGGGCAAATCTAACCCCTTTATGTATCAGAAAATATAATGAAGGGTAAATATAACTTATTCGTGAGAGTAAAAGGGCAAATCAGACCCTTTTTTTTTGTAAATAAAATGTGCTAGTTCGACTCTCACTTTCTCTTCCTCGATTTTGTCCCTACCAAGAATGGTCATATAAGTGAATTACAATCAAACCTCTCTATAACAAATATTCTTGCGTTCGAAAATTTTCAGCTGCTATAGCGAATGACGGTTATACATCTATAACAAAATTGATATTTAAATAATATTTAAATATTTAAATTGTTTGGTAGAATATGAGGGTTTGCTTGTGGGAATACGATTCATCAATAGTGAAGATTTGATCATACAAGACTTTAATTTTCTATTATAATTATCGCAATTTATGAACTCTACGGGGTGGGTGGGGTGGCCAATGCGGGGGTGAGAGAGACCGGGTGTGCAAGAGACAAGCTGCATGAAATGCCAAATTTTCCTACTGAAACGTAAAATAATTTGGAAAACATTTTCTAAAATATAATTTCCTCCATATCAAATACACCTTATAATTTGGTGTTTGCACTAAAATAATGTCGCAGATTACCTTCACAACTGAATGTTTTTTTGTCATCAAATTATGCTATGTAACTTTAGCTAGTTTTCTTGAAATTATATGTTGAGATAGACGTTTCTTAATTTTCAATGTAACAAATACATTTTCAAAATAAAGTAAAAGTCCACAATCTACCTTTTAAGGTTTTTGCGCATAGATGCATTCAAGAGTTAAACGATAAATTTTGGTGCATAAATAAGGAGTCATTTCCACTTTAGCCCTCTAACATTTAAGGGTTGGGAAACGAAACCCCTTTTCATATATTGAATGAGAATATTAACCCATTTAACTCAAAATCTAAGTAACTATTGCAAAAAAAGAAGAAGAACAATTATTTTGGAGGAAATATTTTTAGCACTATTTATTTTTATGTATTTTTGGCTCTAAGTCAACTTGACTTGCACAAATCATTCAGAGAAATAAGCAAAACTTTCACTTAAAAATAAACTCAATTTGATGTTTGGAAACCTAACTAACTGTTGGATATAATTGCGGTACGAGAAGTAAATAAAAATTACAAGTGTTCGAAAGGATAAACTAACAGCCAAAATTATAATTGTCGCAAGCTTGTTGAGACTTGAATCTTGATAACCTAAAATCAAAAAACACTAAATCTGGATTGTTACAACTGTGGCTGAGTCGAGAGATGACTCTCTGTCTTTAAGACAAGATTTCCCCGTATATATACTTTTACGTTAGCGGGCAATAATCTCCCAAGATAAAACAACAACTAATCAAAACTACAAAGCAAATAGGTTGATTCTAAAGAAGAAAACAAACATGAAACAACTTGCTGAAGAATGGAAAAATTAGAGGAAAATGAAGAGTTTCTGTTCTTTTCTTTCTACTGTTTCTGTATCTTTTCTTTGTAATTTTTTCATCTTCTTCTTCTTAAGATTCTCTCCCTCAAATCTGTTTCAGGTCTCAATATATAGTGTCTATGAGGAGGAGACGTGTTAAGGTGTTAAGAGGTCCTTTAAGAGGTGTAGTCATGGCCAGAAACGTTTTGTAGTAAGTGCAAAACGTTTCAAATGGTTAATGCCATAAACTGTTGGCTTTCTGGCTGCTGACAGCATTCCTGAAACTCCAAGGATCAAACTGTAAATACTAAACAGTTTGGGGTCCAAAAAGATAATATCAAAAGAAGCCCAGAAGCCCACGACCCGAACCAGACGGGTGGGCTGCGGTAGCACGCGTGTGGGCTTAGCCTCGAACCCAAGCACACTTAGGTCTTCCTTCCTTCAAACACATGGGTTACCCCTTGGGGTCCCAAATCCTTGTTTATTTTTTAGGCTTATAAAAAGAACAATTCTTCATTTTACCACCAATGTGGTAGATTTGTCCCACACCATATTTCCATGCCTCAAACACCTTACTTCGTAGACCAATATCTCTTTCATTTCTTAACAAAATTTGACGATCCTTGGCCCTAAGGTCATTAAGTCATTAAATATGGGTGGACGCAACCCCCACCAAAGGAAAATTTCCAACACTAACTAGACAAACTTTTAAAAGTGAGAATTTACTTTCTTTAATATTAAAGTATTACTCTATGAATTTACATGGTCAGTGAGTTTGCACTGCTTCAGAGTACAAATAGAGGTGAATTGGGAGGGAGAAAAAAACTATAGGAATAGAAAAACAGTAGCGATGTCTCAAACTATTACTATGATTTATGAAGTTAGTATCTATTTACTTTTGTATGTATGTCTGTACTTCTTGGTTTGTTGGGTGCTCGTACTCAAAACCGGGTGATAGACTTCTTTTCGTTTTTTCGTTTGAGTCATCAAATCATAGTTTTAAGAGTACATTTATATATACATAATTTCTTGGGACAATTGGAAGTGGATCTGGATCTGGATCTTGTATTTGAGATCCGTATCCGGTCCAGATCCGACCCATGGATCTATTTTTTATTAAATATATTCATAACCTAGAATGTAATTTTATAAGTATTTTCTTAAAATTACTAAGCACATCCCTGCAAGTTTAATTCTCAAAACAAGTTTAATTTATCCCCGCGTCAACTCAAAAACCAAAAAATAAAGAGGTAACTTCGATAATAAAATTAATGTTATATCAGTGAATGACTAACATCTCCATAGACAAGTAGTTAAAATTATATATCACTTCATTTGTGAAGATTCCAAGTACATGCAAGTTTTGCATTGTGGAAATACTAATCAGCATTTTCCACAACTATTGTCATTGTCCAACATTTTCAATTAATAGCTCACAATCAAAATGAGACAACGAACAAAATATCTCATATGAACATTTCAAAATTGAAACACAGTAAACTGTTAGCTAAGTAAAAATCGTTTGTCAGTTCAAAAAAAAATTCTTAGCAAGGTTACAATCTTAACAAGGCAATTTTTTTTACATGTGGATCCAGATCCGATCCGTGGACCCTGTGGATCCAATGGATCCGGATTTGGATCTGATTTTTATGGACCCGACGGATCTGCATTCAGGTATGAAAAATGGATCTGGATCTGGATCTAGTAGGATCCGGTCCAGATCCGATCCGTTGCCATCCCTAGTAAAGTGTACGCAGACCTTACCTCTACCTTGGTAGTGAAAGTGTGTATGTCCTAGAGATAATCATTATTAGGGACAAATGTACTTGAACACATTCGTATTATTAATAAGATTAATATTTATGGCAGTTACAATTATTGAATTACTATTTGATTGTTTGTAATTATTCATTAATGTGCATCCCTTGAGCTTACGTTGTCACTTAATAGAGTGAGATATTGATGATAGAGCGTAACTCTAAAATAGCCTCGACTAATGATCATCGAGAATGGGATATCGATGATATGTTATAAGTCGACATATGGTCTGCGTCACATTCTTAGAGAATATGGTATGTCTCACCTGCTACTAGTAATGATTACTAGTGATGGACATATGGATACGTTTGGAAAGTATTGGTATACCCTGCCGATAAACTATTTGTTATATATGTCTAAAGTGTTATCAGCGTGTGGGAGATGAAGGTCTTTTGACTTGAGGTCAATACGCACCTTGTTTACAGAGTAATGTACTTTGACCCTGTCCTAAGCTTAAACTCCTTACAGGATAAGATACGGCTTGTGTTGGGTGCATTATAATGTAAATTAAGGTGGTAGTTGAGCCAAGAATAGGATTCATTCCTCGATTGGATATTCGAGAGAACACTCAACTTCTCAGTGATATTAGGTCGACCAAGTCATTGTCCAATGCAAGAGACATATTTAGAATATGGTCTAGTTGTCGACTAATATGGATGAGATAAAGTGATCAAGCCATTTGGATAGACACATGACAAATCCTAAGCTTGATCGAGTGTGTCGCGAATGAAAGGAATTTATCATCTCACATAAAGGTTATATTTGCTAGATTCATCTAAACGTACTTCACATATTGAGTTGGTCATACGGCGCAGTCTAGGAGTTCCGTATGGACCTTAATTAGATTAGTGTCGATATGTGAAGGCCTATAGGGTCACACTATGTTGATTGTCTTTTCGGTCTAAGGGTGTATTGAGAGAATATTAAATATTCGATTTGGAATTGAGATATTTAAATTGATAATAACTATGGGGTAATTTCTATTAGATGGAAATTATTTAATTATATCAAAATTAGATTTTGGATGTAATGTGCTGAATATATATATTAAATGAAAATTTACGTAAGGCGCTGCGGCGCCTGCTAGGCTGCACCGTGGCGCCGACCCGGCAGTGGGCCCAGTTAGACTGGCCCACTGCACCTCGGTTTTTGGGACAGGCTTGGAACCCAACCCTAATCTGATTTATGACCTAATTTTAACTATAAATACAACACAACCTCATTGTTATTAAACATACTTAACACCAATTCTATAAACTTTCTAGACTTTGAGTCTAGGACGAAACTCTCTCAAACCTCTACCAAGATTTCCTGCCTTTCTTGACATAGGAATACACCATAGCATAGTGCTTGCAGTCAAAGGGACAGTCGCATGTAATCCCTAAGTAAAGACTCCAAATTTATTAAACTGTAAGTGTTCATATTTTATGTTACAGGTGTTTTATTAAAATATAACCATACCAGAAGAAACTGTTGGGGTAAGTAAGAATAAAATTTTAAACTTTCGATGTGCCCTACTTATGTGTTTTGAACCCAACAAAATCTTACAGTGGTATCAGAGCTCAGGTTGGTTCAATGGTTATATAACAATTGAATAACATAATATTATGAGTTAAACATAAAATTGGATTAAAACAAGGCTTCTTCAAATCCTACATATCTTGACCGAATGTTAACCTTTGATATCACCCTAAATTATCTCCTACGTTAACTCGAGGAAGTCATTCTGTTCTAACTCGAACTAAGCCAAAAGTGCAGATATCCGGCTCATTGCACGTTGCATGGCGAAGAATGAATATGAATGGATGATGGTTGATATGTGCGTTATTGATAATGGTGGGTGAGGATAAAGGATTTGTGATTTGATCCCTAAATTGGATTTAGGGCTCGAACGATTTTAGAAAATCAACACAGAAACATTTTGTCAGGACGTCGGCATCGCGACCCTATGGTAGGGCGTCGCGGCGCGTTCTAGGGTTTCAAGGCAGTGATGCGGTTCCATGGTGGAGCGTCGCGACCCTAATGCTTCGTTTCTTTTTATTCCAGATTTTCTAGACATTAGTCGTTGTGGCTTTATGGTGGAGCGCTACGGCCCTAATGCAAGCTGAAGGTTTCTACCTTGCCAGAGTCGCGGCTCCATGGTGGAACGCCGCGGCGCTAATGCATTGCAGAAGCAGAATTTCATCTTATGCCTCACTGGCGCCGCGACTCTAATGATTAGCGTCGCGGCCCCATCTGTCCGAAAAAAAATTATTCAAAATGTTTAACACATGATTATTATTATAAAGTATATTTGATAAGTATACTATTTATGTGCTAAATGATTGTCATTTAAATTACTAGAATAACGTCTGAATACAACTGTCTAGGTAGGCAGCACCTAGTATGTGTTTAAACCGCTTAATATCATGCTTGGGCAAGCGATACCCAATAAGTGCTTAATAGACTTTGCATGATAATTAAGATGTTATATTTGATATAGCATACTATAGTTGATCTTGAATAAAACCCTGGATTAAAATGTTTCCTAAACTTTTAATACACGTCTCATTTAAAATGAACGCGTCGTCCGTTATAATGATTGTAGTGCAAAATCCTTTTCGGCGAGATGAGTATTTATACCACATCATTTGATCTAAGTCTACGAGGACTCATACTCTTTCATAAATGCATGTTAAATGTAGAAGTGGGTGATAAACCTTTATGAGTATTTACACCACAGTGTTTGCTCTATAAGGAAAAACTCACTTAGATACATAATTACAGTCGCATAACGGGGTTGACTTGCTAGGCTGTCTTGGCGCCACAGTGTCGGACAAGCCGAGGGACGCAGATCGATTGTTTAGAAAATTCGGTCAAACAAGAGTTACAAATTGTTTGTAATTGGTTTGGAGTCCTACCGGGTTATTCTATTGAAGTTATCAGCCACAGAAAACACGGAGATAGCATGAACCTGCATCTTGGCCCATTATGACCATATTTGATATGAGTCTGTATTCTATCATGGGGTCGAAGGGTATGTTAAAATAGTGGGAGCTAATTAAACTAAAGGAAATGTTAATTAGTTAACGAATGTGTTCAATAGAAATTATATTAGAGTTTAATTTCAAGTCTATCTATATCTTCAGTTTATACAAAATGTCGAATCTGTCACTGAAAATGTTGGTCGAGACAAACAAGTTGACTGAATCAAATTACCCTGAGTGGTTAAGAAATCTGCGATTGGTGTTAAGATTAGAAAGAATTCAGTATGTGTTACACACAGTCCCTGCTGAAGATTCTGATGAGTATGCCTTGTTTGACAATATGGCTTATCAGAAACATTTGAACGATGCTACCTTTGGCAAAATGTGTAATGTTGTCTTCTATGACTATGGAGTTACAGAGGCAACATGAAAACATGGCCCCCAACGAAATGCTAGAATACTTGAAGAGTCTCTATGAAAAACAGTCTCAAATAATGGAGTATGAACTGTTGAGAGACCCTTTCAAATGTAAGCTGAACGAAGGGGGACAAGTGTCAGCGCATGTTCTAAAGAAGGACTACACAGCTCCAAGAGGAGGCAAAGCACTAGGTGTTTCTACCTCTACTGGACAAGGTATGTTTGTTATTGAAATAAATATGTCTATAAGTAACTCCCACTGCTGGGTATTGGATACCGCTTGTGGCACACACATTTGTAGTAATGTGCAGGGCCTAATTAACAATAGAAAAGTTGGACCTTTGGAGGTAGACCTTCGCGTTAGAAATGGAGCACAAGTGGATGCTGAACGCGTGGGAACTTATACACTAGATTTACCTTCAGGCTTTTGTTTAGAACTAAATAATTGTTATTTTGTTCCCTCATTAACGAGGAATATCATTTATATCCCAATGTTAGATATTGAGGGGTTTTCCTCATTTATTGCCAACGGCAGTTATGTACTGTCATTTAATGGTTTTTTTTGTGGAAATGCTCCTCTTGTGGATGGATTGTATATTTTAAACTGTAGTCGTGAAATTTTTAATGTGCAAAATAAACGAGCTAAGATAAGTAATCCAAGAAACCCCACCTACTTATGACACTGTAGACTTGGTCACGTCAATGAATCAAGGATAGCAAGATTAAGAAAGTTAGACTACCTGGAACCATTTGACTTGGAGTCGTATGGTAACTGTTAATCTTGCTTGAGAGGAAAAATGACCAACAAGCCACTTTCTGGGAAAGGGGTGTAGTCAAAGAGGTACTTGAGTTGGTCCATACTGATGTATATGGGCCATTTTCAACTCAAGCTAAGGGAGGCTTCACTTACTTCATCACTTTTACAGACTATTTCACAAGGTTTAGCCATGTGTATCTTATGAAACACAAGTCCGAAACCTTTGAGAAATTCAAGGAGTACAAGTCAAAAGTAGATAAGCAACTTGAAACAAGTATCAGGACCCTTCGATCATATCGAGGAGGTGAATACTTAAGTAAAGAATTTCTGGATTACTTGAAGCTTCATGGAGTCCAATCACAATGGACACCTCCTGGAATGCCACAGATGAATGGAATGACAAGAAGCCAGCACTTAAACACATGCGACCATGGGGGTGCCCTGCATATGTAAAGAAGATGTTTACTGACAAGTTAGAATCTAAAAGTGAGAAATATTAATTTGTGGAGTATCCAAAGGAAACTAAGGGATACTATTTCTATCTTCCTGAAGAACGTAAGGTCATTGTTTCCAGAAATGCAACTTTCCTTGATGAAGAATATGTCTACAAGGAACAGAGCTGCAATGAGATAGAACTTGAAGAAATTCAAGAACCACGAGATAACACAGAAGTTGAACCCTTGTCGAATGACCTAGATATGGATTCAGTGGAAGTATCTGGTGAAGATTGGGTACTTAGAGTACGCCCTTCAGCTAGTGGGAGTGTTGTGAGAGATAGTGCAAAACTGCAAGGCTCTCATACACAACCAATGGAAGATGATACAATGGTTGTACATCATTCCATTCAGGGAATACATGAAAATTACATTCATGAAAGCTCTCAAGGTGATGGATTGTCCAACACACAAAGACCTTCTCACAATTAGAATGCAACAAACACTGAAACACAGAATAATCAACTATGTAGGACCACTAGGACTCCTCGTCCGCCTGAAAGACTTAATCTCCTTGTTGAAACACACAATGAGATAGATATTCCTGATGACGGTGAA
The DNA here is from genome assembly GCA_034509755.1 of Anisodus tanguticus. Lineage (NCBI taxonomy): Eukaryota > Viridiplantae > Streptophyta > Magnoliopsida > Solanales > Solanaceae > Anisodus > Anisodus tanguticus. Next base: position 25,394,725 of record CM067541.1, on the reverse strand, counting down.
CCTACAACCTACAGCAAAGCCATGTTAGACATTGATTCGTAGAGATGGCAAGAAGCCATAAAATCTGAGATGGACTCGATGTACATAAATCAAGTTTGGAACTTGGTTGATTTGCCAATAGGGGTTAGACCCATAGGATGAAAATGGGTCTTTAAGAAGAAGATTGATGCATATGGCAAGGTACAGACTTATAAGACAAGATTGGTGGCTAAAGGTTATAATCAACGGCCTGAGGTCGATTATGATGAAACCTTTTCACCTGTTGTGAAAATTAAGTCCATTCGGATTTTGATTACAATAGCCGCATACTGTGATTATGACATTTGACAAATGGATGTTAAAATTGCTTTCCTCAATGGTAACCTAATTGGGGAGGTATATATGATACAACCTGAGGGTTTTACATCCAAGACTAAGCCCAAAGCAGTATGCAAGCTGCAAAAGTCAATTTGTGGACTTAAGCAAGCCTCAAGGAGTTAGAATATTTGCTTTGACAAAGCAGTCAAATCATTTGACTTTGTTAGAAGCAAAGAAGATCTCTGCGTTTATAATAAGCACAAGGAAGGGAGTATTGTCTTCATTGTTATATATCTAGATGACATATTAATAATGGGAGATAATAAGACTCTCATGCAATCAGTTAAGGAATGGTTATCTAGCACTTTCATGATAAAGGACTTGGGTGAAGCTTGCTGCATTCTTGGAATTAGGATCTATAGAGATAAACCTAATAAATTGTTGGGGTTGTCACAGTCCACATACATAGACAAAGTGCTTAGATGATTCTCTATGGAAAACTCCAAGAAGGGAAGTCTTCCTATGGGTCAAGTTATCAAAGAAGGATGGTCCTTCTACTGTTGCAGAACTTGAACGCATGAAAAGAATCCCATATGCTTCAGCTATAGGATCTAATGTATGTCATGACCTGTACGAGGCCAGATGTGATCTATGCACTTAGTATGACTTGCAAATTCCAACAAAATACGGGGAGGAACACTGGAAAGCAGTCAAGAGTATTCTTAAGTATCTTAAACAAACTAAAGAATATTTCTTAGTCTATGGTGGACAAGAGAAGCTAGTGTGTACTGGGTACACTGATGCTATCCTCCAGACAGATCTTGATGACTTCAAATCTCAATCTGGATATGCCTTCATTTTCAATGGCAGAATAGTGAGTTAGAAAAGTTCAAAGCAAGCTACAACTGCTGATTCGATAACTGAAGCCGAGTACATTGCTAGATTGAAAGTTGGTAAAGAAGCTGTAACAAAATCTTAGTTCCTGAAGGAAATAGGGGTTATTCCATATGCCACTTGTCCAATAACGATCTATTGTGACAACACTGGTGCGATTGTGCAAGCTAAGGAATAAAGATCAACAAACAAAAACAAGCATGTACTGAGGAAATACCACATACTTAGGGAGATGGTGGAAACTGAAAAAATAAGATTAGACTATGTTCCCACAGATGATAATCTAGCTGACCCGTTTACTAAACCATTAAGCTTAGTTAAGCATAATGGTAATTTTGAAAACATAGGTATTAGATACATCGGAGATTAGCACTAGGCCAAGTGGGAGATATGTACTTGAACACATTCGTATTATTAATAAGATTAATATTTATGGCAGTTACAATTATTGAATTATTATTTGATTGTTTGTAATTATTCATTAATGTGCATCCCTTGAGCTTATTTTGTCATTAATAGAGTGAGATATTGATGATAGAGCGTAACTCTAAAATAGCCTCGACTAATGATCATCGAGAATGGGATATCGATGATATGTTATAAGTCGACATGTGGTCTGCGTCACATTCTTAGAGAATATCGTATGTCTCACCTACTACTAGTAATGGTTACTAGTGATGGACACATGGATATTTTTGGAAAGTATTGGTATACTCTGCTGATAAACTATTTGTTATACATGTCTAAAGTGTTATCAGTGTGTGGGAGATGAAGGTCCTTTGACTTGAGATAAAGACGCACCATGTTTACAGAGTAATATACTTTGACCCTGTCCTAAGCTTAAACTCCTTATAGGATAAGATACGGCTTGTGTTGGGTGCATTATAATGTAAATTAAGGTGGTAGTTGAGCCAAGAATAGGATTCATTCATCGATTGGATATTCGAGAGAACACTCAACTTCTCAGTGATATTAGGTCGACCAAGTCATTGTCCAATGCAAGAGACATATTTAGAATATGGTCTAGTTGTCGACTAATATAGATGAGATAAAGTGATCAAGCCATTTGGATAGACACATGGCAAATCCTAAGCTTGATCGAGTGTGTCGCGAATGGAAGAAATTTATCATCTCACATAAATATTATGTTTGTTGGATTCATGTGAACATACTTCACATATTGAGTTCGTCATACGGCGCAGTCTAGAGTTCTGCATGGATCTTAGTTGGATTAGTGTCCATATGTGACGGTCTATAGGATCACACTATGTCGATTGTCTTTTCGGTCTAAGGGTGTATTGAGAGAATATTAAATATTAGATTTGGAATCGAAGTATTTAAATTAATAATAACTATGGGATAATTTCTATTAGATGGAAATTATTTAATTAAATCAAAAATAGATTTTGGATTTAATGTGTTAAATATATGTATTAAACGAAAGTGGGAAACGAAAATTTACGTAAGCCGCCGCGGTGCCTGCTAGGCTGCACCGCGGCGCCGACCCGGCAGTGGGCCTAGTCATACAGGCCCACTGCACCTCGGTTTTTGGGCCAGGCTTGGAGCCCAACCCTAATCTGATTTGTGACCTAATTTTAATTATAAATACAATACAACCTCATTGTTATTAAACATACTTAACACCAATTCTATAAACTTTCTAGATTTAGAGTCTAGGACGAAACTCTCTCAAACCTCTGCCAAGATTTTCTGGCTTTCTTGACAGAGGAATACACCATAGCATAGTACTTGCAGTCGAAGGGACAGTCGCGTGTAATCCCTAAGTAAAGACTCCAGATTTATTAATATGTAAGTGTTCATGTTTTATGTTACAGGTTTTTGATTAAAATATAACCATACCAGAAGAAATTATTGGGGTAAGTAAGAACAAAATTTTAAACTTCCGTTGTGCCTTACTTATGTGTTTTGAACCCAACAAAATCCTACAGGTAGGTAGAACAGTTGTTTCCAAAAGACCCTCGGCTCAAGACAAAGCATAAGCACAAGCAAAGCAAGAGACGCAAAGAAAGAGAAACGGTCAAATACGGACACAAAATTTAAAGCAATATAAAAATGATAGTAACAAAAGCGAATAAGCCATGATAACTCCTTCTGAAAAATGAAGCAGTAACTAACGCAGATAAATAAGATAAAGAAAGTACACTAAAGAACTCATAGCAGCAGAAATCAAGCGACAGGGGACTATAAAGCAATACTGCTCCTACTAATATGATAGGCTAAGCAGGCCTACAATAATAACACTACTGAAAGAAATGTATATCACGGTAAACGTGTATATCATGGTAAATCGTGTATATCACGTTTGCCAATTTTGTATAGAATTTACCATAGTTGTAGAATTATTGTACAAGTGTAATTATGGTAGTAGTCTTGTATTAGAAAAATGTAGAATTAATTTCCTTAATTAGTTTTGTATATCATGTATATATAGACTTTTTCATTAATGAAAATAATTAAGGGATTATTCTCTTTCATGGTATGAGAAGTCTAGGGAAATATTTCCTTCTCCACATCCAACTTCCGCTGCCCTCCTCGGTATTCTAACCCTCGGCCGACGACCGATTTTTTTCCTCTCCTAAATTGTCTTCCAAATTCCTAATTTTTCTCTTGTTCTTTCGTCATGTCTACCACAAATAACACATTTCATCATGCCCTTACAGTCTCCAACATCAAGAAGAACATCTCTATCGTTCTTGAGATGGAAAATGTCTAATATGCGACGTGGGCAGAATTATTTAAAATTCACGCACACTCTCATCGAGTCCTTCATCACATCATCCCCTCACGAACAGGCAAGGAGAAAGTGTATACCACCGTTGATGAAAAAAAGTTGTGGGAACCTCTTGATGCTACGGTACTCTAGTTAATTTATTCCACTATCTCTACAGAACTTTTGCAGACTATTATTGAACCTGACGCGACGACAATTGACACTTGGGATAGGTTGTGTGATATATTCCAAGATAACAAAAATTCTCATGCCGTGACCTTTGAGCAGGAATTCTTCCACATCAACATGGCGGATTTTCCGAATGTCTCAGCCTATTGTAAAAGGCTCAAGGAATTGGCGGATCAACTCAAGAAAGTTGGTGCGCCCGTCACGAATGATCGTCTTGTGTTTTAGATGGTTGTCGCCCAATTTCCCTTTTCCAGTCTAGGCAGTCTACCCAGCAAATTGGGCCAGCCAGCAGAGGCCCAATTCACAGCGTTCCAGTCCAGACAGTCGGCTGGGCTTTGGCGGCAGGCCTTCGCGGTTGCGGGCCCAGCGGCAGTTCCGACACCGACAGATATCAAAGTCGTGATGCATACACTTGTATTAAATTCCCCGAATGTCAATTGGTACATGAACACCAGTGTCACTTTTCATATGACGTCTGCGCCAGGTAATGTCTCATCTTATTTCATTTTGAGCAAAAATCGTGGCATAATTGTTGGTAATGGTTATTTAATTCCAATTCGTGGTTATGGTCACACAAATTTATCTCCCCCGCATCTACCTCTAGTCGTTAAAAATGTCCTTCATGCCCCTAACTTAATTAAAAATTTGGTGTCTGTCCGAAAATTCACTACTGATAATTGAGTTTCTGTTAACTTTGACCTGTTTGGATTTTCTGTGAAGGATTTCACGACGAGGATACCTCTAATGAGATGTAATAGTCAGGGAGAGCTTTATCCAATCACCACCACCACCACTTCCACGCGTCAAGCCACACCATCAATATTTGTCGCTCTAGCATCGTCCTTATGACATGCACGTTTGGGTCATCCGGGAGCGTCTGTTCTTTCTTCTCTTAAAAATAATAATTTTATTGATTGTAAGAGTACGCGTAGTACTCATATTTTTCCTTTTTGTACACTAGGAAAACATGTTATATTACTTTTCGTAGCCTCTACTTTTAGTACTTTGTTGCCTTTTGATATTATTCATAGTGATTATGGACATCTTCCGTTTTGAGTTCTTTGGGCCGTCGTTATTATGTGTTATTTTTGAAAGATTATTTTAATTTTTTGTGGACCTTTCCTTTGTCTGAAAAGTCTCAAGTTTTTTCCACCTTCTTAAAATTTAGAGCATTCATCTGTACACAATTTGAACGGAAAGTTAAAAACATTCAATGTGATAATGGAAGAGAATTTGATAATGGGTTATTTCGGGAATTTTGTGACACTAATGGCATATCTTTTCGATTCTCTTGTCCTCATACGTCCTCATAAAATGGGAAAGCCGAACAAAAAATTTGTACCATTAATAATATTGTCCGAACTTTACTAGTTCATGCTTCATTACCTCCTTCATTTTGGCATCATGCATTACAAATGTCTACTTATCTCCTTAACATAATTCCTAGCAAAGGATTAGCATACCAAACTGTAAATACTAAACAGTTTGGGATCCAAAAAAGATAATATCAAAAGAAGCCCAGATGCCCAGCAGCCCACGACCCAAATCGGACGGGCGGGCGGCGATGGTGCGCGTGTGGACTTAGCCTCGAATCCAAGCACACCTAGGTCCTCCCTCCTTCAAACACATAGGTTACCCCTTGGGGTCCCAAACCATTATCCATTTTTAGGCTTATAAAAAGAACAATTCTTCATTTTCCCACCGATGTGGTAGATTTGTCCCACACCATATTTTCATGACTCAAACACCTTACTTTGTGGACCAATGTCTCTTTCATTTCTTAACGAAATTTGACGATCCTTGCCCTACGGTCATCTATTCACTTAGTACATTATGCACGTATGAAGAGTCAAAGCCTCTAATATGCGGAACTCTAGTGTTTAAGTCATTAAATATGGGTGGACGCAACCCCCCCCCCCCCCACCAAAGGCAAATTTCCAACAATCCCTCTTGAAAGAGATTTTGGTGCACATACAAGGTGCCTACTTTCAGCAATCTTTCAGTGAAAATATATTGCATCAGGAGAGGTAGTTTCCGCTTTGAACCTTCCCTAGTTGAATACCACCGGACTTACTTACTGCACGGTGAACGTGATGTCTTGAACCGTCATCTGTTTAGTGTAAGCCAAGACAATGATACTAACATAATAACTCCCCTTATTCATTTTCATTCTTATTATTCTGTCTTTTGTGGCTGTTGACACACTTGGATTCTTATGTGCGTTCATTTGAAGCAGCCTATTCTCGCACTTAAATATGTGATCTCCTACAAGGTATCCTGCTATACCCCACTTCACAAGTGTTAGGAATCATTAAAGCCTAGATTGTAAGAGCAGGTGTAATCTTATAGGCGGTATCTAAGAAGTTCTTTCTTGGACTTTGCTTAACACGTGAAATTATAGCAATGATCCACTAACAGACACGCGTCAAAACCAAATAACTCAGGGCATCTCCAATCGGTGGCGTTGGGAGCTCCTGGTCGAGGTGTGGAGTTTGCTGCTTCCTGCCCTGCGGAAGTCTAAGGCTGATCCCTGCTGCTAGTGTAATTTATTCTAAGGCTCTTCGAGTTTATTCACTCTCTGGTAATCCCTTACGAGTCTCAAGACTCTTCGGTCACCGAAATATTCTTCTTTTCATCTTTCTAGTGTACGGTGTGAGCGTTCTCGTGTGAGGCACTAGTGGAAGTCGGCTTTGGAGATCGTGCTCTTTCCACACCTCCGAATATCTGGTGCCAAATTGTTGCCCATTTCCTTATTTCTTTGATAATATAGTTGGCTATCTTTGTGGCATCGTTATAGATTCATTAGTACCAGTTTTAGAAGACTGCTAAAAGGTATGCCAACTCGTTCCCAGTTCTTCCCATTCCAATCGAGTATGTCCACCACCATAAATTCCATAATTGGGTCGATGACCTAATTCTGGCAGATGGATAAAGAGTTTCAACTAATGAGGAGGTTCTTTAACTGGGTAATTGACTTAGTAAATTGGCTCTGACGCTCTGCGTCCGTGGGATCAACTCCACCTTAGAGATATTCCATATCCGACTCCTCTGGGCGCTAGGCGCTCCCTTGGTTCGCGAGAAGGAAAAAGATGTTGCATCTGGCACGAGATCATAAAGAGAGAGCTTCGTCTATCGATGAACAACGGATTGACGGAGCTCTTGGCATTGTTGATCAAGTGGTCTTCAATCGGTTGAAAGCTATGAAAGAAGTATGTGGGAGTTTAAAACTAGAATTGGCAGCGATATAACATATGTTCCCATGTAGTCGGCATTCTAGAAGCAAAGTTTCCCGGTCACCTGCCTCCTTGTGTGGAAATGCTTTTCATGATCTCCAGCTCTTTCCCACCAGCTCATTCTTTACTAGGCATCTAAGCAAACCCGCCGGGTTAATTAAGTCATCTTTGTCTAACAGTTTCATCGGATTGCAGGCAGGCTGAGAGGGAAGTGTAGCTAGTTTTGATTGAGCTCCTGACATTTAACTCACCAACCGTCCGTCTTAGTGCCTTTGCTACTGATTTGACCGCTTCTCATCGTTAATCCGGCTTCACCTTGGCCCTCACCCTAGAGTTCTTATGAAGACTCTGGTGGTGCATGTGTTCCCCAACCTTAACCTCAACCGTTTGAGGATCGTTAAATGTTTGGAATCTTAACCTTTACCCACCATGCAGGTAGCACTTTAATGTATATCGTGGGAACAGCTTTGGATTTATGTTTCCTTACATAAATCATCATCCGAAGTGTTTCTTGCTTCTACCAAAGCGTTCGACTGAACCTTTTACCGCTTGGTTTTCCCATTGAACCAAATTTTTGGGATCTCCAATCAGTATGGTTGGGTTACCACCGCAAAGGTTCGTATTATTTGTGTTTTAAGCCTATTCCCCTAGACAGCCAGAACTCTTGATCTTTGGGTAGTCTTTTAGTTAAAGGGTCTGCTATAACCTTTGATTAGTAATCAAAGAAGTGACACCTGTGATGATCAACTGCCACATATCTCCGACAGATATATCCAGACGCCGTCATCCGTGACCTTCCTGAAGTCGACCGGCTAGCCACAGTGTACAACTGCCGAATGCACGGGTTTCTCCGAATAAGGGACGTCCTCTAAGGAATCATGAAGTTACTCAACTTATTCTCATGCTTTGTTTAAAGCGATAAACTCCGATTCCATCATGAATCGGCCGATGCAAGTTTTCTTAGAGGATTTTTAGAGACACACCATACACATCCACTTGTGGCTTTGGTGTTCTTCAAGTCCGATGTCCAGTTTGCATCACTGTGTTCTCCCAGAACCGCTGGACATCCAGAATACCATAATTTGTACATAAGCGAATATTTCATATATCGTCATATCTGATTTAACGCTTTCTATCGATCATTTTTAGAATCACGAGTGAATCTTAGTTCAACTGATCTACTTTGTAAGCCGATACCAGTCCGTTAGATGTCTTAAAAATTTCAATTCCTAAGATGTCATCTTTCATATCGAGACTTTTGTTTCAATAAGACTTCCACTTTCAGACTGTTGGCTTTCTAATTTCAGAGTCAATGTTTCTGTTGTTAGATTCATTATTTCTGTTTCACCTGAAACTTCCAGGACCAAAATGTAAACATTTCAAGTACCAAAAAGAAAGTTCAGGAAGAAGCCCAACAGTCCAACAAACCAACTCTGATCCTCCCCTTCCAACTCTCCGGTTAGGAAGGTTGTCTCAACATCCATGTCACGCAAGACTGCAAGTGATTGTTTAGTAGTAGAAGTTATAATTGATGCCAATTTTGTAAGGTTGCCTTATGAGTATTTCCAGGTACAATATGCAACGATCTTGCATTAATGTTATCGAATATGGACTAACGAAGTCGCCTAGATCTTGGTTACATATATGGTAAGTTGTGATTTTAATGGGTGAGTCGGGTTTAATTATGACCAAATTTAAATTGGGAGAAAAGAAATTCCATGTAGGCGCCACGTGGAGAAATAAAAGTGGGACAAATGGATTTGACGGACGGAGGGTAAATATAGCCCGAAAATAGGTTACAAAGGATGACAAAGACAAATATATCAAAAATGATAACAAAAATATAAATATAACTTATTTATAAGAGTACATGGGCAAATCTAACCCTTTTATGTATCAAAAAATATAATGAAGGGTAAATATAACTTATTCGTGAGAGTAAAAGGGCAAATCTGACTCTTTGTTTTGTAAATAAAATGTGCTAGTTCGACTCTCACTTTCTCTTCCTCGATTTTGTCCCTACCAAGAATGGTCATATAAGCGAATTACAATCAAACCTCTCTACAACAAATATTCTTGCGTTCGAAAATTTTCAGCTGCTATAGCGAATGATTGTTATACATCTATAACAACATTGACATTTAAATAATATTTCATTGTTATAGGCAAAAAATATGTATAAAACCTAACTTTTCATTTTAAATTGTCAAATGCTAAGCTTAATCACACTTTGTATAACGAAGAAAAAATATTTTATTGATGAAAATATATATCATATAATATTCTTTGTCATAAAATAATGTATTAAAGTATCAAAATATTTGGTCAAAATCTCTAGAATTATTGATAATCTTAAAAATTCTATTTCTATAAAGATGATTAATTACTATATTACCAAAAAAAGAAGATAGCTATTATAGAGGGGTAATTTTTACAAAGAGCATATTGTTATAAAGACGGTTGTTGCTGTTATAGATAAAAAAGTTATTATAGGAATATAAAATATAACATAAAAAATGAGTTCCAAAAAGACTTAGTATGCCGTTATATAGAGGTCTGCATGTATTTATATTTTCTCCAATATTTTGTATTTTAGGAACATATGTAATAGTAATGAAATTTATACTGTATATATTAAGATCGATGTTTTAGGTAAGTATTAAGTAGGAGAATCTAATTCTATTGGTAATGTATTAGGTAATTGTTTCTTCTATAACAGAAAACTTTCTTCCACATTTTTCTTTGTCGATGTCATAAACATTGCCCAAAATAACTTGTTGAACATTTCAAGATTCCCCTTGTTGTTCAGAGAAATAAGCAAAACTTTCACTTAAAAATAACTCACTTTGACGTTTGGAAACCTAACTAATTGTTGGATATAATAGCAGTACGGAAAGTAAATAATTATTACAAGTGTCTGAAAGGATAAACTAACAGCCAAAATTATAATTGCCGCAAGCTTGTTGAGTCTTGAATCTTGATAACCTGAAATCAAGAAACACTAAATCTGAATTGTTACAACTGTGGCTGAGTTGAGAGATGACTCTCTATCTTTAAGACAAGATTTCCCCGTATATATACTTTTACGTAAGCGGGCAATAGTCTCCCAAGATAAAACAACAACTAATCAACACTACAAAGCAAATAGGTTGATTCTGACGAAGAAAACAAACATGAAACAACTTGCTGAAGAATGGAAAAATTAGAGGAAATGAAGAGTTTCTGTTCTTTTCATTCTATTGTTTCTGTATCTTTTCTTAGTAATTTTTTCATCTTCTTCTTCTTAAGATTCTCTCCCTCAAATCTGTTTCAAGTCTCAATATATAGTGTCTAGGAGGAGGAGAGGTGTTATGGTGTAGTAACCATGCCATAAACTGTTGGCTTTCTGGCTGCTGACGGCATTTCTGAAACTCCAGGGACCAAACTGTAAATACTAAATAGTTTGGGGTCCAAAAATATAATATCAAAAGAAGCCCACGACCCAAACCAGACGGACGGGCGGCGATGGCGCGCGCGTAGGCTTAGCCTCGAACCCAAGCACACCTAGGTCCTCCCTCCTTCAAACACATGGGTTACCCCTTGGGGTCCCAAACCCTTATCCATTTTTAGGCTTCTATAAAGAACAATTCTTCTTTTTCGCACCGATGTGGTAGATTTGTCCCACACCATATTTCCATGCCTCAAACACCTTACTTCGTGGACCAATATCTCTTTCATTTCTTAACAAAATTTGACGATCCTTGGCCCTACGGTCATCTACTCACTTAGTAGATTATGCACGTATGAAGAGACAAAGTCTCCAACATGCGGAACTCTAGTGTTTAAGTCATTAAATATGTGTGGACGCAACCCCCCACCAAAGGCAAATTTCCAACACTAACTAGACAAACTTTTAAAAGTGAGAATTTACTCTCTTTAATATTAAAGTATTATTCTATGAATTTACATGGTCAGTGAGTTTGCACTACTTCAGAGTGCAAATAGAGGTGAATTGGGAGGGAGAAAAAAACTATAGGAATAGAAAAACAATAGCGATGTCTCAAACTATTACTATGATTTATGAAGTTGGTATATATTTACTTTTGTATGTATGTCTGTACTTCTTGGTTGGTTTGGTGCTCGTACTCAAAACTGGGTCACAGACTTCTGTTTGTTTTTTCTTTTGAGTCATCAAATCATAGTTTTGAGAGTACATTTATATATACATAATTTCTTGGAACAATTGGAAATGAGTTAAAAAAAATTATGGCAAAACTAGAATTAGCCTACAACAACAACAACATATTTAGTAAAATCCCACAACGTGAGGTCTGTGGAGGGTAGAGTGTACGCAGACCTTACATCTACCTTGGTAGGTAGAACAGTTGTTTCCGAAAGACCCTCGGCTCAAGACAAAGCATAAGTTGTTACACCTCGTAAGATTAAGACGATAATTAAGAACGCCATTAAGGAAGTAAGATTCGGATATTGAATATAAGGAACGCTTACATATGTTAATACGGGAAATTAGTGTATAAACGGATGTTATCCCGGAATAGTTTTTCTTTAGTGTTATACATGTTACGACGAGAATTAATCCTAGTAGTTGAATTTATTCCAATGGAGTTATGGAATAGTATTGTATTAAAATTGTGACATTGAGGATACGAGGCTTTATGAAATTCTCGGGAATTAAAAGAAGTGGGTTTAAGATTTATTAATTGAAGAACTTGGGGGGGCCAAAGTGAGATAAGGAAATTCAGATTTTTTTTTATATACCTACACTCACCTCTTCAACTTCATTCTAAACTTAACCAAAAACCTCACCTCTCTTCTCCAAACCCACCGCCCCCTGCTGGCCGAAAATCACCCCAACCCCATACCCAATTTAAGACTTTTATCTTCTCTTTCTAGACTACATTTTTCACCAAAAATTAGAAGCAAAACAACACCAAAAACAGCCATTGATGGCCTAAACTCTAGCCCAGAAATTTCGAATTTTTGGGATGAAATTTTGGAAGAAAAACGTGTAGGTATGATGGCTTAACATTGTAGAACACTTGCATGTCAATTGGAGTTGAAGAAGTGAATAAAAAAGGGAAAGAAATACGAAAACAGTGGGGATTTTCGGACAAGCAGTGGGCAGAAAATTGTGGACTGTTTTGGAACGAATTTGAGGTATAAAATTCTTCTTTCTATGATATAATTGGAATGCATGTTGTTAGAATTAAGGTAATGAATTTGTGTTTAGCAGAAATTGGAATTTAAGCGTTGCATGTAACAATTGGGCTAGTTGCCAATTTGGGACAGATTTTGGTGTTATTGGACTCGTTGTTTATTGTTGTTATTAATGTCACTAATTGCATGATGAAATTGAAAGGAAATATTGATATTTAGTTGGAATTAGTTATATGGAAGTATTGAAATACGAAATTGGATTTTAGGAGTTAAGATAAGAGTTATGGAATTATGACATGTTGTGGCCAAGAACTTGCATGAAATTGTTGGACATGTTGTGATGTATATGGAATGTTTTAGGGACTCTTTGGTGGTGTTATAATGCTAAAAATTTAGTTACCATTATGCATGTTTAAGTGTGGTAATTGCTAATGTAAGTCCTAAAGGAATAAGGGTGTAGAAAGGCTTCACATTCTACCCTCGTTGTTGTTGGAACATGGACTGTTTTGTGGGCTATTTTTAAGGTGGATTAAGAGGCTAAATTTACATGATAAGTGGGTGTGTAAATTCCCTTTATTGTTGTTTTGGTTGTGCCATTAATTGGTGCTTGGTTATTGATGTTATTAGCCTCGTTTGGAAGTTGTGGAAACATGTATAAAAAGGGGAAGTGCTGCCCGAATTTTTATAGAATAAGAAGTCGTTATTCGATATAAAGTATGCTAGTAATCATAGAATTAACGAACGTATTACCATTATTATAGGTTGAAGTTCTATAACGAGGCATATTCTAATATTGGGTGGATTAGTTCGTCTAAAAGGTATGTGAAACCCTTACTTCTTTCTTTTGGCATGATTTAATGAAAGTACAGCGGACGTACTTGATTCTTATACAGTTTAATTCCTAAAGAGGATTGTTATGAGAAGTGCCTATGATTTTTCAGCAAAGAGTTTATTATGACATTATTATAATAATTTTATTGAGAGTCAAATGATAATTTTTACTTGCATATGGTTACTCATGATATCTACTCGTGCTAAGTGTTACTACTTCACCTCACTGAATCCCGGGACGGGTTATGTTCGTGCACAGCCTTGCATTTTTTTCACCGAGACCCTCACTAGAGGGTCGGGTTACGTAGGATGGATCCATAGATGAGATATGACTTTACCGAATCCCAGTATGGGCCGGGTTACGATATGACTTTACCGAGTCCCAGCATGGGCCGGGTTACGATATGACTTCACCGAGTCCCAGCATGGGCCGGGTTATGATATGATTTCACCGAGTCCCGCACTAGTGGGCCGGGTTACGTTACAGATATTTATATATGTATATGGACATGCGCTCATGTTTTCTTGACTTGACTCTCATTTTTATAAGGCAACTGAGTTTTATTGTTTATGGCACAGTTGGATTTGGATCCTGATTTTTATACTGATCTCTTGTTTTCTGTTGGCTACTTATGATCTCTTTTATAGCTTCATGTTTTACATACTCAGTACATTATTTCGTCGACCCCCTTACTCGGGGGGGGGGGGGGGGGGGGGGGGTGCGTTTCATGCCCGCAGTACGGGTTTTCGTTTGGTGAACCTCGTGCCTAGGTTCCTACTCGGCAGGTTGGGAAGCTCCTTTGATTCAGGGCTTTGTCATTTTGGGTACAGAACCCTATTATTTTGACTTTTGTATATTTAGGGGCACGACGGGGCCCCGTCCCGTCATATGTCGTTATCCTTCTTGTAGAGGTCTCGTAGACCGTTGTGGGTTGCACTTGGTGTAAGGGTCGAAATGTTTCGGTCGGCCATATTATTGTACTCTATGTTGGGGGTGTTCTCGTGTATATGTGATATTATCTGTTGGCAGTCTTCTCGGCTTGCCTGTTATATTATATGTTGGCAGCCTTGTCGGCTTGCCTGTTATATTGTGTTGGCTAGTTGTGACTCCTCAGGAGGCAGGTACATTCGGGGGTAAAGGCAGCCTTGTCGGCTTGCCTACCCTGGCATATGTTGTTATTGCGGCGTTATCTTGCCGGATTTCGACTCATTAAGTGTTAGTTGGATTATGTGTGACAGGTTAGTATAATGACGTCATTAGGGCGGTTAGTCGCGGCCCGTCGGGTCGGGTCGGGTCGTGACAAAAGTGGTATCAGAGCAGTTAGTCCTCGGAATGTCTACAGACCGTGTCTAGTAGAGTCTTGCGTATGGGTATGTTGTGTACTATAATTATACGCAGGAGGCTGCAGGGAATTTATGATTGGTTTTTATTCTTTCATCTCTTAGATCGTGCAATAGAGCTATGTTAGTAGGATAATCCCTTTCTGATAACTTACTATGTTTACAGCTATGCCTCCAAAGAAGGCGACAGCGGCCCAGAAGGGCAGGTCTACAGCGGGGAATACTAGCCGGATTCAGAGTGTTACTAGGTCCTGTACCCAGTCTATACCGGAGACTGTGCCCCAGTCGATGAGATCTGGTTCGTCGCCACCACCAAAGGCTCCAGTTCAGGGGGCAACATCACCAGTTTCCGAGGCCCCAGCACCTGAGCCTCCAGCTCCTCAGCCGGGGACAGAGGACAGAGCCATGAGAGATGCGGTGCAGCTGCTGACTAGGTTAGTGGCAGGTCAGACTTATAGACAGGGACCAGGAGTTGGCCCTAGAGCAGATAGTTTGAGGGTCCGTGATTTCTTGAGATGTTGTCCACCAGAGTGTTTCGGGTCAAGGCCCGAGGATGACCCGCAGGAGTTTATCCGACAGATGCAGCGTACCTTGAGGGTAATCAGAGCTTCAGAGACTGAGTCAGTGGAGTTGGCTTCGTATAGGATGTGGGATATAGCTATAAACTGGTATGAGTCTTGGGAGTTGTCTAGGGAAGAGGATGTTCCTCCAGCTATATGGGAGGAGTTTACAGAGGCCTTCCTTGGTCACTTCTTGCCTCCAGAGATGAGGAGAGCTAGAGTGGACAGATTCTTACAGTTGAGGCAGAATGGCAGGACCATTCGTGAGTATATCCTGGAGTTTGATTCATTGGCCAGATACGCACCCACTATTGTAGCAGATATGGCAGACAGGGTGCATCGCTTTGTGATGGGGCTGGACCATTATCTGATCGATGGTTGTATGGCGGTGGCTCTTCAGCCGGGTATGGATATTGCTCGTATCCAGGCATACGCACAAGGGGTTGAGGATCGACATAGAGGGCGATAGCCAAATAGAGGTCATGACAGGGACCAGCATAAGAGGGCTAGGTCGGCATCTTATTCGGTGAGTCTCGAGGCGACAGTTCCAGCAGCAGATCAGATATTCATCGCAGTCAGCACAGAGTGCTCCTCTGCAGTCTACGGGAAGGAGGTTCGACCGCCCCGGGTATTCAGGAGCCGGACAGAGCTCCATCGCTTCGGGTTCTCAGAGGAACAGGGGCTCTAGTCAGTTGAGGCCATCTTATCCTCGGTGCTCTCAGTGTGGTAAGCTTCATATTGGGGAATGTCATTCGACCACAGGTGTTTGCTTCTCTTGCGGCCGTTAGGGCCATATGATGAGAGAGTGTCCTAACATGGGTGGTTCAGGTGGGATGGCTCGGCCTACGGGGTCGGGTCCTGGTTCGTCGTCATCTATGGCTATGCGCCCCACCAGGCGGGGTATTCAGACGCCAGCAGGCCGTGGTAGAGGTCGTGGCAGAGTTTCTAGTTCCGGCGGTCCTTCGAACCACATGTATGCTTTGGCCAGTAGACGTGATCAGGAGGCGTCGCTAGATGTTGTTACAGGTATACTATCGGTTTTTTTCTGTAATGTATATGCTTTGATAGATCCAGGTTCCACCTTGTCCTACATATCCCCTCTTGTTGCTAATAGAATAGGGATATAACCTAAGCCGATAGAACCATTCGAGGTAGCTACACCGGTAGGAGATTCGGTTATAGCTGAGCGTGTGTATAAAAATTATTCGGTGGTGATATATAGCCGTCATACCTTAGCAGATTTGATAGAGTTAGATATGGTCGACTTTGATGTCATTATGGGCATGGATTGGTTGGCTTCTTATTTTGCCAACGTTGATTGTAGAGAGAAGTTGGTTCGATTTCAGTTCCCAGGCGAGCCAGTTATAGAATGGAAAGGGAATGCAGCATCGCCGAGGGTAAGTTTATTTCATACCTCAAGGCAAGGAAGATGGTCAGAAAAGGTTGTATCTATCATTTGGTTCGGGTGCATGATACAGAAGCGGAAGTACCGGCTCTCCAGTCAGTCCCGGTAGTTAGTGAGTTTTCGGATGTATTCCCAGATGATCTTCCAGGTCTTCCTCCAGAGCGGGAGATAGATTTCAGTGTAGATGTATTGTCAGGTACCCAACCTATATCCATTCCTCCTTATAGAATGGCACCTGCATAGTTGAAGGAGTTGAAGGAGCAGCTGAGAAACTTGTTGGAGAAATGCTTTATTAGGCGGAGTACATCTCCATGGGGAGCACCACTGTTATTTGTGAGAAAGAAAGATGGTTCGCTGCGGATGTGTATTGATTATAAAAAGCTGAACAAGGTAACCATCAAGAACAGGTACCCCCTTCCTAGGATTGATGATTTATTTGACCAGTTATAGGGTGCTAAGTGCTTCTCGAAGATAGACTTGCGGTCAAGTTATCATCAGGGGCGGGTAAGGGAGGCAGATATTCCAAAGACATCATTCAGAACTCGATATGGACATTATGAGTTTAGGGTGATGTCTTTTGGACTGACCAATTCTCCAGCAGTGTTTATGGATTTGATTAACCGGGTATTCAGGCCGTTCTTAGACATGTTCGTCATTGTATTCATTAATGATAACCTGTTTTATCCCCGTTCAGAGCAGGAGCATGCAGACCATTTGAGGACGGTACTTAGGGTCCTCCAGCACCAGCAGTTGTATGCCAAGTTTTCCAAGTGTGAGTTCTGGTTGACTTCAGTGGCATTCTTGGGGCATATTATCGGGGCTGATGGTATACGGGTGGATACACAGAAGATTGAGGCGGTGAAGACTTTGCCCAGACCTACGACACCTACTGAGGTACGCAGTTTTCTGGGGCTAGCATGGTATTACAAAAGGTTTATGGAGAAGTTTGCTTCGATCTCAGCGCCTTTGACTAGGCTAACCCAGAAGGCAGCTAAGTTTCAGTGGACGGATGCTTGTGAGCACAGTTTCCAGTTGTTGAAGGATAAGTTGACTACGGCTCCAGTTCTGACTCTTCCTGAGGGACCGGATAGTTATGTCATTTATTGGATGCTTCAGCCATTGGGCTAGGTTATGTGTTGATGCAGCATGGCAAAGTTATAGCTTATGCCTCCCGACAGCTCAGAAAGCATGAAAAGAATTATCCACTCATGATTTGGAGCTAGCAGCGGTGATTCATGCTTTGAAGATTTGGAGACATTATTTGTATGGGATTCACGTTGATATTTATACGGATCACAAGAGTCTCCAATGTATCTTTAAGCAGAAGGAGTTGAACCTACGGCAGAGGCGGTGGTTAGAGTTCCTAACGAAATATGATGTTGATATCTTGTACCACCCGGGAAAAGCTAATGTTGTGGCAGATGCTCTTAGCCGTAGATCCATGGGTAGCTTGACGGATGTGAAGCGAGACAGAAGGAAGATGGTTCATGAGATACATAGGCTAGCGAGTCTTGGAGTCCGGTTGGCGGATTCGGGAGATAGCGGGGTTCGTATTCGGGATGTTGCGGAGTCCTCTATCGTGGAAGAGGTAAAGAGACGTTAGTATGAGGATCTTGTTGTGGCCCGGTATAGAGATGCAGCTCTCCTAAAGGGAAAGACTTTATTTGAGGCTACACCTGATGATGTGCTGAGGTATGAGGGCAGATTATGTGTACTTGATGTTGCAGGGCTACGACAGCAGGTTATGGGAGAGGCACACAATGCCCGTTATTCCATTCATCCAGGGTCGACGAAGATGTACCATGACCTTAGATGCTTGTATTGGTGGGATGGCATGAAAAGAGACATCGCAGAATTTGTTGCCCGGTGCCCGAATTGTCGCGGTTAAGGTTGAGCATCGAAGCTCAGTGGATTATTACAGAGATTGAGATCCCGACTTGGAAGTGGGAAGTGATCAATATGGACTTCATTACAGGCTTACCTCGCACTCAGCGGAAGTGTGATTCCATATGGGTTATCGTGGATAGGCTGACGAAATCAGCCCATTTTCTTCCAGTGAGGACTACTTAGTCAGCTGAGGACTATGCTAGGCTGTACATCAGGGAGATAGTGAGACTGCACGGAGTTCCCACATCTATTATATCAGACCGAGGAGCTCAGTTTATAGCTAACTTCTAGAGATCATTCCAGAAGGGATTGGGGACACAAGTGAGTCTCAGCATAGCATTTCACCCTCAGACGGATGGGCAGGCAGAGCGTACTATCCAGACATTAGAGGTTATGCTGAGGGCCTGTATTATTGACTTCAGAGGTAGTTGGGATGACCATTTAGCACTCATTGAGTTCTCTTATAACAACAGCTACCATTCTAGCATCCAGATGTCACCGTATGAGGCTTTATATGGGAGGAAGTGCAGGTCACCTATTGGTTGGTTTGATGTAGGTGAGACTAAGTTGATCGGCCCCGACATGGTTCAGCAAGCTGTTGATAAGGTGAAACTCATTCAGGAGAGGTTATTAGCAGCACAGAGTCGACAGAAGTCATATACTGATAATCGACGTCGACACTTAGAGTTTCAGGTTGATGATTGGGTGTTCCTAAAGGTGTCACCCATGAAGGGTGTGATGAGGTTTGGCAAGAAAGGGAAGCTTAGCTCAAGGTACATCGGCCCTTACCAGATCATTCGTAGGATAGGCAAGGTTGCCTATGAGTTGGATCTACCGCCTGATTTGGAAGCGGCACATCCAGTCTTCCATGTACCTATGCTGCGTAAGTGTATTGGTGATCCTTCCAGAGTCTTCCCAGTAGATGACATCCAGGTGACAGAGGAGCTTTCCTACGAGGAAAACTCCGTATCCATACTTGATCGCCAGGTCAGGAGATTACGGACGAAGGATGTGGCTTCCGTCAAGGTATTGTGGAGGAACCACAATAGGGAGGAAATGACTTGGGAGGCAGAGGATGAGATGAAGAAGAAGTATCCTCATTTGTTCCCTGTTCCTCCAGGTAATTCAATTCAACTCCCCATTTGATTATTGTAATTGGTGAATTGCATATGTGTGATATATTGTGGCCCTGTGTGGCATCTATTGGTTTGCTGAATATAGGCGGATAGGCACAGTTATAAAGGAGACTCTTTTAGACTTATTATGAACATTCGAGGACGAATGTTTCTAAGGAGGGAAGAATGTTACACCTCGTAAGATTAAGACGATAATTAAGAACGACATTAAGGAAGTAAGATTCGGATATTGAATATAAGGAACGCTTACATATGTTAATACGGAAAATTAGTGTATAAACGGATGTTATCCCGGAATAGTTTTTCTTTAGTGCTATACATGTGACGACGAGAATTAATCCTAGTAGTTAAATTTATTCCAATGGAGTTATGGAATAGTATTGTATTAAAATTGTGACATTGAGGATACGAGGCTTTATGAAATTCTCGGGAATTAAAAGAAGTGGGTTTAAGATTTATTAATTGAAGAACTTGGGGGGGCCAAAGTGTGATAACGAAATTCAGATTTTTTTTTATATACCTACACTCACCTCTTCAACTTCATTCTAAACTTAACCAAAAACCTCACCTCTCTTCTCCAAACCCCCCCCCCCTGCTGGCCGAAAATCACCCCAACCCCATACCAATTTAAGACTTTTATCTTCTCTTCTTAGACTACATTTTTCACCAAAAATTAGAAGCAAAACAACACCAAAAACAGCCATTGCTGGCCTAAACTCTAGCCCAGAAATTTCGAATTTTTGGGATGAAATTTTGGAAGAAAAACGTGTAGGGGTGATGGCTTAACATTGTAGAACACTTGCATGTCAATTGGAGTTGAAGAAGTGAACAAAAAAGGGAAAGAAATACGAAAACAGTGGGGATTTTCGGACAAGCAGTGGGCAAAAAATTGTGGACTGTTTTGGGACGAATTTGCGGTATAAAATTCTTCTTTCTATGATATAATTGGAATGCATGTTGTTAGAATTAAGGTAATGAATTTGTGTTTAGCAGAAATTGGAATTTAAGCGTTGCATGTAACAATTGGGCTAGTTGCCAATTTGGGACAGATTTTGATGTTATTGGATTCGTTGGTTATTTTTGTTATTATTGTCATTAATTGCATGATGAAATTGAAAGGAAACATTGATATTTAGTTGGAATTAGTTATATGGAAGTATTGAAATACGAAATTGGATTTTAGGAGTTAAGATAAGAGTTATGGAATTATGACATGTTGTGGCCAAGAACTTGCATGAAATTGTTGGACATGTTATGATGTATATGGACTGTTTTAGGGACTCTTTGGTGGTGTTATAATGCTGAAAATTTAGTTACCATTATTCATGTTTAAGTGTGGTAATTGCTAATGTAAGTCCTAAAGGTAGAAAGGCGTAGAAAGGCTTCACATTTTACCCTCGTTGTTGTTGGAACATGGACTGTTTTGTGGGCTGTTTTTAAGGTGGATTAAGAGGCTAAATTTACATGAGAAGTGGGTGTGTAAATTCCCTTTATTGTTGTTTTGGTTGTGCCCTTAATTGGTGCTTGGTTATTGATGTTATTAGCCTCGTTTGGAAGTTGTGGAAACATGTATAAACAGGGGAAGTGTTGCCCGAATTTTTATAGAATAAGAAGTCGTTATTCGATATAAAGTATGCTTGTAATCATAGAATTAACGAACGTATTACCATTATTATAGGTTGAAGTTCTATAACGAGGCATATTCTAATATTGGGTGGATTAGTTCCTCTAAAAGGTATGTGAAACCCTTACTTATTTCTTTTGGCATGATTTAATGAAAGTACGGCAGACGTACTTGATTCTTATACAGTTTAATTCCTAAAGAGGATTGTTATGAGAAGTGCCTATGATTTTTCAGCAAAGAGTTTATTATGACATTATTATAATAATTTTATTGAGAGTCAAATGATAATTTTTACTTGCATATGGTTACTCTTGATATCTACTCGTGCTAAGTGTTACTACTTCACCTCACTGAGTCCCGGGCCGAGTTATGTTCGTGCACAGCCTTGCATTTTTTTCACCGAGACCCTCACTAGAGGGTCGGGTTACGTAGGATGGATCCATAGATGAGATATGACTTTACCGAGTCCCAGCATGGGCCGGGTTACGATATGACTTTACCGAGTCCCAGCATGGGCCGGGTTACGATATGACTTCACCGAGTCCCAGCATGGGCCAGGTTATGATATGATTCCACCGAGTCCCACACTAGTGGACCGGGTTACGTTACAGATATATATATATATATATGTATATGGACAGGCACTCATGTTTTCTTGAATTGACTCTCATTTTTATAAGGCAACTGACTTTTATTGTTTATGGCACAATTGGATTTGGATCCTGATTTTTATACTGATCTCATGTTTTCTGTTGGCTACTTATGATCTCTTTTACAGCTTCATGTTTTACATACTCAGTACATTATTTCGTACTGACCCCTTTCCTCGGGGGGCTGCGTTTCATGCCCGCAGTACAGGTTTTCAGTTTGGTGAACCTCAGGCCTAGGTTCCTACTCAGCAGGTTGGGAAGCTCCTTTGATTCAGAGCTTTGTCATTTTGGGTACAGAACCCTATTATTTTGAATTTTGTATATTTAGGGGCACAACGGGGCCCTGTCCCGTCATATGTCGTTATCTTTCTTGTAGAGGTCTGTAGACAGTTGTGGGTTGCACTGGTATAAGGGTCAGAAATTTATTTCGGTCAGCCATATTATTGTACTCTATGTAGGGGGTGTTCCCGTGTATATGTGATATTATCTGTTGGCATCCTTGTCGGCTTGCCTGTTATATTATCTGTTGGCAGCCTTGTCGGCTTGCCTGTTATATTGTGTTGGTTAGTTGTGACTCATCAGGAGGCGGGTACATTCGGGGGTAAAGGCAGCCTTGTCGGCTTGCCTACCCTGGCATATGTTGTTATTGCAGCGTTATGCTGCCGGATTTTAGACTCATTAAGTGTTAGTTGGATTATGTGTGACAGGTTAGTATAATAACGTCATTAGGGCGGTTAGTCGCAGCCCGTCGGGTCGGGTCGCGACATAAGCACAAGCAAAGCAAGAGACGCAAAGCAAGAGAAACGGTCAGATCCGGACATGAAATTTAAAGTTGTATAAAAATAATGATAACAAAAGCGAATTAGCCATGATAGCGCGTTCTAAAAAAGGAAGCAGTATCTAACGCAGATATAAGATAAAAAAGTACACTAAAGAACCCATAGCAGCAGAAATCAAGCGACATGGGACTATAAAGCAATATTGTGCCTACTAGTATGATAGGCTAAGCAGGCCTACAATAATAAAACTACTGAAAGACATGTATATCACGGTAAACGTGTATATCACGGTAAACCGTGTATATCACGTTTGCCAATTTGGTAAAGAATTTACCATAGTTGTAGAATTATTGTACAAGTGTAATTATGGTAGTAGTCTTGTATTAGGAAAAACTATTAGTCTTGTATTAGGAAAAGGTAGAATTAATTTCCTTATTAGTTTTGTATATCATGTATATATAGAAGTCTAGGGCAATATTTTGCTTCTCCACATCCAACTTCCGCCGTCCTCCTCGATTTTCTAACCCTCGGCCGACGACCGATTTTTTTCCTCTCCCAAATTGTCTTCCAAATCCCTAATTCTTCTCTTGTTCTTTCGTCATGTCTACCCCAAAGAACACATTTCATCATGCCCTTACAATCTCCAACATCAAGAACAACATCCCTATCATTCTTGGGATGGAAAATGTCAATATGCGACGTGGGTGGAATTATTTAAAATTCAGGCACGCTCTCATCGAGTCTTTCATCACATCATCCCCTCACAAACAATCAAGGAGAATGTGCCTACCACCGATGATGAAAAAGATTTGTGGGAACCTCTTGATGCTACGGTACTCTAGTAGATTTATTCCATTAACTCTACAGACATCTTGCAGACTATTATTGAACCTGACGTGACGGCAACTGACACTTGTGATAGGTTGTGTGATATATTCCTAGATAACAAAAATTCTCATGTCGTGACCCTTGAGCGGGAATTGTCCCACATCAACATGGAGGATTTTCTTAATGTCTCAGCCTATTGTAAAATTCTCAAGGAATTGGCGGATCAACTGAAGAACGTTGGTGCGTCCATCACGAATGATCGTCTTGTTCTTCAGACGGTTGTCGCCTATTTTCCATCTTCCAGTCTAAGCAGTCTACCCAACGAATTAGGCCAGCCAGCAGAGGCCCAATTCATAGTAGTTCCGATCCCGCAGCCTACCGGCCTTGCAAAGCGAGCCTTCGTGGTTGCGGGCCCAGCGGCAGTTCTGACACCCACAGATATCGAGGCCATGATGCATACACTTGTATTAAATCCCCTGAATGTCAATTGGTACACGGACACCAGTGTCACTTTTCATATGACGTCCGCACTAGGTAAGCTCTCGTCTTATTTCAGTTTGAGCAAAAATCGTGGCATAATTGTTGGTAATGGTCATTCAATTCCAATTCGTGGTTATGGTCACACAAATTTATCTCCTCCGCATCTATCTCTAGTCTTTAAAAATGTCCTTCATTTCCCTAACTTAATTAAAAATTTGGTGTATGTCCGAAAATTCACTACTGATAATTGAGTTTCTGTTAACTTTGACCTGTTTGGATTTTCTTTGAAGGATTTCACGACGGGGATACCTCTAATGAGATTTAATTGTCGGGGAGAGCTTTATCCAATCACCACCACTGCCACTTCCACGCGTCAAGCCACACCATCAACGTTTGCCGCTCTAGCATCGTCCTTATGACATGCACGTTTGGGTCATCCGGGGGCGTCTGTTCTTTTTTCTCTTAAAAATAATAATTTTATTGATTGTAAGAGTACGCGTAGTACTCATATTTTTCCTTCTTGTACACTAGAAAAACATGTTATATTACCTTTCGTAGCCTCTACTTTTAGTACTTTGTTGCCTTTTGATATTATTCATAGTGATTATGGACATCTCCCGTTTTGAGTTCTTTGGGACATCGTTATTATGTGTTATTTTTGAAAGATTATTTTAATTTTTTGTGGACCTTTCCTTTGTCTAAAAAGTCTCAAGTTTTTTCCACTTTCTTAAAATTTAGAGCATTCATCCGTACACAATTTGAACGGAAAGTTAAAAACATTCAATGTGATAATGGAAGGGAATTTGATAATGGGTCGTTTCGTGAATTTTGTGACACTAATGGCATATCTTTTCGATTCTCTTGTCCTCATACGTCCTCATAAAATGGGAAAGCCGAACGAAAAAATTGTACCATTAATAATATTATCCGAACTTTACTAGTTCATGCTTCATTACCTCCTTCATTTTGGCATCATGCATTACAAATGTCTACTTATCTCCTTAACATAATTCCTAGCAAAGGATTAGCATATCAATCTCCCCTTAAAATTCTTTATCATAAAAACCCTTTGTATTCTCATCTTAGGGTGTTTGGGTGTTTGTGCTATCCACTGTTTTCGTCCACTACAATTAACAAACTTCAATTATGTTCTACCGCTTGTGTGTTTTGGGTTATCTGTCTAATCATCGTGGTTTCATATGTTTTAATTTATATTCTAATAAAATCATAATTAGTCGCCATGTTATTTTTTATGAAACCCAATTTCCGTTTGCTAAATTGTATAATTCCGTGTCTAGTTCTTATAATTTTTTGGATGATGGGCTCTCACCGTATATTCTCCAACTGTGGGCCTAACCTGCCCGTGATCCAATTCTGCTAGCAGGCCCACTGCATGTTGGCCCAATAATTTCTTCCCCCGGTCAGTTTTAGGTTCTGGCCCAAATTTCTAATTTCCTGATTTTGTATCTCGGCCAACAGGCCCACTTCCTGCTGGCCCAAATATTTCTCCCCGCATCCACTGTTTCAGCCAGCAGGCCCACTGACTGCTAGCTAGTCCCGAGCCGACCCGACACCTACCCAAATCCCGTCCAATTCTATCTCGAGTCAGGGGCATGTTACTCATAGCCAACGGGGTATTTTTAAACCAAAACGACATTTTAATCTTAATTCTAATGTCCCTAAATCACTCCTACCACGTAACCAAGTGTCTTCCCTTTATGACCCGAATTAGAAAATGGTCATGGATGATGAATATAATGCTCTTATTAAAAATAAGACGTGGTAGTTGGTGCCCCGTCCGCCTGGTGTTAATATTATTCGTTCTATGTGGATTTTTACTCATAAGGAAAAATTTGATGGTTCTTTTGAGAGGCATAAGGCCCGTCTTGTAGGTGATAGCAAAACTCAACAGGTTGGCGTGGATTGTGGAGAGACATTTAGTCTGGTGGTCAAACCTGCAACCATTCACACTTTTCTTAGTCTGGCTCTCTTGAAAGCATGACACATTCATCAGTTGGATGTGAAAAATGTTTTCTTACATGATGATCTTAAGGAGACAGTATACATGCACCAGCCCTTGGGTTTCAGGGATCCCGATCATCCTCACCATGTCTGTTTGCTGAAGAAGTCCTTGTATGGGCCTAAGCAGGCCCCACAGGCTTAGTATAAAAAGTTTGCAAATTATGTGTCTACTATTGGCTTTTCTCACAGCAGGTCTAACATTCTTTGTTCATCAATCGTTGTGGTACTTATCTGGCATACATTCTGTTATATGTGGATGATATTATATTGAATAATTCTTTTGATAATCTGCGCAAGTCTATCACATCTCTTCTCAGTTTCGAATTTGCTATGAAAGAATTGGGACCCTTGAGTTATTTTTTTAGTATAGTTGTCACACGTCATACATGTGGTCTATTATTATCACATAGGAAGTACGCGGATGAGATTATTTAGAGAGTTGGCATGTCATCTTGTAAGTCCTTTTCTACTCTGGTTGATATCAAGATGAAGTTGAGTGCTACTTCTAGCACACCTTACGAGGATCCCACCTACTATCGCAGTCTTGCAGGGGCTCTTCGGTATCTTACTTTCATGAGGCCTGATATTACTTATGCAGTGCAGCATGTGTTTTTATTTATGCATGATCCGAGGTATGAGCACATACATGCGCTCAAACGCATTGTGTGTTACATACATGGAACTCTTGATTATGGTTTGCATTTATATCCATCCCTTGTCTCTACTCTCATGTCTTATACATATGCTGATTGGGTGGATGTCTAGGTACTAAATGTTCGATATCTGGTTATTGTATATTTCTTGGTGATAACTTGGTCTCTTAGTCGATAAAATGTCAGGCTACTTTATCGCGATACAGTGCGGAGGCCGAGTATCGAGGGGTAGCCAATGTGGTGTCTAAGTCATGTTGGCTGCGTAATTTTCTATTAGGGCTTCACTTTTCTATTAAGAAGATACCTTGGTCTATTGTGATAATGTTAGTACAGTTTATCTCACTGGGAATCCGGTCCAACATGGATATTCACTTTGTTCGTAAAAAGGTAGCTCGTGGACAAGTAACATGTCTTGCATGTCCCTTCACGGTACCAAATTGCTGACATCTTTACTAAAGGTCTTCCCTTAGTTCTGTTTGAAGATTTTAGGGATAGGCTCAGCGTACGACAACCGCTCGTTATGATTGCAGTGGTGTGAAAGACATGTATATCATGGTCAACCGTGTATATCACGTTTGCCAATTGTAAATAATTTACCATAGTTGTATAATTATTGTACAAGTGTAATTATGGTAGTAGTCTTGTATTAAGAAAAGCTATTATTACAACAATAATATACTCAGTGTAGTCTCATAAGTGGGGTCTGGGGAGGGTAGAGTGTACGCATACCTTAACCCCACTTTGGGAGGTAGGGAGGTTGTTTCCGAAAGACCATCGGCTCAAGAGAAAGCACAATAAAGGATGTCAGACAAAATTGACGAAAGTAGATGAAAGTAACGAAGTCATGGCCAAATACTATAAATAAACATTATGGAGAAAAGTAACAGTAACTGCAGCAAAATAATATGATAGTAAATGCAAGAGAAAGCAGCTAATAACATAAATAAAAGGGCACAACTACAAGGATACTACTACGCCTACTAGTAAAGAGGAATACACGAGACGACGCTCTACTACGTACTAGTCATCTACCCTAATCCTTGTCTGTCACAACTTTCTATCTAAGGTCATGTCCTCGGTAAGCTGTAATTGTGTCATGTCCTATCTAATCACTTCTCCCCAGTACTTCTTCGGTCTACCTCTACCTCTACCTCTCTTGAAACCATCCATAGCCAATCTCTCACACCTCCGCACAGGGGCCTCCGTGGGTCTCCTTTGCACAGCCCGAATCATCTGTCTCGCTTCCCGCATCTTATCCTCCACCGAGGCCACTCTCACCTTGTCCGGGATAACTTCATTTCTAGTCCTATCTTTCCTAGTATGCACACACATCTAATTATAAAATTATTATTATTAAAAAGATATTTCATTTATACTAATTTAAGTGACACTTTTCGTTTTTCTTGATTCAAACTATGTAAACGTCACCAACATTTTAAAATGTATTTTCTCATCATATTAACATGAGAATAATTGCAATTCATATTACTTTTCGTATAGTTTTTAAATGTCAAAATTTTATTTTTAAAATATTGAGTTGATCTAATTCAATTTAATTTCAAAGATTAGTTAAATTGACTCTTAAGAAGCAAAAAGTGTCATATAAATTGGGTCGGAGGGAGTACTGGATTTATGCTTGTTTTAAAGAATGTGATATATGTTACTTAGAAAATAAATGGTCGTTTGGGCTTCCTTTGAAGTTTATCTCCAATTGTGCTGGCTGCATATTTTTTCAATCTAACTCCATCTTCTCTTTCTTAAATAGGATGATTTCTTGCCACGGACAGCTACCCCTTTGGAAGATATATTCAAGTCACTATTCTGGTACTCCCTCGGTACCATTTTATATAAGGATATTTGACTCGAAACAAAATTTAAGAAATAAAGAAATAATTTTGAAATTTGTGATCTAAAACAAATCATAAAAATTTGTGGTTAGTAATCATTTTATTAAGGACAAAAAGATAAATTTAAAATTAAATTATTATTAAAGATGTCATTATTTTTTGGATTGACTAAAAATGAAAAAATTTCATATAAATTAGGACGGAGTCAGTAAAAGATTGTTGAATT
Organism: Anisodus tanguticus; assembly: GCA_034509755.1. Taxonomy (NCBI): domain Eukaryota; kingdom Viridiplantae; phylum Streptophyta; class Magnoliopsida; order Solanales; family Solanaceae; genus Anisodus; species Anisodus tanguticus. The sequence goes on along the minus strand of CM067541.1, from coordinate 25,365,955 downwards.
TCATATTGTACTTGTTTTCAAGAGTCCATTCCCTCATTTGGAGTAAGAACTTTTGATTCCTCATTTAGTAACTCTCTTAAGAGGCACTAGATGGGTGGTGTTTCATCAACTAGGAAAATTAACCCCTTCTCTTTTTGTTTCTAATATCCTCTTCATTGTGTTTTACCCCCAGTGAACTTAGTAAAACTTTATGTTTGTGTGAAAACCCAATTTAGTAATTAAAGAAACAGAATCATGTTTTTGTAAAGTGTCATTGAACCTACATTAAGATGAGATTTAGTACAGCAGTCATTTAAGTGGAGGGTCGAATATTTTAGATCCTTTTTTACATGCTAATTGCTTACTCTTCATGAGTAGCTTCATTTATTTTCATTTGCTTATTTATTTTTTGGTAGTTTACCATGCCTATTATGCCTGAGGTGCATGAGATACATGTTTTGTTCGAGTCATAAATAATGAAATAAACTTAATTCCACATTAGTAACTTTCCAACACCGTGTACCGACTTGAAAGAACATCCAGAAATTGAGAAAACAGTAAAAGACAAGAGCAAGAACTACGTATCCATATTCTTTGGGTAGCAATTCAACTGCAGCCATGGCTTTTTTTACGATTTGGGTTTTGAGAGAGTGGGCTAAGTTTTGGTGATTGATGCTTTGCTCAGAAGTTGGAAATGTGGTTTCCACACACATGCAATTTCAGTGCCAAGTATCGTAAATTTCGTTAGTGAAAGAGATATTGGTACGTAAGTGAAATGTTTGAGACATAGAATGATGGACGGTTATTGGCTAAATAACAAGTGTTCCACGTTGGTAAACGAAGGAAGGATTGTGTGAAGTGTAAGATGGTACGGGTCGAACAGCGGAGCCGAGAAGGGCCGTGGCGCCGACCGGACTTGGCCGCGACGTTGGAGAGTCGCGGCGCCCCCCAAGCAGGGCCTCGGTGCTTGGTCGGCAGTGAGATTTCTGGCTAATTAGAGCCGCGACGCTAATGCTGCAGCGCCGCAGCGCTTCCCAGGCAGTGACTGTTCATCAGAATCCCAAAAGTTTGGCAGTTGAGGTGGTTTCAATGGCATTGAATCCACCCAATAATGGCCATTACTTGGACCATTATGTTGCTGCATTACTTGGGGATTAAAGGTCATCCATTACATGGCAATTGAATGACATTATAGGGCATTTGAAATGTCATCTTGCACACCTATAAATTGAGGCCTTTGGCTCAATTCTATAGATGAACAGAAAACACAAGTTAACAACACCACAAAGAGATCAGATTTTCCTCATAGCAATCCTTCTCTTAGCAATCTTCATTATTCATGTTCTTCGCTGGAATCATTTGTGTAGGCTTTGCACATTTGATAGTTTGATGTTTCATCTTGGGAGACTATTGTCCACACTTCCGTAAAGCCTATATATACGGGGGCAATCTTGTCTTAAAGACAGAGAGTCATCTCTCGACTCAGACGGTGGTGTTGTAATTATCTAATTGGTTGCTAAGTGTTTCAGGTGTGAACTAGAATCTCAAAGGACTCTAACCGTTCGGATTCTCAGTGGATCTACAATCCACAAGTGTAGCGGTTCATGTTCTTGTATTTTTTAATACAAGATCCATATTTGAAGTTCCAATTCAAGATCAAGATATTGACAACTTGCTGTTGTAATCTTTGTTGTTTATTCTTTCGATCACTGTAATAGTTATTTACTATTCCCGTACGTGCTTTACATATCGAACTAGTCTCATACCAGCTTGATCAACATCGTCCCTTAAACCAAGTTTGGGATATGTATCACCTCTTTTTAGAGTGATCTCATTCCCTGAAGTCCTATTAAAGACAACATCTCCAACCCCTTCTACTTTAGAGGTGGCGTTGTTTCACATAAACAACCTCAAGCCCGTGGTTAGGGCGTAACCGGAACATATGTGATCTGGATACTCTGGCCCACTCCAGTTGTTTTGGCAGACTGAGTGTCCAATTTCTTTTTTGTCTTTCCTTTGGCCTTCAGATCATTTAAGACCTGGAAACTCTGGCCCACCTCATTAGGTGTCCATTACTTTTCTGCCTTTCTTTTGGCCTTTAGATCATTTAAGACATAGAATTCTGGCTCGATCCAGTCGCCCGTAGGCTTTGTACGACTGAGTGTCCAAAATCATCCTATCAAATGAATTCTGGCCCACTTCGGTCGCCCGTAGGCTTTGTACGACTGAATGTCCAATATCATCTTATAAAATTAAGGATCTTCTGTCAAATAGTGTGACAGGGTCAACGTCTTAAGATAAGTCATTATCTTTTAGTCTTCTTCCCTTGAGATTGGTGTCCGGACAATTCTTGGACCTTGCTTAAGAGTAGTAACAGTTTTCGCACAGTCAGTGGATCTTTCTCCTTCGTATGTGCGAACATACTTTACACACTTTTAATTATTACACCCAAAATGACGGATCTTTTACGTCGTTGTTTACAATAGTCCAATCTTTAAACGGGAGGAAGGTGAGATTAAACTTCTGATTTTAAAGCGTAAGGAATATAAATTATTTCGGGAAAACATTTTCATATTCCTCCTTACTTTAAGCCATTTTTAATCAGACATCATTTAATCTTATTCTTGACAAGGAAGAAAAATTACTTATCCCGATTTCGGATTCTGGCCCACTTCAGTCACTTCATCGGGCTAAGTGTCCATTTCCTCCTTACCATAATTCGGATCCTTTGTCTGGGATAGATATAAGCCTTCTGCTACAAGATAGAACCATATCTTCAGCCTTCTCCTCTTGTCCCAATTGACATCCTCAGCCTCTCGTGGGCGCTTGTTCCCATCACTCTCTAGAGCGATGACACCATGAACACCTTGACATTCAAAAACATAATCAAAACTCTCTTCTACCAGAAAACCACAGTCATAACAAGATTTGGTCATACAACTGTTGACCGACATCTTTCGAACACTAATACGATCTTGTCTTAAAATTGTTGGATATGTAAAGCAGTACGATAAGTAAAAAAATATTACAAGTGTTGAAAAGGATAAACAAACAAACCAATATTATAATTGGTGCAAGCAGGTTGAGTCTTGAATCTTGATAACTTGAAATCAAGAAACACTAAATCTGGATTGTTACAATTGTGGCTGAGTCGAGGGATGGCTCTCTGTCTTTAAGACAAGATTGCCCCGTATATATGCTTTTACGTTAACGGATAATAGTCTCCCAAGATAAAACAGCAACTAATCAACACTACAAAGCAAATAGGTTGATTCTGACGAAGAAAACAAACACGAAACGACTTGCTGATTTAGTGGGAAAAGGAATGAAGAGTTTATGTTTCTGTTGCTCAGTTTTTGGACAGATTTTCGTCCCGTCTTCTCTATACCTCTTCCTCAAATATGTTTCAGAAGGTTATATAGTGTTTAGGAGGAGGAGATGTGATTAAGAGGCCCTTTAAGAGGTGTAATAATGACAAGAAACATTTTGTAGTAAGTGCAAAACGTTTCAAAAGTTTAATGCCAGAAGACCGAGCCCGGACCGAACGGGCGGGCGGCGGCGCGCATGTGGGATTAGCCTCGAACCCAAGCACACCTAGGTCCTCCCTCCTTCAAACACATGGGTTACCCCTTGGGGTCCCAAACCCTTAGACAATTTTGAGACTTATAAAGAGAACAATTCTTCTTTTTCCCACCGATGTGGTAGATTTGTCCCACACCATATTTTCATGCCTCAAACACCTTACTTCGTAGACCAATATCTCTTTCATTTCTTAACGAAATTTGATGATCCTTGGCCCTACGGTCATCTACTCACTTAGTAGATTATGCACGTGTAAAGAGACAAAGCCTCCAACATGCGAAACCCTAGTGTTTAAATTCATTAGACATAGGTGGACGCAACCTCCCTACCGAAGGTAAATTTCTAATAAGAAAATGCATCTCAGAAGAGAGATGCTCAAAGATCCACAGAGACTTTACGTCCCAGGTCGCCTCTATCACATTGTTGAGATGAAACCTTTAAGGTATTTTAAGACTATAGGATGTGCTACATGAAATTGTCATATGTTATTTGTATAATGTGACTTGCCTACGTATGTGGAAAAGAACAAATTTAGATACAACCCATCAAATAAACAAGTTCTTTGATGGTGTATGTTCTGTAGAATAAAACAACATACCCAGTGAAGTCCCACAACGTGGGGTCTGGAAAGGGTAGAGTGTACGCGGACCTTACCTATACCTTGGTAAGTAGAGAGGCTATTTCCGAAAGACCTTCGGCTCAAGAAAAAGTATAAGCATAAGAAAAGTAATAAAAATAATCAAACCCGGACAAGAAATTTAAAGCAGTATGAAAATGAGAGTAACAAAAGAGAATACGCCATGAAGCATTCTGAAAAAATAAGCAGTAACTAACGCAAGTAAATAAGATAAACAAAGTACACGAAAGAACATACAACAATAGAAATCAAAGGACGTGGGACTATAAAACAATACTGCGCCTACTAGTATGATAGGCTAAGAAGGGCTACAATAATAACACTACAACTACCAATATGTAAGCGTAACCAGGACTACACTCAACTACCTACTACTTTTCTACCCTAATTTGTGTCCTCCACAACTCCTTATCTAAGGTCATGTCCTCAGTAAGTTGCACATGTGTCATATCCCATCTAATTACCTCTCCCCAATACTTATCCGGCCTACCTTTACCCCTCCTAAACCCGTCCATAGCCAACCTCTCACATCTCCGCACTGGGACATTTGTGTCTCTCCTCTGTACATGACCGAACCATCTCAACCTCGTTTCCCGCATCTTATCCTCCACCGAGGACATTCTCACTATGTCCTGGATATCATCATTTCTAATCATATCCCTCCTTGTATGCCCACACATCCATCTTAGCATCCTCATCTCCGCAACTTTTATCTTTTGGATGTGTGAAGTTTTGATTGGCCAACACTCCGCCCCATACAACATAGTCGGTCTAACCACCACCCTATAGAACTTGCCTTTAAGTTTTGGTGGCACCTTTTTATCATACAAGAATCCAGATGTGAGCCTCCATTTCATTAACCCTGCACCAATACGATGTGTAACATTGTTAGCAATCTTTTCATTCCCTTGGATAATAGACACGAGATACTCGAAGCTTCCTTTCTTTAGAATGACCTGAGTACCAAGCCTCACCTTTACGCGTGTCTCATGGTCGCTCCTGTTACTGAACTTGCACTCCAAGTATTTTGTCTTAGTCTTACTCAGCTTGAACCCTTTAGAGTTTAGACTCCAGCGTCTGTCTCCAAACCTCCAGCTTAGTGTTCACTCCACTACGAGTCTCATCAATCAGGACTTTATCATTTGCAAATAACATACACCATGGTACCTCCCATTGGATTTGTCGCATCAGTCCATCTATCACCAAGGCAAATAAGAATGGGCTAAGAGCTTATCCCTAGTGCAACCCCATCATCACTAGAAAGTGCTCTGAGTCTCCTCCCAGTCTCCCACTGTCCGTACCCTGGTCCTGGCTCCATCATAGATATTCTTGATCGCCCTAGTGAACGCCACAGGTACACATCTAACCTCCAAACATATCCATAGAACCTCTCTAGGGACTTTGTCATATGTCTTCTCGAGGTCGATGAAAACCATATGTAAGTATCTCTTCCTCTCCTTATACTACTCCACCAACCTCCTAATAAGATGAATGACTTCTGTAGTCGAACATCCTGACATGAATCCAAACTGATTCTCAAAAATAGACACGCCTCTTATCACCATCATCTCTACGATCCTTTCCCAAACTTTCATAGTGTGGCTTAGCAACTTAATACCCCTATAGTTGTTGCAACTCTGGATGTCACATTTGTTCTTGTACAAAAGAATCATTGTACTCAACCTCCATTCTTCGGGCATTCTCACAGTCTTATAAATGATATTAAATAACTCAGTCAGCCACTCTAGATTCGCCCTGCCTGCGCTCTTTCAAAATTCAACTGGATCTCATCAGTCCCGGTCGTTCGTCCCCTATATATCCTGCGAACAATACCCTTAACCTCCTCAACCTTAATGCTTCTACAAATCTCCCAGTACAATGTCTTTATCTCCTTCTTCGTTCAAGAGTTTATGGAAGTAAGACTGCCATCTCCATCTAATATGTGCGTCCTCCACCGGTACTTTGTCATCATTATCCTTAATGCACCTCACGTGATCCAAGTCACTGGCCCTCCTCTCTCTTGTCTTGGCTAGTCTATACAACTTCTTATCCCTGCCTTTTTCCTATAATTCCACACACATGCGTTAAAAATCTGTTGTTTTCACCGCCATAACCTCTAGCTTTGCCTCCTTCCTCGCCATATTAAATAATTCCCTATTCGTCCACTTCTCCACCTCATCCTTGTTTTCTACCAATTTCGCATACGCCATTTTCTTTGCTTCCACCTTCTCTTGAACCTTACCATTCCACCACAAGTCCCCTCGATACCCACAAGACCCCTAGCACTTCTCTAGCTACCTCCCAAATGTAACTGGTCATCATGTCCCACATACCGGTCGCATTCCCACTACTCCCCCAAGCATCATTGCCCATCAACCTCTCCCCCATCTCTTTTGCACTAGCCATGGTCAACCTCCCCCATTTGATTCTTAGCCTGTCATCCATAGCCCTCATCTTCTTCTCCATCTTGATCTCCAAATCCATCACCAAAAGCTTATATCATGTTGTAAGATACTCTCTCGGAATAACCCTGTAGTCTTTACAAAGATCATTGTCAACCTTCCTAAGGAGCAAAAAGTCTATCTGAGTCTTAGCCACCGAGTTATGGAAAGTCACCAAGTGATCCTCCTTCTTCATAAACCTAGAGTTGGCTATCACCATCCCAAAAGCTTTAGCGTACTCCGAGAGTGAGATGCCTCCCCCGCTCTTGTTCCAGAGGCCAAAGCCTCCATGCACGTCGTCATAACCCCCCGGAAGTGACCCGATATGTCTATTGAAATCCCCTTATATAAATAACTTCTTAGTGGGTGGTATACCTCCCACCACCTTATCTAAATCTTCCAAAATCGCCTCTTCTCCTCCTCGTCCAAGCCCGCCTACGGCGCGTAAGCACTAATAATATTCATAGTGGACCCTTCAACTACCAACTTAATCATCATCATCATCCTGTCATTGACCCTCCTAACCTCTACCACCTGATCTCTTAGCTCGTTGTCTACAAAAATGCCTACCACATTCTTATACCTCGACCTACCCGAGAACCATAACTTATATCCGTCCACATCCTTAGCCTTAGGTCCTACCCATTTGGTCTCCTAGACGCAGACTTTATTAATCCTCCTCTTCTTAAGAATCTTAACTAACTCTATGGACTTCCCCGCTAAAGTCTCAATGTTCCAAGACCATATTCTCAGCCTAGTATTTCCCTTAACCCACTTACTCCCCTAACCCTCGCCCCCGTCCCCGACCGAGAACATGACCCTAGTTTACCATCTTTTACCAACGCCACTAAAACAAATATAAATTACTCAAAAGTTCACACTAAAAGGAGCAGAAATCAATACTATAGCACAAGTCCGCAAGAATGTGGAAGCAAGTCTAACTACTACGGCAAGAATGATAGAACTATAGGCTAGAATGTAAAATTCAAGATTTAGCTACAAGGATGAGCGATTAAAAATCAATAAGGGCGATCGGAGGTACCAACTCCAGTTGGGTAGAACCTGTTGGGTATAACATTGTTCACCATAGTAACACTGTTCACCGGCGGAACTGCTAGAACGTCGATTACCTATGCAGATCCCAAACGAGCAATACAGTAGCAAAAATAAAATAGAGCAGCAAGCAAGGGTTACCGGAGTTAAAGCTCGGAGCGACGTCGGAGTATATACCAGTCACCGGAGAAAAGGGGAGAAATAGTAGGGTCAGGGGATTTGGAGGTAAGCAGCGTCGTGGTGGTTTGGAGCAGTGGAGCAACCAGATCTAACCCCTTTTCGGTATTACTAACACGTCACAGAGAGATTTCGTACAAAAGTAGGAAAATTGTTCTCTATTTTCCAAAACGAACAGTCATCGGAGAAATATAATATTAAGGGAGCTAACTGCTAATTAGCTCAAAACAAAACCCAGATTCCAAAATAACCAGAAATTCAATCACCGAAAAATAGACAAAGTCGCCGACTTGAATCAAATGGGTTATCGTTTTCACATGCTTCGAAATGTCCTTTAGGTTCACATGAAAAGGAAATTCATGATTGTTCTTCAAAACCTAAAAACTAGAATTAGCCTAATATATCAAAAATGTTTTTTCTGTAATCGCCACAAAAAAGTCTAAAGTTTGGTTGGTAGTCGTAAGGAGAAGGAGGAGAGGAAGAGCAGTCTTTTTCTGAATTATGCATACAAGTTTCATACGGGCTATTTTGTACACAAAAATTAGAATACTAACTTCCACTTAAATGATAGCGTCAAAATAGGCCGCGACATGAAATGTTTTCCCCAACTAGGGAGCCATGATATACATATGTTGGGCTCACACCACTAAGAGAACATACAATCTAATAACATTCAAAGATTGCTACACTAGAACATACAATCTAACAATATTCAAGTATTAGTTACATGGTGTAGCTAACATATATGAGGTATTTATCTATAGTAATTATATTTTAAATAAACTACACGATGTAGCTATGCTAGGTATACCTATCATAACTATACTATAGATTTAAAGAAGAATAGAGCAAAATACATTGAGAACAAAGCTTCCCTCTTCTTCTTCTACCTTATTTCTCCAATTCTAGACGTCGTTCCTTTCCTCCTCTTCCACCAATTTCTTCAAGCTTAGAAGCTCCCTCCACCGACTAGAATATCTTGAAGCCGTCGGAGTTTTGGTGTCGCCGGCTATCTAAAGCCGACAGATGTAGATCCGCCCACCAGACCTCCAGATCTGACCGTCGTTCCTCTTGCCGTATGGAGTATGTATTGTCGTATGGATACTTTTAGTAATTAACAAGCAATTCAACTGAACTTTCTACATAGACAAATATATGAAAAAAAATGTTATAGGGCGATAGAAACACACGAGGACATGCTAGATCCTTCAGTCGAATTCCATCGCGGTCTACTCCTTCCACATCACACTACGCCATTTGCTTCTTCCACGAACATCTGATTGATGCTTTATCAGAAAATGCGCCAAAAAACTCGAGTAATTTTCCTGCGAGATTGTTTTTTGTTGATTTGAGGGTATTCGTTATTTTTTAGTGTAAATGTCGTGTAGTTTTTGTATTTTTGCTTGTATTTCTGTATTTTGAAGGAATGTTTTTTGTAATTTTGTTTGTATTTTTAATTTTTTTATTTGAATACAACATAAAAGTAGCTACTAATGAGTACAGTGAGTTGAATACAATCGAATATTCATGTATTTTTTGAATTTTTATTTTATGAATACAAATACAATAAACTGAATACAATTGAATTAAACACCATAAATGTTGGTACTCTGTTGTACTTTATAAAGCAGTACGGAAAGTAAATAACTATTACAAGTGTTCGAAAGGGTGAACAAATATTCAATATTCAGAAATTGAATCTTGTTGAACAAATAGGCCAATCTTCAAAACTGCCACAAGCTTGTTGTGTCTTGAATCTTGATAACCTGAAATCAAGAAACAACTAAATCTGGATGGTTACAATGTTGTGTGTTGAGTCGAGGGATTGCCCTCTGTCCTTAAGACAAGATTTTCCCGTATATATGCTTTTACGTTAGCGGGCAATAGTCTCCCAAGATAAAACAACACTTAATCTCAACGCTACAAAGCCAATAGGTTGAGCCTGACGAAGAAAACAAATATGAATCGACTTGCTGAAGATATAGAATATGAAGGAAGAGTTTATGTCTACTCTTCTCTTTTGTCTCTGTGTATATATTGTGTCTTTTTGTGTATATCTTGTGTATATGTGAGGTTTGGTCACTGATTTTCGTCACTGGATTTGCAGTTTTTCATCACTATTTTGCAGTGGTTTTGATCACTATTTTGAGCTGTTTTCCAGTGCTATATTGTTGTCTTTCCCGTCACTGAATTGAGCCAAAGAAGGCTCAATATATAGCAAGGAAGAGGGGCTGCCCAACAGCCACAAACAAGGTTGTAACGGCCATTAAGGGACGGCATTAAAACAGCCAAGTAATGGCTGATAATGGTCATTGAAAGAGGTTGCTCAACTGCCCAAGTAATGGGCTGTTAATGGAGGAGTTAATTAGCCATTAATGCCTCAAAAAACAGTTCCAACGGAAGCATAACCAACTTTTCATAAACTCTGGGGACCAAACTGTAGATATTGAAACTTCAGGGCCAAAGTGTACATATGAAAGAATTCAGGACCAAACTGTACATATGAAACTTCAGGAATCAAACTGTACATCTAGCAAAGTTTTCTGGTCCAAAAAGATAATATCAGAAAGTCCCCACAGCCCATAGCCCAAGACCCACGACCCGTGACCCGTGACCCGTGACCCGTGACCCGTGACCCGTGACCCGTGGCCCGTGGCGCGAGACCGAGACCGGACGGGACGGGCGGACGGCGGCGGCGCGCGTGTGGACTTAGTCTTGAACCCAAGCACATCTAGGTCCTCCATCCTTTAAACACATGGGATACCCCTTAGGGTCCCAAACCCTTTTACCAATTAGAGACTTATATAGAGAGCAATTCTTCCTATTCCCACTGATGTGGTAGATTTGTCCCACTCCACATTTCCATGCCTCAAGCACCTTACTTCGTGGACCAATATCTCTTTCATTTCTCAACGAAATTAGACGATTCTTGACCCTACGGTCATCTACTCACTTCGTAGATCATGCATGTGTGAAGAGACAAGGTCTCCAACATGCGGAACACTAGTGTTTAATTCATCAAAGATGGGTGGACGCATCTCCCCGCCAAAGGCTAATTTCCAACAATCCCCTCTATGAAAGAGAGATTGTGGCGCACACACACGGTGCCTACATTTCAGCAATCTTTCAGCGAAAAGATATTGCATCAGGAGAAGTAGCTTTTGCTTTGAACCTTCCCTAGTTGAATACCATCGGACTTACTTACTGCGCGGTGAACGTGATGTCTTGAACCGTCAGTGTTTAGTGTAAGCCAAGACAACGATATCAACACAATAACTCTTCTTATTCATTTTCCTTCTTACGTTTCTGTCCGTTGTGGCCGTGGACACACTTGGATTCTTAAGCGCGTTCATTTGAGGCGGCCATCCTCGCACTTAAATAGGTGATCTCCTACAAGGTATCCTGATATACCCCACTTCACAAGTGTTAGGAATCATTAAAAGTTTCCCCAACCTTAACCTCAACCATTTGAGGATCGTTAAAGGTTTGGAAGCTTAATCTTTAGCCACCATGCAGGTAGCACTTTCATGTCTATCGTGGGAACAGCTTTGGATTCATGTTTCCGTACAGAAATTATCATCCGAAGTGCTTCTTCCTTCCACCGAAGCGCTCAACTGAACCTTTTGCCGCTTAGTTTTCCCATTGAACCAAATTCTTGGGATCTCCAATCAGTATGGTTGGGTTTCCACCGCAAAGGCTAGTTTGTTTGGGTTTTAAGCCCGTTCCCCTAGACAGGCATAACACTTGATCTCCGGGTAGTCCCTTAGTTAGTAAACAAGGAAGTGATACCCGTGATGATCAACTGTCATACGGTCTTATGTCTCCGACAGATCCTGACAGATATGTCCAGATGCCGTCATCCGTGTCCTTTCTGAAGCCTACCGGCTAGCCACAGTGTATAACTGCTGAAGGCACGGTTTCTCCCAATAAGGGACGTCCTCTAAGGAGTCGTGAAGTTACTCAACTTCTTTCATACTTTGTATAAAGAGATAAACTCCGATTCTATCATGAATCGGCCAATGCAAGTTTGCTTAGAGGATTTTCCAAAACCCACCATACACATTTACTTGTGGCTTTGGTGTTCTTCAGATCTGATGTCCAGTTTGCATCACTGTGTTCTCCCAGAACCGCTGGACATCCAGAATACTATAACCCATAGATGAGCGAATAATTCAGATATCGTCATATCCGACTTAACGCCTTCCTATTGATCATGTATTAAAATCATCAGTGAACATTAATTCAACCGATCTGCTTTGTAGGACGATATCAGGTCGGTTGTAGTGTGTACAATACATTGAACTACACGTGACCTGAGCATATCGCTCCTTGTCTATGGGTGCACCATGATTCCAATCAATTCTATGATTCATATCCATTGGTGGCTTCAACGAGACTGTCAACTATCGACCAGTCCGTTAGATGTCTTAGAAATCCAATTCCTAAGATGTCATTTGTGATACCCATATCTTTCATATCGAGACTTTGTTTCAATATGACTTTTACTTTCAGACTGTTGATTCTCCAACTGTTGGCTTTCTAACTTCAGAGTCAATGTTTCTGTGGTCAGATTCATTATTTCTGTTTTATCTGAAACTTTCGGACCAAAATGTAAACATTTCAGGGACCAAAACGAAAGTTCAGGAAGAAGCCCAACAGTTCAGCAAACCAACTCTGATCCTCTTCTTCCAACTCTCTGGTTGGTAAGGCTGTTTCAATATCCATGCCACGCAAGACTGCAATGGCCCTGGATGATAAGCTACTTCACAGGGGAGCACATTTTACAACCCAAAGGTTCTTTTCCCGGAGGAAGATAAACCATTACAGAAGTATGATTCTACATTATGGAATCAATTTCTCTCTTTAGCTTCTTTCCAAAGCAGCGCTTCTGGAGAAGACAATTATTTGTCAATTGTCCATGGTTCGTTCTCAACCATACAAGCTAGAAGGACTGGAACAAGTCTTTGTCCCCTTCTTTGCTCCGTCTCGGTTCAACATCTAGAATCCCTGAGTTCTGCAGATCTGGAATATTAAGTTCCGGATAGCCAGCAACTTTCGAGTCATATAGATACGGAACGTCTAGTTTCGGACAGTCAGGCCCTCGCGGGTTCTTGTTAACCTTGAGCAATTACTCCTTTTTCCTTTTTCAAGGAAAGTTATCTTCAAAGAATTCAACATTCTTTGACGCCAAGAGGCGATCAGCACTACTGTTATTTGCAGATCCAGTGGATATGCAATCTACAGTCTTAGGTACAACTTGACCTGTTTCAGTATTCCAATGTTTACCAAGCCACCCCACATAATTTGGACGTACCACTTTGCGCTTGGCTAACACCGTTGAACTGAGGTGAAAAATGAACAGTCATTTAATAAACGATGTTTCACATTCTCCCCCTCTATCACAATGAATTTCGCAATCCATAGGCTTAGTTGATTTCCAACTTCTGCTTTGTAGCGCTTATCCGCTTCAACAACTTCATCTTTGCTTTTCAACAAACAAAGGATACAATATGTTGTACTATCGCCAATGAAGGTCACAACGTACTTGTCTCCCCCCTCTATTTTGTATAAACTTCAAATCACCCAAGTAGGGGTGACTAAGTTCTAGAGGAGCGGTGCTTCTTTCGCTATTCCCTTGACGTAATTTGGAAAGGTGATTTTGCCTTTTTATCTACCTCACATTTATTTTGAGGGTTTATGTCGACAGAAGGCAACAATCTCAACATCGTTAGCTTTTGAATGACTTGCTATTTAACGTGTCTTAATCTATGATGGCATAGATGCACGGATTACAAGTATATCATTCATTTGGCTACAGACATACTGTACCATTCTTAGTTATTACAGACCTGTTGGACTAGTCTCAAACCAGCTTGACCAACAGCGTCCCTTAAACCAAGTTTGGGACATATATCACCTCATCTTCGAGTGATCCCATTCCCTGAAGTCCTATTGAGGACAACCTCTCCAACCCCTTCTACTTTAGAGGTGGCGTTGCTTCACATGGACAACCTCTTGCCCGTGGTTAGGGCGTAACCGAATCATATGTGATCTAGATACTCTGGCCCACTCGAGTTGCTTTGGCAAACTGAGTGTACAATTTCTTTTCTGCCTTTCTTTAGGCCTTTAGATCATTTAAGACCTGGAAACTCTGGCCCACCTTACTAGGTGTCCATTACTTTTCCTATGAAATGAATTTTGGCCCCACTCCAGTCGCCCGGAGGCTTTATATGACTGAGTGTCCAATATCATCATACCAAAGGAATTTTGGCCCACTCCAGTCGCCCGGAGGCTTTGTATGACTGAGTGTCCAATATCATCCTATGAAGGATCTTCTGCCAAATAGTGTGACAGGCTCAACGTTTTTAGCTTTTAGACTTCTTCCGTTATGATTGGTGCCCAGACAATTCTTAGCGCTTACTTAAGAGTGGTAACAGTTTTCGCACAGTTAGTGGATCTTTCTCCATCGTATGTGCGAACATACTTTACACACTTTTAATAATTACACTTAAAAGAACAGATCTTTTTAAGTCGTTTACAAAGTCAAATCTTTAAACGGGAAAGAAGATGAGATTAAACTTCTGATTTTAAAGCGTAAGGAATATAAATTATTTTTATATTCCTCCTTACTTTAATCCATTTTTAATCAGACATCATTTAATCTTTATTCTTGACAAGTAAGAAAAATATTTATCCGAATTTCGGATTCTTTGTCTGGGACAGATATAGGCCTTCTGCTGCAAGATAGAACCACATCTTCAACCTTCTCCTCTTGTCCCAGTTGACATCCTCAGGCTCTCGGGAGCGCTTGTTCCCACCACTCTTGGGAGCGGTGACACCATAAACATGTTGAACTTCAACAATATCATCATCACTGTCTTCAAGCAGAAAACCATAGCCATATCCAGATTTGGTCACACAACCTTTGACCGACATCTTTCGAACACTAATAGTAATACAATACAATCTTGTCTTAAATTATTGGTACTCTATTGTACTTTATAAAGCAGTACGGAAAGTAAATAACTATTACAAGTGTTCGAAAGGGTGAACAAATATTCAATATTCAGAAATTGAATCTTGTTGAACAAATAGGCCAATCTTCAAAACTGCCGCAAGCTTGTTGTGTCTTGAATCTTGATAACTTGAAATCAAGAAACAACTAAATCTGGATGGTTACAACGTTGTGTGTTGAGTCGAGGGATTGCCCTCTTGTCCTTAAGACAAAATTGCCCCGTATATATGCTTTTACGTTAGCGGGCAATAGTCTCCCAAGAAAAACAACACTTAATCTCAACGCTACAAAGTCAATAGGTTGAGCCTGACGAAGAAAACAAATATGAATCGACTTGCTGAATATATGGAATAGGAAGGAAGAGTTTCTGTCTACTCTTCTCTTTTGTCTCTGTGTATATATTGTGTCTCTGTAGTGTATATCTTGTGTATATGTGAGGGTTTGGTCACTGATTTTCGTCACTGGATTTTTCTGTTTTTCACCACTGTTTTGCAGTGGATTTGATCACTGTTTTGAGTTGTTTTCCAGTGCTATATTGTTTTCTTTCCCGTCACTGAATTGAGCCAAAGAAGGCTCAATAAATATCAAGGAAGAGGGGCTGCCCAACAGCCACAAACAAACTGTACATATGAAAGTCCACAGCCTACAGCCCAGAAATTCCCCACAGCCCACAGCCCGTGGCCCGTGGCGCGAGACCGAGACCGGACGGGACGGGACGGCGGACGGCGGCGGCGCGCGTGTGGGCTTAAACTTGAACCCAAGCACATCTAGGTCATCCCTCCTTTAAACACATGAGATATCCCTTTGGGTCCCAAACCCTTTTACCAATTAGAGACTTATATAGAGAGCAATTCTTCCTATTCCCACTGATGTGGTAGATTTGTCCCACACCACATTTCCATGCCTCAAACACCTTACTTCGTGGACCAATATCTCTTTCATTTCTCAACGAAATTAGACGATTCTTGGCCCTACGGTCATCTACTCACTTCGTAGATCATGCATGTTCGAAGAGACAAGGTCTCCAACATGCGGAACACTAGTGTTTAATTCATCAAAGATGAGTGGACGCATCTCCCCGCCAAAGGCTAATTTCCAACAATAAATACATAGCTATGAGTCGTAATTAGCTAAACTATACTATGGCTTGTTAGAAGCTTTCAAATTATAGTTGTTTCGGTAAGTTACTCAATATTCATTTCATTGCCACCGCAAAGCGACTCAACAACAAATTAATTTCACGATTAATTACATTAAATATCTTTATACTATGACTTAGTTACGAATAAACATTTTGTATTTTAAAATAAAATATTTACACCCTCTATACTATATAAACTCTACACTTACATCCTTTATATTATGAAAATTCTACACTTACAACCGCTTTGATGTTATTCCTATTTTTGTAAAAACATTTAAATCTTTTATAATTAACTAAATATATTTAAGATAATTTTAAAGCGGAATAAATATAATATAATAAAATATTATAATTAAATGAAAGTACAAAGAACTTGCGTATAAAGTGCAAGAATATTACTAACAGTTGCTATATCTTATCAAATAATTATATTTATTTTAAATTTAGGATTTTTGAAAGATAGATATTTTAAGATATATTTATTCTTTTTTATTGTCAAAGGCTTAATAATATTTTTATCTTTCTTTTAAAATTCATATAACTTCGTAAAAACGTGATATCTATAGTTGTTAATGTCTTTTAATAATTATATTTAAATATAATTAATTACGTATATACCTTATAGGGGGTGTAAATGTATGATTTTTATAGTATAAGGGGTTTAAGTGTTTGATTTTAAAATATATGAGATATATTTAAAATTGAATCATATTACAAGGATGTTTAATGTAATTAACCCTTAATTTTAAAATAAAATAACTATTTTCTCCTTTATTTTAAGTGAATATATTTGACTGGACACCACATAAAAAAAAATCAAAATTGATCATATTAAACATGTTATATCGTTTAAATATTGTTATAAAGAGAATAACTTAAGCACCTTGGAGGTGATTAAGAATAATAGTGTGACGAACTAATTAAGACTATTAAATACCCCTCCGGATTGAGTTAAAAAGAGTATTCGCTTATCAAATCAAGAAAGAATTAACCTTACTTTTCCAAATTTTTCATTATTAAGTGTTAGGTGACCAAATCTCAATACCTATTTACTTATGGATATTTTAATCAAATTACCTATTTTTATTCAAAAATTAATTTTTTAAAAGTTATGAAAATGAGTAAGTAAACATTCTTTTTTATCTGGATGGATACTTGAAAACCTCTGATAATTTTTGCTCTAATAAATGTAATACTAAAGTTCAAAGAAGTCAAAATAACGGAGCAGAGGGATGAGGGAAATTGACGTAATATATTATTACACATGGCTTTGTGTAAAATATTGGTGCTAACTTGTAAATGCATATTCAGGACCAAATCTTTATAGACGTGGCATTAAATTAAACCTTGAAAATCTACTATATTTCAATCAAACCTCCAATCTTCTAAACCAATGCCAAATTGAAGTGTTTCTTTCTTCTTTGAAAAACAAAACGCCAAATAGTTTGAAGATGATAACAAGCACTATTTAATTTTTTTTTTTTTTTTGAGTTATAGTTGCTTCTAGTCCCCTTTAATAACAAAAAATAAACCCATGCTAGTAGTTTTTTTATTTAACCATCTAATATCATTAGTCCACTTAATTTACCAATTCCGGCGCTTGGTAAGTCCACTAAGAGGGTAAAGGGCCCAGCAAAGTGGTCATATGTACAATAATCTTTTTCACTTTCTAGGTTCTGAATAAATTATTTATACGTATTAACTACACTTTATAAAATAAATACAAGATTTGACTTAAGCTACTGATTCTGCGGATAGCTACTAGCTCCGCCACCTGGTAAAGCATATTTTTCATTCTCAATGTCTGAACTCTACACATCTGATAAATAATGGTGGAATCCGGATCATCCACCACTCTCCTTAACTTTGGTTTACTCATCCGGTATCCACAGTCTACTTGTCTGACTAATTCATAATCATGTTGGATAGGTCGAAAAAAATGGGTAAAGCGCTAGTCCCCTTTAATGACAAAAATAAACCCCTAACTTTATTTGGTTTAATTATCCGATATCGATAGTTCGCTCGTCCGACTAATTTGAATTTTCATTGGACATACCTACTTAGGAGGTAAAGTACTATCAAAAAAATATTTATGTTTGATTGTATTAATCTCCCTTAGGGAACCTTTCTCATTAATGCAAATATATATAGGGTGTACAATGTGGAATCATTATACAGTAGGGATCCTATATCTACCATAATTATATAACACTAAATATGGCTAAATATAATATTGTACACGTTAATACACCCCCTCAGTCGGAGCGGGAGGAGATCGGACGCTAAGACTGGATCTGAATTCGAGGAAGAGTTGTCTAGGAAGGTCTTTCGTGAAGATATCTGCATATTGATATGAAGAAGACACGTGCAACACCTTAACATAACCGAGAGCAACCTTCTCACAAACAAAGTGTATATCCATCTCAATGTGTTTGGTTTGCTGATGCTGAATGGATTATGAGATAAATATATGGCGGATATGTTATCACAATAGACCAAAGACGCCTTACACAAGGGACACTGAAGCTCCAAAAAAAGGTTTCGAAGCCAACATATCTCAGCAACAACATTTGTAACACCTCGATACTCTGCTTCTGCACTCGAATGGGATAAGGTGGCATGCCACTTGACAGACCATGAAATGAGGTTATCCCTTAAGAACACACAATATCCATAGGTGAAGCATCGCGTGTCCTGACAGCCTGCCCAATCAGTATCCATATATGATAACAATCTGGTCGGTGCTGAGGGGTATAAGTGCAATCCATAATCAAGTGTGCCCTTAACGTATCGAATGATACACTTGAGGGCAGTAAAATGAGGTTTCATGGGGGCATGCATGAATAGGCACACCTGCTGAACGGCATACGCAATGTTAGGCCAGGTGAGGTAAGATACTGTAGTGCACCTGCAAGACTCCTGTAAAGAGTGGAATCGGATACAGGAGCACCATCAACAGCACTAAGCTTTGATTTAGAGTCAACAAGAGTGGACATGATCTTGCAGTTCTCCATTTTAGCCATGTACACTATCTCATCTGCATACTTACACTGACACAAAAACATAGTATCTGTAAAACGAGTCACTGATATTCCTAAAAAATAGCTCAACTTTCCCAAGTCAGTCATAGCAAATTTGGTCTTAAGCAAAGCAATGATCTCATTTTTCAACAAATCATAAGAGGCAGTAAGCACAATGTTATCCACATATAACAATAAATAAGCAATGTTACTACCTCGATGAAGAATAAATAGAGAATTATCACACTTGCTGCATATGAACCCAATTTGCATAATATAATTTGCAAAGCGATCATACCACGCTCGATGGGCCTATTTCAAATCATAAAGTGACTTACAAAGACGACAGACATACCAAGGGGTTGTTGGATGCACAAAACCAGGCTGCTGGTGCTTATAAACAGTTTCTTTCAGATCACCATGTAGAAATGCATTTTTCACATCAAACTGATGTATTGGGCAATGCCTACCCATAGCAATACTCAAATCTGTGTGAATGGTAGCCGTTTTAACAACCAGAATGAACGTCTCACCACAATCAATGCCCTCTTGTTGATTAGTGCCATTAACCACAAGTCTCGCATTGTACCTCTCTAGATCACCAATGTCTTTGTATTTGTGATGAAAGAGCCACATGCATCTGATTACATTCACCTCCTTCGGTCTAGAAACCAAATCTCAAGTGTGTTGTTTCGTTAAAGCATTAAATTCCTCACACATGGCCGCATTCCAATTAGGGTCTAGTTTGACTAATTTTGGGTTTTGGGGAATTGGGGAAATGATTTGGGTAGACAAGTTAAACTGGATTTTGGGTTTGAAAATCCTGTGTTGGGCACGGGTTTCTATACAGTGAGTGGGGGCATGAGTACTTTCGGTATTTATGTATGGATTTGGGTTCTGGGAATTTGGCGATGTGATGTTGTTAGTTTGGGGCGGGGTTCGATGACGGGTTATGGTGTCTAGTGTGTGGTTTCTGGTTTTGACAGCAGATGTGGTGGTGGTGTTGATATGAGAAGATCGACGCGGTTTGGGTTAGGTAATGTGGGGTATGAAGTCGGTGGTGGGTTGGGGCTGAGGTCTGGTGGTGTGAGTGTGGCAGTCTAGGTACCGAGGTTGGTGTGAAATGGGTTTCCGGTAACTGGTTGTGCTGCAGTGTTGGAATAGTAGTGTGGTGGTGTTACGGCGGTCGTTGGTTGAGTGAGTTGGTTAGAGGTCTAGTTGTCGATCAGAGTCGACGGTTGGACGGTGTGGTGAATTTCGATGGTGGAGACATGGGCTGGTGTTGACTGTGACTGATCGGAGTCACTGCCGGAGGTGGCAGTGACGGGTGTTAGGGAGGTCGACGATTGAACAATAGCAGTGGGACGGTACAGTTCTTCAAGAATGACAGGGGAAGTGTCAGACTCGAGAAATGTGTAGTCCGTGTTACGAATTTTTTGGATATTTACAAATGGAAAAATTATCTCGTCAAACGTAACGTAACGTAACGAGAGACTTGAATTTGACGGTGGACACATCATAGCACAAATAGCCCCTATGATTATACGGAAAACATACGAAGACACACGGAGTGGTTCGGGGTGCTAATTTATGAGGGACAGTAGAGGCAAGATTTGGATAACACAGGCAGCCGAAAATTCGTAAGTGCTCATAAGTTGGAATCCTACAAAAAAGAATTTCGGTGGGTGTTATATTTTGGAGTCTTAGTGGGAAAATTATTTAGAATATATTATGCCATTTTCACAGCATAGACCCAAAATAGAGGGGGAGGGAGGCATGAAATAAGATCGTACGAACAATGTTATTGATAGTGCGAATGATTCGTTCGGCCTTGCCATTTTGGGAGGATTTGTGGGGACACGAGAATGGGAAAACCATGCCATGAGTAGAGCAAAAGTTGTGAAACGCGGAATTATTGAACTCACGACCGTTATCACATTGAAGTGATTTTATGTCTTTTTCAAATTGTGGTTTGACATAGATAAGGAATGCAAGAAACTTTACAAACACTTCAGACTTGAATTTAAGCGGATAGACCCAAACAAAGTGAGAAAAGTCATCTAATAAGACGAGATAAAATTTATGACCCAGTGAGCTAGTAATGGGAGATGTCCATAAATCTGCATGAACAATGTCAAAGAGAGAATACGTAACACTTGAAGATGACTGAAACGGAAGGCGAACATGTTTGCCTAAAAGGCAAGATAGACAATGTTGGGCAAATTTCTATTATGACAATGAATTAAGTTATTGTTTCTAAGATAATTAAAAATATGGACTCCTGGGTGTCCAAGTCTATTGTGCTAGGTTGACAGAGAAATTATTGATAAAGCGTTGTGAGGAGTGACATAGGCAGTGAGTGATGTGGGAGGGTTGACACTAGCAGCGGGCGTGGATAGGAAAGGATAGAGATCACCCTCACTATTGCATCTCGTAAGGAGTTTCCTGGTACGAAGGTCCGTTACGGAAAATCCAAATGGGTCAAAAGTAATTAATACATAATTATCGGTGGCAAATTTTCTAACGGAAATTAGGTTTTTGATAATGTTAGGAGCATATAAGACGTTATTCAGGGAAAATTAAGGATGCGGTGATGGGTTAGTGTGTGTCCAAACCCTTGGATTGGAATACGATCACCATTTTTTATCATAATAGATTGTGGAGTATTTAAATTTTGCAGTTGAGGAAGTGTACCAGAATTATTGGTGAGGTGAGACGTGACGCCCGTATCCATATATCACACATTATCGAGCTATTGAGGAGTGATAGTGCCGAAAGCTTGGCCCAAACTGGATTGAGGATGGCCAGGAACGAACTGATTGGCTCCGGAAATCGGGCCTGATTAATGTGGCCCGTCGGTTGTGCTTCCAAGATGTTGGGCCGTATGACTGTGGCCATCGAAATATATGGGGCGGACTGCATGGCTTTCGAAAAAAAAATCTGGGGAATAGGAAGAAAAAAAGCAGATAAAGAGTTTTGTTTCTGACAATTCGTTTTAAGAAGGATTATCTGGAAAGAGAAAAAAATAGAAGAAAGGACTTGTAAATGGCTTAGTGATTTTAATCCCTAAAATTTAAATCCCAAAACTCTAATTAAAGATAAAGAGAATTCAATCATTCCATCATACCCCTTAACTTAGTGATTTTCCAAAAAAAGACTTGTAAATGGCAAGATGAAAGAGAGAAGAAATTGGAAGAGAAATGAGAGGTCTGAAATTGCCAGCCTTACATTCTTTCTGATATACACACACATGTACAAACAACAAAAGGGCTAAAAGCTCTTTGGCTATGGGTTGGAGATTGTATTACCTTATCCTATCCCCCCAACAACAAAATAAAAATAAAACTGCCTCTTATTTCTTCTATTGCTCTCTATTTTCTTATATCCTATTAGATAATATACTCACAAGAACTACTACAAAGCAAATACAAGGAATTAGTCTTATTATATATATATTCTTTCCCCTTATCTTTCTTTGTTTCATTTCATTCTTCTTATCTTAGCTTGTTTCAAGTTCTCTTCTACTTCAAGACTTGCAACATTTTCTTGATACATATGAATATGAATTTTGATTCTTAATTCTCATGTGTATATATATGGGAATTTGAAATTCTTTATTGCCTCGAAGTAGAATTTGAAGTTCTTTATTGCCAACATATTGTTGAAGTTTGAAGAAGAGAGAAAAAATGGCTCCCAAAGCTGGTAAAGCTAAGCCACACAAAGCTAAGGGAGAGAAGAAGAAGAAAGAAGAGAAAGGTACTTGTGCTATATCTATCTACCTTATCATCTTTAATATATTTTCATGGATTTTCCATTTGTTTTCTCCTAATATATTATCAAAATTCTATTCATTCAGTCAAAATACTTTATCCCCCTCATTCTTTATCTTTATTTGGTTTAGACAATTCTAATTTTTGGGGTTGTTATTGAGTACTAGCCACGATTTTTAAATTCGTAGCCAAGGCTTGGTAGTTATACTTATATATGCATAGAGTTGTAGTGCTCGTCTTTTTTTAAAAATTCACTTCAATTTCGTAAATATTTTTTTTCATATATAATAACTTACTTAAGTTTATAATTGAGTTATGTTTTTATGCGTTTCTCAATTCTAACGTAATTTCTATTAGAATTCTCAAATATATTGTATTAATAATCGAAATACAATTGATTTCTTTAATTTTGATAGGACTACTTCCTATACTTATGTATTATGTTGGACTCACATAATTTTGATATTTCGTGACGAGTTTATCAAGTCAATTACACTTGAAGTAATATACTATTAAGCTAAAGTAAATTATCCATCAATAACAACGTTTATTCAGTTAGATTTTGAACTGTTAATGTATACAATAAAATAGTTTTAATTATTCATGTTATCTTATCAGAACAAAAGTTTATCAACCCCTCAATAACATTTTTTTTTGAAAAATATTTTCCTTATGCATTTTATAATAAGTTCATGAAATAATAAACTGAGTCATGTATAAAATAAAATAATTTTAAATTATTCATGTTATCTTATCAGAACAAAAGTTTATCAACCCTCGATAATATTTTCTCGAAAAATACTTTTCTTATGCATTTTATAATAAGTTAATGAAATAATAAACCGAAACACATATCACGGTCACTAGTATGGTTAAACAAGAGTTTTAAGGTCTATGTACTGATAATTTACACAATTTGATAATCATTATTAAGCTAACTTTTGTATACAACTAAATCCCAAAAATAAGTCATTGGTTA
Organism: Anisodus tanguticus; assembly: GCA_034509755.1. Lineage (NCBI taxonomy): Eukaryota > Viridiplantae > Streptophyta > Magnoliopsida > Solanales > Solanaceae > Anisodus > Anisodus tanguticus. The sequence goes on along the minus strand of CM067541.1, from coordinate 25,342,158 downwards.
TACAAAAGATAACTTGCATTTTTCTATAAATATTAATTTTCCGGTGTTAATTATTGAACTACAGTTCTGCCAAACGTTATAGAGATAACGGTGGAAACACCTGAAGACTTGCAAGTGATGCTTAAGGTAAAGTTAACAGTGACAGTTAAATTTATCAACGGTAATTAAGAAGAGAAGTTATAATCATCTGGTGCACGTATATGATCTGGTCAATTACAATCTTTGACTTTTAGGGGATATCAACGGACAAGATCTTAGATGTGAGAAAGCTCTTAGCCGTCAATGTGGAGACATGTCACATGACCAATTACTCCTTGTCACATGAGGTAACATTTATAAATTTATTTCCTTTTTTGGACATTATACTCTTAAATTAAATATAGATACTTCATGTTATTATAATGTCATTTTCACCCTCCATTTGAAAATAATTCATTCTTTCATAGAATTGAAAGGAAATGCAACAACAAAAATATGGTGGGGCACTTATAGCTTTGGCTAAACTTTGAAAACCTGTTTATTTTAAAAAGTGTTTTTTTTCAGAAATATTTTTTGAAAAAAGTACTTTTGGAGAGTAACATTTCATGTTAGACTAATCAATTTGAAAAATATTTTTACTAATATTAGAGCAGTAATTTATACTTCACCAATGTTCCAAAAGTGTTTTCCTGGCTTTTGAAAAACTACGGCTAGCCTGATTGGTCAAGCTTACTTTTCTTCAAAAGTATTTTTTTCATCTCAAAAAGTGTTTATTTTAAAAAAAATTGAGGTGTTTGCCTCGGCTTTTGGGAGAAAATAAGTGATTTTGGGAGTAGCAGAAGCTGTTTTTCATAAGCTAAAAAATAGTTTTTTTTAGAAGTACTTTTCAAAAAGCACTTTTGAGAATAATACATTCAGAAGAACTTTTTAAATGTTTGACCAAACACTAATTGTTGTTCAAAAGTATTTTTTAAATTAATTGGTCAAGACAAATTGCTTCACATCAAAAATACTTTTTTTAAAATGACTTTTCAAAATATGCCGACTTAAAAATTTGGCCAAACATCTCAACTTTCTAAAATAATCATTTTTTTTAAAGAAAAAAAATTATGTTTAGCTTCATAGAAACTTGGCCAAACATTCTAATAACCATTTAATATAGGACTTACCCTCTTAGTGGGCTTGTTGAGAGCAAATTTGAATTAGTAAACATCAAAATTAATATATTGAGTGCTAGTTAATACTCCTACGAGAGAAACAATGAACATCTAAATTAGAATCAAGTTGGTTGATGTAATTGTGTCATCTAAGTCAATACAATAACGTATATTTGTTACCCGCAAGGGTAGCCAAGTTGGTGTAGCAGTAGAGCGCGGGACCGCAAGGTCACGAGTTCGATCCCCTGCATAAACCTTCTTGGTTGAGCCTATCACACATGACTTGCCAAGTGTGGTTAATCGGCTGACGTGGTTTGCAGGCTATTGCGTCGTCCGGGTTTACCCTGTGCGCACTCGAGAGAGTAGCGGCTGCGGGTTCCTTCGTCAACAAAAAAAATAACGTATATTTGTTCTGTTTTATTTAATATGCAATAATAATTACTATGCCTTCCTCCTAAATAAGGTGGACAGCTACGTAAATTTTTACTGACTATATTTTATTACTTAAACTCAATCATATCATTATAATAAATTCTATATATTCTTACTGATATGTAAATATATACTTTATACGGTCGGGAAAATAAAATAATTACTCTTGTTATAAATATTATTAATGGTGGATTTTGGAATGGGACAGGTGCGAGGAACAAGGCTAAAAGATACAGTGGAGATTGTGTCGCTAAAACCGTGCCACCTCAGCCTGATCGAAGGTACTTTTCTCTATGCTCTCGGTCCCACCTAATATGCAACTAAGTAAGAGGATCTCGTGATCCTCCGCTAGTCCTTTTCGCACAACATAATTGCCCACGACCCCCAATAGGACTCACGGAAAACTTGCATCATTCGAGGCAACCATAATTTTCCATGTTAGGATCCTTAAAAGACTAAAAATATAAAATTGTTTATTATTATATTAAAATATTTTTTTTTGTCATAACAATATAGTAATAAAATCATTTTTTGCTAAATTGGAGCTAATGAACTTCTTTTAATGGAGTATATAATATTAAAAGTAATAGGATCACTATTTGTCTAATCGACCACACCTAAACCATCATCATCTACTAATCACCATAGTTATTTGTCATCAATACTAGTCATAAAAAAGGACAATTTGCTACATACAACATCTCGTGTTAAGATGGTTTTGAGGAAGAACTGCATCAAGAGGTGTGATGTAGGTAATCTACTCTAATGTATTTTAGTGATTGCTTACACGGTTCGAACACGTAACCTATAGGTAACACGAAGATAACTTTACTGTTTCTTCAAAACTTCACTATTAACCATCATTTACAATTATCATCAACTAAGTACTTATACAACCCTAAACACTTACCACTGACAATAATCATCATCACCCGCGACCATATATTGCTAATCATCGGTATTAATCGCCACCTTCATTAACTATAAGCATTATCTATCATTAATTATTACGATCGATCACCATCGTTAATCACTATTTATAACAATCATCACCACTAGCTATTATCCAAAATCACTACCATTAATCATTATCACAATCAACATCGTGAGTCAGCCTCACAACCATCATTCAAACTTAAAAATCTTAACTCAGATTTTATATGTATTAAAAATATCGATTAAATTTATTGACTTAAAATCCAATAACACAAATGTACTATTGTTTCTTCAAACTCTAATTTATAATATTCAAAGTATGAATTCACCCGTTTACACTTTTATATAATTTTCAAAAATTCAAATTTTAATTGAACTTTTCTTTTTTCGGGTGCAGAGGACTATACTGAAGAACAATCAGTGGCTCATATTAAAAGACTTCTCGACATAGTTGCATGCATCACTTCTTTCAACGGTTCATCTACTTCACCCAAACCAACCGGTCGAACCGGTACTGAACCCGGTCCAGAAAATGCACTCAAGTCCACAACTAGTGAACCGCCTAAGGCCAAGCCGTCGAAGCCAGATGTCACCGCCGTATGCGGCGGCGCCGAAGCCGCCGACGCGGCGGAGAAAGGTGATCCGGCGATGATGTGTCCGCCACCACGGTTGGGACAGTTCTATGACTTCTTCTCGTTTGCTCATCTCACTCCTCCAATCCAATGTAAGTTTTAATTTTTATTTAATTTTGGTAATTAAAGCTTCTGGATGTTTATTAATTATCTATTGTATCGTATTATATTGTATTGTGTTGTTAGTTTAAATACAATATTTATTTTAATTGTTAGTTAAATTTTAGGCATAATACATGATCAGGCTGCTGTTGTTGAAGTAGGTCAACAATTAGGTTGATAAGAACTTCTTTTGGGGCCAACACTTCTTTATTTAGGATCGCTGTTTCCTGTGCAGCCCATGCCAGTAGTGATATTCTAATTCGACTACCTCTCTCACGCATCAAGGCAGAAAGAAAGTCTTGCCAAGGAGAAGGATCTTCTTTAGTGGATCCTCTTGTTCCTATTTAGTCCTCTTCATTTCGAAAGCTCTTTCTATTTTTACATCTCTTTCTTCCTCACTTTCCACCCTTCTGTTTTTGTATTTACTGAGTCACTCATCTTTCGAGGCTTTTCTTTCTTAGGCTTTAACATTTGTTTAAGATTTTCTCTTCTTTAGCTTCTTTATCCTGAACTAATAGTCCTTGTCCTTACTATATATTATTTATGATTGCTAGCAGTAAACATAGAAGATCTCATACATGCAGTTAACTTGAAAGAAAAATGAAAAAAAATAGTCTAATGAGAAAGCATTTGTTCACGTTCGTAGTTGCAATAAGTTTTCTTTTTTGTTTCGATATTGGTCTTTTCGTTGCATTCACTTACAACAAGAAACAACCACCAGTCTTTGGTGCAGCACTTGCATTTTGGTGTATTCTTCTTTCTTTCCTTGGTCTTTCGTTCCGTCATATTCCTAATAACGTATCCAATTACAACGTATTAACCGCTAATGCACCTTTCTTTTATCAAATCACAGGGACTTCCAATTTTACCTTCCTTCCAATATTTTGGATTTGAGCTTCCCTCATTTTTCCTTACTGGCACTGAAAATCTTCAAGGACAGGCGTAAAGCCCTCCTCACTGGTTGGCAGAGACCCTAACCAACGTTTTGGATTTTGGAGTTTGCGCCCCAACCTAGGTTAGGGGGTCGTTAGTTAATTAATCAAAAGCTTGCTGCTGAAAAACGTTGCTAGGCTAGCGCGGCTCGTTTCGCTCTTCAAGCTCCGCCCCCCTTACTCAACCTCAACATCTATAAAAAAGGCTCACGAACTTGACTCAGCTGGCAAGTAGACACCTCAATTTGTATAAAGTTGAATACGTAAACACAAATGCTGATGTGTCACTGACGTCGCAGTGATGTGACAAATAAATTTTGGAGGTGTCTAAATAATCGTTTTGTAAGTTGGAGTGTTCAATTGACAAAGTGGAGACAAGTTGAGCTGCCCACTTGTGCATACCCAAAGTTGGAGGACACATTTGCCAGCTGAGGCCAAGTTTGAGGCCTTATTTATGTATTATGCCTAAATTTTATTGTATCATTAAGGAGGCGTTTGGCCATGCGTTTTCATATCATGATTTCATAATTTGATTTCAAATCACCGTTTGTTTATCACTATGTAACGATGTAATGACCAATTTGGTATGATCGCGTCCTTACCTTACTTTTTTTCTCATTTTATTTTTGCTTATTAAATATCTAATAATCATATTTTATCATTTATCTTACCTTATAATAATAGTGTAGGTTTATCCTCCAAGTTGTTGATGTGTGACATTATATAACAGGCAGGAAATAATACATTCTATCCAAACGATGTATTCATCAAAACAATACAGTACAATACAATATAATATGATACATTATGAAACGACATGTAACAACCATCTAAACAAGGTGTTATGTAACTAAGTTCATTGATTTTCATTACTGGGTTTATGTTGTATGCATTTTTTCTCTTTGATTAATTTAATTTATTGGAGCTGGAAATGCATGGGAAGGAATTTTCAGAGGCTTTTCATAGTTGCAATTTTATTTTTATCTTTTATTTTTTTATTCTTACTCATAGCTGCAATTTTATTTAATGTATAAAAAAATCAGTCATTTTGTTTAAAAAATGTTTTCTTATATGCTAAACTTTTGTTTGGATTTGCAGATATTAGGAGATCAAGTCGACCATTCCTTGATGATAAAACAGAAGATGATTTTTTCCAAATTGATGTGAGCTTTCTTTGTTTTAATATTTATTTGTGGCGAAAAACCCGACCTTGTTTGGGTTAGCTGATTAAAAATAGCTTATAAGTGTCAATATCAAGTGCTGAAACTGATTTTATAAGTAAGCAGGTACATGTTTGGATAGAAATGTTGAAACTGATAATAAACAGTTAGTGTGTTCGGTAAAAAGGTGCTAATAAACATTTGTACTGTTAAAATGACTTAAATGTTGTCATTTAAAAAGGATAAATTAAAAGTATTTCCTTCAGTAAGGACAAATGATGGAAATAGAATAGAGAGATAATTAAAAGTTTGTTATAGGAAGAGTATCTCAGAAATTACAAAAGATATTAGAGATAAAATTGTATATTTGAGTAATGGTTCTTGAAATACATTACAGGTCCGGATTTGCAGTGGCAAGCCAACAACAATTGTTGCTTCTAGGACAGGCTTCTATCCTGCTGGAAAACGTGCTCTATCGAGTCACTCTTTGGTTGGATTATTGCAACAATTAAGTCGAGTTTTTGATGCTGTGAGTCAGAATGCATTTCGTTAGACTTTTATCGTCTGTCTGACCACAAAGATTCATGGCCTGTTTGGCCAAAGCTTCTAGGAAGCCAAATGTACTTATATTCTTGAAAAAATGCTTATTTTGGAGAGTTAAGGTGTTTGGCCTAACTTTTAGGAAAAAAACAAATGCTTTTGAGTAGTTACAGAAACTGTTTGGCCTAACTTTTCGGAAAAAAAAAACAAGTGCTTTTGAGTAGTTGCAGAAACTGTTTTTCAGAAGCTGAAAAAGTAGTTTTCCGCAGAATCCCTTTTGGAACCTTGGCGAAGCACAAATTTCTGCTCTAATATTGGCAAAAACGATTTTCAGATTGATTAGCCAAACACAAACTGCAACTCTTCAAAAGTACTTTGTCGAAAAACACTTCTGACAAAAATCACTGGTCAAAATAAGCATATTTTGGAAGCTTGTCCAAACAGACTATCAGTATGTAGTGGCATTGACTGTGTATGCTATTTCTTTGTTAATTGTTTGTTTGTTCCAGGCATACAAGGCTCTCATGAAAGGATTCACCGAGCATAATAAGGTTAGTGATGTGTGTCTATTTGTAAGTTGTCCGAGTTCAAGGATATGCAAACAATGAATGCTCAAGAATGGTCACCCATTTTTTACAGTTTGGGAACCTTCCTTATGGCTTTCGAGCAAACACATGGGTTGTCCCTCCTTTTGTTGCCGACAATCCTGCTACGTTTCCTCCACTCCCCATGGAAGACGAGAATTGGGGAGGAAATGGAGGTGGACAGGGAAGAGAAGATAAGCATGCTCATAGGCTGTGGGCGAAGGAATTCGCGGTTCTGGCAGCAATGCCTTGTAAAACAGCGGAAGAAAGGCAAATTCGAGATAGGAAAGCGTTTCTACTTCACAATCTATTCGTCGATGTTTCAGTTATCAAAGCAGTTGCCGCCATAAAACATCTAGTGGACAACAGCCAGGGTGGAGCAAATCATGAGGAAAAAATTGGAGATCTTCTTATCCGTGTGACAAAGGATGTGTCAGATGCTAGCAAGAAATTGGACAATAAAAATGACGGGATTCAGGTGCTAGGCTTGTCGCCTGAGGAGCTTGCAAAGAGAAACTTACTAAAAGGCATAACTGCAGATGAGAGTGCAACAGTTCATGTATGTTTGAATATAAATATGTTAGTTTCTCGTCATTTTGTTGAGAATATAATTATGTAAATGAAGTGCTCTCTCTCTAACAACTTAAGTTTTAGATGAGATGGTCGGTCACACACTTCAATATGGTATTTGAGAGGTCCTGGGATCGAATCTCACCACCACCCAGTAATTAAAAAAATTCACGTGCTTGGCCCATGAATAAAATAAAAAGAATCAGGCCCACACGTAAGGGGCATGTTGAGAATATAATTGTGTAGATAAAAGTGTGCTCTCTCTAACAACTTAAGCTTTTAGATGAGATGGTCACACACTTCAATAATCTACAAGCTGATTTTGTTATTTGTTGTAGCAGTTCATATTTTATGATGTTATGTTTCGTTGCAGGATACTTCTACCTTGGGTGTAGTAGTGGTTAGACACTGTGGCTACACAGCTATTGTAAAAGTTGCAGCCGAGGTGAACTGGGGGACAAATCCTATTCCTCAGGATATTGTAATAGATGACCAGGCGGAGGGAGGTGCAAACGCATTAAATGTTCATAGGTCAGTAGAGTTAGCCAGAATCAGATGCCAATAAGATTAACATATGCACCTTAGTGAATTGTTTTTTATTTTCATGAACTATTCTACTGACTATTTTCTTCATATTATGCAGCTTGAGAATGCTATTGCACAAGTCATCAACACCTCAGACACCTAGCCAAGTACATAAATTACACGGTGCAGATGTCGAAGACGTTCAGATTGCTAAGTCTTTAGTAAGACAGGTGCTCGGTGAAAGCTTGCAGAAGTTACAGGAAGAAGGCAGTAAGCAAGTGAAATCTATTAGATGGGAGCTGGGTGCATGTTGGGTGCAACATTTGCAAAATCAGGCCTCCGGAAAAGTTGAGTCTAAAAATGCTGATGAAGCTAAAGCAGAGCCAGCGGTAAAGGGTCTTGGGAAGAACGGTGGCCTGCTGAAGGATATTAAGAAAAAATCAGATGACAAGAGCAGCAAAGCCAGTTCAGGGAACGAAGTTTCTTCAAATGACAAGAAAGAACTAGAGAAACAAGACGAGGAAATGGAGATTCTTTGGAAAAAGGTGCTACCTGAAGCAGCGTATTTGCGCCTAAAGGAATCAGAAACTGGTCTTCACCTTAAGGTGTGTTGCGGGATTTTATACCAGTACCCACTCCTTGCAATTTTTTGTTACAGAGTAACTTTTGCAAGAGGTATTTCATGACTGCAATTAGGAGGGACAAACGGGCGGGTCAGATCGGATTTGGGCGGGTCGGAAATGGGTTAAACAAAAATGGATAAAATATTTGACCCGCCCATATTTAACATGGATAAAAAATGGGTTCACCGATTGATAATATGGGTATCCATATTATCCATGGTTTCAGGAATAGTCAGGTGAGAACACAAGCTAAAAACCAAAATAAGCTTAGACTAGCAGGAACTCATTAAAATTAACAAGCAGACAAATGAGCTATGTTGCTTGGACTCTTTACAAATGTCGATGGGTGCGTGTGGGATTCTCCAAAAGTAGTGCATTTTTGGAGAATCCGACACAGGTGCGGCAACATTTTTGGAGAGTCCGAGCAACATAGCAAATGAGTATTGATAATATGGATATCCATATTATCCATTTGGATATCCATTTTTAGTGGATAATATCCATATTTGATCCATTTTTAGAAAGTCAGTTATCCAATCCATGTCTAATGGGTCGGATTGGATGGTTACTATTTTTTAAACCATTTTGCTAGCCCTAACTGCAACACATGAAACAATAGCCCCGAGGGCTCACATGTAAGATAAATCTATCATGTTCCATCATCGTGTCCAGTTCTTAAACCGTATTCTGGTTCTGTTTATTTTGGCAGTCACCCGATGGGTTGATCAGTATGGCACATAAATACTACGCTGATACTTCCCTTCCAAAACTGGTAAGTGCCTCTATATACTTGTATGTCTATCCTGCTTCTTGAAATTGAACTAACTCTTGCTGGTTGCAACTTTTGAACTTTTGAAAGGTTGCTGATTTTGGGTCACTGGAGCTTTCACCGGTCGATGGAAGGACACTGACAGATTTCATGCACACCAGGGGTCTGCAAATGTGCTCCTTGGGTCGCGTGGTAATTGCTTCAGGCCTTAAAAGCTCAATAAATCTATGCATGAATGTCACTTCTAACTTTATTAGTGCAGTCCCCGGCCACTATTTTCCCTATAAGCATAGATTTCTAATCAACTGAAAAGCACTGTTCTAAGTTCTAACTGTAGATGAACTCATAATAAATAGCAGTCATTTTATGACGATCGACCTTGTATTCTCATATCCACGGCCAGAAATATTCATATCCTAATTGCTCAGTGCTGAAAGGGTTTCCTGAACACCCTTCATGACCCATTATTCAGCATTTTCTTACAACTTTGTTTAGTTGCCATTCTGTTATTTTACGAGATGTTTAGTTGGTAGAAAGAGAGTTGAGGGGAGTGGAAACTGTTAAGTCTTTTTGATGTCTTCTTGGTAAAAATTGGGCAGCTCAACTTCTTATTTTTATTTCTAAACTTTTTAACATCACTTTATTTTAACTTATTTGGTTCTGATGTCAGGTGGAACTTGCAGACAAACTTCCTCACGTTCAATCTCTTTGTATTCACGAGATGGTTGTTAGAGCTTACAAACACATACTGCAGGCAGTTGTGGCAGCAGTTGATAATATTGCCAATGTGGCTGCATCAATAGCTTCTTGTTTAAATGTATTGCTCGGGATGCCATCTGCAGAAAATGGTGATTCAGACGATGACTTGAAATGGAAGTGGATAGAAACTTTTCTTTCAAAGAGGTTCGGGTGGCAGTGGAAGGATGAAAGTCGGGAGGATCTTAGAAAATTTGCCATTCTCCGAGGTCTTTGCCATAAGGTATAAAAATTCGAATGCTAAGAAAGTGGTTTTCTGTCCTTGGTAGGGGTGTCTAATGGGTGGGTTGGGCTGGATTTGGGCGGGTTAAAATTGATTGAGTTAATAAATGATCTGCCCAAAAGTTACTTGGGTAGAAATGGGTTGGGCTAAAATGGGCTAAAAGCCTGGTCATAACCCAACCCGCCCAATTCTTACAAAGTTTTAATTTCTGTATTTGTTCTTTTATAATTTTTTAAGTACGTAATAAAACTATTTTTTCTTTATTATGCCTATATATAATATATCAAATAAAAAATGTCTATTTTGAAAATATTTGGACAAGGTTTCTATGGGTCAATTTGGGCTACATATCAACCCAATTTTTAAATGGGCTGGGCTAATGGAGCGGGTTGGAGGGTTACTTTTTCATGGGCTAATTTTGCCACCCCTAGTCCTTTGTAAGTCTTATCCTCCTAATCCGTACTAACAAATGATATTTCAGGTAGGACTTGAGCTTGTCCCAAAAGACTATGATATGGACTCTCCATTTCCTTTCAAGAAGTCGGATATCATAAGCATGGTCCCGGTGTACAAGGTATGCACACTAGCTTCCAAATGTCAGATGTAGAACATGAAATATTAGGAGGAACCTCAGTAAGTTTTGACAATTGTGGATGTTCTCAACAGCATGTTGCGTGCTCATCAGCGGATGGGCGTACGCTGCTGGAATCATCCAAAACTTCCCTGGATAAAGGGAAACTGGAGGATGCTGTAAACTATGGAACTAAGGTAGGTTTTTTTGTGGTTCAATGGCATGTCTTGATTATGATTCAAGGTCTCGAACTGAGATTTATTTTTATTTTGAAGGCACTCTCAAAACTCGTCTCTGTTTGTGGTCCTTACCATCGAATGACAGCGGGTGCATACAGTCTCTTAGCGGTGGTACTCTACCACACTGGAGATTTTAATCAGGTATAAGTTTATATTTTAGATTCTGAAATGGCTTCACAACTTTGATAATATGCTGCCATCTTGTTCGCTGGATACAATGCTAATTTTCTTATAGTTCATGTAAAATCGTGATTTTCTCACTTACATCTGTAATGCTTGCTAATATCAGGCTACTATTTATCAACAAAAAGCTTTGGATATTAATGAAAGAGAGCTTGGACTTGACCACCCAGATACAATGAAGAGTTATGGAGATTTAGCAGTTTTCTACTACCGACTTCAACACACGGAGTTGGCATTAAAGTATGTGCATCTCTATCTCCCACATGGAAAACTCTGGTGTTCAAAGTCATGCGCTTATCTGTCTGCTTTCATTGTTTACCTTCAACTCTAGTGTGATGGGAACTTATGGCATAGATCCCTATTGATCAACTCTGACGACACATCCCTTCATATTTATCTGGTTTTTGAATAGCTTCTCTTACTAAACGACTTAAAAAGAATAAAGCAACTGCAGTGCTGTTCTCGGGCTTACTTGGTCTGCCATTGCTTGTTGCATACTTTCTTCCCCAGTAAAAACCACTTCTCTTGCAGATCTTCTTCCATTTCCCCGCTGACTTTTAGTAGAATTAACCTAAATAGCCGCCCACCCAACTGCTTAAACTAAATATAGCTTGCAAATATAAGATCCATGTAAAATATGTTTAACCGTATATAATCAGTGTATATTTCATGTAAACAGTGAATCTGGCTGGCTATTGTGTAAAGATCCCTGACTTTTACATCACAAAATAGAAGATATTAAAATTGCTCTATTATGGAAATTCATTTTGCTATTTATACTGGTAACAATCTCGTGTTGTTTATCCTGGTGTTCCAGGGAAAGGCACGAGGCTTATCAGGAAAAAAAGTTTTATAATAGAAAAGAAGGAAAATGGCAGTAGAGAAGAGGCACGAATCGTGCTTGTCCTATGCTTTGAGTTTTGCTTTTCTGGTTCTATTTGCGTCACTTATTAGATGTTTGTAGAATTATTTATTAGATAAATAATGGCACGACTATACCGACTTCTTTGTGTTTACATACTTTTCATGATTAGCGCCTTGCATCATCTTGTATGAGACCACTTCTATGTTTAAGGACAAAACTGATAATTGGTTTTCTCTATTCAGGTATGTCAATCGTGCCCTCTATCTTTTGCATCTTACTTGTGGACCTTCACATCCAAATACTGCTGCAACATATATAAATGTCGCAATGATGGAAGAAGGTCTCGGAAATGTCCATGTTGCACTCAGGTACCTTCACGAGGCTCTTAAGTGTAACCAGAGACTTCTTGGAGCTGACCACATTCAAGTAATTCCTTTCTCTTCTCTCTCCATTATGTTAGACTGTCTAGAAAATCAACCCGTTGGCATCTTAAATTATTCTATAACCCAATTGTTTGTTTCCTCCAGACTGCTGCCAGCTATCATGCTATTGCAATTGCCCTTTCATTAATGGAAGCATATTCCTTAAGCGTTCAGCATGAACAAACTACACTTCAGATACTGCAAGCAAAACTTGGACCCGATGATTTGCGTACTCAGGTATAAATTAGTTTGAAAGTCTGGTCATTCGGTTTGTTCTCGGTGATGAACCTCGTGTCAATCTTATTCAGAATTTTCTGCAGGATGCTGCGGCATGGCTTGAGTATTTCGAATCTAAAGCACTTGAGCAGCAAGAAGCTGCACGAAATGGTACCCCAAAGCCCGACGCCTCTATCTCTAGCAAAGGCCATCTAAGGTAGTAATATTCTTATCCTCCTTTCTTTCTTTTGATTCTTTTCTTAATAGTTGTAGGAAAAAGCTCACTATATCAATTATTTCTTTTTAGAAATCCTGCACAATTTTAAAAGAGTAACAAATTTATAGGGAAAAGTGACTCAGTAGGTTTTTTTTGCTTCCTTTTCCGTACTTTAATTCTTTTTTTAGGTATTCTGGGGAAGAACCAAACTAATAGCCTGTTTGGCCAAACTTCTAAAATCAGCTTATTTTGAAAAGTAAAGCAGATTGTGTTTGACTAATCAATTTGAAAACACTTTTGAGTAGCAATTAGCGTTTGGTCAAGCTTTAAAAAAGTGCTTCTAAGTGTATTTGGGGAGCTTCTCAAAAGCAACTTCTACGCAAAAACACATTCTCTTCTCCTAAAACTTAAAAGCTTGGCCTAACACCTCAACTTTGAAAAAAAAAAACACTTTTGGCCTTGGAGAAGCTTTGGCCAAATGGGCTATAAGAAATGTGTGACACCTTACATATGCTAATCAAATTTTTTTCCTCATTGTTATACTTAGTGTCTCGGACTTGTTGGATTACATAGCTCCAGATGCAGAGATGAGGGCTAGAGAAGCGCAAAAAAAGCAAGCTCGTGCAAAGGTTTGAGATTTGACTTCTGTTTGTTTGCTTTCCTAATAAACACAACCATTTTCCTTTTTAGTTCACTTTAACTGAAGTATCCTGTTGTATTTCCTCATTTATCATATAGGTTAAAGGCAAAGCAGGGCAAAATGGGGGAATAGCTTCCGATGAGTTTGAGAAGGATGAACTTCTTTCTCCAACTAGTCCTGTTGTGGAGAACTCCAGTGATAAAGAGAACAAGTCAGACTTAGACCACAAATCAGAAGTGAAGATCGCGGAACCCGCACCTAAGCAATCTGATCACATTTTGGTAGAACAGACAATACTGGAGAAAAATGATGATGTGATACAAGAGGATACCTCGGAGGAAGGATGGCAAGAGGCTTTACCGAAAGGCCGTTCAACAATGGGGCGTAAGCTTTCTAGTTCTAGGAGACCTAACCTTGCAAAAATTAACACCAACTTCACCCATGCTTCCCATTTACCAAGAGCTCGAGGTAAAACGAATAATTTTCCGTCTCCAAGATTGACTCCAATTAATGAATCTACGGCGTCATCTGGGTTATCTCCTCCTTCAAAGAAGTTTGTAAAGAGCGCTAGTTTCAGTCCCAAATCGGGACCCGCCAGCCCTGCTCCATCAGAACAAGTTGTCAAAACTAATTCAATTGTCAGCTCGATCAGCGTTCAGACAGCTGGAAAACTATTTTCTTACAAAGAAGTTGCTTTAGCTCCACCTGGTACCATTGTAAAAGCAGTGGCAGAGCAATTGCCAAAGGACAGTGGTTCAGAGCAAAACAAGGAGACTGTGGCAATTGATTCAACTCTTCCCACAACAGCGAAAACCAGTGATGGAGAAAAGGTTCAGAAAGTCAGTGAAGAGAAGAAACATGAAGGAAATGTTGAAGAGAAGGGACTCGTATCAGCCGAATCTTTGGAGGGGACAAAAACTGTCGTTTCTAGGGAGACGGAAGGAAATGTTATCACAGATTCAGAGGTAAAGATTTCCGTGAAAAACAAAGGAGGAGACTCTGAAAATAGCTCGGTTACGGGGATCCAAAATGATGGTTCTTCCAGTGATTCAAATGCAACTTCCAAAGTTAATACACCAGAAAGCAAAGCTGATAAAAGCAGAGACACCTCTTCTGATCTTGAACCTGCAGCTGATTTAGTGACAGAGAAGAATGATGATGAACCCAGTGATCCAGGAAGTGTCACATCGCCAACTGGAGTAGATAAAGATATAACCGGGCCCACTGAATCAGACCAGCAAGGTGATTGTGAGACTGGAAAAGAAGCAACCAAGAAACTTTCGGCAGCTGCACCTCCATTTAATCCGTCGCCTGTTCCAGTTTTTGGCACTATCCCAGCACCGGTTTTCAAGGAGCATGGAGGAATATTGCCCCCTCCTGTGAATATCCCTCCTATGCTTCCTGTGAATCCTATTCGTAGATCACCGCATCAGTCAGCAACAGCGCGGGTCCCATACGGTCCACGCTTGTCAGGTGGCTATGGTAGGTCTGGAAATCGAGTTCCACGAAACAAGCCTGTTTTTCTCAATGGTGAATCTCCTAGAATCATGAATCCACATGCAGCTGAGTTTGTTCCTGGCCAACCATGGGTCCCAAATGGCTTTCCGGTTGCTCCAAATGGTTACATGGCTTCACCAAATGGTACGCCTGTTTCGCCAAATGGATATGCAATATCACCAAATAGCATACCAGGATCACCAGATGGTTCTCCAGCATCCTTGGACAGTACGCCGGTGACTGAAAACGGACTTATAGTAACTCTGGTTGAGGCAGGAGAATCCCCTTCAGGTGCTGCTGAAAATCACGACACAGCGGTGGCAGATGGGACTGAAGTGGAAACCTCCAATAGTTTGGTAACTACCGAGACGGGAAGTCAGGAGATCAAGCAGGATCAGGAAGATGTGGAAAAACTAAATTCTGACATGCCTAAAGATGATGAGAAATCGCTATGTGAAAATGGAGAAATGCCTGAAGAGATTACTGCTTCAAAAGAAACATGCAGTACTGTTGTTCTTGAGGAGAATGGAACCAAGCGTTGGGGAGATTATAGTGACGGTGAAAATGAGGTTGTTGAGGTAGCAAGTTGAGGAACTATTTCATTCGTGTTAAAAAGCAGTGACCTGCTCTTCGTCAATTGGTTTTATGTGTCTTTACTTTACTGCTGACTGGGAATCCCTAAAAGGCAAAAACTGAATTGCAGAGCCGTTTTCCTTCTTAGATGCCCGGTGAAGATCAAAACCAAGTAATGTGCTGACTTCTGGTACATTTTGACTTGGTTGAAGCAAACTCGTTAGATTTTTTATTAGCACGACCTTAGGTTGCTGCACGGAGAAAAATAATTATATCGAATCCTAAAGGAACTGAGTCGATCCATGTATGTGTTAAATTCCACTTTTCTCCTCAATTTTGTGGGCTCGAATAGAAAATGCAAAAGATTGCGACTCTTTCGGGTTTGTCAGGTGATACGTTTGAGATGAACAACAGCGCATGGGAAGCAAATCATCTCCTAAAATTGAGTTCAAGATTGATTGTTTTCTCATCACATACTTTTGCAATAACCAGGTTTGGATGCTGATTACTGTCATCTAATAAGTGATGCTTCATAGTTTAGTGCAGAACTTTTTGTATAGTAAAGACAGCTTCATGGAATTTGTAATTTATCTTACCATCCTGTTTGAATGCAACTCTGTGGCTTCTTGAAATCTACTCTAACTTGTTTTCCGAGCCCTGCGTATGCCTTTTTTTTAAACTTTCACAAATATTTTACCTGATTTGATTTCTACTATTTATTAATTACCCTCCCCAAACCCCACCCGTGGGATTAAATTAGGTATGTTGTTGTTGTTGATTTCTACTATTAATTAAATCCGTTATATATAAAATTAATGCCATTGTCGTACAAAATAACCATTTTAGAGGTAATATCTAGTTGTTGCTTCCTTGAAGTTAGTATTTTTCATGAATTACCTGATAATTACTAGTTTACATAATCAAGTATGATTTTCATGATCCAACGCTGTTCTTGAGCTTATAATCTTTCACTCCTCGATAGAGTTTAAGAAGACAATAAAATGGCAGCTTCATATATGAAGCATCCCATGTTCATGCAGGATCTAGGGAGGGGACGCACCGAAAGGGGCGTGGCTTTGGTTGTGATGTAGGCAACCTATGTTGATGCAAGTATCAGTGATCAAGATCAATAGGAAGATAGGAATGTATTGACAAAGTTCATGCCACGACGTTCTATATGGAAGGGAGCTATGTTGGTACATTAGAACAAGTGTTTGAAAAAATGAAAAAACATCCATCGTTTAGACAAGTTAGAATGTTAAATCAGATTTTATGGATACATAGGAAGATAATGAGACGATTAGTCATAAATAGAAATAGTATAGAAATAAGAATAGATGCCCAGAATAAAATGATATCTGAAATAAGAAATTCTGAGATGGGATTTACTGACGATCAGTTATACCTACTCGAAGGAATAATAGATAAGAACCTATACTTATACGAAAGATTAGCAGAACAGAATACCGAAATAAACCAGATAAATGCGTTTATAGATAGTATAAAATCAGATTTAAGAATAGAGATAGAACACTATGGATGAAGGAAGATTAACACAACCACCGGCACAAAAAGTGCAGTTAGAAAGAATAGCAGAAAAACCGGAGCTATGTTGGTACATTCCACTTATCTTTTTCTTTTCATTCTCCAACTCCGGATGAGTTCGAGGCCTCCGGTGCCCTTTTTGAATATTTTTTGTTGCGCCCCTATCTCTAAAGGGCGAGGGTGGCCGCTTTCTTGTGGTATTAATTGTGACGTCATTCCATTTTTGGAGGATTCATTCCCCGTGGTTGATTTCAAGGCTCGAACATGTGACCTATAGGTCACACGGAGACAACGTTACCGTTGCTCCAAGGCCCCCCTTCAGAGTTTGTGAAGTCAATAAGCGATGAATCTTAAACCTGAACTTCATCTCATGGATTTAAACACTTCAAGAGAATCAATGGAATAATGGATAATTGAAACTTCCAATAACATCACAAGGTACAAAAATTAAATTATATACAAATGCTGGAGTACATGCATTAACCTAAATCCTACTTGTGTAAGAAGAATGTTGAAGTTTCAATCGCCTTTGCAGCCATGTCTACCCGAGCGTACCTGCATTGCAGTGTGGCCATCCTTATCGCCAATCCATAATAAGGAGGGAAGCAACACAATGCGTTAGTGCTGCTGCAACGATGAACATATGGAAGATTTGATGGCTGTGTCCTACTAGGTCAACTACACCAGGTTTGCATCTCTCGGGAAATCTTGTCATGTAAAATACCGCTCCGATATCATACAAAATCCCCATGATTATCTCATAACCTAGAGCCACAAGTACTTGTGGATGACCAAAGTGCAGGAAAAGTGCATGTGTAGCTGGGATCAGTCCTGAGAAACCCATAGCAAGAAGGAGAGTATAGCCCTAAAGGACCTAAAACGAGGATGAGAGAGCCGGGGAGAGGAGGGTGATAATGGCGAGTACATCGAATATAGTAATGGTGGATAGGTAAAAGAGACACCAGTATGGTTGATTAGGGATATATTATAAAAGCATCCCTACCCTCACTTGTATCACATTTGATTTTCAGTCATTATGCATTGTTATTTTCAAATTCTAAAATTTTTAAATTCACGAATCTCTTTCTTTTCAGTGACATTGCGAGATGACCACATAGGAAATACGTCAATAAAATTTGCTTACTTTCTCTTATTTGTTATTCTATAACTCGTTATTTTTTATTATCACTTTGGTGATAATAATCTAGTAATTCAGCATCTAAGACCATCATTGTTTAATCATCTTAATCTGTGTGTCTTTAAATCAATTATACAAATTCAATTATTATCCTAAATTACAGATTTAGGGGTAAACAATTTTATAGATGTATTAAAATACCAATGTTCACTAGCCACTTTCCGATCTTATTTTAAAAAAATTCCGTCGATTGCCCATAAATTCATAAATATTAAATAAATTATTAGCTACAATGGAATAGCCTGTCTTTCAGAATCCTCAACTTTCTATTTTATTTTACGTGACACATTCTTGAATCTATCTAAAAATAAATGATATCTTTATATGTTTAAAATTAATTTTCACTTAATACCTTTTATTTTATTATTAACAATATAATTTTAAAATCGTGAGAGCTCTTAACTGATCAATACTTCGCCCTATACACAATAATTGGTATAACCATCACTCTGTAGAACTTGTCTTTAAGTTTTGGTGGCACCTTCTTGTCACACAAAACTCCGGATGCGAGCCTGTATTTTATTCACTCTGCATCAATACGATGTGTGACATCATCGTCAATATCTCCACTACCTTGGATAATCGACCCAAGGTATAACGAAAAAAGTTTCAAATACATTGGGTCGATTATCCAAGGTAACAGAGAAATTGACGATGAGGTCACACATCGTATTGGTGCAAGATGGATGAAATGGAGGCTCGCATCCGGAGTATTGTGTGACAAAAAGGTGCCACCAAAACTTAAAGGCAGATTCTACAGAGTTGTGGTTAGACCAACTTTGTTGTATGCGGAAGAGTGTTGTGGCCAATTAAGAACTCTCGCGGTCAGAAGATGAATGTGGCGGGAATGAGGATGTTGCGGTGGATGTGTGGGAACACGAAGAGAGACAAGATTTGGAATGAAGATATTCGGGATAAGGTGGGGGTAGCCTCGGTGGATGACAAGATGAGGGGAGCGAGACTGGATGGTTCGGGCATGTGCAAAGGAGAGGTGAAGAGGTTGGCTACGGATGGTTTCAGGAGAGGTAGAGATAGCCCGAAGAAGTATTAGAGAGAGGTGATTAAACATGACATGACGTAGTTTCAGCTCACTAAGGACATGACCTTAGATATGAGGGTTTGGAGGACACATATCAGGGTAGAAAAGCTAGTAGGTAGTTGGACATGTCCTCGTCGTAGTTTATTATCGTGTGATTCTTGGTATTATCTATTATTTGTTGTGGCATGATCTCTTTACTTTACTTTGCTTTACTTTACTTTATTTTACTTCAAACCGTATTTGACCTTCTTTGCTATGTCTTCTCTTGAGCCGATGGTCTTTCAGAAACAGCATTGTTGATGTTGGATGGATGTTGTGACAACATCTGAAAATGCTCAGGACAATATCTTATAAAAATAAGAATGTTGCATGCGATGTTGTGACAACATTTATGTAACGATTTTGCCTATTCTTCCGGCCAAAACAGGTTGTGTTACTGTGGGTAAAAAATGACCTAGGCAAGCTAACAATGATGTTATGTTTAAAACGTGGTAAAATAAACAGTCAAAGCTTGGAGAGGAAGCAACGTGAAGACCAAGTCCAGAATGTTGAGCTTTTGAAGGAGCAAGAACCGGTCCAAGCTGAAGCCTTCTTTTACTCAGCCTCCGCAATCAACCAGTGAGGATTTCAAGGAAAGTTTCACACTATAAATAGAGGGGAACTTCATAGTATCGATATCCAGATTGAAAACGAGAAGAATTATCAAGAGAACTCTCGCATAGTCACCTTAGAAACTAGATCAACACACTTAGCCTAAAGTAGTATAACAACATCTAGCCACACGTTACTATTGCTGTCCAGATTCTAGATCAAGCTTATATTTCAAGCAATAGTAATGAAGATGTTGTATTTGTCTTTTTAGATCTTTTAACTTTGGGCTGAAGTCATCTGCGACTTCACTTTTGTTTGTAATTTCTTTTTCGCATTTATTGTTCAACCTTGCAGAAAGAAATTCATTTTTAATTGTATATAATTTATACAATTCTTTGGTCATTGACCATCAAGTGATATATTAATATATACCTCGAAAATATAAACCTTGTGTCTCTTTACTTTTCCGCTGCATTTACTCTATAAAGGTTTATAACTGTTTTATCACAATGTTGCATCAGATGTTGACACAACATTGAAGGCAACATCCAGAAACTGTTTGAATTGTTCTAGTTGTTATGGTTTTACTCTTACTTATTCTTGTTTATCCGTAGCCCCAGAACCAACAAGTAGTATCAGAGCCAACACTTGATACAATAAGTGTTTGATTCTGAATATTACGGCTATGGACTCAGCTATACAAAACGTTGGTAGACTTCCAATTCTTGACGGAACTAACTATGCCTATTGGAAAATCCGACTACGTTCGCACATCAAATCCATTGATGTTCGAGCTTGGAGATCAGTTTTCAAAGGCTATGTGATTCCCAAGTACCCAGTAGACGAGGATAGTGATATACTTACCAAACTCGAATCTGAATGGACCGCGGAAGAGATCAACAGTGTGAGCTTCAATGAAAAGGCCCTAAATGCGTATTTAGATGGGTAGATCTCTATATGTTTAAACTTATCCAGAATTGTACTATGGCCAAGGACGTTTGGGAGACCTTTCAAACTCATTGTGAAGGTACCTCAAGTGTACGACGTACAAAGCTTCGCATGATTTTGAGCCAATACGAACGCTTAAGGATGGAAGAATCTGAAGACATAAAATCCTATTTTGAAAAGTTAATTGACATTGCTAATCAGTGTCAAGTGCTTGGTTCTCCTTTAACCAACACACAACTTGTGGATAAAGCTCTCAGATCTCTTCATGAAAGGTTTAATACTAAGATTTGTGCTATTGAAGAGGCCCATAATCTTGCTAATATGGATCTACATGCCTTGATGAGTATCTTTCAAACATATGAGATGAACATGAAGAGACAAAGAGATCTGTATAAAGACAAAACTTTGGCACTCCAAGGACAAACCTTGGAAACTGAATTGGAAAACGAGGAAAAAACTTGGAGGAACTGGGAAATGGTGCAATTGTTGCCTTACTTACTCGTCGATTCAACTCGATGGTGATAAAGATCAACAATGATCGCAATAAAGCTAAATACAAACAACATCAAAACTCACTCTTTAATAAACATCCGAATAGGTCACCTCCTGATCAAAGTAATCACAATCCACTGAGGAAATCTAACTCTGACAGTACCAATTTCAATCCCAAACAACTCGAGTGAGTGCAATGTCATGCATGCTCGGGTTGGGGACACTACGCTAATGAGTGTGCAAACACCCTTAGAAAAATTGGTAAGGTCATGTGGGTAACTCTTAGCGATGATGAGAATGAAGAGGAGGAAGGAGATCAAGAAGAAGAACCACAGTCAATGCTGGCATCCGTGTTTGAACACTCACTATCCGACGATGAAGATGTTGTTGACAATGTTGCGACAACATCAGGAACAACATCAGACTCAACATCTGGAATGTCTTCAACATCAGAGAGGTATGTATACTTTGACTATTCTGATGTAAATTGTTTTAGTGGATTTAATTCTTCATCTGAGGCTGTAAATTTGGATCTAGTTGACTCAAAATACGACGTAATAAAGGAATTACAAAGCCTTTGTAAAGCCTTAATCACTGAATCTGAGCAACTAGACTCAAAAGCAAAATTAATGACTCTTGAGAATAGCAATCTGAAAGGCACAATCAACCGATTAGAGGTGGCACTTACTAAGAATGACCTAGAGCTTGGTAAGATTCGTGCACGATTAAACGTAGCTGAGACCACCTTTCAAAGGCTCAACATGGGAACCTCCAAACTGGATGAAATATTGAACTTCAATAAACCTACAAGGGCTGGGCTTGGGTACCAATCTCCTAGCAAACCAAATACTTCCAGAATCCATAGTCAAACTGAAAGGATAAAATTTGTCAAAGAAAATTCGAGTAACTCTCAGATCACTGAGATTGGATTGAAGTTTGTATGTAGCTTCTGTAAAAAGTCAGGACATCTTATGCCCTACTGCTACAAACTTCAAAACTCGCACTCGAATATTGCCTAAAATATCGTCGCAATGTTGCCCAACATCACCGACAACATTCAAAGCAACCACTGAAAAAGCGAAGGAAGAAAAAGGAATGGGTACCCAAACTGAATTTGAAATGTAATGTGTGCATAACTGTTTTGCGTACTAACATTACAGGTTCTTGGTATTTCGATAGTGGCTGCTCACGTCATATGACAGGTACCAAACACCTATTGAAGAAATATGGAGCATTCAATAGAGGATACGTGACCTTTGGAGGAGGAAGTAAGAGTAAGATAATTGGTAAAGGAACTCTTAATGTTCCGGATGTACCAGCCTTGAAAAATGTTCTTCATGTAGAAGGTTTGGTTGCTAATCTTCTTAGCATAAGCCAACTGTGTGATGATGATCTCGAGGTGAAATTCAATAAGCTTAGATGCAAGGTTACAGATTCTGCGGATAAATGTGTCATGTCAGGAACCCGAACAGGAGATAATTGCTATCTAGTCGGTAGACAAGAGTTGTGCAACTCCGCAAAAGTAGGTGACTTGACACTTTGGCATCAAAAGTTGGGACATGTCAACTACGGCACCTTGGAGAAGTTGATCTCATTTGAAGCTCTTAGAAGGCATTCCCAGACTGGATCCAAAAGATAAAACAATATTCGAAGATTGTTTGAAGGGAAAGCAGACCCGAGTCTCTCACAATATTATCCAACATGACGGACAACATTCAGGTACGTCTCATTGTTTTCAATTATTGCATATGGATCTTATGGGTCCAATCGAGATAGATAGCCTAAGAGGGATGAGATATTTTTATGTGATAGTAGATGATTTTTCCAGATTCACTTGGATCTATTTTTTAAAGGAAAAATCACAAACCTTTGAGATGTTTAGAACACTTTACTCTAGGATTAAGAACCTATTTTGTTCTTCAATTTTTAGAATTATATCTGATCATGGAAATGAGTTTGAAAATCAAACCTTTGCAAAATTTTGTGAAAAGAAAGGCATATTCCATGAATTTTCGGCACCAAAAACACCACAACAAAATGGGGTTGCTGAGAGAAAGAACATAACTTTACAAGAAATGGCTAGAGTTATGTTGAGTTCTAAGCAATTGTCAAAAAGGTTTTGGGAAGAAGCCTTGAACACGGCATGTCACATAACTAATAGAATCTATTTAAGGCCAGGGACCAAGATGACACCCTATGAACTGTTAAATGGAAAGAAACCTACAGTGCGGTACTTTCATGTCTTTGGGTGTGTGTGCTATATTTTTAATGACAGGGATAAACTGGACAAATTTGACTCTAAGAGTGACAAGGGAATATTCGTTGGCTACTCTCAGAATAGCCATGCTTATCGAATATATAATCTTCGGACAAAGACCATACAAGAATCAATCAATTTTATTTTTGATGACCTGCTGGATATATCTAGTAGATCTTCAGAAAACAACATTGTGGTTGCAGTTGAAGAGGAGCAACCCACTGAAGAAACAAATGTAGTCCTAGATGTTGTCCCAACATCAGAAGAAACATCTGAACCTCCAAGAGAGAACACAGGGGATGAAATCGAGGAAGAGTCTGCTACGGAACTGAATGATCAAGTGAGAAGAGTCCCTCCATCGAGGATTAGAAGGAACCATCCACCCGACCAGGTGATAGGGGGAGTTTTTTAGGAGAGGCGTACAAGATGGAAAGAGCCAGTGAATTATCGAGAAATGGTAAGGTATGTGTACATGTCCACCATATACCAACAGGTAAGTCTTTCTTGTCTTACATCTACTTTGGAACCCAAAAATATTGGGGAAGCATTAAAAGATAATTCTTGGATTCAAGCCATGCAAGAGGAGCTTGAACAATTTGCCCGAAATGAGGTTTGGGACTTGGTACCACGACCCAACAACACAAATGTTATTGGGACTAAGTGGATATTCAAAAACAAATCAGATGAGTTATGGAAGATTGTCAAGAACAAAGCTCGACTTGTTGCTCAAGGATATACACAAGTAGAAGGTATCGACTATGACGAGACATTCGCTCTTGTGGCTAATTGAGTCAATAAGATTGCTTCTTGCTATTGCTTGCTATCTAAAGATTACCTTGCACCAAATGGACGTTAAATGTGCCTTCCTAAATGGATACTTGGACAAAGAAATATATGTTGAACAACCAAAGGGATTTGAGGATCCTCACCATCCACATCATGTGTACAAACTCAAGAAAGCTTTGTATGGACTAAAACAAGCCCCACGTGCATGGTATGGTCGTCTAACTAACTTTCTTGTTGTGTTTGGTTTCACCCGTGGAGAAGCTGACAAAACATTATTTATTAAAAGACACGGTGTAGATGTAATAATAGCTCAAATCTATGTTGATGATATTGTTTTTGGTTCGACTACAAAATCTTTCTTGAAGTCTTTTGTCGAAGCAATGTCGACAACATTTGAGATGAGCATGATTGAAGAACTAACATTTTTCTTAGGCTTGCAGATTAAACAGAATGAAGATGAGACCTTTGTATCTCAAAGCAAGTACGCCAACAATCTAGTTAGGAGATTTGGTCTGGAAAATGCTAAACACATGAAGACTCCAATGGGCTCTACGCAACAGGTATGTAAAGACGATGTTGGACAAGATGTTGACCCAACATTGTACCGATCTATGATAGGTAGCCTTTTATACCTTACTGTCAGTCCCCCCGAAGAAAGATGAATGGGACACTAACACATCAAAGGATGTTGCCGACATTCCTGGCAACATTGCTCAAGAAAAGGTCCCAATGTCCAAAGACTGGCTTCGACAGCACATTGCTGAACTTACAGGCAAATTCAAGAACTAGTGCGAGCCAAGGAACTATTATATGGGCTTACTTTCTTCACAAAAAGGGGGAGATGATGCTGATGCTGATGCTGGAAGCAGACAGACAGGGGGAGCTGATAATGATGCTGCTGATGCTGCTGCTGGAAGCAGACATTCAGGGGTAGCTGCTACTGATAAGGGTGCAGGCAATGATGCAGGGGGAGAGGAGTTGAGATGATTGATTGCTGACTACTTCTGATGCTGAAGATGAAGATGGTGCTGCACATAGTGATCGATCACAGAAAGCGGCTGGAAGCTACTGTGATCATCATGCTGATGGGGTTGGTGATTCAATGATGAATGTTTATTTGAATAGTGGATATACTGACATTACTGACATTTGGAATATTATTTGTGTTTGTAATATTTTACTTTGGGACATTTGGTCTGTTTTTGCAGACATTATGACTGCTTTCTAAAGCTGTTTATATATGGTTGCCTGATGTGGATTGGTATGAATGATTATTGTAGACTGATTACGCAATTGCTGTTAAGGGGGAGAGCATAGCACTGATCCTACTGATTCTTGGAATGTAAGGACTACATTGGAAATCAGTATCCTAGTCATTTTCGCTTCGTATGGAGTTTTGTGAAGAAAGGCAAAAAGGGGGAGATTGTTGATGTTGGATGGATGTTGTGACAACATCTGAAAATGCTCAGGACAACATCTTATGAAAATAAGAATGTTGCATGCGATGTTGTGACAACATTCCCGATTCCCGACAACATTTTTTTGCCTATTCTTCCGGCCAAAACAGTTGTGTTACTGTGAGTAAAAAATGACCTAGGCAAGCTAACAATGATGTTATGTTTAAAACGTGGTAAAAGAAATAGTCAAAGCTTGGAAAGGAAGCAACGTGAAGACCAAGTCCAGAACGTTGAGCTTTTGAAGGAGCAAGAACCGGTCCAAGCTGAAGCCTTCTTTTACTCAGCCTCCGCAATCAACCAGTGAGGATTTCAAGGAAAGTTTCACACTATAAATAGAGGGGAACTTCATAGTATCGATATCCAGATTGAAAACGAGAAGAATTATCAAGAGAACTCTCGCATAGTCACCTTAGAAACTAGATCAACACACTTAGCCTAAAGTAGTATAACAACATCTAGTCCACACGTTACTATTGCTTTGCCCGATTCTAGATCAAGCTTATATTTCAAGCAATAGTAATGAAGATGTTGTATTTGTCTTTTTAGATCTTTTAACTTTGGGCTGAAGTCATCTGCGACTTCACTTTTGTTTGTAATTTCTTTTTCGCATTTATTGTTCAACCTTGCAGAAAGAAATTCATTTTTAATTGTATATAATTTATACAATTATTTGGTCATTGATCATCAAGTGATATATTAATATATAACCTCGAAAATATAAACCTTGTGTCTCTTTACTTTTCCGCTGCATTTATTCTATAAAGGTTTATAACCGGTTTTATCACAATGTTGCCTCAGATGTTGACACAACATTGAAGGCAACATCCAGAACTGTTTAAATTGTTCTAGCTGTTACGGTTTTATTCTTACATATTTTTGCTTATCCGTAGCCCCGGAACCAACAAGCATCCTTACCTCCAAGATAGGGGTAAGGTCTACGTACACTCTACCCTTCCCATACTCCACCGTGTGGGAATACACTGAGTATGTTGTTGTTGTAATATAATTTTATAACCACAAAAATACCATGTCAGATTTAATATCACAATTTTAAATTCTTTTTTTTTCTTTCTAAGTTCCAACTTCCAACCCCAAACAAATACTAGAGTCCATATAATGTCTTCATTTTTTTCCTTCGATTCAAATAGTAACGCAGCAAAAATACACCAAAAACCTCACTCTCTTCTAAAACCCTTACAACTATGGCAGTACTCACCTCTTCTTCCCAATCACTCCAAATACACCGTTTCCCCCAAAATCACTACATTGAATGAATCACTCCATATATAATACTCTCTAATCCTATTTTACATGATTTTTTTAAAATTATTTTTAAAAATTAAATTTTTTATATATAAAAATAATTTAACTTTAACCTTTTATTTTATCATCAATAATATCATTTATAACAACATACCCAATGTAATCATACAAGTGAAATTTGGGAGGATAGAATGTACGCTGACTTTACTCTTACCTTTTCAAGTAGAAAGACGGCTTCCGATAGACCATCGCATCAAAAAAACAATATTACAAAGCATGTTGGAAAAAATATGAAATTAACATATTATATTTAATATTATAAGTTTAAAAAAAACATTCTTCTAAATTCGTGTCTAATCTTTAACACGACAAAAAAACTGAAGAAAAGGATTTTCTTTTTCCTTCCTAGTCAAATAGTAATGCAGCAAAAACCTCACTCCCTCCGTAGTCCCACACTCTCCGCTAATAAAGTGCACCGTTCCCACACTCTCCGCTAATAAAGTGCACCGTTTCCCCAAAATCACTACATTCACTCTCTCCGTTGGCTTCCTCAACCCTCTGCTTTCCATCTAGGGATGACAATTGGGCGGGGCGGGTGCGGATACCTCTCCCCGCATCTGTATTCGTCAGAAAATTTTATATCCGTCATCTACCCGCCATCCGTGACGGATACATTTTCAAGATCCATATCCGCATAATCGGTTATATTCCTAAATTCACACCAGCTCCACCATCCAAGTGGATATCCACCACTCGTCAATACCCGTCTGTACCCACCACCATATTTTACCTCAAAATTCATTATTATTGGGCTTATGAGCTGCTAAAATTATGTGTGCCAAATTATTTGGACTTTAGATAAATATAAAGTTGTACAAATAAAATTATAGTTGGCTGGTATAAGGCGGGCGGATGGTTGAATGCGGGGCGGAGCAGACGGGTAAGAGGTGGATATAACTGCAAATCCATCAGCTACCCATACCCGCCTACTACCCGCCATAGTTATACCTAAACTTACCTACTACCCGTCAAAGTTATACCCATACCCGCCCCAACTGAGACAGATGTGGTGCGAAATCCACAAAATTGTACCATCATGCCATTCCTTTCCATCATCACATCATTCAATCTCGAATCAACATCTTATCTCCAAATCCTAAACACTTCAAATCAAGAACTCACATTTCAATCCTCACTCACAACCCCATCAGGAATCACTTCATTAAAAACCTCACAAAACCCCCAATAAACCCCTTATTGTTGCTTCCACTTAAGAGAAAGTGACAAAATGATCTCTTATTTTGATAGTAGGTTCAAAATAGTCCCTTAAGTGTGAGCACTTTCAATCTCCATCAACTATTTACCAATCTCTGATTGTTAAATTTAACAGGAACTATGAAACAGAAAAATTAATTATAAACACTACAAAATTTTCAGAAAAAATAACATAAATTGCTCTTCAAAAAGTTACACCAGACTCTTAAAATAAATAAGGAGTACACTATAAAATTTGTACTTTCAAGTATGAGTCCCCGTTAAGTATTCTTTATTTTCACAATTCTAAAAAAATTTAATGATCAGAGTTTGATAAATATTTGACCGAATGTAAAAGTGCTCAAAACTGTTGAAGTGATAGTGAATGGACAATTTTGAACCCTACAATCAAGTATAAGGGAGCCGAACGTTTTACGAAAACAGTCTCTCTACCTCCCAATGTAAAGATAAATTGTGTGTACACTCTTGACTTACTCACGCGACACATGGGAAATTACACTTACATGTTGTTCATTGTTATAATAGTAGTATAAGGGACAATTGTGTCATTTAACAAAAAAATAAAGACAAAATGAGAAAATTACACCAAAAACCTCACCACCTTCTCCGTTAACTCATATAGTCCCAAACTCTACTAAAACCCTCACAAGTCACAACAATGGCAAATCTCCAAGTGCACCGTTTCCCCCAAAACCACTACATTGACTCTCTCCGTTGGCTTCCTCAACTCTCAGCTTTCCAACATCACATCATCCTCGCATCATTCAATCCCGAATCCTCAACTTCTTCACTTCAAATCCTCAACACTTCAAATCAAGAGCTCACATTTCAATCATCACTAACAACCCCATCAAGAATCACTTCATTGAAAACCTCGCAAAACCCCAATAAACCCCTTATTGTTGCTTCCACTTTTTCGGGTTCTTTGCTGCTTTATACAGCTGATTTGGTTAATGGGTCGTTGGAATATCTTGATTCCGTGCCCGAAAAGGAGGGTTTTCATTTGGGTCGGGTTAATGGGATTGATGTGAGTGAAAATGGGTCAGAGGTTGTGAGTGTTGGAGAAGATGGGAGGATTAATTTGGTGAGTTTTGTTGGAGGGAGGTTGAGCTATAAGAGGGTTTTTTATAGTAATGGGTTGGTTTCGTATGGCGCGGTGAAGTGGGCGTCACCGGTGGAGTTTGTGAGTGGTGGATTGGGATTTGGACTTCAATGGTGGGATCAACGACGACCTGGTGGACCTGTTTCACAGTTTAAAGCGAATTGGTAATGGGATTTTTTGCTGTATTGCTATTCATTTCTTGTCTGTTTTGATTTCTGAGTTATTTGTCCTTGTTTTTTGGTTGAATGTTCATGTATGTATATCCATAGTGTATTATTTGTGGGTCATTTTTGCATTTCATTGATTGAGTTTGATATATTTAATAAGTAATGAAGTAATTGAAAAACCCCAATAAATCCCTAAGGGTCGTTTGGTTGCTGGTTAGGAGGTGATTTATTCATGTATTAAATCATGCATAACTTGTACCATGTTTGGTAGGATTTTTTGCTGATTTTTTTACAACAAATTAGAATGGCGTCTCTGCTATCACCTATAGGTCTAAATTTTAGTTAAAGTAAAGAAGAGTGAGCCTGTTTGGAATGGGGAAATTTAGTCAATCGTATATTTGAATAGATGATATGTCAGCTTATTAGATCTTATGTTTGAATGTCTGCTACTATCTTGAAATTGACCTGTCGAAAGGAAACAAAAAAGGAGGAGAAAAAAGCAATCTTGGACCTATCTCTTTAGCATGGACTTACAAGTAGGATCCATCTCGTCCCATAAAAATAAATATAAAAAGGAAAAAATTTCTGTTGATTTTCAACCCCTTAGTTATAGCAGGGAAGACTCTTTCTTTGTGATTCTATGACATGCATTCTTTAACTGGCCAAGAGTGTTGTTCTGTATTGTGGTAAGCTTCTTTTTTTGATAGTGTGTTTGACTACATCTCAGGACGCATGGAACTACTTCTGGCATTGTACATTCAATTGATATTCATCCATCAAGAAAGCATACTTGTCTTGTAAGCTGATATTCCTGCCTTCCCTTAAACTCTTGATTGATAGTGCATGTCACCCCTCTTTCCCTAACTTTTTTTTTTTTAACGGTAGTATTCGGGTCACCTTGTGTGTACTTGGTCTTGTCTAGGAGCGTACCTAGAAGCTCGGTTACGGGTTCACGTGAACCCAATAGCTTTTGTGACCCCATATATATTAAGAAAATTAAAATATCTGTCTGTGAACCCTGTTATTGTTGTAGTATTAACTTGAGGGCGCTGTAGGAACCATAAACTTCAAATCCTAGATCTGCCTCTAGTCTAGTTCACCGCGTGTTACCTCCTACCAGCTGAGGTTCCAAGAAACTCTACCCGTCAAGACTTGGGCAAATGCGAAGAATTTTCCTTTGGGTTGCTTTTGCCGTAATTCGAACCGCGGCCAAGTTGTCACCCAACTCTTTGACCACTAGGCCACCCCTCATTCCCTACCTTAGCAAGATGAAACATAAATCTTCGATTGCAGTTTTATTAGCTAGTAGGAGGTGAACTTATGGTTAGAATAGATCCTAATTATGAGTGGTGATAATTTAGAGAAGAAAGCTTGTGAGTTGTGACTACCTTGACTTCCAGTTGCTGATAAAATTGAAATATCGTGCCACTTCAATGGGTGAAACATGTATAGAAAATTATCAATTACCATTTCTAAGGGAGTGAGGTAATCATAAGTTGCATTGCTGACAAGGAGTGCATCAGTGCCATTCAATGTCATAACTGGACTAGCAGAGTATTTTTTCACATTGAAAAACTGTAGCTTATGCATAGCTACAGATGTCTCACACGAGTATATAATTTGTATTTAAGCCATAATAAATCTGATGGCCTTCCCTTCAACAAATTCTTAAATGAAAGTTCATTTCCAAGAAATCAGCTGCAGTCCAAAACCCTAGGGACCAATTAATTGAAGTGTCTTTTTTTCTTCTTTTATTTTCTTTATCTTTTTTCGAGGTGGGGCGGTTATAGTGGGGAGGGGAATGAAGTGGAGACTTTTAGAAGCAAAGAACCAGGTCACCAGTACTAAGGTCAATTATTTTCTAGGTTATGACTG
Source organism: Anisodus tanguticus (assembly GCA_034509755.1). Lineage (NCBI taxonomy): Eukaryota > Viridiplantae > Streptophyta > Magnoliopsida > Solanales > Solanaceae > Anisodus > Anisodus tanguticus. The sequence goes on along the minus strand of CM067541.1, from coordinate 25,310,820 downwards.
AGAATGCCTGGATATTTTACTTTTTCGGCTTTCAAGGTTGTTTCAAGTTTCACATCTCTAATTCTACTCTGTTTGAAGGCAGGAGGTTCTTCTGGTACTGTTTTTGCATGGGATCTTCGCTGGCAACAGCAGCCTATAATGCTTTCTGGTGTTGGAATCAGTGATTTGTCCGCTCTTTCACCATCGGAAAGTGATGTTTGGGAGGTCCAGTATGACAACTATACTACTTCATCCAACTACCGAAACATCTCAGAATCACGTGTTCTTCCTGCCATGATTTGCTCAGAGGATGGCATCCTTGCCGTAATTGAACAAGGTATAAAACACATCTAGACCTTTTTTTTCTGTGTTTTTCATGTATGAGTTGTTTCTGATGGTCTCGACTGGTTTGGTTCTGTGTTGTTTGCCCCAGGTGAAGAACCCGTCGAGCTTCTTGCTGAACCTTGTGCCATCAATAGCTTTGACATCGATCGACAAAACCCATCAGTAAGTGCTTACGTTCTTTAAGAGCATCATTTCAAGATGTTTGGTCGCAAATAATAGTGTTTCAATATATGCAAATAGTGAAGTTCAGTATTTGCAATACAATAACAACAATGGTGAAATATCGGGAAACATGTTTGAGAGTATTTCAAGTAAAATAATGGGTTTGACTCGTAAACTTCAACTTTTTCAAGTGAAATTCACAACCAAACACCATTTCAACTACTCTTTTTCGACTATAACTTCAAATACTGGTTTTTTTTCAACTTCAACAAAATATTGTAAAATATCTACGAATTCATCTCTGTTCTTTATTTGACATCAAAAACATTATTACTTTGCAGGACATCGTTTGTAGTTTGGAGTGGGAGTCTATAGCCATCTTGACAAGGTCTTGACTGCTGCTTATTGAAGCTGAGATATTGTGGGGGGGGGGGGGGGCATCTTTGTTTTATTTTGAGTATGCTATATGGTTAAGCCCTTCAATGTTAGTCATCTGTTAATTATGAGCAAGTGTATTTCTGTAAAGGAAAAATGTTGGCAAACCTAGAGGATTCACAATGCTTTGAGGAATTTTGTAGCATATCAATGGATAAGATTGACTTGTTTTTCTTCTAGTGCCCACATATAGTTGAATTCTGGTTAGTGTAGGAATTTTGTAGCATATCAATTTCACATATCTCCTACATGGACTTGATTACTCCATTCCTCCTCTTTTACCAACCCATAACATTGAGAACTAATACGTGAAATAGGAGCAATGTTGGGGCGTACATTGAAAGTCGTTATTTTATGTAATAAGATAAAAAAAAAAGAATAAGGTAATTTATCTAATTTCTTTTGCATCAAATATTAGCTGAGACTTTAATGCAACACTATATGTTACAAATAGAAGGTTAAATCAAACGTTAGCATGTACATGAATGGATGTAACTTACATTTGATCGGGCTCTTGGCAATCTGGAAAATTTAAAATTTAACTCCTCTAGCACTACAATAATACGAATGACAGAATGAAAGGAACTCTTTATAATTTCTAAACTAGGGACTTAAGTTACTAGATTAATGTTGTTAATTATAGTCTAGCTTTATATGAAAAAATTGTTTTTCTGTTTACATTACATCAATAACAATAATGATTTCTTATTCTATTACTATGTAATAACTTAGTTAAAATCCAAACTTCAAAATAAGGAAAAAAACATATATTCTAATGTGCTTGTGGCAAACTTGAAAAATGACGGACCGTTGCAATTCAATTTTTTTGTCGAGCACTAACAAAGATTGTAATTGAGTGGTACGTTAATTATTTATTCTTAATAAAAAAAATTGAGTTCAAGCATGGTATGTAGTAGTTGTTTTTTTTAGGGGCGCCTTAACTCCAGTGTAGAATTTTTTTACACGAATCCATTTTAGTTGGACCTTAATACAACGAATATTAGTGAAAAAAACAAAAATATCGAACACTTCAGTTCATCCATAATGACAGGTAAAATACCATCTAACGGTGTCAAGTGTAATTTCACAAACAAGAGGGATTGTTTGTATTATTTTTATAAGTTAAAATGAGGTCCATAAAATTTTAGAAAAATACCACAAAAGGATAGAAAGAGCCATTTTCAATCCTCACATTATCCATATAGTACTACCCTTCAGAAAAACAAAGCTCAATGACGCTAACAATGGCTACTTCATCATCATCAACTTCACTATTCTCCACAGTTCTAAACTTTTCCCCTCGAAAAACAACTGGTTTTAGTTGCCGTACCTCAATTAACATACCATCAATTACCAAGAAAACTTCTCTCAATCTCAGTTCTTCAAGAAACATATCAATGTTTGCTCCAATTGTGTTGAACAAAGTCTCTTTTTCTGAAACACCCACTAATGGAAATTCAAAGACATTGACTGTAGTGTGCCATAAAGGGTACAAAATGAAGACCCACAAAGTAAAGATTCCAGTTTTCTCACTATTTTTTGTGGAGTGTGTGTGTGTGGTTTTGATGTGTGTGGAGGTTTTCTGTTGGAATTATGATTTGGGTGTGTGCCAAAGGGTACAAAATGAAGAGACACAAATTAAAGTTCATTTTTCTCACTATTTTGTTCTTGTTTGCGCGCGCGCGCGTGTGTGAGTGAGTGAGTGAGTGCTGTGTTAACATTTTATGTGGGAAATGTGATTTGGGTGTTTGAATTTGTGATAATCTTGGAAGTTTCAATCAACAACCCTTAACTGTAGTGTCTACCAAAGGGTTGAAAATGAAGATCCACAAAATAAATTTTTAATTTTTCTTACTATTTTGTAGTGTGTGTGTGTGTGAATGAATGTTGCATTGAGGTTTTCTGTGGGAATTATGATTTGGGTGTTTGAATTTGTGATAATCTTGGAAATTCAAAGACATTGACTGTATTGTGCCACAAGGGGTACAAAATGAAGACTCACAGAGTAAATTTTGCATTTTTCTCACTATTTTTGTCTTGTTTGTGTGGGTGGGTGAATGTTGTATTGAGGTTTTCTGTGGGAATTATGATTTGGGTGTTTGAATTTGTGATAATCTTGGAAACTCAAAGACATTGGCTGTAGTGTGCCACAAGGGGTACAAAATGAAGACCCACAAAGTAAAAATTGCTTTTTTCTCACTATTTTTGTCTTGTTTGTGTGTGTGTGTGTGTGTGTTTGGTTTGTGATGTGTGTGGAGGTTTTATGTGGGAACTGTGATTTGGGTGTTTGAATGTGTGCCAAAGGATACACAATGAAGACCCACAAAGTAAATTTTGCATTTATCTCACTATTTTTGTCTTGTTTGTGTGCGTGTGTGTTTGGTTTTCTGTGGGGATTGTGATTTGGGTGTTTGAATTTTTTGATACTCTTGGAAATTTCAATCCACAGCCTGTAAGCTTGTTTGGATGGTTGTTTACCTGTTGTGTTGCATTGTATCGTTACTTTAAATACAATGTTTGTTGTGATTGTTACTTAAATTTTATTGTATCGTATCATTAAGTTATTGTTATGCAATGACAAAATGTCCCATTTTATGTAATGACTGATTTGGTGTCGTCGCATCGTTACTATAGTGGGTGCCAAAGGGTGTGAATGAAGACCCACAAAGTAAAAATTGCATTTTCCCCACCATTTTAAGTCCCATTTTGTGTAACGGCCGATTTGGTGTGGTCGCGTCGTTATTACATTGTGTGCCAAAGGTACAAAATGAAGACCCACAAAGTAAAGATTGCATTTTTCTCACTATTTTTATGTGTTTGTGTGTGAGAGAGAGTTTTGACATGCGTGAGGTTTTCTGTGAGGATTGTGATTTGGGTGTTTGAATTTTGTATACTCTTGGGAATTTCAATCCACAGCCCTTTACCAAAGGATACAAAACAAGATCCACAAAGTAAAGTTTGCATTTTTCTCACTATATATTTGATGTGTGTGTTCCTGATAAAAAAAATGATGTGTGTGTGTTTGAGTTTCGATATGTATGGAGGTGTCCTATGGGCACTGTGGATTTGGGTGTTTGTGATAATCTTGGAATTTTCAATCCACAACCCTTAACTATAGTGTGCCACAAAGGGTACAATATGAAGACCCACAAAAGATTGCATTTTTCTCACTATTCTTTTTATGTGTGTGTGTGTGTGTGTTTGAGTTTTGATATGCGTGGAGGTTTTCTGTGGTCATTGTTGATTTGGGTGTTTGAATTTGTGATAATCTTGGATATTTCAATCCACAGCCCTTAACTGTAGTATGTCTCACAGGGTAGAAAATAAAGACCACAAAGTAAAGTTTGCATTTTTCTCACTATTTTTGGGGTGGGTGGGTGGGGGGGGGGGGGGGGGGTTGTATTTCCTTCATTTTCTGTTGGGTTTGTGATTTGGGTTTTTGGATTTGTGATAATCTTGGAAATTTCAGGCATCAGCAAAGAGGTTTAAGGTGTCAGGTAGTGGGAAGATATTGAGGAGGAGAGCTGGGAAGCAGCATTTGCTTAGGAAGAAGAATACCAAGAGGAAAAATAGACTCTCCAAAACGGTTTGACCTCTTTCTCTGAGAACTCATGAATTCTGTTGTAAATGTTTACTTAAAGTAAAAAAAAATCACATATTATAGTGGTGATCAATGAATTAGGGAAGAGACACCGTATTTATATTGCATTGATCAGATAATGAAAAGAGATGCTAAAGCATGTGAAACACATTCCAGGGAAATATCTCAAAAGAATTTTGATGTGCAAATATCTACTGGTGGTTTGCAGTTCCAAGTGAGGAAAAAACCTATTTATTCATGTAGTTTTTGGTTAAGTATTACCCTATATGTGTCAAAGATACTTGTGCAAGACATGCTATAAAACAAATGCTGTTATTCTACTGATTTTCCAATGTAAATTTGACATGTCGTGAAGAGAGAATATGCTTTAATTTTTATCTCCATTGTCCAAATGCCATAACTGGTGAAGAGAGTCTCTGTCCATATGTTATTTCGTAGCTGTGTGGGTTGAAAAGCCTTTAGAGCTATTCTTAAATAGTTCGACCCATCTTGTAGTGTATTAGATAATTCTTCCTCTTCTTTTCTCCCTGGCGTAGTATCCTACACTTAGAAAGGCCAAAAAAGATGTCCTCCACTTACATGAGCAACGACAACTGTGCTCAAAATCCCAAGCTAGTTGGAGTTGGTTGTATGAATCTTCACTATCCATTACGCTTCATTTGAACTCGTTTCAACTGTTTTTGTGGATTTGTGGAATAAAAATGTCCATTACTGAGTTAGAATGTCATTTAGATACTTGATATTAAGATAACTCCAAATAGCTCATGGATTGATTCCCATAAATTCAAATAAATCTTGATCCCATGATTGCACAATATATTTGATCCAGTTCATCTGATATACTTGACATGTAACCTACAAGTTTTTTTTATAGCAGCTATGCGGAATTGTGTAATAATGATGTATCTCACTTTTTAGGACAAAGGCAAATGAGCCTCTTGGTGTTCCGTTTTACCTCTAGTTTCTGTATATCTCTAACAAAACAACTTGTTTTAGATAAAGACCCCGATGACAATGCAGTAACACTTTTTATCTGTTTGCTGTATTGTTGTCGACATTTATCTGATGAATTGTTAAGACAGAGCAGCTGCTTGATTTGCAGTTCCCTGTGCAATGTCTTCTCTTTTCTTAGCTCTTTTAACATAAACTTCCACTGGTTTATCCTTGTCTATATTTCTCTGCTCGCACCAAATCTGAAATGGTGTTCAATTCATCCATATCTGCAGGTTCTTCCATTGACCCCTACTTATGCATTGCCTTCTCCTTGTTTCATTCTGAAATTGCATCGGTTATATGCTTATATTTATGATACCACCAGTCAAATCACTCTCATGCTTCTGCTGTAGTTGTAATCTAGATTACTTTTGTGTGCTAATACGATTGCATAAATACACGGAGGGCCAGGAAGAATTAGGTATTATGATTATAAACAATTGTATATGTATGCACTGGTACTAACAGGATGAAACACAGACACCGAATTGTTGTTCTCTGACTTCAAGGCTCTTATGCAGATTCTTTTAGACAATTATTCCGACCCTTCCCAATAAATTGGCGAGTACAATAGGTCACAAAAATATTACCTTCAGGATACAATGAAGCCCTAACAACGATGTTGAATTCAATGTTTGTACTCCCTTGATCCAACCAAGAACACATAGTATGAAGTTTTTGATGATGCTTAGGGAAGAAAAGAAAACAGAAGTTTTGATTCTTTTTCATCAGAAGTTTTGATTCTTTTTCATATCTATTGTTTGAATGAGAAAACATCTTTACTACTTATAGAGATTTCGCATCCATTGGTGATGTCTTTTCATCACCAACAGACACCTCCAAGAGGCATCAACGGTGGCTATTGGGAAAGGTTGCGTCTGTTCAAATTTAAAATAAATATGAATTATGTTAACAGACTCCTCCTAAATTTGAAGGGGCATCACATCAATGATGGCTTTTGATTTTGCTGAAAATATCCAACATTCTCCCCCTATTTTTCAAAATAAAAAAATATAAAATAAAGTAAAATCTTTCAGAATAGAAATGGTTGCATCACTCATGTGACTGCCTACCTACCCGAGTGGGATCAAGCCAACATAGTTCAAACAAAGTTGAGACAAAGCATCATCGTAGAAATCAATACATAAATGATAGGTATCTTTTGGATTTGAACCTTCACTTAGTGTAAGAAATTCAAAGCCTTATCGAGGTTCTATGGTGAACTAGTCTTGAACCAAGTACCCCTTGTGATAAAACCTGAATCTCCACACATATTGACTTCAGAGAATTGTGTGTTCTGTAGCTTAGCACGTTAATGTCCATGTGCTTATATCCTGGATTCATGAGTATTCTTTAGAGAACAGTCTTATTCTCAGAGGAAATGACCTGATTTCCATATTCATATAGGTAAGTCTCTAAGGTGCTTCTGCGATACACTTGTAAACAAACATAGACTTATTAAGGATTTCCATCCATCCTCAATCATGCAGAATCACTATACTAATACAGAAATGGGAAGTTTTGACTTAGTATACCATAATCACTCTCGTAACTTGTTGGTACCCATTGAACCTTGTTTATCTTTTTCAAAACATAGGTTGGGTTTCTGTTAACCGGTGATCAATCTTCTTTCACACACCTTAGTCCTATTTCCTTACACTTTATTCAAACCACTGCCTTTGGTAGAGTCTTAGTAAATGGGTCTGCCAAATTCTTCTTTGTTTCAATATAGTTATCTGCAACTACTCTTCTCTTGAGTAATTGTCTTATTATTTGATGTCTAAGACTTACATGTCTTGACTTTCCATTATAAGTCTTGTTTGAGACATTATAGATCGTAGCCTGATTATCACAGTTAATCAAGACTACTGGTGTTGGCTTCTTCCATAATGGGATCTCTATAAGTAAATTTCTAAGCCATTCTGCCTCCTTACATGCATCTGCCAGTGCAATTAATTCTGACAACATTGTTGAATCAGATATACAAGTCTGCTTCTTGGAACCCCAAGACACAGCAGCACCACCTAATGTAAATATCTATCCAGTAGTAGACTTGGACTTGGATTCTACATTGTTCCAGTTTGCATCGTTGTATCCTTCCAATCCAACAGGATAACCCTGGAAATGTAAACCATAATCTATGGTTCCTTTCAAGTAAGCCAACACTCTTGAAATTGCTTTCCAATGTTCAACTCCTGGGTTACTTGAGAAAATTCTTAGTTGCTTCCACACAAGATATGTTAAACCAAAAAATAAGCATATCATCAACATATAAACAGAGAATTACACATCCAGATTTATCATGCTTACTATAGATACATTTATCATCATCATTAACAACAAAACCATATGCCAAAGCTACTTTGTCAAACTTCTCATGCCATTGCATGGGAGCTTGCTTCAAACCATAGAGGGATTTCACTAACTTGCAAACTTTCTTCTCTTGGCTTGGTACTATGAAACCTTCAGGTTGTTCCATATATATTTCTTCTTCTAAATCACCATTAGAAAAGCAGTTTTGACATCCATTTGATGTATAACTAGCTTGTGAATAGAAGCAAGTGCTATCAAACAACGAATAGATGTGATGCGAGCAATAGGAACATATGTATCAAAGTAATCAATTCCATGTCTTTGTTTATAACCTTTAGCAACCAATCTGGCTTTAAACTTATCAATTGTACGATCAACATTTAATTTTCTCTTGAATATCCATTTGCATCCTATAGGTTTAGCACCAGGAGGTAAATCAGATAGCACCCAAGTTTCGTTGGACAAAAGTGAATGCTTTTCATCATTGATAGCGTCTTTCCAGAAATTAGCATCTCTGGAACTCATAGCTTCAGAATAAGTTTTAGGATCATCATCAACATGCATATCATACTTGGTAATGTTAAGAACTTCATTATTATTACCCTCTATAAGATATTGTATAAAATCTGGATAATTTTTCTCTATTCTTGCTCTCTTACTTCTTCTAGGTTCGATATCTTTAGTAGGAACTAAAATATCATTGTTGTGAGTAGGAGCAGAAAGTTCAACATTGTCATTAGTCTCTACAGGTTCTAGATTAGGTAACAATGAGTTTTTAGTAGGTTGTGGTTCAGAACTAGACCTTGTCAAGTTTTCAAAAAATTCTACATCTATAGATTCAAATAATCTCAAATGTGTCAAGGATTAAGAATCTGTAAGTAATACTGTTAAGTGAATAACCTACAAAAACACATTTATAAGCCCTATTTCCTAACTTTGGTCTCTTAGGGTCAGGCTTTCTGACATATGCCAAACAACCCTATGCTTTGAGTTTTTTCAAGTTAGGCTTTCTCTTAAACCACAATTCATAAGGAGAGATATTCTTCTTTTTCAAAGGAACTCTATTCAAAATATAGCAGGCAGACAAAATAGCTTCACCCCATAAAAAAATTGACAAACCAGAGCTAATGAGCATAGCGTTAACCATATTTATCAAAGTTCTATTTTTTCTTTCAGCAACACCATTTTGTTGGGGTGTATATGGAGCAGTGAATTGATGTACTAAACCATGTTCTTGACAAAATAAAGTAAATTCAGAAGGATAGTATTCACCACCACGATTAGAATGTAAAACCTTAATTTTCTGTCCTAATTGTGTCTCTACTCCTACTTTGTAAATTCTAAATTTATCAAAGACTTCATCCTTAGATTTCATCAAGTAAATATAGGCATATCTAGTGCTATCTTCAATAAAAGTGACATAGTATTTGTTTCCACCACGAGTCATATGACTTTTCAGATCACCAACATCACTATGTACTAATTCAAGCAAAGCAAAATTTCTTATTACAGATTTAAAAGATGTTCTAGTTATCATTGCTTGCACACATATTTCACATTTAGAAACATTATTAAAATTGCAATCAGAAATCAATCCTAATCTTTTCATATTTCTAAAAGAACCATAATTCACATGTCCTAATCTAGCATGCCATAAATCAACATACTCAACAATATTAGTAGAACCATTATTAATTAAATTAAGCTTAACCATCCCATTACAAGAGTATCATTGTCCAACAAACATTCCGTCTTGGACAATACAAACTTATCAGACTCATACGTAACCTTGAATCCAGCCTAGTTAACAAGAACTCCAAAAACAAGGTTTTTATAAATGTCAGGGACATATAAAACATTAGTAAGAGTAACAATCTTTTCCGAAGTAAACGGGAGATCAACAATGCCTTTGCCAACCAATTTGCTGCTTTGGTTGTTTTTCGTTTCCTTCTCCACTAATCGGTTCGTATGTCTTGTAAAGATTTCTATCTTTACAGATATGAATGGTTGCACCAGTATCGTACCATCATCCACTACCATGATCTGCAACAGTGTTGGCCACTTGCACTACAATGATAAGGTTGCTTTTGTCATCGACCACATTCGCTTCATTTTTCATTTGTTTCTTTCGTTGACGACAGTCACAAGCATAGTGGTTTGGTTTCTTACAGAAGTAGCAATTTCCCTTTTTCTTATCTTGTTGGGATCTTTATCAATCTTAGGTTTCAAAAAATTCGGGTTTTTCGATTCTTCCACATTATTAATCTTAGAATGATTTTCAGTTTGCTCACTATCCTTAATCTCTCGTTTACGAGCATCTTCTTCAATACGAAGATGACGCTGTAAACCTTCTAAGTCATAGTCAGTTTCAGCATGCTTAAGTTTCTTCTTGTAATCATTCCAAGAAGAGGGAAGACGTGAAATAATAACCCCAACGACGAATGAAGATACAAGGTCAATTCTAGCATCTTTAAGATGATTAACAATGAGTAAAAGTCCACTGGCTTGGGCAATAATTGACTTACTGTCAACCATCTTAAAGTCCATGAAATTACAAATCAGAAATTTCTTGTTACTCGCTTCAGAAATTGTGTACTTGTTTTCGAGCGCAGTCCACAATTCCTTTGTTGTTTTAAGACTTCGATGCGCATTGTAAACATTGGCTCCTAGAACATTCAGAATATGACCACGACACATAAAATCATCCTCTTACGTTTCTTTCGTTTGGCCTTTAATTCATCGTTGTCCATTGGAGTCGCATCAGGAATTTCCTCTAAACCATCTTCAAGGATGTACCATAACTTGATAGTCATCAGGAAAAATTTGATAATCTCTTGTCAACGAGTGAAACTCTCACCATCAAAACGTTCTAAACGATTCAAAGTCTGGTTCATTACTTGCAATGATTGAGCATCAATTGAAGTTACCATTTCTCTATGTCTTAAGAGTAAGTAATTTTGAGAGTAAGTTTTTCCGATAGTTTGATGACAGGTCTCGTCGTCAAACCTTTTTCTTCTGGTAACGGAAGTCTTATATAACTTCTATGTGAATGGATGATAGTTTATGTGAGGAAACATTAGTTGCATAAATAGCAATCAGCCAGCAAGACTTCTTTCATATTCTTCAAAATTGTGAGAGCCATTTTTTGGCATTGAGGAGATTGATTATATGCAATATGCAAATAGGCCCTGATTTTGACCATTTTCTTCACAACTTTTACCACCGTTCAAAGTGAGATCTTTATATCTGGGTTGAACCCTCAATAAAGTTCTTACATGTTTTCTTTCATTCTCTTTGCTTTCAACTATCTTCCCTGTCCTTTTTAACTTGCGGCTCTATGGAATTTCCTCCATTGAAAATGCTTACTTTTGCTTGATAAGTTTAGGGCCTCGTATCTTATATCGCAGAGGAATCTTGCTATAGATGCTTCTTGGCCAAAGATTGAAACACGGAAAATACCTGACAACCAAATCTAGCTCCCCCAATTCTGTTAATCATTTATCTTTTCATTAGTATGAAAGTTTGGGAAAGGATCGTGGAGATGAGGGTGAGAAGAGACGTGTCTATTTCTGAGAACCAGTTTGGATTCATGCCGAGGCGTTCGACTACAGAAGCCATTCAACTTATTAGGAGGTTGGTGGAGCAGTATAGGGAGAGGAAGAGACTTACATATGGTTTTCATCAACCTCGAGAAGGCACACGACGGAGTCCCTAGGGAGGTTATATGGAGATGTTTGGAGGTTATAGGTGTACCTGTGACGTACACTAGGGCGATCAAGGATATGTATGAGGGAGCCAAGACCAGCGTATGGACGGTAGGAGGAGACTCAGAGCACTTTTCAGTGATGATGGGGCTGCACCAGGGATCAACTCTTAGCCCATTCTTATTTGCCTTGGTGATGGATGGACTGACGCGGCAAATCCAAGGGGCGGTGCCATGGTGTATGTTATTCGCAGACGATATAGTCCCGATTGATGAGACTCGCAGCGGAGTGAATACTAAGCTTGAGGTTTGGAGACAGACTCTGGAGTCTAAAGGATTCAGGCTGAGTAGGACCAAGACAGAATACTTGGAGTGCAAGTTCAGTGACGGGAGCGACCATGAGACAGACGTGGAGGTGAGGCTTGGTACTCAGGTCATTCCAAAGAAAGGAAACTTCAAGTACCTCGGGTCTATTAACCAAGGGAATGGAGAGATTGATGACGATGTCACACATCGTGTTAGGGCAGGGTGGATGAAATGAAGGCTCGCATTTGGAGTCTCGTGCGATAAAAAGGTGTCACCAAAACTTAAAGACAAGTTATATAGAGTGGTGGTTAGACCGACTATATTGTATGAGGCGAAGTGTTGGCCAGTCAAGACTTCGCACATCCAAAAGATGAAAGTTGCGGAGATAAGGATGTTGAGATGGATGTGTGGGCATACAAGGAGGGATATGATTAGAAATGATGATATCCGGGATAGAGTGAGAGTGACATCGGTGGACGATAAGATGCGGGAAATGAGGTTGAGATGATTCGGGCATGTGCAGAGGAGAGACACAAATGCCCCAGTGTGGAGGTGTGAGGTTGGCTATAGACGGGTTTATGAAGGGTAGAGGTAGGCCGAAGAAGTATTGGGGAGAAGTGATTAGACGGGATATAACGCAGGTGCAACTTATTGAGGACATGACCTTAGATAGGGGGTTGTGGAGGACACGAATTAGGGTAGTAAGTAGTTGAGTGTAGTCCTACTTACGCTTACAAACTGATAGTTGTAGTGTTATTATTGTAGGCCTGCTTAGCTTATCATACTAGTAGGCGCATTATTGCTTTATAGTCCCCTGTCGTTTGATCTCTGCTGCTATGTGTTCTTTAGTGTACTTTGTTTATCTTATTTACCTGCGCTAGTTACTGCTTCTTTTTTCAGAATGCACTATCATGGCGTATTCGCTTTTGTTACCATCATTTTCATACTGCTTTAAATTTCTTGTCCGGATTTGATCGTTTCTCTTGTTTTGCTTGTGCTTATGCTTTGTCTTGAGCTGAGGGTCTTTCAGAAACAACCGCTCTACCTACCAAGGTAGAAGTAACGTCTGCGTACACTCTACCCTCCCCAGACCCCACGTTGTGGGATTTCACTGGGTATGTTGTTGTTGTAGTATTAGTATTTTCCCCTTTTTGGTGTGCATTTGCTTTTTCGTGATAAATTTTTCCTTGAACAATAGTACTTTTTCTAAGGCTTAGTTCAGCAACTAGCCGGAGGACCTTATATGTGTGTCATGTTACCTTTGTAAAACTAATGGTATCGCGTACTCTTTGAGTAAGCAAGATCAATCATACATTTGATTTCTCTGGATACTTGAAAGGCTATTCTTAGTGCAAGATAAAATGAGTGCTGATTTAAGGGAATAGAAGATAAACAGATACAACTTAAAGCCGGAAAAAAGAGAGAAGGAAACGTGTCTATTTTCTGGCAAATGGAACTTTCTAACTTTCGCTGTAAGATTTGCAGTACACTTTCAAATATAGATGACTCATCATATGATGTTTGTGTACACAGGTACAAGTTGACCGCAGCGACTACAACAATGTAATCGGTGCATTGCCATACTTGAAGGTAAACCGGGCCAACTAGGTCAAGATGCAGTTAGATACAGACTCTTCATCAAGTTGCCTGAGCCCGACGGGGTTCTCTCTTTATGTGTAAAGGATGAAGAAACACCATTGCTTGATACACTTTTCAACTTTTAATCCATCTGAAGTTCTTTGTACTAATGATTTTTCAAATCAGTTAGACCTGTTAAGCACCAGTAAATTCTGTTTCTTTTTCCCTTGTAAGTTTACTAGAAACTCTTCAAGCAGTAACTTGTAATGATCCTTTGTAAGTTTTTTGTGCAAGTGAGCTTCTATTTTCTTAACTTGCCTTGATCACTATTCTGTGTCATTCATGGATTGTGATTTTTTTGGTTTCCAACCCGATGTTCGTTTCCAACCCGATGTTCGGTACCCGCATTGGGGTTCGACTAAATCCGGATTTGTGTTAGGAGTCCCAAATTGAGGGGCAAGACACTCTCCACCAAATGTGACCTCGTACCCAAGAGACTCGAACCCGAGATCTCTTGATTAAAGATGGAGTAGCACAAGCCACTACACCACAACCTTTGTTGGTTTTCATGGATTGTGATTATGCTTGTGCAAGAGATTACTATAAAGATAAGGATTTAAGGTTTTTTCTATGTCGCTTGGACTTTTCAAAAATGATATCCGGTGGGTGTCTAATCCTTTAAAAGTAGTGCAGTTTTCAAGATCCAACACAAGTGCGGCATCTTTGGAAAGTTTGAGCGACATAGTTTATATTTGAAACAAAGACTTTGGTCTGGTGGTAAGAGTGTAACACGTGATGTGTGAATGAATTGGAGTTGTTAGGCACACGTCATTTTTTAATTGTGCGCCGTTAATTCTGGATGATTTCTCAGTTATTAATAAAATGATTTAATTTTCACTTGCATGTAAATTTTACACTGTCATTATAGTTTAACATGTGATAATAGGTGATTTTGCTAGTTTTCTCCCTCCTTGTTAATTGCTTATTTTGGTGTTTTCTTTATATTAATGCTTCAACAATCATGACATTACGAACAATTTAATTTAAATTTGGGGAGCCATAAAAAACATTTTTGGAGTTAACATCATCATGCTACTATTTATTTTTACAAGTTTTTATATATGCTACGTCATCTTCCAAATTATCCAAATGCTTGCTTTTGGTAGTGGCTTTTTAATAATTATGACTCTTATCTATTCTTTATCTTTATATATATAAAAATTAAAGAAAGAAATGAGAATCTAATTCATAAAGTCCCATTAGTTGAACTTGAAAATGAAAGTGCGTGAAATTCTTTTTGGGGTCCATACACTTCCTTTATTCAAATGAAAAATAATTACGTACTATATAAGAACAATAACTATTGCAAAAAAGGTCACCAACTGTCAATTCATCCTCCAACAAAAAGCGATAGAACAAAAAAAAGGGAAAATTCGAAAAATATAACGCATTTTATTGAAGGAAAAGCGTCCAAATTTGGTCATCATATTCATCCGAAATCGTGTCTTCGAAGCGCAATTGAGTATAGATATCATATGAACGCGAGATGCAAATGCAACAATATCAAGGTAACAAATCCGGGCAATCATTCTCGTATGTGTCCATAGCGTATTTAGGACCCCCGACATCCTCAGCTGAAGAGACCTCGTTTTATTTAGAAAGTGGTAATTTAATCGGATAAACTTCATTCAACAATGACATTGCCCCAGAAATTAAATAAAAAAACAAGTGCTAAATTTCAAATTAGTAAATAATTCTCCATTACCGTCAACAAATCATCTCGTATTTTTCTTTGTTAATAACAAATTTCAATGTAAATATCTGTTGGGATACAATTGTTGTAGAAAACGGGAAGTAACTAACTATTACAATAGTAGAAAGGATAAACAAACTATTACAATAAAACTAGAAATCAAAACCTTAACAAACTGCTTGTGTGATTTGCTGAGTCGAGTGATGACACTCTGTCTTTAAGACAAGATTGCCCCGTATATCTCCTTTTACGGTATTGAGCAATAGTCTCCCAAGATACAACAACAACTTTAACAAGTGAGCAAAGGAAACTCAAATGTTACTCTTGAAGAACTTTGAGTATCGTGACTTTGCTAGAGAGGAAGAATATAAAATAAAAAAATATGGAGAATTTTCTAAGTGTTGAGTGTAGTGTGTTTCAATTGAGCCAAAGGCCTCAATTTAGAGTGTAAGTAGAAGACCCCTCAACTAGCCAACTAAAGGCCTTCAATAGCCATGTAATTGCACTTGATTGAGGGGTTACATTCAGCCAAATAATGGCAGAATTCATGTGGCAAGTAATGGAGAATCAATGCTCCAAAACCACCCAAACGTCGATTTTTCCAACTTTCCGTCGCAAAGATTCTCGCCTCCGAAGCGCCGCGGCGTTGTGAATCAGCGCCGCAGGTCCGGTAGCTGACCAGCCAATTTGCGCCGCGACGCAGCCTGGGAGGCGCCATGACGCTATGTCTTGAACCGTCAGTGTTTAGTGTAAGTCAAGTCAACGGTACCAACACAATAACTTCCTCTACTCAGTTCTTCATAATGTTTTGTCCGTTGTGGTCATGGACACTTATTAGATTCTTAAGTGCGTTCATTTGAGGTGGCCTATCCTCGCACTTAAATAGGTGGTATCCTACAAGGTATCCTGCTATACCCCACTTTATAAGTGTTAGGAACCATTAAAAGTTTTCCCAAACCTAACCTCAATCGATGAAGATCATTAAAGGTTTTGGAAACTTAACCTTCACCCACACTGCAGATAACACTTATAGTCTATTGCGGGAACGACTTTGGATTTGGTGTTTCTCTATAGAAATCACTATCCGAAGTGCTCATGCTTCCACCGAAGCGATCAACTGAACCTTTACAGCTTAGTTTTTCCATTGAACCTAATTCCTGGGATCTTCAGTCAGTAAGGTTGGGTTACCACCGTATTGGTCCTTATACTTTGGGTTTTAAGCCCATTTCCCTAGACAGGCAGAACATCTGATCCTTGGGTAAGCCCTTTGTTAGCGGGTCTGCTATGTTATCCTTTGATTTTATGTAATCAATGGATATTATACCCGTGGTGATCAGCTGCCTAACCGTCTTATGTCTCCGTCGAATATGACGAGACTTGACGTTGTACATAGAATTTTGTGCCCTTCCTAGAGCCGACTGGTTGCCGCAGTGGATCTTTACAGAAGGTTCGGGTTTGTTTCAACAAGGAACATCCTCTAAGAAGTCATAAAGCCACTCAACTTCTTCTCCTGCTTTGTCTAGAGTGATAAACTCTGATTCCATCGTGGATCGGGCGATGCAAGTTTGCTTAGAGGATTTCTAAGACACAACCCCACCACCAATTATAAATACAAACCCACTGGTGGACTTGGTGTTCTCTATATCAGATATCCAGTTTGCATCACTGTACCCTTCTAGTATAGTTGGATATCTCGAATAATGCAACCCGTAAGTTAGCGTGTATTTCAGGTATTGAAGTACCCAATTCAACGCCTTCCACTGATCATCACTCGGATTACGGGTAAACCTAGCCAACTTGTTGACTGCATAAGCAATATCAGGTCAGGTGCAGTTTGTTATGTACATCAAACTACCGATCACCTGTGCATATTGCTCATGGCATATGGGTGCACCACGATTTTTATCAAGTTTTTTATTTCTATCCATTGGTGACTTTATAGGCGAACCGTCTAACATCTCGAACTTTCTCAAAACATCCTCGATGTAGTGAGACTGAGATAAGACCAGTCCGTCAGACGTCTTAGAGATTTTTATCCCTAAGATGACATCTGCGATACCCATATCCTTCATGTCGAAGCATTATTTCAACATGTTCTTAGTCTCTAGAATTATGTTAGGACTGCTCCATGTGATCAACATGTCGTCTACATACAGGCATATCATAACAAACGAGTCAGAGTTACCTTTCATGTAGACACATTTTGTCACACTCATTAATGGCAAAACCCTTCGATAATAGAATACTATCAAATTTTTCGTGCCATTGCTTCGGGGCTTGTTTCAGTCCGTACAGAGATTTGACAAGCCGACAGACTTTCTTCTCTTGCCTTTGAACCACATACCTCTCGGGTTGGTCCATATAAATTTCTTCTTCCAAGTCACCATTTAGGAAGGTTGTCTTGACATCCATTTGATGTATCTCAAGGTCACGCAAAGTTGCGATCGCAATGAATACCCGTATGGACGTCATCCGAGATACCGGGGAGTACGTGTCAAAGTAGTCAAGACCTTCTTTCTGTCGATAGCCCTTGACTACCAACCTGACCTTGTACTTATCTATAGACCCATCTGCGTTATACTTCCGTTTGAGTATCCATTTACAACCCAACAATTTATTTTCCGGAGGAAGATTAACCAACTCCCAAGTATGGTTATGCAGAATGGAGCCTATTTCACTCTCAATAGCTTATTTCCAGAGCGGTGCCTCTGGAGTTGACAATGCTTCAGCAATTGTCTTTGGTTCAACATCAACCATATAAGCTACAAAGTCGGGACCGAAGGATTTATCCTTCTTGGCCCTTTTACTTCGCCTTAGTTCCATATCTGGAGTCTCTAAGTTCTGAGAATCTGGAACACTAGATTCCGGATATTCAGTCACCTCGAGATCGACTAGATCTGAACCATCTAGATCCGGGCCATCAACGACTCCCGGTTCCTGAGAGTTTTGTTCATAACTTCATTTGCGAGATATTATGTCTTTTTCCTTTCTAGGAAAGGTACCTTCAAAGAATTGAGCATTCCTTGATTCCATGATTGTACCCTGGTGGATATCTGGAATATCTGACTTATGCACTAAGAAGCGATAAGCACTACTGTTGTTTGCATATCCGATGAATATGCAATCTACAGTCTTAGGCCCAATCTTGAACTGCTTTAGCTTGGGTACTTCAACCTTTGCCAGACAACCCCACACCTTTAAATTTTTATAGGTAGGTTTCTTTTCCTTCCATGATTCATATGGAGTTTTGTCCTTACCCTTATGTGGGACTCTGTTAAGAATCGTATTAGCGGTAAGGACAACTTCTCCCCACATATTTTGGGGAAGACCGGAATTGATGAGCAAGGCATTCATCATTTACTTCAATGTGCGGTTCTTACGTTCCACCACACCGTTCGGTTGAGGTGAGTATGGAGCCATCGTTTGATGAACAATGCCTTTTGGGCACAATATTCCTCAAATGGCGCTACATATTCTCCCCCTCTATCGCTACGAATAGATTTAATCTGCATGCTTAGTTGGTTCTCAACTTCTTCTTTATAACGTCGGAACGCTTCAAAGGCTTCATCCTTACTTTTCAACAAGTAAAGATAACAATACCTTGTGCTATCATCAATGAATGTTACAAAGTACTTGTTCCCCCCTTTAGTTTGTACAAACTTCAAATCATATATATCGATGTGAATAAGTTCTAGAGGAGCGGTATTCCTTTCGACGGATCGAAAAGGAAGCTTTGTAAGTTTTGCCTCTACGCACACCTCACCCTTATGTTGAGGGTTTACGTCGATAGACGGCAACAACTCCAATTTTACCAACCTTTGGATGGACTTGTAGTTGACATGTCCTAATCTATGATGCCACAAATTAGAGGACTCAAGCAAGTAAGATGAAGAGGCTTCAATATTATTGATTTTACGTAATACAGACATGGTGTTCACTCTGAAGAGGCCTTCACAGACTAATTAAATTAAGGTCTACGCGAAACTCTTAGACGGCGCCCAAGGACGAACTCAATATGTGAAGTACGTTTACATGAACCCAATAAACTTAACCTCTATGTGGCAATATAAAATCCTTTCATTCACGATACACTCGATCAAGCTTAGGATTTGCCAAATGTCTATCCAAATGGCTTGATCATTATATCTCGTCTATATTGGTTGACAACAAAACCATATTCTAGATATGCCTATTGCGTTGGCCAATGACTTAATCAACCCAATATCAATGAGAAACTGAGTGTTCTCTCGAATATACATTCGAGGAATGAATCCTATTCTTTGCTCAACTACCACCTTTAATCACATCGTAATGTACCCAATACAAGCCGTATCTCAACCTATAAGACATTTGAGCTTAGGACATGATCAAAGTATATTACTATGTAGACAAGGTGTGTATTGACCTCAAGTCTAAGGACTTCTATCTTCCACACGCTGATCATACTTTAGACATGTATAACAAACAATATATCAGCAGGGTATACCAATACTTTCAAAGTATTCATGTGTCCATCACGAGTAGCCATTACTCGTAGCAGGTGAGACATACTACATCCTCTAAGGAAGTGATGTAGACCACATGTCGACTTATCACATATCATCGATATCCCATTCTTGATGATCATTAGTCGATGCTATTTTAAGAGTTACATTATAATATTAATATCTCACATTATTAATAACAACGTAATATCTAGGGATGCATATTATAGAATATTATAAATAATCAACTAATAATTCAATAATTGCAAATACTAAAATATTAACCTCCATTAATAATAATAGAAATGTGTATAAAATATATTTGTCCCAAAACAAAGATTGTCTCTAGAATATAAATATACTTTCAAATATATGGGCCTCATAGAGGCAATGGCGTAGTGGACTAGGGATTGAGCCGCCCCCTGTCACTTGCATTCACATCAATTCTCTTATTTCTCATATTAACGACACAACGGGTTTCAAATGAGCATCTCATGATATCAACATATAAATTTATCAGTATTACACGATACATTAAGACAATACGTATTAATAAACCATATTTAAGTAATAAATTTTCAGCAAAAGATGCATGTCTTATATTTATTGTTTGTGTGCATCCGCAGAATTTGGAAATGAAAATTTTAAGTTATATTACTGAGTAACTAACCAAAAAAAGTTAGTATATTAGTATTTAATTAAAAAAATGTGTCCAAAATAAAACTAATAATCCCTCTATCCTAAATTAAGTGTCATTTTACCTTTTTCCACGTTCATTAAGAAAAATAATATATGCAATTTCTCATTATTAAGTGGTCCCTAATTATTAAATGTATCTTGAGAATTAGCACTATTAAGAAGAAATAGTTTTTTAATATAAAAGTATAATAAAAATAATTACTAATTATTATTTTGGATTTTTTTCTTTCTAAAACAACACTTATTTTAAGTCGGAGGGAGTATAAATTTTGGATAAAATGCAGAGTACAATTGCCTAATATACCTATTACAATGAAGTGCAATAATTACGAAAATTTATAGTATGAACTATGAATTCAGAAAAAAATGACCCGAGTGCATGCCAGATCCCAAGGGGGTAGAATAGTCATTTCACCACGTTTGAGTCAATTATTGGACTCCAGTTTCTTGCTTATTATTTTCGCTTTTTTCACCATTTAATATATCCAATTTCTTTTTTTAATATTCTCCATTTTCAACCCCCGCAATAATAAGAAAAAGAAGAATCCCAAATTTTCTCTCTTAGTTTCCTAAGATTCTTCACTTACAATTACAAATTCAAATCCAATAATTCCTCTATATCTCAATTTCGCTTTTAGCAATTCCAGTTTTTCTTTTCTGGGGGGAATTTATTTGTTTTGGATTTTAATTATTGAGTTGTGTTTTCCATTACACATTACCCAATTAAAAGTGTAAAAAGAAAACTACTACTCTCCTCCGTCTCAAATTATTTGTCGTATTTAGTAAAAATAATTGTCTCAAAATTATTT
The DNA here is from genome assembly GCA_034509755.1 of Anisodus tanguticus. Lineage (NCBI taxonomy): Eukaryota > Viridiplantae > Streptophyta > Magnoliopsida > Solanales > Solanaceae > Anisodus > Anisodus tanguticus. The sequence goes on along the minus strand of CM067541.1, from coordinate 25,289,660 downwards.
GTTAGAAGTTCAAAATATAATTAACTATTTTTCTTTTATTTTACTATTTTTATTAATAAAAATGACACATAAATAAAGTAAATATTTAATTAAAAAAATTATAACTTAAACATAAATAAAAGAATTAATATTTCTTAATGGATGGATAAATCAAAAAAATCGACGGACTAATTAATGGACAAAATGCAGAATATAATTGCATGGTGGATCCAACAATGGGGTAGAATAGTCCATTCAATCAGTTTGAGTCAATTATTGGACTAGTTTCTACGATAAAAATAATAATATTTCCCAATTTCAATTGAAAAAGAAGAATCCCCAAATTTCTCTCCTAGGGTTTTTGGATTCTTCACTTTAACAAATACAAATTCAAATCCAATCAATCCTAGGTATCCTCTAAATCTCAATTTTAATGATTGAGTTGATGATGAAGTCGTCGTTTGGGGGAAATTTTCCGGTGAAATTGGAGGTTGAGGATTCTCTTGAAGATGAACATGCTCCTCTCACTAAACGTTCCAAGTCTTCCAACCTTAATCAGGTTTCTTTTAAATGTTTCACTTGTGTATATTTGGATCGAAAGTATTTGTAGTAATAAAATAGAGAAAAATGTTTTTTATAAGTAGTTCAGAGAGTTGATAAATTTTATTGGATGTTTTTGGGTTGATATGCTTAGAGTGCATGAGGAATTAATAGTTATTTGATTGAAGTTCAAATATATAATGAAGACATAGTCGCTCTTGAGGATATGGATTAGAGTAGAATGTTAGTAGGTTAGAGGAGGTTACTACTAGTCGTAGTACTAGTAATATCATAAGTGAGTTATTTGGAGGTTAGAGTGTACGCAGACTTTACTCCTATCTTGGAATGTAGAAGTTGTTTCCAATAGACCCTTGGTTCAAGGAATACTTTTAGGGGTAGTTTGGTAAGGTGTATAAGAATAACGCCGAATATGATGTATTAATAATGCTTGCATTATTTCTTATCCGCTGTTTGGTTTGATATATTAGAAAATAACATGCATAGCATAATTTCTAAAAGAATGGTTGTTTACGAAAATATCCCTCATATTATTTAGCTTTGTACACTTTCTTTGTAACGGCTATGTTTTTATTCTCTCTTCAACGACTATTTTTATTGGAGATTAACTTAAATCCACTGTCAGTGTAGATTTAATTTACACGATAGGTAATTTTTACTTTTCCATAACTCTTCCTTTTTCCAGAATTTTGAACATCTGATTATTAGTTTGTACATGCTTTGAGTTAATTTTTACTTGTTAGTTATTGAATTTCCATTTTTCTTTAATTTGTTCTATACTTTTATTTATTTATAATAATTAACAAGTCAATCTGCCAATAAATTAACGACCCATTAATATTTTAACATTAGACAATTTTCTAGTTTTTGATATCATACGTTGATTTTGTTAGATCTTACTAAATTTACTCCCACTAATCATTATATATCCTATTATCTTCTTTTTAAGAAAACGATGTAATAAAAAACAAAGAAGAAGAGCTTGTATAACAAAGTTGAAAAAAGAGGGAAGCATTTAAGAATTTGAAAAAGTTTTGAGAGATTTCAAGGATAATTGTGTATTTTGTCATGCTATAAGCGTGTATTAAAAATCCTTGCATTGCTAATATCATGGTTTGCCATGTATTAGTTATGCATATGATAATACCAAATAGGGTGTATAACTAATACGTGCATTTTTCATACATAGGTTGAAAAAGTGTATCAAACAAGGTATTAATAATACATAAAGCTAATGCATGCATTATTTTCTCTAATATCTCCTACCAACCGACTCCTTAGTTTATTGTTGTTTGGTGTTATTGTGTATTCTTGTCACATTTGGCTTGAAAGTGTTGATTTTGTGTTTCAGGTGGAAAAAAGTGATTTTAGGTGCGTAAATAGTTTTTGTAAAGTTTAGAGAATTGATAAAATTTTGGATATTTTTGGGTTGATTTTGTTTGAGTGCTTGAGGAATTAGTAGTTATTTGATTGAATTTCAAATAACTACTAAGGTGGAGGTAAGGTCTGCGTATATTCTACCCTTCCCAGAACCCACGTTGTGGGATTGTACTGGGTATGTTGTGTTGTTTTTGTTGATTGAAGTTCACTATATAATGAAGACAGAGTACGCTGGTTTTGGGTTTATAAAATAGAAAAAAAGAAGTTTTTTAGTTTATTGGTGTCTGGTGTTAAAGTGATTTTAGGTGAGGAAATGGTTCTGATGGTTGTTGTAAAGTTTAGAGAGCTGATAAACTTTGTTGGATATTTTTGGGTTGATTTGTTTGGAGTGCATGATGAGTTAGTAGTTATTTGATTGAAGTTCAACAATACAATGAAGAGTTGGTTTTGAGTTTAGGATATTGCTGGTTCATATTACTATTAAAAAAAAGACATCATTTTAGCAATGGATTCTTGTACAAAATAATTAACAGGATAATCTTACAATTGTTTGGTGTCTACACATTTCTTAGCTATATGCAATTATGCATTGACCCCCCCCCCCCCCCACCACCACACACACACACACACACACACAGACAAAGAAAAGGTTAAAAAGAGGGAACTCTTTTTTTGACAGTCATCTTTTGATATTCACCAAGTCAGAGGAGATTTTTAGGCAAAGAGCAAGTTATTTGAGTTCCAGTTTTGAAAGATGTGACTGCAGGATTGAATTTTTGAAAGGCGTGAATTTTAAAGGGTAGCTCATAGGTATTTGGTTAAGAATTAGTAGTCCACTCCTTACTTTTTTTGAGTTTTTAGGTTTCAGAGGAGGGAATAATTTGATTTCATACTTTACTGTCAAATATGCCTGATCAATGTCTTTTTGGCTTGGGAAAGAGATCGAAGAGGTTCCACTATTACCCGATGTGTTAAGCAACTTTAATGAAATAAGCAAGTGGCCAAAGGGGTACTGACATTTCTGGAATACTGGAACTGTGATGCTGAACATATATTAATGTCTTGTTGAGATACATAAGTTCTTGGATGGTGAATGCTCATATTGGTGACCATATTCCACTCATGTCTAGTATTTGAATTGAGAATAAGGCCTTAGCTCACTTTATGGTACATGCAGCAGAATTTAGCTCTATGGGGCTAAAGAAGGGGTTATCTGTTTGTGTGTGTGTGGGGGGGGGGGGGGGGGTGACCAATAAAAAGAAAGAGTCTTTTATCTTTTTATGAAGTTGTGTTCCAAGTTTTCATGATCTTTTAAGTTTGTTTTCAGATTTTGCAAAGGTGGTCTCCTGGATATTTTTGTGTTCTTGTTTTTTATTTGCATTTAATTTGTGACTGAGGGACTCCAATTTTTCAGCGACTTAATTTCATCTCCTGCTTTTTTAACAGTGGGATGCTGGAAATGATGAATTTCCAGTTCCTCCCCCAGAATACAATCCACTTGATGAGCCAAGTCCTTTAGGTCTGAGATTGAGAAAGAGTCCATCTTTGTTAGATTTAATCCAGATGAGGCTGTCGCAAAAAAATGCTTCCTCTGTCGCAGCTTCAGTACCTGAAAACCCTACTGCTGTAAGCAATAAGGAAACAAGGGGTGCAGCCACTTCAGTAGCAACTGACAAGCTGAAGGCGTCAAATTTTTCGGGTTCACTTCTGCGGATAGGGTCTTGGGAAGTAATTGCCATGAACTTTGTGTTCCGTAATTTGATTATCTGTGAATACTTTGCTTTGTGGCTAATTTTTCTATTTCGTTTTAGTATGCATCTAGATATGAAGGTGATTTGGTGGCAAAGTGTTACTTTGCTAAGCATAAGCTTGTTTGGGAAATTCTTGAAGGTGGGCTCAAGAGTAAAATTGAGATTCAGTGGTCAGATATCATGGGGCTGAAGGCCGTCTGTCCAGAAAATGGTACAGGCAGTTTGACTATTGTGGTAAGTCTTCTCCAACCTATTTTTTTTAATAACGGCGGTGTTCGGGTCCAGCTCGCGGGCACCTCGACTAATTCTACCGGAAATCCACTAACTCGCACCAGCACAGTTATTGGGTAACTCTGCTTGGGCAGATGGGAAGAAATTACCTTGTGATTTTTTGTCTCTTCTGTGATTTGAAAGCGACCTCATGATTTTCCCCACTTCATTGACCACTAGGCCACACTCTTGGGTGCTCTCTCCAAACTAATTTCTTAAGTGCCTAATTATAAGTTTTTTTTATTAGCAGCACCAAACATATTAGTAAAAGATTGAATGTCACCATATTGAATACTTCTTTTTTCTATAAAAGAACCTTCCAAGGCAAAAATACTTCATCATGTGAATTGAACATTGTAAATGTTTAAAAGAAAAGTTATACTGGCACTCTAGTTCTTTTTTGTTACGTAAGAAATTGTAGTTTTATCTTCAGTTTGTAGCTTATGGTTTCCTGTGATTCAGCTGGCTCGACAGCCCCTCTTCTTCAGGGAGACAAATCCACAACCCAGAAAGCATACTCTATGGCAAGCGACTTCAGATTTCACGGATGGACAGGCAAGCTTGAATAGGTAAATGATCTTTATTTTCTGTTAAGAAATGACCATCAATATTTTGTCGTATCTCGCCTGTAGGATATTTAATATATTTCAAGAGAATTGGTCATTGGACAAATATCAAAAGAATGTTAGCTTGTGGATTAGTTATTGACATTTGTCTTTATTTTGACAAGTTCCCTAAACTTGTCTAGAATGTGGCGAGTATCATGCTATAGAGATTAGTCATATGACACTTGTCTCCAATGAATGGCCACATTTCCTACACCTATGAATACTCCACTATGTTATCATCAGTTTAAGGCCAATAGCTAGTCTAATTAGCACTTCATCGTACCTACTCTCTTTTGTAATGTACTGGTTTTGTTATTTAAAATTTGTTATTCCTGCTCCTTCTATTGTTTAATCCTGGGAAACTTTCACACTGCTGAAATAGTTTCTTAGGACAGTGCATTGCACGATTCAAGCCATACTTGTATTACTCATAAATACCAGATTTACAGTTCTTTCCTAGAGTTACATGTAAGATTGTAATTTAGACCAATATCATTTTTCTTGACAATTATACTATTGTTATCTTAATCATAATAATGGATCTAATTGAAAGTGGAGTGGCTGAGAGAAGGGTTAATATTTCTGCATAATCTGTAGGGTAGGGTTATCGCAACACCTGCTCTCCGTCCAAGACGGGATTGGATATTGCCCTGTTAGGCCCAGTATGTTGAGGAACCAGATCAGCAATGTGGTGTGATCCCCACCTAAAAAATGCACTAAACATTGAATAACTGAATCACCTTATATATTCCATAGTTCAGTAGTTTAGCTTCTAATGCTGTTGGTGCTAAATAACTCTTTTGATCTGTACAGGCAACACTTTCTACAGTGTCCACCTGGTGTCTTGAATAAGCATTATGAAAAATTGATCCAATGTGACGTGCGACTCAACTTTCTGAGCCAACAGCCTGAATTAGCTTTGGAATCTCCATATTTTGATACAAAAGCTACTGTGTTTGAAAATCTTGACGAATTGAACGCCCATGGCTTAGATCCAGTTAGTTCTGGTAAGGGTTCCCCACTATCAAGCATCCAAGATGCAGCATCACCTGCTGCGGCGCAGTCGTCTTCAGTGTCTTTTGAACAACCTGATCTCCTTGGTGCAGCTCCTGAACGTTTGTTTAGGGATGCCCCTTCTCCGAGCTCTTCAGGTAAATAATTCTTCCTATCTGTTCTAATTATTCCAGGTGTAGACTGTTTATTCTAAGCTATGACCTTGATAGGCATCAATGTATAGCAATCAAGAAAGATTTTTCTTTATTAGTGGTAAAGATGTGTTGCATTTGTCAGAATCATTACCACAACTTAAGCTTTTTGCAATACACATCTATTTGCACCCTTCTATTGCCTCATAATCTAGTATATATGTTCTATATACTGGCTATTCTACATGCACATTCGATAATTAGTTGTGCGCCGGGCTCTTGTAACTCCTTTCTTCCACCCCTATCATGTTTGATGCCATCAGCATTTCCATCTTCAGACCCATTTTTCTTAACTTTGCTCTCTGTAGTTTTTCTTCATGGACTACTTGTGCCATCTTCTTTTCCTCTGTTTATATATTTGTGTAATTTCGGCTCCTGAGGTGAGAGATGGGCAAGATAATCTGTTGTCTTTAAACATGGATATAAATTTATCTTTCTGATTGAATTCTAGTTTTTGAGATCTTTGGTGAGATTCCACTTTGATCTTTAAGTTCATGAATTGTATGATTATGTTTAAAATTTGTGTCATTCCTGGATTGATCTGAAGTTGCATATAGTTCCCTAATCAGAGGTGTTAGACAATCAAATAAAAAAGATGGGTGACAATCCATGTTATGCCTTTTCTAATTTGTTGATGTTGACGCTTCCCTACAATTTGTAACTTCGTGGTCTGGATTGATCCAAAGTTGCATATGTTTTGCTAAACAGAGGTTTAGATAATAAATGAAATTAGATAGCTAGCAGTCCATGTGCCCTTTCCATATCGGTTGAAGCTGTTGAAGTTCGGATACCAAGTTTTTTTATAACGGCTTTATATTAACACTTAATATTCAAGAGTAGATTACATCTGTATGATGAAAGCTGTTACGCCAAAGGTGTCATTGATGATTATTCTACTGATCTTCAGTGATGAATACACGTTCCGTTGGGGAAAATGCAAACAGCTTAGGAAATGATCCCCACGGGATGCGAAACTTGGAGCAGTTGAAAGTGCCAGGACTTCGTCCATCAATGTCTATGACCGACCTTGTTAGCCACATTGAAAACTGCATTTCAGAACAGATTAATGCTGGAAATTTGCAGTCTGATGACGCCTTAGAATGCAAGGGTATGCTGGAGGACATTGCGCAGATGTGGCTGAGCGACACTCAATGTACAACTGCTTCAGACGAGAAATCTCTCATGAAGAAAGTCAACTCTCTCTGCTGCCTCTTGCAGGATCCTACTACATCTCACGAGTCCCACTTTAATGGAGAAAATCATCTGCAAAAACCTGTTCAATCTAACGATGCTTGTAGCTCTTCTGCATGTGAGAGCAGCAAGGGAAATGACGAAGAGAACGCCAAGGATTTTGTTGGTGGTAAGCCGACACCAAGTATTCCAAGGAGAGAGTCCTTTGGCGACTTGCTCCTTCACCTTCCTCGTATTGCATCCCTTCCAAAGTTCCTATTTGACATTGCTGAAGATGATGAAAACCAAGCCAGATAGCGATTCTTTTGTTGAAAGATGCACCAAGGTGCTAGGATATAGCCCAGGAAATCATTTGGTTTTGCCTATTTGTTATTGTGGTCCTGATGTAAGCACCCCCTTGGGATTGGGAGGACGTTACGCATGTAGAAAAACTGGGATTTGAAGATTCTTTTGATGATTGGTGTTGTAGCTATAAGATTTATGTTTTTCACCTTTGGCTGAAGAGCATAACATTATATTATTGTACATGGGTTAGGTCAATTAATATAAATCATTGTCATTGTCCCAGTCCAGGGATAAATTCCCATTGGGATGATAATTAGCTGAATACGTGAAGATATAACTATCTACCCTTTTACCATAGATTCATTGTAGAATTTGATTTCTTTACTTTGAGATTGATAGACTAAGAAGCCATTTGGGTTAGTTGATTAAAAGCAGTTTATGAACACTAAGTGTTGAAAAACACAAACTTGAAACTGATTTTATAAATAATCAGTTAAGTGTTTCAATAAAAATGTTGTAAATAATAATTAGTTGAACATAACAAGTAAACGGCGTGATGAATTGTTTGGTTCATGTCAACTTTAGTATCATGTTTATTACCATCAATATACGTGACCAAACAATTGGTTCATTTATACGTGCACAATTTAAATTCTTTGGTTACCGAATAGCTAAAAACTTATACATGTCTAATGAATACATGAAATATCTTTATTCATTCTCACATTAATATATGATTTAATTATGATGAATTAATATAGTTTTGTGCAAGCTTTTTACCAAATCTCACAGCAGACTCTATTTCGTGGATCACCTATGCATTTCCATACTGATTAAATGGTTTTACTCAGAAACAGTGTGTATCACAGAAGTATACCTCATACCTCTTTGTATATCGTCCTCCTTCGATCGCCACTTAGGCTCTTTAATTGTTGGTTAGAGTTATGCAGGTATTAGTTATACATGATTTAGTTATTCATTTATTACTTATTCCATCTTCTACCCTGCATAAATAATACATAAATTCTTTCGTAACTTATATATGTATTAGTTATGAGAGATTGTAAACCGGTAACCAAACATCGCTCGCCATGACTAATGTCGTTTATTTTGGCGTTTTGAGGTCATGAACCCCGAATTCATGAATTTGATCATTTTCGTGTGTATTAGTATATGATGATTTTCCTGAATTTGGCTGACGGACTTCGTTTGGCCTGAAATTTGGTGTGTCCATCGTATAACGCATGTGACCCATACCGTGTTCATAATGACTAACGTCGTTTATTTTGGAGTTTCGGGGTCATGAAATTCAAGTTCATGAATTTGGTTGTTTTTCGTGTGTATTACTAGATGATGATTTTCTTGACTTTGGTTAACGGACTCCGTTTGGCTTGAAATTTGGTGTGTCCATTGGAAGCGGCTTGACGACCAATGCTATTCGCTTCGCTATCACTAACGTTTTTTTATTTTAGCGTTACGTGTTATTGAAACCAAAATTTATGAATATAGTCGTATTTCATATACATGTTGATTTTTCTGATTTGGTTGACGGACTCCGTTTGGCCTGAAATTTGATGTGTCCATTGAAAACGGTCTAGTGATCAATACTCACCATGTTTTCAATAACTAACGTCGTCTATTTTGGAGTTTTCGGGTTATGAAACCCGAGTTCATGGATTTGGTCATTTTTCGTGTATTAGTACATGTTGATATTCCAGAAATTTCTTGACGGACTCCGTTTTACCTAAAATTTGATGTGTTCATTGGAAACGGCCCGATGATCAATACTCTTCGCTTCAAGATCACTAACATTGTTTATTTTGGCGCTTTGTGGTCATGAAACTCAAATTTATGAATTCAATTATTTTTTGTGTATTGGTACATGTTGATTTTTCTGAATTTGGTTGACGAGCTCCGTTTGGCTTGAAATTTGGTATGTCCATAAAAAACTGCTTGGTGACCAATACTCACCATTTTAGCAATGAGTGACGTTTATTTTGGTTTTTCGGGGTCATGAAACCCGAGTTTATGAATTTGATCATTTTTCATGTGTATTAGTACAACGACAACATACCCAGTATAATTCCACAAGTGGGGTCTGGAAGAGTAGAGTGCCCATACCTAATTACCCCTACCTTGGGGAGGGTAGAGAGGTGATTTTGGATAAACCTTCAGCTCAGAATAAAACAATAACAAAGAAGGTCAAACTAGGATAAAGGAAACATTAACTCAACAAAACTGTATACTAAGCGAAGAACAAGAAATAGTAAATTATAACAGAAATCGAAGGATAAGAAACTACATGGAAAATACTACGACTACTAGTAAGGAATGACAAGCGAGACAACGCATTACTACCTACTAACCTTCTACCCTAATTTGTGTCATCCACAATCTCTTATCTAGGGTCATGTCTTGAGTAAGCTAGATGCAATTGCGTCATGTCATGTCTATTCACCTCTCCCCAATACTTCTTCGGCCTACTTCTAGCTCTTTTGAAGTCATCCATAACCAACCTTTCACACCTCCGCGCTGGGGCATCGCACATCTCAGTCTCGCTTCTCGCATCTTGTCCTCCATCGAGGCACTCCCACCTTGTCCCGGATATCTTCATTTATAATTCTATCTCTCCAAGTATGCCTACACTGTCATGTGTATTAGTACATATAATTTTCCTAAATTTGGTTGACTGACTCTATTTGGCCTAAAATTTGGTAACGGTTTGGTGAGCAATACTCATCATGTTCACAACGACTAATATCATTTATTTTGGAGTTTCGGGGTTATGAAACCCGAGTTCAAGAATTTCGTCATTTTTGTGTGTATTAGCAAATGTTGATTTTCTTGAATTTGGTTAACGAACTCTATTTGACCTGAAATTTGGTATGTCCATTAGACACGGCCTGGTGACCAACACTCTTCGCTTCACCATCACTAACGTTGTTTATTTCATCGTTATGTAGTCATGAAACCCAATTATGAATTTGATCATTTTTTGTGTGTATTAGTTCACACGCTGATTTTTCGTAATTAGTTCACGCTGATTTTTCGTAATTTGATTGACAAACTTCGTTTGGCATGAAATTTAGTGTCCATTGAAAACAGTCTAGTGACCAATACTCTTCGCTTCGCCATAACTAACATCATTATTTTGGCCTTTGGGGTCATGAAATTTGAATTCATGATTTGATCATTTTTTCGTATTTATTATTAGTGCATGTTGATTTCCTGAATTTAGTTGACAGGCTCCCTTTTGGCTGAAATTTGGTGTGTCCACCAAAAACCACCCGATGACCAACACGCTTAGCTTTGCATTGACTAACACCGTTTATTTTGAAGTTTTCTGGTCATGAAATCCAAATTTATGAATTTGAATGTTTTTCGTGTGTTAGTTAGTACATGTCGATTTTCCTGAATTGGATTGACGAGTCTGTTTGGCCTGAAATTAAGTGTGTATACGGAAACGGCTTAGTGATCAACACTCTTCGCTTCTCCATGACTAACATCATTTATTTTGGCGTTTGAGGTCATGAAATCCGACTTCATGAATTTGGTCATTTTTCTTGTGTATAATAAATGTTGATTTTCCTGAATTTGATTGACACTCCTTTTTACGTGAAATTTGGTGTGTCTATCGAAAACAGCCTGACTACTAATACGCATCGCTTGCGATGACTAAACATCGTTTATTTTGACGTTGTGGGGTCATGAAACCCAAATTTATGAATTTGGTCGTCTTTCATGTGTATTAGTACATGCTGATTTTCCTTAATTTGATTGACGGACTATGTTTCATCTGAAACTTAGTGTCCATAGTGACCAATACTCTTCGCTTCGCCATGACTAATATCATTTATTTTGGCATTTGGTGTCATGAAATTCGAATTCATAATTTGATAGTTTTTCGTCTGTATTAGTACATGTTGATTTTCCCGAATTTGGTTGACGGACTCCGTTCGGCTTGAAATTTAGTGTGTCCATAAAAAACGACCTATGACCAATACTCTTCGCTTCGCCATGACTAGCATCATTTATTTGGCATTTGTGATCATGAAATCCGAATTCATGAATTTGGTTGTTTTTCATATTAGCACGTGCTGATTTTCTGAATTTGGTTGACAATCTCCACTTGGCTGAGATTTGGAATGTCCATTGAAAATAGCCACTAACGTTGTTTATTTTGACATTTTGGGGTCATGAAATCCCAACTCATGAATTTGGATGTTTATGTTAAATTTTAAATATAATAATTAAAGATCTACCAAATATGGTACTGATTATATTGGTTTTAAAACATGAATAATTCACTTTTTAACTAGCAACCAAATGATCCCTGAAGTCATTATACATTTAGAATTATGAGTTCAATCCAATATCAATTGAAATTGTAACAATTTTTTTACATATATTTCTATGCTCTTTGTTGAAAATACTGGGTTCCGATAAACACATAGCTTAAGAGCTGCATCTACCACTGCCACAACAAGACTATTTTGGAAGGCTTGTACAGTACTTACATGACTTTCAACAAATAACCTCATCATTATATGCTACTATACTGTCATGAGCCACATTACACCAGGATTTGGGAGTCATGAAACATCTAGAAGTACAAAACAAAAATCATGGTCAATAGGAAATGAAGGAAAGTAAAAACTCATGTCAAAGCTGAAGCACTAAAAAACTTTTCATTAAGCATGTAAAATCTCACAAAATAATGTTGAAAATTTCGGCTCCAAAAAATGTGAACTGAGCAGTTGACGTATCTGTACACTTGGGAAAATTACTTCAGTGTGCTCCAAGAATGCCCTCAACAAATTGATTTGAGGCTCAAGACGTGCAACTAAGACAAAAAGAAGCATGGAGGATCACTAGAGTTTTCTTGAGGGTAATGCCATCCAAGCATACGGTGTGAAAAGAATGCCCACATGACAAAATAGCAACACTTGGGAAAACTGAAGGCTCATAATATTCATCAGGCATGTCAGATAGATCATCCAGAGCCGGACCTGCAACTTTACAAATTATTGGTCAGCAATTGCACTAATAGCAGAAAACAGAAATTCGCATTAACGCAGCAAATTAACATGCTGCAATGCATATGCTGGTCGTTTTGTCGTTATATGTCATCTTCAGATGTTCATGTCATTGAAATCATTAACCAAATCAACTTGCCACATCATCTATAGCATGACTGAGTTTAGGATATAGCATTGCTTACAATTCTGTAAGCCAAGCCCGTTAATCCCTAAGTTATTGGTAAAATTCTGATTTTGGTCCTTGTGATATATGACTCAACATATTTAGCCTTCAATTAATTAAAATGTGTTTTTGATAGGAGTGGGCCGGGGCCGGGATCGGGGGCGGGTCCCGGCAGGACTGGGAAGGGTGGGACTGGCGGGATCCGCCGATATCCCGTCCCGTTCCTGGTCCCGTAAGAAAAGGGGACCAGTCTTATCGAGTCGGGGCGGGATCGGGTTTTCTATTTTTTTTTGCCCTTAATTTAAAAAATAACATATATAAACACCTCAATAATTAAACAAGATAGTATAATAAAAATATCCAAAGGCTGTTTTTGTGCCTCTTATATTATTTAATAGAAATATAATTTTTTTGTAATACAATTTCAAAATTGCAACTTTATTTCGTTGTTCAAAAGTTACAAATAATATAGTAAAATTGCAATTTAAAAAATCACATATTTATAAACACCTTTTCTAGTTTCTTCACAATGTCTTGTGAATTTTTTTATTAGAATTGAAATTTGTTGGTCAAATTGCTCGACGTCGCTTCCACCTCCGCCGGATAAGATTTCGTTGTAGTTTTCGTCGTCTTCATCGTTAATCTCCGGTTGACCGCACCTTCTACGATCCGCTCGTATCCAATCTCTGAATAAAACTGCAATATCCAAGTTGTCTCCCGCTAATGAGTGTCTGTGTTCTCCTATTTGAAATCTTCCGGCAGAAAAAGCGCTTTCATACGCTATTGATGACGCTTGAATGTTCAACATATCTCGGGCCATCTTTGATAGTGTCGAAAATGTCTTCTCATTCTCCCTCCGGTATTCCAACAAGTCTTCACGTCCTTCTTCATTGAGAACTGTTTGGTACGGTACAACACCTTGCAAAACAAAAACATCAAACTCGCTAACTTGATTAGTAGTGGTACCACTAAACATTCTATGTCTAAAGCAGTCAATACTAGCTGTAGAAACAACATGTCTTTTTTAAGGTTGTATTGAAGAAGATAATATAGAAGCCGGGTGGTTGCTAGCACTTTCTTGTTGGTAATGCGTATATACTTTTTTGCATTAATCGTGTATGCTAGACAAAACTTCTTCTTTAGTTGGTTCCTTAGGTGGTTGTTCATTTGATTTTTTTGGAGTTGGAAGTACTGCTATACAATCATAAATAGTTTCAATAAGTGCTTTACAACCGTCTATTTTAATAGTCGAATTTCATACAACACCAATAATATAAATAGTGGGAATAGAAAAAAAATTAATTTGATAAACATTTTTTAATAAGTGCCTTATAAAATGGTTTTTTCATATATTCACTAAATAACAAAAATATTAGAGCTATGTAAATTAACATAGTTGTAATAGTAAGAAATATATACTAGAAAATTCTTTAGTTGCTCGAACAAATTTCTCTAAAAATACAATAAGTTCTGAATTTTTTCTCCAATCGTTATCTACAACCATATCAGTTTGATTTCGATTATAGGCGTTAAAAAATAAAGTTATAGATCTTCTATAATAATAAGCAACTAGTTGTTCATATAAAGAATTTCACCTAGTCGCTACTTCTTCGAAAATTTTTCTATAAGGTAATCTACAATCGTAACAAGTTTTTTTATATTCTTTTTTTCTTTATATTCTATTACTTCTAAAAATAAAGTTTATAGCAAATTGTACTTTATTAAGAATGTCTTCAAAAAGTGATACACCATCCTTTACAACTAAGTTATAAATATGACACACATTTTATATGAAAATGATTAGGAAAAGATGGAGTTAAAAGATCTTTTAAAAGTCTAATAGCATAATTATTAGGAGAAGCATAATCTAACGTAACAATCATTATTTTATCAGTTATACCATAATAATCGCAAACTTGATGAATATTTTCTGCAGTAAAATTTTTGGTGTGCCTATCATCAATATATCTACATGCTAAAATATGTTTTTGTATAGACCATTTATAATCTATCAAATGACATGTCACATTTAAATAATCATGACCGTTAGTACTACGACCTATATCAGACGTGATAGATACTTTACCAGGAAAATAATATAATGAATAACGTAAATATTGTTGTGCAAATTTAAAAACGTCTTTCCTAACAGTTGATCTAGGAAAACCGTTAAAAGCAGAATTTTACATATCTCTAATATAATGAATAAAACCAAGAGAGGAAGGAAATAAAAAAGACAAACCCTCCACTGCAACTAATTTTGATATTGCTTCTCTATCTCTATGTTTATCATATTTAGGGCCTACAATTCCTCCCGTCATCGGGTTAATTTGACCATGTACTTGGTCCGAGACACTATGTGAACCTTGTCCCGACTAAGAGCGCATTGGCGCACCCGACTTTGTAGCCTCGTATTCATCCCACCTAGCTTTGTGAAAGTTTTGTACATGTCTCAATAAACCTCCCGTCCCATCCTGACCTTTTCCCATTTTAAATTTATAAACATTTTTACAAATTTGACATCTAACAACTTGATTTTCTTGGTCACTATCAAAAAAATCTCATGCAGCAGATTTTAATTTTCGTTGTGTTGGGCCTCGTCTCATGCCGGGGGAATACGAGGCGTTCCAATAAACATACCTTTTATTACTTCAATTTTAATTATGCAAATAAATAGATAAAGATAATAAAACTAAGTGCGATAATTAAGATAAAGTAACAACAATAATTTAAAGAAGGAACGAAGGTACCAAACGCCAACGTAACGTCGACTTGTAATCGAGGTTGAAAATTGAAACTTTGATCGATGGATGATCATCAAGCTAGTTGCTAACTTCACTCCAAATTTTTTAACTTTGATACAATTATACAAATGAACAAATAAAATATAATATTTAATAGACAATGTAGACTTGTAGAGAGATAGATTGAGAGATTATACAAAGATTTGTGAGAAAGATGAAGAGAAAATGAGGTATTTATAGTTGGGAAATTGGGTTAAAGTGTAAATATTTAACTTAGGGGTTAAAAATAAATATTAAGGGGGTAAGGGGGTTTGCGGGGAGGCAAAAAATGGTCGTTGCATAACGGCCAAAATATAAAATGGTTGTTGTGCAACAACCATTTTTTTGCAAAGGGGAGGGGACCGGGGCGGGACCGCGCCGACCCGGCCCACTGGCCAGCCCTAGTTTTTGGTCCCTTCATGTAGAAAATATAATATATTTGACTATTATAAAACTATTTAACTGTCAAATATGAAGTAACAATACAAATTTTAAAACACGAGAGTAATTAAGTGGTGAAATAATTAATAATAATGTAAATTTGTGAATATTCATAAGTAAAGGGGCTAAAGGTGCACAAATCAATTAATTGAAGGTTTAATATGTTTAATCAAATATCATAGGGACTAAAAGAAGAATTAACTAATAATTCAGGGACCAAGAGTGCTATATGATCCTAAGATTAAAATGGAACTTTTTCCTATAAGATGGTGGTCTCTAAAAACCTCTTTACAAACTCTGACTTGAACATTTACAAGTACAGATGAAGAGAGAAAATCTTGGACATACCTTCCCACATAATATGATGGATGGGCTCTTCATGTCCTAATATTCCAAATAGTTTCATTCCCAGTTTGACTCTAGACTAAAACCAAATGGGAAAAACGCGAATAATGCTTAGACCACCATCAAGTACCACATCATTCATGTAGCCCCTTAATATGAACTCTACCTGTTAATAAGTACATATTATAAGAATCTGGATTGTTTGGGGAGAGATAGGACAGCCTTTGAAGGGGTAGAGTCGAGTTTCTCTCGGTTGAGGAGAAGTCTCCATTAACTTATTTTCTTTTGGTGCACACAGAATGTCCCTTGTTGTATAGACGATTGGGTGGAGTTTGTAGAGAATCATATTTCTTTGTAGATTCTTTGCCTTTTGATATACCCCTTGTATACTGCAAGTTTGGCTTGTTTATGAATGAAAATACATTTACTTGATCAAAAAAAGAATGTCACTTATCCAGAAAAAAAAAAAAAGGAATGTCTCTGTTTATCAAGGAGGCATATCAGAGAAGCAATCTGATTAACCGAATAACACAGCAAATGGATAGTGTAGTAGGTCTGACAACCAAAGATACTGAAACTCAAAGAAGGCTTAGAAGTCATAGTAGTGTCTCACTGATAACAATTTCCCTTTTAGCTTAACCCCCCCCCCCCCCCCCCCCTTTCTTTATTTATAGGTAAGAGAGAAGACTTGATTCCACTCTAATTCCTATCTTTTGGAAGGTAGGGGAGGGAGATAAAGGAGAGCAAGAGCATTAGACTTGGTTTAACTTGCCGAGACCAAAATAAAAAGGGGGGAATTGTTCATATAGGTCATTTTACACGGAAATGCTCACAAGTTTTGATTTAGATCTTACTGGCTTCTGTTATACCCGAAATGAGTATATGCCTTTTCCGCTCATCTAGTTGACTACTCACTGCATGCCATGGAAATTAAAGAAGAAGAAAAAGGGACAAGACGTAAACCATGAGGAAAATGTGAGAGCTATCCAAAATTGGATTTTCCTCAATACCTACCCAATGTTAGATAGACTTCACATGAGGAAAATGTGAGAGCTATCCAAGATTTTCATGAGTTAAATCTTTAAAGTTTTTAACCTTTCAGCTGATTTCAATGGATAATATATTCATGTAATGTAGTGCACTGCACAAAGAGTAAATTAGCAAAAACGAGAAGATGCCACCTCTGGTTAAAGGGTAGCGCATGGAGGCGGAAATGAACTAACAAGTAATTTGGAAGAACAAAAAGCCATGCTTGACAAGAGCTACTAAATAGGCTATAGTCAAATGGACATGCTTTATCAAAGTATATTGTTCTTCATCCAATGGAGGAGATGAAGGGAAAGAAAATTTACTCTTACCTTTTTGCTTTTCTGTATTAGTTTTTCCGGAAGAACTAATTGTAGGAGAGGAAAATGAACTTCTATTCCTTGTCTCAGCGCTCCTCAATTCACGTGTACTTTCGGTTTCTTTTCCCCACGAAGCTTTCGCGCTTAAAGCGTGTGATGAATTCTTCTTTAGAATCTCGGCGTCCTTCTTGCTAGATAAAACTGGAGATCTCTCAACAGATAACACTGGAGTCGGAAGTGGACCTTCTAACTTCTATTCTACAACTTTACTACAGATAGAGCTATTCGTTTTACATTTCCGATCCACCATGTTTTATGGTCAGATGAACTTGAAATTGCTTCGTTCAATGAAGCTGCTAATGTAAGACGCAAATCACCTCAATAACAATGGTCCTCCAAGTAGTGTATGGCCAAGATGGATCCACAACATACTTGTTTCTCACTACTGCAATAACCACAACAAGTCACATCTTGCTGAAATGTAAAACCATAAAGAGCATCTACGATACATGCATATTATTCATTGCCAATGTTCCATACATGACTTACAGATAAATCAATTGCTAAGAAATTGTCCATAATAGACAGTTTTTCCCTCAATTAACTTTTTATCTACCAATTGCTAATACTGTTACCGATTACTACGATCCAAAACTGCCATAAATAAACAAAAGGGTCAGTATAAAAACATGTCCAAATTTATATAGGACCTAACTCTATTGCATATCCACAAATAAATATACCCGCACTTGGTGTTACATAGACAAGTAGCACTTAAGTCTGGTTAAACATGCATTCTCAACTCATTAAATCACTTAACTATAATAAGTTTAAGTAAACTCCCGGGTAAGTATTTACCCTTCTTTTCCTAGTTTATTACATCTAGAACTGACAGAAATAACCAAAAGGATCACTATGAAAACCTATGAGAATTCAACAGGACCTGTGTGACTCTCTATTAACTATATCCACCAATTAATCCTATTCTCAGTTTATTACCCTCAATACTGCTACAAATAACCAACAGGTTCACAAACAAAAACAAACTCTCTGCGCCTTAACGCATAATACATGATTCAAATTCACATACAATTCATAACCACTATAAGTAAAACTACATAACTACTATAAACAAAAACTATAGTAACAAACCTTAAAACACAAACCAATTTTTCTTTAAAATAAGCATCAAAAACTTCAAGAAAGCCATATGGGAGTCCTAAAAATACCACGAAACATCGAAAACTCAAGTACCCACAAGACAATACTCGACAAGTTACTAGAAAAAGAAAAAACCCATAATAGAATAATACCAAAATCAACAGCATAATCAGTTAAAAATATTCGAAGTAGCAAAAATTTTAAAAAAGCCATAAGTGTGTCTAAAAAATACGAAGAAACATCGAAAACTCAAATACCCAGAAGACAATACTTGACAAATTTCCAGAAAAAGGAACATATAACAGAATAATTACCAACATCAACAGCATAATCAGTTCTTGATTAGTCTGAAAACTTCAAAGTTCAACTTTTTTTAAAGAAAGCCATATGGGTGTCTAAAAAATACCAATAAACATCCAAAACTGAAATACCCACAAGACAATACTTGACATATTCCCAGAAAAATAAAACCCCATAACAGAATAATACCAAAATCAATAGGCATAATCAGTTCTTAAGTCATCTAAAAGCTTCAAAGTTCAACATTTTTTAAAGAAAGCCATATGGGTGTCTAAAAAATACCAATAAACATCAAAAACTAAAACACCTACAAGACAATACTTGACAAATTCCCAGAAAAAGAAAACCCCATAACAGAATAATACCAAAATCAACAGCATAATCAGTTCTTGATTAATCTAACAACTTCAAAGTTCAACTTTTTTAAAAGAAAGCCATATGGGTGTCTAAAAAAATACCACGAAACATAGAAAACTCAAACACCCAGAACACAATCTCAACATATTCCCAGAAAAAGAAAACCCCATAACACAATAATTACCAAAATAAACAGCATAATCAGTTCTTAAATCATCTAAAAAATTCAATTGATTTTTTTAAGAAAAAGCTATATTGGTGTCTAATAAATACCAATAAACGTCATCATCAACAACAACAACATACCCAATGTAATCCCACACGGTGAGGTCTAGGGAGGGTAGAGTGTACGCATAACTTAACTCTACCTTGGTAGGTAGAGAGACTGCTTCCGAAAGACCCAGAGAGAATATGATAAAGAAGGTCAGATAAGGTTTGAAGAAAGTAAAGCAAAGTAAAGAGATCATGGTACAACAGATAAAAAATCATACCAGGAATCAAAAGACAAGAAACTACACGAGTAAAAATACCAATAAACATCAAAAACTCAAATATCCAGAACACAATACTTGACAAATTCCCAGAAAAATAAAACCCCATAACAGAATAATACCAAAATCAACATCATAATCAGTTAAAAATATTCAAGAAAACCATATGGGCGTCTAAAAATACTACGAAACATCTAAAACTCAAATACTACAACATAGCTAGTGAAAATCCCACAGAGTGGGGTGTGGGGAGGGTAGAGTTACTCAGACCTTAACTCTACTCTGTGAGGTAGAGAGGCCTGGTAGATCCTCTGGCATAAGCACAAGGCAATTCAAAACAGTATGAAAAAGTAAATAACGAAAACTCAAATACCCAAAGGACAATACTTGACAAATTTCCAGAAAAATAAAACCCCATAACACAATAATTACCAAAATAAACAGCATAATCAGTTCTTGATTAATCTAAAAAAATTCAAAAAAAATAGAAAAAGGTACCTTTTGTAGACTGTTAAAGGGACTGATAAGAGTAATTAGGAGACCTTAATAAAGGATTAAATAAGAAATATTGAAGGGCGGTGAATTGAGAAGAACGAAAGAGAGAATTCCAATTTCAAAGAAAAGAAACAAAAAGGTTTAATTTGGGGGGGGGGGGGGGGGGGGTGTGTAAATTTGGCTTTTAAAGGTTTTGGTTGTGGGGTCCATTTTGCCTATTTTTTGAGGGAATTTTATTTATGTGAAAATAATATTTTCTATAATTAAGTTAACCTAACCGACAAAGAGAAACTAAAAATAAATTAATTTCATACTCAACGTAGTTAGCATAAATTTCTTTAGATGTAATTATAGCTAGTAGGAAAAAGCTGGAATTTCTCTCTTTTTAAAAATATTTTTTTTATTGTTGGCGGTATTATCATTTTTATCCTATTTTATCTACGTTTCTTTTGAGTTGAGGGTCTATCCGAAAAAAGCTCTCTACGCCACCAAGATAGTAAAGTATGCGCACATTCTTACTCTACAGATCTCACTTGTATGATTATACTTACCACACTAGTATGTTGTTGATTTTTTTTATTATTGTAACGAAATGAAAAAATTCAACTAAGTAGCAAAAAGGAGTAGGTCACACAGAATATTATAATTGAATTATGATTTTTCGACCATTGTAGTGTCTCTTGAGGGAGATAAAAATAGTTATCCTAGCTCATTTTACTTATATAAAGAAGAAAAGGGAGCTAGAGTTTCTAACAATTTATATTTAAAGAAAGTTCCGATTTTGTAATCTTAGATTGATGATATATAGACTTATAATCTCTCTTAGTTATTCTTATCAAAAGGTCTATGGTATACATTTTGAATTTTTCGAGATAATTATTTTGAAACTTCATTTAACATTACATTTTATTAATCAAGTTGCAAATCAACATGCTTTTTGTTGCGTAGTTATATTTTTAATAACTACAATCTTTAGTTAGGGTTTGATTAAATTTAATAACAAGATATATTTCTTCGACAGGTGGACTCCTGAATAATAAGGAACAGAACAGTAAGAAAGAGAAATATTTTCGCGTAATTAAAATATTAGAGGTGTCAGATAAAAGTTTAATGGTAAAAGGGTAATTTTAATCTTGCTAATCGTATTTAGAGGTCTTGTTCAAAGTCATGTGGTTGTTAGCCATTCTATTCTTTCAAGATTCCCCGTGTCAATACTAATTATTGATGTTGTCATTTGGTCACTAACTGTTTAATTACTCATAGTTTAAGCTACAATTTTCCCAATATTATTGAATGGCATGACTGGGGCTAAAATCTAAAGTGGGAGTTGTGCAGGATAAACAGGTTATATTCTATATCTCATTCATCTGGTTGCACAATATTCAGGCCAAATTTGGATTTTGAAAGTGTTGTTTTTGTTATTTTTGTGCTTGTGTGCTCTTGTTCACGTTATTGATTCTAAAGCCCGAATAAATAAAGAGGAGTTGCAATAGCTCGCAGTCAACATAAAACTTATTGATTCATGATAAATCCTCATAATACAATAGCTTGAATGGAGAGACATAGTCACACATTTCGGACTGAGGCACAATTATTGTTGGAAGTGCTTCATGTTTTTTGAGTCCCAAAATGAAATGAGTTGCAACTTACATTTCTTCTTCACCTTTCACTTCATTTCTTCCTCATTTTAGTCTCACTTCTTTTATCCTTCGTTTAAATCTTCATTTCAAAGCTTTGTTACCCTAACTACATATGTGAAATTGTACTAGGTAAAATAATTATTTGTAAAAGCCACCATTTCAATCCAGTAAGAAGCTGTTTGCTTCTTCACCTCCTGAAAACAAACACTTGACTCCTCAAGTTTGCATCCAAACATTTCGCTCCACCAAAAAATAACTAAGTCAACCCAAAAAAAAGGATATATGGACAAGCACTATGTACTCAACAAAGGTTGAATGGTACGAAGCTTCCATCCTCAATCAGTGTCTCGGATTCGAGCTAGGAGTGTACGGTAGAGAGTGCTTTACCCAAAGTAGAACTTTTTGATGCAAATCCAATTTTATCAGGCCCCAAAGAGGCATCTGACACCGAGTTTAAAACGGGAAAAAAAGTACTCGACAAGGCTTTCACAACCAAGTCTAACTAACAAAAGATCAAGACATCAACCACAAAGGAGTATGGCGAAATGGAGAAACTCCTAATGAAAAGCACTTCCCTTTTTGTGTACCCTATGCATTGTGCATCCGGACTAGGCGGACCAATAGATTTCAAAAACTAGATGCATACAGAAGAAAAAAAAGATCATGACAACCATGAGCTACCAGCAAACGTTTGAATTAAGGAACTAATAAAAGAAGGATGAATATTCACAGAATTTTACATGTTTATAAGAGTTCTGATTGATTTTCATCATCAGCTGTACAATAGGAAATCAAGCAAAGAATCCCTCTAAAGAAGAGTACTACTAGTTAACTATATAAATCATTCTGTACAATTTTGATTTCTTCCCTCATTTCTTTCATTTCCATTCATGAGATCAGGAAGGAGGTGGTGAATGAATGGCGGTATCAGGTAACATGGCTACTGTCACAACGAAGTATTCACAGCCAACAGGTAGACCATATGGGTTCGTAGTTGATCCTGAATTCAAGGACAAACGACTGGTTCCTGTGTCAGAAGTCAGTATATCTAAACGATCTCTATCATGGTCAGCTCGAACTGATGTTGAGGGTGTCGACCTCACAGTCTGCCGTTCAATATGCACAACCAGCCCAACGATATAGCTTGGACGATTCGGAAGATGGTCAGTAAACAGAGCAACAGACTCTGCAGAGAGGTAGTAACGAGGGCAGTTTCGATTGATAGCTTCGTAATTTCCAGTAGCATTGAGGATAAATGCTGCAATCTCATGGACTTCTAAACGCCCAAATGATATCTTCTCTTTGTTTGCCTGATGAACAATTAGGAAAAAATGACTAGCATAAATGAGAAATTTCAATAAATCGTTTGATTGCTGGTTAGAATTATGCAGGGTTTAGTTAATCATGTATTAGTTATTCCATCTTCTATCGTGCATAAAATGATACATAGATTGACTCATACATATTTTATTTATGTGCGATTGTAAATGATAACCAAACACTGTACTTGGTGGGTTGAATTTTGTATAAAGCAACCAAAAAACTGCCAAACATGGTATCAACTATACTAGTGTTAATACATGAATAACTACCTTCCTAAGTAGCAACCAAACGACGCCTCTATAGCATTTCCAAAACCGTTGCTTTAACTTAACAGTATTTTCGGTGTTAATGAAACTGAAAAGCTCAAATATAGACAAACCACAAGTAAAGTGAAAACATATCGCACTTCAGCAATGGTACCATGTATAACCAGAATACAAGCTAATATCATTTACCTGCTTCTCGTGTTGATGCTTTTTGTAGAGGGTGTTAACCAATTCTTTCTTTTCTTCCAACTCCCTTGATACCTGCTTATTTGCAGCATCAAATTTGGAACATTTATCAGCCAGCTCCGCTCGATGCCTTGATAATGCACCAACTTTATCAGCAAGCACTCGGATGCATTCGCGGAACTCAGCTGAGCCATCCTCCTCTTTTTCATTGATTGAACTAAAAACAAATCAATTTTAACTTCATTAGCCAGTGTTAGCGAAAAGAACGTTCATTAGCCAGTGTTAGCGAAAAGAACGCATAATTTGCAATCGTAACCATTGATTTTTATTCCACTCCACCAGCAAACCTGACTAACTGTTGACTTACCAATGAATGATGATCAATGTCCTAATACTAAATCTTTTATTAATGCAAGAGATAAATGAACTTGAAGATCAACATGTCATAACATCAGCACTTGTGCTCCCTAGTTACTGTAAAGAATGAATCTCGGGCCTAACTCAACCCAAAAGCTAGCTCATGAGGGGAGGATTGCCCAAGTGCATATAAGGAGACCAAGGATCCATTTGCCCACCGATGTGGGACTCAACAGTTACATTTAGTTCTATCTTTTTAGGGGGATTTATTCACCTTCTAGCTCCACTTCGTTCTCATTTCCTCTATAGAAGCAAGCAAGAAGAATAGCCCCTTGAGATGATAACTACAATTTCCAAAGCAGCAACAAGTTTATGATGTCATACTCGTCCCTGGAATAGAAGTGTGCCATACTGGCGAAGGTTCAACTCCTTAGTGTCATCAAGTACCTCAAGCTTTTATGATCCATAACGATCTAGCACTTACCTCTATACAAGCACATCCCTTCTGATCACTGGGTTAAATTTGAGGACTGGGATTAAATTAAACAAGTTCATGGATTGAGCATTTTATCTTTGTGAAGGAGAGTTAAATCAATTATTCAGATAATGATTTAGCAGAGCACAATTGATTAATTAGTTAAAATGGTGTTACTCTGTGAACTTTTCACTTGACCTAACCATGTTCACACCTGTTGTTGTTTTCCAATGGGTCTTGCATCTTAAACATTTAGGAACATCAACAATTAGAAAGTATTTTACAAATAGGTACGTTTTTGTCAAGCATTGCAAAATGAAGCGTCGAGTAGGGTGAACACATTATGGCAAAGAGCTTACTTGGCTAAAGATTGAGATAATGCACGCAAGGACTCAGCCAAACTAGCCACACCACCGGACAAAACACATGCTCTCAATCTTTCAAAGAGGCTGCGCATTTTGACTGCAGAAGCACGCAATGTGCTATACTCTGAGGCTCTTCTATCAGCTGCACATAGATGGGTTTGAGCTTCCTCCCTTGCTTCATGAAGGCAATTCTCTAAATGAGCACAATTCATCTGCAAACCAATTATGGAAAAGGATTAAAGAAAAAGTCATTAAATAAATTAGTATATCATGAGATAACAATTGCCGTGACACAGCTACCAGACAGGCCTAATTCATAATAAATTACTCTACTCGTAAGAGTCTTCACCATGCATGAGAAATCCATCGATTGCCCCTTTTAAGTTCTCCTCCAACTCTACAGTATGGTAAGATACAGCTAATTTACTCATCCCCAAAGATATTATAATTTCTTTGGTCTAACACTCATATTATGTCCGTTAATCTTCACTTCTTTTTTTAGAACGCGCTATCATGACTTATTCGTTTTTGTTACCATCATTTTCATACTACTTTAAATTTCGTGTCCGGATCCGACCGTTTCTCTTGATTTGCTTGTGCTTATGCTTTGTCTTGAGCCGAGAGTCTTTCGGAAACAACCGCTCTACCTACCAATGTAGAGGTAAGGTATGCGTACACTCTATGGCTGGCCAGTGGGCCGGATCGGCTCGGTCCCGCCCCCGACTATTTTTTTTTAAAAAAAATTGTTGTATCGGGACTCAACCGGGACGGGACATGATCTCGTCTCGACCCGCCCCAATCCCGCCAAGCCCGACCCGGTCCCAGTCCCGCCTGAAACCTCCCCCGTTGCACCAACGGTCATTTTACATTTTGGCCTCCCTCAACCCCTTAATATTTATTTTTAACTCATAAATTATTATATTTACCGTTTAACCCAATTTTCCCAACTATAAATACCTCATTTTCTCTTCATCTTTCTCACAAAATATTGAATTTTATTTATTCATTTGGGAGTCTACATTGTCTACTAAATATTGAATTTTATTTATTCATTTGGGAGTGAAGTTGACAACTAGCTTGAGGATCTTCCATCGAGCAAAGTTTCAATTTTCAACCTCTCGATTACACGTCGACGTTATGTCGGCGTTTGGTACATTCGTTCCTTCTCATTAAATTATTATTGTCTGTTTATTTTATTTAACGCACTTAATTTAATTATTTATTAGTATAATTATAAATTTATAATGGAATGATTTAAACGTATGCTTACGGGTAGATGTCATGCTTCTTCTAGCAAGGGCAACAAGGGCAAGGGTACTTCTTCTAGTCATCCTATTTCTAGACAGAATTCTATTCCTACACAGGATGATTTTGTTGATACTGAACATTTTCCTACAATAAAATTAGATTTAGACGAGGAGCTATTTTCTAGAACTCAAGAAGACTTTACCCACTAATGTAGATGACAACACACTCACTAGTGCACCTTCAACTGAAATGCCTCTTATTCCCCCTAGTATGAGACGAGGTCCAGCAAAACGACCATTAAAATCAGATGTATGGACATTTTTTGATAGGAATGTAGAGAATCAAGTAGCTAGATGTAAAATTTGTAAAGATGTTCTAAAATTTAAAACTGGAAAAGGTCACGGTGGGACGGGGGTTTAATGAGACACGTAGCAAGGGCTCATCCAGCTAGGTATGCTCAATACGAAGCTTCAAAACCGGGTGCGCAAAAGCCCCCTCCATCGGAACAAGGTTCACATACTGTTTCGAATCAAGTACAAGGTCAAATTAACCCCACGAAGGGAGGAATTGTAGGCCCTAATTAAAATAAACATAAAGATAGGGAAGCAATAGCAAAATTAGTTGTTGTGAAGAGTTTGTCTTTTTCATTTCCTTTTATCTCCCGATTTTATTCATTACATTAGAGATATGTATAATCCTCCTTTTAACAGTTTTCCTAGATCAACTGTTAAGAGAGATGTATTTAAATTTGCACATGAATATCAACAGTATTTACGTTATTCATTATATCATTTTAATGGCAAAGTGCTATCACTTCTGATATAGGCCGTAGTACTAACGGCCATGATTATTTAACGGTAACCTGTCATTGGATAGATAATAAATGGTTAGCGTATAGATATATAGATGATAGACACACTGGTACTTTTTTTCCAGATTATTTTCATATAAAATGTGCGCCATATATATAACTTAGTTGTAAAGGATGGTCTATCACTTTTTGAAGACATTCTTAGTAAAATACAATTTGCTATAAACTTTATTTTTAAAAATAATAGAATACAATGAAGAAAAGAATATTAAAAAACTTGTCACAATTGCCAACTACTTTATAGAAAAATTCCAGAAGAAGTACCCACTAGGTGGAATTCTTTATACAAGCAACTAATTGTTGTTTATGACTATAGAAAACCTATAACTTTATTTTTTAACTCTCATAATCAAAATCCAGCTGATATGGTTGTAGATAGCGATTGGGGAAAAATTTCCGAACTTATTGTATTTTTAGAGAAATTTTTTCAAGCAACAAAAAAAAATTCCGGTATATATTATCCTACTATTTCAACTATGTTGTTTTATATATCTCTAATATTTTTACTGCTTAATGAATATATGGATAAATCAACTTATAAGGCAGCTATTAAAAAATATTTATCAAAATAAAAATTATTCTTATTCCCACTATTTATATTAATGGTGTTATATTAAATCCGACTATTAAAATAGATGGTACTAAATCACTTATTGAAACTATTTACGATTGTATAGCAGTACTACCATCTTCGAGTCCCAAAAATCCAAATCACCCACCACCTATTGAACAAACTAAAGAAGAAGTGTTGTCTAGCGTAGAAGACGAATGCAAAAAAGTATATAGATTTTACCAACACGAAAGTGCTAGCAACCTACCGGCTTCCATACCATCTTCTTCTTCAACACAACCTCACAAAAGACATGTTTCTGCGGCTAGTATTGAAAGCCTCAGAAATAGAATGTGCGACTGTACCGCTACTAACCAAATTAGCGAGTTTGATATTTTTGTTTTGCAGGGTTCTGTACCGTACCAAGCAGTTCTCAAAGAAGAAGGACGTGAATACTTGCTTTGAAATCTTTGGAGGGGAATGAGAAGACCTTTCCGACACTTTCAATGATGGCCCGAGATGTTTTGAACATTCAAGCGTTATCAACGGCGTCTGAAAGCGCTTTTTCTGCTGGCAGATATCAAATAGGAGAGCACAAACACTCATTAGCCGGAAACAGCTTGGAGATTGCAGTATTATTCAGAGATTGAATACGAGCGGAGCGGAAAAGGTGCGGTCAAACGGAGATCAACGAAGAAGATAAAAACTACAACGAAATCTTATCCGAACGTGGTGGAAGCGACGTGGAGCAATTTGACCAACAAATATCAATTCCAACCGAAGAACCACAAGAAATTATCAAAAAACTAGAACAGGTTTTTTTCAAAATGTAATTTTTTTAATTGCAATTTTACTATGGAATTTGCAACTTTTGAACAACACCACAAAGTTGCAATTTTGACAATTGTATTTGTATTACAAAAGAAATCATGTCTATTAAATAATATAAGAGGCACAAAAACAATCTTGGGATGTTTTTATTACACTATCTTGTTTAATTATTGAGTTTTATATATATATATATATATATTATTTTTTAAATTAAATGCAAAAAAAAAAAACGCCCCGACCCGATCCTGCCCCAGCCCGATCCCGCCCCGACCCGATCCCGCCCCGCCCCGATTCCGACCGGATTGGAAACGGGACGGCGGCAAATCCCTCTTGTCCCGATCCCAGCCCACTGGCCACCCTTAGTACAATCTACCCTCCCCAGACCCCACGTTGTGGGATTTCACTGTGTATGTTGTTGTTGTTGTAATCTTCTCTTTTTTAGAAAATACGGTAAACAGAAGAGAAAAGAAAGACCCAAGAAAAGAGAGGCATAAACACATTTTCTGCCTTTATTCTACAAAAAGAATTATGTGGCTTAGTCGTGTACTACTAGGTGGCCCACATCTTTTACAAAGCGGCAGCATGAAATATTTGCAGCTTCACTTTTGAATCTGTTTTTGAAACTTTTAAGAGCCATTTGATTTCAGCTGATTAGGAATGATAATGATTTAATTATTTATTTTAATAAAGCAGGAATCATCAGGATTTTATAGCCTTGCAATCTGTTCTTGTTCGCTGTATACATTAATCTGATTTGTACATGTGACTAGTAATAAAACAACAATCCACTTAAAGCTCACTGGTTTGCTGTACAAGAGAACATAATTCCAGCATAAAACTCTTCATTGTAGATAACTCTGCATTACTAATACAATTTGTTTTGGGAAGGTACTAATACAAAATTTAGTTTCCAGTATAAAACTCTGCGTAACTAACACATGCAGAATCTGTGTTATTTATACGATATAAAATATCAACATCTATTGGCAATGCTAGGATAAAGCTAATTCTTGACTTGCATATCGCAATCTCTGCATAATAATCCATGTACTGTTTTTTTTTTATAAGTGATAATTCATGTACTATTATTCATTGTGCAACAACCAATCACTATTTTTCACTGTACAATAGTCGATGTATTATAATTCCACCGTAACTAGTCCCTGAAGCAAACCTCTTCGATTCATATAGCACATAAAATACTTTGTTTTTTAAGAAAGGGTATGGAAAACTTCTTTTATTTTCTACAATCGAGAAATCCCAGAGGCAAGTGGCGCACGGGCTCGAAATATGGTGGACAATGAGCTCTCCCCTCCCCCCTTTTCCACTTAAATACTAGGGCTTTTGTCTATGGTAGCATTCAGACTAACGTCGTGCACCTAACCCACATATTACATGTTGCTCTTACCACTACACCAAAGCCCCGAGGGCATAGCACATAAAATACTTGACATCCCCCATAATGTGTTTATGTCACCCACAGCCTAATGATATACCTTTCGGGATTTAAGAGACCACGTTAATTTTCTTAGCAACGGTCCCCTCAATTCCAATTTAAGTCCTCGTGACCACACCCAAAATCTTGAGTATAACCAAAATTTTATTATACCTCCAAAAAATGCAAACATTCACTTGACACTTACGACTAGCAAATCGGACCATAGTCGCACCCGCCAATTCTACATTAACAAACTTATGAACTTCCACTAATCACAGAAATATATCTTATTCTAATGAAACTTCTGCTGCTACAGCATTAGAGTTACTTTACAATAGAAGTACATTTTGAGGATATTCCATGTGCATTGCGACCAAGACAAAGAAAGAGATTCTATGAACATGTTTGTTAGCATAGTCTTTAACTTTTTAACTCCACGGCTATTTTTTTGATAAGGAAACTCCATGGCTATCATAAGCAAATAAAAAGGTAACATTCAAACACCACAAAAACAAACACAGTAGTGCCAGAAACTCACTTTCCAACTATGTTCAATTATTCACTCCTTCATAGAGAGTTTAATATATAATGTTAATTCAACCGTTCATGGAGAGGCCTTGCAGTTAACTTACTTCAATAGCACCAACAAATAAAGGATAGGGGTTGACCTACCGCATATTGAGACAAACCCTAAAGACATCCATTTAGATCCATGCAAAATGTTTCTGGAGCACCAATTCACCTAAGATAACCTAATTATGCACTAATTTGGAGATTCCTTAGCACTAATTTAAACTAACAGCACAGTACAATACAATAGGTAATGATTGACTTAACGATAAAATGGCTACATAAAATGGGACATTTCGTCGTTACATAATGATAGATTTAACGATTAGATGCAAAAAAAATTAAGTAACAATCCGGACAAACATTGTATTTAAACCAACACAATACAATACGATAAGTAACAATCATCCAAACAAGTTGTTAGCTCCATGCATAAATGTTTCTGGAGCACCAGTTTAGCTATATAACCTATTTCCTTAGCAATAATTTTAGAAATACATCCGTAAATTTATCAATAACCATGAGGTGTCAAGTTCAAATCCCAACGGAGGCAACACTAGATGATTTCTTCCTATCTGTCCAAGCTTTGGTGGACAGAGTTGCCCAATACCTATGCTGGTGGGAGGCAGCATGAGATCTACTTCTTGCACAGGAAGACACCGCTAGTTAGTTTGATCCTCCTACCAACTTCTCTAGAGAAAACTATGACCCAAAATAATTACAAGTAACACGGAAGACGAGCTATAGAGGCTATAACTCTGTATGAGCATGATGACAACTAAATTCAATAAGAAATTGAAATAAAAAAACAATAAAAGATATTATACTTCCAGGAATCTTGTAATTCTCCGGAGATCATGATAATTCCAAGCAGTTACCAGAAAATTTAAAAGTTCAGGAAACTAATGAATACCTGAGATTCATCAAGAAGTTTTCCTCTGATCTCCAACTCCCTCACCAGCTTGGCTACCTCCTCGGTCAAGGATTTCAACTTGCTTTCGCTTTCATCCAGTAGCTTCAATTTATCAGCCAGGACACCTTGCAACTCCAGGAGAAGATCCTCTCTAGCTTTAGCATCCAAACCTTGTTCAGCAGTTATTTCAGAAGGCATGTCAGTCCGAGGCTGGGATACACTCACAGCCATGGAACTTGTCACAAGTGCCATATCTTTCTTGTCTTTCACAGGAAGGTTTTCATGCTCTTCATCACGATGTGGATCTAGCATAGATGAATCCAACTGAGGGTTTACCATACCAGAGGAATCAGTCATATTGTCATCTAAGCCTTCTTGTTCCTTGATTTGTTTAGAGCCAGGTTTCATATTTGATGAACTTGAGGCACAAGAAACCTCATCCATGACTTCAGCAGGCATACCTGATTTGCTGTCATCGTTCTTCACGGCTGAAGCAGTTAAGTTAGATACAGCCTCATCAGCAGAATGTGCGTGCTCTTGCGAGTAATGATCAGACAACCTCTGTTCCAACTCCTGAATCCGTTTTTCATAAGATTCACATTGAATTTGCTTCGCCTTAAGCATAGATTGAAGGTGTTTTTCATACTCTTCTTTCTGATGTAGAGCCTCGGAGGTTTTCTCTCTTGCTTCTTTTAGTAAACTATCAATTTTACTGTCATCAATTGATTCATAATCAAATTCAGGACAGGTAGAACACATAAAGGCTATTTTGGAAGCAAGTTCAGCCCTCAATTTTGCATTTTCCACTTCCATTTTGCTAGTTCCAGCAATATCCAGAACCTCTGAGCCCTGAAGTAATTCCTCACAATCAATTTTCTCAGCGAAGTCACTTGTCTCAGTTTCCGTTAACTGAGAACCATCATTAGACATGGAAAGTTGACTCTTTAAGGTCCCGTGTTTCCCCAATAGATACTCAGGAGCATAGCGATCTATGTCTGAGATATCAACATCAAGCAATTTAGTGTCAAAAGGAGTTATATTGACATCACAGTGGTTAGGGGTATCATACAGTCTCATGGAAGCCAAAATATCCCGCGGAATGTATGTACTATTTACCCTCAGAAACTCCTCTCTTCTACGAACTTCTGCCTCCCTCTTGGTTGCAAGCCGTTCAGCTAATTGTCCAGCCATTCCCATGTATAGTTTCATTGTAGCTTTTCTTCTTACCACTTCGGCAAGACAAGCCCTGTATGCAGGACCAATTCCTCGGACCACTTTTAAGTGCTCAAATAAATCACTTTGACGCCTCAAAGCTTCCTGGAAAACAGCAAATTTGCATCTTATATCTTTGATGGTGTACTGGATATACGCTACCTTTTGCATGTAATTATGCACAAGAACGTTCATTTCGTTCTTTTTATCCTTGCAGAACTCAACCAAATTGGAGATTTCACCATCACAAGCCTGCATCTTGGGAAGGTAACTTTTCTCATGGCATTCATACATTGGTCCCAAGGCCGAAACTGCATCATGTGGACGGAGTGAAGATGATAACTGATTGGTCAAACAGTCATCCACGAGCTTTTTGACCATATTCACATCCTTGCTGCATATAAAATTAACAGAGATATCAATCATTAAAAGGCGGACAAACAACATTTTAAAAGCGAATTCTGTACTCATTCTTATCCAAGGAAAAAAGAAAGTGGCTCTATCCAGGTAAGCAACGAATGTACTTGATCGACAGTCATCCTATAATCTTTTTTACTACAAAATATTCGCAAATATCCTGAACACCTCTCATTACATGTTCCAATTTTTTTGGATATAGTTAAACAGAAAAGAAAAACATATGGACTTCAGATATAATTGAACAAATTGTACAAGGAGTTGTCATCTATCAACTACCTTCACCTCTAAAATGTGCGGACAAATCTGAAAGCGCATTCATAGAAAGGTCAAAGGTGGAACTCAAACAAGAAACATAACTACGAATGAGAGCGCTCAAAGAACTTCCAAATTAGATTTCACCCCTTTTCTTCTTCACATGTGACTTCAGTTTTAGCTCATTTGAGCTATCAGCGTAAGCAACATGACATCCTCGAGCAGCTAGCATAGACAGAAATTACTTGTTGGAACAGAATCTTATGGAAAATTCCTTCCTCGCCTACTAGACTGCTTTTACCAACGAAGTCAATTTATAACTACAAACGTATGAGTGTTGAACTAAAAGTAATTAAGTTACAGAGCTACCTTTAACCCGAAAGACTTGCAAAGGTGTTAAAAGGCCAAAGGAAGTATCACTTATTTTAAATATTAAAACAAGGGCCAAAGTAGCATCAACAACAGTTTTATAGAGAGAGTCCATCCGTGTGAAAACGACTCAAAGGGTGTGCTTCGTATGGAGATGTTTTCCAATTTTCTCATGCTTGGTTGGTCAAAAATAAAAATGTTTTAGAAAACATTTTCTCTAGGAAAACAAGTTCCTTAAAAATGAGAATGACTTCCCTAGTGAAAGTAGGAAAAACAAGTTTCATAAATGATATTCTAACCCAAGGGTGTAGCCTAATGGTCAATGAAGTGGGTTGTGAACCATGAGGTCTTAGGTTCAAATCCCAGCATTGAGTGATTTCTTCCCATCTGTCCGACCCTCGGTGGATAGAGCTACTTGGTACATGTTGATGGTGGGAGGTATCACGTTGAATTAGCCGAGGTGCACACAAGCTGACCTGGACACCACGGTTATAAAAAAAAAGTGACATTCTAAGTTCATTGTCTCCTCCCTACCCACCCAACGCCCCAACACCCACCCCTTGACCATCCCACCCATGCCACCCCCAAACCTGACTCCCCACCCCATCTCACCCCATAATGTTTTGCTAAATTACATATAAATGCTCTTGAGATGATATTTTTTTTCCTTACTTGACAACCACAGATTATACGTAAGAAAGACTTGTTTTCCAAGAAAACATTTTCCTAGGAAATATTATCCTTCATACAAACACAACCTAAATGCATCGCCAAAACTTTTTTCCCAGCAAGTGTGATCACCATAACCTACATGAAGCAAAGAGAAAACTGTCCCTAGCAAAGCCTCCAAATTAGTAGATTTGCACTGCAGACAAACACAACATGGATATATAGGCAAGTATGCAACACATGAAAATTAATAAGATAAGCGTCATGGATACACATGCTGAGGGTGAGGGAGAGAACAAACCTCAAAGCTTGCATTATGCTTTTCTGCTCACTGACATACTTCTGATGGTCTCTGATAGCTAGTTCCACTTCCCTAATAAGATGCGAACCCTTGGTAGAAAACAAATGCTTAGCATTGTGCTCTAGCTCTCCGAACTCGAGCTTAAATTCGGACACTTTATTCTCAAACTGTCTGTGGGAACCACTACAATCCTCAGCCAACTTCCGCAAGTTCTCTTCTTTCACGAAATCCAGCAAACACTTGCGGTTAGCAGTCTGCAAAGCAGGATGAAGTTTGCAAGACCTCAACTTCTCTATATCCCTTCCGAAATTAGTCAGCAAGTTAGAATGGCTACGATATTGCTGTGAGTAACACTTTAAAAAGTCATTATAATTTTGCACTATCATCCCGTAAAAGTGATCTAGATTTCCCCTAGCTATCCCTAATGCCCGTTCTTGCACTTTTTGCTCTCGTAAAAGCCTCTCACAAATCTCGGTCCTCGTTTGGAAACGGCTGTAAATGGAATGACCACGCTGGAAGTGGAACCTAAATTAGGGGCGGACGCACGTTAGTGGCAGCGGAAAATGTTACCAAACATACCTGTAATCAATGTGCAAATACATATACATATAAATATGAACGACACCACTTGACAGACGAACACCTCATTTTTGCAAAACAAGGTCGAGCGGTTTTATGCACATTTTAAGCCTCTTGTTTAAAAAAAAGACTGTAGTTCGCAAGAATCGAACTCGTCTTGCGATTGGTTAATGGACCATGATTTATTTCAATATAACCACGGTGATAAAAATGTTATTCAACTACTAAAATGCAGTTATGTTAGTATAACATAAACAAATTTAAGATTATAAAATAAAAATAAACAGATTAAAAACCATAATTCTGTACTTTGCAACATATGGAATGTCTTTATCAGTATCAACACCGCTTACAAAAAATTCTGCATATGCCACTAACCTGAATTGCCTCTCATACGAGGGCAAGGCTTTTAGGGCGGGATCCGTGGCATCATCCAACGGATGAGGGTCATGAGAGGACGATGGTAAAGGTGGATCAGGAATATCGATCATATCAACTTGCTCGGGTAAAGGAGGTGGCGCATTGCTTCGCATTCTAGCTTTATTAAACAAGATAACTTCCCGGTCATCCGATGGGAGCTTATAAGTAGAAAGGGGACAATGCAATTCAAGTTTCACATCTAAGCATAAAAGAAGCTGATCACTAATGGGAATCCCAGAAACAGATTCTAAGAATTGTTGGACAGCATCAACAAGTGTATATTCATGACAATTCAGTTCATACGATTGCCCGTTCTCAGCAATAAGTACCAAAAGCTTGCCTACTTGTACCACACCTGATGAAGCATTTGAACTCATTTTTTCCCTCAAAAACTCAACCAAACAACCAAAAGAAAGTTCCAAATCACAATTTCAAGACCCAAAATCCTCAAGAATTCACCCAGCAAATCTTTCAAACAGATATCAAAATGCCAGATATCCAATCTAAACCACCATATGAATTAGATATTACTCGAATACCAGCAAACCCAAAAGGGATATCCCCAATATGA
This sequence comes from Anisodus tanguticus, assembly GCA_034509755.1. Lineage (NCBI taxonomy): Eukaryota > Viridiplantae > Streptophyta > Magnoliopsida > Solanales > Solanaceae > Anisodus > Anisodus tanguticus. The sequence continues at coordinate 25,253,686 of CM067541.1, read as the reverse complement.
TCAGATTCTTATATGCTAAACCAAAACCCTATCTTTTTCAAATCGACTAAAACCACCCAAATAGACCCAAAACAAAAACACCCACCAAATATTTTCCCAAAAAGACCCTAAATTTTCAATCTTTTTTCAATAAAGTCCCCAAAAACCCAATTTTTAGCAGACCCACAAAGGAATTCAGTAATGGAATTCCAAAATTCAAACAACCCACCAAATATTTCCCTAACAAGACTCGATATTTTCAATTTTTTCCTTCAATAAACCCAAATTTCAGCATACCCACAAAGGAATTCAACAATGGAACTCCAAAATTCAAACAACCCACCAAATATTTCCCTAACAAGACTCTAAATTTTCAATCATTTCCTTCAATAAACCCAAATTTCAGCATACCCACAAAGGAATTCAGCAATGGAACTCAAGAATTCAAACAATCCACCAAATATTTCCCCAACAACACCCCAAATTTTCAATCTTTTTTCAAATAAGTCCTCAAAAACCTCAATTTTGAGCACACCCACAAAAGAATTCAGCAATGAAACTCAAAAATTCAAACAACCCACCACTTCACCAAAAAGACCCCAAATTTTCAATCTTTTTTCAAATAAGTCCCCAAAAACCCCAATTTTGAGCACACCCACAAATGAATTTAGCAAATGAAACTCTAAAATTTCAACAACCCACCAAACATTTCCCCAAAAGACCCCAACTTTTCAATTTTTTTCCTTCATTAAACCCAATCTTAAGCATACCCACCAAATAATTCTTCACCAAAGTGCAGATTTCAACCTTCCCATCAGCAAAATCACATAAAAAATCAACTTTTTAACACCCACCCACCAAACTACAATTAAAACCCAGATGAAATTTATGATTCTTGAACCCAAACAAAAAAAAAAGGCACTGTACAGAATACGTAAAGCAAGATTTTAAGAAAAAATTAAACTATTAAAGAGACCAACAAAGAGATTGAGTTAATATAATATGAAGGGTGCTATCTATCTGGGTTGCTTGGTTCTGTGTTTTCTTGTTCTTCTAGTTGATGTATTGCTCAATAAAAGCTTTTTTTTCTAAAAAAAACTTTTATTGAAAAATTGTTTGTGAATAGAAGAATCCTTCTGAACGAAGGAAGTGTTAAGCAATGAAGTCGAAGTTGATGTGTTGTTTCAAGAAGATTTATATATATAAAAAAAAAGAGTCCTTGTAATTTGTAAACAAAGAAGAGGTAAATTTCAGCTGTATTTCATTTTGTAGATAATGATTAATATTTTTGTATATACATGTAGGATATTGTATGTAGGTGGTATTATAATACAACAAGTATTGTTTTTTATTTTAAAAAAATATTTTTAAAAGATCAATAATTGTGGAATGCAAATTTACATTAGTACCCTTTTTATTGTGATGCCCATGTTTTGGGAACTTCTGGATATCCACCCTTGAAAGGTTTTGTACCATGAAATATTCTTCCTTTTTTTATTTTCCTTTTTTGAATTCTCAACCTTATTGTTTATATACATTATATAGATATATATATATATATATATATATAGGATATCTTTTTTCCGCTATTTGCTTTGAATCTGATTAATTGAAATTTGCATCGGGCAAAACTTATTAGAGGGAAGCATTCTCTACTTAATTTTTTTTATTGTTATCATGGTTCGAATTCGAAACCTCTAATTAAAGATGGATTAGAGGTTTTGTATCATTTCATCTTTATTATTTTTCTCACGATATTTGTTTTATATATACATACTTCCTATGTCCCAGTTTATGTGACACTTTTTGCTTTCAGATTCAAATTGTATGAATTTTGATCAACTTTGATTTTTCTTGATCTAATAATCTATTCATATTTTAACTTCTCTTAGTAAAAATATTGATTTCGTCCATGTACGGTCATATTTCAACAATAAGTTAAGTAGTAAAGATAATTTTAAAACAAAGATCATCGAAAGTTATGGTAAGATGTAAGTATTTATTCTTCATTAATCAAACTCCTCGAGTTCGAATCATGCAAGTGAAATCACCATTTATAGGAAGTGTTTGTCTCAATTAAGTGGACCTCTATCTAGGATTTTTGACTAACAAAATCGCTGAGTTAGAAAAGATAATTCAAGAATTAAAGGAAATTACTCTTTCATGAGTAGACTATCTTTGATTCAAGGAGAAGCTTTAAAAATAATAGAAAAAACTATACCTCTGCCAACATATTATAAAGAATATATACCTAGCGCAAAATCTGATCAAATACTATTACAACAAAACATTACGGCAATTTCTTTAATATTAGATATTATTAGAAAAATAGAAACTGTAGTAACAAAGCTAGAAGTAATAAGTAACATACTAGAAGTAATAAGCAACCGTGTTCATCAGATAAACGAACACCATAAAGAAAAAGACAACGAAGTCTTAAAGAACGATCAGTTAGACTCTTTAATAGATCAATTAAAAAAGGTAGAAATTACACCGCAACACGAAAGAATAAAGGTAACTAGAAAAACGCAAAAATGGACTTTCTTTCAGCTAGATCAAGAACAGAAACAGAAGGACCTAGAATAAGCGTTTCAGAAGATAGAATAGGAAATAATTTATTATCCAGAATCCTAAACAGAAGAACACCTGAAGAAAATAATAGACAACTTAGTGAAATAGTAAATGTAGATCGAGACATTAGTATTTTCCAACAACATCAACTGAAATTATTAAACCCCAAAACCCTATATAATACAGGACATTTCGCTACAACAGCTCAACTGTATAGACATTATAGAGAAGAACAGCTATCTGTTCTAGGAAACAAAGTTAGTAATATAAGTTTGATAAACTCAGAATCGTCAAAACAAATAAAAAAGACCACTAGAACTCTCATGCATATGGGATTAATAGTTATAGGATTAGAAGGATTAACTAGAAAAAACTTAGGAAGCAAAGTATTAATAGTAATCTATGACGATAGATGGTCAGGCATGAAAAAAAATCTATAATAGGAATGACAGAAGTAGACATGAGTAATAATGGAGGAATTTTCTATATTAGCCCAGATTTCATAATGAATTTAGGAGAATTTGGAAAACATATAAAAATAGGAATACAAACTAAAGGATACGAAGAAATGCACAATGGCAATAATTTACTTTTATGTGTAGGATTCTTAGGAAAGATGACGGATAAAAGTAATACCAAATTTAAAATAAAAATAAATGATGTAGTAGAACTAATGGGAAATAAAGGAATTAACCTAATAAAACCTATAAAGATAGATCCAGAAGAATATGCTGGATTAGAATGAAAACTAGAACATTTTAATCAAAAGAAAAAGATGTTACAACCAGAGTCACATCTGGTATATACCAATCCTAAAGGAGAAACATCTATAAGATTTACAGATTACAATTACATTCCCCAGAAAAGTAATGAAGGAGAAAGTACTTTAGATGAAGAAGAAATAATTGAAACTACTTTAATGAATCTAGAATTACTGCAAGAAGGCTTTGAAGTAGACATCGCTCTAGGAGAAGCCAAACGCCTGCACGAGATAAATCCACAAAGTTTATTTAGATGTAAAGGATGTAAGTTAGATAATTTAAACCTAGAAGAAACAATAAATCATTTTAAAATATGTGAAATCAGAACTGATAATTTAGGATATAGAGCAGAACAGACGTATCAAAAGAAAAATGATATTTTTGAAGCACTATGGGAAGATATCTTTAGCGAAGAAAAATATAACATAGAAAAAGGCTCAGAAATAAGCCAGAAAGAATTAATGGAAACTAGTGCATCTAGCTCTAGCCCATTTCAGAGAACAACAGGAGAACATTATACAGTAGATACAAATACAGGAAATGTACCTAGACGAAGAGTGTTTAGAACAACCGAAGAACCAATAGAAAAGGTTAAACCCTCAGGTAGAAGAATGTCGTTAGAAGAACCTATTACTCTCCAAGAAGGAGGGAATAGAGGAAAATTTTTAAATATAGCAGCCCACGATCCACAAAGATGGAATTTGGTAATAGATTTGTGGAAAGGAATCGTAGTTGCAGACTATATACAAAATTACGTAGAAACAGACGATGAAACCATGTATAAATACTTAGAAACATTTTTAGGAGAATCTACTAAAGCTTTATGGGAAGCTTATAAGACAGATTTCCAAATAGAATTTCAGCAGTTAGTAGCCATGGGACCAAACCCGTATAATTTTACTAATAAAATTCATACTTTAATTACGGGGGAAGACCCAAATAGCGGTTTAGTAATATCACAAAGAAATGCGTTAATTAAACTAGAACAATTAAGCATAAGCAATTGGGTGTACATAAAGAAGTTCCTAAACGACTTGTTTTACTACTGTACAATTAGCGGAAATTCCTTTGACCATGAATTAGGTAAAAAACTATTTAATAAACTACCAGGAGCTCTAGGAAGAGAAATAGAAGAGCGCTGGAATAAGCGAGACGGAGTAGCACAGAACCCAGCTACAAAATGGTCGATAGGACATAGGATACAACACGTAATGGATATCCTACAAGAAAAATGTACACATTTACAAATACAAAAACAACTAAAACAAAATGAATTAAACTTTTGTAAAAGCGTAATATACACCACTCAAAGCTACGACAAAGATCCGCCTAAGAAAAGACATTACAATAGGTATAAGAAAAAATATAAAGACTATAATAAATACGGAAGGAAAAAATACTACTTAAGAAAATCCTCAGCTAGAAAACCTTACCTAGATAAAAACAGACATATAAGAAAATATAGAACAGATAGAAATTACAAAAATAAATTAGAATGCTTTACATGTGGAAGCATAGAACATTTAGCAAATACTTGCCCTAAAAGAATAAATAATAATACCCGTAACTCTCAGATAATAGAAGATTTTCAAGAAACTTTGATAAATGTAGACGAATACATGTCAGACACAGAAAGTATATACTCAGTAGTAAGTAAGAAGCAGGAGAAACAAGTAAAATAGACTCTTCTGATTCAGAAGCAGACGAATTAATTAACGAAATAGGAATAGAAAATCTAGACCTAGATTGTAGAACACTAAACAATTTAGTTAATGTACAAATAGGTTGTGACCATAATTTCGAAAAGAATAAAGGCTTAGATAGTAATGCATGCTTTTCATGTAAATGGTTTCCCAGTAAAAATAAAAGAGCAAAATGTAAGAATTGCTTTTTAGAAGGGTGTATAGAATGCATCCAAAGAGAATTTCAAATAACAATACATCAAAAAGAAATAGTAAATAAGATAGAAGACCCAACTATAAGTCTAAGATTAATAACCTTAGAAACAAGATTAAATGTCTTAGAAACTAGACTATCTCAATTAGAAAAAGGAAAACAGAAGGAAGTAGATTATGAAGATTTACTACTAGAAAATATTCAGACAAATCTACCAACAGAACTAATGAATAGTGAACAAATTAGAACACTAGTTTGTAATGAAGATAAAAAATTCAGCTCTTTAAAACTTCTTACAAAGATTAAAATAAAAAATTACAAAATAGAAACTTTAGCCCTCGTAGACTCAGGGTGTACTAAAAGCATATTAAATAAAAAGATTGTTCCTCAAAACTTAGTTAAAACTTTAGAAAGGCCAGTTGCAGCTATGCAAATGGACGGAACACATAATATATATAATCATTATATTCAAGAAGCCTCTATAAGTTTTATTAACACTTGCTCAAAATTCTATAATCCAACTTATAAAATGGAAAAAAATTTGGGTAAGAGAACTAAACATAAACGCAGACTTTATTATAAGACTAGATTTCTTATTAAACGATAATGAAAGTTGTACCATCACCAGAGATGGAGTTATTTTTCTAAAGAATAACACATACACACCAGTACAAACTCAGAGAACAGAAACCAAAATTGTACAAATCACTCCAGAGAACTTACAAAATAAAGAAGTTTGTTGTCAAGACTGTAGTAACGGAGAAAAATAATGTGCAAAAAATAAGAAAAATCTAATCTTAGAAGAAATCTTAGAAGAAGATGATAATATAATTAACAAAAATTACACATTAATAGACATAGAAACAAAGTTATATAATTTTAAAACAGGAATCGAGAAAATAGGAATAATAAAGGACCAAAAAGATCTAGAAAATATAATAAATTTTTTAGATGAAATAGAAATTATAGGAGAAAAACCATTAAAACACTGGAATAATAACAAAATACTTTGTAAACTAGATATAATAAATCCAGAGTATATTATTAAAACGGCTTCAATAGAAGCAACTAATCAAGACTTAGAATATTTTAGAATACAGATTAAAGAACTACTCGACTTAGGAGTAATAAGAAGATTTGTTTCGAAAAATAGATCAGCCGCCTTCATAGTAAGAAATCACTCTGAAATAGTCAGAGGAAAAGGCTAGAATGGTTATAAACTATAAAAGACTTAATGATAATACCAGAAATGATGGTTATAAATTACCAGATAAAACAGAATTAATTAATAGAATACAAGGAAAGAATTTCTTTAGTAAATTTGATTGTAAATCTGGATACTGGCAGGTCAAGATGCACAAAGAAAGCATTGACTGGACAACCTTCACTTGTCCTGAAGGACATTTCGAATGGCTTGTCATGCCTTTCGGTTTAAAAACTGCCCCACCCATTTTCCAATGAAAAATGGATACTATATTCGGGGAATATAAACGATTCGTGTCAGTATATGTAGACGATATCTTAGTATTTAGTCAGAATAAAAATGAACACTTAGGACATTTACAAACAATATTTAGGTTATTCGTTAATAACGGGATAATCATAAGTAAAAAGAAAATGGAACTATGTAAAAAATATATAAACTTTTTAGGAGTAATTTTAGGAGAAGGAAAGATAAAATTACAGCCTCATATAGCTAAAAAGTATTAGATATGCCTGATAAACTCGATAGTACCAAAGAACTTCAGAAATTCCTAGGTATAGTAAACTACGCAAGAACTTTTATAAAAGATCTAGGAAAAATAGCAGGACCACTTTATGCCAAAACAGGCTCTACAGGTCAAAAACACTTTAATAATGAAGACGTAAAATTAGTACAGGCAATAAAAGAGAAAGTAAAAAATATCCCAAATTTAAACATGCCTTTAGAAATAGACTTTCTAATAATAGAAACTGACGGAAGCTTTGAAGGATGGGGAGCTGTCCTAAAAGCAAAACCAAATAAATATAGCAATAAAAAGGAAGAAAAGATCTGTGCTTATCAAAGTGGTAAGTATAAAGAGAAAGGAAACATGACTAGCATAGACGCAGAAATATTAGCAGTAGTATACGGTCTAAATAGTTTCAGGTTGTATATCTTAAATAAACCAGAAATACTAGTAAGAATAGATTGCGAGGCAATAGTTAAATTTCACCAAAAAATTAATGATAAAAATAGTAGTAGACGAAGATGGTTAAATTTCTTAGATACTATATCCATTTATAACTTAGTATTTGAGCATATAAAAGGCAAGGATAACAGTCTAGCAGACCAGCTAAGCAGATTAAATATTATGTCTAACTAACCAATCTTTTCTACAGAATGAGCTCTTAAAAAAACCAGACAAAAGACAAGGGAAAAGGCCCAGCCATATCCCAAGATGATTTCAGACAAAAGGTATTGGGTAACTTAAAGTTTAAACCCATGACCGAACTAGAGACTCCTACAATAGAAAGACTTTATTTTGGCAGAAATAATTTAGTATCTTTTCCAACTTCAAATTTAACTTTCAAGATTTTACCAGAATATTTAGTCGATAGACAACAAAGATGTTTAGTAGACAATATATGGATTTCTCATAATAAGAAAGACACTAGACATTTGGTGGCTACTTTAAATTGTATTTGTCAATTTTTTACTGAGAAAAACCAGGACAAAAGATTTAAATTTTACGTAATAGTCCATGGAAAAGTTAACGGTATTTTCCAAACCTGGTTAGAAGTTATAGACTCTATAAAGGATATAAAGAAACCTCTTTTTAAAGGTTTCAATGTATTTACAGAAGCTCTAGACTATGCAAGAGGAATACTTGGGCCAAATTACTATATTTCCCCGGCTCTCAGACACAATCCAGACCAAACTCCCCAATACAACATTCAGAAAGACACCAGGTAAAATATATTTTGCGATCATTGTATTACAATGACCGAGACTGTAAAACGCCTCAACCAGACAAAAGACTTACTTCTACAACAAAATACCCAACTCTCAGAAAAGGTAAAGGCGTTAGAACAACAAATAAAAGAAAACCAGAAACAGAGTTCTCCATCTCCTCTAAAAATGGATGAGACAGGTGTGCATTCCCTTCTGAATGCAAATAGATCTACTGTACCAGATAGAGGTACAACTAGTCCGGTTCAAATGGTAGCCGGTAAAGACTTATCAAATCCGTTGATGGCTGTCACTTTGCCAAAAAGTGAAGAAGAGGAAGAAAATTCCTCAACCACCAGACGAAAGCTCCCTAAAACATTCATTGCAGGATCATCTTCCCGAGCAAGGAGCAGAACATCAAAAAAAAAGACAAGAACATGAACATAGAAAAAATAATTAAAGAAACCATAGAAAAAATGTTCAAAGACAGACAAGACTCCCAGAATAAAGAAACAGAACAAGACAAACATGTAAATCCGACAATAACACCACCAGAATTATCCCAGTTACATACACAAAATCCAGAGCACAGTTCGGATGAAAATAGTATAGACCATGTTTCGAATAGTGAGTTCCTAGAATCAAATTATGCACAGGACCCGAATGATTATGACTCAGGAATGAGTTTTGATTCAATCGCCAGGCATAATTTGGACACTTAGGAGAAGAAAGATGTACATAGAGATCCAGACAAGGTAAAAAGAACGGTGTATAAACGATCCCCAAAAGAACGGTGTACAACGTTTCAACAATAAAGACAGCGACAGATAACGACGCAGACAAAGTAGCAGACAGCAAAGACAATAATTCAAGACAGCATCTCAGGAAAAGAATAGCTTTAAAAAAGTAGATGCTAAAGCAGGGCAGAAAAGCAAAACGACAAAATGAAAAGATGACTTTTGAAAAAGGTTCACGTGACGATGGGGCCCACAGCGCACCCGTCTGAACACAAAAGATTCTTCTAACATTTTGAAGTCCGCAGATTGAAGTCCGCCAGACTCTATAAAAGGAAGACAAAACCACAGAAGAAAGACATAACGAAATATCAAGAGAGCAAAGGCCAAGCAGAGTGAAAAAACCTATGCTTCATTTCTCTCTACTTTTTCTTAACCCATTTGTATAAACCACCACAACAAATAAGTTTAAGTTAGTGTGATTTGCTTACTTTCCGCGTGCTACTAGTTTTTCGGGGCTTCCCGAAAGGGAAACCTCCCTGTTTTTCCAACTATGTAAGTCTACTATTCCAGAAGTTATCTCCTCCATATGTAAATTATGTTTTGATTTATATAAATTAGTTTTGCAGAATGAAAATTTTGCAGAAAATATGTTGTTATTTTTAGTATCATGAACTCAATATACTCAGTATATGGTTATCTTTTAAACCCTGCAATAACCTCAATGGATTAGCTTGTAAATTCCTATGTTAACGGTGGTTAACTGAATGGCCGTTATAATGTCCGCTGAAGGACGATGTTGGCCTGAAAAATTGGGTGAGGCTAAAGACGACTGTTGTTGTAGATTAAAGTTTAAGAGAAGAGATGAACAGTATAAAGGGTTTCATGACTGTGACGGAGTCCGAAACAAAAATAAAATAATATATATATATATATATATATATATATATATATATATATTATCCGGGAGATAGACTTAATTGGATTATATGACGAACATAAAAGGAATTACAACGGGAAGGGAGTACGAGAGTAGGACTACACAACCTATATTTTTACCCCTTATTGAAACAAACTATTGAAATATATACCCTCTATTTATATATATATATATATATACTTTTGAGTAGGACTACACAACCTATATTTTTACCCCTTATTGAAACAAACTATTGAAATATATACCCTCTATTTATATATATATATATATATATATATATATATATATATATATATGTTAAATTTTCTTGTTTTATTCACGTGTTTAATTTTATTTATTTTAACTTTTCTTAATAAAAATATTGGCTTTGCCATTTATAAGGATGCAGTGTTTAACTAGGTGCACTTGCTTATCTTTCATTACAAAGAAGAACTTGTTCCATCTATATATATATATATATAGTGAAGTCCCACAACGTGGCGTTTGAAGAGGGTAGAGTGTACGCATACCTTATCTCTATCTTGGTAAATAAAGAGGTTGTTTCCGAAAGACTCTCAGCTCAAGACAACGTATAGGCACAAGAAAAGCAAGAGAAACGGTCAGACCCGGACAAGAATTTTAAAGCAGTATGAAAATGAGAGTAACAAAAGCGAATAAATCATGATAAAACATTCTGAAAAGAAAAAAAATAGTAACTAACACATGTAAATAAGATAAACAAAATACACAAACGAACATACAACAACGAACGAACATATATATATATATATATATATATATATATATATATATATAATTTAATGAAAAGTGTTCCACGAATCACATTTCAATATATATAGTTGTATCTCTGATGAAACAAATCTGTTATTAAACAAATGTTATATACATACACTTATTAACTATCCTAATAAGCCCCGTCGCAAGTGAAAATGTGAATATAGACTAAGGCCTTATTTATTTTCACTGGTTAGATATTTATCATATTGGTGTTTTTATTTTTCTGTTAAATCTTTTTTTGTGACAATTCACACAACGTTTGGTATGCGGCATGATGTGAAATATTTTAGGATTAATTTGTACTGTCAATTACAATAAAAATTTAACATCAAACTTAATCCTGAATATCTCTCCTTATCTCTTCAAATTTGAGATTATATTATTCTAGCTCCTATCTGGAATACATTAGTCCAAATATTTTAATTCCAAAATTATAATTTCAAAATAATTTAATCTTTGAACCAAGCACCGCCTAGATCAAAAGATCTACCAGATTTTGATGGCGAGAAAAAAAATGATGAATTGACTTGAGATGACTGGGAGATCAACTTTCATCTTTTGGGTATGCGAAATCTTGACCGGCCAACACTTCACCCCATACAATATGGTCAGTCTAACCACCACCCTATAGAACTTGTCTTTAAGTTTTGGTGGCACATTTTTATCGCATAATACTCCAGATGCGAGCCTCCATTTCATCCATCTTGACCCAATACGATGTGTGACATCATCATCAATCTCTCCATTCCCTTGGATAATAGATCGAGTTACTTGAAGCTCCCTTTCTTTGGAATGACCTGGGAACCAAGCCTCACCTCCACGCATGTCTCAAGGTCGCTCCCGTCACTAAACTTGCACTCTAAGTACTATGTCTTGGTCCTACTCAGCCTGAACCCTTTAGACTCCAGAGTCTGTCTCCAAACTTCCAGTTTAGCGTTCACTCCGCTGCAGGTCTCATCAATCAGGACTATGTCGTCTGTGAATAACATACACCATGGCACCTCCCCTTGGATTTGTCGTGTCATTCCATCCATCACCAAGCCAAATAGGAATGGGTTAAGAGTTGATCCCTGGTGCAGCCACATCATCACTGGGAAATGCTCCGAGTCTCCTCCTACTGTGCGTACCCTGGTCCTGGCTTTATCATACATATCCTTGATTGCCTTAGTGTATGCCACAGGTACACCTCTAACCTCCAAATATCTCCATAGAACCTCCATAGGGACTTTGTCGTATGCCTTCTCGAGGTCGATGAAAACCATATGTAAGTCTCTCTTCCTATAATGCTCCACCAACCTCCTAATAAGATGGATGGCTTCTGTAGTCGACCGCCCCGACATGAATACAAACTGGTTCTCGGAGATAGACATTCTTCTTCTTACCCCCATCTCCACGACTCTTTCCCAAATTTTCATAGTGTGGTTTAACAGCTGGATACCCCTATAGTTGTTGCAACTCTGGATATCACCTTTGGTCTTATACAAATGAATCATTGTACTCCCACCTTCATTCTTCGGGCATCTTCGCCGTCTTAAAATGACGTTAAACAACTCCGTCAGTTACTCCAAACCTGCCCTGCTTGCGTTTTTCCAAAATTCAATTGGGATCTCATCAGGCCCAGTCGCTCATCCCCTGCACATCCTGCGCACAACACCCTGAACCTCCTCAACCTTAATGTTTTCACAATACCCAAAATTCTGGTACCTACCAGAGTGCTCCAGATCTCTTAGCACAATGTCTCTATCTTCTTTTTCTTTAAGAGTTTATGGAAATAAGACTGTCACATCTGCCTAATATGCGCGTCCTCCACCAACACTTTGCCATCCTCATTCTTGATGCACCTTACGTGATCTAAGTCCCGAGCCCTCCTCTCATACGCCTTGGCTAGTCTGTACAACTTCTTATCCCCATTTTTTTCTCTAATTCCACATATAGATGTTCAAAAGCTATCATTTTTGCCGCTCTAACCGCTAGTTTTTCCTTTTTCCGCGCCATCTTATATAATTCCCTATTCGTCCACTTCTCCACCTCATCCTTGTTTTCTACCAATTTCGCATACACCATTTTTTTCGCTTTCACCTTCTCTTGAACTTTATCATTCCACCACCAGTCCCCTCGATGTCTATTACGGCTACCCTGCGAGACCCCTAACACTTCTCTAGCAACCTCCCGAATTCAACTGGACGTCTTATCCCACATTCCGGTCGCATCCCACTACTCCCCGAAGCCCCATTGGCCATCAACCTCTCCCCCATCTCTTTTGCACTAGCCATGGTCAAACTCCCCCATTTGATTCTTAACTTGTCATCCACAACCCTCTCCTTCTCCATCTTGATCTCCAAATCCATCGCCAAAAGCTTACGTCGGGTTGTAAGATCCTCATTCGGAATAACCTTGCAGTCTTTACAAAGACATTTGTCAATCTTCCTAAGGAGCAAAAAGTCTATCTAAGTCTTAGCCACCGAACTACGGAAAGTAACCAAATGCTCATCTTTCTTCAGGAACCTTGAATTGACTATCACCGTCCCAAAAGCTCTAGCAAACTCCAAAAGTGATACGCCTCCCCCGTTCTTGTCTCCGAGGCCAAAACCTCAATGCACGTCGTCATAACCCCCCGAAAGTGTCCCGATATGTCCATTGAAATCCCCTCATACAAATAACTTCTCAGTGGTTGGTATACCTCCAACCACTTCGTCCAAATCCTTCCAAAAATGCCTCTTCTCCTCATCTTTCAAGCCCGCCTGCGGCGCATACGCACTAACAATGTTCATAGTGCACCCTCCAACTATAAACTTAATCGTCATCATCCTGTCATTAACTCTCATAACCTCTACCACTTGATCCCTTAGCTCCATGTCTACCAAAATTCCTACCCTATTCCTATACTTCGACCTACCCGAGAACCATAGCTTATACCTATCTACATCCTTAGCCTTAGGTCCTACTCATTTGGTCTCCTGGACACCAGCTATATTAATCTTCCTCTTCTTAAGAATCTTAACTAGCTCTATGGCCTTCCCTGTTAGAGTTCCAATATTCCAAGACCCTATTCTGAGTCTAGCATTACCCTTACCCCACTTAACCCCTCTAACCCTCGCCTCCATCCCCGACTGAGAACATGATCCTAGTCTACCATCATTCACCAAAGTCACTAAAGCAAAAAATACTAGTCAAAGGCTAACGTTAACACACACGGGAATTAATACTAAAGCACAAATTAGCAAGAACTACCAAAAGGGAAAGGAAACAATAAAACTAAATAAAGCTAAAGAAGGATCTGAATATTATAATACAGTAAACAAACAGAATACCAAATTAAGAATACTCAAATATTTACCCTAAAACAGGGAGGGATCAAAGTGCAAGCACAAATTAACAGGAATATAGAGGCAAGTAAAACCACTACGCCAAGAACGGAGGTACCAACTCCAATTGAATCAAACTTGTTTGCCGGCAAAATCACTATTCACCGTCACCGGAAGTACTGCTCACCGGAATTTTCACCCAAAATAAATAAATTGCGTACTTGCGTAGATCTAGGAGAAAAGAACACAAGAACAATAACAAGAAAAAGAACAAAAAGAACAAAAAGAACTAAGCGGTGTTGTTGGGTCTTACCGTCGCCGCCGATGAGTGATCGAAGCGACGCTGATGGGGTCTTACCGTCGGGAATGGGTGGTGGATAGGGTGGGGGTTTGGGGTTGGTGATGTTACGGTTAGAGAGATGAGATGAGAGGAGAGAGAGTATCTGCACCGAATTTCTATGTTCATATATAATTTCTATATAATTATATATTTATAACCATTCAATTAATGTTTACAATTATATACTAATGTAAATAATAATATTAATCTTACTGATACTATAAAAGATTCAATATTTATTCTTCATTTGTTTTTAATCCGGGATAACATTTTTGCTTCATGTTTTTCATCCAAACTCCACCAATTGTGATTTTCTACAAAGTCGTTAAACTTTTTGGTCGTGTGAGCAAAGTTGAATAGGTTTTTAGATATGTAACTGAGTATGTACAAGCAACAACTTGTCCTTAATAACAAAATAATACAACTAAATACTTCTTTCTTTAAAACAAAAACAAAGAGAGAGAATAACCAAAAAATGGTCCCTTATTTTTGTGGTAGGTCTAAAATAATCTCAAAGTATGACTTAAGTAGTTTTCATTCTTTAAGTTTGTAAAAAGTATGCACCCCAAACATATTACAAGATTTTCAACTACACGATATATTTTTACGGGAGACCTATTATTAACCCCTCAACAATTTTAAATTAGAATTATTTGCTCCCTAAAATGCTACACTCATATTTGAAGTATGAGGTGAAATATACACACCAATTCAAATTTAACACGTGTATTTTTCATTTAAATATGTTTTTATTACTTTTTCCCTCCTTCTTCCTATCACCTTCCATCATTTTCCACCATTAAAACAATTTCAAAACTCCAAATGAAAGAAAAACAAAAACCCATTGTTGACACCCAATTTTGTCCTATCTTTTCTGATTTTATTTACAATTTTAAATATTTTGACACCTCAAAATAATTTATATATATATATATATATATAAAAGGTTATAATATCGTCGTTCATTCTCAATATCACTTTTTATTATTATTGTTATTATTCACATTTTTACTATCATTTGCTTTTTAAAATCACAATCATACTTTTTATCCTAATATTATATATTATTTTATTTTTTCACAAAAACGGCATCACATTTTTTTATTTTAATTAAGCATTAAACATTTCACAAATATTATATTTTTTATTATTATCATATTGTCATCTTCACAATTTAAAATTTTTGCAAAGCATTTTTTTTCCTAATAATAAAACTCCTTATATTTTAAACACCCATAACCCATTTTATTTCTCCCTCACCACAAAAACAGCCCAAACCGAACCGGCCCAAGTCGTCCCAACCGAAACCCCACAAAAACTAGCCCATTTGTTGGGTGGTGGTAATCCATTTTGATTGCCTAATCTTCAGCTGGATATTTGATAACAAGTTCTCAAATTCATTTGTTGTTTTGTTGGCATCCTTATTCTTCTGGAAATCATCTTGTATAAGCTGTCGTGTAATTTTAAGTGAATTGATATACTTGTATGAACTACTTTGCTCCATTCTTTGGGCTGTTCCTTTTGAATACGGTGGCTGCACCTAAGGCCTCACTATTGCTGTTACATTTTGGACTTTGGGTTCTAAAGAACAGAGCCTGCATGCTTCTGTTTTGAGAATAGTTTCTGCACATTGAGATCTTGTTGCTCCCTGTTATTTTGAAAGATGAATAGATATTACATTAAAGTTATTGTTGCCCTTTTGAGCTGCTGTCCCGAAAAATATGAGTTGGTACTATATTTGATAAGGTGAATTACTACTATGTTTCAAGCCAAATGTTATGCTTAGTTGCAGCTCTTTGATGAATTATTTTGCTGCATTTTTGGCTCATTGTCGTTGCCTTTACAAGGTTGTTTGGGATGTACTTTAAAGCTACCTTGTTGTTGTCATCTTTCTGTTGTTTCTGCTACACTGTACGGCTAATTGCTATTACCTTCAGGAAGGCCATAAACTGTAACATATTTGGCTACTTCGCTGGGAACAACCGCTGTATTAATAGGTGCAGCTCCTTGATGCTTTACTTTGAACCATTTCATTATAAGCACAGGCCATATGTTGCACTATAGGGGAAAATACCTACTGTTTTGCAAAAGAATGTGCACTACATTTGACATGGTTCAAATTACCCTTTGAATCGTTGTCTCCGGGAAAGCTTTAATGCTATCCTTGCTAATCATTTGTGGTTGTTGTCTGCTGTTACTTGAGGCTGATATTTGATGTCATTTGTGTTGGCTGTTTGGTGCTACTTGTTACTAGGGCTTGGATATTATTTGTGGCTTCATCTCTGAGATAGTAAAGTTCACATATGGACCAATTTGTGTTGAACTCCATGCGCTCACTCTCAGGATTACCGGTAATTGAAGATCAAATCTCCATCGAATGAGCAAAGAAGATAGAGATAGAGAGTAAACAGTTTTGGTGCTCAAATTTGAGCTTCTGAAGTTTATATTTTCTGTATATATTTATACATCCTTACAATGCTTCTCATTCCCACTATATATACACACACATACAACTCATCACAAATATCTACTAATCAACTTAACCAACTAACTAACTCTTCTAACTAACTCAACCAACATAACAAACTCAACCATAACAATAATAATATGTACTCCTCCTCATGGTACCCTTGTGCACTTCTTTAATATTTCTACACCCCCATCAAGCTAGGAGATATGAAGACATTCTTCATTCCTAGCTTGGACAACAAATAAGCATGATGAACACTGCCAAGTGCCTTGGTGAGTATGTCTGTCGGCTGCTCAGTAGATGGCAAGTAAGCAACATGGATGAGACGTGCCTGAATCCATTCCCTTCTAAAATGACAATCTATGTCGATGTGTTTAGTCCTCTCATGGAAGACATGATTAGCTGCAATCTGAATTAATTGCGGACTTACTATCGATGTGAAAACAAAGGATCGGTAATCGAACACTCAGTACACCAAGTTCTTTGTACAAACCAGTGAGCCAAACCACTTTTGCAACTGAGGCTGCCATGGCCCTATATTCAGCCTCTGCTGAACTCCTCGAGACAATTACTTGATTCTTGGACTTCTAAGATACAGTAGAATGGCCAAACATTACTAGGTACCCAGTGATTAATCTTCTGCTATTGACACAGGAGCCCCAGTCTGCATCACAAAATACCTGGAGCTGAGAACTGCTAGAACTGGACAGAAGAATGCTTGATCCTAGTGCTTTCTTAATATACCTGACCAACCTCATTCCAGCTTCCAGATATGATCTTTTAGGGGCTTGCATAAACTGACTCAAGCATGGTACAATATAGGCTATGTCAGGCCTTATATTTGTGAGATATAGTAATCTCCCAATCAGTCTCCTGTAAGTACTAGGATATGCTAGTGGTAAGTCAGATATCTGTGGAGAAGCGGCAGTGTCTGAAGTGGACTGGGAGGCTGCATGTTGATCATATGCCACAGTGGTGAGCCTCATGTTCATGTCCATAGGTGAAGGAGCATTCTTACCACCTGCTAATCCCATGTCAGATATAAGTTCCAAGGCATACTTCCTTTGATGCATAAGAATACCCTGGGAACTCCTTGCAAATTCTATCCCAAGGAAATATCTGAGCTCTCCTAGATCTTTAATTTTAAATGTGGACTGAAGAGTGTCTTTGGCAGTTTGAATAAGAGTGGGATCATTCCCAGTGATAAGCAGGTCATCTACATACACAAGTATCACACCTAGTTTATCTCTTTGGTGCTTAGTAAACAAAGAATAATCTCTATGACTCTGGACAAAACCAAATGAGACCAATGCTGAAGTGAGTTTGATATTCCACTGCCTTGAGGCCTGTTTCAACCCATATAAAGATTTCACCAACCTACATACCTGTTTATTACCTCCAGCAGTATTGAAGCCCTCAGGTAAGGTCATATACACTTCCTCATATAGGTCTCCTTGTAAGAATGCATTATATACATCCATATGATGGATTGTCCACTATTTAGCTGTTGCAATAGATATAACTGATCTCATAATAGTCATCTTAACAACTGGTGAGAATGTTTCTTGATAGTCAAGACCTTCCTTTTGGTTGTATCCTTTGGCTACCAATCTAGCTTTGAATCTCTCCACTTCACCTGTAGCCTTGCATTTTATCTTCTATACCCATCTGCATCCAATAGTCTTTTTACCTTTTGGAAGTTGAACCAACTCTCATGTTTTGTTGTTCTCCAGTGCATGAATCTCAGCTTGCATTGCTTCAACCCATCTGTGATCTGCTGCAGCCTCTGAATGTATGTGTGGTTCAATGTCAGCTGAAACTTGTGCTACAAAGTTTTGATAGATAGATGAAAGTCCTGTGTAACTTAGTCCATCAGATATTGAGTATAGACATTTGTTAGAGCCACTCTTAGTGACATAATATCTGTGCCATATAGGGGGCTTGCTGGTTTTGGCAGACCTTCTAACATCAATATCATAGGATGAGGTTGATCCAATCAGTTGTGCAACATGTTGCTCTTCAGGCTGATGCCTTGGACCATGAGTTGCAATGGGAATATTGGCATAGTCTGGTCCCGCATATAAATTCTGCACCTCTAGACTGCTGCATATAACTTCTATGTTTTGTGGATGGATTAGATCATCAAAGTTGAAATGCTCATGGGACTTCATAAGTCCATATTCTTCATTTAGATTATTTTTGAAAGAAAAGTGGTCTCTTGGAATACTACATCCCTACTCATGAAAATTATTCTATTCTTCATGTCATACAACTTGTAACCCTTTTGAGCAGAACCATATCCAAGAAGAATAGATTTCACAGCTCTATGGCCAAACTTGTCAGTCTTCATCAGAGTAGTGGCAAAGCATAAACATCCTATAACTCTCATGTGATAAAGGGATGGCACTGTATTATACAGTAGTTCATAGGAAGACTTATTACCTATGACAGAACTAGGGATTCTATTCATTACATACACATCACCTTCCACACAGAAGCCCCATAACCTATCTGGTAAATTAGCCTGAATCTTAATTGCTCTTGCTGTTTCAAGGATATGCATGTGCTTTATTTCCACAACACCATTTTGTTGTGGTGTATGTGGACAGGAACTTTCATGCACTACACCACACAACTGAAACAGTTCCCTGCATCTTTGATTAAAAAACTCTGTCCCATTATCTGACCTTACCCTTTTAATTTTCACATCAAATTGAGTATGTATCTCAGTAAAGAAATTTTTAAGTAATGTGACTACATCTGACTTTAGCCTCATTAAAAAAATCCAAGTCCATCTAGAATAGTCATCCACTATGGTAAAAAAAATACCTCATGCCATTATATGTCTCAACTTTGTAAGGTCATACATCCATATGTAACAACTGAAATGTCCCTGTCTTCCTACTAGTACTTCTAGGGAATGGCTTACTTGTTTGTCTAGCTAGAGGACACACTTCACAATTATTTAAAAAAGAAGAAAAATCAACATTCTTGAGACATGATATTTTCTTCAATACATGCATAGGCACATGACATAGTCTGTGATGCCATATGGTTGCATCAACATGCTGAGTTACTGTCAGACGTTTATTCATCTCTCATTCATTATTCAATGTGTCTAGACATAGTATGTATAGTCCTTCTTCTTCATTACAAATTGCCCTCACCTTCCCAGATGAGAGATCCTGAAAAACACAACATTTCGAAAAAAATGTAACACTGCAATGTAGTTCTTTTGTCACCTTAGAAACTGACATCAGATTGAACTTAAATGTTGGCACACACAGAACATTCTCAAGTATATCACCTTCTCCTATATGCAAGTCACCAATGTGTGTGATTTTGGCTGATTCTCATGTAGGCATATGTACCTTTCCTGCATCTTCTATCATATTTTTGTTTTATAAGTATTTTTGATTACCAATCATATGATTGGTTGTTCTTGTATCCACAATCCATTTTATCATTCTTCTCATATTAAGATTAGATATACCTGTCATGTTTACCTTAGCATTTGTTTCTCTAATTACATCTTTGCTGTTGAGCATATTGAGAAGCTGCTAATGTTGGCTGGGAGTAAATTGGCCAACAACCACATGTGTGTCATGTTGCTGCTGATATTTGTTGTGTCCAGGTACAAAATGTGGTCCTTGATGGCTATATGTCTGTGAGTTGTGTGTCATTGGTATTCCTCCATAGCGGTATTGCACATCCTTCCCAGATTGCAGATTCAACACATGTTGATAACCTTGAGTTTCATCCTCTTGTCTGGTATCTTCAATTTGCACATTTCCTCATGTCATAATATTTGCCTTCCTGAAGGTGATCTTTCCCTTAAAACTCTCTAGATATCCAATGAGTTTGTAACAACCTTCTTACACATGACCAGTCTTGTGACAGAAGTCACATTTCATTAGTTTGTAACAGTCTATTCTCAAGTGTCCCTTACCAAAAGTCACAAAATTGTCACATCTCCCATTCCCTGCTCCATTGTATCTTGGATCATGTAATTATTGCATAAACTTGATTCAAGTTTGGCAATCATTATCCTTGACTCGAGCTATTTATTTTCCTTAGATCAAACATATTCATCCCAAAGGTCCTTCAAATCTTCCCAATATAATTATCTCCTTATCATATATATTTATTTTGTCAACCATGTCCTTCAAATCTTCCCATATCATATATGAATCTAAATTAAACATCATTCCGGTGAGCAAATTTTTTCTCACATTCCCCATTAACCACGATACTACAATAGCATTGCATCTATCCCAAAGTTTAGCTAAACCACTATTAAATGCTTCCCTCCTTACTGTTCCATCTATAAATCCAATTTTATTCTTGCCTAACAAGGCTAATTTCATTGCCCTACTCCATAGAGTGTAGTTGCCCATACCTGTCAACATTAATCCCACCGATAGTAAGCCCGATGCATCTGATGAGAATAGGTACAATGGATGGTTATGGTCGATGTTTACTGTTGTTGTTGTTGCTATGTTAATCATGTCTTCTTCAATTGCTCCCATTATCATCAAGTTTTGAATCTTCATATTTCAATTTCTCAACTCACAGTTCTCTGTAAATTATCACTGCATGTGACTAATTTTATCTCAATCCACACTGTATCGATCTGACTTATCCACTACAATGCTCCGATATGCTTCGCAATTCTCAGATTGTGATGCAAAGTATCTAGATCTCTTGAATCTTCCTTTGCATGTAAAGAAAACTCCCTTGATTTATGTTGAATCACCTCGACTGTATTTTATTCTGTGTTTTATCACCAAAGCTTTGATACCATATTGAACTCCATGCGCTCACTCTCAGGATTACCGGTAATTGAAGATCAAATCTCCATCGAAGGAGCAAAGAAGATAGAGTGAGAGTAAACAGTTTTGGTGCTCAAATTTGAGCTTCTGAATTTTATATTTTCTGTATATATTTACACACCCTTACAATGCTTCTCATTCCCACTATATATACACACATACAACTCATCACAAATATCTACTAATCAACTTAACCAACTAACTAATTCAACCAATATAACAAACTCAACCATAACAATGATAATATGTACTCCTCCTCATGGTACCCTTGTGCACTTCTCTAATATTTCTACAATTTGCTATTGATGCTGAGGTTGAAAATGTCACATTCTTGAGAGATGTTTGAGGCAAAATAGATGTCACTACATGTATAACAAGTTGCAGTTTATTTTCCTTCTTCTCTGATATGGTTCAGACATTACACTTGAAAAGGAAACAATTGATGTTTGTTTCTTTGATTCAGTTGCTGTGCTCAGCTGGTACATTTGAAATGAAACAAATAGTACTGCCCTTTCCGATATTCTACTAATTCGAATATGATACTACACTTGGGGCCGATGAGAATAATTAATTTGAGGCCATGTCCCTTCCGGAAAGGTTGTCCCTCGGTTTGCTTTCCTTTGAAAAAAAGGCGATGATGAGACTTATAATAAAATCACATGCGAGAAACCAACATTCGTTGGCGAGGCGACTAGATTGAATGACGATGTCTCTAGTTCGCAACTGCGAGATGAATGGAATTTCTTTTGCTTAAAAAAACATAAGTCTGAGCCTTCCGTAATTAAAACTTCTATTGTTTTATACGGATCTGAAGGTTTTACTCGCATTTATTTATTTATTTTTAACTATCTTTTATTTTACATCTTGCGAGGAACATCTAAACATACGGGACACCAAAGTGGGGTTCTACAGAGATGAAAGAGAACAAGATTGTCGGACGCATTCCCAAGACCCAAAAGATGATACTATTATCATTACTGCTTTAATTTCTTTTTCCGTCTTTCTTTTATTTTGTATTGTAATTTAATTACCCTGCTTGTGTGATTGTTAGAATGCTTAGAATAATTAGGCCACGAATGGATAAATTAATAGGGTAGTTTAAAACTGAACTCCCATCGCTAGTTTATTTATTTTTAGGCTCGGTTAGTTCAAAATTAGAAACCCTCCGCTAGTTATTTATTTTTAGGCTCGTCATGCATATTCAAATTTTTTAAAACAACTTTGGACATCTTTGATTCGCTTTATTAATCATACCAATAAGTTTCTCTTTCCGATTTGCAACTCAAAATGATTTCTAATTTTTTTTATTACTTCTTTGGCATTACAAATAATTTGCTTTTCTCCTTACTATCAATTGTCAAAAATGCATGTTTTTATTTAAAAATTAACTTTACATGTATTTTACAAACAATGCTATACACATGCATGTTTTATCCAAAAAATCACTTTGCATATATTCGGTAAATAATGCAATCAAAATGTGTGTTTTTATCCAACAAGTTACTTTGCATTTTTTTTGTAAATAAATGCATGCTTTACCCAAAAATCACATTGTATGTATTTTATAATCAATATCATCCAAATGCATACTTTTATTCTAAAAATCAACTTTGCATATATTTTTATCAATTTCCATACAAATGCATATTTTTTTAACTTAACATGTATTTTACTAATGCCATACAAATGCATATTTGTACAAAATGCACCATTTTATTAACTACTTGCAATATTATTTTTATACTTGTAAAAACACGCATTTTTCTTAGCATAATATTAACTTGAGTTTGACCAGATAACCGCAAGTTAACAGATCTTAAAGGATGCACAACCCTTTCCCTTTAGGATAATAAAGAACCCTTACCTAGAATCTCATTAGTTTCGCAGACCATAAAACCGGAGTTGTTTTTGCAACATTTAGTTAACATTCAGGTGCCCTAATTCACCTTAGAATAATTAGGTGACGACTCCTCAGACAAAGCATTTTTATTCAATCCAGAGGGAATCGACACCATCACATCACGAAGCCGCGGTAAAAAATGGGCGCGACACCCATCATTCAAAAACTATCAAAAATCAACAAAAAACTACAGAATATTGTTCTATCAAATCAAAGATTAGTATGAAATAGTCCAATTTCTTATCCCAAAGATTTTTCCAATCTTTACATATTCTTGGTTTTAGAAATGGATTCTTCCATTTCCGTTTCTTAATTTGCTACCAGATAGTGTCAATTGTTGGATATTTTTCTCATTAAAAAAATTCACATACAATTAAGAAACCCAGAATGTAAAATCTAGAGTTTTAAGGGTCGTGGTTCCAATAGGCATATCTGAAGAAAAGATCGTGGTGGTGGTCATGGAGGAGGTTTGAAGGATGAAATGGCTTCGGTGGTGATGGAGCTGGCGGTATAGGTTATTGTTCTCGCCCCGAATTCTGTTCTCTGCCATTTTATCGGCTGACCGTATCGGAAGACAAATTAATTCCTTAACTTAAGCTATTTGGGCTGGAAACAGAACTCTAATTTCCAGCAATGGGTTCCCCGACTATTCCAGAAAGCGTTAGGACGGTGGTATGAGTAAACTAAGAGGTAAGAAACATAAATGCAGCTGAGTACAGTAAAGTAAAGGATAAAGATAGATAAAAATTAAGTTGTTTGATTGATTGGCTGTGTCTGTATATATAAAGAATGATCCTATTTATAGTACAAAAAAGGAAAAAAATTGTACAACGTGATTCCCCCCCCCACGTCAGCCATCAAGTAACCCACTTTTAATGGCCGATTATGGGGGTGGTGGTGCCAATTTTCTCGCCTTCTACTCCTCTTGCTCGGATAATGACCATTTTTTAGCTGTTGTTGGCCGTTACCGCTTCTAGGGGTTTGGAAACCCTTTTGACTTAATCGTTGAGGTGTCTGCATCTGATTGGGTCCCAGTCATACCTCTAACTAACAGCTCGGCTAAGATGACTTAGTAGCCGATGAAGTTCTTATAGTCGAGGGCTAGGAGTAAATTCGGCTCTGGAACAGTTCAATTGTCACTAAATTTGGCTAAACACTTAAATTAGTTTTGAGTGTTAACAATTGCCCCTACATTAACTCGAGTGTGACTATTGAGTTGATGTATCCGAAAGTAACCGTCGTTTCAGTCTGACAGCCGCGCATGTCAGTTCAATCATCTCGTCTTCAGTGCATGCAATGATGATTACTTCTGAATTGTGTTTCCCTTTCAACCGAGGTGTCTTTATTACCACGAATTGGTTCCAATGTTTTCCAACCGTGCATTCAAAGAGGTAGCCCTAATTTCGGCCGCGCGTCGAGATCTACTTAGGAAGAGACATCTTTCTGAGAATTTTCACTTGATCTTATAGTCATTTCTGATTTCTTCCCTTATGCATAAAACCCCATAATATCGGCCCTTTTCTTACTCGGATGCCATGCCTTCTTCTTCCTCTTCTCAGAAGATATGTGGGACCACTCTAGCCGATAAAGACCTAACCGATGCCTTGGTCCTTGTTGATGAACAATTGGGTTTGGCTCTATATGGTAGGCCGGAACAAGGCGACGTTCTTTTATCTCAATATCTTAGCCCGGTGACCTATGACCTTCTCCTCACCTGTGACTGATTCACTACTGACCGCTGTCCGGCAAACCCACGCACATGGCCGACCAAGGTTGCCAACTATTCTGCTTGGGTAGACCGGGTCAGGTCGACCAAAGGAACCGAGTGGAGGTGTATGTGTCTTTTCGATGCCATTGTACAATCACAACTACTCTAGGGGGAATGTTTTTATGCGGTGCTAACGATTTAATAACTATCTTTGTGTCTGATATCTTATGTAATATAGTTCTCATATATGCATTTCTTGGTTATTGGTCGACTACCACCAATGTTTTTGTTTTTCCTTAGAGATGATGACTCCCACCCTTCTTGATGTAACAACGATACTAGGCCTTCCGATATTGGGAGCCGAAGTGCCTACCCTGAGTGAAATCACAGTTCCCGACTTAGGGATTGTTGTTTAAAAAATTCTTCCAGCTATAGTTCTTTTATGACCGCTAACCGCCGAAGTTCGCCTCTTTTGGTCGATGATGCTGAGCCTCATGCTTTTCTGCTCTATTGGTTTAGCCGTTACTTCATCTATACGGGCTCTTGTGTAATTGTCAAGAAGCTGGAGATTTATGTGGCTTTGGTCATTTTAGGGGAAGATGTCAGTTGTGCATCCCTCTTACTGGCTTACTTGTACATGGCTTTGGATGATGCTCAAGCTAGGTTAAGGGACTCTCGAAATCTGGATACTTTGGCCAGTCCTCTGTGGTTCCTTCAGTTGTGGATCACTTTTATTTCTCAGAATTCATCCCTGACGATTTTGATGGTAGCTGTTCTCCGTTAGATCCGTTGGTGTTAGCCGACACTCTTCAGGAACACCTCTTGTGCCCTAGGATGTTTTCATTACAGTCTCCACATTGCATGGTCTATCTCGAGACCATTACGCGGATTGGCAATCGGTCCTTGAAAAATGGGCCACTCCCTATTGGGTTCATTAAATAGCCAATAACAACCTTTCATTCACTCAGCGGAAGGTCATGAATCGAGAGTGGGGGTGTATCTTTATGGCTAGGGATCTTTTGGGAGGCTTGAAGCACAACTCTAGGCATAACAAGTTGACCACGGAGCCCTATCGACCCAACTTTATGGCACGCCAATTTGGCCTGACTCGGCACATACCATGGCCTCACCATAGTGTTGCTCATTCGACCCACCGTTGCTCTCTAAATTCCAAGCAGACAGATGAGGTAGCCGCCCACAATCTTATAAGCTTTCCCTTTTCGTTTGGCAGTCGTTCTCCCCAAGGGCCAACACCACTGTTGCTTTTGTTGACTGGTGGAATGTAGCCAAAGAAAAATTCTTCCAATCCTCTCTGGAAGTCTACTGCGATTGGCTGATCCATGCAAAATAGAGTGATCGGCTGGTCCAACCGAAGAAGAAAAATCCAGCAGATGCTAAGCCAAGGACAAATGAGGTCCCTTCAAATGTGGTTTCCATCAATTCGGCTAGACCTACTGCCTCTTGGTCTTCCATCAGGTTGCGGCAGCCGAAGAGAAAAGGTGGATTGTTTTTCTACATATATGTTGACCAGAATTTCTTATACATTTTAGGCTAACAGTTCTTTCAGTAACTTTATCTCCCTCAAGGTTTGTTGATTTAGTGACCACTCCTACCAAGGGATCTCTGTCGCTTAGGCAATCCGTTTTAAAGCAATCCAAGCTAGGTGAAGGGGTTGTTATTTGTGAGCCTAGGGAAGAAAGATCTCGCAAAGCCGAAAGTATGATGAGGTATATCCCTTATCTGCCTTGGATACCTTTGTATAGGTTATCTTTCATTACTCATGCTTCTTCGTTTTGTATTTCAGGAGCCACTATTAATAAGGCGCAATAGGCTGAGAAAGTACATGATGCCTCTCTCCATGCCGGAAGGACGTCCTCTTCGGCTTGTACTTTCGAACACCCACAGGATTCTCCATCGGGTAGATTCAATATCAGAGTTTCTCCTGTTGAGGCAGCCGAAGAGGTTGACGTAACCGTAGAGGTATATCATTTTCATTCTAGTCTTGTTATCAACTGTCTCTAGACTCTTGCCTCTCTTCTGAAAATGTCATTTTCTGTACATGAGATGGCTAGGGAAGATCCCTCAGCTGAAGCCAGCCCAATTGATGACTCAAAGGCATCAGCCAACATCATACCTTCATCCTCTTCACCGGTTGGTGTTTATGAAGAGCGAGTTGGGGAGTTTCTAGCCAAGGGCATCCCCACCAGCAATGAGGAACTTCATGCATTGAGGACCTATTTGTTCCGGTTGTCAAAGGAGGCGATAGACTCTCCAGCTCTGACGGCCCGTCTATAATGACATAGCTTTGGCTTTGGATAACCTATTCTCTTTACATAACGCGGCCAAAGATAGTCGTGATGAAGTGACTGCAGCTCTGCAACGCTTGGGATCTCTTTGGCAATAAAAGAATCGTGTTCAGGCTACTTTTGTCCAGGTAAATAAGGAGAGGCAGTAAAGTATCAATCGAAGGCGTGATTTGGAGGGGTGGCGGTCTCAATTGCAAGCAGAATTAGAGAAGATCGAGTCGGAGATAAGGAGTATAACCCCTAAAATAAGTGCCCTGGACTCAACTATTAAAACTTTTGATTCCTCCCGCTCCTCTTTGTTTCGGCAAGGCCGCCATCTGGATAACGAGATACGGGAACTTGGTAATCAACAAGTTGTTTAGGAATCATATCTAAATATGGGTAATGAACGGCTGGCCCAACTGGAAAATGAGTGTGCTGAATGGAGAGGCAAACTTGCTTGTGTAAAGCCGTCATTACCTGCTAATCTTTCCAAAGTGGTATCCGAAGCATATCATTTTTCGGCTACGACTACTTCTTTGTCAGTTGATCCTGCCGTCCAAGTGCCAGGTGACCTTCTTACAGCCTTGCAAGATGCATCACCGATCGGAACAACAACCAGAAGATACTCTAGCAACCGATACGCAGGTCCTTATCGAGACCCAATCAATTGGTGTGGCTGAGATCGCACAAGGGGTAGGAGTGGGAATCTCTGAAGAGTTAGGGTAGTTGAGGTAGTGTCCATTGGTGCGGCTGGTGATGAGGAACAGACTGTAGTGACTCAGGAAGACCAAGCAATTGTTGATTCGACTGATCTTGAGATTTCAATAGCTGATGATGTAGTGCAGCATTCGATTAGTTCAAGGCAGACCAATTCGGCTTCTTAGTTGTATCGACCCCAAATCAAAGGGTCTGTTATTGTGACTAGGCAGTCGGTCTGTGGCTATTGTTTGCCCGTACATTCCCCAAATCGAAGGGATATTTGCCTCTTTTGCGACCAAGCATCCGGTCTGTGGCTGTTGATTACTTATGCATGCCCAAAATCGATGGGTAATATTTCTTCAAAATGTCTACCATTTACATTTCTTTTCCATGTATGTTTATCGCTTGATCTGTATTTCCGGCAACCCGTGGGTTCACTACGAAGGATCATTTCCCAGTTTGGCGATCATTTGCCGATTTTACGATCTTTCATTTCAATCGACGGGATAATTTTCCAAACTAAGTCTCCTTCAGCAAACCTCTTAAGGCTATATATGTTTGTCGTATGCCTTGGCCATTTTACGTTTACCGACTTTGACTCTTTCTATGATTGTCAGTCGAGTCTGAGCCAACTCTATTAGCATGGCCTGCTGATATTCTTCCAAACTTAAGAAAATTTGGTTTGGCCATCCGTAATGATATTAACTTCCGATGACAACACTGCATCTTGGCCATAGATTTAGCCGATAGGATGTCGTTCCCGTAGCTGTAGATTTGGAGTTTCTGATTGCCCATTTCATTTAAGACATGTCTTTGTAAAATGAGTTTATTCAAACTTTGCACAAAACATACACAACACGGGGTATAAAATAACACTCACATTTTGTACAAGCGTAGAACAAAGACAAACAAAGCTAGGCGTAAAATTCCTATCGACATCTCAATTATTGTTGGCCGCCAGATCTAGTTTTCTGTCATGGTTCCCTATCTTTGATGCCTCGGCTATCCCTACCTCAAAACTTAGGGTGGTCAGCCGATGCCACAGGTCACGTATGATTTGGGTTTCCTCAACTATTTAAATCCTCCAAGGTAAGCCATGGT
Organism: Anisodus tanguticus; assembly: GCA_034509755.1. Classification (NCBI taxonomy): domain Eukaryota; kingdom Viridiplantae; phylum Streptophyta; class Magnoliopsida; order Solanales; family Solanaceae; genus Anisodus; species Anisodus tanguticus. The sequence goes on along the minus strand of CM067541.1, from coordinate 25,224,474 downwards.
TCGGCTAATTATTTTATTTCAAACCCTCGCGAGGTAAGATTACAGGATTCCCAAAATTCTTCTTTATACTGCTCAGTGACGGCTATGAGAGACACATAGGGTGAATAGAGGACAACCTTTATGTTCTGAACGCTTGGTCTGAATGAGTTATTATCTGCTGGGATGATTTCTATCTTGTGTCTTTCTCAAAAGATGAGCTTTTGATGCATGGTAGAAGGAAGGCATCAGCTGGTGTGAATTCGGTCCCTACCCAACAGAATGGTGTATGATGGCTTGCCATCTATTACAAAGAAAGCAGACATGACCGTCTTAGGACCTACAATGAATTTTGCTATTAGAATCCCCAATGCTTCAGAGGCTTCTCCCATAAAGCTAGCCATTTTATGTTAGTTGGGATGAGATCCTCCTTGTTTTGTTAAGATCCTTCAAGGTAAGCAACGACATCACATTCATTCACAACAGCCCTATTGTCGACAAACACCCAACTAATAATTTTGTCGTTAATGTAAGCCTTGACGTAAAGGGGTTTAAGGTGTTTAACCATATCTTTTGTAGGTGCACCAAATACGGTGCTCAAAGTGTCCCTAGCCGGGGTATCAGCTATTATTGCCCATTCTGCATCTTCTACGCAAATATCACCTTCTAGGCTATCCAGCACGGCCCAGAACTCACATGGGATTAGGCTGACCATTTCAATGTCTGCCCACATCTCATCAACCAGGTCATGGCTAAATAAATCGAGGATGGAGTCCCCTCCTTCATCTAATTCAGCTGACCAGAAGCTCATATTTTCCATTTCCTGAAGACAAATGGGGATCATCCGGGGATCCTTTGACTGAATCCTTTGCACGATCTGTGGGATTGCCTCGGTTAGAGATCCATCCGGGGCCACATTCTCTTATTGGGGTTCCTCCATTAGGTTGTCGGTAGGCTATTCATCCAGCTCTGGTTGACCCGACGTCTCTCCTTTAGGTGACATTACCCCTAAAGCAACTGAGTCGAATGCCCGCTCGATAGCCTCGTCTACTACAGACTCGGGAATCTCATGATTTTTGGCTGCCTTGGTGTTGGAAATTAGATGCAATATCTGTTGCATCTTACGTAAGGCCTTGGCACGTTGCATCCTTCTTTTCTGAGTCCTGGATGCGACTCTCGGTGGTGCCTCTCTCTTTCCGGGAGCTTGATTGACTGACCATTTCCCCTCTTCTGTGTTGGCGGCTGGTTTAATCATTCTCCGGGGTCTCGTCTGGTCCTCATTTCTCATCGTTATACATAAGGACGAAACACCCTCATTTACGTTAAACTCGACCACCCTTTTAGTTTTAGGGAGTGGTTCTTTATCTATTAAAGTCATGCTTGGCTGCCGGTTGGTTGTCATTTGTACTTGCCCCCAGGCCTATGCCTGACGCCGATAAGGACCCTTCTGAACCTCATAGTTTGTTCCTGAAGTTCTCGTTCAACGTCCCTTGAGTATTTAGGGCGGCCATGAAAACTGCTCCTAGCTTCCTGCCTATCATTGCAAATGTCATGTAGGCTGCCTAACCGGTTGAACAAAGTGGTCCTTGTGGCCTTCTCCCCTTCGGTAGGTTTATTTGGGACCCACACCTTTTTCATTGGTTGTCTCCCTTTGGTGTCCCTTGACTTATCGGGCTTAACAAAAGATACCATAGATATTGGTACCACGGGAAAGGGGTCGGTATCAATGGAAATTTCAGCCATACTCTTGTCAGCTAATTTGAACCTCCTCTCTTTGATACCCTTTTAGATCGCCTTTCTGAAGATCACACAATTAGAAGTAAAATGGCTGTATAAATTATGCCACTTACAATACTTCTTATTTTTGAGTTCCTCGACATGCGGAATCCTATGACCATAAAGTAGCTGAATCTACTTATTATTGAGTAGATGATTAAAGATTTAATCTGCCTTTGTGATGCCAGATGAGTAATCAATCCTGTTATCAGATGAACTCGTCTCCTTGCCTTTTACGGCTTTCAAGGCTAGGGAAAAGTAAATCTTACCCCTAAAAATCTCGGCCACCATTGCGTCTGCCGCGCAGTCGGCTGACTCGAATCGGACTCATCCGCTTCAATGATGGATACCAAGTGAAAGCCTCGATTTCGGCTGGCTCTTCTCCGCTCTTTCTCCTGGACGTGCTGCTCTATTTGGCTAGTCTTTTAGGCTAACTGGAGGTCAGAGCATGATTGTCCCACCAACTTCTCCTTTAACTGAGGGCATATGTTATTGATTATCATGTGGGCACACTCAGACTCGGGGAAGTGTACGGTGCATTTCCTAACCTTCTTTCTGAATCTCTCGATAAAATCGGCAGTCGATTCATCGACCTCCTGCTTGAGATTCGTTAGATCAATCACGGTAACCTAAGGTTGGGGCCAATAGAATGTATCATGGAGGCAACCCCCTATGTCAGCCCAGCTCTGTACAAAATCGAGAGCCAGAGAGGAGTACCATGCGAAGGTTGTTCCCGTTAGAGAGAGGGGAATAAATCCAACTTGTGATACTCATTATGGCCAGCCTTGCCATATTGGGCAGTAAATCTACCGATGTGCTCGATAGTGGATTTGCCATCGTCGCTAGAAAAGATGGCAAACTCGGTGTTTTGAAGCCCTTCGGCAAATGTGCTATCTGATCTACCCAATCGGGGTAAGGCTTCTTATAAACAGGCATGTCCAAAGATTTTAGTTGGATGTCGAAGTACCTCCGTATGGTATTAGCAATAATTTTTGGGTTTATCAGTTGTAACGTCCCCTGCCGATTCTCGACTGGATTCGGCTGGTAGGCGTTCTGCACTGGCGGCCTCCATTCTACACTTTGTTGGACAGGGTTTTGAAGGTTGTAGGTAGTCTGCTGGCCATTACCAATAAGTGGGGTAATGCCTCATTGCTGCTGTTAGGTATGGCCACCAAATCCTGCAACATGAGCTCCTGGAATGGCTAACGGAGCCTGAGGATAAGGTGGATTAGTATTCCATGGCTGCTCTCCTCGAACGTCGTCCGTTCTTAGAAAATTTACGCTTTCTGGAAGGTATAGATTGGGTACTGGAAATGACTGCTGGAATGGTATTCTACTGTAAACAATGTCACTAGATAGCCGAGCTAAGTCATAGCAGGGGCCATCGGCTGGCCAACATTGTTCGCCTGCATCGTAGGGCCGTTCGTAGAAATGTACGGCATAACGGGCGGCAATCCAAAGTGTCCTGGAGCCTGAACTGGTCCTCGAGCCGTGTTGATCTGCCCATACTGCAGACTCGCTTGGTCAAGTGGCATATTTTGCCCTCCAAGGTTCAGCAGCGACCATGCAGTGTGTTGGTTGCCATGCGATTGGGCTTGTGTTCTTAGGTGCGCTACCGGCTGCATCTGAGTAGGAACTAGCTGATGCACATGCGGTTGAGGAACAACACCGAAAGTCACGGTCTCATGCTCAACAATACCACTCGTCAGAGGGATGACAGAACTAGCCGAACATTCTCCTGGGTGCATTCGATTGGTTTCCATCTCCCTCGCTTGCTGAACCTCATTATGTACCATCGACTTTACAATGTCACCAACTGCTTAGAAACTTGGTACATAATATCGTGGATGCCCGAGTCGATCTATTGTCTAATAAAAGACGTGGTCATTATAGTTGGACCTTCAGATTGGTTAGATTCTTCCACAACTTGGGTTGATGGAGAAAGTGGAGGGGTATTAACCGATGTAGGCATACCCGATGAGGATGATGGTTTGTTGTTCCTTCTGGGAGGATTTTGTTTAGGATGTGGACTGGACTCGGGGTTTATTTTCTTACCGGACCTTAGGCGCATACGCCAAGAATGATCCTGACCTGGAGAATCAAACTTTGTTATTAATTCACCTATGGTCCCATTGGGTGTGTCAAATTTGTTCTCGCCACGAATTCTGTTCTCTGCCATTTTATCGGCTGACCGTATCGGGAGAGAAATTGATTCCTTAACTTAAGCGATTTGGGCTGAAAACGAAACTCTAATTTCCAGCAATGGGTTCCCCAACTACTCCAGAAAGCGTTAGGACGGTGGTATGAGGTAAGAAACATGAATGCAGCTGAGTACAATAAAGTGAAGGATAAATAAAGTAAAGGATAAAGATAGATAAAAATTGAGTTGTTTGATTGATTGGTTGTGTCTGTATATACAAAGAATGATCCTATTTATAGTACAAAAAATGGAAAAAAAACTGTACAACGTGATTCCCCCCTATGTCAGCCATCAAGTAATCCACTAAGTTTAATGGCCGACTATGGGAGAGGTGGTGCCGATTTTCTCGCCCTCTACTGCTCTTGCTCGGATAATAGCCATTTCTTTTAGCTGTTGTTGGCCGTTACCGCTTCTCGGAAACCCTTTTGACTTGGTCGTTGAGGCATCTACATCTGAGTGGGTCCCAGTCGATACCTCTAACTTACAACTCGGCTAAGATGCCTTAGTAACCGATGAAGTTCTTGTAGTAGAGGACTATGAGTAAATTCGGCTATGGAACAGTTCGGTTGTCACTGAATTTGGCTAAACACTTAAATTACTTTTGAGTGTTAACAGTTATGTCGTAGGGTGTTGGCGTTTGGTTGTGTTGGAAGACGTGGTGATGCCAGTTATAATGGTAGTGGCGAGGTGATGATAAAGGAGAGAGAAAGAAAAAGAAAAATATTATAAAAGTAATTTCTTAATGTTTTTGGCTTCTCACTCTCTTTGCCACATCAACACTTTTCTACGCCACATCAACGCTTACGGAGTAAAAATTTTAACTTTAAAATTGTTCAGAGGTATAATAGGATTGCCGCAAAGATATAGTATGTAGTTGAAAATCTGTTAATACATTGGGAGGCATTTGACAATTTTCTCATTTTTTGTCTGTGTTAAATATTTATCAAATTTTAGTTATTAAAATTAAAATTATGAAATATAAAATATTTAGCAGGACTCATATTTAAAAGTATATTTTTTGTGTTCGATGTAATTTTTTTACTTTGCAGTTTTTTTGATTTTTGACTAAATGTTCTGGTGTTTCTAGTTAAATCTTTTTTCCCACAGTTCTAGTTAAATTTAACAATAAGAGTTTTTTGGGTGTGCGAACAAAGTCTCACATTGATAGCTGAAAAAATTGAAAGCTAACATATAAGGTGCAAGGATTTTTTAATGGTGTGATGTCTTTTGAGGAAACTATGCGGGCTTGATCTAAAGCGAACAATAGTACACCATGTTACCAGTATCTGTGGGATGTTTTAGACCAACAATTGGTATCAGGGCATTAGATTCGACGGGACGAGTATAACGATGACAGAGAGATAATGTTGGCCCAGTTAGAAGACGCGCACAAGAAGAAGCTATTTGTAGGCTTCGGTTGCCATAATACTCTAATAATGTGGGTGACACATAACGAATCTCTGAAATTGACTCGTGGATCGTGATAGTGGGCCACATGAAACTTAGTTCGAGCGATAGATTGTTGGGTGTGCGAACAAAATCCCGCATCGAATGTTGAAAAGACGAGAGTCAATATATAAGGTATGAATCTCTTAATGGTGTGAGGCCTTTTGGGGAAAATTGTATAAGCTTGGCCTAAAGCGGATAATATCACACCATGTTAACAATTTTTACGGGCCGTTTTATCCAACAAGTTTGGTAAATATCTGACAGAGACTAAAAATACTAAATTTTGGTAAATCTAAAGGACTAAAATTGATCAAGTGGTACTTAATGTAATATCTTGAACCTACTATAAAAAATAAAGGACCGTTTTGTTATTTTCTCAAAAAGAGACAACTCATTAACTTGAATTAATCAATGTTTGGAAGAAATATATTTTAATTTGTACTTGAAGCCTTCATAGTAACACATATCTTCTTGAAATTCAATACGCCATTCATATAACGTGCATCCAATTATTATATATAATTAAAACCCAATCAAACTTTTGTTACTTACGTGAATGAAACCTTATGACTCACTGCATCATCAACAAGCCAGTCTCTTCAAGAGAATGGTGACATATGAGGAATGTTTTCTTTTAATTTACTTGTATTTCTAGCAGTTTCTCTAAAATATTTTTAAATATATATTTGATACATGTGTGGATTTATAGGAGAAAACCAGCATATACTTAAAGAAACTACCATAAAAAATTAAAGTTAGGGGACCAGAGTTATCCAATATTTGTGATGATAGTGTAGGGTTTAGTTGGATTCAAAACACATAAGTAAGACACATCGGAAGTTTAAAAATTTGATCTTACTTACCCCAACAATTACTTCTGGTATGGTTATATGACAATAAAAAACTTGTAACATAAAACATGAACACTTACAAGTTGTATTATCTGAAATCTTTATCAACTGTTGGTTCACACGCGAAAGCTCTTTCAATTGCAAACTCCAAGCTTCAATGTATTTCTCCTTTGGAAAGCTAGGAATTCCGGCAGAGGTTCGAGAGAGTGTTATGATCTAAGTCTCTACGACTTAAAATAATAATATGAAATTGAGTGTATTGGATAATGAAGTGAATTTCCGTATTTATAGGTGATAAATTAGGTCAAACCGGATTAGAGTTTGACCTTGGGCCTGACCCAAAAATTGAGACAGATTAGGCCATTAGCACCGCGACCCTATGGTGTGGGCGTCGCGGCGCTTGACGTGGCCCTACACCGTCTCGATTTATTTTCCGCACATTCTTAATTAAATCTAAAATCCAATTTTGACTTAATTAAAACAATCATTATTCATTTAAATATCTCGATTCTAAATCGAATATTTAATACTCTTTCTATACATCCTTAGATCGAAAAGACAGTCGACATAGTGTACCCTACATGCCTTCACATATCGACATTAATCAAATTAAGGTCTACGCGGAACTCCTAGATGGCGCCGCAAGACGAACTCAATATGTGAAGTACGTTTACACCAATCCAGTAAACTTAACCTCTATGTGGTAAGATAAAATCCTTTCATTCACGACACACCCGATCAAGCTTAGGATTTGTCAAGTGTCTATCCAAATGGCTTAATCATTGTATCTCATATATATTAGTTGAAAACTAGAACATATTCTAAATATGTCTATTGCGTTGGCCAACGACTTAGTCACCCTAATATCACTGAGAATCTGAGTGTTCTCTCGAATATACGTTCGAGGAATGAATCATAATCTTGGCTCAACTACCACCTTTAATCCACATCGTAATATACCCAATACAAGCTGTATCTCAACCTATAAGGCATTTGAGCTTAGGACATGATCAAAGTATATTACTTGGTAGACAAGGTGCATATTGACCTCAAGTCTAAGGACTTCTATCTCCCACAGCTGATCATACTTTAGACAAATATAACAAACGGTATATCAGCAGGGTATACCAATACTTTCAAAGTATCCATGTGTCCATCACGAGTAGCCATTACTCGTAGCAGGTGAGACATACTACATCCTCTAAGGATGTGATGCATACCACATGTCGACTTATCACATATCATCGATATCCCATTCTCGATGATCATTAGTCGAGACTATTTTAAGAGTTACGTTATAATATTAATATCTCACATTATTAATAACAACGTAACCTCCAGAGATGCATATTATAGAATATTATAAATAATAAATTAATAATTCAATAATTGCAAATGCCAAAATTATTAATCTCCATTAATAATACTACGAATGTATATAAAGTACATTTGTCCTAATACAGATTGTATCTAGGCCATAAATATATTTTCAATCTCCCACTTGGCCTAGAGCCAATCTCCAACATATCTAATGCCCATATTCTCAAAATGACCATTATGCTTGACTAAGCTTACTGGTTTAGTGAATGAGTCAGCTAGATTATCGTTTGTGGGAACATAGTCTAATCTAATCTCTTCAGTCTCCACCATCTCCTTGAGTTTGTGGTACTTCCTTAGTACATACTTGTTTCTGTTTGTTGATCTTGGTTCCTTAGCTTGCGCAATCGCACCAGTGTTGTCACAATAAATCGTTATTGGACAAGTGGCACTTGGAACAACCTCTAGTTCCTTCAGGAACTGAGAAATCGTGACATCTTCTTTACCAGCTTCCGATCCAGCAATGTACTCAACTTCTGTTGTCAAATCAGCAGTTGTAGCTTGTTTGGAACTTTTTCAGCTTACTGCTCCACCATTGAAAATGAACGTGTACTCAGACTGAGATTTGAAGTCATCAAGATCCGTCTAATAGCTAGCATCAGTGTACCCAGTAGAAGCTAGCTTTTCTTTCCCATCATAGACTAAGAAGTAATCTTTAGTTCGTCTAAGATACTTAAGAATACTCTTGACTGCTTTCCAGTGTTCTTCCCCATGATTCTGCTGGAATTTGCAAGTCATACTAAGTGCAAAGGCCACATCTGGCCTAGTACAGGTCATGACATACATGATCGATCCTATAGCCGAAGCATATGAGATCATTTTCATGCGTTCAAGTTCTATAGTATTAGAAGGACTATCCTTTTTAGATAACTTAATGCCTTGTCCCATTGGTAGACCGTCTTTCTTGGAATTTTCCATAGAAAAATGTCTAAGCATTTTGTCTATGTAGACTGACTATGACAACCCCAACAATCTATTAGGTCTATCTCTATAGATCCTAATTCGCAGAATGTAGCAAGCTTCACCTAAATCCTTCATCATGAAGGTACTGGACAACCACTCCTTAACTGACTGCAAGAGAGTCTTATTGTCTCCCATTATCAATATGTCATCTACATATATGATAATGAAGGCAATACCCCCATCCTTCCGTTTGCTATAAACACATGGATCCTCTTTGCTTCTGACGAAATTAAATGACTTGATAGCCTTGTCAAAGCAAATATTCCAACTCATCGAGGCTTGCTTAAGCCCATAAATGGACTTTTGTAGCTTGCATACAATATTTGGTTTGGGCTCAAGCGAAAAACCCTCAGGTTGTTTCATATACACCTCCTCAACTAGATTACCATTGAGGAAAGCAGTTTTGACATCCATCTGCCAAATGTCAGAGTCATAATATGCAGCTATTACAATCAAAATCCGAATGGACTTAATTTTTGCAACAGGTGAAGAAGTTTCATCATAATCGACCCCAGGTCATTGATTATAATCTTTAACCACCAATCTTGCCTTATAAGTCTGTACCTTGCCATATGCATCAATATTCTTCTTGAAGACCCATTTGCATCCTATGGGTCTAACCCCTGTTGGCAAATCAACCAAGTTCCAAACTTGATTCATGTATATCGAGTCCATCTCAGATTTCATGTCTTCTTTCCATCTCTGCGAATCAATGTCTAACATAGCTTCGATGTAGGTTGTAGGTTCATCATCATCGGAAATATCTATCTCATTGTGTGTTTCAACAATGAGATTAAGTCTTTCAGGCGGTCGATGAGTCCTAGTGGTCCTACGGAGTTGATTATTCCGCGTTTTAGTGTTTGTTGCATTCTGATTGTCAAAAGACAGTTCTTGACTGCCATTATAAATATATGAGGAAAAACCTCCATGTCCAAAACAGGGATAGAAATAATATTCCTCGTTAACGAGGGTACATAATAGCAATCATTTAACACTAGACAATAGCTAGAAGGCAAATTTAATCTATAAGTTCCTACGCGCTCAGCATCCACTCGTGCTCCATTTCCAGCGTGTAGGTCTACCTCTTTTGGTCCAACCTTCCTGCTATCAGTTAGCCCTGTACATTTGTACAAATGTCTGAGCCACAAACGATATCCAATACCCAGGAATGAGAGTTATTTATAGACATATTTATTTCAATGACGTACATTCCTTGTCCATTAGAGGTAGAAGCAACTGGTGCTTTTCCTTCTCCTGGTGCCGTGCAGTCCTTCTTCAAATGCCCTTTCTTGTTGCAGTTGAGACATTCATCCTAAGCCGGATTTACCTTCTTCTTCTTCACACCTCTCTTAGGCTTCATAGCTGAGGGCGCAGCGATTGCTTTGCCCTTCTTCTTCTGCCATTCCTTACCTTTTGGCTTGGGTCGGCTAGTAGAGCTCACCATGAGCACATCTTTGCCTTTGGAAGTGGAAGACTCAAACGTCTTGAGCATGTTGTGCAGCTCCGGCAGACTCACCTTCGTTCCATTCATATTGTAATTCACGATGAAGTTTTCAAAGGAACGATGGAGAGAGTTCAGGATGAGGGTGGTAGCGACATTCTTTTACAATTGAAAAGTTTCGTTCTTTGTAATTCACTATGTTCCGAATTCTTTTCCAAGCAAGCAAGCCTCTTTATCAGCCCTCTCATCTTCAACACATGCTGCGAGACCTGGCCCCCTTTATTGAGCTTACAATTGAAAAGTTCTATCAGTAACTCATATTCCATAGTCTGGGATTGTAAGTAATAGAGACTCTTCAAGTGTTTGAGCATCTCATTGGGACCCATGTTCTCATGTTGTCTCTGAAGTTCCATAGACACGGAAGACAACATCACGCACTGTGCTGAAGTGGCATCATCTAGGTGTTTTTGGTAAGCATCCTTATCAAAAGAGGCATATTCAGCAGAGTCTGTCGCAAGGACTGTTGGGAACAACGTGTCCAACACGTATTCTATTTTCTCTTGTCTCAGCACTATGCGTAAATTTTTTAGCCAGTCAAGGTAGTTAGGTCCAGTAAGTTTGTTCATTTCAATCAACATTTTCAATGATAAGCTCGACATCTTGGATAATCTGAAGAATTAGATAGACTAGAAATCAAACTCAATTTATTTCCTATTACACACATTCGTTTAGGCTAATAAACATGGCTTTTATTCAATTAGCACCCACTATTTTAACATACTTCTACGACCCCATGGTAGAATACAAACCTATATTAATTGAGGTCATAATGGGCCAAGATCCAAGCCTATACTATCTCCGCATTTGCTTTGGCTGATAACTTCAATAAAACATCTTGGTAGGCTCTAAACCAATTGCAAAACTTATTTGCAACTCTTGGTGGATCAAATATTACATTTAATCTTGCGTCCTTAGATTAGTCCGACACTTTGGCGCCAAGATTTGTCTACGCAAGTCAACCCCACTACACGACTGTGTTTATGTATCTAAATAAATTTGGCCTTTGTGAGCAAACACTTTGGTGTAAATACCCACAAAAGTTTATCGTGTACCTTTACATTAAAACACATCTATGAAAGAGTCTGGGTCCTTGTAGACTTAGAGCAAATGCTTTGGCATAAATAATCGTATCGCCGAAAAGGATTTTGCACTCTAACAATTATAATGGACGACACGTTTTAATTTAGACTTATATTTAAAATTTTGGGGATCATTTTAATTCAGGGTTTTAACCAAGATCAACTCTTTTACGCCATATCCAATATGACATCTTAATATCACGCTAAACTAATGACACATATAGTTGGGAACCGTCAACCCAATATGCATGATATAAGATGATTTAATCAAATACTGGGCGCGCCTGTCCAGACAGTTATAGCGGACACTATTCTAGTAAATGACAAATGATTTGACATTTAGCACATAAACAGTATACTTATCAAATAATATAATGTATTATAATAATCTTGGGTTAAACATTCTGAACTCTGATTTTTTTTCTGGACAGGTGGGGCCGCGACGCCACTGAGGCAGAAGCCTTTCGGCTTCTATTAGGCCGCGGCTCTCCATCATGGAGTCGTGGCGCTGCAAAGAAAAAATCTTTTAGTTTTGCAAATGCATTTGCACCGCGACGCTGCAAGGGCAGAAATATTTTGGCTTGTGCAAATGCATTAGTGCCGCTGGCTCCACCATGAAGCCACGGCGCCTACTGTCCAGTAAGTCCAGATTTTGAAACGAAGCATTAGCGCCGCGGTGCTCCACCATGGAGTCGCGCCGCCGCCTTGAAAACCCTAGCAAGCACCGCGACGCCGATGTCCTGACAAAATGTTTCTGTGTTGATTTTTCAAAATCGTTCGAGCCCTAAATCCAATTGAGGGATCAAATCACAGATCCTTTATCATCACCCACTATTATCAATGAGTCGGACAACACACTTTTGGCTTAGTTCGAGTTAGAGCGGAATGACTTTCTCGAGTTAGAGCAGAATGACTTCCTCGAGTTAGCGTAGGAGATAATTTAAGGTGATATCAAAATGTTAACATTCGGTCAAGACATGTAGGATTTCAAGAAGCCTTGTTTTAATCCAATTTTATGTTTAACCCATATTATTATATTATTCAATTTTTATATAACCATTGAACTAGCTTGGGCTTTGATACTATTGTAGGGTTTTGTTGGGTTCAAAACACATAAGTAAGGCACACCAGAAGTTTAAAATTTTGTTCTTACTTACCCCAACAATTACTTCTGGTATGGTTATATGACAATAAAAAACATTTAACATAAAACATGAACACTTACAAGTTGTATTATCTGGAATCTTTATCAACTGTGGGTTCGCACGTGAAAGTCCTTTCAATTACAAGTTCCAAGCTTCAATGTATTTCTCCTTTGGAAAGCTAGGAAATCCGGCAAAGGTTCGAGAGAGTGTTATGATTCTAAGTCTCTAATACTTAGAATAATAATATGAATTTGAGTGTATTGAATAATGAAGTGAATGTCTGTATTTATAGGTGAGAAATTAGGTCAAACCGGATTAGGGTTTGACCTTGGGACTGCCCTAAAAATTGAGATAGATTAGGTCATTAGCGCCGTGGCCCTATGGTGTGGGCGTCGCGGCGCTTGACGTGGCCCTACACCGTCTCGATTTATTTTTCGCACATTCTTAATTAAATCTAAAATTCAATTTTGACTTAATTAAAACAATCATTATTCATTTAAATATCTCGATTCTAAATCGAATATTTAATACTCTTTCTATACATTCTTAGATCGAAAAGACAGTTGACATAGTGTACCCTACATGCCTTCACATATCGACATTAATCAAATTAAGGTCTACGCGGAACTCCTAGATGGCGCCGCAAGACGAACTCAATATGTGAAGTACGTTTACACGAATCCAATAAACTTAACCTCTATGTGGTAAGATAAAATCCTTTCATTCACGACACACCCGATCAAGCTTAGGATTTGTCAAGTGTCTATCCAAATGGCTTAATCATTATATCTCATATATATTAGTTGACAACTAGAACATATTCTAAATATGTCTATTGCGTTGGCCAACGACTTAGTCACCCTAATATCACTGAGAATCTGAGTGTTCTCTCGAATATACGTTCGAGGAATGAATCATAATCTTGGCTCAACTACCACCTTTAATCCACATCGTAATGTACCAATACAAGATGTATCTCAACCTATAAGGCATTTGAGCTTAGGACATGATCAAAGTATATTACTTGGTAGATAAGGTGCATATTGACCTCAAGTCTAAGGACTTCTATCTCCCACACGCTGATCATACTTTAGACAAATATAACAAACAGTATATCCGCAGGGTATACCAATACTTCCAAAGTATCCATGTGTCCATCACGAGTAGCCATTACTCGTAGCAGGTGAGACATACTACATCCTCTAAGGATGTGATGTAGACCACATGTCGACTTATCACATATCATCGATATCCCATTCTCGATGATCATTAGTCGAGGCTATTTTAAGAGTTACGTTATAATATTAATATCTCACATTATTAATAATAGCGTAACCTCCAGAGATGCATATTATAGAATATTATAAACAATAAATTAATAATTCAATAATTGCAAATGCCAAAAATATTAATCTCCATTAATAATAATATGAATGTGTATAAAGTACATTTGTCCTGATACAGATTGTCTCTAAGACATAAATATACTTTCAAATAGAAGGTAATATATATTCCGTAAAATTAATCGAAATGCGCATAAGCTGATTTGACACCATAATTATAAACAATATATATTTACCATAAAAAATAGCTAGTCAAAATGTTCTAAACTCCTTAATCTATGTTTTATTTTCAAAGTAAATCAAATCAAAAGCATCAAGTGAAGAGACGTCATATATGATATATCTTGTATATAATCTTTACAATTATAATTTTTTGACAACAAAGAGAGAGATACTTACCTGGGTTTTATATCAAACTTATAAACACAAGGCATTTTTACATATGAATAATTATCACTTAACGATGATCAAATAACATATTTTATCGGATAAATATATCGACACACACCAAAAATATTCCGGTTGATATATCTTTCATCACCTCACATTTTCAAGGAAAACTGTAAATATTTTCAGAATAAATGTCCAAGGCAGAAAATTTAAATAAATACAAAACAAAAAGTAAGAAGTTAAAAAGAACAATACGTTAAGAGATATACCATGTTTTTCTTTTCATTAAAAAATGGTTACAATCATGAACATGTCACATGCATATAATATTTAAAATGTTAATCATTTCTTCAAAATTTTAATTGAAATTTTATCTTCTGAGTTAGGTATCGTCAAAGTCACTTATTTTAATTGTGCATAATTAATCACATGGTGAATATTTACCTAATGACGCATGGAAAAAGTAATTTGATGTTATCCTTAACGTAATACAAAAGTGGAATTGAAGAACACGAGAAATTTCTATTAATTAAGCTGATAATTAGCACTACACCATTTCAATATTTCAAAAAGTTATCCAAAGTGTTTGGCCCAGTGGCCAATACATTAGGGTATTGCTATCTCAGGTTCCGTGTTCGAGTCCTCTGATCAGCGAGAGTGGAACTGTGTTCCCCAAAAAAATCCCTCCATACGCGTAGGGCCAAGCGGTGTATACTAATCCGTAGGGCCGGGGTTCGGAGGTGGGGTTTTCTGGGGTATGGGGCCGTAATGCGGTGGGACCAGTCACTTTAAAAAGTTTACCCTACCACAGTTGCGTCCTCCGGGGCATAGTCCAGTGGCAAAGCCCGGGCGCTATAAGGCGCTCTGGCATGGGACAGCGTGGGTTCGATTCCCCGCAAGCACGAAGAAATTCTGCATGTTGGGGAATTTGACCTTGTCTCATTGATCAGTTGTACGCTCCCAGAAAAACTAGCTACCGGAGCACATCCCGCGATTTACCTGGTAATAGTGTTGAAGGACCGGTGCTATTACCTCCAGGACGTCTGGGTAATACCAGTGAAGTAGTCAGGCGCAAGCCTGGAAACCTGGATTATCAAAAAAAATATATATTTCAAAAGGTTTTTTTACCCTCTTTTGTCCATTCACAATCGCGTTTCATCCAAAATGGATAAAAACTTACTAGTACGGGATATACCTCAAATCAAACAAATTAATATTAATAATTAACAATTAAACGATAAGACATGTCACGTAATCATTGATTAAGTGATAAAAACGTGTCATTACTCATTATAAGAAAACAACCATGTAGATAGAAAGAATAAAATGATAATTCTAAGTAATGAGATGAGATTTTTTCTCATTTATTTTCTATACCACATCTTTAAACTTGTACCCATATTCAAACTATGTCTCAAACATACACCATGACCTATAATAATTTGATATTTAGAATTTAGAGATCCGATTCATTCAAATTCACGTTACATATAGGGTTTAAAAGGGAAATCACTCTCTATAAAAAAAAATTATATTTTTAGAGTTCAAACGCAAAATCTTTAATTAAAATTAATAATAAAGAGATTTTATCTATCCTATCACACTCTTTCATGATTTTTATTATCTAATTGACATTTGCACTATATTTACAACTTGTAATATCCAAAAAAAGAAAGCCAAAAAAGGGAATAAAGGATAAAGAAAGAGAGTACAGAAGAAATCAAGAACCTCTAAAAGTAACTATCATTGAGTGCAGATAAAATAACATGGCTGCTACTCACATGGGAATATGCAAAATTTGATGGAGACATTGTTTCAGCCAAAAGCATTAAAAATGAGTGAATTAGGACAAAGGGCCACAAACCTCCTTTACATTTTTTTAACCCCAATTAATCTAAATTTATATTGCCCCGTTAAAAGAGAAAAAACTCATTACCACATTTTTTATTTTCAAGACTCAAAAGTCGAACTCAAAATTTATAATTAAGAATAAAGAAATTATATTCATCGTGCAACAATTATGTACAACTTGTTGGAAATTTGTCTTTGGTGGAGAGGTGCGTCCACCCGTATTTAATGACTTAAACACTAGGGTTCCGCATGTTGGAGGCTTTATCTCTTCACACGTGCATAATCTACTAAGTGAGTAGATGACCGTAGGGCCAACAATCGTCAAATTTCTTTGAGAAATGAAAGAGATATTGGTCCACGAAGTAAGGTGTTTGAGGCATGAAAATATGGTGTGAGACAAATCTACCACATCGGTGGGAAAAGGAAGAATTGTTCTCTTTATAAGTCTCAAAATTGGCTAAGGGTTTGGGACCCCAAGGGGTAGAGATGACAATGGATCTTGGACCCGGTCCGGATCCGGTAGATCCAGATCCGTTTTATAGGATATGGATCTTCAAAATTTGGACCCGACGGATCCGGATCGGACCCGGATCCATTTCTGACGGATCGAATCGGATCCGGATCTTGTATTTGAGATCCGTATCCGGTCCAGATCCGACCCGTGGATCCATTTTTTATTAAATATATTCATAACCTAGAATGTAATTTTATAAGTATTTTCTTAAAATTGCTAAGCACATCCTTGCAAGTTTAATTCTCAAAACAAGTTTAATTTATCCCCGCGTTAACTCAAAAACCCAAAAATAAATAGGTAACTTCGATAATAAAATCAATGTTATATTAGTGAATGACTAACATCTCCATAGACAAGTAGTTAAAATTATATTCACTTCATTTGTGAAGATTCCAAGCACATGCAAGTTCTGCATTGTGGAAATACTAGTCAGCATTTTCCACAACTATTGTCATTGTCCAACATTTTCAATTAATAGCTCACAATCAAAACGAGACAACGAACAAAATATCTCATATGAACATTTCAAAATTGAAACACAGTAAACTGTTAGCTAAGTAAAAATCGTTTGTCAGTTTAAAAAAAAAATCTTAGCAAGGCAAATTTTTTACATGTGGATTCAGATCCGATCCGTGGACCCGGTGGATTCGATGGATCCGGATTTGGATATGATTTTTATGGATCCGACGGATCTGGATCGGATCTGGATCAGATCTGGATTCAGGTATGAAAACCGGATCTGGATCTGGATCTAGTAGGATCCGGTCCAGATCCGATCCGTTGCCATCCCTACCAAGGGGTAACCCGTGTGTTTGAAGGAGGGAGGACCTAGATGTGCTTGGGTTCAAGGCTAAGCCCATATGCGCTCCGCCCGTTCAGGTCTTGGGCTTCTTCTAATAGACCCCCAAATTGTTTAATAATTATAGTTTGGTCCCTGGAGTTTCTGGAAAGATGAATTTGGGAACGACGGAAGGCAGAAAGTACCGTTTGAGTTATTTTTTGAAGCATTAACTAGCCATTACTTGGTTGATTAACTCCTCCATAAACAACCCTCCTTCAATGGCCTTAAACAACCATTACTTGGCGAATTACTCCCTCATTCAATGGCCATTAACAACCATTATTTGGCAGTTGAGGAGTCCCTCCCTTATGCTATATATTGGAGCCTTTTGGCTCAATTGTGTGACACAGAAAGTAGACAAAAAAATGAGACAACAATATACACACAGAGACAAACAGAAGAGTAAAATTCAGTCCAAAACGTGAGCAGAAATGTTGGGACAAAAACAGAAAACTCTTCCTTCCTTTTCTATTCTTAAGCAAGTCGTTTCGTGTTTGTTTTCTTCGTCATAATCAACCTATTTGCTTTGTAGTGTTGATTTGTTGTTGTTTTTATCTTGGGAGACTATTGCCCGTTAACGTAAAAGCATATATATGGGGCAATCTTGTCTTAAAGACAGAGAGTCATCTCTCGACTCAGCCACATTTGTAACAATCCAGATTTAGTGTTTCTTGATTTCAGGTTATCAAGATTCAAGACTCAACAAGCTTGCGGCAGTTCTGAATTGCCTATTTATTTATCCTTTCGAACACTTGTAATATTTATTTACTTTCCGTACTGCTTTACATATCCAGCACAACTAAGAGCCACTCTTTATATCAGTGTAAGTACAAGTATGATCCGATCTTTTGCCTACCTTGTCTCACATAAAAAGACTTTTTTTTTGAGTTTTCTGTTATTCCGTTGTGATATTTACTTTGAAATTTTAATTAATCAAGATTTCCAATGCATAAAATTTATAAAATGAAAAAAATATTTATAAAAAAAATTATTCTCAAAACTCGAATCCTAAACCGTTAATTAAACACAAAAGAATCTTACATTCCTCAATAGATTGAAAAGTGCCGCTTTATCTCAGTGTGAGTACAAGTTTGATCATATCATTTTCATATTTTGTCTCACATAAAAAATGCTTCCAATCTAAAGAATCCAAGTGGATCATAGATGATGCAATGATGGATCTGGAATCTTAATTAAACATGCACATGTCTAAAATATTTAACCTTAATTAAGGGAGACATAAAGGATTAACTAAATTTAATCTTAAGATCATGAATATCATGTGTTCAAGTCTCCTTTACATTAGAGTAGTTTGTAATTGTGTTTAACCCTTTCTCCCCAAATATTAGATGAATTTTTATGCATCACAACTATGTGCTTACTATTTTTATTTCTAACAAACTAATAATAACTCTACCCAATAGTGAGTTCGGATACCTATTGTGTTTCTAAAAATGAAAAAGAAAAAAAGAAAAGCAAACAATGGAAAGTTTAAATAAAGTAACACTTTGAAGTCGTTTTTTCGTAAGTTAACATATTGTTGGAAATTTGCCTTTGGTGGGGAGGTGCGTCCACCCATATTTAATGAATTAAACACTAGTGTTCCGCATGTTGGAGGCTTTGTCTCTTCACACGTGCATAATCTACTAAGTGAGTAGATGACCGTAGGGTCAAGAATCGTCAAATTTCGTTGAGAAATGAAAGAGATATTGGTCCACGAAGTAAGGTGTTTGAGGCATGGAAATATGGTGTGGGACAAATCTACCATATCGGTGGGAAAAGGAAGAATTGCTCTCTTTATAAGTCTCATAATTGGCTAAGGGTTTGGGACCCCAAGGGGTAACCCATGTGTTTAAAGGAGGGAGGACCTAGATGTGCTTGGGTTCAAGGCTAAGTCCACACGCGGTCTTGGGTCACGGGTCGTGGGACGTGGGACGTTCTGAGATTATCTCTTTGGACCCCCAAATTGCTTAATATTTACAGTTTGGTCTTTAGAGTTTCTGAAAAGTTGAATTTGGGAACGACAGAAGGCAGAAAGTTTCTGCCTACCGTTGGAGTTGATTTTTGGCGGCGTTATTGTGCATTAACCAGCCATTACTTGGCTTATTAACTCCCTCCATTAACAGCCATTACTTGGCTGAATTACTCCCTCATTCAAGGCCTTATATACACAGAGACAAACAGAAGAGACACTGAAATCCAGTCCAAAACGTTGGGACTAAAAACAGAAACTATTCCTTCCTCTTCCATTCTTCAGCAAGTCGTTTCATGTTTGTTTTCTTCTTCAGAATCAACCTATTTGCTTTGTAATGTTGATTAGTTGTTGTTTTATCTTGGGAGACTATTTCCCGTTAACGTAAAAGCATATATACGGGGCAATCTTGTCTTAAGGACAAAGTGCCATCACTCGACTCAGCACACAGTTGTAACAATCCAGATTTAGTGTTTCTTGATTTCAGGTTATCAAGATTCAAGACTCAACAAGCTTTCGGCAGTTCTGAACATTGGCTATTTGCTTATCCTTTCGAACACTTGTAATATTTATTTACTTTCCATACTGTTTTACAATATCCAACAAGTTTAAGACAAGATTGTATTAGTATTCGAAAGATGTCGGTCGAAAGTTGTGTGACCAAATCTGGATATGGCTGTGGTTTTCTGGTAGAAGATAGTGATGCTTATGTTGTTGAAGGTCAACGTGTTAATGGTGTCACCGCTCCTGAGAGTGGTGGGAACAAGCGCTCACGAGAGGCTGAGGATGTCAACTGGGACAAGAGGAGAAGGCTGAAGATGTGGTTCTACCTTGTAACAGAAGACCTATATTTGTCCCAGACAAAGGATCCGAATTATGGTAAGGAGGAAATGGACACTCAGTCCGATGAAGTGACTGAAGTGGGCCAGAATCCAAAATTGGGATAAGTAATTTTTCTTCCTTGTCAAGAATAAGATTAAATGATGTCTGATTAAAAAGGGCTTAAAGTAAGGAGGAATATGAAAATGTTTTCACGAAATAATTTATATTCCTTACGCTTTAAAATCAGAAGTTTAATCTCATCTTCCTTTCCGTTTAAAGATTGAATTTTGTAAACGACTTAAAAAGATCTATTTTTTAAGTGTAATTATTAAAAGTGTGTAAAGTATGTTCGCACATACGAGGGAGAAAGATCCACTAACTGTGCGAAAACTATTACCACTCTTAAGTAAGCGCCAAGAATTGTCTGGGCACCAATCATAACGGAAGAAGACTAAAAGCTAAAGACGTTGATCCTGTCACACTATTTGGCAGAAGATCCTTTATAGGATTATATTGGACACTCAGTCATACAAAGCCTACGGGTGACTGGAGTGGGGCCAAAATTCCTTTGATAGGATGATATTGGACACTCAGTCATACAAAGCCTACGGGCGACTAGAGTGGGGCCAAAATTCCTTTGATAGGATGATATTGGACACTCGGTCATACAAAGCATACGGGTGACTGGAGTGGGTAAAGAAATTGGACACTCAGTCTGCCAAAGCAACTCGAGTGGGCTAGAGTATCTAGATCAAATATGATCCGGTTACGCCCTAACCACGGGCAAGAGGTTGTTCATGTGAATCAACGCCACCTCTAAAGTAGAAGGGGTTGGAGAGATTGTCTTCAATAGGACTTCAGGGAATGGGATCACTCTAAAATGAGGTGATACATGTCCCAAACTTGGTTTAAGGGACGCTGTTGGTCAAACTGGTTTGAGACTAGTCCAACAAGTCTGTAATGTCTGTAGCCAAATGAATGATATATTTGTAATTTGCATCTATGCCATCATAGATTAAGACACGTTAAATAGAAAGTCATTCAAAAGCTAATGAAGTTGAGATTGTTGCTTTCTGTCGACATAAACCCTCAAAATGAATGTGAGGTAGGCGAAGAGGCAAAATCACCTTTCCATTCCGTCAAAGGAATAGTGAAAGAAGCACCGCTCCTCTAGAACTTAGTCACACCTACTTGGGTGATTTAAAGTTTATACAAAATAGAGGGGGGAGACAAGTACTTTGTGACCTTCATTGATTATGGTACAACGTATTGTATCCTTTGTTTGTTGAAAAGCAAAGATGAAGTTATTGAAGCGAATAAGCGCTACAAAGCAGAAGTTGAAATCAACTAAGCCTACAACTTGAGGAATTCGTAGTAATAGAGGGGGAGAATGTGAAGCATCGTTCATTAAATGACTGCTCATTACTCACCTCAGTCCACCGCTATTAGCCAAGCGCAAAGCCGTATGCCCAAATTATGTGGGGCAAGGCGATCCTTACTGTTAATGTGATTCTCAACACGAACTACGCATAAGGATAAAGATAACTCTCCATGTGAAACATGGAAAGGATTTCACATACAAATGTTGTGATGTGGGGTGGCTTGGTAGAAGTTGGAATACCGAAAGAGGTCAAGTTGGACCTAAGACTGTAGATTGTATATCCACTGGATCTGCAAATAACAGTAGTGCTTATCGCCTCTTGGTGTCAAATAATGTTGAATTCTTTGAGGATAACTTTCCTTGAGAAGGAAAAATAAGTAATTGCTCGAGGTTAACAAGAACCCGCGAGGGCCTGACTGTCCGAAACTAGACGTTCCATATCTACAAGACTCGGAAGTTGCTGACTATCCGGAACTTAATAATCTAGATCTACAGAACTCAGGAATTTTAGATGTTGAAACGAGACGGAGCAAAGAGGGGGCAAAGACTTGTTCCAGGCTTTCTAGCTTGTATGGTTGATAATGAACCATGGACAATTAACAAATAATTGTCATCTCTAGAAGCGCTGCTTTGGAAAGAAGCCACAAAGAGAGAAATAGATTCCATCATATAGAGCCATACTTGCGTAATGGTTGATCTTCCTCCGGGAAAAGAACCTTTGGGTTGTGAAAAAGGATACTCAAAAGTGAGTACAAAGTCGATGGATATACTGATGAGTATAAGGCCACGACTACTTGTACATGTGCTCCCTTGTGAGTAGCTTAAAATCCAGGGCCATTGCAGTCTTGCGTGTCATGGATGTTGAAACAACCTTCCTAACCAAAGAGTTGGAAGGGAGGATCAGAGTTGGTTTGCTGGACTATTGGGCTTCTTCCTGAACTTTCATTTTGGTCCCTGAAATGTTTACATTTTGGTCCTGGAAGTTTCAGTTAAAACAGAAACAATGAATCTGACCACAGAAACATTAACTCTAAAGTTAGAAAGCCAACAGTTGGAAAACCAACAGGTTGAGAGTGGAAATTATATTGAACCAAAAGATATGTGTATCACATATGACATCTTAGGAATTCGATTTCTAAGACATTTAACGAACTGGTCTAACTCCAAACTCAGTTGTGAGATAATTAACAGTCTCGTTGAAGCCACCAATGGATATGAATCATTGAACTGATTGGAATCATGGTGCACCCATAGATAAGGAGCGATATGCACAGGTCACGTGTAGTTCAATGTATTATACACACTACAACCGACCTGGTATCGGCCTACAAACAAGATCAGCTGAACTAAGGTTCACTCGTGATTCTGGAAATAATCAATAGAAGGCGTTAAGTCGGATATGACGATATCTGAAATATTCGCTTATCTATGGATTATGGTATTCTGGATGTCCAGCGGTTCTGGGAGAACACAATGATGCAAACTGGATATCAGATATGAAGAACACCAAAACCACAAGTAAATGTGTATGGTGGGTCATGGAAATCCTCTAAGCAAACTTGCATCGGCTGATTCATGATGGAATCGGAGTTTATCGCTTTATACAAAGCATGAAAGAAGTGGAGTAACTTCACGAATCCTTAGAGAACGTCCCTTATTGGGAGAAACCCGTGCCTTCAGCAATTATACACTGTGGCTAGCCGGTCAGCTTCCAAAAGGAAACGAATGACGACGTCTGGACATATCTGTCAGGATCTGTCGGAGACATAAGGCCGTATGGCAGTTGATCATCACGGGGGTCACTTCCTTGATTACTAATCAAAGGATATAGTGGACCCTTTTAACTAAGGGACTATTCGGAGATCAAGTATTCTGCTTGTCTAGGGGAATAGGCCTAAAACCCAAACAATACGAACCTTTGCGGTGGTAACCCAACCATACTGACTGGAGATCCCAAGAATATAGTTCAATGGGAAAACTAAGCTGCAAAAGTTCAGTTAAGCGCTTCGGTGGAAGCAAGAGCATTTCGGATGATGATTTCTGTAGGGAAACATGAATCTAAAGTTGTTCCCGCGATAGACATTAAAGTGCTACCTGCATGGTGGGTAAATGTTAAGCTTCCAAACCTTTAACGATCCTCAAACGGTTGAAGTTAAGGTTGGGGAAATTTTTAATGATTCATAATACTTGTAAAGTGGGGTATAACATGATACCTTGTAGGAGATCACCTATTTAAGTGCGAGGACATGCCGCCTCAATTGAACGCACTTAAGAATCCAAGTGTGTCCACGGCCACAACGGACAAAACAATAAAAAGAAAACGAATAAGGAGAGTTATTGTGTTGATATCATTGTCTTGGCTTACACTAAACACTGACGGTTCAAGACATCACGTTCACTGCGCAGTAAGTAAGTCCGATGGTATTCAACCAGGGAAGGTTCAAAGCAGAAGCTACCTCTCCTGATGCAATATCTTTTCGCTGAAAGATTGCTGAAAGTAGGCACCTTGTGTGTGCGCCAAAATCTCTTTCAAGAGGGGATTGTTGGAAATTTGCCTTTGATGGGGAGGTGCGTCCACCCATATTTAATGAATTAAACACTAGTATTTCGCATGTTGGAGGCTTTGTCTCTTCACATGTGCATAATCTACTAAGTGAGTAGATGACCGTAGGGCCAAGAATCGTCAAATTTCATTGAGAAATGAAAGAGATATTGGTCCACGAAGTAAGGTGTTTGAGGCATGGAAATATGGTGTGGAACAAATCTACCACATCGGTGGGAAAATGAAGAATTACTCTCTTTATAAGTCTCATAATTGGCTAAGGGTTTGGGACTCCAAGGGGTAACCCATATGTTTAAAGGAGGGAGGACCTAGATGTGCTTGGGTTCAAGGCTAAGCCCACACGCGGTCTCAGGTCACGGGTCACGGTCGTGGGACGTGGGACATTCTGATATTATCTCTTTGGACCCCTAAATTGCTTAATATTTACAGTTTGTTCTCTAGAGTTTCTGAAAAGTTGAATTTGGGAACGTCGGAAGGCAGAAAGTTTCTGCCTACCATTGAAGTTGATTTTTGGGGGCGTTATTGTGCATTAACCAGCCATTACTTGACTGATTAACTCCATCCATTAACAACCATTACTTGGCTGAATTACTCTCTCCTTCAAGGCCTTAAACAACCATTACTCGGCTGTTTACTCCCTTATTCAATGGCCATTAACAGTCATGTCTTGGCAGTTGAGAAGCCTCCCTTATGCTATATATTGATGCTTTTTGGCTCAATTGTAAGTGATGAAAAACACACAAATAATATAGAAAGACACAGAAATGAGACAACATTTATATACACAGAGACAAACAGAAGAGACACTGAAATCCAGTCCAAAATGTTGGGACTAAAAACAGAAACTCTTCTTCCTCTTCCATTCTTCAGCAAGACGTTTCATGTTTGTTTTCTTCGTCAGAATCAACCTATTTGCTTTGTAGTGTTGATTAGTTGCTGTTTTATTTTGGGAGACTATTGCCCGTTAACGTAAAAGCATATATACGGGGCAATCTTGTCTTAAGGACAGAGTGCCATTACTCGACTCAGCACACAGTTGTAACAATCCAGATTTAGTGTTTCTTGATTTCATGTTATCAAGATTCAAGACTCAACAAACTTACGACAGTTTTGAACATTGGCTATTTGCTTATCTTTTCGAACACTTGTAATATTTATTTACTTCCCGTACTGCTTTACAATATCCAACACATATATAGTTTTCTAAGGGCTAGTTTAGGTTCACCTTTTATTGTCTAATCATCCGGCCAATATGCTTATCGTCCCAACTAATCTGGATTTACGTTGTCGTAGGTTCATGAAGCAATAAATATTGTAGATCCGCCTCTAAATCGGCTAAGGGGATAAAGAACTCCTTACTATAAGATTCTTCATTCACGACGATTGTATTCGAGATCTCTAATTAAGAGAGAAGTCTCAACCATCTCATTGCACTTGATGATTTTTTTAATTTCATCTATTATCACATAATTTATTTTTATCTTTCCACACAATTTTTTTTGAATTGGTACGAAAGGGAGCTAGGATTTCAATTTTATGATTTTGAATTTTAAATTGACGATTTTAAATATTAATAATTGAGTTCTAAATCTAATACACACATACATATTTAATCAATTTCTTAGTAAAAACGCATTGTTTAAGCAACATCTATTGAGTACACTGAATCCGTTTTCAGACTTCGGCCTGCGCCTTTGACTAGACATTATTTAATGAACTAGTAGTAATTTTATCTTAGTACTCCATGCAATAAACTCTATAAAATAACAATAGTATAGATATTCTCACAGTGGTAAATTTGTAGGTTCTATATGAGAAATGGTGAAAAAATTTCATACAGACATTATGAGTGTAATATTGGAATAAACTCCTCTAAGGGATTCCTTTCATTAATCACAATATATATAGTTGTACAGAGGTTGATTCCTAATACAATAAGAATTCTAACTTACCTTAAATGGTTGATTCCTAATACAATAAGAATCCTAAGTTACCTTA
This sequence comes from Anisodus tanguticus, assembly GCA_034509755.1. Lineage (NCBI taxonomy): Eukaryota > Viridiplantae > Streptophyta > Magnoliopsida > Solanales > Solanaceae > Anisodus > Anisodus tanguticus. The sequence goes on along the minus strand of CM067541.1, from coordinate 25,198,482 downwards.
AATATACATCTATCATAATTACAAAATATACTGAGAATATTCGGAGAATATTCGCTAATACTCCCCCTCAGTCGGAGCGGGAGGAGGCCGAACGCTAAGGCTGGATCGGAAGTCGGTGAAGAGCTGTCTTAGTAGTTCCTTTGTAAAATATCTGCATACTGATAGGAGGAAGGCACGTGTAATATTTTGACCTGACCAAGGGCAACCTTCTCACGCACAAAGTGAATATCCATCTCGATATGCTTGGTCCGCTGATGTTGGACCAGATTGTGAGACATATAGATGGCAGATATGTTGTCACAGTAGACTATAGACGCCTTTAGCAGTGGACACTGGAGCTCTAAAAGAAGATTTCGGAGCCAACAGATCTTAGTAACGACATTAGCAACTCCGCGATACTCTGCTTCAACACTCGAACTGGATAGCGTGGCCTTCCGCTTGACGGACCATGAAATAAGATTATCCACAAGAAATACATAGTAGCCTGAGGTGGAGCGACGTGTGTCCCGACATCCTGCCCAATCTGCATCCTTGTAGGAGAGTAACTTGGTTGGGGCAGAGAGGTAGATATGCAGTCCAAAGTCCAGTGTGCCCTTAACGTATCTGATAATACGTTTGAGGGCCGCAAAATGGGACTCTCGAGGGTCGTGCATAAACAGACACACCTGCAAAACGACATATGCAATATCATGCCTAGTGAATGTAAGATACTGAAGGGCACCTGCAAGACTCCGATATAGAGTGGGATCAGAAACTGGCGCACCTTCATTGGCACTAAGCTTGGATTTCGAGTGGACCGGAGTTGGCATAATTTTACAATTTGCCATTTTAGCCATGTACACTATCTCTTCCGCATATTTGCACTGACATAAAAACATATTAGGTGCAAATCTGGTCAGGGATATACCCATGAAATAACTCAGCTTGCCCAAGTCAGTCATAGCAAATTCAGTTTTGAGTAGACCAATGCTTTCATTCTTCAAACCGTCAGAGGAGGCAGTAAGAACAATGCCATCCACATATAATAGCAAATAAGCAGTGTTGCTACCTCGATGAAACGTGAAGAGAGAGTTATCATACCTGCTACATATAAATCTGATCTGCATAAGATGCCTGGAAAACGATCATACCAAGCGTGGGGTGCCTGTTTCAAGCCACATAATGACTTTCTGAGACGACATACAAACTGTGGAACTACCGGATGAACAAAGCTAGGGGGCTGATGCATGTACACAGTTTCTTTCAAATCCCCATGAAGAAACACATTCTTAACATCAAGCTGATGAATCGGACAATGCTTGCCCATGGCAATACTGAGAACAGTACGAATAGTAGCCGGTTTCACAACCGGATTGAAAGTCTCACCATAATCAATTCCCTTATGCTGATTGGTTCCATTGGCAACAAGTCTTGCCTTATACCTCTCCAAGTCACCACTGTCTCTGAATTTGTGACAAAATAGCCACATGCATCGGATCACATTCACCCCATTCGGACTAGGAACTAGATCCCAAGTGTGCTGGTTTGTTAAAGCAGAAAATTCCTCACGCATGGCCGCATTCCAATTAGGGTCCAATTTGGCTAATTTGGGGTTTTTGGGAATTAGAGATATAATGTGTGTGGATAAGTTGAAGTGAACTATGGGTTTGAAAATTCCGTGTTGGGCACGAGTTTCCATATGGTGGGTGGGTAGATGTGTTGTGTCGGTACGCTATTGGGTGTGGGTATTGTGGGCATCAGGTTCTGGGTGTTGGCATTTTGGTTGGTTGTCATCGATCGTTAGCGATGATGGTGACTGGGTGCTGGTGGGTGAGCTGATGGGGTCTGGTGTCGGTGTCAGGGTCTGGGGGTGGTTCGGTGACAGTGGATGGTTGCCGGTGTCTGGTGTTGATGTTGGGTTACCGATTTGGGATGGATGGTTGTTCATCGGTGGGTTGAGGCTAACCCGATGGTAGTGTGTTGGTTGTTCTGGAACGGAGGTCGGAGGTGCTGGCCTCGGAATGGGAGATACAGTGATGGGCGATGATGACTTGGGTGGCGGAGACCGGAGATGAAACACTCCGTGACGGAGCAGGTTGGTCACGGTAGTGGAGGGATCAGAGGATCGGGGAAATGGTTGACTTATCGAGAAATGCGTAGTCTGTATTTTGAATTTTCCGGAGGTTGGAGAATGGGAAACACGTCTCGTCAAACGTAACGTGATGGGACACAACAATTTTACGAGTGGACAAATCATAGCATAGATAGCCCCTATGATTAGACGGAAAGCCAACAAAGACACACGGGGTGGTTCGTGGAGCTAATTTATGAGAGCAGTGGATGCAAGATTGGGGTAGCACAGGCAACCGAAAATTCTAAGATGGTCATAGGACGGGGTCCGTCGGTAGAGAATTTAGGTGGCGTTTTTATTATGATGAGTATTAATAGGTAAAGTATTGATTATATATTCAACCATTTTAACAGCATAGACCCAGAAGAACGAGGGAGGGAGGCATGAAATAGAATAGTCCGAACCATATTATTGATGGTACGAATCATTCGTTCAGCTTTATCGTTTTGAGGTGATGTGTAGGGACATGAGAAACAGAAAACCATGCCATGAGTGGTGCAGAAATTGTGAAATGCCGAATTATTGAATTCACGACCGTTATCACATTGAAAAGATTTTATAGATTTTTCAAATTGAGTTTTTATGTAGTTATGAAACTCAAGAAAATTAGCATAAACTTCATACTTGAATTTTAGAGGGAAAATCCAGATAAAATGTGTGAAGTCATCCAATAAGACAAGGTAGAATTCATGGCCAAGGGAGCTAACAACGGGAGAAGTCCATAAATCAGCATGCACAATATCAAACGGTGAAAAAGTAACACTTAAAGATGACATAAAAGGAAGACGACTATGTTTGCCAAGCGGACAAGAAAGACAGTTTGGGCAAACTTCCCATTATTACATCTAATAAGCTTATTATTTCTAAGAAAGGTAAAGATATGTACTCCTGGATGACCAAGTCTATCGTGCCAAGTTGATGGAGAGATTGCAGCAAGGGAGGTATGAGATTGTTTATTGACAGCGGAAGATGGAGCGAACGGGTAGAGGTCCCCTACATTATTGCAGCGCGTTAGAATTTTCCTCGTATAGAGATCCTTCACAGAGAAACCAAAAGGGTCAAATCCACAGACACAAAATTATTACGGGTGAATTTTCTAACGGATATTAATTTTTTAATGATGTTAGGAGCATTTAGGACATGGTTTAGAGAGAAGGCGGATGGGGAGGTTGTGTGTGGGCATTACCGTAACCTTCAATTGGAATGTGATGACCATTACCGACGGTGATGAATTGGGGGTGCTTTAATTTAAGCAATTGAGAAAGATTACCTGAAGACCGGGTGAGATGTGATGTGGCTCCAGTATCCATGTACCAATTTTAGTCGGGTTGTTGAAGATTTAAAGCATTAAATACCTGACCCAAATCGGTTGGGAGTGTGACCAGTGGACAATTGCTGGGCTGAAACAAGGTGAGCATGTTGGGCCTGTCTAGGTGCTGGACCCGAGCCCAAGAGACCAGGTGCCCAAGCTTGCTGGAATTGGGCTCCTGCAGTTGGATATGGACAAGCTGGGGAGGCCCAAGTTCCTGTATTGGGCCAACCTGACGGACCAGGCCACTGGAATGGTTGGACAGGCGCTGGGCTCGCCTATTGGGCCATGTTGCCCCTTCCACATCCTTTGTCTTGCTTGCCATTGTCCCGGCCTCTGCCTCCCCGTCCTCCACCGAGATTGTCTCGCTGTTGTTGGTGGTCCGATGGCGGTGGTTGAGTGGTGGGGGATGTGCTCTCAACTGCTAAGGCTTTTTTATTATGCTCATCTTGTTTTGCGCGACGGGTCTTCTCCAAAAGTAATTGTGAACGTGCCTTGTTGAAGCTTGGTAGCGGATCGGCCTGTTGAATCATGGTCGCTAACGTATCATATTCGCCTTTTGGTAGGCCAACAACGAGTTGTAGGACCATCTTTGTTTCTGAGACGGGTGTTCCAATGTGGGAAAGTTGGTCAGTAATGAGTTTCAGTTGTTTGCAGTATTCAAACATGTTGGTAAAATTCTCAAGACGCATATTCTTGAATTGCTCCTCCAAATACACGGCGCGAGTATTTTTATTTTCCTGAAATATTTCTTCCAAATGAACCCAGACGTCACGCGCTGATGCACCTAGTTTCATGATAGTACATAACAAATCTTTGTAGATAGTGCCGTATATCCACTATTTAAAGATGGCGTCAAGACGATGCCACATCGAGTTTGCAACATCGGATGGGCGGGGAATGGAATCATCGATGTGGTCTAGCACGTTATATGCTCATGCATGAATGTAGAAAAGTTCAACCCACATTGAATATTGACAATCTTCTTGATCAAGGATTATAGGTATAAAATTCTTGATGTTATGGACGGGAAATGCCGGATGAAAAGAAGATGCAAAGGAGGGTGGGTGGTTGTCAAACACACTGGTGGAGGAACCGGTAGTGTTGAGGGAGGTTGGAAGAGACATGATGGTCACAAATTGAAAGAGAAAAAGAAAGAGGATTGGTGCCGGCGGCCGAGATAGGTGGTGGGGGCGGCGACGGTTTGGGGGAAGAATAGAATGGGGTTTAGGGTTTTGCTTCTTATACCATGTAAGATTGGAATAAACTCTCCTTAGGGATTTCTTTCATTAATCACAATATATATAGTTGTACAGAGGTTGATTCATATTACAATAAGAATCCTAAGTTACCTTAAATATACATCTATCATAATTACAAAATATACTGAGAATATTCGCTAATAATGAGTTATCAGCAGCATACTTCTGACAAAAAGCGAATAAATAAAGTCTAAAGTTAGGCGGCCACATTTTTTTTTGTTGTTGCAATTTTAATATTTTTTAGAAATTCATGGAACTTTCAGAAACAACTAAGAAATCCAAGTTGAACTTGCTCCCCAAGCTACATATCAATTTTCCACAATTTTTTTTGTCCTAAAAATATTTCCCAATGTAGTAATATCTAATTATGTATTGTTCATCAATGCATGAAAACTATACCTAGTTCTCAATAATTACACGATTCTACTTTTAAGACATCATAAATTATTAGCAAGATCCAATATCTATAAAACTTTCATGATAGACAATATATTAATATTCTCTATATATTCTGTAATTATTATTTTAGTGTAATTATGTAAAGTAGAGATTCTTCTCCGATTAGGTTGGTAAACGATAAACACCTATAAATATTGCATCAATGATAAGCCTCCAATCAAGGAGGCATGGTATCAGAAGTCAAACCCTAGCCTCCTCTCAAATTGATTTATTCCTGCAACAATACCTTTCTCTCTCCAATCAATGGATTCCGATAACTTTTCACAAATCTGATTAGCGTATCGCTCGCTTCTGGGGTTTTTCAACAACCTCGTCTTTCTATCTAACCTATCATCCACGAACATGGCACGATATTCCTCGTTGCAGCATAACATCCTGGGCCTACCTCCAGGCCAACGGTACACGGGCCAACAACACCAGACCAACTTCTCCACTGCCCAACAATAGGCCTATGGTCCCATGACCCCTGCTGAACTGAGTCAGGATTACAACACTATGAATCTCCAGCAGCCCGACGACACATGGTACATTACATGTGCCACATCCCACCTCACTCGCGACTCTGGTAATCTCCCTCGCCTATTTAATTTGAACAATCCTCAATTGATTTTGGTCGGCAGTGACAATCGCATTCCAATTCAAGGCTACGACACCACTCAAACACAACCACCTCACCCATTCTTTACCCTAAAAAATGTCCTATATGCTCCTAACATCATTAAAAACTTAATCTTTGTTAGGAAATTTGCTAGTGATAATTCCGTATCTATTGAGTTTGACCCTTTTCGATTTTCTGTGAAAGACCTACGTACGGGGACAACTCTTATGAGACGTAATAGTGTGGGGGACCTATATTCTTTCTCATCCAATTCCGCCGCAAATGTCAATCCACCTACCTCCCTAGCTGCAATCTCTCCATCAACTTGAAACAGTAGACTTGGACACCCGGGAGCACCAGTTTTTAACTTTCTTAGAAGTCACAATTTATTTCAATGTAATAAACGGAAATTTTCCCAAAATTGCTATTCTTGTCCTCTAGTAAAGCATGTTAGACTTCCGTTTACGTCATCTTTAAGTGTTACTTTTTCTCCTTTTAACATCATTCATGCGGATTTATGGATATCTCTCATTACTAGCAAACTAGGTCATAAATATTATTTGGTATTATTAGATGACTTCTCTCATTTTCTTTGGGTCTATCCGCTCAAATATAAGTCTCAAGTTTACTCTACGTTTCTTGAATTTCGAACATATGTTAAAACAAAGTTTGAAAGGCCATAAAATTATTTCAATGTGACAATGGTCATAAGTTTAACAATTCCCCCTTTCATAAACTTTGTGCGGATAATGGCATGGTATTTCGATTCTCGTGCCCTCATACCTCACCTCAAAATGGTAAAGCCGAAAGAATACTTCGCATTTGATCCGTACAATGCTCTTTCATGCCTCTCTTCCCTCCCTTTTAGGTATACGCGTTAAAAATGGTAGAATACCTTCTTAATATTACCTACCCGTACCCTTCAAAATAAAATCCCTACCGAAATTCTATTCCGTCGGATCCCTTCATATGATCACCTTCGAATATTTGGTTATCTATGCTATCCAAATCTTGGCTTCACGGCCCCTCACAAATTAGCACCTCGCACCTCTCCTTGCGTTTCCTTAGGTTTCCCGTCGAACCATATGGGGTACTTATGCTATGATTTGTCCACACATAAAATTCTAGTCTCTCGCCATGTCACATTCGAGGAAAACGTTTTCCCGTTTGCAAACGTCCAACAACTTCAAGTCACTGATTACGACTTCCTTAATGACCCGGACACTTCCCCTCTCCTGCGAAACGCCATACATAGTGCTAATATTCCGACTGTCCCATCACGGTTCCCCCAATGTCCCGTCACTGCCCCAAGTCCCGTCGAACACTCCCCACCTACTGCTCCAGTCACAGCTTCCCTGTCTCCGTCGACCAGTCCCTTGCCTCACTGCCCCAACCCCCCGCCTCCGTCGACCAGTCCTCTGTCTCCGTCGGTCAGTCCCCTGCCTCACTTTAATAATTTAATTTTATTAAACTATTCAAATAAAATTTTGATGTGATGTCTTGGCTACTAAACTTACTTTTTAGGAGTAATTCTTACTACTAATAAATTAAACCTAAGGGGTCATAAATATCAATAAAGAACTATACGAAGAGGTCAATGAGATTCAACATTTACTACATATACATAAAAAAAAAATTAATTTTATATATATTATAATTTTTCGCCGAGGTGTTTCGGATGAACCTCCTAAAGCCTACCTAGCTCCGCCCCTTCATGCCCGTGTAAGCTCGACCACCACAACCTTCCTCCAAATTCAGCCATGAAAATCCCTTAAAAGTTCTTTCACACCTATTGACACACACCTTCTTTCTAGCATTATAACACACAAGACCACCACTGCATGCAATGCAACATCCCATTTTCCCACCTCCTTCATCCTTCTTCACTGCTAGACCTTAGGAAGTTTCATTGAAAAAGAAGAAAGAGAGTAGAATAGCAACAACATTCAGTGAAACGGTTACTCGACCGGAGTGGCCAAGAAAAGACCAGCCCACTCTAATATCTCTAATCATACAACTGCCTCTTTCATTCCTCTAAACTCGTGAGTCCTTTTCTTTTTTGAATTTTCCAGTGTAAATTTTTGTACCTTATGAAGTTTGTTTATTGTGTACTTCCACTGTAGGAAGATTAATTGGATTTCGTCTTTCTCCTGCGATCTTTACCTTTGTTTTTTTTTGTGTGTGGTTGTTTATGTGTGGTTTTGGAGGGTTCTTTCTTGGATTAAATAAGTGAAATCGGGTTCGATGAGGAATATGTAAAAAAGAATGACTGAACATATTGGGTAAAAATCAATTTGAGAAAATCAAGCAAAGCGATTTGAGGGTCTTCGATATGCGAGGAGTGTGGGATTTGTTTTTGTCACTGATTTTCGGTAGGAAATGCGTCAGTTATATTTGGTTGGAGAGATGGGTTTTTGGGTTCAATTTGGTGTGAGTTTATTTAGTTTAGTAGCTAGGGTCGGGTTAAAGGAGGGAATTATTTGTATTTAGTATTTTATATATTTTGTAATTATTAGTGTTGTATAAATATGATAAATATAAGATCCTTATTGTATTAGGATTCTACATTGTATACACTATATATATTTGTATTAATGAGAAAGAAACCACAAGGAAATATTAATATTTAGTTTAGCCCAACCTTTTTCAGCCCAAATAACGTTTTGGCGGATCCATTTTGACAAAATTTCAGACAACCCATATTTCTGCTACCGTTGGTCCTTCTTCTGAACTATCAAAGCTTTAACTTCATACTGGAAGGCTTGACTACTTAAATCAACGCTTCATACCTGAGGTCTGAATTTGAACTGCATTCAAATTTCAGAAATGAGATACGAAGTTAAATTGGAGTTTTATGAAATAACTAAACTTTGAAAATGTTATAAATTTTGGCCATCTTTAATCGCTATTAATTTGTGCACTGCTTATAGATCTGGTCTTAGTAAAAAAATTCAGTATCTACAAAGGGACAAAATCATAAATGACCATCCAGGTGAAACTATTGACACCAAATACCCAAAGGGTTGTAGCCTTTTGTCAATTAATTTAAATATATGTATCGAAACGGTATCATTGTTCTATAGAAAATGTATTACTATTATATACGTATAGAACTATATCATTATTATATAAAATATGTATCCCTACAGTATATATATAGAAAATATATCATTATTGTATAATTTATATAACAAAAATATTAAATAAATGTATAATTATCCACATATTATATAATTAGTAACAATTAATCCTTTGGTTTCCCTTCTTATGGCGGTTACATTCTTTTTTAAGATTTAGGTTTCACTTTATATTGTAGCTTGTCATTGGTTAGAAATTGACAAATTTCAAAATTTTCTTCAGGCTAATGTGACTTATTTCTATTTTCTGGTAATATGACTTTAAGGATATGTTTTTCTTATTTTTAAGTCTATAAATTATTTCATGATTACTTGTCGTGCTTATATTATAATAGCTCTTGAGAAGAGGGCGGAGGCATTGTGAGGCTCAAATAGGAAGAAGACGAGAGAAAGAGGTGATGGGATAGTGGGCTAAAAATTGTCTTTAATCATTTACTTAAAAGTGGGTCTTTTTCTTTTTTTCTTGCGGCTATATCATGTCCTTTTCCCATCTACAATCTACAACATGTTAGGTTGGCCCAAATAAAGAACAGTCATATTGGCCCAAGGAAAAAACGGGCATATCGGCCTATTGGGCTCAATCCATAGGTGTCCCCAGCCATGAATATAGCCCAACCAAACCACAAATTTCGTATGGCCTTCTACACAATCATGTAAAATCCCAAAATACAATTTAGTGAAAATCAACTTCGTCTAATGCCTCGAATGAAATGTTTGTTGATATTTTAATGGTAATTATTATAACACTAGAAAAACCAAGGTGACGATTGATGAAGAACTAATTATTTTGAATCCTCTAGATATCGGACATCATCCTAAAGAACTATTGACCATACAATTGAATGTCGAAGCTCCACCATCTATCAATTACTTATTACATACTATAATTACTAGTCTTTATCAAACAAAGCTGACTATTTCTCCTTACTTTATGTGAATGATTTGTGGAAGAAACACAAATTTATTATTTATAGTCTAGAAATCTTTTGTAAACTAGAAAATGACTAAATGAGTTGACAAAGGTGGCGGCTAATTAAGTTGCTACGTGCAATTAGTAAAATTGTTGCGTATATTCTTTCTTTACGGCAGCTTGGGAATATCCCTATGATCACATTGATTTTATCAACTATGAAATACTTTGTATATTACAATGTGCATTCTCTGTTCGAAAAAGATTACAGAAAATGTAGAAAATCGACTTCACAAGCGAGTACGAATTCTCCCCTTAAGACTATTTCATCCACATAGAGTGCACCGGGAAGGATTGAATGTCTTAGGGATATTAAGAAGTCTAATCAAATATCGTTTGCACTAAAACAACGTTTGATTCCTACTGTATTGAGATTTTTTTCTGATTTTGATTGATTTCTTCTGATGGGAATATGACAATCTATTTATAGATAGATGGTGCATTTTCATGGTACCTCTTGAGATTAAATCAATGGTTATGAATGGTGTCTTTTCATGGTGCCTCTTGAGATTAAACAAATGGTTAAGAATGGTGCATTTTCATAATTTTCTGAATTAATTAATTCTGTCCAAATATATCTTAACCCATAAAGAAGAACTTTCCCTTATAAACACAATAATATAGTGTTTCCTCACCAATGTGAGACATTGCTTAAAAATCTCCAATAATCCCCCATAATTTCCAAGCAATACTTAATAACATGATCTTATGCTTAAATAAAGGTGTCTCGTGATTGAACTCCTATATTAGTGAAATGTCTTTTAAGTAATTAGGATGCCATGGTATACTATGCTTTGAACTAGTGATCCCCTCTTGTTACTTAATTTCAAGTCACACATAAGATATTTTATTTCCAATACATATAGAAGTTACCGATACTTTTATGGCCATGTGTCCTGTATCATTTTCATGAGCATTAAGAAATCAAGCCTATTTGATTTCCTAAAGCGGCCTCACTTTAAGCTCATATAGGTGAACCTTTCACATACTCCATAATATAGTACACTTGTGGAAATCAATTGAATAGTATATATGAGCAACTTTATTCATTTACGATCAAGTGTACATATTAACCCAGGCATACCCTGAGAAATATAAAATACATCACACACATCTTTATTGCATAAATATACCACTAAAGGTTCATTAACCAAGCACAACTTGGGATGGTAATACAAGTGCTTGCAACTACAGAATGATGTACTTGGACTCGTTGAACTTAAGACTCGGGGGTTTTATCGAGTGTTAAATCGAAGTTCCACAATTAGTAGTTAAGAGTATAGGTTTCAAACCCATCCCTTTGGTAGTTTTGGTGACTAAATCCCTCGTAAGGCATTTTGTCAAGGGATCTGCCAGATTCTGATTTGTACGTACAAAGTCCACAGTTATAACACCATCACGAATGAGTTGTTTCACATAACTATGTCGTAAACCAATGTGCCTTGATTTACCATTATAAACTTCACTGTATGTTTTAGCCAATGTAGACTCATTATCACAATGAATTGAGATAGGTGGCATGAGCTTTGCCCACAAAGGCAAATCATACAAAAGATTTCTTAGCCACTCGACTTCCTTGCTTACAGACGCTAATGCTATAAATTCAGATGTCATAGCTGAATCTGCAATACAAGTCTGTTTCTTGGATCCCCATGAAACTGAACCCCCGCCAAGTGTGTATATCCACCCACTCGTAGAGGAATGATCACTGTTAGATATCCAACTTGCATCATAAAACCCTTCTAATACACAAGGAAATCTATCATAATGTATTCCATAGTGAATAGTTCTCCTAAGATATTTAAGTAGACTTCAAACCGCATGCCAATGAGTATGACTTGTATTATGAGTAAAACGACTCAGTTTTCATACAACAAAACCAATATCAGGTCTTGTACATGTCATGGCATACATAAGACACCCAATTACCTTATCATACTATAATTGTTTCACATGTTCTCATGTATTCTTAAATAACACTACATTGTGATTAAGAGGTGTAGATGCAAATTTACAATCAAAATTGTTAAACTTCTTTAACACCTTTTTAATGTAATGTGACTGAGTAAAGGCCAAACCACTAGTATGTCTAGTAATTTTAATGCCTAAAATCACATCCGCTCCATCCATTTCTTTCATGGAGAAATTAGAAGATAAAAACTCCTTTGTGTCCACCAATTGTTGGAGATCAATGCCAAACATGTCATCCACATATAAACAAATGACAACTCCCTTGGTTCCAACAAACTTACTATATACACACTTATCAGCATCATTGATAAGAAATCCATTAGAAAGTACAACTTGATCAAATTTTTGATGCCATTGTTTAGGAGCTTGGTTAAGCCCACACAATGATTTGATCAACTTACACACTTTGTGTTCTTGACCAGGAACAACAAACCCCTCGGGTTGTTCCAGAACTTGAACGTATGAAAAGAATCCCATATGCTTCAGCTATAGGATCTACCATGTATGTCATGACATGTACTAGGCCAAATGTGGCCTATGCACTTAGTATGACTTGCAAATTCCAGCAAAATCATGGGGAAGAACACTGGAAAGCAGTCAAGAGTATTCTTAAGTATCTTAGACGAACTAAAGAATATTTCTTAGTCTATGGTGGACAAGAGAAACTAGTGTGTACTGGGTACACTGATGCTAGCTTCCATACAGATCTTGATGACTTCAAATCTCAATCTGGATATGCCTTCATTTTCAATGGTGGAATAGTGAGTTGGAAAAGTTCCAAGCAAGCTACAACTGTTGATTCGACAACTGAAGCCGAGTACATTGCTCGATCAAAAGTTGGTAAAGAAGTTGTCGCGATATCTGAGTTCCTAAAGAAACTAGGGATTGTTCCAAGTGCCACTTGTCCAATAAAGATTTATTGTGACAACACTGGTGCGATTGCGCAAGCTAAGGAACCAAGATCAACAAACAGAAACAAGCATGTACAGAGGAAATACCACAAACTCAGGGAGATGGTGGAAACTGAAGAAATAAGATTAGACTATGTTCCCACAGATGATAATCTAGCTAACCCGTTTACTAAACCATTAAGCTTAGTTAAGCATATTGGTCATTTTGAAAACATGGGTATTAGATACATCGGAGATTCGATCTAGGCCAAGTGGGAGATTGAAAGTATGTATGTCCTAAAGATAATCATTATTAGGGACAAATCTACTTGAACACATTCGTATTATTAATAAGATTAATATTTATGACATTTGCAATTATTGAATTATTATTTGATTATTTGTAATTATTCACTAATGTGCATCCCTTGAGCTTACGTTGTCATTAATAGAGTGAGATATTAATGATAGAGCGTAACTCTAAAACGACCTCGACTAATGATCATCGAGAATGGAATATTGATAATATGTTATAAGTCGACATGTGGTCTGCATCACATTCTTAGAGAATGTAGTATGTCTCATCTGCTACTAATAATGGTTACTAATGATAGACACATGAATACTTTTGGAAAGTATTGGTATACCCTGCTAATAAACTATTTGTTATACATGTCTAAAGTGTTATCAGCGTGTGGGAGATGAAGGTCCTTCGACTTGAGGTCAATACGCATCTTGTTTACAGAGTAATGTACTTTGACCATGTCCTAAGCTTAAACTCCTTATAGGATAAGATACGACTTGTGTTGGGTGCATTATGATGTAAATTAAGGTGGTAGTTGAGCCAAGAATAGGATTCATTCCTCGATTGGATATTCGAGAGACCACTCAACTTCTCAGTGATATTAGGTCGACCAAGTCATTGGCTAATGCAAGAGACATATTTAGAATATGATCTAGTTGTCGACTAATATAGATGAGATAAAGTGATCAAGCCATTTGGATAGACATATGACAAATCCTAAGCTTGATCGAGTGTGTCGCGAATGAAAGAAATTTATCATCTCACATAAATGTTATGTTTGCTGAATTCATGTAAACGTACTTCATATATTGAGTTCGTCGTACGACGCAGTCTAGGAATTCCGTATGGACCTTAATTGGATTATTGTCGATATATGAAGGCCTATAGGGTCACACTATGTCGATTGTCTCTTCGATCTAAGGGTGTATTGAGAAAGTATTAAATATTCGATTTGGAATCGAGATATTTAAATTGATAATAACTATGGGATAATTTCTATTAGATGGATATTATTTAATTAAATCAAAATTGGATTTTGGATTTAATGTGCTGAATATATATATATATATATATATATTAAATGAAAATGAGAAACATAATTTTACGTAAGGCGCCGCGGCGCCGACCCGGTATTGAGCCTAGTTTGACTGGCCCACTGCACCTCGGGTTTTGGGCCAAGCTTAAGCTTAACCCTAAAATGTTTTTCTGACCTAATTTTCAACTATAAATACAACACCCCCCATTGTTTATTATACACCAATCCTAAAACTAATTCTAGACTTAGAGTCTAGGACGAAACTCTCTCAAACCTCTGCCAAGATTTCCTGGTTTTCTTGACAGAGGAATACACCATAACATAGTGCTTGCAGTCGAAGGGACAGTCGCGTGTACTCCCTAAGTAAAGACTCCAGATAATACAACCTGTAAGTGTTCATGTTTTATGTTACAGGTTTTGATTGTCATATAACCATACCAGAAGAAATTGTTGGGGTAAGTAGAACAAAATTTTAAACTTCTACTGTGCCTACTTATGTATTTTGAACCCAACAAAATCCTACAGAAGCTATAGTTTAACATTATCTCAAAATTATCTCGTACTTAGAATGAGACTTTTTCCTAGGTGAATGAACTTCCAAATTCTTTTTTTTCAAAGTCAAACTCTAATGCATCAATTGACTAGCTTAAATAATTAACTACTTCCATAACTATAAATGTTTTTATTCCTAGTTCCATCAAACCAAACAAATATGACGATCAACTTATTTCAACTAATCTTTCTCATATTGTTATTTCAACCTTTGTATTTCACTTGCATAGACTATCACTTTGTTTCCTCTGCTGGCACCTCTAATGTGGACACTTGCATTGAAACAGAGAAGAAAGCACTGCTAAAGCTTAAAGAAAATCTCACAGATCCTTCAGGCAGGCTATCTTCTTGGACTGATAAAAAAAATTGCTGTCAATGGCTTGGTGTAAGTTGTGACAACAAGACAGGAAACGTCGTAAAGCTTGACCTGAGAAACCAATTTTTAACAAACAATGAATTGGGAGGTGAGATTAATCCTTCTTTACTTGAGTTACAACAGTTGAGATACTTAGACTTGAGTATGAACAATTTTGGAGGAATCAAAGTACCTGAATTCATCAGTGCCCTCGAAGAGTTGAGGTATCTCAATCTTTCTGGAGCATATTTTTCTGGTTCAGTATCTTCATTTCTTGGAAACCTCTCAAATTTGCAAGTTCTTGATTTGAGTATGTACTCTGAAAAGCCAGCTGAGAATGATCTTGAACGGCTAAAAGGACTTTCTTTTTTGAAACATTTGAATTTGGGAGGTTCAGATCTTAGCAAAGCTACTAACTCTTGGCTTCAAACAATAAATGATTATCTTCCTTCTCTCTTGGAGTTGCATTTGCCTCAGTGTCAACTTTTAAACCTTCAATCTTCTCTTCCAACTCTAAATCTTACTTCCCTTTTGGTACTTGATCTTTCCAACAATGCTTTCAACACAAGTATTTTCCCTCAATGGATATTCAAACTTAGTAGCCTTGTGCATCTTGACCTAAGCTCCAACAATATCTTTAGTGAACTGCCTGATGAGTTCGCAAAGCTCACTTCCCTTGAATATCTTGATCTATCTTCCAACTATGGTATCAATGGGACACTCAAGAGAACCTTGGGGAAACTTTGCAATTTGAAGACTTTGATCCTCTCCTACAACAGCATCGCTGGAGACATTACTGATTTCGTCGATGCCTTATCTGAATGCCAAAGCAACAACTTGGGGACATTGGATTTGAGTTACAATGAACTGAGTGGCAATGTTCCTGCTACATTAGGCCACTTGAGGAAGCTAAAGAATCTTCAACTGAGGTTCAACTCACTCACAGGCACAATCCCTGAAACTATCGGGGACTTATCATCCTTGGAGGCACTCTACCTCACATCCAACAAAATGAGTGGGATCCTCACCCCGAACATCGGGCAGCTCACGTCGTTGGTCACGTTGGACATCTCTGATAATATGTGGGAAGGTATTGTCACAGAAGCCCATCTACTGAATCTTTCTAACTTGCAAGAATTTACAGTTGGCATGACACTTGGTAAAAATATTACCTTGGCGTTCAACATCAGCCCGGATTGGACTCCTTCATTCAAGCTGACATTACTGACCATTCAATCATGCCAATTAGGCCCCAAATTTCCACATTGGCTGAAGGATCAGAATGAGCTCACCAGCATAATATTCAATACTGCTGGGATTTCAGATGTTGTACCAGATTGGTTTGTAGAGTTGGATTTGAAGCTTGATAATCTAGACATGGCTTACAACAACTTGACAGGGAAAGTTCCCAACAAATTTCAGTTCAACTTCATAGCCAATGTGGATTTAAGCACCAATCGCTTCGAGGGACCTCTCCCACTATGGTCTTCCAATGTTACAACATTGTATCTGAGGGATAACTTGTTTTCAGGACCTATACCTCTCAACATCTGTGGAGCACTTCCCAATTTAACAGACTTGGACATCTCCAAGAATAATCTCAATGGCACCATTCCCTTGTGCATGGGTGATATGAATCAGTTGACTACTTTAGGCCTATATAATAACCAACTTATTGGACAGTTTCCTTATTTCTGGGGTAAGCTGCCATATCTTTATTGGATAGATATGTCAGAGAACCGTCTATCCGGAAAAATTCCAGGATCACTAGGTTCTCTCTCTTATCTGAGGTTCTTAAGACTCTCAGGCAACAATCTCTCTGGAGAACTGCCTTCGAGTTTGAGAAATTGCACGAGAATGATTAGCATTGATCTTAGTAACAATCAGTTGTCAGGGCTAATCCCAGCTTGGCTAGGGGAAACAATGAGATCACTGTCAATCCTCAGTGTAAGGAATAATAGGTTTTCCGGTCCCATCCCTGTAAAAATCTGTAGCCTTTCAGGTCTTCACATACTGGACCTTTCAGAAAACAACTTATCTGGTTCTATCCCGTCCTGTTTTGGCAACTTGGATGCCTTCAAGGTTGAGCTAACCGATGCAGAAGCTGGACAATATCAAGGGACATTGAAACTGGAGTCAAAAGGAAGAATACTTTATTATGATACCATCCTTTACCTAGTAAATAGTATCGACCTCTCGAGCAACAATTTATCTGGAGAAATCCCAGTACAGATAACAAGCTTATACAAACTTGGAACCTTGAACTTGTCCAGGAACCATTTGACAGGAAATATACCAACAAATATCGGAAAGTTAGGATGGGTTGAAACCTTAGATCTTTCAATAAATCAACTGTCAGGTCCTATTCCACCAAGCATAACTACTTTAGACTTTTTGACACATTTGAACTTGTCTTATAACAACTTGTCAGGAAGAATTCCTGCTAGTACACAGTTCCAAACCAAAGATGATCCAACAATTTTCCAAGGAAATGATGCACTTTGTGGTCCTCCTTTAAAAAAATGTTTTGATGATGGGACTACAACATCTCATAGTGGAACGGGTGATGAAGAAGAAACAGATGATGATGATGATGAAGATAAACTTGAGAAAATATGGTTCTTTGCTGTTGTTGGTCTTGGATACTTGGTTGGTTTTTGGGTATTTTTTGGATCTTTGGTCATCAAGAAAAGATGGAGAATTGCTTATTTCAGATTCATAGAGACATGCATTTTGGAGCTCAACGAATGGTCATTGAGTTTGCTGCATAAAATGTTAGGATATTTAACGTGTAGAAGAAACACTTAGGAAAAAGTTGAAAACTGTTTGTCAACTTTAGCAAGGTATTCAATAAGTGGAGCTATATGAGTTTGTCTCTGCGATTCTGTTATATTTGATGTTTTAGTTTCAGTATAGCACTTACTTTTCAGTATAAAATAGTGTAAAACAATGCTATCAAAATGTTTATCTTGGTTACTAAAAATCAGCACAAGAAAGAACATGAGAAAGTGTATAAACTGCTTTTCATGGACAAAAGGTAAAGATTGCATGAGTTAAAATTATCTTATTTGCTAATTTCATGGGCTAATTTTAAGCACTTATTTCATGAGTTAGAAAGTTCTCACCTAAATGTTTATCTTATTGGCTAATTTCATTGCCTAAAGCAAAGCATTTTTCATTCCCCAACACCCTTTTTATTGACAGGCCCTTTACTTACTTGATTAACTCATTCAGGAAGATCACAGGACATTGTAAATGACCATACACTAGATTCTTATTCCTACTTGAACTTTAACACAAACTCAAAGTTTTGGAGAAGTTTGTCATTGACTACATCGAAATATAGCTTGTTAAGAGTCCCAAATTGGAAATGGAATGGGAACATGGACTCCTTATATGGACTTGGACAATCCTCACCCTACAAGCTAGCTTTTGGGGTTGAGTTAGGCCCAAGATCCATTCTTTACAGAGCTCAAACTAAGAACCAGATGGGGAATGTTCACGAGGCTGCATGTTATAGTGTTGCAGTGCATGTTATCAATGAGTTGTAGGCTATATAAACTTAGACATCTATAGGTATTTTTCTCCATAAGATAAAACATGGAGAAATTGAGACATTTTAAAATACAGAGGTTGAGTTTGCAGTAGTAAGAGGGAAAGAGATGTTAAAATATCAAGTTTGAATACTTTTCCCAGCTAGGATTGTACAGATTTATAGTGTTGCTAGTAGTTTTATTGTTTGTTAAAAAGTCTGAGAATCAGCTCGAGAGTCCAAAAAAGCTGATTGGTTGTACATATTTACAGTTGGTTGAATACAAATTTACTTTTCGACCAAAAAAAAATCAAGTTTAGCAAAGAAATTAAGAGGGAATGAGATGTTAAAAACCAGATATAACTCTGAATAGTTTGAATGGGTGAGATCAAAATAAATCTCAAACATCGTCCGAGTTCCATCAATAAATCATAACAAAAAGATATTCAAAGAAAAAAATAACCATCTTCTTCTATTGCCCTCAAAACTTTCTTGATATCAATTACAACTACTGAGGAAGTGTGAAGTTGTTAGAACTGAGATATCTACTTAACAGAATCAACATTAAATAACTGTACTGTGAAAACTAATAGTCGATTATTGAAAGTAACATACAGCAAATGTACCTCCAAATTCCAACAGTCCAATTTGAAGACTAACTCCAATTGTCTTTTCCTATTCAGGCTTGATGACCAGTGACAGTGAGCAAAGTCCTACGACTTTAATGTTTGATGCTTCGTCTCATGGAGCAGCCCCTTGGATTTACTGGAAAGTCTTCTCCAGAAGTAGATGATTCATCATTTTTGTTCATAGGTAGTAGAACCAAGGGAACTGCTTGAACGTTCTCCTCCAGTTAGACCTATATTGGCTTATATTCTTCAACTAATACATAGAAAAACTTGTGAACCTGAAAAGTTAGACAAAAGAAGCATATATTAGCTTATTAAATTCATGTGAATCTGTAAATAGTACAAGGTTCTCTAATTCATGTGAATCTGTAAATAGTACAAGGTTCTCTAATGTCCAAGGTTAGTCAAAAGTTTAGCATACTTAAACAATAAAACCATCTATTTAAAAGATTGTAATGCTTATTGTTAGAATAATTATGGGTTAATCCCATAATTATCTTTATTCTCCATTAATCATGATATGATTGATTTAGTATTGTAATCAATTAGTTAGGATGATTGTAAGAATTAACATCTTATATTTTAGGTAACTTAGATTAGTACTACATCTTATTATTGTATATATATTCTATCATTGGAATGAAATACTGAGGGAATCAATTTTCTACATAGTATCAAGAGCCAAAGATCTTTTGCCCTAAGCCCTACCTTTTCCTTAGCCAATTTTCTTCTCTTCCTCTTTTTTTTCCGGTCACCTTATGGTCTCTTCCTATACAACCTAGTCGACAACAACCCCCCCCCCCCCCCCCTCAGCTACCTCTAACTCCTATCCTAAAACCCTAGCCAACACTTACAGTTATTCACTCCACATCCATCAAAACACCAAAAATACTTCTTTTCTTCTCTAGTTTTGATTTCTTGTGGAACCTATGGCCGAAAAAAAAACTTTTCATCCCGCTCTTTCCGTCAATAACGTCAAGAACTTTATCTCCATAACACTTGAAATGGAGAAAGGGCAATATACCTCTTGGGTGAAACTGTTCAAAATTCATTGCCGCGCTTATGAGGTAATCGACCATATCATACCTTCCGAGTCATCATCGGACACCATTACGGTGGACAAAAAACTATGGTCCTGTTTGGATGCTATAGTCCTTCAATGGATTTATAACACTATATCAAACGATCTTTTACATACCATTTTGGAGCCGAACTATACGGCTCAACAGACATGGGAACGTTTACAAAATATATTTCACGATAACAAACTTTCTCGGGCCGTATATCATGAAAACACCAATTTACTAATGTTAAATTGGATGATTTTTCCAACGTTTCCGCTTATTATCAGGAATTTAAGGTGCTTGCGGACCAACTTTCCAACGTTAGTTCGCCCGTAACAAATCAAAAGTTGGTCCTTCAATTGATTGCAGGGCTAAATGAACAGTATGATGGAGTTGCTACCTTTATTCAACAAAGCAATTTGTTGCCTCCTTTCTATGAGGCCCGTTCGAGGTTAATCTCGAAGAAACACGAAAAGCAAAAACAGTATCGTCCGGGGCAGCCAATGCCGGAACGACCCTTGTCTCCACCAATTCATTTTTCGTAGATTCTCCACCACAAAATTCTGGTCCGGGTGGCAGTGGCAACCGAAACAATAATGGTCAGAAACGGTGGTCAAACCGTAACAATAACAAAGGAAAAAATAATTGTGGAAAGGGACGAGCCAGGGGCGGCGAGCAGCAGGTCGGCGACAACAACCAATCCGGGCAGTGGCGGCCCAACCAGTGGCAGCCCACTGCCCAGTCCGCCGGAAATCAGTGAGGGCAGTACCCACCGTGGGCCTGGGCCCAATAGTGGGCTGCCACACCATGTCCATATCCATATCCAACTTCGACATGGGCCAGGGCCTCTCTCTTAAAATCGCCAACCCGGAATTCTAGGTTCGCGTCCACAACATGCATTTGCAGCCCAAACACCATTTTTTATTGGCTATGCACCCACTGATATTGAACAAGTCATGAACAATATGAATCTAAATGTTTCAGATGAGTCATGGTACATGAGCACAGGGGCTACGTCCCACATGACGGTATCTCAAGGTAATCTCTCGTCTTATTTTAATATGAGTGTAAATAAAAATATTATTATCGGCAGTGGGCAGGAAATTCCAATTCGTGGTATTGGTCAAGTAAAACTAGCCCCTCCACACCCACCTCTATCCTTGAAAAATGTTTTACATGCACCAAAACTGATTAAAATTTGATATCTGTTAGATGTTTTACAATTGACAACAATGTTTCTGTGAATTTTGACCCTTTTGACTTTTCTGTGAAGGATTTTCATTCGGGGATGCCACTAATGAGATGTAATAGCACGGGTGACTTGTATCCCATCACCACTGTTTCCAACAATCGCATGACCAAACCATCAACCTTTGCCGCTATTTCTCCTATTATATAGCACAATCGGTTGGGACACCCAGGAGCGCCAATTTTTAATAATATTAGGAAGAATAAATTATTTTCTTGTAACAAACTTTTGGACTCTTCTGTTTGCCAAATTTGTGTGTTTGGAAAACAGGTTAAGCTTTCTTTTGCATCATCTACTTCACATGCCCTTATCCCTTTTGATCTTTTGCATTGTGATTTGTGGACATCACCAATTTTGAGTTCCGCAGGTCATAAATATTATTATGCTCATTTTAGATGATTATTCAAATTTTCTGTGGACATTTCCCTTAGGAAATAAATCCCAAGGCTAGACCATTTTCAAACAATTTAGTATTTTTATCAAAACTCAATTTGACAAATCCATTAATGTTTTCAATGGGGGAATTCATAAATGTCCAATTTAATGAGTTTTGTCACTAAAATGGGATGTCTTTGCGTCTTTCATGTCCACATACATCACCACAAAATGGGAAGGCCGAAAGAAAAATTCGAACAATCAATAATATGGTTTGCACTCTCCTTGTGCATTCGTCCACACCACCAAATTTGTGGCACAATGCACTTCAAATGGCAACATATCTTTTAAATATTCTTTCTAGTAAACTGCTTTCCAATGTGTCACAGACACAAATGTTGTACCACCGTCTCCCATCTTTTACACATTTGAGGGTTTTTGGGTGTTTGTGTTATCCTTTGTTTCCGTCCACAACTATTAACAAACTTCATGCCCGTTCAACTCCTTGTGTGTTTTTGGGATATCCACAAAATCATAGGGGATAGAAGTGTTTTGATAAGACAAATGGGAAGATCATTATTTCTCGTCACGTTATTTTTTATGAGTCTACATCTCGTTTGCTAAATCTCACGTGGCATCCTCACCTTCATATGATTTTTTGAACAATGGAATTCATCCGCTTTTGACTCACCATTTAAACACCCAAAATAATGTGGGGCCCGCCCAAATACAACAACCCAACATCCCAGCCCAACTACCAAATGTGACTGGGCCAGTGCAAGGAGCAGAGGTCACTGCCTCTCATCCGTTGGTCTCGGCCCAATCAACATATAATGGTGGGCAAGCCCAACCAAGGACAACCACTACCCCACTGCCCGTACACCAGCCCACTACCTTGGCCCAACCTCGGACGGTTAACCAACACGACATCCCAACTACCCAACCTTAGACCATTGAAACCCGTGCAAAGCATGAAATCTTTTTCCCTAAGCGTCATATTAACCTAACAGCCTCAGTCCAACTGTCACCACTTCCTAAAAATCCAAAAGCAGCCTTATCAGACCCGAATTGGAAAACTGTCATGTTAGATGAATTTAATGCTCTTATTAAAAATAAGACTTGGGACTTAGTGGCACGTCCAACTAATGCAAACATTATGGGGTCTTTTGTCATAAAAATAATTCTAATGGCTCCTTTGCGAGATACAAAACTCATCTTATTGGTGATGACAGGTCTCAACAGGTTGGAGTGAATTGTGGTAACACATTTAGTCTAGTGGTTAAGCCAACAACTATTAGGACTATTCTCAGCCTTGCACTTTCCAAATCTTGGTCAATTCATAGTTGGATGTCAAAAATGCATTCTTACATACTGAAAATAGTGTACATGCATCAGTCGTTGGGTTTCCGAGATTATACCCATCCAGATCATGTTTGCCTGTTGAAAATATCCTTATATGGTTTGAAACAAGCTCCTCGGGGATGGTATAACAAGTTTGCAGGATTTGTTTTCAAATTGGATTTCTCTCACAACAAGTTTGATCAGCCCTTGTTCATTTATTGGAAGGGCACTGACATGGCATATATACTTCTGTAGGTTGATGACATTATTCTTATGGCATCATCGACTTCACTTCGCCAGTCTATTATGTCTCTTCTTGCGGCTGAATTTGCAATGAAGGATTTGGGTCCGTTAAATTATTTTCTTAGCATTGCTGTAACTCAATATGCAGGTGGTCTGTTTCTTAGTCAAAAGAAATATGCCAAAGAAATAATTGACAAAGCAATGATGTCTTTCTGCAAACCATCACATACTCCGGTTGACACAAAGGTGAAATTGAGTAACGCTGTTGGTACTCCATACATCGATCCTACACATTACCGCAACCTAGTAGGGGCCTTGCGGTATTTGACTTTTACGAGACCCGATATTTCCTATGCGGTTCAGTAAGTTTGTTTACACATGCATGATCCGAAGGAAGAACATATAGGGGCTCTCAAAAGAATTCTGCGTATGTTAAGGGTATTCTTCATTTCGGTTTGCATCTATATAAGTCCTCCATCTCGAGTCTCTCATCCTACACAGATGCGGATTGGGGTGGCTGTCCGGACACACAACGTTCCACTTTCAGTTATTATGTGTCTTTGGGGAACAATCTCATTTCATGGTCGTCAAAACGACAATTCACACTGTCTCGATCAAGTGCTGATGCAAAATACTGAGGGGTAGCCAATGTGGTTGTTGAATCATGTTGGATTCGTAATCTACTGTTAGAGTTACATTGTCCGATTGAAAAGGCAACAGTGGTTTATTGTGACAATGTGAGTGCGATATACTTATCCGAAAATCCTGTTCAGCATCAGCGCACAAAACACATTGAAATGGATATCTTATTTGTCCGAGAAAAGGTTGCTCGTGGACACGTTTGTGTTTTCCATGTACCGACCCACTATCAAATTGTAGATATCTTCACAAAAGGTCTTCCGCGCGTACTCTTTGATGATTTCATGGACAATCTCAGCATACGTGAACCTCCCGCTAAGACTGCGGGGGACTGATAGAATAATTATGGGGCAATCTCATAATTATATTTATTCTCCATTAATCATCATATGATTGATATTGTAATTAGTATTGTAATCAATTAGTTGGGATGATTGTAAGTAATTAGCATCTTATATTTTAGGTAACTTAGATTAGTACATCTTATTATTGTATATATATTCTATCATTGGAATGAAATACTAAGAGAATTAATTTCCTTCACTTATTGTTGTCCTGAAGGTTTGAATAATAATTAAAAAAAGAAGAAGAGAACTATCAGTAGCATCAATTTGTAGTTACCTAAATTTTCAAAAATCTGCATCTATCTTTCTAGTATAATAGACCTTGAGGGCCGGCTTTTCTCCGGATCCCGCGCATATTGGGAACTTAGTGCATCAGTCTGTCCTATCTTTCTAGTATAAATTATAACATTTTCACCTGTCCAACAGTCCGAAATTATTTCTACAATAAATGGAAATCCCTTGCTCAGAATATCCATATCCATAAGGAGAAAAAGTATAGTGGATTCATCATTTTTCTTCAGAGGTAGTAGAACCAGAGGAATCACTTGAGCATTCCTCTCCCGAAGTAGAAAAACATCGCATTTCGAAAAAGATTTCTCTAACATCAACTAACTTCTATCCAAACACATTATCACCGGTGGCGGTGCCAGAAGTTTGGCGAAGGCTGCGCAAAATTTCTTCTCACTTATATTAAGGGTGCAAAATTAAAATATACTCATAATAGCTAACATTTAACCTATGTACACCACGTAATTTTCAGGTGAAAGGTATGCACCTGACCACCCTTCGCCTAAGGTGGCTCTGCCCATGATTATCACAACTACTCACTTTTATCCAAACACATAACTACAACTACTAGCTTCTAGCTATCCAAACAATAATCACAACTTCAACACCTAAAAAGTGTTTTCAGCTACTTTTAACCAGCTAATCCAAACGTGCTTTAAATCTTGTTCTCCAATTTTTGGAACTTGAATTTTTTTCTCAAAAAATTATCAAATTCCGCGGACAAACAATGTTTTCAATTTTATTTGGGCTGGTTTAATTTGGCGATGTGGACCTCTGCCACATGTCAAATATGGTTTTTGGAAAACCAGTCATTTGAGTTGTTAACAGCAAGTGGCATGGATGAGCCACATAAATGAGCTCAACTATTAACGAGTGTCATAAATGAAAGTTGGATGACATATTTGAGTTTTTTTCCTTCTTACCAACCATCATATACACTGTCAACGTCTTAAGGACAGAGGGCAATCACTCGACTCAACACACAACGTTGTAACCATCCAGATTTAGTTGTTTCTTGATTTCAGGTTATCAAGATTCAAGACACAACAAGCTTGCGGCAGTTTTGAAGATTGACCATTTATTTATCCTTTCGAACACTTGTAATAGTTATTTACTTCCCATACTGCTTTATAAAGTACAATAGAGTACCAACAGATTTCATCTTTACAGTCATTTCTGGCAGCATCTCTTTAGGGCACTGGGGACTAAGCTTAATATGACTACTGCCTATCATCGGATGGGAAAACTGAGAGGCTTAACCGATGTCTAGAAACCTATCTGAGGTCTATGGTGTTCTCTAATCCCAAACAATGATTTAAGTGGATTCATTTAGCGGAGTGGTGGTATAATACCAACTACCATAGTGCCATCAACACCACACCATTTGCAGCACTGTATGGGTACCCTCCCTCACCTCACATACCCATGGGTTCTTTGCACCACTCAGATAACTACAGACATCACCCAGAGACAGTACCTACTACAGACTCTAAAAGATAATGAGAGGATGTGAAAACTATAAATTAGAAGCTTCACTTGGAAGTCAAGAGCTTGTTGTAAAAGAATATGGTATGACGAAGTCACCTAATATCGTAAAAATTGTATCGTGACTCAATAAGAGCTGATGACAGTGAAACGAATATGGAAATATCAGAAGTTAAAGATCTAACTAAGTGGTGTTTGCGGTACCACAACGGTCAGTCTCTATGATGGCCCTGCAAATTGGACTTACCAAGAGAAAAACCATATAGGAAAGTTCAAGAATCCCATTGGCCAATATTCTTTACTGGAACCCCGAGCTATTTTAACGTTTCTTAAAGTCTTGAAGCAAGACTCATTTTATGATGAATATATGTGAGGAGTAAATTTTTAAGTCCCTAGACGATATGGATATACAAATAGTGTCAGAAAAACGATTTTTTTTAATTAAGGATTAGATGGACTAAACCAAGTATTAGTGGGACTAATGTTCATATAAGTATGGCTATATGAGCTTGTGTCCATGGAAACTGAGCAGCCATGTGGGGGAGCAAACCTCAAATAAAAGAGATGAAATATTGAATTTGGCA
The DNA here is from genome assembly GCA_034509755.1 of Anisodus tanguticus. Lineage (NCBI taxonomy): Eukaryota > Viridiplantae > Streptophyta > Magnoliopsida > Solanales > Solanaceae > Anisodus > Anisodus tanguticus. The sequence continues at coordinate 25,171,756 of CM067541.1, read as the reverse complement.
GGAGTTTTAAGTGGTCAACCAAAGTGGTATTAAAAGCAGCTGAAAGGAGGGATCATAAATAACCCTTAAGCTTAGATCTTCCTAGTCCTTACACAAGGATGATTCTGCAGCAACCTACTGTATCAATTTAGATGGAGAAAAGTGGAGTATAAAAGGAGCTTATACGTGTATAATGTGACAGTTACCAAGAGGGTGTCTTGGATGGAGATCTATTAACCTTTGGGGAAACGTACAAATCTAAAACTTATGTTATCTAATTAGTATCAGTTGAGCATGATTAAATAGTTATATACCTGATTTAATTACAACGGGACAAGCCTTAAGTGACGGCTTGGTAGCATGAGTCTCGGTTGTTGCGCTTACTTTGTTTCGACAGAAGGAAAAAAGCAACTACCAGCGTTGTTTTCTTTGGTTTACAGCAACATCAACATCAATTTTGAGATGCTTTAAGATTTATAAGAACACGCAAATTAGGAATTTTAAGGTAATTTCACCCACTTTACTTTAGTTACGGCGTATCATTACGATTATATATGGTGATTATGTGGTTGGAAAGTGAATAGCAACCACCGCACATAGACATAACTTAGTGAAGTTAATTATGAGACTGAGAAATGATGGCTGACTTACTCCTATTAAGATGGGAGCTTGATCAAGAAAGAAAATCCATTTACTAAAGGAAAGCTAGTGATCCTCCAAATATTAGAATGAATCTGAGCAATATAAAAATTTTAAAATAATGTCACGAGCTCGCTAACAAGAATGAAACGTCAAAGCCAAAGGAGTTAAAAATGGAAGCACTTCTCGTTGCTTACATGACAATCATTGGCCTGGATAAGGTAGATACGGGACAACTATGAACTTAAAGATAGAAGATTCGTGAGTAATGATATATATACCGTGGACATGACACGATATGCATCTCTAATCAAGGGAAATTAGTCAGACATAAATGAGACCTTTCGAGTGAAGGGTAAGACTAGAGGTGACAAACGGTGCATGTGTCAAAGAAAGACACACCAGATGTGCAAAACAAAGAAAGATAAGTATATGATTTGATTTTGTAAGAACGAACTCCACGAGGGATGCACAAGTAAAACAGGACAACTAAGTCAAGGATGTGTATGCCTTCATAAGAGAAAATGAAAGGAAGTTAAATAAAGAGCTACTTCCTCCACAACCCTTGCAATTACACGATAATTATTATAGATTACATTGAACATTCCCTAGCATGATGTACCAGAAGTGGTATCATGTTTTACATATCTTGATACCTTCGATCTACGATGATACGTGCAAAGTGGTCTATGTTGGTATTCAAGTTTTTGTAGGATTTTGTTGGGTTCAAATTACATAAGTAGGCACAACGGAAGTTTAAAATTTTGTTCTACTTACTCCAACAATTTCTTCTGAGTTGGTTAAATGACAATCAAAACTTGTAACATAAAACATGAACACTTACATGTTGTATTATCTGGAGTCTTTACTAAATGATGGACACGCGATTCCCTTTTCGACTGCAAGCACAATGCTACGGTGTATTCCTATGTCAAGAAAGCCAGGAAATCTTGGCAGAGGTTTGAGAAAGTTTTATCCTACACTCTAAGTCTAGAATTAGTTTATAGAATTGGTGTGTTAATTAACAATGAGGAATGTTGTATTTATAGTTGAAATTAGGGCAAAAATCTGATTAGGGTTAGGCTCCAAGCCTGGCCCAAAACCAAGGTGCAGTGGGCCAGTCTGACTAACTGGGCCCACTGTCGGGTCGGCGCCGCGCCTTACGTAAAATTATGTTTTCCCTTTTCATTTAATATATATATTCAACACATTAAATCCAAAATCCAATTTTGATTTAATTAAATAATTTCCATCTAATAGAAATTATCCCATAGTTATTATCAATTTAAATATCTCGATTCCAAATCGAATATTTAATATTCTCTCAATACACCCTTAGACCGAAAAGACAATCGACATAGTGTGTGACCCTATAGGCCTTCACATATCGACACTAATCCAATTAAGGTCCATACGGAACTCCTAAACTGCGCCGTATGACGAACTCAATATGTGAAGTACGTTTACATGAATCCAGCAAACATAACCTTTATGTGAGATGATAAATTCATTTCATTCGCGACACACTCGATCAAGCTTAGGATTTGCCATGTGTCTATCCAAATGGCTTGATCACTTCATCTCATCTATATTAGTCGACAACTATATCATATTCTAAATATGTCTTTTGCATTGGTCAATGACTTGGTCGACCTAATATCACTAAGAAGTTGAGTGCTCTCTCGAATATCCAATCGAAGAATGAATCCTATTCTTGGCTCAAATACCACCTTAATTTACATCATAATGCACCCAACACATACCGTGTCTTATCCTATAAGGAGTTTAAGCTTAGGACAGGGTCAAAGTACATTACTTTGTAAACAGGTGTGTATTGACCTCAAGTCAAATGACCTTTATATCCCACACGCTGATAACACTCTAGACATGTCTAATAAATAGTTTATCAGCGGGGTATACCAATACTTTCCAAAAGTATCCATGTGTCAATCACTAGTAACCATTACTAGTAGCAGGTGAGACATACTATATTCTCTAAAAATGTGATGCAGACCACATGTCGACTTATAGCATATCATCGATATCTCATTCTCGATGATCATTAGTTGAGGCTATTTTGAGAGTTACGCTCTATCATTAATAACTCACTCTATTAATGACAACGTAAGCTCAAGGGATGCACATATATGAATAATTGCAAACAATCAAACAATAATTCAATAATTGCAAATGTCATAAATATTAATCTTATTAATAATACGAATGTGTTCAAGTACATTTGTCCCTAATAATGATTGTCTCTAGGACATACATACTTTTATTCTCCCACTTGGCCTAGTGCCAATCTCCGATGTATCTAATACCCATGTTTTCAAAATGACCATTATGCTTAACTAAGCTTAATGATTTAGTAAACGGGTCAGCTAGATTATTATCTGTGGGAACATAGTCTAATCTTATTTCTTCAGTTTCCACCATTTTCCTGAGTATGTGGTATTTCCTCGGTACATGCTTGTTTCTGTTTGTTGATCTTGGTTCCTTAGCTTGCGCAATCGCACCAGTGTTGTCACAATAAATCGTTACTGGACAAGTGGCACTTGGAACAACCCCTAGTTCCTTCAGGAACTCAGATATCGTGACAGCTTATTTACCAGCTTTTCGATCCAAAGAATGTACTCGGCTTCGCTTGTCGAATCAGCAGTTGTAGCTTGCTTGGAACTTTTCCAACTCACTATTCCGCCATTGAAAATGAAGGCATATCCAGATTGAGATTTGAAGTCATCAAGATCTGTCTGGAATCTAGCATCAGTGTACCCAATACACACTAGCTTCTCTTGTCCACCATAGAGTAAGAAATATTCTTTAGTTCGTCTAAGATACTAAAGAATACTCTTAACTGCTTTCTAGTGTTCTTCCCCAGGTTTCTGCTGGAATTTGCAAGTCATACTAAGTGCATAGGCCACATCTGACCTCGTACAGGTCATGTCATATATGATAGATCCTATAGCTGAAGCATATGGGATTCTTTTCATGCGTTCACGTTCTGCAACAGTAGAAGGACTATCCTTCTTTGATAACTTGATGCCTTGACCCATAAGAAGACTTCATTTCTTGGAGTTTTCCATAGAGAATCGTCTTAACACTTTGTCTATGTATATGGACTGTGACAACCCCAATAATCTATTAGGCCTATCTCTATAGATCCTAATTCTAAGAATGTAGCAGGCTTCACCCAAGTCCTTCATCATGAAGGCGCTGGATAACCATTCCTTGACTGATTTCATGAGAGTCTTATTATCTCTCATTATTAATATGTCATCTACGTATGAAGACAATACTCTCTTGCTTGCGCTTACTATAAATGTAGGGATCTTCTTTGCTTCTAACAAAGTCAAACAATTTGACTGCTTTGTCAAAACAAATATTCCAACTCCTTGAGGCTTGCTTAAGTCCATAAATGGACTTTTGTAGCTTGCATGCTTTGGGCTTAGTCTTGGATGTAAAACCCTCAGGTTGTATCATATACAACTCCTCAATTAGGTTACCATTGAGGAAAGCAGTTTTAACATCCATTTTCCAAATGTCATAATCATAGTATGCGACTATTGCAAGCAAAATCCGAATGGACTTAATTTTCGCAACATGTGAAAAGGTTTCATCATAATCGACCCCAGACCTTTGATTATAAACTTTAGCCACCAATCTTGCCTTATAATTCTATACCTTGCCATATGCATCAATCTTCTTCTTGAAGATCCATTTGCATCCTATGGGTCTAACCCCTATTGGAAAATCAACCAAGTTCCAAACTTGATTGATGTATATCGAGTCCATCTCAGATTTCATGGCTTCTTGTCATCTCTGCGAATTAATGTCTAACATAGCTTCATTGTAAGTTGTAGGTTCATCGTCATCAGGAATATCTATCTTATTGTGTGTTTCAACAAGGAGATTAAGTCTATCATGCGGATGATGAGTCCTAGTGGTCCTACGGAGTTGATTATTTTGCGTTTCAGTGTTTGTTGCATTTTGATTGTGAGAAGGTCTTTGTGTGCTGGACAATCCATCACCTTGAGAGCTTTTAGGAATGTAATTTACATGTATCTCCTGAATGGAATAATGTACAACCATTGTATCATCTTCCATTGGTTGTGTATGATAACCCTGCATTTCTGCACTATCTCTCACAACACTCTCACTGGCTGAAGGGCGTACTCTAAGTACCCAATCTTCACCAAATACTTCCATTGAATACTTGTCTAGGTCTTTTGACAAGGGTTCAACTTCTGTGTTATCTTGTGGTTCTTGAATTTCTTCAAGTTCTATCTTATTGCAGCTCTATTCCTTGTAGACATAGTCTTCTTCAAGGAAAGTTGCATTTCTGGAGACAATGACCTTATGATCTCCAGGAAGATAGAAATAGTATCCCTTAGTTTCCTTTGGATACCCCACAAAATAATATTTCTCACTTTTAGATTCCAACTTGTCAGTAAGCATCTTCTTTACATATGTAGGGCACCCCCAGGGTCGCATGTGTTTAAGTGCTGGCTTCTTGCCATTCCATATCTCATATGGAATTTTCTTTACTGACTTTGAAGGAATCCTGTTCAGAATATAAATTGAGATTTGCAATGCATAGCCCCAAAGGTATGTTGGTAGAGCTGAGAAACTCATCATGGATCTAATCATATCTAATAGGGTTTGATTTCTCATTTCAGCAACACCATTCATCTGTGGCGTGCAGGAGGTGTCCATTGTGATTGGACTCCATGAAGCTTCAAATAATCCAGAAATTCTTTACTTAAGTATTCACCTCATCTATATGATCGAAGGGTCCTGATACTTGTTTCAAGTTGCTTCTCTACTTCTGACTTGTACTCCTTGAATTTCTCAAAGGCTTCGGACTTGTGTTTCATAAGATACACATGCCTAAACCTTGTGAAATGTCTGTAAAAGTGATGAAATAAGTGAAGCCTCCCTTAGCTTGAGTTGAAAATGGCCCACATACATCAGTATGGACCAATTCAAGCACATCTTTGGCTCGCACCCCTTTTCCAGAAAGTGGCTTGTTGGTCATTTTTCCTCTCAAGCAAGATTCACAGTTACCATACGACTCCAAGTCAAATAGTTCTAGGTAGTCTAACTTTCTTAATCTTGCTATCCTTGATTCATTGATGTGACTAAGTCTACAGTGTCATAAGTAGGTGGGGTTTCTTGGATTACTTATCTTAGCTCGTTTATTTTGCACATTGAAAATTTCACGACTGCAGTTTAAAATATATAATCTATCCACAAGCGGAGCATTTCCACAAACAAAACCATTAAAAGACAGTACATAACTACCATTGACAATAAATGAGGAAAACCCCTCAATGTCTAACATGGGGATATAAATGATATTCCTCGTCAATGAGGGAACAAAATAACAATTATTTAGTTCTAAACAAAATCTTGAAGGTAAATCTAGTCTATAAGTTCTCATGCGTTCAACATCCACTCGTCTCCATTTCCAACGCGTAGGTCTACCTCCCAAGGTCCAATCTTTCTGCTGTCAATCAGACCCTGCACATTATTACAAATATGTGAGCCACAAACGGTATCTAATACCCAGCAGTGAGAGTTACTTATAGACATGTTTATTTCAATGACAAACATACCTTGTCCAGTAGAGCCAGGAGCACCTAGTGTTTTGCCTCCTCCTGGAGCTGTGCAGTCCTTCTTCCAGTGCCCCTTTTTCTTGTAGTTGAGGCACACATCCGAAGCTACCTTTGCCTTTTTCTGAACACCTCTTCTAGGTTTCATAACTGTAGGTGCAGCAACTGCCTTACCCTTCTTCTTCTGTATGTTCTTACCCTTGAGTTTGAACTTGCTAAAAGAGCCCACCATGAGCACGATTTTACCTTTAGAGGTAGATGATTCAAAGGTCTTCAACATGTTGTAAAGCTCTGGAAGACTTGCCTTAGTCCCATTCATATTGAAGTTCACGATAAAATTCTCAAATGAACCAGGAAGTGAATTCAGGATCAGGTTGACAGAGATATTTATAGGCAACTTCGTTCCAATCGAAGCCAACCTTTCTTTCAGCCCAATCATCTTCAGAACATGTACTGACACCTGACCCCCATCATTCAGCTTACACTTGAAAAGGTCCCTCAACAATTCATACTCCATTGTCTGAGACTGTGAGTCATAGAGACTCTTCAAGTGTTCTAGCATTTCGTTAGGGCCCATGTTTTCATGTTGCCTATGTAACTCCAAGGTCATGGAGGACAACATTACACATTGTGCCGAGGTAGCATCGTCTAGATGTTTCTGATAAGCCACCTTGTCAAACAGGGCATACTCAACAGAATCTTCAACAGGGACTGTGGGGAACATTGTGTCTAACACATACTCAATTCTTTCTTGTCTTAACACCAACTGCAGATTTCTTAACCAGTCAGGGTAATTTGCTCCAGTCAACTTGTTTGTCTCGACCAACATTTTCAGTGATAGATTCGACATTTTGTATAAACTGAAGATATAGATAGACTTAAAATTAAACTCTAATATAATTTCTATTGAACACATTCGCTAACTAATTAACATGACATTTAGTTTAATTAGCTCCCACTATTTTAACATACTCTTCGACCCCATGGAAGAATACGGACTCATATCAAATATGGTCATAATGGGCCATAATTCAGGTTCATGCTATCTCCGCGTTTGTTGTGGCTGATAACTTCAACAACACAACCTGGTAGGCCTCTAAACCAATTACAAACAATTTGTAACTCATGTTTGACCGAATGTTCTAAACAATCGATCTGCGTCTCTCGGCTTGTCCGACACTGTGGCGCCAAGACAACCTAGCAAGTCAACCCCATTATGCGACTGCAATTATGTATCTAAGTGAGCTTTGCCTTATAGAGCAAACATTGTGGTGTAAATACTAATGAAGGTTTATCACCCACTTCTACATTTAACATGCATCTATGAAAGAGTCTGAGTCCTCGTAGACTTAGAGCAAATGATGTGGCATAAATACTCATCTCGCCGAAAAAGATTTTGCACTACAATCAATTATAACGGACGACGCTTTCATTTTAAATGAGACTTGTATTAAATTTTTGGGGAACATTTTAATTTAGGGGTTTTAACCAAAATCAACTCTAGTATGCTACATCAAATATAACATCTTAATTATCATGCAAAATCTATTAAGCACTTATTGGGTACCGCCTGCCCAAGCATGATATTAAGCGGTTTAAACACATATTGGGTGCCGCCTACCTAGACAGTTATTTGTGGACGTTATTCTAGTAATGTAAATGACAAATAATTTGACATTTAGCACATAAACAGTATACTTATCAAATAATATACTTTATATTAATAATCGTGGGTTAAACATATTGAAATTTTCTTTTCGGACCAATGGGGCCGCTGTGCTAATCATTAGAGTCGCGACGCCAGTGAGGCAGAAGCCAAAATTCCGCTTCTGCAATGCATTAGCGCCACTATGTTTAACCCATATTATTATGTTATTCAATTATTATATAACCATTGAACCATTCTGGGCTTTGATACCACTGTAGGATTTTATTGGGTTCAAAATACATAAGTAGGCACATCGGAAGTTTAAAATTTGGTTCTACTTACCCCAATAATTTCTTCTGAGTTGGTTATATGACAATCAAAACCTGTAACATAAAACATGAATACTTACAGGTTGTATTAACTAGAGTCTTTACTAAATGGTGGACACGCGATTCCCTTCTCGACGGCAAGCACAATGCTACGGTGTATTCCTCTGTCAAGAAAGCCAGGAAATCTTGACAGAGGTTTGAGAGAGTTTTATCCTAGACTCTAAGTCTAGAATTAGTTTATAGAATTGGTGTGTTAATTAACAATGAGGAGTGTTGTATTTATAGTTGAAATTAGGGCAAAAATCTGATTAGGGTTAGGCTCCAAGCCTAGCCCAAAACCAAGGTGCAGTGGGCCAGTCTGACTGGGCCCACTGCCGGGTCGGCGCCGTGGCGCCTTACGTAAAATTTTGTTTCCCATTTTCATTTAATAAATATATTCAACATATTAAATCCAAAATCCAATTTTGATTTAATTAAATAATTTCCATCTAATAGAAATTATCCCATAGTTATTATCAATTTAAATATCTCAATTCGAAATCGAATATTTAATATTCTCTCAATACACCCTTAGACCGAAAAGACAATCGACATAGTGTGACCCTATAGGCCTTCACATATCGACACTAATCCAATTAAGGTCCATATGGAACTCCTAGACTGCGTCGTATGACGAACTCAATATGTGAAGTACGTTTACATGAATCCAGCAAACATAACATTTATGTGAGATGATAAATTCCTTTCATTCGCGACACACTCGATCAAGCTTAGGATTTGCCATGTGTCTATCCAAATGGCTTGATCACTTCATCTCATCTATATTAGTCGACAACTAGATCATATTCTAAATATGTCTTTTGCATTGGCCAATGACTTGATCGGCCTAATATCACTGAGAAGTTGAGTGCTCTCTCGAATATCCAATCGAGGAATGAATCATATTCTTGGCTCAAATACCACCTTAATTTACATCATAATGCACCCAACACATACCGTGTCTTATCCTATAAGGAGTTTAAGCTTAAGACATGGTCAAAGTACATTACTTTGTAAACAAGGTGTGTATTGACCTCAAGTCAAAGGACCTTTATATCCCACACGCTAATAACACTCTAGACATGTCTAACAAATAGTTTATCAGCAGGGTATACCAATACTTTCCAAAAGTATCCGTGTGTCCATCACTAGTAACCATTACTAGTAGCAGGTGAGACATACTACATTCTCTAAGAATGTGATGCAGACCACATGTCGCCTTATAACATATCATCGATATCCCATTCTCGATGATCATTAGTCGAGGCTATTTTGAGAGTTACGCTCTATCATTAATAACTCACTCTATTAATGACAACGTAAGCTCAAGTGATGCACATATATGAATAATTGCAAACAATCAAACAATAATTTAATAATTGAAAATGCCATAAATATTAATCTTATTAATAATACGAATGTGTTCAAGTATATTTGTCTCTAATAATGATTGTCTCTAGGACATACATACTTTCAGTTTTATGAAGTAATGAGAGTGGCCATACACGCAAGCTTTAAGTTGTTGTAGACGTCAAAAATCGAAGGTCCGTGAGACTTTATAAAGAACACTTGAGATAGTTCCTTGGTCATTCCTTTGAGAAGGCAAAGCAGGAAATTCATCGCTTCTCTGGTGCGCAGTGCAATAATGTTTCAAGAAAGCTGACAAGAAGCTTATGAGTCGGCCTTACACCTACAATTACTTTCCATCCGTTCAATGAGTGACGTGTCGGTGCTACGTGCATGACTCATCATCTGTTCTTTTTTCACAATAGTACGATCCAACGAAGGTTTCTCCTACAAAGAGATTTAGTTACAAATAAAGCAAGAAAGTTGTTAATCGGATGTATGACATGTAACCTTTAGTTATGGGTACTGAAATGGTAGTTGTAAGTACGAAAACATAACGTTCTCATGTAACTCATGATTCAAATATGTTAGCCTCCTAATGTGAAGAATATAAATCAGGCCCTACTAGATTCATTTATATATGATTTTGTTCTCCATGTGACTGAGAAAAGTGAGATTTATGTTAAACCATGATGTATGATGCTTGAATAAATATAAAGCTTATAGTTCATATGTTCTAAGCTATATAAAGTTCATATTTTTGAGGTTTATGTATGTTGGCCTTATCGATGTCCAATGATGAGGTATCATGCTGTTTATATTGGGTTTGTGATGGCTCTCTTTATCTGTACATTGTTATTATGATTATTGGGGTTTATGTCTATTAGCTGATGTGAGACGGGTATAGAAATTGCATTAGTCCCAATTACAAGGAAAATTCTATCAATTCGCTGAGTTGAGAGACTTGCTAAAATGAGTATGGGTACGGGATTCTCAGCTGGAAAAGGTTTCACTTGCCTAATAGTAAGATTACCATTAAAGATCTCATGACCAGGATGTTGGAGTCATCCATCGTATCAGGGACACAGGAGTTGGTTGGTTTAAATTGGTCTCCGAGTGGCGTATGTGTTTTTAAAGTAAGGAAAGTTATGATCAATGTAAAGGCAAATTAAATGTCTACCCTTTTCGCCCTGAATACAAATTGCCTAACATTCGAGAATGAATGTTTGTTAGTGGAGGAAACTGTTATGCCCCGCAAAATTTCGTTAGTTTTCAACGTGGATAGCTTATGCGACCCGATTAAATTATCACAACTTGTTTGGAAGGGGATTTTGAGTTACTTCTTGAATTGTCACATTTTAATTTGAAGTTCAGACAATAGATTTAAGGTGGATACGGACAAATTATGCACGGTTTGAGGAAGGATAGGGTTAAAACATTTTGGTTTCCTTCGGACATGTAAGAAGGAATTTGGAGAAATATTTAAGAGTTGTATTCTATCACTTTGAGAATTCATTTACAAACTGAAAGGTGGTAAAAGAATAAGTTTTCAGGGTTTATATTAAGGTGAAAATTGGCAAGTACAAGTTGAAACGTACTGTCAAGAGGCACCATGTGTTTAAGCAATTTAGATACACATATGGGTATAATGAAAGAGGGGCCAGGAAACCAAACTCATCCGTTATTCAAAGATTGGATGTGTATTGCTTTAGGACACAATCAGACAAGATTTTATGGGAGTTTGTAAGTTGAATATAACTACTTAATTATTGTATCACATGAGAATATTGTTGCTAGAAATAAATGCAGCTACCAAATCGTGGAGTTATTTGCTTCCGCTTGGAAATTCAGTTTCTGGCGGGGACCCCAACTTAGATTAGAGTAACTGCCCCCAGAATAAAAGATTCCACACGAGCTCCCGTTCTACAGTGTGGTGGCAGGACCGCTAGGGGAGTGGCACGTCCGATTCGGAGGGCGAGGATATTTTAGAAGTCAGATTGGATTTCCAATTGGCCATCTGCTTTATGCTTGATCTTGTAAATCCACTTGCAGCCAACCATGGCATTCGATGCATCAACAATTTCATTGTGCCTATCATGCCAAAGGCGCTGTTTGTGGATATGCCAAAGACGTCCTGGCTCTGAACCGGGTACTGAACACTAACTGAATTATTGCTTCAATTCAGTTTATTCTTCTTTTCCCCTAAAGGGTGTCTTATTATTTATGTGTATTTTTGCTTCTCTTATTCTTTAAAAAATTAAATAAAGTCAATTATTCTTTAATACGGAGCTCGGGGCTTTGAGGCACTTGAAAAACATTTGTCGCAAGACAAGACCTTAGCGTACGATTTGGGTTCTTTCCCTCTCGACAAGACTTACTGAAAGAGGGAGCAAATCCGTCATTGGACGAGGAAGAAAAGGCAAGGAAGATTTGTACAAGATAGAAAGTTCATTAGAAAGCCCAAAATTCTTTCTTTACTTTATCTTCCAAAATTTCGAACCGGAAGAGATTGCTCAGGATGAGTGTTTGGGTAACAAAGACGAGGAGGAAAACAAGCATTTTTTATTGCTCTTCAATGATATGGGATAAAGGGCAAGAGGAGCCGAGATGGCTCTACGGGCAAGCTAACCCAGATATATATTGATGAGATAGTGCGCCTACGGATACCGTCTGAATTATGTATTGTACTCAACAGGAAGCGTCACAACCACCCCGACCCTTTTTATACAGTTCCTGGCAGGCTTCATGCAGGCGAGTTGCAGCCTGAAATCCGAATTATAAGCAGTGGCAATTGCCCTATGAAGACAACAGCTGATACACCCTTGCTTCTTGCCTGGCAAACGCTTCTCCAAAAGCGACCAGTTCCAACCATTCTTGCTAAGGCTCCTAACGAAAGATTTTTCTTTTCAATCGAAGACTGTTCTAATTTCCTACTGAGATAGGCACCAAAAATTAATTCTTACATGATCGAATGAAAGACGGACTATAGGCAATCGTTCTCAACGAGTGGAAAGTGTTCTTTTCTCTCTCCTCTGATGAGGATTCGAAAAGAGTCAGAACAATCACTCGTAGAAGCATATGTCTCATGCATACTGTCATATTCATTTTCTATCTGGCGAAGGTAAATAGTCAAAAAAGTTCTCATGCTAATTCCGAAGTCGGTGCTAACCAATCGAGAATATACATTGACCATTAATTCTGTAAGACCTGTACCGGCTTGAGAAATTGAAATATTGAGACCATCTGATCCTTATGTTTTGGTCACTTTTCTTCATTGCCGCGGAAATAGCACTGGTTTTAGAGAAAGAAGGCAAAGAAGGAGAGGAAAGCACTTATCCTTTGGTGTTAAAGGGCGAGTTCCTTTCTTGTCTTTCCCAAAAGCTTTCTTGATTGGCAAAAACAGTTTTCGCCTTCTAACCTGCAGTTGCCGGATTTTTGGTATTCTTTTTTTCGAGCTTCTATTTCTTCCGTTAAAGGAGACCCATCCACATTCATTTTAACAAAAAAACCTTACTTGAATTAAGACTTGAATGAAGCAGAAACCCGGGGAAAATCTCAATAAAAAGGTCGTCAACCAAAATATTCCAACAGTGATAATAAAAAATAAATGAGTGCACCGCAAGACCATATAAGAATTCTCTGATATATGACCCCGATGCTACAGCCTGTTGATGTACGGTGGTGAGCTTGTAGGAGTGCCATTGCCAAGATCTAGTGTAATTCATTTTCCCCGCGAGCCAGTCCCACTAGTGCTATCTATGCCGTCAATCAAGTTTGTCATTTCAAAGCCCATATTTGATCTGGAACTTGTGAACTTCCGATTTCAGGCTGCTCTTAGACCAGGAAGATTGCTACCTTCCCAGAACCCATAGAGAGCATAGACAACGACTTACCTTTCTTGTAGACCTGCTGACGAGGAGCGGAGCCACTTGACTGCAAGGATGGATGTCTGAGCGATTGAAAGAGTCGGTCTTTCTTTTCAAGCTGAGTAGAAATTTCTTACTTGACTATAAAGTTGGAGAGGAGCTCTAAGCAACTCTCTTGACTATAAGGAAAGAGAGGTGCGGAAAGCCAAGAACGAGAATGGGAAGTAGCGCCGCAACTCCGGACCGAAAGCACGACACGAATGGCGACTCTAATCCTTGAAGTGAAGAATCGAAAGTCGAGCCAGTGCTTCCTCTCGAACAGAGCTCCTCACAGAAATTCCGGATTATTGAAGAGCTCCTAAGCTAACTAAGAGCGCTGTCCGTTCCTATTAAATAGGATGTCTCCCAAGCGCCGAGGAGCACCCGACTCAACAATAGAAATCCTTGCAGAGCCTTTCTAAACTCTTGAACTTAAGAGAGGTTTGAGGACAGGGAGCATAATTTCATTCCGAATTTTTTTTTCTTTTTTGTTTCACATTTCTCGTCAGAGGAAACTAAAGAAAGAAGAGAAGTAGACTTGCGTACAGCCGTACGTCTTGAAGCGAAGGAGAATTCTTTAACTATTCGGTGTTGGCATATTTTCCTACTTCTACTCTCAGCCACTTGTTAGAAGGAACTGCAGCTTGATTGTCGGGCGTTCAGCCACTTGACTGGTTGGAGAGTGTCCGGGGAAGAGAAAGGAATCTATTCGGGAAGGGCTGGTAAGCGTTTCTCGAATAGATTCCTTTCTCTTCCCCGAACACTCTCCAACCAGTCAAGTGGTTGAACGCCCGACAATCAAGTTGCATGCTACTTCTGATTCGATTCGCGCTGCTTCAATGGCTCGATATGAAAGACAATCTTTGGCAGTTGCTAAAACAATAAAGACAAGGCCCTTTCTCCTTAGCCAACCAAAGTCTTGGTGTTGTAATCGACCAAGAGTGGCATCTTCGTCAATACTCCATCTGCCCTCCGTCGGGGGGTTAAGGGGGAGGATGTCCCTTTGGCTATATAATCGTGCGGTTTCTAGGAATTTAAAACCCGATTTCCTCCATAAATTCTCTTATAGCGACGCGAAAACATTTTGAAGAGCATATTGGTATAACACGATGTTATATGATTTGGATTGAGTAGCTGGATATGCGAGATGTTGTAATTGTATCGATGGACAAGTTCTAAATATTTGAATCGCTCTAGTTACAAAGAAAACTCTACCGAACTTTATTAAAAAGATTGGAAAGTTTGCTAAACGTTGGGACCAAAGCACAATAAGATTGAACTTAAGGCTAATACATCTCTCTCAAATGGAGTAATGATCAGATTCGACATTCGACATTCGAGGACGAATGTCATATAAGAGGGAAGAATGTGACGACCCAAAAGTTTTTGCTAATCTTTAACGTAATTTCATATGCCTAAAGCTCGATTTAATCATTTTAGAAGATAACATGGTCAGCTTAATGTTTTAATAGTAACTTCATAAATGCAATTAGTGGACCAAATTTGGTTAGTCACGGATTTACTCTCAAGGAAGAAATTAGCGTGCCAGCAAGTATTGGATTGATATTAACTTGATTTAAAAGGGTTAACAATATATTAATGCTTTTAAAGGCTCAAATTTGCCGTAGCATGCAGCAGTTGTCTTTATTCTTCAAATAGAGTTGCATCAACATTAAGGGTCTTATTTGATCCTTTATAAATGATTTTGGTTAAAGTTAAACCCAATATTTAGCTTGGCACATGTCAGAAGCTGCGGAGGGGAATCAATTACCGTGTCTTCGAAAATCCTTATATTTGGGATATGAAGCTAGTACGGAATAATGATTTTACCAAATCAAAGTGATTACAATTTCAAAATCTTAAATCAACAATTCATAATATTGTTGAACACGCATGGTCATTGGAAGAGTTAAGACTTACTTTTCTAATAGTAAATTCTAGTAAAACTTATGTACTCTATATGTTCGATAGTATGCCCTAGAGAAAGTTCATATTCGGTCTTATCCGTCCTTATTCATTACAATTAGTACAGTTATAAATAGTACTGCAAGAATCCTTTAACATATTGTTTGATGTCTTATATACGTTATACGGTTTTTAGACTCAATTTTCAAGAAATATATGCTTACTTGTTACACTTCATGTTATGTACAATTATGTGCAAATTATATGCTCAGTTCATGGTGTGATTACATCCAGACTCAGACGAGGAGCTAGCTGACCTCCCCTTGCGTGAGTGCCATGACGGCCAGGGTTAGATACCAACACGCTCGTAGTGGTTATTGTTTGCTGGAGAGATAGGCCGACACTCCCCCGTGCGTGTTCCTAGACCACACGTACGTAGGGCCGCTATGTGTAACTCAATTTCTATTTCAGTTTAGCTATAAGCTTAATGTTCAGTTTCAGTTATCAGTTTTCCATTCACTTATCAGTTTACAATCCTAGATTATCAATTTATGGTAGTTTTCAAGATTTTATATGATTTACATGTTTTCTTGTGAAATATGACTTTCCTTGTGTATTATGCTCGTATCCCATAAAGTCTAGATTCGCCCTTTTTAGGAGGTAGTCCATGAGACTTATTGGGTACCCTTGGAGATACTTAGCTTGTTTGGGCTTGCCACGTCGTGTGGCACATGTTGAGTATGCAGGTGACATATCATGTGGCTAGAGGCAGACGTTCTAGACTCAATTAGCATGCTCCGTTGATTCATCCTAGCGGTACATGATCCTTCTAGTCGTTTATTTACTTTTAGACATTTACATTATTCTCGGGGAATTCCCCGAAACTTTGTGTATTCAGATTTCAGTTAGAGGCTCATGACTTGACAGTGGGTTAGCTTCATAGACACTTGAAGTTAAGTTTTTTATTTAGTTTTCTTGACATGTTTAATCAAGATATTGGTTTTATTTCTATTACTGAGATGAGTTCAGACTTTCAGTTAGTTAATACAGGGTTCGCTCAACGGGTAGTAAGGGTTGGGTTAATTCATCAAGTTGATGATCAAATTCATGGGCCAATCACGTCCCACCCTAACAGCAAGATTACGATGCCTGATGTTCTTTAGAACCTCACATTCAGCTAAAGCTCCATGGTGTTTAAGGTCCAGTACCTTAACAGCAAAAACTGGACCATCTTTTTCAGAAATTCCATTATATACAGCTCCAAAAGCACCTGTGCCAAGCAAATTTGATTCGGAGAATCCATCAGTAGTCTTGAGGAGACTCTGATAAGATACTCTTAAGATCGAGTTTTCAGGTAAATTTGTGGGAAGCTCTTTTCTCAATACATTCAACCGTCTAAAGCAAATAAAAGAAACTAGACCTGTCAACCCTATAAACCCGCTACAACAACAACATACCCAGTGGAATCCCACAACGTGGGGTCTGGAAAGGGTAGAGTGTACGCAGATCGTATCTCTACCTTGTAGGTAGAGCGGTTGTTTCCGTAAGACCCTCGGCTCAAGAAAAAACATAATCACAAGCAAAGCAAAGCAAAGCAAAGCAAGAGAAACGGCCAGACTCAGACAAGAAATTAAAGCAGTATGAACATGTTGATAACAAAATCGTATATGCCATGGTAGCACATTCTAACAAAAGGAAGCAGTAGCTAACACAGCTAAATAAGATAAACAAAGTACACTAAAGAATATATAGCAGCAGAAATCAAACTACAGGGAATTATAAAGCAATATTGCGCCTATAAGTGTGATAGGCTAACAGGGCCTACAGTAATAACACTACAACTATCATTTTGTAAGCGTAAGTAGGACTACGCTTGACTACCTACTACCATTTTACCCTAATCCGTGTCCTCCACAACCCCCTATCTAAGGTCATGTCCTCAGTAAGTTGCACCTACGCAATATCCCGTCTAATCACCTCTCCCCAATACTTCTTCGGTCTACCTCTACCCCTCCTGAACCCATCCATAGCCAACCTCTCACACCTCCGCATTGGGGCATCTGTGTCTCTTCTCTGCACATGCCCGAACCATCTCAACCTCTCTTTCCACATCTTATCCTCCACCGAAGCCACTCCCACTTTATCCCGGATATCATCATTTCTAATCCTATCTCTCCTTGTATGCCCACACATCCATCTCAGCATCCTCATCTCCGCAACTTTCATCTTTTGTATGTGCGAAGTCTTGACTGGCCAACACTCCGCTCATACAACATAGTCGGTCTATCACCACCCTATAGAACTTGCCTTTTTAAGTTTTGGTGGCACCTTTTT
Source organism: Anisodus tanguticus (assembly GCA_034509755.1). NCBI lineage: Eukaryota > Viridiplantae > Streptophyta > Magnoliopsida > Solanales > Solanaceae > Anisodus > Anisodus tanguticus. The sequence continues at coordinate 25,154,016 of CM067541.1, read as the reverse complement.
GTCCCACAAAACTCCAGATGCGAGCCTCCATTTCATCCACCCTGCCCCACTACGATGTGTGACATCGTCATCAATCTCTCAATTCCCTTGGATAATAGACCCTAGGTACTTGAAGTTTCCTATAAACCCGCTAACTAACAGGAATTACTATTTTCAAGGGAAGACCTGATTTCTTTTCTTTCTTTACTTGTGCATTGCAAGTCGGAAGTTCCAACTCAGGTATACCCCCACAGAGCTTTTTGTTTCCTATAATGGAAACAGCACTAACATTATTGAAGATATCTCTGATTGGGACTGCACCTTACAAATTATTGTTAGACAGATTTAAAATCTGCAGAAATTTGAGGTCTTTCAACAATCCTGGGATTTCACCAGACAGATTGTTGTGAGAAAGGACTAAAAATACCAGGCCTCGCAAATTATTCATAGTTAGAGGAATACTTCCTTGAAAGAAGTTGTTGTTCAAGTCTAGTGCTTCAAGTCTAACACAAGTACCTAGAGTGCTAGGAATTTCGCCCTGCAACTTGTTATCAGACAGGTTTAAGGAGCCTAGATTTATTAATTTTCCAACTTCCACAGGAAGGAAACCAGTTAGCAGATTCTGAGATACGTCCAGGGCCTGTGACAAGGATGAAAGTTCAAGAATTTGGGATGGTATGAAACCAGTAAGGTTGTTTGAAGCAAGATCCAACACTTCCAAATATTGGCATTTGCCTAAACTGGAAGGAATTCTCCCCTGGAGATTGTTTTCTCTTAATCTGAGTTCAGTTAAGGTAGCTAAATTTCCCAAAGAGATGGGAATTTGGCCCGAGAACTGATTTCCACGTAAATACAACGTGTGCAGATTTATTAGATTTCCAATTTCAGATGGAATTTGACCATGGAATCTATTATAATCCCCAAGGAAAGACTCAATTTCTTGAGATTGGATATCCCTCTTGGAATTTTTCCAGAAATCTGATTGTGAGACAAGGAAAAAACAGTAAGATTGGACGAGAGATTACTAACAGATGCAGGTAAGGCTCCACCGAAATTATTTCCATTAAGCACCAAAACCTTTAAGCTGGTTGGCGTTCGTCAATGTGGTGAGAAAGCCAAGGTCATCACCCTCCCCCTTCCCTAGATGATTGCCAGCAACTGAAAATTGCTGGATGTTCAACAAATTTCCGAGGGGTGGTATTTTCCCTATGAGTCTATTTACACCAACATTAAGATGCTTAACATTTGTTGCATTTGCTAATGTAACTAGAAAATTTCCTGTAACATTGTTACTATAAATGCTAAAGAACTCCAGATTAGGAAGATTAATACCGAGCATTCGAGGAAAATTCCCTTCTATATGATTTATTCCGACATTAATGATCACCATAGAGGAACAATTAGAAAGGCAAGGAGGTAAGGTTCCACTAAAATTGTTCTGAGCCACTTCAAAGTAGTTTAAGTTTGGCAATTGGCATAACTCACCAAGTATTTTCCCTACCAAATTATTCGTGTGTGCCATAAAAAGATTTAGTAAAGAGACATTACCAAGAGAAGGCGGAATGCCTCCTGTAAAGTGGTTAGTAAAAAGAAAAAGTTGTTGGAATTTCAGCAAGGTGCCTTATTCTGCTGGAATTCTGCCTACAAGCATATTGTATGAAAAATCAACAGAAAGAAGGTTGAAGCAACCAGAAATGTTTGAAGGAATATGACCAGTGAATGAGTTACTTCCAAGGTGCAAAAATTGCAACCTATGTAAGTAGCCAATCGATTGTGGGATTTCACCAGAAAAGCTATTATTTCGGAGCTGAAGGACATGAAGGAAGCTCATATTTCCAATACATGGTGACAAAGAACCCCTCAGCTGCAGAGACTTAAGATATAGAGCTGTAATTCGTCGATGACGGCGACCACATGAGACACCAGGCCAGTCACAGAAATGGATGGTTTCATTCCATGAGTCCATGATCCTCAAGGGATCATCAATGATCATATTCTTGAATGCAACCAGTGACATTCTGTCTGTTTCATTTCCTCCCACCTGAATTGTGGATGAGCAGAGAGAATAGGGTAGCAAAGAAAAGGTCCAGAAAGATACCACAACAGTGTAGTGCCTAGCATACAAGTGAGAATAACTCAACTGAAAATTCTTTGTATGACTTGGGAAAATCATTGGTATGTTTCTTAATTATATACTATTAAACTTTGTGCTGATTAATCTTGTTGTCTAGTTGGGATTTTTAATTGTAAGATAATTTCTTTTGGTGATGATTTTGAATGTTAGGACAAAAAAGTTACATTTCAAGGAGTGGATAAAAGATCACTTCAGAAATTATTACATATAATTTTGTTTTCACCGTCATCTCAAAAATTATTTGGATGACTAAATTAATGCAAAGAAAGCGTTCCCCGGGACTATTGGTGGCAAAAGCTACCAACTCAAATTACAGCAACGACACCTACATAAGTCTTCTCCAAATGTCTTCAACAAGAAGGAGAGTTCGAGAGATGGTTTTCCTTAAGAACGATTCGAAGTTCTGCTCAAATCTTCTTGGAGATTCAACACATTTTCATTAGAGAAAGACGTTACATAGGCCCTCGAATCAATACGAACAACACAGAGATTAGAATCAGGAGATACATCCAGAGTTGTACTCACAAATATCAATAAAATGTTTTTCTCTCATACTTGTTGTGATTGCAGCTATTTATTTTCTACTAACAAAATTTGCTACAAACAAGTACCTGTGTGGTGTGACTGCATATAAATAGAGCTCAAAATCTCCTTCAAAACGAAGACGTAGATGGTGAGAATAGTAGACTGCGGGAATGATAGTAACACAGTCACAAGACTGTCTTAGTACATGTTAAAAGAGTTGCAGGTTGTTAGAGGCGCGGATCTAGAATTTGAAGTTTATGAGTTTCTCTGATTCATAATCTCTTTGATATTGGGTTCCCACCTAAATATTCTTAATACCATTACAAGATTTAGGCTTGAATGGCTGATAAAAAGATAAAGCGTCCACATTCCATCAAACCAGTTATGGAAAAATAAGAGAAATCAATGTCATAATTAACAAGACTCAGTTGTAGTACATATCAATATGTGTTCTTTGCATTTTGCTCCCTTTACCAGCTGTTGGAAACACGAGAAATTAATAAATCATAAGAAGAAGATACAAACAACAACCAGGCCAGCAGGCCTTAGTATTTTATTTTTTTGTGTGTGTGTGGGGGGGGGGGGGGGGGGGGGGGGACCCATATATACGACCCATGTATCTGATTCGGAAAAGGCTCAAATATGCAATCGAACTATTGGGAAAAGGCTCATTTATACCACTCGTCAATAGTTTTGCTCATTTATGTCATCATTGTTACCAAAATGACTCATCCATGTTATTTTTCATTAACGTTAGTTTTACAATACCAGATATGACACGTGTACTCCAACTAGATTATGGTTATGTGTGGGTGGGGTTTATGGGTCAGATTATTTATTAATTTGAGATTTAAAATTGGTCTGGTTTAATTAAATGATGTGGACCTCTAATCGGAGACCACGTGTCATATCTAGTATTGCAAAACCAATGTTCATGAAAAATAGCATGGATGAGCCATTTTTGTAACGGCGATGGCATAAATGAGCCAAACTATTTACGAGTGGCATAAACGAGTCATCTCCGATAGTTCGATGACATATTTGAGCTTTTTCCGTATCTAGTTTATAGCCGATGTAGCCCACTGTATAATCAGTGTATAGTGTATAGATAATGTATATATAGTCCGACTACACATTTAGTTTGCAGCCGATGTAGCTCACTATATCATCGGTGCATAAATAATCTATATGTTTTGTATAGCTATATATAAACATTATGTATTTTATATATAACTACTATACGTACCCGCGCGATGCGCAGATAGTTTCAAAGAAAAAAAGAGCGGAGGGATAATAGAAACCAATGTATATGAACCATATTATAGATTTTATATTTTTTTTGGATCGAGTAACATTACTGACTACTTTTTGCTTATGCTATTAAGAGGATTCAAGTTTAGATAAATGTGCGTGTTGATGCTGCTGGCGCGGCTCAAAAACGGTTGCTTTGCCATCTTCCTGTCGAAACTGTTCCTTTGCCATCTTCCTGTCACCTTCAAGGATAAATGTCAATGTGTTAACTGAGAGCTGTAATGCTCATCTAATTATTAGTATGTGCAAAAATATTAGCTTGGTTATCATTTTTGAAATGCAACTAAAGGGAATGAAGTCATGCTGAAGACGAAGAAAAATTTGTAAATTGAATGTTACAGAATTTTAGACGATTCTACCTGCTTTAATCCCTGTTTAAGTAAGAGCAGACGATAGATGGATCTGCATGGAGGTGCAAGTGAGAAAAAGTTAAAGATGAAAGAGCCAAAAAAATAGAGAAACATTACTATTTATGAAGAGAAATCTAAAATTCCCTTGTCTGTTTTTAAGTATGTATAAACAGATTAAACATGTATGAGAGCAAAGGGGAATACAGAAGCAACTTAACTACTTGAAGTAGTAATAGGTTACTTGAACATGTTTGCTTTGTCTCTTCTATATATGTAAACCCAATCCATTTGTACGACATCCAATGGAAAATGTTTCTTTGATGTGGCAGCTTGCTTAGTTATTATAGTTTGATGGACTTAAATGCAATGAAGCAGCTGCAAACACTATGGTATAATATAAACAATAATGAACAAAATATAAAATTAAGGAACTGTGCGATTTTGTGCAATTACTTGTAATAGTTGAAATGCTAATGAAAACCTAGAAATAGTAGATATGACTTGCCAGTTATGTATATGGGGAGTAGACGTATATTCTTAAAGCTTAAGGCTAACCAAAAAACAAATTTATGAAAATCACAAAATAAATAGGAGAATAATTTAAAAAATGTGTTGAAATTGCGAGTTAATCGTCATAAACCACACCTTAATTGTATCTACATCATGATGACCATTACTCTGAATAACTCCAGCTTGATAGAAAAATAAGAAAGAAACTGAAAAAAATAATCCCCTTGATTATTTTCATTAATTGAAAGACTATTTATACAAGTTACATATTTCCATAATAGGAGAATCATATTCCTATTCTACTCCTAAAACCTTATTCTATTTGGAGATGAACTATACAATTATGGTAAGAGTACAAGACTAATTAAGGTACACTACAACTATACAAAACCTTGTACAATAATGTTACAAAACCGTGTACAATATGCATCAATACTCGTGACCATCCAATACCAAATATACATAGGATATACACGTGCATACCGTGTATATCTCATGTATATTTGGTATATTTAACACACACTCGCAGTCATAGCGGGCGGTCTTCGCACGCTAAGACTGTCCCTAAAATCTTCAAAAAGGACCGAGGGAAGACCCTTTGTAAAGATGTCTGCAATTTGATATCTTGACGGGACATGACAGACGCGTACCTGACCCCGAACAACCTTTTCACGGACAAAGTGAATGTCCATCTCGATATGCTTAGTGCGTTGGTGCTGAACTGGATTACCAGAAAGGTAGATGACACTAATATTATCGCAATACACTAAGGTTGCCTTCTGAATGGGACAATGAAGCTCCAAAAGCAAATTACGTAACCAACATGATTCTGAGGCCACATTAGCTACCCCTCGATATTCGATCTCGGCACTTGAGCGAGATAGAGTCGACTGACACTTTGCCGACCAGGAGACCAAGTTGTTGCCAAGAAACATACAATAGCCCGACGTAGACCGTCTGGTGTCGGGACAGCCACCCCAATCAGCATCCGTATACGAGACAAGTATGGACGTCGAGGATGGATATAAATGCAAACCATAGTCAAGTGTACCTTGAATATATCGAATGATGCGTTTGAGCGCATTCATGTGCTCAATTCTGGGATCATGCATGAACAAACACACCTGCTGGACAACATATGTAATATTCGATCTTGTAAAGGTAAGATACTGAAGGGCCCCTGCAAGACTGCGATAGCGGGTCGAATTCTCGTAGGGTACGCCGGCCGGGACACTAAGCTTGGGCTTTGTATCAACTGGAGTGGAAGTGGACTTACAGGATGACATCCCATCCCTCTCGATGATCTCAGATGCATACTTCCGTTGAGACAAGAACAATCCATCGGAATAACTAGTGACGACAATCCCCAAAAAGTAACTCAAGGACCCTAAGTCTTTCATAGTAAACTCAGAGCTGAGCATGGTCATGATAGACTGGCGTAAGGCATCGGAAGAGGCAGTCAAAATGATATCATCCACATACAACAGAATGTAGGCCAAGGACGAACCACGACGGTAGATGAACAAGGAATTATCTGACCTGTTGTGAGTGAACCCAATAGTCGAAACATAGTCAACAAACCTTGTATACCAGGCCCGTGGAGACTGCTTAAGCCCATATAAGGACTTCTTCAACAAACAGACATGATGAGGATGTTTGGGATCCCTGAATCCCAACGGTTGATGCATATAAACTGGTTTCTTGAGATCACCATGTAGAAAAGCATTCTTTACATCTAACTGATGAATAGGCCATGCTTTCGAAAGAGCCAAGCTGAGTACAGTGCGAATGTTAGCCAGCTTGACCACCGGACTAAATGTCTCACCACAATCCACCCCAACCTACTGAGTCTTACCATCACCCACAAGTCGCGCCTTATGTCGTGCAAAGAAACCATCTGAATTTTTCTTGTGAGCAAAAATCCACATAGACCTAATAATATTAATACCATAAGGACGGGGCACCAACTCCCACATCTTATTATCAATAAGAGCATTATATTCATCGGTCATAGCAATTTTCTAATTTGGGTCATTTAACGCATGTGAGTATGGTGTAAGGGTGATTTAAGAACATTAGAATTTAAATTAAAATGTCTCTTTGGTTTAAAACCACACTGCTGACTACGAGTGACCGGTCTATGACTTGAGGAAGAAGTAGGCGGATTTTAGGAATTTTCTGGGCTCGGGATGGGTGGCCGGCGGGCGAGTGCGGGTGGGCTCTGCGGGCCCCCAGAGAAGTCTGGCGCTGGAACTGGACCAGTTCCAAATTTGGGCTGGACTGGCCCAATCGCTGGAACTGATACAATGACGTTAGTGTGTGACGGACCAGTGGGGCCAACGGGCAGTGGGCCCGCTTGAGAATTTTGGATGCGGGACATGTCCGAAAAATGGTAAGTAATATACGGGGATATACCATCATCCAAAAAATTATACGAACTAGGCTCGGGAGTATTAACTTTAGCAAATGGAAATTGGATTTCATCAAAAATTACATGGCGATTAATGATGATTTTCTTGGAGGATAAATCAAAGCATTTGTAACCACGATGATTAGACAGAAAACCCAAAAACACACACGGAGTAGACCGGGCCTGAAGTTTGTTAATTGTGGAGGATGGGAATAAAGGATAACACAAGCACCCAAAAATCCGAAGATGAGAATAAGAAGGAGTCTTATTATATAAAATTTGAAGGGGGGAAGAATATGTCAGACCTTTGGAAGAAATTATGTTAAGGAGATATGTAGCCATTTAAAGAGCATGATGCCAAAAATATGGGGGTACGGAAGCATGAATTAAGAGAGTGCGGACAATGTTATTTATGGAACGAATTTTGCATTTGACTTTCCCATTTTGTGAAGACGTATGAGGATAAGAAAACGAAAATTGATCCCATTTTCCCGAAACACGCCATTGTCACATTCTTTGCCATTATCACACTGAATATTTTTTTATTTCTCGTTCGAATTGGGTTCTAATGAATGCTCTAAATTTTAAGAGGACGGAAAAAACTTGAGATTTATTCGCAATCGGAAACGTTCATAAAAACTTAGAATAATCATCCAAAAAGAGAACATAATACCGATGACCCAAAGAACTAAGAACATGAGACGTCCATAGGTCGCTATGAATAATATCAAATGGCATTAAAGTATGAGAATTTGAGTCTACAAACGACAACCTAACAATTTTTCCTAAAGAACAAGACTGACAATTTGGAGTACTATTCGTACCATTACATGAAATAAAATTATTTTTATGTAATGACGACAAAATAGAAGATTCCGGATGACCAATCCGAGCATGCCACAAGGAAGGAGCAATGGCTGCAAACGCTGACGGCAAGGCTGGACTCGATGGACTGAAACCGGGTGTGATAGGATAAAGATTTTCCCTACTATCACACCTCATGAGAGGACTCCCCGTCTTGAAATCCATCATAGAGAAACCAAAAGAATCAAATTCAACAGAAACAGAATTGTCAGTGGTGAATTTTCGGATAGACCCTAAGTTTTTAATCAATTTGGGGGCATGTAAAGTATTTTTCAAGATAAGGGGTGGATTTGGGGGAGACAAAGTTTTATGACCATAACCCTAAATTGGAATAGAGTTACCATTACCGACCATTATACCACGAGGGTTGCTCAAATTGGAATAAGACGAGAGAGCACTTTGATCGGAAGTCATGTGTGTCGTCGCGCCGGTGTCCATGTATTAATTTGGATCTGGTTACGTTAACCCAAGCGTATGCATTGCGGCCTCAATGTCGGCGTGAGTCGGTGTGGGGCCCACTGCTGAAAATGTTTGTGTGGGCCGAGGCCCAAGAAGTCCACTCTCTGCCCCAGCCCAGTGCTGAACCGAGAGGAAGAAGCCTGATTGTTGGGCCTGAAATAGGGTTGTCCAGCCCACTGCCCGTTGGAAGGCCCTGGAAAATAGGGGTTGTTAGGCCACGACCCACTACCCCAGCCCCACTGCCATGGGCCCCACGGCTGGGACCAGTAGGGAGGTGGCCCACTGTTGACTGGATGGGGTCCACTGCCGGATTGTTGTCCACCGGAACCACCACCGGAACCGCCGCGTTTGCCCCCGCGATTTTTGCCATTATTCTTACGATTATTTTTGCCGCCACCATGAGCACGATTTTGGCCCGAATGATCAATAACACCCGAAGAATTTGTGGAGGACGTCATCATGACTACAGGGCTTGCTCCAGTAGTTGCCTTCTTAGCCAAACCGGTTTCTTTCAAAGTAAGCATGGAGCGGGCTTGATAAAAAGCTGGAAGTGGATTGTTTTGACGAAGGAGAGTCCCAACGCCATTATAGGCCTCAGAAAGGCCGGCAACCAATTGTAGAACCAGACGATTATTTGTCACAGGTGCGCCAACGTTACGGAGTTGGTCTGCCAACTCTTTGAGTTTTTTGCAATATGCAGACACGTTTGGAAATTCTTCCATGCGAACTTGAGAGAATTCCTGCTCGAGTGTGACAACACGTGAATATTGGTTATCTTGGAATATGTCACGCAATCTATTCCAGGTAGCCATAGCCGTAGTGTCCGGCTCAATGATCGTGTGTAAGAGGTCAACCGAAATAGTGGAATAAATCCACTGGAGAATGGTAGTATCAAAAGTAATCCATAATTGAGGATCCTCCGCGGGAATAGGTGCAGCGGGAGGAATTATGTGATGGATGACTTGATGGGAGATAGCGTGAATTTTAAATAATTTCGCCCACGTCGCATATTGGACGTTTTTCATCTCAAAAACAATAGGGATGTTGTTCTTGATGTTAGAAACCATGAGGGCAGGATGAAAATTGTTTTTAGACATTTCGAAAGAACAAAGGGAGAGGATGAGAAATTTGGGAAGAGTGGAGGTAAATTATATCACGAATTCCGGCGAAGGGGGATGGAAAATGGAGACGGCTGTGGCCGAGAAATGGCACCAAAACCAAGAGCAAGGGCGGAAGCAAGACCTAGTCTCTTGATACCATGAAAGAAATAATTCTCTTGATTATTTTCATTAATTGAAAGACTATTTATACAAGTTACATATTTTCATAATAGGAGAATCCTAATCCTATTCTACTCCTAAAACCTTATTCTATTTGGAGATGAACTATACAATTATGGTAAGAGTACAAGACTAATTAAGGTACACTACAAGTATACAAAACATTGTACAATAATGTTACAAAACCGTGTACAATATGCATCAATACCCGTGACCATCCAATACCAAATATACATAGGATATACACGCGCATACCGTGTATATCTCATGTATATTTGGTATTATTAACAGAAACAAACATGTATATTCCTTGCACTATGCATGAAGATTACCTAAAGTAGGATACTAAATATTTATCATAAATTACTTAGCACAAATCTGTCCAAACCGAGGGCAATCCCGAGACCAATATACACATGTATATTGTGTGTATGTTGTGTATATTTAACAATAACTTACTTATGCCTTTTACATTATGCCTTCACTGGCATAACTTGTTAACACTTATGGCGGTAAGGCACAATGTATTCCACAACAACACGTGTACGTACACACTAGATAACTTATGCCGAAAGGGACAAAATTCATTTTTAAAAGATAAAAAAATTCAATAAGTTTTACACAAGTTATGCCGAGAAGGGCATAATGTATTTCATAGCAAATACACAAGCAGAAAATCAAACTTATGCCGAGGGGGGTATAACTTGTGGGATGTTATACAACTTATGTCGGGGAAGGCATATGTATATCATAGCTAATCCGACATAAGTAAGTTATATGCTGTGAAAATATAAACTTATACCGAGCAAAAAATGAGTATTTTCGTCCACAACTTTGCATTAAATGAATTATAAGGCCAAAAATTAAAGACCATTGAACAACCCGTGGAAAAACTTCGTCCAAATGAGCTACAGTGATCAATCTAACCTAGCCCAACCCATCATTTGAAGGGCTTTAAAAAATTTAACCCAACTCACCTCTACACGAGTTGTGGCTACTTTCCTAAAGGCGTTACCAATCAAAAATTGATGTCTATTCTCTTACAAATTGAAATTCCTGAAGGATTATCAAAATGTCACATCTATAACTAAATACATTCATGTGCTTCGTTTTGTATAAAAAGAAATATATGATATTTGTTCACTGGTCAGAATAATTTTAAGAAAGATCATTCTCTCATCCATAATATACTATCTTAGTTTTAATTTTATTTGGTAAAGTAGTGTTTTTAAGTAACACAATTAGCTTGTTTGATCAAATTTATGAGGAGTCAAAAGTATTTAGTTTTTTACTTTAAAAAGTGCTTACGTTTAAATAAGCTATCAAATGACCCCTAATTTTATAGCCACATAAATTTTAAAATATATTTAACATTATAAGTTTTGAAATTATTTCCTTCTTTCTTAAATTTTATATCCGATCAAATTAATCACATCAATTGAAACAACAGAGTAGTAGTTACTAGTTACTACTCCTTCCATTCCGAAATACTTTTCATATTGGGCTTCTTGAGAGGTTTAACTAATCCTCAAAGTTAAATGAGAATAGACAAATTTAATATGAGTCTCGACGGATTCAATAAATATATCAATAAATATCTCTCTTTTTATGAAGGGACGGGGCAGAATTTCATTATCAATAGGCAAATTTATAGGAGACAAAAATCTTTTTACCATCCTTTTGCCAACCAATTGCAAGTCATGTTTCCATCATACATTATGGGAGGTTGCAACAATTATTGCAGTAAAGCCCCTAGCTTTCTGTCAGTATATCAGCACCAACAAACGAAAACATGAATCATGTGCACAACACTGACAAAACAACACTAATCTTAATTGACATTTGACACCCATCTTTTTGGCCAACAGGCTTCCTTCTTCCCATACTTTACCAGAATTTAAAAAAAAAAAAAAAACAGCAACAGATCCAGTGAAAAAATATGAGAAAATAACTAAAATGGTCCATTATGTTTGGGATGCATTCAAAATAGCTCCTAAGTATGTTTTAAATAGTTTTGGCCCTTGAAGTTTTTCTAAAATAAACACTTTTAATCTGCATCTAGTACGGAGTATTTAACAATTTTTGTTAGTTAGATTTAAGGTAAGTTCTGAAAAAAGATTTAGTGAAAACTCATATTTGGAGGTATAATTTTTACAATTAATGCTATTTTTGCTCTATTTATAGAGTTTGGTGTAATTTTTTAATGTGTAATATTTGCTATGTCTAGTATATTTTTCAGTGTCTAGTATACTTGTGTTGCAGTTTCTATGATTTGATAAATCTTTCATGATATTTATGATTTAATCTTTTTCCCACAGTTCTCGTTAAATCTAACAGACGAAATTTATTACTCCCTCTGTCCCAATCTATAAGACACTCTCCCCTTTTTAATCAGTCCCAAAAAATGACATATTTATATATTTAATAACAATTCAATTTTAAATTTACCTTTATACCCTTAATGAAATAATTTCTAGCAACACAAATTTCTACAAGTTGTTTTAGATCACAAATTTAAGAAGTCTTTCTTTATTTCTTAAACTTTATGTAACAAAGTATATATTTCATGGAGACCAAAAGTACTCACTTTTAATAAATTTAAAGGACCAAAATTGTTCAAATCATACTTTAGGGACTATTTTAAACATACACTCAACAATAAGGGGCCATTTTTGTCATTTTCTTGAAAAAGTACCTTGTTTATATACCCCCTTAATTATCCTCCATTCTTATAGAGTTCACATAAAAGCCCCCCAAGAAATGTCAAATCTCAAGTTGGGTTTTCTTGTTGTTGCATTATTTTTCATTAATGGTAGTTTATCTATAGACCCAAATGCACAAAAGCAATTAGACAAAATTTCTAAGCTTCCTGGTCAAGGGTTTAATGTGAACTTTGAACATTATTCTGGGTATGTAACTGTAAATAAAGAATCTGAAAGAGCTCTCTTTTATTGGTTCTTTGAAGCTGTTGATGATTCTTCTTCGAAACCTCTTGTTCTTTGGCTTAATGGAGGTATAAAACTCATCCCCATTTTGCCCTTTATATTTTGATTACATTTTCTAATTCTCTTTTAGCTTGTGTTAGGTGGGTTTTGGTTATTTTGTTGATTCTTTTGTTGTATATTGTACTGTGCAAATATGAGAGAAATGACAAAAAATGATCCTTTATCTTTGGTAGTAGGTTCAAAGTAGTCCCTTAAGTATCAACGAGGCAATTTTGGTGCTTTAAGTTTATCAAAAGTGAACACGATCTCTGTCTAATATTTTTAGCCAACTCTGATGGTTAGATTTAACCTGAAATGTGGAGTTTTTTATTTTGGAAAAAAAGACATGTTAGAAATTTCCAGAAACCGCAATATAAAAAATTACACTAGACACAAAAAATAGATAAAAAATTCCAGAAACGTTTTGTTATATATAACAAAAATTGAAGAGCAGTGGCGGAGCTAGGTTGAAGAAAGAGGGGATTCTTTGAAAAATTATGAAGACTATAAAGAATTCGTTTTTTTCGATTATATAAGTTGTTCAATCCTTTTGACGTAAGATTTTTTTTTTTAGTGAAGTAGCGAAAGGTTAAAAAATTGCTACTTTTGAATCCCATTGTATAAATTACTAATTTTGCCCTTTCTTTTGTTTGATTGCATCTCCATGTTCTCTTTTAGCTTGTGTTAGGTTGGTTTTAGTTTTTTTGCTTGATTATTTTGTTGTATATAACATAACAAAAATTTAAGAGCAGTGGTGGAGCTAGGTTGAAGAAGGGGATTCCTTGAAAAATTATACTGTGCTAATAGGAGAGAAAATGACAAAAATTGTCCTTTATGTTTAAGGGTAGGTTCAAAACAGTCCCTTAAGTATGCATTAAACAGTTTTGATCCTTTAAGTTTGTCAAAAGTTAACACGTTTAGTCTCCAAATATTTTACCGAACTCGGAAAATTAGCAGGAACTTACATTTAGAGGGACAATTTTTTGCAGCTTCGGTTGTTTTGATTTACTTTTGAAGATGTGCGACAGAGCTAGGTTGAATAAAGAGAGGATTCGCTGAAAAATTATACTGTGCAAATAGGACGATAACAAATTTGCCTTTTTGTTATATATATAAGTTGTTGATGATCCATCTTCAAAGCCTCTTGTTCTTTGGCTATAACTCATCCCCATTTTGCCCTTTATGTTGTTTGATTACATTTATTCTCTTCTTGTTTTGTTTGATACTTCTGTTTTATATAGCAAAAATTGAAGAGCAGCTGGAGATAGATTGAAGAAAGGGGGTGGGGGCAGGGATTAGTTGACAAATAGGACAATACATAATTCCTTTTTTTGATTAAATATAAGATGTTGAATCCCCTTGAGGTAAGAGAAAATTCTAGTGAAGTGGCAAAAGGGTTAAAAAATTGTTATTTTGAATCCCATTGAAGAAAGAGGGTTAGTGTGTGTGTGTGTGTGGGGGGGGGGGGGGGGGGGTTAGTTGACAAATAGGACAATAATGAAGTCGTTTTTCGGTTATATATAAGCCATTGAATCCCCTTGACATAAGAAAAAATTCTAATGAAGTGGCAAAAGGGTTAAAAAATTGCTACTTTTGAATCCCATGAAGAAAGAGGGGGGGGGGGGGGGATTAGTTGACAAATAGGTAACAAAGAATTTGTTTTTTTTTTTTGTTATATGTAAGTCGTTGAATTCCCTTGATGTAAGAGAAAATTCTAGTGAAGTGGTGACGGGGTTAACATAATGCTACTTTTGAATGTGTTGAAGAGTGATCAATTACCACATGCTTGGAGTTGAATGATTACATTTTATTATTCTTTTTTTGCTTGTCTTGGTTTTGTTTGATTCTTTTGTTGTATGTAACAAAAATTTAAGAGCAGTGGTGGAGCTAGGTTGAAGAAAGAAAGGATTCATTGAGAAATTATACAGTACAAATAGGACAATAAAGAAAAAAATTCCCGGTTATATATAAGCTGTTGAATCTCCTTGACGTAGGAGAAAAGTCTAGTGAAGTGGTGAAGGGGCTAAAAAATTCCTACTTTTGAATCCCCTGTATAAATTCCGGTTTGTGTCAGTGTTGAAGAGTCATCAATTAACATATGCTTGAAGTTGAATGATCATTTTTCTCTTGACAAAGATTTATTGAAAGAATATTTCTTGGTTGCTCAATGTGGTTGATTGTGTTGTACCAATTATTTGTTTGTTAATGATTTTGGGTTCTTACAGGGCCCGGATGTTCATCGATTGCCTATGGGTTAGCCGAGGAACTTGGGCCTTTTCATATTGAGAAAGATGGGAAGAACCTTTATTGGAATCCTTACTCATGGAACTTGGGTATGTTTCACAATACCTTATTTTTTTGCTACAAGTAGTTATGCTACTGTTGTTGGATTTTACTTTTCTAAGTATATGCTCGTCAAAAATGTCATTTTTATGAGATGTGTAACATGAGGCCCCTTCATTCCATTCACTTCAGCATTTCAACCTTAATATGAAAACTTTAGCAATTTCAAAACTTGAACTTTATAGATTGTTCTTCGATTTCACATGTTGTGAATGGTTCAATATGAATTTCGTTTTTGGATTAGAGGAAACTTAAATTACGTTGTTGGTGAATCAAGGCTTGTTGTGTTCTTCCTCTTACTGAGGGCTATGGTATTCCCGTTTACATGAAGTGAGATATAAATTGTTTTCTGATGGTATCTTCTCGATTCATGTGATAGCAAAGAGATTCTTGCAATGGTTATATTTGTAAATTTTAAGGGAAAGGACTATTTTTTTTTGGGGGGGGGGGGGGGAGAGAGCGGGTTCCAACTTATTTTAGCTAGTACTTCTGTCTATAAAATTGTCTTGTTCTTGGTGATCAAAGTGATAAATGGATTTTACTCTCATTATATCTGTTTTAGGAACTTATCAGGACTGAGTCTGACTCAATATCTATTCCTGCAGCTGCAAACCTGTTATTTCTCGACTCTCCTGTTGGAGTTGGTTATTCCTATTCAAACACTTCATCTGATCATCACAACAATGGTGATGCTAGGACAGGTAATAATTTGACCTTTTCAGTTTTTTTTTTCTTGGGTTATTGTTCATATATTTCTGTAATTATGTATTTAATTTCCTTCAATTGTTGCATTACAGCTGCGGACTCTCTTGCATTTATACTGAAGTGGCTTGAACGATTTCCAGAATATAAAGGAAGAGAGTTTTATATTACAGGAGAGAGCTATGCTGGTAGAATTATTTTTCTTTAGCTACATGTGAAATTTCTATTTCCAATCATTTTCTGGTTAGCTGTACCCAATGCAATATGATTAGATACCCTAGTCAATTGATGGTGATCAAATTTATGACAACCGAATGACGAGAGAACAGGAAAACGTATTCACTAGATATATCTTACATTTCTACCAAATGGATCCGGAACTTAAATAAGGAGATACTGTAGGCTTAATCAGAAGTCATTTAATCTTCAACTGACATTATGTTATTTGTTAACAATATTATGCTTTTAACGACACTATCAGGGAGGTAAATCAAAAGCTTCGCACCCTAAACCGTAATGTTTTAGGGTAAGCAGAAGTAAAACAGAATAGTAACAAGAAATAAAGGTGAGATTAGACAGGACGATGGTGCCCAAATGCACACAATTATGATACTTAGCCTTAGCTAAGATGGATGTGTAATCATACAAGATTAGATAAGGTTATAAATGGTTACATCTGACAGAAGGTGCAAGTAGCATACATAAAGTACAAAATGAGAAAATGGCACCCGAAGTGGTTTGGTCATATCCTACGTAGACATCTAGAGACACCGATCAGTAGTTGTACCATTATGATGATTAGAAGTGTTAAAAAGGGGCACTTCTTTTTTGGTATTCAAACTTTTTTCTTGATAAAAAAAGTGTTAAAAAAGGGCGAGATAAGCTTAGAAAACAAATAGAGACAACTTGGGAAGTTCTCTGAGAATACCTATAATCCCTTTGAATCTAGGCGGCAAAATATCCATATAGGCGATACTAACAAGTTGAACATGCCCAATGGAGCGGAATGGATAGAGGATTATATGGTCGATACTAACTATTTGGATCGATTGCGTAGTTATTGTTGTTGTTGTAATCTTCACAGAGGATAACAACTAGAATTTCTATAGTATCGCTGTATTACTCTGTGCATGTTTCTTCGGCAGAATTATATTGTATGTTTCTTGGAAATAGAATTTCCTTCTTTATATTGCGTAGTTATTGTTGTTGTTGTAATCTTCACAGAGGATAACAACTAGAATTTCTATAGTATCGCTGTATTACTCTGTGCATGTTTCTTCGGCAGAATTATATTGTATGTTTCTTGGAAATAGAATTTCCTTCTTTATATAGGCATTGTTATTATTGTTGTCTTTTTTATAAATATCTTTCTCTCTATGATTTATTTCTGCCGATATTTTCAATAATCAAAGATGTTGGGATGACAGCAATAATCTAGCCTCTCAACATTCTACTTATTTTTTTAAAATCTAGCTTCTCAACATTTGATAGGATTTTATGCAAGCAACAATATTTCCTTGAAAACTTCTGGTTCTTTTCTGTTTGTTTTCTTGGATAGTTCAATTCAATTACTGAAACAACTGTGTTTACTTATTCCTGATTGTGGATCAGGGCATTATGTTCCTCAGCTAAGTCAAGCTATTGTGAGGTACAACCATGGTAAGAAGCAAGTGATCAACTTAAAAGGTTTCATGGTATGCGCCCCTCTTTCTCAACCCAATGCAAAATGGTCCCTTACGTTTGTGGGTAGGTTCAAAATAGTCCCTTAAGAATGCACTTAACAGTTTTGGTCCATCAAGTTTGTCAATAATTAACACTTTGTCTTCATAAATATTTTCCGAACTCCGTCTATTAGATTCGACGGAAATTATTGAAAAAAAAGGAAATTAGTGGGAACTTACATTTAGAGGTATAAATTTTTGTAGTTTCTGCTATATTTAATTTTTTTCCAGAGTCTGGTGTAGCTTTTTGGGGTGTAATTTATGCTATTCTTTTAATTATCTTTTTAGTGTCTAGTGTAGTTTTTTGCGTTGCATATTTTAGGATTTGGTAGGATTTTCTTCGTGTTTATAGTTAAATATTGTTTTCCTATTGTTTCCGTCAATCTAACAGACAAAATTCTGTACCGAAGACTAAAAGTGTTAACGTTTGGCAAACTTAAAGGGCCAAAACTGTATAATTTTGAACCTACCCCCAAGCATACGGGACCATTTTTGTCATTTTCTCCATATAAAATTATCAAAGATGAAACATATGCACGTTCGTAGTTTAGTACTAACACTAGATGATTGCAGGTTGGTAATGCTTTGACTGATGACTATCATGATCACTTGGGACTATTTCAATTCATGTGGTCAGCTGGAATGATTTCTGACCAAACATTCAAGCAGGCGAATGCTTTGTGCGACTACCAATCGTTTATAAAACCCTCAGAGCAGTGTGATAAGATTCTCGATCAGGCTAATGAAGAACTTGGAGATATTGATAGCTACAGCATCTTCACTCCAACATGCACAGCCAAGTTTAGTATACTAAACCACTTGCTCAAAAGGAGCAATGTAAGTGAACGGAACTTTATCTCGCATTAACTCAATTCACTTAGTATTATTGTCTTAGTATGCATGGTTGTTTTGGAGTGGTAATGGTTAATATCATACTTTCTTCTATTTATTTCCATTTTCCTGTAGGATGATTGGGATCTTATCAATATGCTACCTTTTTAGTATAGACCTCTTAGATTTGATTGAAAATGTAATTCTAGAATTTGGATAACGTACTGCTTCAAAATGCTTTATATAAATCAGTTTGAGGCTCGTGAAAGAACAGGAGATTAAATTATTGAAAAAGCTTAACTGATAAAATTTTGTGCCTTTAAATAGAGGTGGGCCATCTCAGAAGAAGCTACGATCCATGTACAGAGCAACACTCCAAGATCTACTTCAATCTTCCTGAAGTTCAGAAAGCTCTTCATGTTCATAAGAGAAACTCATCATTCAAATGGGTAACTTGCAGGTATTTTCATTTTAGTTCATTTAGTAAATGTCTCCTCAAGATCTAGGGGAATTCCTAGTTGCCACATAAATATAATATTGACAACTCTTGCATTCTCCCTTTATTCCAATTTATGTGACACTTTTCTTATTATTTGCCTTTGCGAAACAACAGCAGTGAGCCAGTTTCTCTTTCCTCCAGCTCATGCTCATTGAAAAAAGCAGCAACCTCGCTATCTTCTTCAGCAGCAAGTCACTTTCTCGTTACTTTTCTCTCTCTTCTTCCCATACATAACAAATAAAAACCAAAAGAGGATAAGAAGTGTAAATGGACGAGCAACCAAGGGTGTAGCCTAGTGGTCAATGAAGTAGGTTGAGAAACATGAGGTCTTAGGTTCAAATCCCAACAGAGACAAAAAACACTAACATGTTTTTGTCCTATCTATCCAAGCCTTGGTAGATAGAGTTGCCCGGTACATATGCTGGTAGGAGGTAGCAGGCACCTCATGGTATTACTCGAGGTGCGTGCGACCTAACCCAGACACCACCATTATAAATTAAAAAAAGTGTAAAAGAATGGTGGTTTACAATGGTTTCAAAAGTTGAGGGCCACTTGCCTTCTAAAAGAAACAAAAAACTAAAAGCTCATGGGGTTCAAAGATGTTGATGGGGATCTCAATTTCCTTATTGTGTAAGAGTCAAAAATGCATTATTGTGTATGTTAATCTACTGAGTGAGCTCCATTGTCTTTCACTTGTAAATGTCTTATACTAGGTAGCACCATGTATTTACTAATTTGCTCTACTTGCAGTGAAGAGGTATCCAGAGGTTGGAAGGATTCTCCCAAGACAGTGCTGGACGTTTATCGTGAACTGATAGAGTCAGGCCTTCGTATCTGGGTTTTCAGGTGTGCTTTAATCCTAATACTTAGCTTTTCCTTCTCTTCTCAAGTTTACTTGTTAAGTTGGCAAGGATTGTGGACTGACAAAATGCCGATAAAACGAGGATGTTTATTTATTTTATTTTATTGCAGTGGTGACACAGATGCTGTGATCCCAGTTACATCAACCCGTTACAGCATAGATGCTCTAAAACTGCCAACCGTTGGTCCCTGGCGTGCTTGGTATGATGATGGACAGGTATTTTCGTTGCTCAATCTTGTTGCCTTTTCCATTTTTAGTCTTCTAGAAGTACCTCAAATTCGATCTGTCCATAGCTTTGCAATTGCTTATTTCTTGATTTAGATGGTGTTTGGTCAAACTAGCTTATAAGCACTTCACTTGTCTACGTATTTGGTAAATCAAGTGCTTATAAAAGCCAAAATTAGTCAAAAGTCACAAGTTAGTCATCCCTAACTTATGGTTTTACAGCTTATAAGTTTTACACTTTTTTTGGTTTGACCAAGCTTTTTACGATTTTATCCTTAATATCATTTGTAATCTCCGAAATACTCTTCCTAAAACGTAAGTTTTAATTATCTCACTATTCTATATTTTCCATAAATAGCTTTAAGGACATCTTAGTCATTTTAACAGGGAAAATGTGTATCAGTGCCCTTTTATGCTTACTATCAGCTTCAACACTTATATCCAAACACGTAATTATCATAATTATGATTTATGCGTAAAACAGGTTGGAGGATGGACACAGGAGTACAAAGGGCTGACGTTTGTTACAGTAAGAGGTGCCGGCCATGAAGTTGCTCTGCATAAACCGAAGCAAGCTCTCACTCTCGTCAAGTCATTCTTATCAGGAACATCCATGCCTAAATTGGAACAAATTAGTGACTCTTAGTTCTATCTTTTCTTTTTCCAAGTTGAGCTGGAGAAAGCTATACCGAGATAATCAAAACTTACATCGACTGCAGCTACCTGCTTTGATATTTTTATATAAACTCGATGCCACGTTTCTGAGTTGTAAGATTTTATTACAACTTTTATCTAAAGCAAGCATGAACACACCTTCCTTTTATCAAGCAGGTTCAATTGAAATTCCTTCCGTGGAAGAATTATACGGCTGCAAATAGAGCAATAAACTGTTGGAATAAGTTCTGATGGTCATAAGTTCAGATTCCAATAGCCTTTTAGTATCTCCGAATCGTCTTATATAAATTCCAGATCCCTCCACTACTAGGTTATATATCCATCTCTTGTTCAATCAGGAATACCTATAGTACTAGTGGGGGATGCCTTAGGAAGGGTTTTCTTTTTACTTTGTGAAGGGGAAAGTCCCGAAGGCGAAATCCCCCCACCTGTACCAGAGGTCCCTTGGCCAGGTGGGATGTAAATCGAGGGATATGCGCGAGTGGTAGCCTTGCAAGGGAGAGGACCAACGGGACACGAACCCAGCAGCAACCCTTGCAATATTTCAAAGAAAGATCGTCACCACACAGATTCGAACCCGCGACGTCGGAGTGGTTGTACCCCAATCACTTTGCCACTTATCAACTCGCCTATGCCCGGGGGTTTGGGTTTTCAAATCCACTTGTCCTATTTTCCACAGTAAAAATTCCAAATCCACTTGTCCTATTTTCCTCAGTGATGGCATAATCATCCATTATCTTGACTGGAAAATTACCAAAAATTACTTGTATAGGTGAACGCTCTCCTTTTTGTTGGTAAAGGTTCAACGTATTCAGCCAGACAATATTCCCCTTGTAGGAAATCGAAGCCTCCACGTTTTTTGTACTCAACTTCACTACGTATTCAGCCAGACAATATTCCCCTTGTAGGAAATCAATATTTTTGTACTCAACTTCACTACGTATTCAGCCAGACAATATTCCCCTTGTGGGAAATCGAAGCCTCCACGTTTTTGTACTCAACTTCACTATGTATTCAGCCAGACAATATTCCCCTTGTAGGAAATTGAAGCCTCCACATTTTTGTACTCAATTTCACTACTTATTCAGCCAGACAATATTCCCCTTGTAGGAAATCCAAGCATCCACATTTTTGTACTCAACTTCAGTAGGGGCACGATTTTCGACGACAAAATCAATAGTCAAGTTTTGAGCATATAGAGATGAATTAGGCCATGGTGAAATAGTAATATTAGAAGCTGTGATTGCTTCAATAGAAAATTTGGGAAAAGACTTCTTAGAAGACATAGCATTAAAAGAAAGTAAACCCATAAGCAAGAAAATAGAGCGATAAATTACAAGAATTCCCAGTACAGGATACCTATTGATTAAATTATCATGGTTTTGTTCATTGGATGAAACATCAATAACAGTAGAGGGATTGGTTCTTTCTTCCTTGAATACCATAACGTAGGGCTATTATCACAAAATAATTCCTAGGGTATAATTAATTAAGAGTTAAAGAGAGCGGAATTATATATATAACGTGGGGGAGCTGCGTTTT
This sequence comes from Anisodus tanguticus, assembly GCA_034509755.1. Classification (NCBI taxonomy): domain Eukaryota; kingdom Viridiplantae; phylum Streptophyta; class Magnoliopsida; order Solanales; family Solanaceae; genus Anisodus; species Anisodus tanguticus. The sequence continues at coordinate 25,131,810 of CM067541.1, read as the reverse complement.
CTTGTTCAAGTTGATAAAGGAATAGGTCACTTTTGGTCCAAAAATAATTAATTACTCCCTTAATTACGGAAAGATTACACAAATAGGACAAGAAAAATAACAAAACCCTAAATAATTTGAAGGAAGTTTAAACGTTTAGGTCACTTTTGGTCCAAAATAAACAAAACCTTAAAGGTACGGGAGAAGGTCAAAGGAAAGTTATAGCTTAGCTAGGTTACTAAAACTACAAGTAACGTGGAATATCAAATACTTGTTATGAATTGAATTAATTAGACCAGTAAATTTCAAAAGGTAAAATATGTACAAAAGGAAAAAGAAAAATTGACAGCAACCACAAAAGTTTTTTCGCCAGTTGATTTATTTGCTGCATTTATGAAAAACCAATTTATCTTAATGCTTTTCCTGATCAATCATAAAAGATAAAACTCATATTTTCTCCCATGATCAGATTTTACTAAATTTAGTTTTTTTTTTAATGGTTACCATTAGACTATTATTGTACGTAGTGAAATTACTTATATCTTGCAAGCACGCATACTTTTGTTTTGATATATCTTTTGTTTGGAACATAAAAACCACTTCGTTTGATATCAATGTAAATAATTACTGAGTTTATAGTTTAGTTAGTTATGTCATCACTATTTTAATTATTATTGTGTTGAAATTATGTAGCATTACAATAGTTGCGCCTATGGACAAGATTACATCTTTCATTATGTAGCGAGTGACAGAGTCAAAATTTTCAATAAAGGGTTCAAAAAATGAAAATGCAAATACACGAAAACATCTACTATATATACATAAAAAATAATTTTAACCTTGAATGTACTAGTGATGGATTCCTTAAGAAGGATTTTCTTTTTACTGGTTTGAAAGGAAAATTGTGTCATAGTGAAATGCAAGATAGAATAGAAAGCAAGAAAGGTGATTTTTTTTTTGACAAAATCCAATACAAAATGTCCAGAGGAGCATTATTGAATGAATTGAAGAAAGAAGGTGAAACTGTTTTGACAAATCCAATACAGAATGTCCAGAGGGGGCATTATTGGATGGAGGGTGTTTGCGGTTCGGTTTGGGTCGGTGTTTCTCTAAAAGGAAATTAAATCAATTTAGTCGAGTTTTTTAAATGTTAAAATCAAACCAAACCAATTAAATTGGTTCTTCATTGAGTTTTTTAAATGTTAAAATCAAACCAAACTAATTAAATCGATTTTTCATCGCTTATTGTTGGGTTTTTCAATTTATTCATTTTTTTATAAAATATATGATGATATACTTTCAAGTTGGTAAAGTTGATGTCATGTGACCTGGAGGTTACGAGTTCAAGCCGTGGAAACGCAGAAATACAAGGTAAGACTGCGTATAATAGATCCTTGTGTTCCGGCCCTTTCCTAGACCCCGCGCATAGCGAGAGCTTAGTGCACCGGACTGCCCTTTTTTTATACTATCAAACACATATTGGATTGACTATATTGCAACATAATACTACCAAATCAATTAATATATATATACTTCCTGCAAAAAAAATCATATTCATTGTCCAAGAATTTAGCCAATTTTAAGGAATATAATAAAATTTCTTACAATAATTTATTTTTTTATGCAAGAAATTAAAGACCTAGTTGTAATATAAACAATGATGAATAATTAAAGGACTCAATGTTGCCGCACCCAATCAACATAGAACAAAAGCACAACTTTTACTAGTGATATGAAAATTAATAATCTATATTATATTAAAAGCACGAAGGGCTTTAGAAATGTTGATTGAATTTTTTGTCCTTTCATAAAAGACCTTAAAATAGACAAAATTGTCATTTAATAATATTTGTAATATTTAAATTTTTTAAAATTAACTAATTTTTTTGTTATTAAATCATTTCTTATTTAAACTACGTAGGAAATCCTAATATGGAATTTAAAACCAACTAAGATTGTACCTTATGTAATTGTTTCCATACTTAAGCTATGTACCATTACATACAATATTAAATTACGTAACTAATTAAAATTTTATATCTCAATTCATATGAAACAAAATTAAGAAATTTGGCGCTTCCATTCTGAACATTATCACATAATTGGACTAAAGGGCAATTGTTAGCACTTCAATTCTCATTATTGAATAAAAATATATATTTAAATTTTAGTTGATATGACTATTTTGAATTAAATATAATTACTAATAATATAAGAGAGAGAGAGAGAGAGAAGAAAGAAAGAAAAATAATTGACAAAAGTTAATAACACGAACGAATCAGCAAAAAGGGAGTCCAGAAGTTTGTTTTCTACCAATGAAAGTCGAACTCTTATATTGAATTAGGACTCTTTTTGCCTTTTCTATGATATATTTCTATGTTTAGTTATACATATTGCACCTAAATAAGGACCTAATTAATTATCTCCCTTTTTCTTTTCCTATTTAAGTTATCGTCTAAAGACCTAACATAAAGTTCGTCTTGAACTTCTATTATTCCATTAGGACTATTATATTCAGTTGTGAAATTAGTTTTTCCATGACTTTCGAATTGATTGATCCTTTGTTTTATTGTATTTACTTTGAATTTTAAGTTGTTATTAAAATTTATTGTAAATATGCTAGAGAAATTGCAAGAACTTAAATTTTAACAAGTTTTTTTTTTCAAGCAGAGATGAATTATTTGGGACAGCTTCGACATCCAAATTTGATGAAACTGATCAGATATTGTTGCAAGGACGATCATAGATTACTGGCAATGATTTTTTATGGGCATCACCTATTAGTAAAAGGTTTGATAGCACAGAGTATACACATGCTACATAACTCAATAGCTTTCTCTTTTTAGATTGTATTCTCTTTGAATTATGCAGATATTTTATAATTACATAGGTTAATTAAGGATATGGTTGCAAAAACTCATATTTTATCTTCTTCTTTTTTTCAAGTAGAGATGAACTACTTGTTGGAAATTTACTAATGTAGAATTAAGTTTATCTCATTATTTATGACTCGAACAACTGGGGCCCCACACGTAAGAAACGTCGTTTTCACACACGTGCAATCTTAGTGACAAATATTGTAAATTTCGTTAATGAAAGAGATATTGGTACGTAAGTGAAATGTTTGAGACATAGAATGATGGACGGTTATTTGCTAAATGACAAGTGTTCCACGTTGGTAAACGAAGGAAGGATTGTGCGAAGTGTAAGATGGTACGGGTCGGAAAAGGGCCGGAGCCGAGAAGGGCCGCGACGCTTGAGTGGCAGTGAAGTTTTGGCTGAATCAGCGTCGCGGTGCTAATGTGGCAGAGCCGCGGCGCTTCATTAGCAGTGACTGCTCGACGGAATCCCAAAAGGTTTGGCTGTTGAGGGGGTTTCAATGGCATTGAATCCACCCAATAATGGCCATTACTTGGACCATTATGTTGCCCCATTATTTGGGGTTAAATGTCATCCATTACATGGCAATTGATTGCCATTATGGGGCATTTGAAAGGTCATCTTGCACACCTATAAATTGAGGCATTTGGCTCAGTTCTATAGATGACCATGAACAGAAAAATAAGTTAACAACACCACAAAGAGATCATATTTTCCAGATATCAATCCTTCTCTTAGCAATCTTCATTATTCGTGTTCTTCGCTAAGATCATTTGTGTAGGCTTTGCACACTTGATAGTTTGTTGTTTCATCTTAGGAGACTGTTGACCACACTTTCGTAAAGCCTATAAACGGGGGTAATCTTGTCTTAAATACAGATAGTCATCTATCGACTCAGCCGGTGGTGTTGTGATTATCTAATTGGTTGCTAAGTGTTTCAGGTGTGAACTTGATTATCAAAGAACTCTAACCGTTCGGATTCTCAGCAGATCTACAAGCCACAAGTGTAGCAGTTCATGTTCTTGTATTTCTGAATACAAGATCCATATTTGAAGTTCCAATTCAAGATCAAGATATTGACAACTTGTTGTTGTAATATTTGTTGTTTATCCTTTCGATCACTGTAATAGTTATTTACTATTCCCGTACGTGCTTTACATATCCAACAATTTTAAGACAAGATTGTATTAGTGCTCGAAAGATGTGTGCCAGCAGATATGGTCACAAATCTAGCTGTGGTTTTCTTCTTGAAAACAGTTCGGTTGACAGTTTTGTTAACAGTTCAAACACTGTCTCTGTCAACAACTGTGCTTTCAAATCTGGTCCTAGTTTTAATTCACTCTTTAACGACAGTTACAAAACTATTTCCATCAAAGGTGTGATCTCTGAATCTGATGCTGAGCTTCAAGATACTGCTGATAGTCATGCTAGTACGGCTAAAGATCAAGGACAAGTTGGTGTCACCGCTCCCGAGGGTGGTGGAAACAAGTGCCCACGAGAGGCTGAGGATGTCAACTGGGACAAGAGGAGAAGGCTAAAGATGATGTTCTATCATGTAGCTAAAGGCCTATATATGTCCCAGACAAAGGATCCGAATTATGGTAAGGAGGATATGGACACTCAGTCTAACTGAAGTGGGCTAGAATCCAAAAGGTCTAAGTTAATAATCATTCCTTATCTATAATGTATTTAGTTAATATCTGAATAAAAGTGTGTATGGCAAAGCTTGGAATATGAAAGTGTTTTCATTAAAAACTCATATTCCCTACACTCTAAAATCAGATATTGAATCTTCTTCCTTTCCGTTTAAAGATTGGACTATTGTAAACAAAACTTAAAAGATCCGTTCTTTTGGTTGTAATTATTAAAAAGTGTGTAAAGTATGTTCGCACATATGAAGGAGAGAGATCCACTGACTGTGTGAAAATTGGTACCACTCTTGAGTAAGCGTCAGGGATTTCCCTAGGCACCAATCACAAGGGAAGAAGACTAAAAGATAATGGTTTATCTTAAGGCGTTGAACCTGTCACACTATTTGACAGAAGATCCTTCATTTGATAGGATGATATTGAACACTCAGTCGTACAAAGTCTACGGGCGACTAGAGTGGGCCAGAATTCATTTGATAGGATGATATTGGACACTCAGTCGTACAAAGCCTACAGGCGACTGGAGTGGGCCAGAATTCAGTTAATAGGTTGATATTGGACACTCAGTCGTACAAAGCCTATGGGCGACTGGAGTGAGCCAAAATTTCTAGGTCTTAAATGATCTGAAGGATGGACACCTAGTGAGGTAGGCCAGAATTTCCGGGTCTTAAGTGATCTGAAGGCCAGAAGAAAGACAGAAAAGTAATGGACACCTAGTGATGTGGGCCAGAGTTCCAAGTCTTAAATGATCTGAAGGACAAAAGAAAGGCAGAAAAGAAATTGGACACTCAGTCTGCCAAAGCAACTAGAGTGTGCCAGAGTATCCAGATCACATATGATCCGGTTACGCCCTAACCACGGGCAAGAGGTTGTTCATGTGAAGCAACGCTACCTCTAAAGTAGAAGGGGTTGGAGAGGTTGTCCTCAATAGGACTTCAGGGAATGGGATCACTCTAAAAGGAGGTGATATATGTCCCAAACTTGGTTTAAAGGACGATGTTGGTCAAGCTGGTTTGAGACTAGTCCAACAGGTCTGAAATAACTAAGAATGGTACAGTATGTCTATAGCTAAATGAATGATATATTTGTAATCCGGGCACCTATCCCATCATACATTAAGACACGTTAAATAGAAAGTCATTCAAAAGCTAACAAAGTTGAGATTGTCGCCTTCTGTCGACATAAACCCTTAAAATGAATGTGAGGTAGGCGAAGAGGCAAAATCACCTTTCCATTATGTCAAAGGAATAGTGAAAGAAGCACCGCTCATCTAGAACTTAGTCACCTACATGGGTGATTTGAAGTTTATACAAAATAGAGGGGGGAGACAAGTACTTTGTGACCTTCATTAATAATGGTAGATCGTATTGCATCTTTTGTTAGTTGAAAGCAAAGATGACGTTGTTGAAGCGGATAAGCGCTATAAAGCAGAAGTTGAAAATCAACTAAGCATACGGATTGAGGAATTTGTAATGATAGAGGGGGAGAATGTGAAGCATCGTTCATCAAATGACTGCTTATTTCTCACCTCAGTCTAACGGTGTTAGCCAAGCGTAAAGTCATACGCCCAAAATACGTGGGCAAGGCGATCCTTACCGCTAATGCGATTCTCAACAGAATAATGCATAAGGATAAGGATAACCCTCCGTGTGAAACATGGAAAGGATTCCACTTACAAATATTATGTTGTGGGGTGGCTTGGTAGAGGTTGGAATACCGAAATAGGTCAAGTTGGACATAAGACTGTAAATTGCATATCCACTGGATTTGCAAATAACAGTAGTGCTTATCGCCTCTTGGTGTCAAAGAATGATGAATTCTTTAAAGATAACTTTCTTTTGAGAAGGAAAAAGAAGTAATTGCTCGAGGTTAACAAGAACCCGCGAGGGCCTGACTGTCCGGAACTAGACGTTCCATAGTTACAGGACTCGGAAGTTGCTGACTATCCAAAACTTAATATTCCAGATCTACAGAACTCATGAATTCTAGATGTTAAACCGAGACGGAGCAAAGAGGGGACAAAGACTTGTTCTAGGCCTTTTAGCTTGTATGGTTGAGAATGAACCATGGACAATTAACAGAGAATTGTCATCTCCAGAAGCGCTGCTTTGGAAAGAAGCTACAGAAAGAGAAATAGATTCCATCATATAGAACCATACTTGTGTAATGGTTAACCTTTCTCCGAAAAAAGAACCTTTGGGTTGTAAAAGTGGATACTCAAAAGTGAGTACAAAGTAGATGGATCTACTGACGAGTATAAGGCCTCGGCTACTTGTACATGTGCTCCCCTGTGAATAGCTTAACATCCAGGGCCATTACAGTCTTGCGTGACACGGATGTTGTAATAGCCTTCCTAACCGGAGAGTTAGAAGGGGAGGATCAGAGTTGGTTTGATGGGATTCTTCCTGAACTTTCATTTTGGTCCCTGAAATGTTTATATTTTGGTCCTGGAAGTTTAAGATAAAACAGAAATAATGAATCTGAAACAGAAACATTGACTCTGAAGTTAGAAAGCCAACAGTTGAAAAACCAACAGACTGAAAGTGGAAGTCATATTGAAACAAAAGTCTCGATATGAAAGATATGGGTATCACAGATGACATCTTAGGAATTGAGATTTCTAAGACATCTAATGGACTGTTCTAACTCCAAATTCAGTTGTGACAGTCTCGTTGAAATCGCCAATAGATATGAATCATAGAACTGATTGTAATCATGGTGCACCCATATACAAGGAGCGATATGTGCAGGTCACATGTAGTTCAATGTATTTTACATACTACAACCAACTTGGTATCGGCTTACAAAGCAGATCAGTTGAACAAAGGTTCACTCGTGATTCTGAAAATGATCGATAGAAGGCGTTAAGTCGGATGTGACAAATATCTAAAATATTCGCTTATCTATGGAATTTGGTATACTGGATGTCCAATGGTTCTAGGAGAACACAGTGATGCAAACTGGATATCAGATATGAAGAACACCAAAGCCACAAATAGATGTGTATGGTGTGTCTTAGAAAATCTTCTAAGCAAACTTGCATCGGCCGATTCATGATGAAATCAGAGTTTATCGCTTAAAACAAAGCATGAAAGAAGGTGAGTAACTTCACGACTCCTTAGAGGATGTCCTTTATTGGGAGAAACCCGTGCCTTTAGCAGTTTACACTGTGGCTAGCCGGTCGATTTCAGAAAAGGGACGGATGATAGCGTCTGACATATCTGTCGGAGACATAAGACCGTATGGCAGTTGATCATCACGGGTGTCACTTCCTTGATTAATAATCAAAGGATATAGCGAACCCTTTAACAAATGGACGGATGATGGCGTCTGGACATATCTGTCGGAGACATAAGACCGTATGGCAGTTGATCATCACGGGTGTCACTTTCTTGATTAATAATCAAAGGATATAGCGGGCCCTTTAACTAAGGGACTACCCGAAGATCAAGAGTTCTGTCTGTCTAGGGGAATGGGCTTAAAACCCAATAAATGCGAACCTTTGCGGTGGTAACCCAACCATATGGCTGGAGATCCCAAGAATTTGGTTCAATGGGAAAACTAAGATGCAAAAGGTTCAGTTGAGCACTTCAGTGGAAGCAAGAGCACTTCGGATGATATTTCTGTAAGGAAACATGAATCCAAAGCCGTTCAGTTTTACGTTTTGTTGATGTACAGAGTTATTTAAAATACTTGGTAAAATTATGATATGACCAGTGTAGCACCATTTGATCCTAGTTTGTCTAATTGCTCATCCCTATCTAGATATCCTATGTTGAAGTCCAGACCTAGTTTATATAAATATGTATTGATTCTTTTAGGTGAAATATGTGGTATGAATAACTAGCATGTGGTTTGTCTTTCTTCAAGGGTTACATCATACCTGATCATGTCCTGAATGTCTGCCTATATTTGTTTTTTCATTTATCTGAATATCATGCCAAGTATGGAAGGAGTTTAATAACTTTGAAAATGTGTTATGTGGTTTTTTAATCATCCCCTATGACTAAGCATTAATAATGCTTTAAATTTTTCCTTCTTGCCTTATTTCCTAGCATGCCTATGAGTCTGTACATGACAAAATTTGAGTTAATTACCCTGAATCCTTGTGCTTCAGTCAGTATCTTAAATGATTAATATGTTATAAATCAGTAATGTTGAAGTAAGTTGTTTGGTGGAGTCTCCTATATTTGGTCTAGCCAGCCTAGCATGTTGGTCTGTCATACTTAAAATCCACCTAGTATTATATTGACCATGCTATGATTGACTAAAATGCTCTCATACAATCTGTGGCTTAAACATGCTTATATGTCTAGACTATAATAACTGTTCCTGCTCTCCTAAAAGTATCATCTTGTGACTATTTACCTTTTCTTCTGTCTGGTATGTCTAATTGGTTGTGTAATGTTATGCCTGCTTGTGGGCATGTCTTCATGTCTCAAATGTGAGTGGGGAATAGCCTCTGTGTATTTAAGATGCCAGCATTTGATGATCATGAGATTATATTTGTCTGCCTTCATATTTATGAGGTGATTATTTGTTTGCCCTGCTTGTCTTAGTGTGATAATGCCCTGTGATAGCATGAGAAGTCTTATAGGTCATGTGATGTCCTGTTTAGCCTACCAAAACTAATTGTGTGCCTTCCCTTTCTTTCTTCACCAAGAAAATATCTATGATATTGGTTGTAGTATGTCTATTAGTTTCTGAATTAACATGGTTCTTTATTTGATATTCTAAGCAATAGACATTCCCCTTCTTCACTCTCCTCATAGCTAAATTTGTTCACTTTTGCCTTTTCTGCTTGGTTGTCTTGATTGATTCATCCAAATATTCTCTGCATCTGTTTTTATTTCTACACTGCAGTGACTTTGTCGTTCTTCTCCTAAGTGATTCCTTGTCTTGGATGATATATTTTGAGATATGCATAACATACAAATCAAGTATGAACCCAGTGTATATCCAAGTTGTATATGTATGTATGTCATTCCGGTATATCACATATATTATGAATATCATGGTCCACGGCCTGTTAGATGTGGCCTAGTATGTGCGTATAATGGCAATATGACTATGTTGGGCCCATATTCTATTTGGTTTGCCTTTTCTTTTCTCTGAAATATGGTGTGTTGGACTTTCTCTTTGCGAATCATGCATTCAACTACCCTGCGGAAGCCTAATACGTGTCAAATGTTCTTGAATTGGTCATTTTCTTGCATTCTCTATTTTAATGTTGAACCACGTCGATATCAGCATATGAAACCTCCTAAGTTAATCAAATGGCACACTTTGTCTGCTAAGTCATGAAATAGTCACCTGTGCATAACATTTTGTATTTAGTAAAGCTTGTTAAATCATATTAAACATGAGGCCCAACAATATATTACCTTTTCATGAATATCTATATTTTCTCATGTATATATTTTCATATTCCGTCTACTAATCATTTTCTTTTGTTTTGTTTACATGAAATGCACCGAGAGCAACGAAGAGTCTCGTTATGAGACTCATCATGGCTAGTGTCAAACGAAGACCCGCATCCACATTCCTTGCATTCTCCAACCTCGGGATTTCAAAACAAATAGGGCGAGATGACATCGTCATCCACCTTAGTTCCCTTTTATTATTACTCTTTAATTCCGTTATTTCTATTTTTTAGGGTTGTAATAATTATTTAATGTTTGTGTGATTGTTAGGACATTTAGAATAATTAGGCTATGAATGGATAATTAATATGGTAGCTTAAAATCGGAAACCCTTCGCTAATTCAATTATTTTAGGCTCGGACAGTTTAAAATAAATCAAAATCCAGTGCTAGCTCATTTTAGGCTCGCCATGCATGTTTAAACTTTCAAAATAACTTGATCTTTTATTCGCATTATTAATCATACAAACAAGGTTTCGTTTCTATCCGATTTGCAACTTAAAATAAATTTCATAGAAAATCACCTCGTTGCATTATAAATAATTTACTTTCTCCATTTACTATCAATTGCAAAAATATGTATTTTATCAACTTTCCATACAAATGCGTATTTTATCCAAAAATCAACTTTGTATATATTTTTCAACTTTCATACAAATGCATATTTTTATTTCAAAAATTGAACTTTGCATGTATTTTATAAACAATGTCTTACACATGCACGCTTTTATCCAAAAAATTAATTTTACGCATACAACTTTATAAAAAAGGCCATGCTCTTTTCAGAATTTATACCGGAAATTTATTTCTCAAAAATCACAACCGCTTTTGCAATACTCTTCAAAAAGGAATAAGCGGTGAAAAACTTTACATTGTCAAAAAATGCATCCTTTATTAACTACTTGCAACATCATTTTTAACTTTATACTTTTAAAACATGCATTTTCTTAGCATAATAATTAACTTGAGTTTGATCGGATAACCGTAAGTTAGCGGATCTTAAAGGATGCCTACCCCATTCCCTTTAGGATAATAAAGAACCCTTACCTAGAATCTCATTAGTTTCGCAGACCAGTAATCAGAGTTCACATTGCAATATTTAATTAACATTTAGGTGCCCTAATTCACCATAGAATAATTAGGTGGCAACTCCTCAACAACATTTATCAATCCAGAGGGAATCGACGCCATTACGTCGCGAGCCAAGGTATAAAATGGGTGCGACAGCGGACTCGCCATCAAATTCCTACTCCCCATCATCTTCGGCTAATTACACTCCCAATTGGAACAACGGGGGTGGTAAACAGGGTCAAAATCAGAAATCCAAAAACGACGGCGGCCGCGCGATAACATTGGCGGTAGCAGGGGTCCTACCGGAAGCTGACAGGGGCCACCGCAGGCTGCTGGTCCAGAGCTGTGGCCTGGCCAGTGGGCCAACAATGTCGCTGACCAGTAGGGCTGGCAGTTGTCCAACTGGCCTGGCTACCCGTTTCAATTTCTAGCTCCTTGTCCAGTGAATTGGGCCGGCCAGCAGAGGCCCAATTTGCAGCAATTTCAGCATACTCGGTCTGGAAAGTCTGTTGTTGGGCCTGGCTTGCTTGGGCCTCGGCCTCAACAAGCCTTCGTGGCTGCGGTCCCAGCGGCGTTTCCGACACCTACGGATATTGAGGCCGCAATGCATACACTTGGATTAAATCCTCCGGACACAAATTGGTACATGGACACCGGAGCCACTTCTCATATGACATCGACATAAGTAATCTCTAGTCTTATTTCATTATGAGAAAAATCGAGGCATAATTGTTGGTAATGACAATTCAATTTCAATTCGTGGATATGGTCACACAAATTTGTCCCCCCTCCCCCCACATCCATCTCTCATCCTAAAAAATGTCCTTCATGCCCCTCACTTAATTAAAAATTTGGTGTCAGTCCGAAAATTCACAACTGATAATTGGGTTTCTATTAAATTTGACCCTTTTGGATTTTCTATGAAGGATTTCAAGACGGGGATACCTCTAATGGGGTGTAATAGTTGGGGCGAGCAATATTCAATCACCACCACCACCATGTCCACGAGTCAAGCCACACCTTCTATATTTTCTGCTCTTGCTCCGTCCTTGTGGCATGCCCGTTTAGGTCACCCAAGGTCTTCTGTTGTTGTGTCTCTTCGTAGTAATAAATTTATTAATTGTAAGAGTACGAGTAGTGCTCCTATTTGTCCTTCGTGTACATTAGGGAAACTTGTTAGATTACCTTTTGTAGCCTCTACTTCTAGTATGTTGATGTCATTTGGCATTATTCATAGTGATTTATGGACATCTCCCATTTTAAGTTTTGTGGGCCATCGTTATTATGTTTTATTCTTGGATGATTGTTCTAATTTTTTGTGGATCTTTCATTTGTCTAAAAAGTATCAAGTGTTTTCAACATTCTTAAAAATTAGAGCATTCATCTGTACCCAATTTGAACGGGAAATTAAAAATGTTCAATGTGATAATGGAAGGGAATATGATAATGGGCCGTTCCGCGACTTTTGTGATGCTAATGGCATAATTTTTCAATTTTTTTGTCCTCATACGTCCTCACAAAATGGGAAGGCCGGAAAAAAAAATCGCACCATTAATAATATTGTCCGGACTTTGCTCGCCCATGCCTCATTATCTCCTTCTTTTTGGCATCACGATGTACAAATGAATATCTACCTCCTTAACATTCTTCCTAACAAAGGATTAACATATAAATCTCCCCTACAAATTCTTTATCATGAAGACCCGTCATATTCTCATCTTCGGGTGTTTGGGTGTTTGTGCTATCCACTTATTTCGTCCACTACAATTAATAAACTTCAAGCCCGGCCTACCGCTTGTGTGTTTTTGGGTTATCCGTCTAATCATCGTGGTTATAAATATTTTGATTTATCTTCTAATAAAATCATCATTAGTCACTATGATATTTTGATGAATCCCAATTTCTGTTTGTTAACCGTGTCTAGTTCCTATGATTTTTTAAATGATGGGCCATCCCCGTATATGATCCATCAGTGGGCCCAACCCCTAGTTCTCTGAATCTGCCAGCAGGCCCACTGCCTGCTGGTCCCACAGATCTCGTAAACAGTCCTGCGGCTAGGCCCAGTTCCGTGGTTGCTTCAGGTTCTCGGCCAGCATGCCCACTGCCTGCTAGCTAGTCCGAATTAAATCAGCCACCACCCCAAAAACCGTCCCCAACCATCTCGAGTCAAACAAGGGCCCATCACTCGTAGCCAACAGGGTATTTTTAAACCTAAATGACATTTTAATCTAAATTCTAATGTCACTAAATCACCCCTGCCATGTAACCATGTGTCTGCCCTTCATGACCCGAATTGGAAAATGGCCATGGACGACGAATATAAAGCTCTAATTGAAAATAAGACATGGGAGTTGGTACCCCGTCCACTTGGTGTTAATATTATTCGGTCTATGTGGATTTTTACTCGTAAGGAAAAATCTGACGGTTGTTTTGAGAGGCATAAGGCACATCTTGTAGGTGATGGAAAATCTCAACAGGTTGACGTGGATTGTGGTGAGACATTTAGTTCGGTGGTCAAACCGGCTATGATTCGCATTGTTCTTAGTCTAGCTCTCTCAAAAGCATGGCACATTCATCAGTTGGACGTGAAAAATATTTTTTTACATAGTGATCTCAAGGAAACAGTGTACATGCATTAGCCCTTGGGTTTCAGACACCCCGATTATCCAAATCATGTCTGTGTACTCAAGAAGTCCTTGTATGGTCTTAAGCAGGCCCCACGGGCTTGGTATAAGGTTTGCAGATTATGTATCTACTATTGGATTTTCTCACAGCATGTCTGATCATTCTCTGTTTATCTATCGGTGTGGTACTTCTCTGACATACATTCTGTTATATGTTGATGATATTATATTGACTGCCTCATCTGATATTCTACGCAAGTCTATCATGTCCCTTCTCAATTCAAAATTTGCTATGAAAGACTTGAGGCCCTTGAGTTATTTTTTGGCTATAGCTGTCACTCGTCATGCAGGTGGTCTATTTTTATCGCAGAAAAAGTATGCAGCTGAGATTATTGAGAGAATTGGCATGTCATCTTGTAAATCTACTTCTACTCCGATTGATACCAAACCGAAACTGAGTGTTATGTCTAACACACCATACAAGGATCTCACCCACTATCGCAGCCTTACAGGGGCACTTCAGTAACTTACTTTCACGAGACCTGATATTACTTATGCAGTTTAGCAGGTGTGTTTATTTATGCATGATCCACGGATTGAGCACATGCATGCGCTCAAACACATTATACGATACATATATGGCACACTTGATTATGGATTGCATTTATATCCATTCTCTGTCTCTACTCTCATGTCTTATACATATGCTGATTGGGGTGGATGTCCCGATACCAGACGTTCGATATCTGGTTATTGTATGTTTATTGGTGATAACTTGGTCTCTTGGTCGGTGAAACGCTAGGCTACATTATCGAGATCTAGTGCGGAGGCCGAGTATCGTGGGGTAGCCAATGTGGTGTCTGAATCATGTTGGCTACGTAATTTTCTATTAGAGCTTCACTTTCATATTCAGAAAGCTACATTGGTCTACTGTGATAATGTTAGTGCAATCTATCTTTCTGGGAATTCGGTCCAACATCAGCGCACTAAGCATATCGAGATGGATATTTACTTTGTTCGCGAAAAGGTAGCTCGTGGACAAGTACGCGTCTTGCATGACCCTTCCAGGTACCAGATTGCTGACATCTTTACTAAGGGTCTTCCCTCAGTTCTATTTGAAGATTTTAGGGACGGTCTCAGCGTACGACAGCCTCCTGCTATGACTGCGGGGGTGTGACAGAGGGAGCTGATATACATGCAGCAAACGTTTATATCACATGTATCCGAGTTCTAGTGTAAAACTTACCATAGATGAAGAATTTGTGTACAAGTGTAATTAGGATTTATTGTTATAGTAGGAATATGATTTTCCATATTTAGAGATTGTATATTATATATAAATACTTCTTCGTTAATGAAAATTATGAAGGGGTTATATTCTTTCATTCAAATAAAAAAACAATATAGTACAAAGTAAAATAATGAAAACGAATTGCAACTTTATATTTCAAAAAGCATAATTGTAAAAAGTTGTAGGAAATAAAACATAATATTAGGGAGAAAAAATAACTAGATGTTCTCGCATATGAATGAAAAAACGTTTTAGGGTCACAAGGATTACATTTAAATTTGTATATTAGTATTGAAACATTGTTAGCTTTTATTATGGCTCCAAGTTAGAAGCAAAGATTGGGGTATCTTTGTTTTCTAAAAAGAAAAAGTATCCAAATACAAGCTCATTTTAAATGCAAGCCTTTGGGCATAAAAAATTAGGAATACATATTAATTATTTTTTAAATTTTAAGACTTGAAATTCAAGTTTTATGCATTGATACTTCCTTATTTGAACTGTAATATAACATATTTGTAAAAAAATTATTAGTATTATTGATAATATACCGGACCCATTATTTTGTATAGGGTCAAATTTTGATAACTTCCCGTTTGGTTTAGGCGTAGGATTAGTTTTTCTCTATAAATAATAACACATGAATATCATATTATTTTGCAAAATCCATATTTGTAAATACAATTTAAAGTTTAAGTTATGTCTAATTTAGTTAGAAAGAACTTAGGAGAAGTGGGTTTATAGGCCATTACAATTCTTTTCTATACATAAGAGATCTGGAAAAAAACACATAAAAAATCTGAAAATTTTATTTTCTTCTATTCAAACGGTAAGAGGAAAAGAGATCTCATTCCCCGAAAAATAATAGCTGCCCAATTCATTTTTGTTATAGCAGAAGTAACCTATATAAGAAAACGTTAAGAAATTACACTGCTAAAGATCCTATTATAAATAAACGAAAAATTGTTTTTCAAAAGTGAATTAAATTCTCTTTAAACTACTTTTATCAAGGGAAAACTTTTTTGGAAACTTAGTTGTTCATCAAACAAAAAATTAGGAATGTTTTTAACCTTGTTTTATTTACGTTTTGAATTTTAAAAATGTTATTGTTAGGTTAGATGCATCAAACACAACATTTGAGTCAATGTAATAATATTATTTTATCATTTAAATGAGTGTTGCATCATTCGAGGTTCATTGCTATTTTATAATAATTTTTTCACGTATATAATTTATAATTTATTGACATGTGCAACGCACATAAGCTAGAACTATTACTACTAATAAGTATTAGATTCTCATCCAAAAGCTAGGGAAGAAATATTTAATTTCCAACTGCAATGTCAATTCATATTCTCAAAAGATGTAATCTTGCTTTTATAAACTTAATTAAAAAGGAACATAAATAGTGTCTGGTGAAAATAAGGCTAACAATGTCAATAAGTTTTAATCTTAGTGGAACATTTTTGTAGCAATCCTGTCTCTTGTGTAACGGACGAAAACTTGAGCCTTACCTCCCCACAACAAACATTCATATATCCAGATTTACCTCCACTTGTGCTATTTTCCTATGATAAAGGTCTAATTGAAGCCCGCATGTCTTTGTACTCAACTTCACCATCAGCCCAATTTTTTACAACGAAATTGATAGTCAAGTTTTGAGCAGAAAGGGATGAATCAGGCCATTGTTAAATTAATATTAGAATAGAAAATTTGGGAAGAGATTTCTCATAAGATACTGTTGGAAATTTGCCTTTGGCGGGAGTTGCGACCGACCAACTTTAACGGCTTAAACACTAGTGTAACGTATGTTGGAGAATCCGGTTCTTCACACATGCATGATCTACTAAGTACGTAGATAACCGTAGGGCCAAGAATCGTCAAATTTCATTGAGAAATGAAAGAGATATTGGTTCACGAAGTAAGGTGTTTGAAGCATGGAAAGTGTGGTATTGTGTGTAATTCTCCCTCATCGGTAGAGGAAGAAAGAATTGTTGTGTATATAAGATTCGAAATTGGTTTGGGGTTTGGGACCCCAAGGGGTATCCCATGTGTTTAAAGGAGGGAGGACCTAGATGTGCTTCGGTTCGAGGAAAGACCACACGCGCGCCGCCGCCCGCCCGTCCCGTCCGGCTCCGGTTCTCGGGTTCTCGGGGCCGTGGATATTATCTTTTTGGGCCGAGAAAACTTTGCCGAAGTACAGTTTGATCCCGTGTTTCAGGATGTACGATTCGGACCGAATTCTTTCGTATTTACGCTTTGGTCCCCGAAGTTTCAAGATGTGCGTTTGGTCCCTCAAGTTTCCGAACTACGGACAGATCACAAAGCTTGCCAAGCACTCAATTCAGCCATTTTTTTGGCTGAATTACTCCTCCTATAATGGCCAAATCGTTGGTCTTTCACCATTTATGTTGGTGGCTTTACTACCTCCATAATGGCCATTATTTGGCTATTATGGAGGCGCTTTTTCAGCCCCTCCCTCACCTATATAAACACCCCCTTACACCATTGTTGAGCAAAAAGACATATGCACGAAAATACGAAACGATGCAGAGAAAAAAAAAAGGCACGCAAATACACAACCGAAATAGTTTTCTTCCTACAACTTCCAAGCATCATTTCGTTACTCAATATTCTTCACGGTAGCTCTTGAGTTTCCTTTGCTCAAGGGTTCCATTGTTGTTTTATCTTGGGAGACAAATTGTCCAGGACGTATAAAGGATACATACGGGGCAATATTGTCTTAAGGACAGAGTGCTACACTCGACTCAGCAAAAACCAATTTATATTTTTCCGTCTTCTATAAAACTGGAATTTCCAGTTTTTACTTTTGTAACTATTGTAATTTTCAGATTCCATGTTGAATTATTGAATCTTTGTTTATCCTTTCGAATACTTGTAATAGTTATATACTTCCCGTACTGCTTTATAAAGTACCATAAAAAGAAAAATCTCCCAACAACTTAAGACAATATCTGTATTGTATTACTATTAGTGTTCGAAAGATGTCGGTCAAAAGTTGTGTGACCAAATCTGGATATGGAAATGGTTTTCTGGTAGAAGAGAGTGATGATGATGAACGTGTTCATGGTCTCACCGCTACAAAGACTGGTGGGAACAAGCGCTCACGAGAGCCTGAGGATGTCAACTGGGACAAGAGGAGAAGAGTGAAGATGTTATTCTATCTTGTAGCGTAAGGCCTATATCCGTCCCGGACAAAGGGATCCGAATAATGGTGAGAAGGAAATGGACACTCAGTCTGATGAAGTAACTGAAGTGAGCCAGAATCTTAAATTGGGATAAGTAGTTTTTCTTACTTGTCAAGAATAAAGATTAAATTATGTCTGATTAAAAATGGATTAAAGTAAGGAGGAATATGAAAATAATTTATATTCCTTATGCTTTAACAAATCAGAAGTTTAATCTCATCTTCTTTTCCGTTTAAAGATTGGATTTTGTAAACGACTTAAGAAGATCCGTTCTTTTAAGTGTAATTACTAAAGTGTGTAAAGTATGTCGCACATACAACGGAGAAAGATCCACTAACTGTGCGAAAACTCTTACCACTCTTAAGTAAGCGCCAAGAATTATCTGGGCACCAATCTTAACGGAAGGAGTCTAAAAGCTAAAGACGTTGAGCCTGTCATACTATTTGGCAGAAGATCCTTCATAGGATGATATTGGACACTCAGTCACATAAAGCCTCCGGCGACCGGGAGTGGGCCAAAATTCCTTTGATAGGATGATATTGGACACTCAGTCATACAAAGCCTCCGGGCGACTGGAGTGGGCCAAAATTTCTTTGATATGATGATATTGGACACTCAGTCATATAAAGCCTCCGGGCGACTGGAGTAGGGCCAAAAATTCATTTCATAGGAAAAATAATGGACACCTAGTGAGGTGGGCCACAGTTTCCAGGTCTTAAATGATCTGAAGGCCTAAAGAAAAGGCAGAAAAGAAATTGGACACTCAGTCTGCCAAAGCAACTGGAGTGGGCCAGAATATCTGGATCACATATGATCCGGTTACGCCCTAACCACGGGTAAGAGGTTGTTCATGTGAAGCAACACCACCTCTAAAGTATAAGGGGTTGGAGAGGTTGTCCTCAATAGGACTTCATGGATTGGGATCACTCAAAGATGAGGTGATACATGTCCCAAACTTGGTTAAAGGGACGCTGTTGGTCAAACCTGGTTTGAGACTAGTCCAACAGTCTATGATAACTAAGAATGGTACGATATGTCCGTAGCCAAATGAATGATATATTTGTAATCCGTGCGTCTATGCCATCATAGATTAAGACACGTTAAATAGCAAGTCATTCAAAAGCTAACGATGTTGAGATTGTTGCTTCTTCGACATAAATCCTCAAATAAATGCGAGGTAGATGAAGAGGCAAAATCACCTTTCCAAATTCGTCAAGGGAATAGCGAAAGAAGCACTTGCTCCTCTAGAACTTAGTCACACCTACTTGGGTGATTTGAAGTTTATACAAAATAGAGGGGGAGACAAGTACGTTATGACCTTTATTGATAATGGTACAACGTATTGTATCCTTTGTTTATTGAAAAGCAAAGATGAAGTTGTTGAAGCGGATAAGCGCTACAAAACGAAGTTGAAAATCAACTAAGCCTACGGATTGAGAAATTCGTAGTGATAGAGGGGAGAAGGTGAAGCATCGTTTATTAAACGACCGCTTATTTCTCACCTCGCCTAACGGTGTTAGCCAAGCGCTAAGCCGTACGCCCAAATTATGTGGGGCACGTCGATCCTTACCGCTAATGCGATTCTCAATAGAACTCCGCATAAGGATAAGGGTAACCCTCCGTGTGATACATGGAAAGGATCTCACATACAAATGTTGTGATGTGGGGTGGTTTCATACCTAAGACCGTAGATTGCATATTCACCGGATCCGCAAATAACAAGTAGTGTTCATCGCCTCTTCGCGTCAAAGAATGCGAATTCTTAGAAGATAACTTTCCTTGGAAAAGGAAAAGGAGTAATCGATCAAAGTTAACAAGAACCCGCGAGGGCTCGACTGTCCGGAACTAGACGTTCCGTATCTACGAGACTCGAAAGTTGCTGGCTATCCGGAACTTAATACTCCACATCTACAGAACTCAGGGATTCTAGATGTTGAACCGAGACGGAGCAAAGAAGGGGACAAAGACTTGTTCGAGTCCTTCTAGCTTGTATGGTTAATAATGAACCATGAACAATTAACAAATAATTGTCATCTCCAAAAGCGCTGCTTTGGAAAGAAGTTAAAAAGAGAAATAGATTCTATATATAGAACCATACTCGTGTAATAGTTAATCTTCCTCCGGGAAAAGAACCTTTGGGTTGTAAAAAGTGCTCCCCTGTGAGTAGCTTCACATCCAGGGCCATTGTAATCTTACATGGCATGGGTGTTGAAAGAGCCTTCCAAACTGGAGAGTTGGAAGAAGAGGATCAGAATTGGTTGCTGAACTGTTGGGCTTCTTCCTGAACTTTCATTTTGGTCCCCGAAATGTTAATATTTTGGTCCCGAAAGTCTCGGATAAAACGAAACAATGAATCGATCACGAAACATTGACTCGAAGTTAGAAAGCCAACAGTTGGAAAACCAACGGTCTTAGAGTGAAAATCATATTGAAACAAAGTCTCGATATGAAAGATATGAGTATCACAGATGACATCTTAGGAATTGGATTTCTAAGACATCTAATCGGTCGATAGTTGACGCTCTCGTTGAAGCCACCAATAGATATGAATCATAGAACTGATTGGAATCATGGTGCACCCATAGACAAGGAGCGATATGCTCGGGTCACGTGTAGTTCAATGTATTGTTCACACTACAACCGACCAGTATCGTCCAACAAACAGATCGCCTGAACTAAGGTTCACCGATGATCTTAATACATGATCAATAGAAGGCGTTAAGTCGGATATGACGATATCCGAATTATTCGCTTATCTACGGATTATAGTATTCTGGATGTCCAGCGGTTCTAAGAGAACACAAAGTGATGCAAACCGGACATCGTATCGAAGAACACCAAAGCCACAAGTAAATGTGTATGGTGGTTCTTGGAAAATCCTCTAAGCAAACTTACATCGACCGATTCATGATGGTATCGGAGTTTATCGCTTTATACAAAGCATGAAAGAAGTTGAGTAACTTCACGACTCATTAGAGGACGTCTCTTATTGGGAGAAACCCATGCCTTCAGCAGTTATACACGTGGCTAGCCGATCGGCTTTAGGAAGGACACGAATGACGGCGTCCGGACATATCCGTCACGACGATCGTCGGAGACATAAGACCGTATGGCGGTTGATCATCACGGGTGTCACTTTCTTATTTACTAACTAAGGGACTATCCGAGATCAAGTGTTCTCGCTGTCTAGGGGAATGGGCTTAAAACCCAAAATATACGGACCAATACGGTGGAAACCCAACCTTACGAACCGGAGATCCCGTAATTTGGTTCAATGGGAAAACTAAGTTGTAAAGGTTCGGTTGATCGCTTCGGTCGAAGCATGAGCACTTCGGATAGTGATTTCGAAAAGAAACACCAAATCCAAAGCCGTTCCCGCGATAGACGTTAAGTGCTATCTGCAAGGTATGGGTAAAGGTTAAGTTTTCAAAATCCTGTAATGATCCTCAACGATTGAGGTTAGGTCTTTGGGAAACTTTTAATGGTTCCTAACAATTGTGAAGTGGGGTATAGCAGGGATACCTTGTAGGAGACCACCTATTTAAGTGCGAGGACGGGCCGCCTCAAATTGAACGCACTTAAGAATCCAAGACATTGTCCATGGCCAAAACGGACAAAACATTACGAAGAAGAGAGTAAGGGAATTTGTTGTGTTGGTACCGTTGTCTTGGCTTACACTAAACACCGACGGTTCAAGACATCACGTTCACCGCGCAAGTAAGTAAGTCCGATGGTATTCAACTATGGAAGGTTCAAAGCCGAGGCTACCTCTCCTTATGCAACATCGGTCCGCTGAAATATTGCTGGAAATGAAAAGACACCATGTGAGTACGCCAAAATCTCTTTCAAGAGGGGATTGTTGGAAATTTACCTTTGGCGGGAGTTGCGACCGACCAACTTTAACGGCTTAAACACTAGTGTAACGTATGTTAGAGAATCCGGTTCTTCACACATGCATGATCTACTAAGTACGTAGATAACCGTAGGGCCAAGAATCGTCAAATTTCATTGAGAAATGAAAGAGATATTGGTTCACGAAGTAAGGTGTTTGAAACATGGAAAGTGTGGTATTGTGTGTAATTCTCCCTCATCGGTAGAGGAAGAAAGAATTGTTGTGTATATAAGATTCGAAATTGGTTTGGGGTTTGGGACCCCAAGGGGTATCCCATGTGTTTAAAGGGCCTTCTGATATTATCTTTTTGGGCCAGAAAACTTTGCCAGAAGTACAGTTTGATCCCAGAAGTTTCCAGATGTACGGTTCGGACCGAATTCTTTCGATTTACATTTGGTCCCCGAAGTTTCAAGATGTGCGGTTTGGTCCCTCAAGTTTCCAGAATCTGGACAGTCACAGCAGTTGCCAAGCACTCAATTCAGCCATTTTTGAATTACTCCTCCTATAATGGCCAAATGCGTTGGTCTTTCACCATTTATGTTGGTGGCTTTACTACCTCCATAATGGCCATTATTTGGCTATTATGGAGGCAGTTTTTCAGCCCCTCCCTCACCTATATAAACACCCCCTTACACCATTGTTGAGCAAAAAGACATATGCACGAAAATACGAAACAGATGCGAGAAAAAAACAAAGGCACGCAAATACACAACCGAAATAGTTTTCTTCCTACAACTTCCAAGCATCATTTCGTTACTCAATATTCTTCACGGTAGCTCTTGAGTTTCCTTTGCTCAAGGGTTCCATTGTTGTTTTATCTTGGGAGACAAATTGTCCAGGACGTATAAAGGATACATACGGGGCAATATTGTCTTAAGGACAGAGTGCTACACTCGACTCAGCAAAAACCAATTTATATTTTTCCGTCTTCTATAAAACTGGAATTTCCAGTTTTTACTTTTGTAACTATTGTAATTTTCAGATTCCATGTTGAATTATTGAATCTTTGTTTATCCTTTCGAATACTTGTAATAGTTATATACTTCCCGTACTGCTTTATAAAGTACCATAAAAAGAAAAATCTCCCAACAGATACAATACAAAAAATAACTACAACCAAAAGCAATAAAATAGGGAGAAGAATTACAACTCCTAGTACAGGATACCTATTGCATAATGCACCAAGGTTTTGTTCATGGGATGACACTACAAGAAAGTATATAATTGACAACAAAATATTTTAGCAACAATAAATATATTGTTGCTAAAAAATACAAATGACAAAAAAAATTAATATATTATTGTTAAAAACGTAAATGCCAACAAAAAGAACAACTTGTTATTGCGAAAACTTTTTGCATCGGAGGTTATTGCAACGGCATGCAATAATTTTTGTTGTTGCGAAAAGTACTTTTGGCAACATCCAATATATGACAACAAAAAATGTTGTTGGCAAATGACTTTTTTCTTGTAGTGTGAAACACCAATAACAGTAGAGGGATTGATTCTTTCTTCCTTGAATTGTCACAAAATAATTCCTACGGTATAATTAAGAGTTAAAGAGAGGAATTATTATTATTATAATATATATATAGGGGAGCTGCGTTTTCTTGTTCAAGTTGATAAAGGAATAGGTCACTTTTAGTCCAAAATTAAACAAAATCCTAAAAGGTACTGGAGAAGGTCAAAGGAAAGATATGGCTTAGGTTACTTAAACTAGAAGTAACGTGAGATATTAAATACGTTGTATGAATTTGAATTAATTAAACACATTCTAGGTAAAATATGTACAAAAGGAAAAGAAAAAGTGGCAGCAACTACAATTAATTGGTCATTTGTTTATATGTGAGTTAATGTAATATATATCGTCAGTATAAATAATTTTACACTATTGGGTCACATTTACCTATATGTTATAGCAAGTAACTAATCTCATTTTTAAGATTTAAATTTTAAATTTTAAGGAAATTTATTTTTAAATATCCTTTTGAATGACCAAATGGTGTAAAACATACCGCCATCGCAGCACCTAGTGTTTACTCCATACTAAGTATGCTAACCTTAATAATTAGAAGTAAAATGAAAAAACCAGTAACTCACTCTCTCTATATTTTTTTAATGGACATGATATATTTTATTAACTAATAACTAAATAATATCAACTCTGGTTACCAAGTGAGGGTTGAAATATACCGTTGGATGACACTTAGAAGGAGATAATTTGGAACTATTTTTGTTAGGAAGATTTCTGATAGTATTAGCGTTTTAGGGGAAAACTCTACTTTTCACAATTATTTGGTCCGTAACAAATTTGTATTTTATTATGATGCATAATAGTTACTATGTTATTATAATTAGCGTTTTGAACCAAAAAAGAAAAAAAAATAGAGAAGAGTCTCATTGACTAGCATGAATATTGGAACAGGATCCTAACGAATTAGCTATTATTGACCTTAATTGGGGAGAATTATTTAGAATAGGTTACACATTCTAATCTTAGTTTTTAACTTAATCATGATAAAATAATATAGGATTATTTCGGTTAGGGATTTTTGGCAAGGGTACTTCGATGAAACAATATGAGAATGTTAGCAGGTTTGAGCAGTGACCAGTCATTAGTGGTGGTTATGATTTGAATGAAGGGTGTGAATTGAGAAATTAAGATAATTTGGTAAGAGTAAAGTATCTCTTAGAGAAAGGGGAGAATTTGGATTCAAAGCAATGATAATTCTTGGGTTAGGTGTGGATTAGGGTGGCTTTAGCTTCGCCCCTTTCAAATTGGGTGAAATTGTTAGTATGTTCGGAGGAGTAGGTCTATGGTAATTAATTAAGTGTTATGATGAATGTTCCATGGGGATTGTGATTTGCGACTGGTAGTAGACTGTGTTGAAGCGTTATTGATTAATAACACGTGTGAGTATTTCAGGTAGTAAAAACTTGGAGGTAATTGCACAAGGTAAATTACATAGATCGTATAGTAGATGCGTTAGGATTTGGTAAGACACGAGGGTTGCGGGATTTGATGCCTTTTGGATTGATAAAGGATAGTGAGGTCTTACTAATAGGGACTCGATGGGTGGAGGTGTAGTAAATGAGGTTGCAGGCTTTGCGTCGAAATATTAGAAGTTGTTGGCTAGTTAAGAGAAAGTACAAGGAGAATTTGATGTATTCAGAGTTCATGGGGTCCTGGAAGTTGAGAAACATAAAGGTTACAATCAAAGGTACAAGTCTTCGGTGCTAAGTTGATGACTTAGATGGAATCCAGCCTTTGGAGTTATGGGTGATGGCACATGATTGATTACCCATGCAAAATGGGACAGAATAGGTCACCACATGCTTATGGGAAGCCTGTCAGTTATGTATGGAATCAGTTCTGATGTCTATCGATGATTTGGAGATTTAACATTTTATTTCGAGTCAGATTTGTTCATTTAGGGCCGGGTGGCATGTATTTATATTTTCTGAAGGACTTATAGTATTCTAGTAAACCACCGACAGGGGTTTGATGGATTTCAATTCGAAATGGAGGTATGACAGTGTTACCGGCACTTATTGGAGTTTTCAAGTAGGATTCATGATAGTTTTCTGATAGCAATGATTCAGACAGTTCTAATAGTTTACACGGGTACTTTGCGATGTATTGAGGAGGGTACAAATGGTTATGGGAAGTCTGTAGAGTGAACAATGATTTTGTACAGATCTGGTACGACAAGGTAATCAGTAGGTATGCTTATAGTATGGTGATTTGGAGATTTGAGGAAAATTGGGCTTGTGACGTGTGTGTATGAGTTTCTAAGAGATTTTGTGCAATGACGACCTTCATAGTTTAGAAGGAAGGCTAGTAGAATCAAACAATGTTATCAGGTACATGTTGGATTTTGGTTGTGGCTACAACTAAAGGATGATGGTGATAATTGTGGATTCAATCGGACGCGTAAAGAGGTATAGTGGTAATAAAATCAGGGAATTCAAGTACATGCAGTTCAAATATATGAGAATCATCTGTTCAAGAAATTTCTAGTATGGAAAGGTGAAAATTTGAGTCATTGAGTTAAGTTAGAGAAAGTTTTGACTGATAACGTAAAAGAATGGTACTATCGGCATATGTCTTGCCCTTGGAGGCTCTCATGGGGTTCATAATAGAGATTCCCTGGTTGCCGTCAGTGTTCATACTCTTCTTTATCGTTCGAGGACGAACGATTGTTTAATTGGTATTTGATGTAATGACCCAATCGGTTGTTTTGAGAACCGTCTCTATTTAGTGTATCGTCTATTCTAGAAACTCGGTAGTAATTATTTTGACTTGACAAATTTAAAGTCAAACGGGTGTCATTTGGTTTACTTTGGGAGAAGAGTTCACTATGGAAATTCTGACATGCAATTATGTGGATAAATTGTTTATTTTGGGAAAACATGCCCTGATTGGCGATCCAAAGATTTTGTTAGATTTGAAATATTATTTATGACCTGTAGAAATTGACGGAGTTAATTTTAGAGTTTTTTAGTTGGTTTTTGATAATTAAATATGTTTTAGCATTAAATATGCCTAATTATGATGAAAAGATGGTCACGGAAAAAATAAGACCCGGATTCTTTGGTGTAAAACACCGGGTACCAATAATTTTTTTACTATTAGAACATGGAACGAAGATACATAAGAATTAAAGGGGATTCTGGCTGTGTCCGAACACGTATACACACCTCGACTATTCCCTCGGGTATCTGCTACTTCTTAACGATATCCCATCTCTTGTTCCATCAAGAATACACGTAGGAGGATGTAGGCATATACTCAGTGGAACAATTGAGATGCATCTCATAAAAAACGGATTAATCCTAATTAACCAAAGGGTTGGGAAACATAATTTAGCTTAGTAATTCTATTCACATGCCAACAAATAGCCAGCAAATTAAAAAGAACTACTTTACAAGAGCAAGTGTTGTGGAAATAATGTGCACTCTAATTTAAAATCATGAGGAAAAAAAACAAAATATTTAATTTCAAACTGCAATCTCAGTTCACATTATTCTCAAATGATATGTATTTTGATGTTACAAGACTTAAATAGAAATAACGTGCATGTCTGGGGAAAATAAAGCTAAAAATAATCAAGAAAATTATAAATCTAAATTCTATGAATTATCACACATAAATTTTGCGTCGTATAGCGAGGTGTAGCATTTTTGTTGCAATTTTGTCTCTTGTGTTAATGACGAAAAATTGAGCTTCACATATCCACAAGAAATGAGTACACATTCAAATATATAAATAATTCCCTTTACTTGCACTTTAAAATATCCAAATCCACTTGGTATATTTTCCTTAGCGATGGGTAAATACAAAAGGCCACTTGTATCGACGTACGCTTTCCTTTCTGCACACAATAAAGGTCTAATGTATTCATCCAAATAATATTTTCCCAAAAAAAATCAATACCATAATGTTTTTGATTATATATTTTTTTAAAATTATTTGAATTGTAAATTATTATGACTTATAGTTAATCTTTTTATGTAATTTCTAAATGTATAAATTTTGACCCTCATACTTCAAAAAAGTTCACATAAATTGAAACGAAGGAAGTATTTTTTATTACCAAAAAAAAGATACGTTTTAGGAATACATAATTCAGTGGGTCTCTTTTACATATTTTTGTGGAAGTGTTATAAATTTCCCATTTTTATTATATATGTAAATAAAATCAGCCGCATAAAGAATCCTACGTTAAATATTCGAATTGAATATCTCCAATTCCCACATAAATAAGGCCAGAATATTTGTTTCTCATCCGCAAAGGTAGCCAAGTTGGTGTAGCAGTAGAGCGCGGGACCGCAAGGGCACGAGTTCGATCCCCTACATAAACCTTCTTGGTTGAGCCTGTCACACATGGCTTGCCAAGTGTGGTTAATCGGCTGACGTGGTTTGCAGGCTATTGCGTCAGTCCGGGGTTTACTCTGTGCGCACTCGAGAGAGTAGCGGCTGCGGGTTCCTTCGTCAACAAAAAAAAAAAAAAAAAAATTTGTTTCCTTATAACACATCTCTCACTTCTATATATTTGCCTTGAAATCTTTATTTTGTTTACATGTCTTTGCCTTTTTACTTCAACTGTAAATCTCTACAAAAAGTTTTCAAAAG
This sequence comes from Anisodus tanguticus, assembly GCA_034509755.1. Classification (NCBI taxonomy): domain Eukaryota; kingdom Viridiplantae; phylum Streptophyta; class Magnoliopsida; order Solanales; family Solanaceae; genus Anisodus; species Anisodus tanguticus. The sequence continues at coordinate 25,103,660 of CM067541.1, read as the reverse complement.
AAAAAAAGATGGCATTTCGAAGTGAAAGTATAAAGGGTATAAAAATAAGGGTGTTCAAGTGGATTCAAAACATGATAAAAAATCGTGTTCTTGTTCATCATCATCAATTAGGGTCGTCAACAAAATTCGGGTTTTTGGTTTTAAGAGTAAAAAACCAAATTAGGATTGTAAAACCAAGAAATTGTTGTTCCAAGAATCGTGGAGGACAAATAAAAAAGACAACTTTCAAGAAAAGTGTTCAACCTTTCAAGATTTGTGAATCTCAGGATGAGTTTCTTGTAAGCATTGAATTGGCTTTGGGGTTATCATATTCTTCTATAAAGGGGAAATATATACACAATATACAATTCAACGAGAAGAGGAAATCAAGCCTCTAATCTTCCTAATCAATATCAATCCCTAATAATCTTCCTAATCAATAATCCCTAATAATCTTCCTAATCAATAATCCTAATTATCATTTTTACTACTTACCACACATAAAATGCTACTACATTAATAATAATATAATAATATTCTAACACTCCCCACAAGTCGAAGTTGGAGGGCGACGAATGCTGAGACTGTCCCTAAAATCTTCAAATAGTATCAGCGGAAGTCCTTTTGTGAAAATATCTGCGATTTGATGACGTGTTGGGACATGTAACACTCACACTTGTCCGCGAGCCACCTTCTCACGAACAAAATGGATATCTAACTCAATATGGTTTAGTGCGTTGATGATTGATTGAGTTCCCTGAGAGATAGGCTGCATTAACATTATCACAGTATACTAGTGTTGTTGTTGGAATTGGGCAATGAAGCACAAGTAATAGATTTCTAATCCAACATGATTCAGACACAACATTGGCAACAGTACGGTATTCTGCTTCAGCACTTGAGCGTGATACTGTGGCTAATCTTTTTTTAGAACCATGAGATTAAATTGTCACCGAGGAAGACACAATAACCGGAGGTGGAGCGTCTGGTGTCCGGACAGCCTGTCCAGTTTGCATCCGTGTAACTGACAAGTTTGGAAACGGAGGATGGGTATAGATGTAATCTATACTCCAGAGTGCCCTAAATATATCGCACAATACGTTTTAGAGCATGCATATGTTCTTCCACCATATTATGCATGAATAAACACACTTGTTGCACTGCATAAGTAATATCCGGACTGGTGAACGTGAGATACTGCAAAGCTTCTGCTAGGCTGCGGTATAACGTTGGATCGGCAAATGGTTTACTTGAGGTGGCAATCAATTTAGACTTAGTGTCTACCGGAGTTGCCGAAGGTTTGCAAAAAAATATTACAGCTCGTTCCACAATCTCAGATGCATACTTCTTCTGGGAGAGAAATAATCCACCTGCATGTCGTGTCACAGCAATTCCTAGAAAGTAGTGTAGTGGACCAAGATCTTTCATAGCAAATTCAGAACTAAGTTGTGACATGATACTTTTGCGAAAAGAGTTTGATGATGTTGTTAGGATAATATCATCCACATATAAAAGAAGATAAGCAATATTATTACCTTGACGATAAATAAACAGAGAATTATCTCAACGGTTGTGAGAAAAACCAATGTGTGACACAAAGTCTGCAAACCGCTTATACCATGCCTTGGGGGCCTACTTTAGTCCATATAATGATTTGTTGAGCAAACACACATGATTGGGATATTTCGGATCTCTGTATCCCAACGGTTTGTGCATGTATACAGTTTCATTGAGGTGTCCATGGAGGAAGGCGATTTTGACATCCAATTGATGTTCCTCTTTTGATCAACCTTTGGGGAACTATGATATGATTTGACTCGCAACCGGGTAACAGTCAAAACTCGTAGCCTAAAACACCACCATCCTTTTGAGAGAGACAGGCTTAGAACTATTCTGATAGCTTCCGGTTTGACCACTGGACTGAACGTCTCCCCGCAATCTACACCAACATGTTATGTCTTCCCATCACCTACAAGACGGGACTTATGTCTCTCAAAAGTTCCATCAGATTTTTCTTTATGGCTGAAAATCCATATAGACCGAATTATATTAGCATTAGATGGATGAGGTACTAAATTTCATGTCATATTTTTAATTATAGCATGATATTCATCATTCATGGCCATTTTCTAATTCGGGTCCTTTATAGCAGACACTGGGTTTATGAGGCAAAGGTGATTTCGAGACCTGGGTGAGTAGGCTATATTTGGTATTGGGTTTGACAATTCCATGTTGACTATGGGTGACCGGACGATTTGCATGGTCAGTGGACTGGATGCCACTAGCCGAGAGTGGTTAATTTGGGATTGGGCCTGGAGCCGAGAGGTGGCCCAAGCCAGTGGACTGGGCACCACTGGCCAAAAAAGGAGAATTTGGGATTGGGACCTGAGCCGAGAGTTGGCCAAGTTTCCCGTGGGTTGTGGCATTGAGTGTTGATGACCAGGCCCAAGAATCGAAGGCCCAGGCTGTTGTGCTGAATTGTCATGCGGTTGGGCCATCATTCTTTGGTCCAGTGGTCCCAAACTCAAATTTCCGGCACTATCCATGGGTACCGAGCTGTGGAAAAAATATGTTAGATATGAAAGCTTATCATCATCCAAAAAATCATAGGTATGAGTCTCGGTTTCATATATCTTAACAAAGGGAAAAACTGTTTCATAAAAAATTACGTGACGACTTATAATTATTTTTTTTTGAAGAAATGTCGTAGCATTTGTAACCACGATGATTAGTAGGATATCCCAAGAAGACACATGGAGTAGACTGGGGTTGGAGTTTTGTGATTGTGGTAGATGGAAAGAGGGGTAGCAAAGACAACCAAACACTCTTAAATGAAGATAGGGGGGCTCTCGTAAATAAAGCACTTTTAGTGGAGCTTGGTAGGGCATGTTTTTATGAGGAAGTATATTCAACATGTAAGTGGCCATTTGGAGTGCATGATGCCAAAATGTGGGGGGTAGGGAAGCATGAGCAAGAGATATTCTAACAATATTGTTTATGGTTCTAATTTTGTATTCCGCCTTTCCATTTTGTGATGAAGTGTGAGGACAAGATAGACGAAAATTTAGACCATTTGTTTTGAAAAAATCCCGAAATTGATTATTGTCAAATTCCCTCCCATTGTCACATTGAATACTTTTAATCTCCCGTTCAAATTGAGTTCGGATGAATGCTCTAAATGTGAGAAAAGTGGAAAACACTTGTGATTTTTTTGACAAAGGGAATGTCCACAAGTAATTAGAGTAATCATCAAGTATGAGTAAATAATATATATGACTAGAAGAACTCAATACAGGTGATGTCCAAATATCACAATGTAAAATGTCAAATGGCATAAGAGTGCACAAAGTAGAAGAAATAAATGGCAATTTAACATGTTTACCAAGTGCACAAGCATGACACTTATTTAGAGTTCGTGTTTGGGTACAAGAAATAAATTTATTTTATTTAAGATAGGCTAAAACAGACTCTCCCGGGTGTCCCAAACGTTCGTGCCATAAAGATGGTGTCAAGGCTGCAAAAGTATATGGAAACTTGGACTATTGATTTGGTAAATTAATCGGATAGAGCTCCCCCTTTCTATCACATCTCATGAGAAGCTTCCCCGTCTGAAAGTCATGCATAGAAAATCCAAAAGGGTCAAAACGAATAGATACCCAGTTATCAGTGGTAAACTTTCTAACAGAGACCAAGTTTTTGATTAATTTGGGAGCATAAAGGACATTCTTTAAAATTAGTAGTGGGTTTGGTGGTGACAATTTGCAAGAACCATATCATTTTATTGGAATTGAATGGCCATTTCCGACAATTATACCATTATCATTGCTCAAATTAAAATAGCATGAGAGATTACCTTGGGAGGACGTCATATGGGACGTCGCTCCGGAGTCCATATACTAATTTGAATCCGGTGGATTGAGTCCGAGGGTATGCATGGCGGACTCAATGTCCGTAGGTTGGGCCACTGCTGAGTGGGACTCCTGTCACTAGGTCGGCAGTGGCCCATTAGGCACTGAATTGCCCGTGGAAATTCATGTCTGCCTTGGCCCAAAACTGGGAGGCCTAGAATGCTGAGATTGGTGCTGGCCCGTCCCAAAACTGAAATTGTTGGGGTTGTATCCACTGGGCTGGCCAGTGGGCCTGTAGGCTGGTCTGGCCCAGTTTCCCTTTGGGAATGGACTGGGCGGCACAGCCCACGGCCACTACCATGCCCAGTGGCCTGTCCCGACATTGTGTTGCCCCTGTTGTCCCCGGAGTTGGTTCTGCCACCCTGTTCACCGCCACCGCCGCCACCGGAATTTTTATATCCACCATTTTTGTTATTTCAATTATTACCATTTCAATTTTTATTACCATTTCGTCTTTTTTGTCCTCGGTTTTGTTGTTCAAAATTCATGGAATTATTATTGGTGGACACAAAACTCGAATTCGGAACCGTGGTAGCCTTTTTCGCAAACCTCGCCTCCTAAAAAATTAACATGGAATGTGCTTGATAGAAAAGAGGTAGTGGATTGCTTTGATGGATGAGTGTTCCCACACCACTATAGGTATCGGTAAGCCCCGCAACCAATTGTAGAACTAATCGGTTGTTGGTGATGGGTGAACCAACATTTTTAAGTTGGTTTGACAAAATCTTCAGGCGTTGACACTATGCCGACGCATTTGGGAAATTCGTCATATATATGGTGGAGAATTCTTGTTCTAATGTGACGGCGTGAGAATTTTTATTATCTTGAAAAATGTCCCACAATCGATCACACGCCTCTTTTGCAGTGGAATATGGTTCCATTATTGTGTGCAACAAATCTGAAGAGATTGTTGCATAAATCTATCCAAGAACTGTGGCATCAAGAGTTTCCCACAGTTCCAAATCATCACCTGTCAATGATTCCTTCCCTTTGCTATTCGCCGGCGGGATTATGTGATGAATAACCCGGTGAGAGCGGCAACATATTTTGAATAGTTCTGCCCATGTTGTGTAGTGAACATTCTCCATCTCAAGAGTGATGAAAACATGTGTTTTTATGTTTGAAACGGCTAAGGCCGGATGGTAAAGGGATTTGAATTTAGACATTGTTGGTTGGATGGAAAACAAAAGTGAAGAACGATAATGGAGTAAAAAAGAAAACAAAAAAATATTGATAATTTTCGGCCAAGTAAGGTGTTGGACGAAAAAAAAGAAGAGAAAAAATATTTTTGGATCTTTCCTTATGCTCTTGATACCATGATAGAAGAAATATTTTCTTTGATATATTTCTTCATAAAGGGGAAAATATATACACAATATATAATTCATTGAGAAGAGGAAATCAAGCCTCTAATCTTTCTAATCAATATCAATCCCTAATAATCTTCCTAATCAATAATCCCTAATAATCTTCCTAATCAATAATCCTAATTATCATTTTTACTATTTACCATACATAAAATGCTACTACATTAATAATAATATAATAATATTCTAACAGACACAACTCCTCATTTAGCCAACACAATTTATGATTATTTGTCAAGTAGCTTTGAGTGTTTTAGTAAAAATTTGAACTTGTTGAGTACTATGGATGATGAGTTCACCAAGATTGTTGTGGCTATTGATGTGGATATACAAAGTGGAAGATTTGAAATTGGATCACAAAGATCTGATGATGTTTGTAGTTTTAAATTAACCGATATGTATGAAACGCTGGTGAATGATGGCGACAACGAGGACAAAGAAGGTGAATTTTGTTTACAAGTTGATGGGGTTTGTGAATCTTGTGTTGGGGTTAATAAAAAGAGAAGAGTTGATGTGAATAAGAAGACGTTTGGCATTGGTTAATGATGGTGATAGCAAGGATGCAAAGCGCGAATTTTATTTACAAGTTGATGGGGTTCAAAAATCTTGTGGCGAGGTCAATAAAAAGAGGACAATTGATGCAAATATACTGAGTAAAAATTTTGAAATTGGATCACAATCATCTAATGTTGTTTGTAGTTTTCAATCAACCGATTCGTACGTAACACTAGTAAATGATGGTGACAACAAGGACAAGGACGACGACTTGTATTTACAAGTTGATGGTGAGGTTAATAAAAAGAGGAGAATTGATGTACAAAAAATTCATGTACTTGAAGTAGAGTATACTTTTGATGATTCTGATATTCAAGAAATCTTGAATACTTTGATGGAATTCTTGACCTCGAAAAGAGGATTTCATAATAAAGTTGAGGTTTTGGATGGGAAAATTCAAGAATTTAGGGAAGTGAAAAGTGGATTGAAGATTGTGAATTTGAAAAAGGAGAATGTTGTGAGTTTTGAGTTGGGAGATATATGCCCGGTTTGCTTTGAGATTTTTGAAGAAAATTCATTTGTGGTGATTACACCTTGTTCACATATATTTCATAGAAGTTGCATATTCACGTGGCTACCAGAGAACAACACTTGCCCTATATGTAGACAAAGTTTTGATGTATGAGTAGTTTTTGATGTTCACATTTTTGGTGTTTTTTTTTCTATAAAGATAAATTTATGTACCACAAAATTTCCAATCTGTTTGTGATTATTATTAATATTATTATTATTATTATTATTATTATTATTATTATTATTATTATTGTTTTTTTTTTTTTTTAAGGACAGTCATATAGAAGCTAGTAGTCTTCAAAGCTCACAAGATGAACCAAGAATAAAGTTCATCCAATTGCCTTGACTTGAGCACTTAACCTCGATACATAGATAATCAGGAAAAAGTTTACAAGGGATAGGAGCATAGGATTAGGCAATAATTGCCATAACCAATTTAAACATAGGAGGGTAGGGTGGAGGGATAAGGATACATCACATATTAATTATATATTGTTGGTTACAAAGATCCAGGAAACGAAAATTACAAGTAACTGCTAAGTATTACAAGAACTGAAATTACAATTGAACAATAAACTGAAATTACAAAGAACTTGAAGAATAAACTGGAACAGTTTTTGGTATGCTGAGTCGAGTGTTTGTACTCTATCTTTAAGACAATATTGCCCCATATGTATCCTTTCTACGTCCTGGACAATTGTCTCCCAAGATAAAACAACAAATGAACAAATGAGCAAAGGAAACTCAAGCGTTACCGTGAAGACACATTTATCACACTCTTGCCCTTGAACTCAAGTAGAGTACTATCAAATTTTTTGTGTCATTGCTTCGGGGCTTGTTTCAGCCCATACAAAGATTTGACAAGCCGACAGACTTTCTTCTATTGCCCTTGAACCACATACCCCTCGGGTTGGTCCATATAAATTTCTTCTTACAAATCACCATTTAGGAAGGCTGTCTTGACATCTATTTGATGTATCTCAAGGTCACGCAAGGCTGCGATCACAATGAATACCCGTATGGAGGTCATCCGAGATACTGGGGAGTATGTATCAAAGTAGTCAAGACCTTCTGTCTGCCGATAGCCCTTGACTACCAACCTGGCCTTGTACTTGTCTATAGACCCATCTGCTTTATATTTCCGTTTGAGTATCCATTTACAACCCAACGGTTTATTTTCCGGAGGAAGATCAACCAACTCCCAAGTATGGTTATGCAGAATGGAGCCTATTTCACTCTCAACAGCTTCTTTCGAGAGCGGTGCTTCTGGAGTTGACAACGCCTTAGTAATTATCCTTGGTTCATCATTAACCATATAAGCTACAAAGTCAAGATCGAAGGATTTATCCTTTCTGGCCCTTTTACTTCGCCTTAGATCCATCTCTAGAGTCTCTAAGTTTTGAGAATCCGGAACACTAGATTCTGAATGTTTAGCCATCTCGAGATCCGCTAGATCTGAACCATCTAGATCCAGGCCGTCAACGACTACCGATTCTTGAGAGCTTTGTTCATAACTTCGTTTGCGAGAGGTTATGTCTTTTTCCTTTCTAGGAAAGGTGCCTTCAAAGAATTGAGCATTCCTTGATTCCATGATTGTACCCTGGTGGATATCTGGAATATCTGACTTATGCACTAAGAAGCGATAAGCACTACTGTTATTTGCATATCCGATGAATATGCAATCTACAGTCTTAGGCCCAATCTTGACCTGATTTGGCTTGGGTACTTCAACCTTTGCCAAACAACCCCACACCTTAAAATATTTGTAGGTGGGTTTCTTTCCCTTCCATGATTCATATGGAGTTTTGTCCTTACCCTTATGTGAGACTCTGTTAAGAATCGTATTAGCGGTAAGGACGGCTTCTCCCCACATGTTTTAGGGAAGACCGGAATTGATGAGCAAGGCATTCATCATTTCCTTCAATATGCGGTTCTTACGTTCCGCCACACCGTTCGATTGAGGTGAGTATAGAGCCGTCGTTTGATGAACAATGCCTTCTTGGGTACAATATTCCTCAAATGGCGATACATATTCTCCCCCTCTATCACTACGAATGGATTTAATCCGCAGGCTTAGTTGGTTCTCAACTTCTGCTTTGTAACGTCGGAACGCTTCAAAGGCTTCATCCTTACTTTTCAACAAGTAAAGGTAACATACCTTGTGCTATCATCAATGAATGTCACAAAGTACTTGTTTCCCCCTCTAGTTTGTGCGAACTTTAAATCACATATATCTGTGTGAATAAGTTCTAGAGGAGCGGTATTCCTTTCAACGGATCGAAAATGAAGCTTTGTGAGTTTTGCCTCTACGCACACTTCACACTTATGTTGAGGGTTTACGTCGATAGACGGCAACAACTCCAACTTTACCAACCTTTGGATGGACTTGTAGTTAACGTGTCATAATCTATGATGCCATAAATTAGAAGACTCAAGCAAATAAGAAGAAGCTTCAACTTTATTACTTGGACGCATTACAGACATAGCGTTAACTTTGAAGAGGCCTTCACAGACGAAGCCTCTCCCCACAAAAGTGTCATTCTTAGTGAGTACAAATTTATTGGATTCAAACACTAGCCTAAAACCAGCATTAACCAATAAAGGTCCTGAAATTAAATTTCTCCTAATCTCAGGGACATGCATCACTTCCTTCAGAGTGAGCTCCTTTCCAGAAGTCATCTTCAGGACCACATTTCCTACCCCCAGCACATCAGACAAAGCGTTGTTGCCCATGAACAGCTTCTTGTCGGTGACCGGTGTATACGTGGAGAAGGCATTTCTGTTGGAACAGATATGTCTGGTAGCACCTGTGTCCATCCACCACTGCATGGGATTCTCAACCAGGTTTGCTTCAAGCACTACGGCTGAGAACTCCTCAATCATGTCATCTAGGAGCGTGTCCTTGACGACGTTAGCATGCGCCTTGCCTTTAGCCTTGGCTTTCTCTTGTTATTCAGTCTTGAGCTTGCGGCATTCCTTGATCATATGACCAGGTTTCCCACAGTGGTGATAGTTACCTCTGAACTTCTCCGTTGCTTGGGTCTTGCCGTCTTTCTGAAACTTTCGCTTCTTGCTTGAATTCCCTTTGGCCTCAGCCAGATTTGCCTTTGCCTCAGCAGGTTATTTACCCCTAGGCAAGGCCTTCTTATTATCTTCCTGAATTTGGAGTTTGATAATAAGCTCTTCAAAGGTCATCTCCTTTGTCTTCAGCTTTAAGTAGCTCATAAACTCATTCCATGAAGGAGGTAACTTTTCAATCAGCGATGCAATCAAAAACTGCTCATTTGGTTTCATTCCTTCCAAATCCAGGTGATGTAGAATCATTTGGAATTCCTGGACTTGGGACATCACTGTCTTACTATCCACCATTTGAAATTTCAGAAATTTCCCGATAATGAATTTCTTAGTACCTGCATCTTGTGCGTTGTACTTCTTTTGCAGTTTTTCCCACAGCTCTTTGGTAGTGCCAACAGTGCAATACACCGTGTAGAGAGGGTCTGCCAAGCAGTTCGGTATGTAATTCTTACACATGAAATCGCTATGATTCCATACATCAAGAACCATTTTCATGCCATTAATGACATGGATATCAAGGTCCCCTTCACTCGTTTCATTAGGCGAAGAGTCCATTTCGTCTCCAGCTTGTGGAGGATCTTCCGTTAGGAACTGGGCATGCCCATAACTGTTAAGTAGAACAGCATCTTCTGCTGCCATCTCTTAAAGTTGGAGCCCATGAATTTTTCGGGGGGGAATGCGAGGATGGAGCGATGAGCGGGAAAAGCGACGAGTTACGCCTTGGACGATGGCGGCGGCGGCAGTGAAGGCAACGAGTTGCTTTGCCTTGGACGATAGCGGCGATGGCGGGGAAGGCAACATTGTTGCCTTGAGTAGGCACGACGAGCGACAGCAAGAAATCGGTCATGTTTCCAGCCATGTTGCAGCAGTTACAGTAAGCAAAATATTGTCTTAAACTTGTTGGTTACAAAGATGCAGGAAACGGAAATTACAAGTAACTGCTAAGTATTACAAGAACTGAAATTACAATTGAACAATAAACTGAAATTACAAAGAACTTGAAGAATAAAGCCGAACAACAGTTTTTGGTATGCTGAGTCGAGTATTTGCACTCTGTCTTTAAGACAATATTGCCCCGTATGTATCCTTTCTATGTCCTGGACAATTGTCTCACAAGATAAAATAGCAAATGAACAAATGAACAAAGGAAACTCAAGTGTTACCGTGAAGAATTTTGAGTAATGAAATGATGTTGGAAGGTAGTAGGAAGACTGATTTCGTTTCTGTTTATATGTGTCTGTTTGTGTGTTTTTCATAGCTAAACAATGGTGACAAATGATCCTTTATATAGTTGAAGAAGAGGCTTACCAACTGCCCACATAAGTGTCATTACTGGCCAAGTAATGAAAATTATGAAGGTAGTAATTCACCAAAATAAATGGTGAATTTGATGTGCAACGGATGGCATTTAGGAAGAGTAATTCAGCCAAAATAAATGGTTGAATTGAGTGCTGGTTGACATTCTGTTCTCTGCCCAATCTGACTTTCTTGAAACTTCAGGGACCAAACTGTACATATTGACGATCCTTAACCCGTGAACCCGGACCCGGACCGGACGGGCGGGCGGCGGCAGCGCGCGTGTGGGCTTTCCTAGAATCGAAGCACATCTAGTTCCTCCCTCCTTTAAACACATGGGATACCCCTTTAAACACATGGGACAAATCTACCACATCGGTGGGAATAAGAAAGAATTGCTCTCTATTTAAGTCTCTAATTGGTAAAGGGTTTGGGACCCCAAGGGGTATCCCATGTGTTTAAAGGAGGAAAGACCTAGATGTGCTTGGGTTCAAGGCTAAGCCCACACGCTCGCCGCCGTCGCCCGCCCATCCGGTTCCGGGTTTCGGGTTTCAGGTCTCGGGTCACGGGTCGTGTCGTGGGCTGTGGGGACTTTCTGATATTATCTTTTTGGACCAGAGAACTCTGCCAGATGTACAGTTTGATCCCTGAAGTTTCATATGTACAGTTTGGACTTTCATATGTACAATTTGGGTCCCTGAAGTTTTAATATTTACAGTTTGGTCCCCAGAGTTTCTGGAAAGTTGGTTTGGGGGTGACGTCCTCCATTTTCACCCTCCTTCATGTCCATTTAAGTAGCCTCCTTGATGGCCATTAACGGCCATTACTTGGTTGTTTAATGCCCTTCTAATGGCCATTAACAGCCATGTTTTGGGCAGTTGTTTAGCCCCTCCTCCATGCTATATATTAAGCCTCCTTTGGCTCAATTTGTGATAGAGATATAGACTGGAAAAATAGCAATATTGCACACAAAATAGTGAGCAGAAACACTGCAAACCAGTGACGAAAATCACTGACCAAACACCCTCATATACACAAGATATACACTACAGAGACACACTATATACACAGAGACAAAAGAGAAGAGTAAAGAGAAACTCTTCCTTCTTATTCCATATCTTCAGCAAGTCGATTCATATTTGTTTTCTTCGTCAGGCTCAACCTATTGGCTTTGTAGCGTTGAGATTAAAGTGTTGTTTTATCTTGAGAGACTATTACCCGATAACGTAAAAGCATATATACGGTGCAATCTTGTCTTAAGGACAGAGGGCAATCCCTCGACTCAACACACAACGTTGTAACCATCCAAATTTAGTTGTTTCTTGATTTCAGGTTATCAAGATTCAAGACACAACAAGCTTGCGGCAGTTTTGAAGATTGGCCTATTTGTTCAACAAGATTCAATTTCTAAATATTGAATATTTGTTCACCCTTTCGAATAGTTGTAATAGTTATTTACTTCCCGTACTGCTTTATAAAGTATAATAGAGTACCAACAATTTAAGACAAGATTGTATTGTGTTACTATTAGTGTTCGAAAGATGTCGGTCAAAAGTTGTGTGACCAAATCTGAATATGGCTGTGGTTTTCTACTTGAAGACAGTTATGATGATATTGTTGAAGTTCAACATGTTCATGGTGTCACCGCTCCCAAGAGTGGTGGGAAAAGCGCTCCCGAGAGCCTCAGGATGTCAACTGGGACAAGAGGAGAAGGTTGAAGATGTGGTTCTATCTTGCAGCAGAAGGCCTATATCTGTCCCAGACAAAGAATCCGAAATTGGGATAAGTATTTTTCTTACTTGTCAAGAATAAAGATTAAATGGTGTCTGATTAAAAATGGATTAAAGTTAATTTATATTCCTTACGCTTTAAAAATCGAAGTTTAATCTCTTCTTCTTTCCCGTTTAAAGATTGGATTTTGTAAACGACTTAAAAAGATCTGTTCTTTTAAGTGTAGTGATTAAAAGTGTGTAAAGTATGTTCGCACATATGATGGAGAAAGATCCACTAACTGTGCAAAAACTCTTACCACTCTTAAGTAAGCGCCAAAAATTATCTGGGCACCAATCATAACGGAAGAAGACTAAAAGCTAAAGACGTTGAGCCTGTCACACTATTTGGCAGAAGATCCTTCATAGGATGATATTGGACACTCAGTCATACAAAGCCTCCGGCCGACTGGAGTGGGCCAAAATTCCTTTGATATGATAATAATGGACACTCAGTCATATAAAGCCTCCAGGCGACTGGAGTGGGGCCAGAATTCATTTCATAGGAAAAGTAATGGACACCTAGTGTGGTGGGCCAAAATTTCCAGGTCTTAAATGATCTGAAGGCCTAAAGAAAGGCATAAAATAAATTGGACACTCAGTCTGCCAAAGCAACTGGAGTGGGCCAGAGTATCTAGATCACATATGATTTGGTTACGCCCTAACCACGGGCAAGAGGTTGTTCATGTGAAGCAACGCCACCTCTATAGTAGAAGGGGTTGGAGAGGTTGTCCTCAATAGGACTTCAGGGAATGAGATCACTCTAAGATGAGGTGATACATGTCCCAAACTTGGTTTAAGGGACGCTGTTGGTCAAGCTGGTTTGAGACTAGTCCAACAGGTCTGTAATAACTAAGAATGGTACAGTATGTCTGTAGCCAAACGAATGATATATTTGTAATCCGTGCATCTATGCCATAATAGATTAAGACACGTTAAATAGCAAGTCATTCAAAAGCTAACGATGTTGAGATTGTTGCCTTCTGTCGACATAAACCCTCAAAATGAATGTGAGGTAGACGAAGAGGCAAAATCACCTTTCTAAATTCCGTAAGGAAAATAGCGAAAGAAGCACCGCTCCTCTAGAACTTAGTCACACCTACTTGGGTGATTTGAAGTTTATACAAAATAGAGGGGGGAGACAAGTACGTTGTGACCTTCATTGATGATGGTACAACATATGGAATCCTTGTTTGTTGAAAAGCAAATATGAAGTTGTTGAAGCGGATAAACGCTACAAAGCAGAAGTTGGAAATCAACTATGCATATGAAATGCAAAATTCGTAGCGATAGAGGGGGAAATGTGAAGCATCGTTCATTAAATGACTGTTCATTTCTCACCTCAGTCCAACGGTGTTAGCCAAGCGCAAAGCCGTACGCCCAAATTATGTGGGGCAAGACGATCCTTACCGCTAATGCGATTCTCAACAGAAATACGCATAAGGATAAGGGTAACCCTCCGTGTGAGACGTGGAAAGGATCTCACATACAAATGTTGTGATGTGAGGTGGTTTCATACCTAAGACTGTAGATTGCATATCCACTGGATCTGCAAATAACAGTGGTGCTTATCGCCTCTTAGTGTCAAAGAATGCTGAATTCTTTGAAGATAGCTTTCCTTGGAAAATGAAAAATGAGTAATTACTCAAGGTTAACAAGAACCCGCGAGGGCCTGACTGTCCGGAACTAGACGTTCCGTATCTACAGGACTCGAAAGTTGCTGGCTATCCGAAACTTAATATTCCAGATCTGCAGAACTCAGGGATTCTAGATGTTGAACCGAGACGGAGAAAAGAGGGGACAAAGACTTGTTCCATACCTTCTAGCTTGTATGGTTGAGAATGAACCATGGACAATTAATAATTAATTGTCATCTCCAAAAGCGCTGCTTTGGAAAGAAGCTAAAGAGAGAAATAGATTCCAGAACCATACTTGTGTTTTGGTTGATCTTCCTCCGAGAAAAGAACTTTTGGGTTGTAAAATGTGCTCCCCTGTGAGTAGCTTAACATCCAGGGCCATTGCAGTCTTGCGTGGCATGGATGTTGAAATAGCCTTCCCAAACGGAGAGTTGGAAGAAGAGGATCATAGTTGGTTTGCTGACCGTTGGGCTTCTTCCATAACTTTCATTTTTGTCCCTGAAATGTTTACATTTTGGTCCTGAAAGTTTCAGATAAAACAGAAACAATGAATCTGACCACAGAAACATTGACTCTGAAGTTAGAAAGCCAACAGTTGGAGAATCAACAGTCCGAAAGTAAAAGTCATATTGAAACAAAGTCTCGATATGAAAGATATGAGTATCACAGATGACATCTTAGGAATTGGATTTCTAAGACATCTAACGCGATCGTCGATAGTTGACGATCTCGTTAAAGCCACCAATAGATATGAATCATAAAACTGATTGGAATCATGGTGCACCCATAAACAAGGAGCGATATGCTCGGGTCACGTGTAGTTCAATGTATTGTACACACTACAACCGACCCGGTATCGTCCACAAACGATCGGTTGAACTAAGGTTCACCGATGATTTTAATACATGATCGGTAGAAGGCGTTAAGTCGGATATGACGATATCCGAATTATTCGCTTATCTCGGATTATAGTATTCTAGGATGTCCAGCGGTTCTAAGAGAACACGGTGATGCAAACGGACATCGGATCCGAAGAACACCAAAGCCACAAGTAAATGTGTATGGTGGTTCTTGAAAATCCTCTAAGCAAACTTGCATCGGTCCGATTCATGATGGTATCGGAGTTTATCGCTTTATACAAAGCATGAAAGAAGTTGAGTAACTTCACGACTCATTAGAGGACGTCCATTATTGGGAGAAACCCATGCCTTCAGCGAGCTATACATTGTGGCTAGCCGGCGGCTTTAGGAAGGACACGGATGACGGCGTCTGGACATATCTGTCACGATCTGTCGGAGACATAAGACCGTATGGCAGTTGATCATCACGGGTGTCACATCCTTGTTTACTAACTAAGGGACCACCCGGAGATCAAGTGTTCTGCCTGTCTAGGGGAATGGGCTTAAAACCCAAACAATACGAACATTTTTAGTGGAAACCTAACCATACTGATTGGAGATCCCAAGAATTTAGTTCAATGGGAAAACTAAGCGGCAAAAGGTTCAGTTGAGCGCTTCGGTGGAAGCAAGAAGCACTTCGGATGATGATTTCTATACGGAAACATGAATCCAAAGCTGTTCCCGCGATAGACATTAAAGTGCTACCTGCATGGTGGGTAAAGGTTAAGCTTTCAAACCTTTAAAAGATCCTCAAACGGTTGAGGTTAAGGTTGAGGAAACTTTTAATGATTCCTAACACTTGTGAAGTGAGGTATAGCATGATACCTTGTAGGAGATCACCTATTTAAGTGCGAGGATGGCCGTCTCAAATGAACGCACTTAAGAATCCAAGTGTGTCCACGGCCACAACGGACAGAAACGTAAGAAGGAAAATGAATAAGAAGAGTTATTGTGTTGATATCGTTGTCTTGGCTTACACTAAACACTGACGGTTCAATACATCACGTTCACCGCGCAGTAAGTAAGTCCGATGGTATTCAACTAGGGAAGGTTCAAAGCGAAAGCTACCTCTCCTAATGCAATATCTTTTCGCTGAAAGATTGCTGAAATGTAGGCACCTTGTATGTGCGCCATAATCTCTCTTTCATAAAGGGGATTGTTGGAAATTTGCCTTTGGCGGAGAGATGCGTCCACCCATCTTTGATGAATTAAACACTAGTGTTCCGCATGTTGGAGGCTTTGTCCCTGTACACATGCATGATCTACGAAGTGAGTAGATGATCGTAGGGCCAAGAATCGTCAAATTTCATTGAGAAATGAAAGAGATATTGGTCCACGAAGTAAGGTGTTTGAGGTATGAAAATGTGGTGTGGGACAAATCTACCACATCGGTGGGAATAGGAAGAATTGCTCTCTATATAAGTCTCTAATTGGTAAAGGGTTTGGGACCCCAAGGGGTATCTCATGTGTTTAAAGGAGGGAAGACCTAGATGTGCTTGGGTTCAAGGCTAAGCCCACACGCGCGCCGCCGCCGCCCGCCCGTCCGGTTCCGGGTTCTGGGTCTCGGGTCACGGGTCACGGTCACGGGTCACGGGTCGTGGGTCGTGGGCTGTGGGCTGTGTGGACTTTCTGATATTATCTTTTTGGACCAGAGAACTCGCGGATGTACGCTTTGATCCCTGAAGTTTCATATGTACAGTTTGGACTTTCATATGTACAGTTTGGGTCCCTAAAGTTTCAATATTTACAGTTTGGTCCCCAGAGTTTCTGGAAAGTTGGTTTTAGGGTGACGTCCTCCATTTTCACCCTCCTTCATGTCCATTTAAGCAGCCTCCTTGATGGCCATTAACGTCCATTACTTGGTTGTTTAATGGCCTCCTAATGGCCATTAACAGCCATGTTTTGGGCAATTGTTTAGTCCCTCCTCCATGCTATATATTGAGCCTCCTTTGGCTCAATTTGTGATAGAGATATAGACTGGAAAAATAGCAATATTGCACACAAAACAGTGAGCAGAAACACTGCAAACCAGTGAAGAAAATCACTGACCAAACACCCTCATATACACAAGATATACACTACAGAGACACACTATATATACAGAGACAAAAGAGAAGAGTAAAGAGAAACTCTTCCTTCTTATTCCATATCTTCAGCAAGTCGATTCATATTTGTTTTCTTCGTCAGGCTCAACCTATTGGCTTTGTAGCGTTGAGATTAAAGTGTTGTTTTATCTTGGGAGACTATTACCCGATAACGTAAAAGCATATATACGGTGCAATCTTGTCTTAAGGACAGAGGGCAATCCCTCGACTCAACACACAACGTTGTAACCATCCAGATTTAGTTGTTTCTTGATTTTAGGTTATCAAGATTCAAGACACAACAAGCTTACGGCAGTTTTGAAGATTGGCCTATTTGTTCAACAAGATTCAATTTCTAAATATTGAATATTTGTTCACCCTTTCGATACTTGTAATAGTTATTTACTTCTCGTACTGCTTTATAAAGTACAATAGAGTACCAACAATGACAGCGGACAAACGTGCACCATCGAACTTGAAATCCATGGTCTGGAACAGGACAGGTGCGTTGAACATAATTGCGTTAATTCCAGTGAATTGCTGGAGAACCTGCAAAATTATCGCGATCACAAGTGGTGGAACACTTGCAGCCTTCATGAGATTCCTGAAAGGATGTTTCACCGCCTTGGCTTCATCACGAGCAGCGATTATTTCCTTGTATTCAACTTCAACATCATCAACTCCCCTGATTTTCTTTAGTGCAGCTTTTCCTTGGTCGTCCTTGACACGTTCGATTAGACTGGCAGGAGTGTCAGTGGAACGGCTGCAAGGCCGAGTGACACTCTCCAGCCATTGTTGATGCCGGATTTGCTATGAATATTCCTATTGTTACGAAAAGTTGGAATATAATATTCACAACTCGTCTAAGTTGGATTGGTGCTACCTCTGTCAAAAACAAATTCTACCAACAATGAGCATCCATCTGTGTTCGGAGGTAGCTCTTACAATGGCCCCAGCAATGAAAAAAAAAAACAGAAGCCATGAAAATGGTGCCTTGAAAGCAAAGAGATAGGTACAAGGAAATGTGAATAGTTGGAGAAGTTGATCGTCATAGTTATTCTCCTTCGCGTGAAGCTTTCTTTCATATACATTTGGGAAGAATTTTATTAAGAAATCATCCATACCCGATGCTCCACCTAAAATACCAATATCGTAACCAAACATAAGCCTTCCAAAGGCAGCAAAGATCCAACATGATACCACATTGAGCTGGAGCTGTCAGACATTTTTTTTGCTTTTTCATGTTTTTTGTTTTTGTATTAATAAAATTACAAAAACAAATAGTAGTATAACAATACATATTAATGGAGTTACTATGACACTATTTTATTTCAGTTTTATTTACTAATGGTAGTATAAAATTTTATACACTTCGTGTAGTTTGATTTGGTCTAACATTATCATAGATATTTATACATAATTTTGTTTTAGAGAACATGATAATGTAAATATTTAATGTCTAAATGATGTAAACAAAGTTACCTTAATATGTTTAAATAAATATAAGAACTTTTTTTTTCATTTTTTGGTAACTACTTTACTGGATTAAAGAAGAAAAATTCTCCAAAAAAAATAGGTAAGATCTTTAAGAATTGAAAGATTACGATAACATTGTTGGACTATTTTGGAAAAATTTGATGGATATTGTAAAGCAATACGGGAAGTAAATAAATATTACAAGTGTTCGAAAGGATAACCAAGTAGGTCAATGTTCAGAACTGCCACAAGCTTGTTGAGTCTTAAATCTTGATAACCTGACATCAAGAAACACTAAATCTGGATTGTTACAACTGTGTGCTGGGTCGAGTGATGGCACTCTGTCTTTAAGACAAGAATGCCCCGTATATATGCTTTTACGTTAACGGGCAATAGTCTTCCAAGATAAAACAACACGTTAATCAACACTACAAAGCAAATAGGTTGATTCTGACGAAGAAAACAAATACGAATCGACTTGCTGAAGAAATGAAAAGGAAGGAAGAGTTTTATGTTTTCGTCCCAACGTTACTGCTCACGTTTTGGACTGTGTTTTACTCTTCTGTTTGTCTCTGTGTATATATTTCTGTCTCGTTTTTGTGTGTCATATTCTGTATACTTTCTGTATGTATATTGTATCACACAATTGATCCAAAAGGCATCAATATATAGCATAAGGGGAGACCTCTCAACTGCCAAGACATGACTGTTAATGGCCATTGAAGGAGGGAGTAAACAGTCAAGTAATGGTTGTTTAGGCCATTGAAGGAAGGTGTAATTCAGCCAAGTAATGGAGGGAGTTAATCAATCAAGTAATGGCTGGTTAATGCACAATAACGCCCCCAAAAATCAACTCTAACGGTAGGCAGAAACTTTCTGCCTTCCGTCGTTCCCAAATTCAACATTCCATAAACTCTAGGGACCAAATTATAAATATTAAATAATTTGGGGTCCAAAGAGATAATACCAGAAGAAGCCCAAGACCCGAGCCCGAGCCGGACGGGACGGGCGGCGGCGCGCGTGTGGGCTTAGCCTTGAACCCAAGCACATCTAGGTCCTCCCTCCTTTAAACACATGGAATACCCCTTGGGGTCCCAAACCCTTAGTCAATTTAAAGACTTATAAAGAGAGCAATTCTTCTTTTTCCCACCAATGTGGTAGATTTGTCCCACACCATATTTTCATGCCTCAAACACCTTACTTCGTGGACCAATATCTCTTTCATTTCTCAACAAAATTTGACGATTTTTGGCCCTACGATCATCTACTCACTTAGTAGATTATGCACGTGTGAAGAGACAAAGCCTTCAACATGCGAAACACTAGTGTTTAATTTATTAAATATGGGTTGACACACCTCCCTATCAAAAGAAAATTTTCAAACAAAATTATAATGGAATAGTTTGGTAGGTGAGACAATCTCAGATAAGATTTTCCTATTTTCCACTTACCAAAATATTAGTAACATATTGATGGATATTTTTAAGGCCGAATAGCTTAAGAGGCCCTTTTACATGTCTCAATTTGTCATTACGGTATCTGTTCTTCACAAAATTTTATACAGACCCCTGATATATTTAAAAAATATATTGTAAACCTCTCTGACCATTGACCAAGCTTATGTGGCAGTAAGTTGGCTAAGTTGGACGAAACGCGTGAGAAACACGCGTATGAAGTGAGTGAATTCAGTAATTTTGATTTAAAAAAATTAAATATTTCAAAAGGTAAAAGGAAACAAAAAATAATTAAAAAATATATTTTCCATTTTCGCGCATCAACCACACCCCTCCCCCCTCCACACACTTCTGAATTAGGATAATCTCTCTTTCAACATTTGGGTTTTCTCAACTGGGTTTTGCTTAATTTTAGTAAATAATGGAGATCAATACGAATTTTTTGTCTGGGATTTATCGTTTATTGCCTAACTGCATATGCTAATTTGGAGTTCTTTTGTTCGGAATTCTGCAGATCAATACCTTAATGGTGATTGCAAGTTGCCTTTGTTATCTTGGCACATGAAATTTTGGGGTTGGGAATTTTCTATGAGCATTATGTAACTGCAATATTCATTAATACTTTTTAGAGGATTTGAATGGAAATTATGATCTCTGATTTCCTCTTGGTCACGGAAATTATCTCCGGTGGGTCATTAGCCAGAATTCCTATATTGACTATGTTTCTTTTGAATGGATGGTGTATCAGAGACAGTCTCTCTACTCAGAAAAGATAAATGTAGAATCTACGTACATTCTACTCCTCAAACCCCACTAATGAAATTACACTGGGTATGTTATTGTTGTTGTTGCTGGGAGGGGGAAATGATTGTGAAAGTAGAACTCCCTTATTTTCTCTCCATAAGATTTGAGAGAATTTAGTAGGTTAATCATGTGTTTTCATACGGAGGATGAAGGAGTGGCGGACCCAAACTTTCAATATAAGTCGGGAGGTGTTTTTCTAAGAGTGCCAACGATGGCCCGTCAATCTACACTAACATGCCTAATGTAGCATGGAAAATGGAGTGGGGTTGGAGTTGTCACATAAAGATCCGATAAGCATGTTTATTTCGGCTTTGTATGTAGGTCTTGGCCGAAGACCATTATATTTCTTTTAGCTTATATTTAATTTCTAGCTTATCTTGCAGTTCTCCTTAGGACATTTTGTAACGTGTAAATAACCCCTAGCTCTCATTAGAACACAATTAAGCCATGTGATAGGAAAGAGGGTGACAAGGTCGAGAGTTCCTACAACAAGATGACAAGGCCGAAAGTGACAAGTTGGCAAGGACAAGAATGGTCTAGAAGATGAAGCTTCCAAGAGGATAATTCATCCATGTATTTGGCTACACCAAGAAGATGAAGGGATGGTCGAAATACTCCCTTCCCCATTCGGACAAGGCACCCCAAAATCAAGACGGAAGCTTCTAAACTAGTGTCGCGCCCTATTTTCGACCTACTCGAGTCGAAGCAGAGCATGACGTATTCGGTGATTCCTGGGTATCGGATTGAGGAGTCGCCACCTAATTATTTTTACGATGAATTAGGACACCTACCTATTTTAAATAAATGCTGCAATGTAACTCCAATTTTTAAGGTCTGCGAAACTAATGAGATTCTAGGTAAGGGTTCTTTATTCTCCTAAAGAAAAGGGGTTAAGGCATCCTTTAAGATCCGCTAACTTGCGGTTATCCAATCAAACTCAGGTTAATATTATACTAAGGAAAATGCATTTTTAAAGTATAAAAGTTAAGCAAAAGTTTGCAAATATATAATAAATGATGCATTTTGTACAAGTATGCATTTGCATGGTATTGAAGAAAATACATGTAAAGTTTGAAAAAAGTACACATTTGGGACAATTAATAGCAAGGAGAAAACGAATTACTTATATGCAAAGAAGTAACTTTTGGAAAATCATTTTGAGTTGTACAATTAATAAAGTGAATAGAAGATGATCAAAGTTTGTTTTGAAAATTTTAAATATGCATGACAAGCCTAAAAATAAATAAACTAGCGGAGGGTTTCCAAGTTTGAATTAACCGAGCCTACAAGTAAATAAGCTAGCGACGGGTTTTAAACTACCCTATTAATTATCCATTCATGGCCTAATTATTCTAAATATCCTAACAATCACGCAAGCATTAAATAATTATTACATACCCAAATAGAAATAACGAAATTGAAGAATAAACAATGAAAGGGAACTAAAGCGGATGACGATGTCATCTCGCCCTATTTGTTTGGAAATCCCGAGGTCGAAGAATGCAAGGAATGTGGATGCGGGTCTTCATTTGACGATAATCATGATGAGTCTCATAACAAGACTCTTCGTTGCTCACGATGCATTTCATGTAAAATAAAAGAAAAGAAAAGGATTAGAGAATGGAACATGAAAATATAAACCTAAAGAAAGTAAACCAAATAATTCATAAAAGATAAAAGTATAATTGGGCCTCGGGCCCAACGACTTAAAGCAGTCACACAAATGGAGGAAATGTGGGCCCACCAGGTCGCAGGGTATGCAGGGAGGACGGAAAACAAAGAGGGGATTTAGAACGTATCTCAAACTCATCAATAAAAATAAGCAAGCACTGATATAAAGTTAAACACAAATATACACAATCCATATCTAACTATAACAGTTTATACACAAGCAAAGCTAACAGGTCTAGATATGAAACAGGCCAATCAATATTAACTCCAACTGGGCTTTGGTAAATCA
The DNA here is from genome assembly GCA_034509755.1 of Anisodus tanguticus. Classification (NCBI taxonomy): domain Eukaryota; kingdom Viridiplantae; phylum Streptophyta; class Magnoliopsida; order Solanales; family Solanaceae; genus Anisodus; species Anisodus tanguticus. The sequence goes on along the minus strand of CM067541.1, from coordinate 25,080,884 downwards.
AACAGTATGCATAAAAAAGCAAGCCCAATATAATGACTTCAGTTTTAAAGAGAAAGAAACAAATTAGATACATAAAGGCCCAATTCAACACATGAATAGAGATACACTTAAGACATACATAAGAGTTGGTATACATGATGTTCATAATATACATGATATACTTGAAGGTATACAAGGACGTACAACTTTGAGATACACCTTGTGTATACTGAAGTCTATATATCCTGTATACTTTGAAGTATATCGTCGCAGGTTCAGCAAATGGGAAGAAGTTAACCGACATGAGTAAGTTCATACATCAGTAAAAAAAAATACAAGGACACACTACATGTTTTAGAGCAAACAAACAAACAAACACTAGCATTGGGCAGAATGAGCAGACTCAATTCCAACAAGAGAAATGAAACCATTGCATTAATATCAGGCCAGTGCAGGTATGAAGAGTAGATCCAGGCACAACAAGAAAGAATACCCAGATGTCTCAACACCAAGTCAAACAAATTCTGTTATCTTATCCATGTATAAGACTCGAATATTAAAGGAACAAGCAACATATATTGACACAGAGAACTTGGGGGCAACTATTCTAGATCAGGTGGCATGTTTCCTGATTTTTAGGTCAAGTCTAATCAAGAATCAGAAAGACAGAACCAGTTTATACCCTTAGCAAGAAATCAAAGTCATTGCAGTCTCATATAAGCACTCTTTCTTATTTATCATACATCAGAGGGAACTTGGCAGTAGCAACACGAACAAAACTAGAATTAACCGCAACATGTCCTTTACTCAACAAACTGTTTGACGTAGATAGGCATGCTTGTGATTCAGATTCATAGCAAGAAAAGACAACCCACACTCACAGGTAGATAATGCATGACTCAATAAGAATTAAAGACCTCCATATCCCTAAGTTTAAACCATTCCTTAGATTTTTCTATTCACTTAAGCAGTTTTAACATTTGACTATACCTATACATGCTTCCTTCATGAAACATAATCACAAACCAGATATGGAATGAATTAGAAACTATGGCTTAACATGGTATAAACTGGTTCAAAATAGTGCAAATCACTAATGCAAATGTCATTCAAACAAACTCTAGAGGTAGGATATGATACATGATAACTTGGGAGACTTCACATGTTAATATCGAGGCCTTTTAACACTTAAACAGGTAAGGCAAGTGTGTAATCAGTTCAGTAAGCATTTGTGAGACAAACAGAGTTGAGCCAAATAACCACTTAAAGGCAGCACTTCAGATACGCTAAACTAAACACATAAAACCATATTCATTATATATATTAGACATAATGACACTTCTAAACAAGGCACAAGACATTTAATATGACTAAGCAGATTATAAGTTAAGTAACTTAACATTCCTCATCTAACCAACAACAAATGCCTACTGAACTAGCTACGGGAACTCAAAGAAGACAAATATAATTCAACATTCGAATCCAACATGATCACACAATGTCCATAAATCAACACACACACACCCGACGCTTCTTAATATATTAAGTATAAATCTAATAATACAAGGAAAGCATTTCTAAACATTAATTGCCAATTAAACCAGCTAACATACTTGACACATTAATGAACATAATAGCAAAAAAAATGACTATCTTATCACTTAATCAACAACAAAACACATAAAAATACAGAAAATATACTGAGAGGAATTTGTGTTTACTGACCTTCTCCGGGCAGTGAACCGAGGCGTGTTTCGAATCGTCGAATCCGCTCGGAGACGTTATTTTGGAATTCTGATTTTGTGATTTTCGGAATTCTGATTTTTGATTTTAGAAAGGCTGATTTTCAGATTTTTGGAGCTCTGATTTTCAATTTTGGACCCAAATTTCGACCCGACCCGAATCGAACAGAAACAAAAAGAAATCGGATATTTTGAGGGTGAAATTTAGGGAAAAGAAAAGTAGTATTTTCCGGATTTTTGACCCAACCCAAAATGTGAAGAACAAAGGGATTTTCGGATTGAAATTAAGAACCAAAAGGAGTATTTTATAACAAGAAAATTAAGAACAAGTCGACCTCTTTTTTTTTGTTTTTCTTTGGACCCGAAAAGAACTCCCAAAAAAATCCCCCTTTAACAGTGAACAAAGGGGGGGATTTATAGATGGTTTTTCCCCCAACGTTCACCTCGTCAAATCGAGTTTGAAATTTGAATTAAAGGCAAAGATTTCTGAATTTTGGAAGCGGATTTTAGGGGTATGGGTCGCGGATTTTGTGGGGATAAGGGTATGGGTCGAAGTGATGGGAGGGGTGTGGTGGTGTCAAGGTGACAGAGGGATTGGTGGTGGCAGGCGGCGGTGTCGGCGACGTAGGGGTAGGGGTGTAGGGTGCGGCGACGAGTTGAGAGGGGAATAGGCTTAGGGTTGTTTGGTTTGGTTTTTTTTTTTTATGGGTTAATGGGGATGGGTTTGGTCGATAAGAAAAGGGGGGTTGGGCCAGCCGAGTGGGCCGACCGGTTTGGGTTGGTCTAGTGGGTGGCCGGTTGGGCTTGTTCGGGTTGGGTTAGAAGGGTAAGAGAAATAAAGGGTGAGGGCTGTTGGGCCGACAGGTGTGTTGGGTTGGGGTATAAGGGAATTTAATTGGGGAGTTTGGGCTCGGGTTTTGGCCGATTGGGCTTTGGAGATAAGGGAAATAGAGGGGAATGGATTTGGGTATTGGGGCGATTTGGTTTGTGGGCTAGTTTGGGATTTTTTTAGGATTAAAGGGAATGGCCGGTTGGGCCAAATATTTGGGTTCGGTTTGGGCTAGTTTGTGGGGAATGAAATTAGTTTGGGTAGAAATTGTTTTGGGTTGGAAAAATGAAATGGGTTAGAAATTGTTTTGGGTTGGGAAATGAATGGGTTATGGGTTTAAAAATATAAAAGGGGTTTAACATTAAAAAATATTTTTTTGTAAGAGATGTGAATTATTTAAAATAACATAACGATGTGATAATAATAAAAAATATAATATTCGCGAAATGTTTAATGCTTAATAAAAAATGGAAATGCGATGCAATTTTGCGAGAATAAAATAACATAGAATTTTCAGATAAAACTTATGATAATGATAAAAAATGCAAATGATAGTAAAAAATGCGAATAATAATAATAATAATAAGAGAATAATATATATATATATATATATATATATACGCATGTATGTATATAGATTAAAATTGTTTTGAGGTGTTAAAAATATTTAAAATTGCAAATAAATTAGAAAAGACGGGACAAAATTGAGTGTCAACAAATAGTTCCAAAAAGATGAGGTCTTGAGAAGCCAAATACATCCACTCTTCTACTTGGAATCCATAAGGGGGGCGTGAAAGATTCATTTTTTGTCCCCAAGAAAAGCCAAGACCTTTCTCATTGTCTTGGTTCGGTCGAAACACTCTTGGTCACCAAGCAAACCCAAACTTGTTCCCATTTGTTCTCACTAGGCCGAGAAAGTAGTTAAAGTTTGTGTCCTTTAGTTTGTCTTCTAGAATGGTCCATTTGCTACTATAATAGGACCCTTAGGACTTGTAAATATTCAGAGTTGATTGAGATATAAACTTGAATTTTACTCATTTGCTAAGTTATTCAACTTGTGTGTTGTTTATCGTAGTTGGTTCTGTGTGAGCCAAACCCCTTAGTGTAAGTTGAAGCTAGGACTGTGTGACCTAGTTAAACCCAAGCTAAGGTTTCCCTTTGGTGTAAGTCTTGGTTAGGATTGTGTGACCTAATCAATACCCAAGCTCGAGGAAACCCCTTAGTGGTAAAAAAACGTTGGAATTATGTAGACCAACCTAGCCTAAGCTTCGGGTTACTAAAAGGGCTCCCGATCACCCTCACTTGGCTAGTTCACAGGCATTGCACTTAGCAAACCCCGGTCTTGACCTTGTGGAATTAGTCACCTTATCCTTGGTGTCGACTCAGGCAGTAAAACCCACGTGTCTCTATCGTTGGGCTCATCGATCGTACTTTATCAAAACCACAACCATCCAAACACTTAACCAAATCAAACCTCCAACACTTGGTGTGTACTCGGATTTGCATCTCGCATTCCGTGTTCATCCCTCGTCCGAACCAATTAATTCTTTCTACCACCACATCCCATAAGATTCTATAAACATCCTCATCAAATGTTCCCAACCGAAACGACTAAAAAATTCCCGTCCAATCCTGATAACACCAAACAGTCCGCATAACACACCTTGCCGACGACCTCACTGTTTCAGTTTTGTTTCGTCACATTGCCACTATCAAAACACCAAGTCCTGAACATCACCCTGACCCTCAACCCATCTGTGACAACCCCACAAAATGCCTAAGTCCATTTCCCTATACAACTACCCGAAACAGTCATCAACACCACGTTGCCCGACCGTAACACACCTACCGAGAACCTCACTAGTTGAGGTTTGTTCTGTGGCCTTTCCACTATCAAACCACATAGTCCCGATCACCAACACAACCTTCATCGTGTCCACGATACCCCCACAAAATGCCTTGACCCAACTCCACCAAAATTTACCCATCTAAACCACCAAAACCCTACTACCCGGCTAGAAACCTAGAATCCGATAACCAACTTTTGTGTCCAACCCGAATATAACCAAGACCCGACCCACTTACCAAAAATCACCCTCCTTACTTGCATCAAGTGGTGTGTGGAAGTAAGGTTGTCTAGTGGGCCGGGTTCGGCCCGATCCCGCCCCGTCCCGACCCCCCTTAAAAAATGAGATGAAAAATATCGGTATCAGGGTTCAAACTCGGGATGGGACTAGGGCTCATCCCGCCCTTCCCGATCTCGACCCATCCCGCCCCCCGTCCCTACCCGCTCCGTCCCCCCTCTTTGCAGAAACTAGTCATTGCACAAACGATCACTTTCAATTTTAGTCGTTGACAGCGGCTAGTAACTGCCATTTTGGCCCCCCACCCCATAAACCCCCCTGCCCCCTTAATATTTATTTTTAACCCCTAAGTTAGTAAATTTATACTTTAACCCTATTTCTCAACTATAAATACCTCATTTTTCTCTTCTTTTTTCTCACAAATCTTCCTACCATCTCTCTAATCTCCCTCTCTCTCTACAAGTCTAAATTGCACGGTAAATATGGTATTTTATTTGATAATGTCTATCAAAGTTCAAAAATTGGGAGTGAAGTTGGCAACTAGCTTGAGGATCATCGAGCAAAGTTTCAATTTTCAACCTCGATTACACGTCGACGTTACGTCGATGTTTGGTACCTCTGTTCCTTCTTTAAATTATTATTGTTACTTAATTTTAATTATCGCACTTAATTTCATTAACTGTAATTATTTATTTACATAATTATAATGGAATGAAGTGGATGTTTTTCTGGTAAATGCAATAGGGGTAACAGGGGTACGAGTGCATCTTCTAGTAATTCTAATTAAGATGATTTCACTCATGTAGATGAAACTGATTTTTTAAATGTTAATATTAATATACCATTATATTATGAGGTATATTTCACATCTGAACTAGACTTTAATTTAAAAAATGAATTAGAAGATAATTTAGATAACACACCCACTAGTGCACCTCCACCTCAGGCTCAAACTGAGTCTCAACCAGAAACTCAAACTGAAATGTCTCTTATTCCTCCTAGTATGAGTCGAGGACAAAAACAACGAAAATTAAAATCATATGCATGAATTTTTTTTTATATAGGGGCATTCCTAATCAACTAGCTATTTGTAAAATTTATCGCGAAGTTTATAAATTTAAAACTGGAAAAGGTCAAGGTGGGACAGGAGGTTTAATGAGACATATAGAAAACTCTCACAAAGCAAGGTATAACCAATACTTGCTTGAAAAATCGGGTGTGCAAATGCCTTCTGAGTCGGGACAAGGTTCACATAGTGTTTCCGACCAAGTACATGGTCGAATTAACCCGAGACGGGGGAGTTATAGGTCCGAAATATGATAAACACAAATATAAAAAAAATTTAGCAAAATTAGTTGTTGTGGAGGGTTTGCTCTTTTCATTTCCTTCATCTCCTGGTTTTATTCGTTACATTCAAGAAACATATAATCCTGCTTTAACGGTTTTCCTAAATCAACAGTTAGAAGAGATATTTTTAAATTTGTGCATGAATATCAACAATATTTACGTTATGCATTGTATCATTTTAATGGAAAAGTGGCTATCACTTATGACATACGCCGTCGTACTAATGGTAATGATTATTTTACTGTTACATATTATTGGATAGATCAGAATTGGTCTATACAAAAACGTATATTAGCATATAGATATATTGATGATAGGCACACTTGAGCTTTTATTTCAAGAAATATTCATGAAATTAGTGAATATTAAGAAATTACTGATAAAATTATGACTATTACATTAAATAATACTTCTTTTAATGATTCTGCTGTAAACATTTTAAAAACTCGATTGACTCCATCTTTTCCCGATATTTTTCATGTTAAATGTACATGTCATATTTATAACTTAGTTGTAAAGGATGACCTAAAACTTTTTAAAGACATCCTTGATAAAGTACAATTTGCTATCAACTTTATTTTTAAAGGTAATAAAATATAAAGACGCAAAGAGTATAAAAAATATGTCATGATTGTGGATTACCTTATAGATAAATTTCAGAAGAAGTTGCAACTAGGTGGAATTCTTTGTATGAACAATTAGTTGTTGCTCACGAGTATAGAAGACCTATAACTTTATTATTTAACACCCATAATCAAAATTCAAGGGATATGCTTGTAGATGATGATTGGAAAAATATTTTGGAACTTAATGTATTCTTAGAGAATTTTTTTCTAGCTACTAAGGAATTTTATGGTATTTATTATCCTACTATTTCATCTATGTTATTTTATATAGCTTAGAAATACTTCCAACTCCGAGTTTACGAACCAACTAAAGAAGAAGTTATGTCTAGCATACACATGTATTACCAAGAGAAAAGTGCAAATAATCAATCGACTTCTGTACCATCTTCTTCTACTTCACTACAACCTTATAAAAAACATGTGGTTTATGCTTCAAGTATTCAAAGACTTAGAAATAGAATGTATAGTGGTTCCAAGTTCTTCACAAATTAGCGAGTTTGATGTTTATGTTTTGCAGGGTGTTGTACCGTACGAATCAATTGTGATAAACGTGAAGACTTGCTGAAATACTGGAGGGAGAATGAGAAGACATTTTTGACACTATCAAAGATGACCCAAGATGTGTTGAATATTCAAGCGTCATCAACAGCTTCTGAAAGTATTTTTTCTACTGGAATGTTTCAAATAGGAGAGCACAGACACTCATTAGCGGGAGACAGCTTGGAGATTGCAGTTTTATTCAGAGATTCGATTAGAGCGGAGCGTAGAAGGTGCGGTCAACCAGAGATCAACGAAGAAGACGACTACAACTAAAATGAAATCTTATCCGATGGAGCAGGAAGAGACGTCGAACAATTTGACCAACAACATCCAATTCCAACAGAAGATCCTCAAGAGATTGTGAGGAAATTAAAAAAAGTATGGTTGAATATGTAATTTTTTTAATGACAATTTTACTATGTGATTTACAACTTTTGAACTACGAAACAAAATTATAATTTTGAAATTGTATTACAAAATAAATCACATTTCTATTAAATAATATAAGAGGCAAAAAAAACAGCATTTGGAATGTTTTTATTTCACTATCTTGTTCAATTATTTAAGTGTTTAAATATATATAAAAAAAGTCCTCCTAATTCCCCTTCCCGACCCGATCCGTCCCATCCTGTCCCCCCAAATCCCTTCCTCTCTGATAGCGGAATGTGGGACGAGACGGGACCACTTCCCGTCCCCCTAATCACCCCGTCATGATCCCGACCCACCCCGTCCCCCTAAATCCCGTCCCGTCCTGTCTCATCCCGTCCCATTGGCCAACCCTATGTGGAGGAGAGAGATGGGAATTTCTTTTTTCTTTTTAGAAAAATGATAGAATTTGATCTTCTTATGAAAGCTAATGGCATCAATTTATCTAGGTGAATTTAATGTGTCTTTCATGTCAAGAAGAGTGAACACCACACAGTGTTGGAAGGGTTTAAAATACATGATTTGAACATATTCAGGTGTTTGAATAAAACTTGGTGAAGTATAAATCTGGAAAAGTTAAAGGGTCTTCCAAGCTATTTCTTCAAAAAAAATTAAAAAAATTAATTACGCCCAAAGTTGGGCTTTTTTATTTATCAAAGAAAAATAGTTCATGGCCCAAATCCAACAAAAAAGGAAACAAAATAAAAGTAGAAAATGAATTAGATTTTGTTGTTGTTGTCTGAACCCTATGTTTACGGTGCTTGTTCGTGTGTTGATTCTCCTCTGATTTGTCCATTCGGTGGTGGCATTAGATTTCCGCTTCTATGTACTCTTCTGCTTCCAATCTTTTGTGTCCATGTTGATTCTCCTCCGATCTTGGAGCTTGGATCCATCCGCTTTGCTACTTCTTGTATGCCAATTCTTAGGTACTTCTTTCTTTTCTACTTTCTTTATATGCCTTGAACTGGTAGCTGAATTGACACTGTGTTTTTTAATCGATTTCTGCGTTTGTGATTTGTGTATCTTCTACCCTCTCACTATTGGGACCAAAACTTTGAGGTTGTTCTACTGGAATGCATATGTATGTGTTGTGCTTTTGTGTTCATTTATTTGTTCCTTGTTTGTGTGCTGCTGTATCAGAAAGGTATACCTGCAAAATAGAAAAAAAGCCACCATGTTCCCCACCTATCGGATTTGAACATGATGATATGAATTCCTTGTCTCTCTTTCCCTATCCTCCTATTCACCTCTCCTTCCATTGAATCATTCCACACCCTTCCAGATATGTTTATCTCCATTTATCCTTTAGCGCTGATTCTCAAATAGGGAATTTGTGATTTATCACTATTGAGAATCCTTCTGCATGTAGTTTGTAATTCCATAAAGGAGTGAAAATGAACTGAGGCTTCATCTAAAGCCTGATTGGCCAATGCATCTGCCAATTTATTCCCTTCTCTAAGAATATGACTGAATAATATAGTCATATTGATGCTCATCTCCTTAATCTCTTCAATCTATATAGTGATGCCCTAAGGTGGCTTCCATCTTTCTTCCAAAATCTTATACACTACCTCTGAGTTAGTTTGGACTATGATGTTATTTAGTCTTTGTCCCATACAAAATCTTATAGCTTCCAGAATAGCAAGCACTTCAGCATCAATATTAGTTGTAAAATCAACCTCCTCTGCCTGAGAATAAATCAATTTTTCTTCTGAATTTCTCAAACAAAACCCATATGAACTCCTACCTGGGTTACCCCTGGATGCTCCATCAGTAGTGCACATTAACCACCCTGTTGGAGGGAAATTCCATATCACCTTGGTGATTTTAATATGTGCAATTCCTCTCTCCAGCATTTTGATCACTTCTTCCCATTTATGAGGACAACTTTTGATTGATGGGTTTCTTACCTGTATTAGCCTCTATATAGTATTAACCACCTGATATATAGCTCTGCCATTGATCTATTATCACCATGCTTGATACTATTTCTCCTCTTTCACAACTCTCAGATGATTATGGCTGGTATTGCCTTAAAAATCTATTTCATTCTCTCTGTTACTGGTGCTTGCCACCACTTTACTATTAATTGTTGTAATTGTAATTCCTCCATGGAAATCCCTGCTCTTGAGCAAAAGTAATCCACACTCTGTTAGCAACATAGGACTTCAGAAACAGGTGTTGTGTTGTTTCCTCTTTTGGATTGGAACAACACCAACATCTAGATACAATTTTGTAATTCATCTTCTTAAGCACATCATCCACATGTACCTTAAACTTCCAACGTCTCCACATAAAGAAAGCTATTTTGAAAGGCATCCTCTTTATCCACATATGTTTGTAAATATCCAGTTCCTGACTCCTCAATCTTACAACTCCCAAGTTGATTTCACCGAAAACTCACCCTTATTGTCCAGCAACCACCAAGGTTTGTCCATCCTTTTATCTTCTTTTGGTGGTGTAATTGTGCTTGTAATATGTTGGATAATTCCTTCAGGTAACATAATTCCTAGTTTCATCACATTCCATTCTCCCCCAATCACTAGTTCATTTACATGTTGTATACTTGCATCATATACCTCTCCTGGTGCAGCATAGTAAAGAGCTCTCATTCCTATCCAGTTGTCAAATCAAAATTTGGAATTTTCCCTTTTGGTTTGCCACCAAATGTGGTGTTCTACCACGTCCCTTGCCTGTAGAATCTTCTTCCAAGCCCATGTTCCATATTTCCACTGAACCACCACTTCATTCTCCTTACAATACTTGTTTCTGGGAAAGGCACTCCACAGAAATGGCTTAGTTCTAAAGTTTCACCATAGTTTACAATATAAAGCCATTGTCACATCATGTAAATATCTGAAACCCATACCTCCCTCCTTGGTAGGCAGACATAAATGATTCCAAGAAGCCCAATGTCTACTCTTTTCCCCAATAGTATTACTCCAAAAGAATTAAGCAAACATCCTATGCATCTGGTTGATCACACAATCAGGGGGGTTGACTTCTGATAACAGATGAATTGAAAACATGCTTGATTAGGATAGCTCTTCCACCAAAGGACAACATTTTACCTTTCCACCCTTGTAACTTGTTCATTATTTTGAACAGAATCCCATTACAGAACACTTTCTTTCTTCTACTATGAAAGATTGAACATCCTAATTATGTAAAAGGAAATTCTTTCCTCTCTATTCCTGTAGCAATCTCCACAGTGATACTTATGTCCCCTGGGACATTTTGATGCATGTATACAGAGCTCTTTTCTTTGTTAATTTTTTGCCCAGACACCTTCTCATATTTCTTCAAGACCTCCATAATCAGTTGCAAAGATAGAACATCAGCTGAAGAGAAAATAATCATATCATCTGCATATGCTAGATGATTCAATTTTGAACTCCATTTTGGCGTACCATATCCCCTAAATTGTGATTTGTCATGCACTGCATTCAAATTTCTATGAGAATTTCAGAGGTTAGGATAAACAAAGTTGGAGATAGAGGATCTCCTTGTTTAATTCCTCTTGAAGATTGAAAAAATTCATTCTGCTGTCCATTAATCAGAACTGAATGCCAGTTATTATTCACAATTCTATACACCATATCTATCAGCCTTTCATGAAAATCCAATTTCCTCAACACCTTTGTTAGGAAGAGCCAAGATATCCTGTCATATACTTTTGCCATATCTAGTTTCAAAACAATATTGGTATCCTTGGTTCTTAGCCTAATATCTGCAACAATTTCTGTGTGAGCAAGATGTTCTCTACAATGCTTCTCCCTTTTACAAAACCAGCTTGATTTAGGGAAACAATATCTGCCAACCTATCCACTAGCCTTTCACAAATCAATCTTGAAAATATTTTATTCATAAAATTACTCAAACTAATTGGCCTCATGTCTGAAAAGGTTATAACTACATTCTTTTTTGGCAATAATACCAAATTAGCATGAGTTATAAATTTTGATAATTCTGCCCCACAGAAGAAAGCTTTCACCATATTCACAATATCTTTTTTGATAATATCCCAACATGTCTAATAAAACAGACCTGTAAAACCATCAGGACCCCCTGCACTTTCTCCATTAAGACTAAAAATCAGTCTTAATTTCCTCTTCACTTGGCATATCAATCATTGATTCTTTCACATCTTGAATAATTTTAGGGACATGATCAAAATCAGTAGGATCTCTCTCTTTAGTAAACTGCTCTTGAAAAAATCTGATAGCTTCCCCCACAACTTCTTCTTTATCTTCCAACCAATTCCCATTCTGATCTTGTTTTCTTTTTAACTGTAGCCTTTTCCTTCTTCCTTGTACATATGCATAAAAGAATTTAGTATTTTTTTAACCACTGCATCCCAGTTTTTTGCTTCCAAAACTCCTCCAGGTGTAAAAACCTATTCAAATTAGCCTGAACCCTATGAAGACTCTCCCTGTTAATTGGGGTTGGCTGCAATTCAAATTGTGCTTCATGCACCTTGATCACATCCTCCAGGGTTTCTATTTCTTTGAAGATGTTTCCAAAAGTCTCTCTGCTCTACTGAGTTGAGCCAACTTTCACCTTTTTCAGTTTATGATGAAAAAGAATGAAAGAATGTCATGAAGTCCACAAATCTTTTACCTTATCTAAAAATGACTCCTGTTTAACCCAAAAGTTCAGAAATTTAAAAGGTTTCTAAACTGTTATCAACAAAAGAGCATGATCAGACCCTGTTGTGATTAAATGTGTGATATCAATCCCAAGATAAGCATTCTGTAGAGCCTGATTCCCTAAACACCTATACAACCTCTTTAAGATACAATCATTACCACTTTGTCCATTCCACCAAGTAAAAGTACTGTCCTTGAAACCCATGTCAGTTATCCCACAATTCTGCATACAAGCTCTGAAGTCTTGGACTTCATTAATTGTGACTGGTAATCCCCCATATTTTTCTGAATCAATCATAATAGTGTTAAAATCTTCTCCTATTAACCATGAATGTTGCATTGAATTGCCAATATCCTCTAAAGATTTCCACAGTTTCAATCTCTCCATCTGAGAACATTTGGCATACACTAATGTAACTACCATCTCATCTTGAGTTTCCCTGATCTTCAATCTAATGCTCAGTTGTTGTATATGATCTATCAAAATTTGTATCTCAAACATATCATCCACAAATGCCCATATCTTTCCTGAACAATTCGTCACTGCATGCTGTAGCCCTATTCTCCTCCTGTAGATTTCAATCTTTTCAGGTTCCTGAAAAGGCTCCAGTAATCCCACAAAGCCAAAATGGTATTTATTTTGCACTTGAACAAGTCTGGTGAAGGCCTCCATTGTATTAACTGACCTAATATTCCATATGATAGCATTCATCATTGACAATTGAATTTCTGGCTATTACTTCTAGTTTGTATCCCACTTCCAGGTGGTAGGCTATGCTCTCTTGTGGTCTTCTTTTTTCATCTTCATAAGCCTCTATCTAGAAGCTTTGGTAAAATATCCCCTACTCTGGCTATTGCTTTCATATTTTGCTCCAACTCATGTACATCCAGATCTTTATCTCCTGTGGTTCTTGTCAGTCTTTTTAGTGCCTATCCCAGTAGGTACTATTTGACTTTTATGTATATTTCCTTTCTTCTGCTTTGTATTCTGATGTTGCTCAACCTCTATCTACTTTGTTGTTTTACTATCTGACTTTTTGTTGTTTTTCTCCTTGTTCCATGTTCTGCTCCTTAACCTCTGATGCTAATATCTCCTGGTGGCTTTTTTGTTCTTTTCTTTCATCCCCATATTGCTCTTCCTCCATTTTTTATTGTACTACATCTCTTTGTTGAAGATTTTTTTCACTGTTGTTTACTTCCTCTATTGTATGGCTGCTGGCACCTTGATTATGTAGGCTATAAGGACTATTGTTCAACTTTGGTGGACTGAAATTTCCTTCATTCTGTGATAGTGGACTTTATATTTTTCCTGTTAGGACTGCCTCTACTGTTTCTACTTGTTGCCTCCATCATATCAGTGCTAGCAGATTCCTGCATTATTATCTTTCCTTGTATCTGCTCTTCATTTGTTTTATCTGTTCCCTTGTCTGGATTCTTATTCCTCTCCTCCCTATCTTTGATATTTTCTACCTCTTTCACACTACTTGAACTTTGCACTTCTTCCTTATTGATCTGCTGCTGTTTTTCCTTTGCATGACTCAATTTTTCAGCTTCTCCTACCCCCTGTTCCTCTTCATCAAGTACTTGAAAAGCATTGTGAGTTTCCACCATATCCCCTTCTGTATGATTACCATTATCTCCTACTTCCCCCAAGATGATTCCACTTTTGTCCCTGATGTATCTATTCTTCCTTCTTTGCATCCATTCTTGATTATCCCCCCCCCCCCCCACCCCCGCCCACCCAATCTACCATTATATCCTTGTCTTCCTTGATTGTTACCAGTAGTTTCCCCAGCTTGTTTTTTTTCATTATTGTCTTTTTTAAGCTCCTCCCTATATTGCTTCTTCATATCTGGATGTAGTGCTCTGCATTCCTGTTCATCATGTCCTTGCAATTTGCGGTGTTTGCAATATTTGGGCAAGAAATCATAATTAATACTTATTCATTTTGACTGAATCTTGTTAGTCTCTTCATCCTCTTCTGCAATGTGAATTCTTTTTTGATACTCAGCAAGTAGATCTAACTCAACTTTAACTTTGGCACAGCTAGGTCTAATTCTATTTGTAGTGGCCAAGTTTACCACCAAAGGCTTTCCAATTGCTGAGGCCAAGGAGAACACAACATCCTTTGCAAAAAAATTGGGAGGCACCTCTGGAAAGCTTATCCATGCAATAGCTACAGAAGTCTCTTCATTAGGTTTAAACCAAGGGTTCCATATTAAAGGTCTCATCTGACAATATCTTGAATGTATTTTTATGTAATATGCCGGTTTTGATAGCATTTTTACATAATCCTCCACTAAGTTCAGCCTTATCAAAATATATCTATTTTCTATTAGACCAATTGTAACAGTACATTTAATAGAACATTGATCCAGAATGACATCTCTTAGTTCTTTGATGTCTATTATGTCATGCCAGAACTTACCCAATATAGCATATTGTAAATTCTCTTGAATAATGAGCTTCTTGATTTCTAATGACTTCCAAGTCATATGTGGTTCACCATCAATGTATACCACTGATTTGGGTGGTACGGAAAATAATTGCTTGTTTATCGTATTAGTTGCACCGAATTTCAACAGGTTGGCATATTTGGTGTTAGCTATTTCTGGTGGGTTTGTCGATGAAGAGGGTGTATCTTTAGGCAAAATTATAGACTCAATTGGGTTTTTGGGATTGGTAGAAGAAGGAAGAGGTGAAAATTGTGATATTTCAAGGGTAGGGTTTGTAAGAGGAGGCGGACCAGCCACCGGTCCACTGGCTGCATTGGCCATGGCGACCACTATTTGGGTGGTTCTCAATAGGTTAGGTTTTTTTTCTTAGAGAGCGTTTTCAGTTTTTCCTTATGTATTAATAGTGTAAGAAATTTATACACTTTCTATAAATTTGATTTGTTATGAAGTAATATAGATCTCACTTCTATATATTTGCCTTTCAATCTTTGTTTTGTTTATTTGTATTTGCGGTTTTAGTGAACTGAAAATCTCCGCAAAAGGGGGGAAATGGCAAATCGAACTTGTTGGGTACTAATATGAGTTCCACAAGATTGTTGTGGCTATAGATGTGGATATGCAGAGTGAACAATTTGAAATTGGGTCACAAAGTTCTAAGGATATTTGTAGCTTTAAATTAACCGAACTGAACAAAAGGTTGGTGAATGATGGTGATAACTACGGCAGAGAAGGCATAGTTTATTTTCAAGAATATTGTGGCGGGGTTAGTAAAAAAGAAAAAAATTGATGTGAACATGCAAAGTGAAAAAATTGAAATCAGGTCACAATTATCTAATAATGTTTGTAGTTTTCAATGAACTGGTTCGTACGAAACGCTGGCAACTGATGATGGCAGCAAGAATAGAGGGGACGTGAATTGATGTACAAGAAATTCTTTTACTTGAAGTAAGGTATAATTTTGATGATTCTGGTATTCAGGAAATCTTGGATACTCTTGAATTTTTTGACCAAGAAAAGAGGATTTCGTAATAAAGTTGAGGTTTTTGATGGGAAAATTCAAGAATTTAGGGAACTGAAAAGTGGATTGAAGATTCTGAATTTGAAAAAGGAGAATGTTGTGAGTTTTGAGTTGGGAGATAAATGCTCTGTTTGCATTGAAAAATCAGTTGTGTGGTGATCACACCCTGTTCACATATATTTCACAGGAGGTGCATATTTCCATGACAATCAGAGAATGATACTTGCCCTATATGTAGACAAAGTTTTGTATGAATAGTTCTTGATAATCATTTTTTTTTGGCTTTTTTTTTCTTCCGGATTGTCCTTCAAAGACATTGGTCCTTAATTTTTACTCCTCAAATTTGAAATCTTTAATTTTTTCCTTCGCTTAAAAATACCCTGAGGTTCCGGGTTTGAATCTCTGCTCAGTCAAAAGAAAAATCGCAAGGTAGAGTTTGGATTCGCAAAATAAAGTTTGTCTTATGCCTAAAGGTAAACTTTGTCTTAAGGTAAAATTTGCATGCAAACTCAGTCTGCCTTAAGGTAGAGTTAGCTACTTAAGGCAAACTTTGTCTTAAGGTGGTCTTTGAAACTCTGCCTTCAAGCATAGGTTGCAGGCAAATTCTGTCTTGCGAATCCAAACTATGCCAGAATCCAGGGGTTTTAGGCGAAAGACAAAAATTAATGATTTTCAATGTAAGAGGCAAAAATTAAAGACCACTCCAAAATAAGGCATTCCTGCTAATTGCCCATTTTTGGTGATCTTTTTCCACCCCTAAAGAGAAATACATGTACAATCAAATTCCTAACTTGTTTGGGATTGAGGAAATATTATTATTATTATTAATATTGTTATTGTTGTTATTTTCTTCTCATATTTTTCCATTTCTTACTGTCTAATAGCATTGGAGCAGAGCTATAACGAGCGAAGGTAGTTAGTAAAACGCTCTTTGCAAGAAATTATATTGTGTATATAGATCAAATATTATATTCATATATTTATATTAAATAATGAATGTCCACGACGTAAATACGAAGGATTGGTGCCGCCACAAGTCTAAAGAAAATAGACAATAATTTGGTGCGTTTAAAATGAATGTGTTACATATTTTTTTCCATATGTATGCAAAGTTTGATTGAAAAAAAAATTCACTTAAATTCACCGAATTCATCCTACATTCTTCTACCGTCAAACCTCTCTATAATTGTATCATTTCACTATAACGGTTTGATTTTCTCCGACATCGATTTTTCATGTTATATTTTATTTTTCTATAACAACATTCTATCTATAACAACAATGATATTCATTATAGCGGTACATTCTTTATAAAATTACCTCTCTATAACAACCATATTCAAATATTGTGTAATAATATTTTATAAGTATATTATGTATAAAAAATAAAATATTATGATAACCGTCATTAATGTCATGCACATAGTAAATTTAAAGTATAAATATCTAAAAGGAAAAAAATATTTCTCATAGTAATCTGATTTAGTCTTGAAAATTTTTAAAATCATATATTTTCTATCTACCGATTTCTATAAATTTGATACTTATTTATTTGATTTTGGTAACGAAAGTGTTGATGAAGAGCCTCAACCTATTGCTACTTGGGATGAAATAGAAGAGTCAATTGGTAAGCTCTTAGACAACCTTCAAGGGAAAGCTATTAAATTTCGTTTTGCTGAAAGTTTGGACAAAATTCTTCGTCAATTCAAGCGTTATATTATCGCTAAGAGACTGAAATTTACGAAACAACCTACAATTGTAAAATTCTTACGTCAAACTTGAACTTATATTTAAATTCTCAATTAATTTTAAATGCATACGTTTCTTAGATTTTAATTCTTTATTAGTATGGTACAACTAGTTATGGATTTATTTGTAGTTTATTAGTCTTTTTAAATTTTAATTAATGAGATATGAAATTCAATTGAGATTTTAAAATTAACAAGTATATTATTTTTGTTTATAGCATAAAAAGTATAGAAAAATAATTATTTGTGTACTTTTGTTTATAATAGCTAAATGAGATCTAAACATCAAACACCAATATATATATATATATATATATATATATATATATATATATTGTTGGTTACAATGGTGCAGGAAACGAAAATAAGTAACTGCTAAGTATTACAACAAAATGAAATTACAACAAATCGAAATTTCGATGGAACCGGAACAAGAAACTGATTGTTGGGTCGAGTGATGACACTCTGTCTTTAAGACAAGATTGCCCCGTATATATCCTTTCTACGTTCTGGACAATAGTCTCCCAAGATAAAACAACAACTCAACAAATGAACAAAGGAAACTCAATTGTTACTTTGAAGAACTTAGGTAATGAAATGATGCTGAAAAGTAGTAGGAAGAATCTGATTTCGTTTGTGTGTTCTGCGTGTCTCAACAATTGTGAAAAGGCTTCATTATATAGTTGAAGGAGAGGACTTACCAATTGCCCACATAATTGTTGTTACTGGCCAAGTAATGACAATTATGGAGGTAGTAATTCAGCCAAAATAAATGACGAATTGATGTGTAACGGATTAGAGCCTTTAGGGAGAGTAATTCAGCCAAAATAAATGACTGAATTGATGTGCATAATAATATTGGTTAACGTTCCAAAAATCAACAACAAAAGCACAAGTTCTGTACCCAATTTAACTTACCTGAAACTTCAGGGACCAAACTGTAAATATGAAGCAATTTGAGTCCAAAAAAGATAATATCAGAAGTCCACAACCCGTGACCGGACCGGACGGGCGGCGGCGGCGCGTGTGTGGGCTTAGCCTCGAACCAAGGCACATCTAGGTCCTCCCTCCTTCAAACACATGGGATACCCCTTGGGGTCCCAAATCCCAAGCCAATTTTGAGACTTATAAACTAAACAAATCTTTCTTCCCCTACCGATGAGGGAGGATTGGTTTTTACCACTTTTTTCCATGCTTCAAACACCTCACTTCGTGGACCAATATCTCTTTCATTTCTCAATAAAATTTGACGATCCTTGGCCCTACGGTCATCTACTTACTTAGTAGATTATGCACGTGTGAAGAATCAAAGTCTCCAACATGCGGAACCCTAGTGTTTAAGGCATTAAAGATGGTTGGACGCAACTCCCGCCAAAGGCAAATTTCCAACATATATAACAACACCTCATTATAGCGGCCATGAAATTTTCGAACAAACGTTGTCATTATAGAGAAGTTTGACAGTATGTGCATAAATAGTTCTTGAAGTTCATATATTTAACTTTTTTTTTTATGTAAGATCAATCCTATTAGTTTTCCTTTCTGTTCTAGTTTATTTCCTTTTCCTATTTGTCTGTAAGATTCATCAGTCTTTGACATAAGAAACAAAGTTGTTAAACATATTTAATTATCTACTAAAAAATAGCTACTAACATCTATAATAAGCAAAAACCTTGTTTAGGGATTAGATCACATTAAGTCCTAAATTTTTCTATCTAGTATTTTTGCAATAAAGTTTCGGATTCGAGTCAGTGGGTATGAAATCTCTTTTGTTAGGAAAGCTTTAACCCTAATGTGTAACTTCCTATCATGAATTCAAATTTAATCGGCCCCTAAGTTCATTGGTAGTTTCTTCTGAGTCTTTTTTGAGGAAATACTAGGCAAACAAAGAATCCCATTTGTAGGTTTAATGTAGTGCATTAACACGAAAAAGAAAATGAAGTTAACACCAGTAGACCAGCCAAACATCATATATTTCCATTAAAGGAAGGTTTTATAATGAAAAAAAAATGATAACTTTGTATATCTCAGCATTAAGGGTATACATGTTACATTTTATAATGGTGGAGTCCGAACCAGGCTTAACCTAACCTCGACTATTCCATCGGGAACATGTTATCTCTCCCTCTCACCAACACAGGTACTGTCACCAAGGCTTAAGAAGAAATCGCCTAGCATTTCTTGTATATATTGGAATTTCACTCTGATTTCCCCTCATTTTCACCTACTTCGTTGGCCACTCGGTCACCACCCTTGGGACCACTTGTTATCGAGCATCAATCGAGACTTATAATAGTTGCTGGGCTACTAATGGTCTTGAGCTACCCCCCCCCCCCCCCCCCCCCAATGGCTTAAGGTTTTGGCTTGAACACTAAAATTCTCTCAAAGAGTAGTAATGAAGACTTTCTCATTTTGATACTTAAAAAGAAATGGATTTCAAGAGGAGATAACAAAATGACAGATTTTATTGGAACTATACCAAAACTGACTTCCTGGAGATATACAGATGATCAACAAAGCTATCACAGTAAGCTATCTTCCCTCTTGAAACAGTTACAACTATACATGGTAAAGCCGGTGCATTATGGGACAATGAATACAAAGATGTCCTTAAATTACGTTATACAAACTTGTGCGTGCAAGTAGACGGCTGCATATGTATGATGTTCTACGGACCTGTTGTAACATGTGAAGCCAGCATCACCGATGATCCAGCCTACTCTGTAAAGACCATTGCTGGAAAACTATATCGTCAACTATACAAGAAGGGTACAAGTCTTGATTGGAAAAGGCCAAAATGAATCATACCGTTACAAAGAAAGCAATTTGCATAGGAAGACATGCAGTTACACGAGTTCTAGTGAGTCAGCAGAAATAACACTTTAATGGAACGTTTGGTTCAAACACAAGTTATGCTGGGGTTAAGAATTTCTTAACGGTTGTTTGGTTTGTTGTATTAAAAATAACATGCATTGCATAATTTCTAATAGTACTGAATAAGGTGTATAAGTATAAAAATAGTACTAGTATTATTAATGTCATGGTTCATCAACTGTGTGGAGCAAGGTGTTGGTCTGGCGAGATATGCATAGGGCCTGTATGGAGTGGGAGCAAGAACTGACTTGGGCATGCAATCACATGAAGGGAAAAAGCTCCAGAGCTGCAGTTGCATGAATGTCACTGACTTGCACTATATATCACATTTGGCTTGAGAGAAACATGAGGATTTTTCAACATAAGGCAAGAAAAGCAAAAAACTTGATCAAATTGATTGTCCAGGAAGTGTACTATAAAGGCTATAACGTGGATGGGAAGCTGAAGAAAAGGATAGATCACTTAAACTTCTATCCTTAGAATAGGCTATAAGGGTGTTTTGTTTTTGACTCAAGAAGTCTGTGTTTTCATAGGATTAGATGATATGGCGTATCTGTGCTAAGCTCTCAAAAGTTAGCACCTGAGCAATTTGTTGCAAACTGGCACTAGGACTTGTCTGGTAGCCATTTTTTTATACTGTACAGTTCACACTTGGTAATGAAAGTTCAAAGTTACCAAAAAAAAAAGTCATGGTTTACTATGTATAAGAATAGGTGTATAAGTAATACTGGTATTAGTTGTACTAGACTTAAATTTGCAACCAAACATTGTACTAAAAGTTTATACTAGCATTATTCTACCTAATACACCCTACCAAACGACCCCTATATCTAATATGAGTCGGTCTAGATACTAACATATGCATGACCTGGTAAAAGTTCTGATCTAGGTTATACGGTAATAGGATATGCCCAATATGCTAATTTACAATACAACAAATTATAGCAGGTAGGTTACTAGCTGTCAATAAGAAACTATAAAGAACAATCAAAGAAAAATAATTTGAATATCTGTGTGTATATATTATATGTATTACCTTTAAAGAGGAGATAAATGGGCCAAGATGAATAACAACAATATTTTCCAAATTGGACCCTATAACCCAATCTGCTTCATCCACAAAGACCACTTAACGGCCTCGAGAAACATATCATTTTTCCGTAAGGCATTGATTAGATTAGCGTAGGTTATTCGATCAGGTTCAATTCCATTTTTGCGCATTTCCTTAACCAAATCTACTGCACTTTCAACCATTCCAGCAGTTCCATATGCCTTTATTAATGTGTTATAGCTGCACAAATCTGGTCCTATTCCTGATTCTTTTAATTCTGCCAGTACATCTGTGATTTCTTCAATCCAACCTAGCTCACCATAAATGTTTATCATAATATTGTAGGTGTAATGATCAGAAGAATGACCAGATTCCTTCAGTCTTTCCAAGATATTACGAAATTTCTCCATTTGTCCTTCTTTCCCATAGGCATCTAACATACAATTGTATGCTTAAAGAGAAATCGAAAAGCCATTGAAGTGCATTTTCTTGACTGTCGACGACATATTCTTGAAGTCTTTGCTTCTCCCATATGCAGCTATGCGCGTGTTGTAAGAGATAACATCAGCCAAACCACGCTTTTTAGCCATCGAAAAAACTTCTCTTGCCCTTTTGAAAAGCCTGGATTTTCCATAAACGTCGAGCATAACATTGAATGTGACCGTATTAGGTAAAAATCCATGTTTAAGCATCTCATCAAAAAGCCTCGAAAGCTCATCGACTGGCAGTGCACGGGCACAACAGTTTATGACACAGCTGTACATTTCCTGGTCCCACCCGACTCCTCTTTTCATAAGTTTGTAGTAAAGATCTGCCAGTTTGTCCTTCTTGTCACTTCGCTGGTAAATCCGTAGCATATCACGAAGCAAATATGTGTCTGGAACAATGTTCTTTTGTTTATCCATTGCATCCAACACAGAGCAAGCTTCTTCTAAAGCTCCAAATTTCACGTACATCCTTACTACGACACTGAAAGTTATCATGTCCAGTTTGACATTTGAATTCTTCAGCATTAGATAAAGCTTTTCAGCTTCAACAAAATCATTGTTTGTACTGTAAACGTCTATCATACTGCATATTATATGTAAGTTAGGGTTATTAGATTTTGGCATGCGAGTGAACACTTTCACAGCATTCTCTGGATGCCCAAAATCTCTGCACGAGCAAATTAACAAATGGTACAAGTTGTCCTCAAATAAACCATCCTTCCACAGCTTTTCCCGTAAAACTTTTAACGCATCATCTATCATGCCGTTTTTCACATAAGCCATTACCAGACTTGAACAAGATATCTGGTTTCTCAAAACATGATCATATAAAGAACCTCTTAAAATTGAAGGAACTTTGTGAATGTGTTCAAGCTTCTCATATGCTTGTAAAAGAATGCCAAGGATGGTCGACTTTTCGCTGCTAGTGTGCATCATTTCCTCAATAGTTCTAACAGCATCGTCTTCATCTCCATGCTTGACTTGTAAATTTAGCATCGTGTACAAATTAGACAAGTTTGGTTTGTGTCCAAGTCTTTTCAGTTCCACATAGTATCTCCTTGCTTCCTCATAATTGTCTGCATGACCCCACCCTTCAATCATAGACCTGTAAGTAGGGGTGGCAAAATTAGCCCATGAAAGCATGACTCCCACCCCTGACCCCCAACCTACTTAAGTTTGGCCGGATTAATGACCCGTTCATTTATTAGCTCAGCCCATTTTCGCCCAACCCATTCAGCCCATCTAAAAATTGGGTTGATATGTAACTCAATTGACCCTTAGAAACCTTGTCAAAATATTTTCAAAAAGACATTTTCCATAGTTAATATATTATATATAGTCATAATAATAATTTAGTTTTATTTGGTACTTAAAAATTACTATAAAAGAACAAACAAAGAAATTAAAACTTAATAAGAATTGGCGGGTTAGGTTATGACCCGCTTTTTGGCCCAATCCATTTCAGCCCAAATAACTTTTGGGTAGGTTTAACTCAGCCTATTTTGACCCGCCAAAATTCAGCCCAACCCGCCAATTTGACACCCCTACCTGTAAGTTGTTTCATCAGGCTCCACACCAATCCTTTTAAGGTCAGCAAACAAGCGTTGTGCATCACGCATATCGGAAATCTTCCCATATCCAGTGATCAATGTGTTGTATGCAACTATATTTGGCGAAAAAACGGATTGCTTCATGGAAGCTAAGACCTGTTCAGCCCCGAGTAACTTACCTTGTTGACAGTAAGCGTTGAGCAGAACTAACCAATTCTCCAGATTCAGAATTACTTCATCTTCCCTCAAAAAGCCAATGATTTTTTCTGCTTTATCATACAATCTCATCCGTGTATATATCGTCAACATAGAAGAATATGCGGACTGACACAAAATTTTGAGATTCCTCATCTTTGAAAATGTAAATTCCGCTTCCTCAATGTTCCATCCTTTCTGATAGAGAGCCATTAGCATTCCAAAAGTCCCTACATTTGGCCGAACTCCATTCTCCAACATCATGTGGAACCACTTAACGCCCAACTCCACGAGCCCTTTCTTATGACAAGCATATGTAAGGGTATTGAAAACTTGATACGTAAGCTCACAATCCGACTCCAAACTCATTTCCTTCATCATTGCCTCCGCTCCATCCCAATCCCCTCTTCTCCCCAAAACACGGAGTATCAAATTATACGCATTAACATTTCGCTTTAACTTGCCATTTTCCCTCATCCATTGAAAAAAACTCAACGCTTTCCCATAGTTGTCACCCCTTTCAAGTTGTTTCAATATTTCATTGCATTGTTCCAAACTCGAGTGGAGTGGGGCCCCACATTCTCAGCATGAAAATCAACCCCATTTTGGCTATCTATCACATTCTCATCAAACACAATCATAGATTTCCTATCTTTCTCTCTAAAACTAGACCTATAATTCGCTACTCTCTTCACCCTCCTAAATCTTTTCCAAACATTAAACTTCCCTTTCTCTCTTCCAAGATTTGGTCTTTCAGAAACACAACTCTCATTTCCTAAATTACCCTCAAAACCATTTAAACTCAATTCCGAAGTCTCTAATTCCTCAGTTTCTAGTCTTGATACCCTAACGTGCTTCAAATTACAAAATGGGCTAACAACAAATGCACCACCACCCAAAAATGAGGGAACCAAACACTTAGAATCAGTAAAGTTCAAAGCTTTCACAGTGCAATTAACTTTCTTTGGTTCCCATGAGTTACTGTCTACGTAAAGGGATACTTTTAAAGAGGCCATTAAGCAGAATGGCCTCAAGAAAAGTTGATAACTTCAGCATTAATTCATCAAGATTACAAATTTATTAAAATTTAGCTAAAAGGGGTTGATGGGGGTTACCAAGATTAGAGTTTTTGAGGACTTACCTTGAAAATGGAGCATAAAAATAAAAATTAAAAAAAAAGGAGCAATTTAGAGGATAATGAAAGTGAAAATAGTGAAGCAGTGGAGTGGAGGATTTTGGGATTTCTAAGAGAAAGGTCACACCCACACAGAGAAATTAAAGCAATATGGCTTATTATGTTTTGTTTTAACCGGAGTGTATTCCGGAAATAGTCTCTACCTATCAATCTATAGTTAAAATGTGCATACACTCTACCCATTTTGTGATTTTACTGGATATGTTATTGTTGTTGTTGATTTTAAGAGTTTGAGTTAGTGGTAGTACTAGCAGTCTTTTTACGCTTTTATCTTATTGTTAGTATATATTTTATTGCTCAAACGGTTCAAAATAGCTCACATTTAACTTTCGTTTATTTTTTATACTAAAAATATCATTACCACATATGTATTGGACCACAAATGCAACTCTATGTATTACTCAAAATGCAACCGGGTTAAACTAGCTAACATTTTAGGGGCATTTGTAGTCCAATATATACGCAAGAGTATTTTTGGGATAAAAAATAAATGGAGGATAAATATGAGCTATTTTGAATAGTTTAAGGTTATTTTTGGCCCTTCTCCGCTTTTTATTGAGAAAATTAAAATCTCAAGTTGCAAAGCGAAGCGAATTTGCAAAGGATTGCCTTAATTCGCTAGTAATTGCGAATTAGCATACCTCATTGAATATGTATTCGAGTTTTGTACACACGGTCCTTCATATTTTAAGAATTGATTTCACATGAAGCATCGGTTAAATGATCACTCACTACTCATTTTACTAATTTTATATTAAAGGTAGTGATGGTCGTTACAAAAAGACACAGAGACTAGCTTTTCTTTTGTAGATTCGATTAAATCTGAATTCGCGCCGGTAACTTTCACATTAAAAGTATAGCGCTTCTAAAAGGCATCTCACCAAGACAATATCATATTCAAGACTTCAGATTTTTTATCAAGGAAGAAGAAAAATTTATTTATTTATCACAATTATTATTGTTTCACAGGATTAATTGTAGCAGTTCCTTTTAGGTTTGTTCTTGTTTATTGTGGTTTTAATTATTTAAAAAAAAAATATAATTATAATATTATTATAATTTAGATAAACACTATAAAAATGAGCGTGGAGAGTATACGAGGTTGGGGGCTATAGGGTGCGAGTGGAGAGCAGAAGTACAACATATGCGAGAAGATGCATACTTTAAACTTTTAAAGTAAGAGAATTTGAAGTATCACTGCATCTACTATTTGTTTGTAATATTCACACGAATTTGAAATTTTACTTTTTTAATAGTATCTTTAAACTGAATACTGTATAATTTAAGGAAAAAAACGTAATATTCACCTTCATTAAGAAAGAAGTACTGAGAAAGTAGACAACTTTCACCAATATCTCTAAAACGTTATTTAAAAAAAAACATCGCCATAACAATGAAGGTTCCCAATAGAAATGATGAAGGCTTGAAAAAAATAGATCAAACAA
This sequence comes from Anisodus tanguticus, assembly GCA_034509755.1. NCBI lineage: Eukaryota > Viridiplantae > Streptophyta > Magnoliopsida > Solanales > Solanaceae > Anisodus > Anisodus tanguticus. The sequence goes on along the minus strand of CM067541.1, from coordinate 25,054,642 downwards.
CACTATCCAAATAGTCAAAAACATGAAATTAGTTTTATTACATTGAAATCTTCGTGCTTTAATCAATTGACTAAACTCACGTAACTCAAGTAACGTTGTTTAATTAAAATGTCACGTTAGATAATTATGTCACAAAAATTCTCATGTTCGTGTCACAATCAGTCTACACATTATATTATATGTTGTGTAATTGACACGAATTGTATAGAGTTGTCTATACTTCTTATTTGACAAGTGAAACATATGAATCCGACCACGGATATTAAAATTGAAATTTCGATCTTATGACAGGGTTAAAATATAAATTTAACTTTAAATCCAATCATGTAACAAAAGTTATTAATTTCTCGAAAACAGGGTCAAAGTATTTAAAATTGCTAAGAGGGGAATAAATTCACATAATCCCATCTTTTTGTAATGGACAAAGGAGTAAATATGTCTCTCAACTTTGTGATATGGAGCAAATATATCTCTTGTTAAAAAAATTATGTATATATACCTCTATCGTTACACAAATAATGCAAATATACACATGTTATTAAACAATGATGCAAATATACCCTTTTTGCTGACATATTTTGTTAAGAAAAATATTTAGCTGAATTTTTATTAAAAAAATGCCACGAGACTTTAAAATTATAAGTCTACTTACTTTTTAGTAGATTTTTTTTAAAGTCACGTGGTAATTTATTTTCTGATGGATCAAGTCTGATTCATTTATGTATTGCTTTTAAAAAATAAGTCTATTCATTTTTTAAAATAAATCAGACCCAACTCATCCGAAAAAATTAACATGTGATTTTAAAAAAATAAGTCTACTAAAAATGAACAAACCTTTTTTTAAAAGCCACGTGACTTTTTTTAATTAAAAAATAAGCTCAATAATATTTTTAAAATGTTTCGTCAGTAAAAGACATATTTGAACCATTAGTATATGTAAGAAATATATATACTTCACTTATTTAACAAAGGCTATATTTGCACTTTTTGACTTTCGTAATTATATACACATAAAAAAGACTAGGAAATTGCTTGATTGTCGTCCCTTTATAATTTCCTTTTTTCTATGATCCTCATTAATCGAGTTTGATCTCACCTCACCTTCTTGACCCCTCCCCCCCCACCACCACCCCAAACACCCCCACCCCCAAGATTTGTAGCCTACGTGACACCCTTATACTGAAGAGATCACCTTTTCTGTTCTAATCACATTATGGTCACTTCCACGTGATAATACGGTAATCTTTAAATCTCTGTTTCTCTGTTAATTTCACTTTAAATCTCTTTCTAATAGACAACAAAATTATGGGTTTATCTTTTAATTAGCAATTATGGTTTTGGATCTTAGATTTTGAGAACAAAGTTTGAATCTTGAAGTGTTCTTGATAATGTTGTGATTGAAGTGATTATTTGGGTCTTTTAATGTATGTATGCTAACCAATTGGTTTTGATAATGGTGTGATTGAAGTGATTTAATGAGTGATAATTGTGCTTTTATGGGTCTGTTAATGTATGTATGTTTACCCCAATTAGTAGAATTTTATGGGTTTTATGTTTGATTGACTATTGTAGTTTTGGATCTTAGATTTTGGATTTGGGGGAATTGGGTATTGCTTAATTTTTAGTTTACAACAACAACAACATACCCACTGTAGTACCACAAGTGGGGTTTGGGGTGCGGAGGGTAGAGTGTACCTTAACCCTACCTTGGGAGGTAGAGAGTATGTTTCCGTTTTTCTTTGGTAATTGTTTATGGGAATAAAGTTTTGAGTCTTGAAGTAGTGAACTTAACTAGCTTGAAAGTTATAGTGGATAATGTCATGATTAAAGTGATTGAATCAGTAATTGTTATGTTTTTCTGGGTTTGTTTCTTGTTCAAGGTTTGTTTGGATCAGTGATGTTGACTTTTACTAATTCACTAAGTAGAGGGATAAATGTTGAACCAGAATTCCTGTACCTGTGTAATCTTGTGGGTTTTGTCAAAGCTTTGACCTTAAATGTTTACTCTTTCCTCAAATTTCTGCGACAATCTCCAAGATTGAATCAGAAATTTATTCCCTGAACCTTTTTGATCTGTGCACTATCAGTCTAGCAATGCCTTATCTCATTCTTTCAATTCAACGTAAGTGATTCTCATATTCCCCAAAATTTAAGCAGTTGTGAGATATAGAAATTTTACTTTCGTAGTTGTGGAGATCCGGTCTTATTGAGAGAGTTGGGATTGAACCTTCACGAATACTAATAGTAGAATTTGAGTAAGGGATGATAGAGCTAGGTCTCGTCTAGAAGAAGGGGGTTGGGTTGACCTAGAAGTACAGTAAGAGGGAATGGAACCACCGGAGAGTCGTCTTTGCCCAAGTGTGCGCTTTTCATAAGAAGATATATGCAGAAATTACAGAACCCCTTTAGCTACGCAGGGAGCTCAGAAAGTCTTAACATTTCTTATACATTGCTTGCAACATCAGATTTACTCTCCAGGCGTTCTTAATCTTAAGTTCCTAACTAGTTAGTATCTCCTTTTTGGATCTTTTTCTTCCATCGTGTTCTATTTCTTACTAATTTTGTATATTAGATAACCATACTATTATTAAATATCTTACACATTAGGGAGAAATCTTCTATCCTCAAGTATTTGGTTCATCAAAAAGTTAAGGATTACAATGTTTTTTAGAAAGCAAATGGTTATTGGTCTTATCCATACGCGAGGAAGGTTATAAAAAAAAGGAATATAATGGGTTCTTCTTTCTTTTATCTATGGGTGGCCGGTGGGCCGGGCTCGGGTCCGGCGGGCCGGGTCCGGCGGGGTCGGGGTCGGGGCGGGACGATCCGGGGGTCGGGATCGGGACTAGCGGGCCTAGCGGGGTCGGGTCCGGGCGGGACTCGCTCCGGTCCCGTCCCGATCCCGTCGGTATCGGGGCGGGGGCGGGCTCGGGGGCGGGCGGGGCGGGCTCGGGTTTTCCTTTTTTTTTTTTTTAAATAACATATGTATAAAAAAAAACTCAATAAATAAAATAAGATAGTGTAATAAAAACATCCCAAGGTCGTTTTTGTGCCTCTTATATTATTTAATAGACATATGATTTTTTTGTAATACAAATACAATTGTCTAAAATCTAAATTGCAACTTTATGGTGTTGTCCAAAAGTTGCAAATTACATAATAAAATTGCAATTAAAAAAATTACATTTTCAAAAAAATCTGTTCTAATTGCTTGATGATTTCATGTGGTTCTTCGGTTGGAATAGGTATTTGTTGGTCAAATTGATCCACGTCGCTTCCACTACCTTCGGTTAAGATTTCGTTGTAGTTTTCATCATCTTCTTCGTTGATCTCCGGTTGACCGCACCTTCTCCGCTCCGCTCGTATCCAATCTCTCGAATAATACCGCAATTTCCAAGTCGTCTCCGGCCAATGAGTGTCTGTGGTCTCCTATTTGATATCTGCGCCCGCAGTAAAAGCGCTTTCCGACGCAGCTGATGACGCTTGAATGTTCAAAACATCTCGAGCCATCAATGAAAGTGTCTCGAAAGGTCTTCTCATTCCCCTCCAAAGATTTCAAATAAGTCTTCTTGTCCATCTTCATTGATAACTTCTTGATACGGTACGTAACCCCGCAAAACAAAAATATCCAACTCGCTAATTTGGTTAGTAGAGGTACGGCCGCATATTCTATTTCGAGGCTTTCAATACTAGCCGCGAAACAAAGATGTCTTTTGTGAGGTTGTGTTGAAGATGAAGAAGATGGTATGGTAGCCGTAGACACGTTACTAGCATTTTCTTGTTGATAAAATCTATATATATTTTTGCAAAGTGGTGTTCTACGCTATTCAACACTTCTTCTTTAGTTTGTTCAATAGGTGGTGGGTGATTTAGATTTTTGGGACTTGGAGGTGGTAGTACTTCTATACAATCGTAAATAGTTTCAATTAGTGATTTAGTACCGTCTATTTTAATAGTAGGATTTAATACGTAACCAATAATATAAATAGAAGGAATAGGAATAAAATATTTTTTTATTTTGAGAAACATTTTTTTAATAGTCGCCTTATAAGTTTGGTTTTTCCATATATTCACTAAGTAATAAAAATATTAGAGTTATATAAAATAACATAGTTGAAATAGTAGGATAATATATACCGGAAAATTCTTTTGTTGCTTGAAAAAATTTCTCTAAAAATACAATAAGTTCGGAAATTTTTTCCCAATCACTATCTAAAATCATATCACCGGCTTTTTATTATGAGAGTTAAAAAATAAATTTTAGGTAATTTATAGTCATAAGCAACAAGGAGTTGCTCGTATAAAGAATTCCACCTAGTGGATACTTCTTGTGGAATTCTTCTAAAAGGTAGTCCACAATCATGACAAATTTTTTTATATTCTTTTCTACGTTGTACTTTATTACTTTTAAAAATAAAGTTTATAGCAAATTGTATTTTACTAAGAATGTCTTCAAAAAGTGATAGACCATCCTTTACAATTAAGTTATATATATGGCACGCGCATTTTATATGAAAATGGTCCGGAAAAGATGGAGCTAAACTATTTTTTAACATTGTAATTGCGTAATTGTTATTAGAAGCGTTATCTAATGTAATAGTCATAATTTTATCGGTAATTCCGTAATAATCGCACACTTGATAAATATTTTCTCGCAATAAAAGTACCAAAGCAGTGTGCCTATCATCTATATATCTATACGCTAAAATACGTTTTTGCATAGACCATTTATAATCTATCCAATGACAAGTTACGCTTAAATAATCATGGCCGTTAGTACTACGACCTATATCGACGTGATAGATACTTTGCCATTAAAATGATATAATGAAAAACGTAAATATTGTTGATATTCATGCGCAAATTTAAATACATCTCTCTTAACAGTTGACCTAGGAAAACCGTTAAAAGCGAGGATTATATATATCTCTAATGTAATGAATAAAACCGGGAGATGAAGGAAATGAAAAAGGCAAACCCTCCACAAAGAACTAATTTTGATATTGCTTCCCTATCTCTATGTTTGTTGTATTTAGAGCCTACAATTCCCCCCGTCATAGGGTTAATTTGACCCTCATACTTGGTCCCGGACAATGATCGGTATGTGAACCTTGTCCCGATGGAGCGGCCGTTTGCGCACCCGGTTTTGAAGCCTGGTATTGGGCATACCTAGTTTGGATGAGCACTTACTACGTGTCTAATTAAACCCCCCGTCCCACCGTGACCTTTTCCGCTTTTAAATTTTAAAACATTTTTACAAATTTTACATATGGCTACTTGATTCTCTACGTCCCTATCAAAAAATGTCCATGCATCGATTTTAATGGTCGTTTTTTGGACCTCGTCTCATACTAGGGGGAATAGGAGGTATTTCGGTTGAAGGTGCACTAGTGGGCGTGTTGTCATCAATATTAGTGGGTGTATCGTCTAGATCATCGTCTAAATTAAAGTCTTCTTGAGTTCCCGAAAATAACTCCTCGTCTAAATCTAATGGTATTGTAGGAAAATGTTGAGTATCAACAAAATCATCCCGTGTAGGAATAAGATGACTAGAAGAAGTACCCTTGCCCCGGTTGCCTCTACTAGAAGAAGCACCCTTACCCTTACCCTTAAACATACCTCTAATTCCTTCCATTTTAATTATATGCTAACAAATAATTAAAGTAAATAAAATTAAGTGCGCTAAATAAAATAAACAGAGACAATAATAATTTAATGAAGGAACGAATGTACCAAACGCCGACGTAACGTCGACGTGTAATCGAGAGGTTGAAAATTGAAACTTTGCTCGATGGAAGATCCTCAAGCTAGTTGCCAACTTCACTCCCAATTTCCAAATGAATTAATAAAATTGAATATTTAGCAAACAATGTAGAGAGATATATTGAGAAATTAGAGAGATTGTAGGAAGATTTGTGAGAAAGATGAAGAGAAAATGAGTTATTTATAGTTGAAAAATTGGGTTAAAGTGTAAATATAAGAACTTATGGGTTAAAAATAAATATTAAGGGGTAGGGGGGGGGGGGGGGGGGGGGGGGGGCTAAAATGGCCGTTGGCCAACGGCCATAATCTAAAATGGCCGTTGGTGCAACGGCTATTTTTGCAAAGGGGATGTAATTGTCGGGGTCGGGGTCGGGACGGGCTCGGGGCGGGCTCGGGTCCGGCGGGCCTGGGGCGGGCTCGGGTCTGGCGGGACGATGTCTCGCCCCCGTTAATTTTTTTTTTTTTTTTTAGAGCGGGGTCGGGTCGGGACCGGGGCGGGGTCGGGACGGGGTCGGGTCGTCCCGGCCCACTGGCCAGCCTTACTTTTATCACATAGGAGCCATGTGAGATAAAAATCTCATGCGAGGTATTGAATGAGAAAAAGAAGTGAGGAATCCTTTTTTCGATACTGCAGTTGCTGCTTTTCTTTCTATTACTCCAGAAGTAGTTATTTCAGCTTTAGCCGCTCGGATTTTTATTCTTGCCCTAGGTGGAAGTCAGTTGATCATAGTTAATTTGACTTTTGTTTTGTTTCAGATACTGCTTAACTGCCTTTTTGATAGGCTAGAATTGTACATAGATCAAATGTCCAAATTATGAATCCTTTCCTTCTAACAAGTGAAGTGAAATAAGATAGTTTGATGACATTAATTTGTTGATAGTAAGTTCAATAATTGTCTTGGTGTTTTCTTTTCAGTTTCATTTCTGTATCTGTTGCCATATTCATTTTTACTTCTTAGGAAAATATTTATTTATCCTGTTTCTAATTGAGATATTTCTTTGGAATCTATACAGGATAGAGGAAGAACAATCCATATTCTGGTTAGTCGGTTAGAGGATAATAAAATTCAGATTTGAAGAGCATAGTCACAATGACAATGGAGAACGCTGAGCTTACAACAGAGCAGGTAATATCACATGCATAAACACGATAAAGAAGCTACATTTTTTTTTTGATAAGGTAAAGGTTTTATAAAAAAGAAAGCTACATTATACATAAGGGCATGAAATAACATACAGTTTTGGAACTATAACTAGCTTGAACTATAACTTTCAACCACCATCATAGTAAAGATGCATGCTGGATTTAGGCTCTTAGTTGTAGCAGCTAGTTGCTTTACGTTGTCTCCGTTTACCTTTTGAGAAAGTTTAAAAATACTATATCAACATCAATAAATACTAACTGGAAAGAATGCTGTCCATTAAATGAGTAGAGGAAGATACTTTTGGTTGCCATTTTTAATGGATTGGCTTATGTATCTATTTGATTTTTGGTAGTTGAAGTTCACATGTCGTTTAAAGGAGAAAAAATTTGTTACCATCAGGATTTTCTTTTGTGGGCTGTCCTGGAAGATCAGTGGAACATCCTTTTCTTTCTCTTTTCTCTATCTTAACAACTACATCACCTATTAATAAAAATAAAAGTGGCTTTATTTCTTTTGGTTTTGGGGAAATGGGGGTGGGGGGAAGAAAAGAAACTGAAAGAATAGTGATGAACTGGATCTTCTTAGAAGACCTGATTGTGCAATAACAACGCTATGTTCTTCTGTTTCATAAGGTTTTGAGGAGGGATATCCCATGGGAGACATACATGACTACAAAGCTAATCACCGGAACAGGTTTTCAACTGTTGAGGCGCTATGACAAGAAGGCAGAAAGTTACAAAGCCCAGTTGCTGGATGATGTAATGTTTCTAACTTGAGTTGTCTTTAGCTATTACTTACATTTTGGTTTCCTACAAAGTTTTAATACGCGCATCTTGTACTTTCGCTACTTCTTTCTGCCTAATTCCTCTTGTATTTAGGTCGACTTCTTCTAAATTGCAGTTCATCTTTCTCCAAAAAAAGGAGAGTTCTTCTAAATAACGTTAGGAACAGGTCTGGGTGTGGTAGTGTAAGTTTTACTTTTTGCATGGCAGTGACTACGTGGAGTAGCTGTTATTTGGGAAGTGAAGATAAAGGGCGTGTTTGGTTTTTCCAATTTGCCCATGTTTGGTTGGTCAAATTGTTCCAAAAAACATCTTCTCAGGGAAAACAAGTTCTGAAAAAATGAGGAAAATGACTTCCCTAATGGAATTAGGGAAAACAAGTTCCATAAGTGATATTCCAAGTTCACTGTCTCATCTCCACCCACTCAACGCCCCCAACCCCAACCCCTTGACCATTTTGCTAGATTACATATAAATGCTCTTGCAATAATAATTTTTTGCGTACTCACCAAACATTAGAAAATAAGTAAGAAACCCACTTGTTTTTCAAGAAAATATTTTTTAGGAAAACATTTTCCTTCATACCAAACACACCCAATTGTCATCATCAGCCTCTCCTTTAGTAATCAAGTTTGGCATACACTTCTGACTCCCACTTATATATAAATTGTCTGATTCTTTTGTACTTGTTATTGTGGTTAGTATCTTCATTTTCCAGAGTTCATCTATTACTTTGAAATAGTCATTTATAATCAGCATCATCAAATAAATGAAGTTATACACATTAGTTAGCTATTCTCAAGTTACAGGCTTTCTCATGGGGCTTATGTGGGCAATAAAGTTCTTGCAACTGCTGATTTCATTTTTGGGTGCTTGGTCAAGCTCTCAAGCTGTTGATTGTTCATTTTTTTTAATATCAAGATTGTGATTGTCTTATTATGGCTTCAGTTTTGGATATTCTTATAAAATGGATACCATTATTACAGGATGGTCCAGGTTATGTCCGTGTCTTTGTTACCATTTTACGTGATATCTTCAAGGAAGAAACCGTCGAATATGTTTTGGCTTTGATTGATGAAATGCTTACAGGTAAATGGAGAGATTATAACTTTTAGAGTTCCTTTGGTAAGTAGACTCTAATGTAATGTTTATTTCTTGGCAGCAAACCCAAAAAGAGCAAGACTATTCCACGATAACAGTTTTGCAGATGAAGATACCTATGAACCTTTCCTCAGGCAATATTCTTCAACTTTTTTCAACTTTTGGTCTGTCTTCTCTGAATGCAAAGGTGCTGTCCTTGATTTACACTTGCTGTGTAGATACTATTTTCTTTCTCTTCCTTTATACTCCCTCCGTTCCGATTTATGTGGCACCGTTTGACTAGGCACAAAGTTTAAGAAAGAAATGGAGAATTTTGAAATTTGTGGTCTAAAACAAACCTTAGACATTTGTGTGGCTATAAATCATTTCATCAAGGGTAAAAGGGGAATTTTAAAGGTAAGTTGTTTCTAATTAGAGAAAGTTGACATTTTTTTGGGACATGCTAAAAAGGAAAGTGTGCCACATAAATTGGGACGGAGGGAGTAGTAAATAATTGGCAATTTGCATGCATCCCTCTATATCTACATATATTGGCAGATGTTAACAATGCTACCTCCCCCTTCCTGTACATACATGTATATCACATAATATGTATCAACTCATGCCATATTTTATATAGAAGATCACATCTGTTGTGTTCCTCATTATACAATATGCAGGTAGCTATAGTTTAATTTTATGGCTCTGTAGTATGTATGCAAGTATGCAAATATTTATAGGCAAATGGAAAATTATTAACCTGAGCTGTTTCATATCCCAATTCACTTGATCCACTTTCTGTTTTATTTGTCCCGTTCTACTTGGATCTTTTCTGTCTTTTAAGATCACCAGTATCCCTAAAATTTGGTAAATTGTTAAAAGATAGCTTAAATACAATAGAACACAATCTTTCACTTAAGAGAAAGAATTTGTTAGTATGATTTCTTTGTTTAATTGTAAAATGTTGGTATAACAAACAAACTCAAGACACCTTTTGTTGCCTTTCACTTCTGAAGAAAGCATTGAGTTTATTGGTCATGACGAGCAGACATTATAAATCAGGTGATATTGAAAATGATTAATAGAACCACCAATAGGTTGTCGGAAACGGTGACACTTGTATTGAATCGGAGTCCTCTGTTTTCTTTTTCTGTCTCTTCCAAGCCGTTATCTTTATAAATCACCGAAAATTGTGTACTCTTTTCTGTTACTCTTTCTAAAGATTGAGTTTCATTTTCCAGATTGCTGTGGAAAGGTAATTGGTTCATACAAGAGAAGAGCTGTAAGATTCTATCTTTGACAGTGAGGTATTTAGATTATGAACCCTCCCTCCAATGTCAATCTATCAAAAGACTGAGAATATTAGTATGATAAATGAACTTATAACTTTGCTGTCCTCTTAATGGCAACTCCAGTGCTAGGTCAAAGGTTCAGAATGGTGTTGATGCAAATGGAGATGCCTCAAGTTCAAAGAAGAAACACATTACCATTGACGATGTTCTGGCAGGCGTGGTGGAATGGCTTTGTGCACAGGTTTGTCTATGCTCCTAGATTTCCACTTTTATATTTTTCCTGTCCCACCCAAACCTGCAATTACTGGGTTTGCAAACATTTCAAGGGGGATTCAGTATAGATGTCTTCAGTTGTTGTGGAAATGCTTCATAGAGGGAAGTAAGGGTGTCAAATGGGTGGGTTGGACTGAATTTGGGCGGGTCAAAATGGGCTGAGTTAATAAATGGGCGGGTCAATAACTCGCCCAAAAGTTACTTGTGCTGAAATGGGCTAAAAAGCGGGTCATAACCCAACCCTCCCAATTCTTACTAAGTTTTATTTTTTTGTTTGTTCTTTTATAAATTTTTATCACCTAATAAAACTATTTTTTTCTTTACCATGGCTTTATATAACATGTCAAATAAAAAAAGGCCAAAGGTGCATATATGCCCCTCGTTGAAAAAGTGATGGATATATTCCCCTGCCGTTACAAAATGGGGGCAAATATTCGATTTTTTAAAAAAAATCATTTAGCTTATTTTTTAATTTTAAAAAATGCCACGGGGCTTTAAAAAAATAACCATTTTTTTAGTAGACATTTTTCTAAAGCCACATGGTATTTTTTTTGCTGGTGGGTCAGGTATGGTTCGTTTAAAAAAATGGGTAAACTTAATTTTTTTAAAGCCACGGAGTATTTTTTAAAACAAATCAGACCTGATCCACCAGGAAAAAATTACCATGTGGCTTTAGAAAAATATATCTACTAAAAAATATTGGTAGACTTTTAAGCTAAACGATTTTTTAGAAAAATTCTGTTAGAGAAAAGGGTATATTTGCACCATTTTGTAACGGCAATGGTATATATCCACCACTTTTTTAACGATGGATATATCTACTCTAAATCACAAAGTTGAGGTGTATATTTGCACCTTTGCCCTAAAAAATGACTTTTTGACAATATTTCTCATGGGTTAATTGGGCTATATCAGCCCAACTTTTTTGATGGGCTGACCTAATAAATGGGCGGGTCATGTTTGCATGGGCTAATTTTGCCACCTCTAGTCGGGGTGGGTTGTAGAGTAAAGAAGCAGTGAAACGATGTGGATGGACGAAAAGGGCTCATAAGCATGGGACCATAGGTTGTGATGTGTTAGTTTAGTCAGTATGAAGCAGTAAAATAAAACCGTTGAAAGGGATCAGGAAGCTCTTGCTTCTCGTAAGATTTTATTCGGTCTCACAACTGGCTTTATGACCTATTTCTTCACTTTGAAGCTAAATAATTGAAGATAGGGGAAAGCAGTTCTACAGGATGGGGGTGGAGGTTTATGGATTTAATTCCACTTGTTCATATTATCATGTCTCATTTAGTTTCTGTCAATCCTGATTTTGACCATCTGTACAGCTGAAAAAGCCTACTCATCCTACCCACAGCATTCCTAGCACAATCAACTGCCTATCAACTCTGTTGAAAGAGCCAGTGGTTCGATCTTCATTTGTTCGAGCTGATGGAGTGAAGTTGCTTGTTCCTTTAATTTCACCAGCATCCACGCAGCAGTCTATCCAGGTTTTCTTCACTCTATAATGCCACATATTGCATTAACTTGAAAAAATTATATACATGTCGTGCTAGTAAGTGGGTGGTGGTTGTGACGGGTCTGTACTAATTAACGTATCAGCCACCTCCGGTAGCTAGACGACAAAAGAATTTTCTTTTTCTTCTTCCTGATTTTATTTTCTCCCTGATAACAGCTTCTCTATGAGACATGTCTATGTGTCTGGCTTTTGTCTTACTATGAACCGGCAATTGAGTACTTAGCTACTTCAAGGGCCCTCCCTCGATTGATAGAAGTTGTTAAAGGTTCAACAAAGGAGAAGGTGAGCTACTTTTGCTGACTATTCTTCTCCCTATTTTTGATGTTGTGCTTTCTATCTTGGTTGTCCTTAGATCATCATGTTTGACAGCCTGCGGTGTTTCTATAATTATAGGTTGTACGGGTCGTCATCTTGACTCTTCGGAATTTGCTTTCCAAAGGGACATTTAGTGCTCAGATGGTAGACTTGGGAGTGCTGCAAATCGTCCAGAGCTTGAAAGCACAGGCTTGGAGTGACGAGGTGAAGATCCTTAATTATGGTTCTTAATCTGATGTTATATCTGAAGGGGAGTCTTGGAGTAACAGGTAAAGTTGATGCCATGTGACCAGGAGGTCATGGGTTCAGGCCGGGGAAACAACCTCTTGCAGAAATGCAAAGTAAGGCTGCGTAAAATAGACCCTTGTGGTCCGGCTCTTCCCCGGACTCCGCGCATAGAACGAGCTTAGTGCACCGGGCTGCCCCTTTAATATGATATTATATCTTAAATATAGTCTCTAATTTGCAAACATCATCAAAAATGAAATAAGTTCCACTTATTACATAGAGGAATAGTCACTACAAAGCTTCTTTTCGGTTCATCTTAGTAATTTACTATGTTGAGAGATAATCCTGTTAATGCGTCTGCTGAAGAGTGAAAAATGATTGATCTTTTTCCGGAGTCAAACATTGATATAATCGCTGTAGGACCTTTTGGACGCTCTGAACCAACTAGAACAAGGATTGAAGGACAACATCAAAAAGCTGAGCTCGTTTGACAAGTACAAGCAGGAAGTCCTTCTTGGCCATCTTGATTGGTCCCCAATGCACAAAGATCCTATATTCTGGCGGGAAAACATTAATAACTTTGAGGAGAATGATTTCCAGGTAATACTTGTGGATTGCAAAATTTCCCAAGCTGCATGTCTTTAGAGGCTGTAAAGTACGCGCTGCATAACAGCGTAAAACATGACGCCGTCTTGGTGCAACATTAACAGCAGAACCAGAGTTTTCTGCTGGGTTTGCTGATGTTCGATTTTTTTTTGTCTTCAAACAAGTTAATCTGCTACTCAAATCAAAAAGCTGCTTTTAAATATGCATGTCTAAGTAGTAACTTCCATCAGTAGAGATAGACTGTGGCCATAGTGGCAGAGGCAGATGAAGGAGGACATACCCTTAGTCAACACTCCATCTGTCCCAATTTATGTGGCACCGTTCGACTAATCACAAAGTTTAAGAAAGAGAGGAAGACTTTTGAAATTTGTGGTCTAAAATAAACCTTAAACATTTGTGTGACTATAAATAATTTCGTTAAGGGTAAAAGGGGAATGTCAAAGTTAAATTGGGACAGACTAAAAAGTAAAGTGTGCCACATAAATTGGGACGGAGGGGTAATAATATAGAGGGCCGCCTTCTTTTTCTTTATTTGTTTTATTTTATCATATTTTGACTTCTATATCTTCTATAGACTTTTAGCCAATCTATTGGCGTTCAACAAATATTAAATTCTGAACCTTTATTACGTGCAAGTTCTATGCAACAGACGTTAAGGTTGAACTCATCTTGTTTAAATCTTGAATCCGCTTCTGCATAGAGGGGGTGGGGGTGATCTTCGTAGCATAATACACTTTTTCTTCGGGATGGATCTTCGAATATGCAGAACAAATTTGTTTATGATATTAAGACTGATATTGTGTGTTGTGTGATTTTGCAGATCTTGAGGGTGCTCATTACAATTTTGGACACATCAAGTGATGCAAGGACACTTGCTGTTGCTTGCTATGATCTATCACAGTTCATTCAGTGCCATTCTGCTGGCCGAATTATAGTGAATGACCTCAAAGCAAAGGAGCGCGTAATGAAACTCTTGAACCACGAGAACGCAGAGGTCACCAAAAACGCCTTACTCTGTATCCAAAGGCTTTTCCTAGGTGCCAAGTATGCTAGCTTTTTGCAGGTTTAAATCTCGTCGAATGGTTTCATTGAACGAGAGCTACTCATCATGTTATTTCATTTGGGACACAAGGAGTTTGATCGTGCTATTGTTATTTTATTTGTTGTATCACTATTCGAGTATTGTATCTAAGGCATCCTCTTGGTGAGATTCTCATTCCAAATAAATGTGTACGAGTTAATTTTATTTTTACTCCGAATAAAAGGAAGTTTTTTATCGAACCAGGGAATTGTTTTGTGGTATATGCTATCCGGAAATTGTCCGTCAAACAACTTATTAATGCGACGATTTTGTATGATCATATGGTTTATGTACTAAGGTTTGTAGTCTAGTGATATCATCACGGGTCTCCCACATTATTTGAGTTCAATTTTACTATTTTTCCTTTCTTGATCCCTAGTGTAATAGAAAAAGAAGAGTTTGTCGAACTTCTCAGGAAAAAACTATTTGGTTCTTTTTTTGCTTTAAATTGTCAATATATAAAAGTAATCTATACTTGATAATATCTTGGAGGAAATGGGGCATGTTATTCCCCAACTCACATTCTTCTATCTGGTGCAACAAATGAAAACCTTGTCATGTACGAAAAGAGCACTTCGCTTAGAAACACGTGTTGCCTCCCCTAAGACTATTGGAAAGATGTAAGACAAATTCCTAAAGAGCATATATTCTTTGTTGTCTTATCCTCTTAACCAACCTCAATTCCAATGAGTAGCTTATAAATCATTATTTCAAGCCTTAGGCATGTTCTATACATATCTCTTAGTCCTGGAATTCAACTTCAAAAGCACAAATATATTTTCCTGTATTAGATACAACAACAGTTCCCTAGTTTCTATGCCTATACATATAAAGAATTACCATTAATTATCTCCATCCTAAACTAGAGAAATTACAATTTCCTCCAAGATACCTGTACAACACACCTACAATAAACTGAACTAATATACATAGCTGTGTATTCTCAGCTTCAAAGCCGACACAGATGGATGCCGCATCTTCAATATTGTGCATGGCGTAGTCAAGATTTTCATTGCTGGAAGTTTAAACTCGTGTATGATCTCATGCAGTACGCGACAATGTAACTGCAAATTCCCTAAGCTGCTAACTGTTTCGCTTTTGCTTTAGGCGTCTAACCATGAAGAACATGGAATACTTGAGAAGGGTCAGTGCAGGAGCGAAATAAAGCTCTCATGTTTCATCGGAATACAGGTCCAGCAATCATCCTCACATAAAAGCCTCATGCTTGTTTCAGAGCAAAAACGTAGCATTTTGACGGAAGGATTTTATCACTTCAATGCTATCAGTCCTCAGTTAAAGAAGTAGGGTGACTCGAGAACTTCCCGTAAATCAAAATCTCCTCTTTTTGGTAGAGGGGGGAATGTCAATGCTGGATACGATTCCTGGAAGCTTTCAAGCAACTGCAAACAAGATATAATGTATACCATAGGAGCAGCTTGAGAAAGAGAAGCGAAAGCAATATCAGGGAACTCTTGAAACTTCAGTTTATAAATACTTACATCTTCAAGAATAGGCATACTGTACAACTCCACAAACTTTTCCCTGAGTATCCTGTTCATCTGGTCGACATCGCAAGCATGAGTCCAGAAGGAATCGTGTACCCCTACAACAGGTTAGGATATTGATAAATATTCTCAATTTGAAAAATAAAAATTGGTATCAAACAAGACCAATGCTGTAAAAGAACAGCAAGTAAATGAACTCTGACGCAAGTTCTAGAAGTCCTAAAGTTCATGACTTTATATTCGACAAATGACCTATCCAACATACGTTTCTGCTAAGTTTGCCCATATGAGTTTGTTTTGCCTCGAGTGAGAATCCAACATCTAAATAATCTTTTTCACCAAAGAGAATCATTAAATATAGTATCATTTTTCACATACTGGTAGCATGTTATGTGGTAGCACTGTGATAGAAAGTGGACAATGGGTGGGGGGCCCAGTGGCGGAGGCAGGATTTTTGCCAGGGGATTAAAAAAAAAATTAAAATGCCTAAAGCTAAAAAGATTAGAAACTGTGGTTAGCGAGAATTGAACCTGTGTCCTCTAAGAGAATTTGAACCCCCTTTACCGCTGAGTTAAGCTTTTGGCTTGTGCCAAGGGGATTCAACATTTAAAATATATACATAAAACATAAATTTGACCCTATATACATAGTGTAATTTTCAACGAATGGGGTTCGGATGAACCCCTTCTACCTAGATCCGCCCATGGTGGGAGCATAACAGAGTACAGAGAACTGAAAACAATTTCCAACATATGATGAGCTTTTAGGACTATCACGATACGTTCCTTCAGGCCAGATTATCTCGTTCAGAAACTTGAGCAAGAAAGCATCCTATGTTAAAATTTACGCATTTCTCTTTCACTTGGAAAAGCCAACTCAACATCAAGATATTTCTGAAACAAAAGTCCCACCATACTGAAGTTTATTGACAACAAAACCTTTCTTCATTCGGAGGACTTAAATTTAGGAAACCGTTTCACTTGACACAGTTGTAGAAACCAAATTTAACTTCTGTATGTTGTATGTAGGCATGCATAAGTCGTCAAAAGCTCAACCACATATTAGATATCATCAGAAAGAAAAGGGCAGGCAAACCTGCAAATTGTAGTCCAGCATCCCGGCAAGCAACAGCAGTCATCATCATATGTGAACCATCCAGTGAGTGCACAAAATTTGGAGGAAAAGCAGTTCTCTGTTTCCTGACCTCAACCTAGGGTTCAACATTTGCAATATAAAATAGGCATCACATTTAAAAATCAAATCTTAACAGGGAAAAAACAAAAGCATCCACAAGAAGTATTACTTACTGTGTCACCCTCACGCTGCAAAGCCAAAACTTGAAGAGAAGTTCTTATCTGCAGATACACGAATAAAGTATTAGCATAAAATCGATGTTGCATGAGTAACTTGAAGTTCATGGCAGATAGTTCCGAAAAGGACTTCTATCCTCGGGGAGAAACTTGCAAATACTTTCTCTGTCAAACAGAAAAGTTTTAATCTTCATTCAAGACATATCATGCAGTTGGAAAAAGATATTATATAATCCAATTTCTTATAAATGTCACATGAATTATTCACAGTCATGCCGCCTGTGATGTATGCAAAATCAACTATTTAAATGGCAACTTTATTATTGATGATAACATGTAAAATCAACTTGCAAAACAATATAAGAACCCCCTCGAAAAAAAAAAAACTATTCAAGGAGCAGACTTATAGACTGTTTGGCTAAGCTTCTGGGAAGCCAAAACCCAAAAGTACTTTTTTTTTCCTTTCAAAAAGTGCTTAATTATAAAGTTGAGGTGTTTGGCCAGTGGCGGAGCCAGGATTTCCATCAAGGAGGTTAAAAAAAAAGTAAGCACACTAGTAGTGCTAACAAGTGAACGGGTCGGGTCAGATGTGAATGGGTTGGATCAGATATGAGCGAGTTTATATACACCTTCCTAATCTGCAACCAATGACCCCTTAGTCCCTCTCAAACCAACATTTATGTTTGCGTTTTTTTCTCAATTCATCTCCGTAAGTCATGGCAAAGGACTTGGCATAAATATATAAGAGTTGTCATTGTGCGACCAAAAAATTAGAGATTTAAATCATGGTTACATGCAAGATACAATTTCATACAAATATATTCGATTTGTTTTAACTCTTTTCCAGATAGTGTATAGCGAGATCGTATTGAATTGAACTACTCTTTTTGGCATTAGCAATGACTTTGATTAAAGTACAAATTAAATCACAACAAATTGAACAAAACCTAACATATTTGGTTGGCCGGCGATGCTTAGTGTCCCACACTTAGAGGCTTGGGTTGAATTCTTCATTGCCTTCTAAGGGACCATCAAGAATATATCGCGAACTAGATTTCTAGCACACGTACTTGGCTTATTCGTCAGTAATTACTCTCTTTTTCTTTCTCTGGCCTTACATAGAATCTACAAGTTCATACTAATTCTGTGAGCTTTTCCTTCAGGCAAGAAGATGTTAGTTTAGCCATTTTTACATCAGAAGAATGTTGGATGTTTCTACAAAATTTATTTTGTTAAGGAAAATTATTGTGGGTCTGCTCCTTGTTTTTCAATTTAAACCTTGTATTTGGAACAAAATAATTTAGCAGACCTCTTGAATTGGCACTTCGTCTAGCTGTATATGAAGAGAGGGTAATTAACTAAAGAGATTGCCGATATGGTTGTAAAGTTAAATAAAAACGCCTGAAGCCAAAAATACCGAGAAAATGTGTCCAGTGAGAATCGATCCTGTGCGCAGCGTATACTGAACCCCCTTTACCACTGGACCATGTTTTTGGTTTGTACTAACGGGGTTCAACATTCACTATATATCCTATATAACAGAAATTTGACCCTATACCCCCTCGGCTCCATGTAGCTCCGCCCTTGTGCTTGGCCAAAGTTTATAGGGGAAAAATAAGTGCTTTTGAGTATAGAAGCAGTTTTTCAGTAAGCTAGAGAAGGTAGTTTCTCCCCAAAATCACTTTTGGAACATTAGCCAAGCACAAAGAACTGCTCTAACATCAGCAAAAGTGTTTTTCAAATTGATTAGCCAAACACAAACTGCAACTCTCCAAAAGTACTTTTCTATAAACATTTCTAACAAAAAACACTTTCAAAATAACAGTTTGGAAGCTTAACCAAACAGGCAATTAATCAGATGCTGTTACTTGCTTTAAAAAGCACTTACAACATGGCGCTGAGTTTTAAAGTAAGGTTGCACAACAGGGAGCCCCAGCGGAGTCGTCCATCGCACTGGCTGATTTTCTGAAGCAATCACCTGTCAAATGTCAATAGTTAAACCACTGAAGTCCAAACAAGTTTCGAGATTACCCTATGTACTACTACCTATTACAATTCCCCAGCAGAAATTTCCAAGGGAACTAGCTTTTGTTTTTTCAAAATATTTTGATATTTGCAAATATGTTCGAGTGAGCGTACATTAGATGTTACTACCTTGAGTTCTAAACTCAAACTTGAAAAATAAAAAACATCTGTCTTTTACATTGATTCACTAAATATAGTTTCATGTTTACAGAATTTACAGACGCATCCTGTTTAGGCTTTCATTTGGAACTCCGTATTTCTTAGCAATATCAGTGGACTGGCCCCAAAGGCAAGTCCCAATTTACCTTATGGCTATCTGGAGGGCAATGGATATGCTGACAGTTTTTGCTTTGTGTGTGAACTGGTTTAAAGATCTATTATCCAACAAAAAAAGTACAAGAAAGAGAACTGGGTAACATGTTTGCATCCTATACTCCAATTATACGCTGCAAGTTTTATTCAAATCGAGTTGCATGTTGTTCAATCATTTTATCAACCCTTTTGCTGTAGTATTTTGTAATCCAATAACAATATTAAACAGCTAATAAACTGAAAAAAAGAAGAAAAGCTAGATAGTCAAGGAACTTCTTAGCATTGTAGTATGGACCTTAGCACAGTCGCCAAGCCAAGTCATTGTTCCACGTGCAGCTTGAAATAATTCTCCCAGAGCAGCTAATGTCACCTGAAGAGAGACGAGAACAACTATATAGTCAAAACATAAAGCTGAATCAGTTAGTCTTCAATGGTTGTTCCTATAACAGCCTTGGGAAAAGCTTTTAGGATAATTTTTTCTAGGTCTATGGTACGGGGAAAAAGAAAAAACACCAAGATTTCTCCAATCCCTCTTTTCCCAACCTTATCCCGATAACAAAGGCAAGACACTTGGGAAGAAAAGGTCCATCTCACCTTACAGATTAAGTCTTGTGAAAATTAGTGAATGGATGCATACTGAAAGAAGTAATAAGCAATAGCCTAGTTTAAAGTCACCATGTCCTTTTAAACTTTAATTATGAAATGAGAAATCCTTCTACGTCTTGGCCATGCAGGTACGAGGTATGTGTTGGTTAAAACAAACAACAAGAACAACTATGCCACAGTCCCAAACAAGTTGGAGTCAGCTATATGAATCCTCACTGACCATGTTTCCTCATTTAAGCTCAACTCGTGGAGATTAATAGAAAAGCAGAACGAGTAGATTGAGTGACCTAAGTTTAGAATATATGACTGGGTAATAGAAACCTGCGAGTAGCTTCCTATAATATTAGACTATCAGTGCTTACTTTAGCAGCATAGCAAGATGTAGTAAATAGCAGCCTATCATCATCAATAAGACCCTTCTCCTCCAATCTTCTTTTGATTTGTTCACGTGCCCCGACATAGGTAACACCATATACTGAGGTCATTACTGTCTGCTTCACCAATTTCCTGTCAACCTGAAAGTCTCCGCATCACCAAAATCATTTCAAAAACCTGAAGCTACAAGCGTAGATAGCATTTTTGGTCTCTCAGTTATTGGTAAATTATGATTTTGGTCCTTGTGATTTATGATCCAACACATTTAACCTCCAATTAACTTTATGTGTGCCTTTGGCCCCTTTATGCAGGAAACGTTGTTATATTTGGATTATTTTAAGAAGTATATTATCCTAAAATACGAGATAACAATACAAGCTTAACATAGCACATGAGATATTAAATGGTGGAACAACTAGTAATTCTGGAAATTTGTGAATATTCTCAAGCAAAGGGATCAAAAGTGCACATTTCAAGTAATTGAAGGTTAAATGTTCATAGATGGATATCACAAGGACTAAAATTAGAATGTATCAATAATTGAGGGACCAAAAGTGCTATTAGCTCTACTGATAAGATAGAAAGGCAGATAACCTGGTCGATCAAGAGTTTGGCTAGTAAAGCATTGGGATCAGTTGCAGGGTCCTTGGTACTATCTTCTCTGATAATATGATCAACCCTGCAATCAATAGTTGTCTTCAACAATCACTAGTGGAACCAAAATATAAAAGATCCTCACAAATATATTAGTGGTTTAAAAATTTGATAAGTTGACCAGAGAGGCAATAAGATGAATATGTTTACTGATTCTTTTTTTGATAAGTAGAACAGTGCATTTGACTCTACCCCACAAAGGTAGGGGTAGCTTACATCCCACTTGTGAGACTACACTGGGTATGTTGTTGTTGTTGAACAGTGCACTTGAATGTTGAATAATTTAGAAAAGAAATGCAAGAAAGTAGAACAAGATATCCTTGTCGCATGGTGAGCATCATATCCTTTACATCTAATGTCAGGTATGGACATTAATCACACATGAAGAACGGTAATATCCCATTCTCCTCCTGAAGTTCCATCTAGCGTGAAGTAAATTTAGTAAATATTTTTCAGGACCAACTTCAATCTCAATGACACTTCGTATTTTCATTCATAAATGTGGCCAAACTGGCCATATACAAGGGGTATACCAAAAGGTAAAGAATCTACAAAAAGATATGATTCTCTACAAACTCCACCCAATCATCTATACAACAAGGAACTTTCTATGTGCACCAAAAGAAAACAAGGGAACGGAGACTACTCCAAAAATATATGTACGGCCAGTTTGTTATACTCTTAGTTCTTTCTGGGGTAGATAACTTTTGCACAGTTGACATAGGTTATGACAATAAAAATATAAATAATGAATGCTTAAGATTTGTAGCCTTTCAAAAATGTAATTAATAGGTTCATTGGTCAAAATATCAAAAACAATAGCTTAACCTAAGTTCCACAAAGAGGAGCTTGGTTTTGAGGTGTAACTTAAGAATGGATCTCAATCACTCTAATATACCTCAAAGCAATTCCAGTATAAACGTCAGCTGGTTTCTCTCCAGCAACTAGGTTGACTGCTGCTGCTTCCATCTGTTAAAGTTGCACAACCTCAGAAGATGGCATAAAGTGTTACTATAGAATATAAGAAAACTTGCGCTGAAGATAAACATCATAGAACAAGCTACAATTCACTAATCAGAAGAAAACAGAGTCAAAACAAGGTTAGAAAATTACAAAGACAAATAGAATAGCAAACATACACTATCTCTTCCCAGAGCTGCATAGTGCTGTAGGCCATTGCATGAACCATCCTATAATAGAATGAAGCAAAATTTGTTAACATGTCCAAGGCCTACTATTTTTGTTTTTCGAGATAGAAATGTTTCAACTTTTATTTTCTTGCAATGGAAATTATCTTATTTTTATCCACGGATTAACTTTTCTACATTCTTTAACCAACTAACCAACAACAACAACATACCCAGTGTAAACCCACAAGTGGGGATTGAACAGAAAATAAAAAATGTAAAGACATAAGTATTTTACCTGATGAATAGGCAGATGGGAGATGACAGTATGTGGTGACGAGCTTTTCAAAGCTTCTGATAGGTTAGTGCAAGCTGCTAAGCACTGAAAAGGATCCTCAGCATTTAACCACCATCGACTTCCATTTAGAGGATTGTTTGCTGAATCTAATATGTCATCAAGGTGGTTTTCTACAAATGCAATGCGTGCATCGTAGCAGAGCTTCTCTACTCCCCCTGCATAAAGACTTGCTAAATGTATTTTCAGCCAATGCAATCCTGATTTTCCTAGTGGTCGCCCTTCAGCAAATTCAAGGATTCCTCGACAGAGATCAGAGCTTAGGTGATTCAAATGAGGATGCATAGGGTATGCACGTCCTCGAAAATCAAGATTGTGAGGATAATAAAATCCTTCCTCGTCTTTCAACTTCCGAGCAACCTAGTCCAAAGAAAGCTTGCTCAGAATTTACCCAGCGTGCACATGTGGAAACTAATAGCCTGTTTGGCCAAGCTTCTAAAATCATACTCCCTCCGTCCCAATTTATATGATGTAGTTTGATTGGGCACGGAGTTTAAGAAATAAATAAAGACTTTTGAATCTTGTGGTTTAAAATAAGTCAAAGACATTTGTGTGGTTATAGATCATCTCGTTAAGCGTAAAAGATAAAGTTTAAAGTTAAATTATTGTCAAATAAGGAAATGTGTCATTCTTTTTGGGACCGACTAAAAAAGAAAGTGTGTCATATAAATTGGGACAGAGGAAGTATTATTTTTAAAAGTACTTTTTCCCAAAGTATTTTTTAAAAAGTACTTTTGATGAGAAGCAGTTTATGTTTGGCTAATCAATTTGAAAAAACATTTTTAGCAGCAATTCGTGTTTGGACAAGCTTTTAAAATGTGCTTCTAAGTGTATTTTTTCAAAAATTGCTTTTCAAAAAATACTTTTGGGGAGAAAGCTACTTTTTCCAGCTACTACTTTTGCTTCTGCTTCTACTCAAAAACACTTCTTCTCCTAAAAGCTTGGTCAAACACCTCAACTTTGAAAAAGAAGCACTTCTTTTGAAGAAAAAAAAAATTTAGCCTTTGAGAAGCTTAGCCAAACAGGCTATAAATGCTAAATCTAGTTTTAAATCCCTCAAGAGTCAATTAAGTAATAAAATGAGTTATGATTCTGTCAAGATAAAAACCTAGACCTAGATGTCCACAGGTTGAGCAGTTTACGTTACTTTTTAAGGCAGCAGGATTGCCGCCCCCCCCCCCCCCCCCCCTACCCACTCCAGTCCTAAACCCAAAAAGTTAAAAAAAGAAGAAAGTCCAAACAAGAAGACTAACTGAAAGCTTGAGCTCCGTGTCACATCTTTGGGAATGCAACTCTTGGTTGATCTTTTTGGATTTTCTCACCCTCCATTTCCACTTTTTCACTTCCATTATATCATCGGAGTGCAACTCTGATATGGGAACCTACAAATAAACAATTTCTTGCAATCAAACACAACCTACAAAGAGCAGCAAGTATTTGAAATTTCATAGCCACCTGAATGTCTTTGCAGAATCTGAACAGCTAAATAGGAGTTTGGCCATAGATTCCAAATATTATTCGCTTTATTTAGAATTTATGAAGTTGGAGTTTAAGATGGAGTAGAGCACTTTATTTTGGGATTTATGAAGATGGATTTGGAAAACAGGTTTGGAGCACTTTTCCAAATTTGGAATCCAACTCCAAGTTGGATTCCGAAATTTAATAACCAAACATTGATTTGAAATAGAGTGAAATTATTCCAAAAAAAAAAGTGAATAATTCTCATGGCCAAACGGCTCCTTAAGAGAACTGCAAATATTAAACGTAACAGATGACATATGAACTTATGAAGTATAGATTTTTTTGGATAATCATAGGGGGCAGAAATTTCAAGATGAACTTTTAGAATCAGCCACATAAGAAGATTAAATGGCATTTAAGCAGACTGGTATTGACAAAGATAATATTGAAATTCGTGCTCCATCTCCACGTAACATGGTAAAAGAATTCAGATACTTATAAGTAGAACCTGAACAGAAAAACAAAATTAGAACATCATATCAGTTTTTTTCTCTCTTTTTGATAAGGAACATCAAAAGTGTTCTCTTACATCTTTGCGATCCACTAGGCCAGCAATATTTCCTCCTCCAGCCCAAATACTCTCAACCACACTAAGTATCCTTTTATTCACTCTCCATTTAGTGCTTCCTAAGGTATCCAAGGCCTGCATATGAGTGCAGAAAGAATTAATACACAGGTAAACACTTTAAGAGTATCTGCTAAACTGTCTACTAGAGCACAATATGAAGCAAGTTAATTATCAGCAGCCCCAAGATGGACTTAGTGAATCACTGTTGGTTGGTACTAAATGAGTTTTGGTAAAAGAATCTATTCAACATATTTACAGCGCATGTTGAGCAAATGCGGAAATCTAATATCATCTCAGATTTTGGAGATGATTGACAAGTATTTATGCTAATAACCCAAACTATGTATTATAGGATCCATGAGTCATCTAAATATTACACACTTCCAATATTATGCATTGCAAATTTTATCAGCATCTCCTTGTGCCCATTAAATTTTGCAGAGAACTAAAAATAATAGTTACATTAAGTTGCATGTTGTGCTGCTGTCACAAAGTACTTGTAAAAGTACTATGTTAAGCACTTAACAAGAAAAATCAGCAACCATTAATATGTTGGTGAACTGAAGAGATAATAATAATTAGCGGGTCCGTTTGGAGAGTTTACGGACCATCAATGACACTACACAAATATGACATGAGCTAACACTTTGTTTCCCCTGATTTTTTTCCTGATAAGGTTGTTTCCCCCGAGAACCTCACAGCAAAGGGAAAAAAGAACACAAGTAATATCTCTCTCTTGAGTAAGATTAACAGAACAGGTTAGCAGTGAGTATACGTGTGCTATTTCCAGAAAAATGTACTAAGTCGAGATCAGAAATATTAGGAAGAAATTAGATAAAACATTTCTTTCGGGATCAAAGAGAGTTCATTATACACAAGCTATTACCAATCCCTTGGCATCTCATTTCCCAGAAAAAACTACTAGCTGAAGAATATAAACAGTTATATCCAGTAGATAGCAGAATTGATACAATCAAACTTGTTAGGCAACCTGAAGCATTTGAAAACCCTTCTAAATATTCGGCTCCAACACATCACAAGCAACAGATGAACATGAACTATGATAGACACTATCTTTTTTAATTGAATAAGTCTGAACAAAAAGAGTCAACTTAGTTTAGTATTTAGCAAAACTCGTCGCATTACTGTGCACAACCAAGTTGGCTTCATATTCTGAAAGAATGTGAAGCATTAAGAATCGAACTTCACCTCATAAACTTGCTGCATTTGTTTCGTAGGAACACTTCTTACAGCATCTTGTTGCCTCCTAGATCCATGAGTGCGCATCAAATACGAAGGCAAGTACAAGTATCCGCCTTTGTCATACCTGAGATAAAAATTGCCAGCCAGTTAAGTCCCAACAAAATTTCTCTGGACTGAAGACCTGATCATGTTCTCACATTTTTTTTTGAGAAGGTAAAGTCATTTTATAGATAAACTAGCACAAAGGGTGTGCTATTATAACTGTAAAATATCTTAAGTAGCAAAGCATAAAAAACATGTCCCTTTTAATCATGTAGGGCTTCTAACATTTGTAACACTGATTCAGCGTTATTTACATTTTACAATATACACCATGAGTTCTCGCACAAATTTAATCCTCTTAACTACAACCAAAACCTAAATAAAGAATCGTGAGACATTTATCACTAAAAGCTGAAAAAGAATTATACCCTCTCCATTTTTTGGGTGGCACCAGCATAGGCACGTAAGGAATCATCATCTGTTTAACCTGCAATAAGTAAAAATTAGAAACCTGCCAATGTCACATCATTAACTGCAGAGCAGAGTATTTAAACAGTCAAGTAATTCTCTGATATTTCTTTATTTGGCAGAACTAAAATAAGTGGCAGGTGTGCAATGAACTTGTATTGTTACAACTCCTCTTTAGCAGGTGGCTAAAGTTATATAAAATAGACTAAATAATATACTTATACTCTCATAGTGAAATATGGATATGATCAAAACAAAAGAAGCTTGAATAACATACTGTTCTGTCAACTCCCACAACAACCAAGGGATCACATTCTATGACACCATACTTCTTGACAATGCTCTTCCTGCAAGAACAACAAACAATTTTATGGAAAGAAAATAAGACATGAGCCTTGTATCTGGAAGGCAACACCTAGGAGCATGTTGATTGATTATGTGAACTTCATCCTAGATAAATCAACTAGGGACTGCTGCTTTGGCATGTTTTAGTTGAAGGATCAGAGACAGAAGCCAAAAGTGCTTATTTTAGAAAGTTGAAGTGTGTAAAGAATGGATCTTGGGCCTAACTCACACCCCAAAAGCTAGCTCATAGGGAGGAGGTTGTCCAAGCCATATAAGGAGTCCAAGGAACCATCTCACAAACGATGTGGGACTCCAACACCCCCGCACGCCCAAGACTGGACATCTAGAGCATGGACAATATAAGACGGGGGGCCCAATATCATAAATAATGAATCGGGATGGGTCTGGCTCTGATACCATGCTAAACTTTCCAAAACATGCTCGAGGAGACTGCTTCAGGCCATAAAGTGCTCGTCGTAATCTGCACACCATGTTACTAGATTCCCCCTGAGAAACAAAACCAGGTGGTTGCTCCATATATACCTCATCTTCAAGAAAGGCATTTTTGATATCCAACTGGTAAAAAGGCCAATGGCGAACATCAGCCATAGATAAAAAGAGGCGGACTGAAGCAATCTTAGCCACAGGAGAGAAGGTATCACCATAGTCAAGACCAAAAATCTGTGTATAACCCATGACAACTAGTCGAGCCTTCAGACGATTAATCTATCCATCGGGGCCAACCTTCACTGTATATACCCAACGACAACCAACTGTAGACTTACCTGGAGGCAGAGGAACGAGCTCCCAAGTACCACTAGAGTGTAAGGCAGACATCTCCTCAATCATAGCTTGTTGCCAGTCTGGATGAGAAAGAACTTCACCTATAGTCTTAGGAATAGACACAGATGATAGTGATGATACAAATGCAAAATGGGCTGGTGACAAACAATGATAGCTCAAACAAGTATAGATAGGATGAGGGGTACGAGTAGAGCGATTACCTTTGCGAGTGGCAATGGGGGAACGATGATGATAAGTCAATAGTGATGGAGGTGCAACTGAGGAAGATGGAGCTATAGAAGATGATGTGGAAGGGTAGACTATGGCGGGATCCCCAAAGGATGGAACTGGTAGAACCTTATAAATGCTTAACTGTTCAGCAGAAGAGGATGTAAAGTAGGGCTGACCTTTAAAGAAAGTAGCATCAGCGGGCATAAAGTATCGCTAGAGGTCAGGTAAGAAGCATCGATATTCCTTCTGTACCCTTGAATAACCGAGAAATACACATTTAAGAGCACGAGGAGCCAATTTGTCTTTTCCTGGAGTGAGAATGTGGACAAAGCATGTGCTCTCAAAGACACGTGGTGGAAGAGAAAATAGGGTTGACTGGGAAACAAAACAGAGTGCGGAACCTGATTTTGAATAGCAGAGAAAGGCTTACGGTTAATTAGATAACAAGTGCATCCCCAAAAACGCAATGGAACATTTGCTTGTATAAGAAGGATGCAGACAGTCTCAACAATATGCTTGTTTTTCCTCTGTGACCCCATTTTGTTGTGCAATGTAAGGACAAGATGTCTGATGAAGAATTCCATGGGAAGACATAAATTGTTGAAATTGAGATAATAAATATTCACGTGCATTATCACTACAAAAAGTGTGAATTTGTATTTCAGCAAAAAAAGTTTGAAATATGGAGAATAATTCATAACGATCTTTCATTAAGAAAATCCAAGTACACCTTGAGTAATCATCAATGGAAGTAACAAAATACTTAAAACCCAACGTAGAACAAATTCTACTAGGACCCCAAATATCATAATGAACTAAATGAAAAAGAGACTCTGCACGATTATTAGGACTACGTGAAAAGGTAGCTCGTGTGTGCTTCCCCAATTGACACGACTCACAATCTAACTTAGACAATTTGAACAAGCTAGGTATCATCTTTTGAAGTTTGGATAAACTAGGGTGACCCAACCGTCTTTGGATTAAATCTGGAGAGTCGGAGACTGAACAAACTGTAGTGAAGATGGGAGAATTAAGATAATAAAGTCCATCTACCTCACGCCCTTCGCCAATCATCCTTCTCGTACCGAGGTCCTGTATAACAAGGAAGCCATTAAAGAATGAGATGAAACAATTTAAAGCCTTAGCCAAATGACTGCTTGATAGAAGGCTAAAGGAACAACTATGGACAAAAAGAACATTATTCAGAGTCAAAGAAGGTAAAGGATTGGCTTGACCGACTCCAGTTGCCATGGTCTGAGAACCATTAGCTAAGGTAACAGTGGGAAGGGATCGAGAAAAAGTAATATTAGAGAATAAAGATTTGTTACCAGAAATGTGGTCAGAAGCGCCCGAATCCATGACCCAAGGGCCAAGCGTGGTGGATTGTGAGATACAAGCAACAGGATTACCAGTCTGAGCAACGGAAGCTGCTGATGAAGATGCCTGCTTACTCGCCTGATAATGAAGATAGTCATTGCATTATTCCTCAAATAAAGAGAGCAGTTGATTGGTTGAATTAGTGTATTCCGTCTGAGCAACATGAGCATTCTTTGGATTACCAAGAAGAGCTAGGCACACATTCTGAGTATGGCCCAATTTGTTACAATACCCAAACCTTGGCCAAGATTTCCCGAAGCGACCTCCATGTTGATTTCCAGTCCGAAATGCAGTCTGAGATGCTAGAACGTAAGAGTTTGCAGGTGTCATCGAATGACTAGAGGACATAGGTGGTGCTAGTCAAAATTTGATCACGTACAGAGTCAAGATCGAATGGAAGTCCAGCAAGTGTAACAATCAAAAACATCTTCTGACGTTGCTCCAGTTGTTTTTCAACACTTGGAGTAGCGAGTATCAACTCATTGAATTCTCCCATAACCGCCTGAACTTGTCCAAGATAAGCAGACATATCCAAATTCTGCTTTTTAAGGCTAGTCAACCGAGAAATCAAATTATAAAAGCGAGAGATGTTATTTGTGTATAGTCCACGAGGCTTTTCCCAAACTAAGAAGCAATTTTGGAACGGTCGGAACAATGGCATCAACTTTGAGTCAATAGATTTCCACAAAAGACTACACAACTGAGCATCAATCCTTTCCATCCCCTATCTTTTTCAGCAATATCCCTAGTCTTTTTAACTAAGTGGTCCTGAACACCTTGTCCCTTGCACCATAACTGAACAAAGAAAGACCAAGATAAGTAGTTCGCACTACCAATCAAGGGTTCAGTGGTGATGGAGTGGTTCGGGTTGCTGGAAACCATAGGTTCAGAGTGACATTTTTCTCAAACACTAGGTTAAATAACTTTAAAGATAAGAGCAAGAGACTATTACCAGAAACTATGACAGATCTGAAGTGCGGAATAAACCAGATCTTGCTTGAAACAGTGAATAAAAAGAGACTGTTTTATCGGAATCTGGTCAGAAAGTGTGGAAAAAAATTCGCCGAAAAGTGACGAATAGTGCGGTCGCCGGAAAAGTTAGATCTGACCACCGGAATCAGGTGGAAATTGGATGGATAGGGTCGGACAAGCAAGAAATTTTGCTGGAAAAAAAATGATTTGATCGCCGGAACCTCACCGGAATCAGATGGAAAAAAATATGAGTTTAAAATTCTCTTACTATGTCAGGCTTAACCAGGCTCTGATACCATGTGAAGAATGGATTTTGGGCCTAACTTACATCCCAAAAGCTAGCTCATAGGGAGGAGGATTTCCCAAGCCATATAAGGAGTCCAAGGAACCATCCCACAAACGATGTGGGACTCCAACACCCGCACGCCAGGACTGGACATTTGAAGCGTGGACAATATAATACGGGGGCCCAACATCGGAAACAATGAATCGGGATGGGCTTACCTCTGATCCCATACTAAACTTTCCAAACCATGCTCGAAGAGACTGCTTCAAGCCATAAAGCGCTCGTCGTAATCTGCACACCATGTTACTAGAAATTTGGCCAAGCTTTTAGGAAAAAGTAAAGTGTTTTTGAGTAGTAGAAGAAGCTGTTTTTCAGAAGCTAAAAAAAATAGCTTTTCCGGGAAACACTTTTGAAACATTAGCTAAGCACAAAGTACTGCTCTAATATTGACAAAAGTGTTTTTCAAATTGAGTAGCCAAACAAAAACTACTACTCTCCAAAAGCACTTCTTACAATGACCACTTTTTAAATTACGTAGATTTTGGAAGCATGGCCAAACAAGCTATTTGTTATGGCATGATGTAGCAGTCTGGTACTGTGGTACACTACTTCAGACTCCATTTTTTTATGAATAAGAATTACAATATTATGCTCCTCTAGGATATAACTATTACAAAAGGAAGATGGTCAGACCCTGGATCTCTTGTAGCAATTCTGAATATGTGTCTGAATGCAGGTCTAATATCAGGAGGAGTATCAGCAGACTGATCCACTGGAGGTTGCACATACGCTGTTTCTGTTAATAATTCTAAAAGACGGCATCCTAACTGCAGGAGATTCAGAGAAGCAGTCACTAGGATAAGATTTTTACTGAAAAAAAGTCTGCTAATAGTAGCTCTCATAGAGAACAAAGTTGCAAACTAACAAACCTTAGCCTGCGTGTCCTTACCCCAAGACTCGGATTCTTCACTTTTAATCAGCTTTCTCACCTCAAATACTCGGTTCCTTTTAATTAAGCTTTTGACACGTTTCCTTAGAATCATTGTCTCCCTACTCATATCTTCTTGACTTTGAGCTCCAGTCATATGTCTCTGGTGTTTCTTTGTTTTCTCCAAGAAATTATGGATCCTAACCTGAGAAATATCATTCATAAGGTCAATTTAAATACTTTTGACATACCAACCCATGTTTTAAAGTGAAAAGAAAATATTTTTTTCTCTCGTAATAACACTTAGTACTCCAAACAACAATACAATCCTTGGCTATGTAAATTAACTAAACAGGCAAATACTATTTAAAGAGTTTGCATGATAAGAAACAGTTAATTTGTACAAAACTAGCTAAATAAGAGGGATTTTTACACTGCAAGGCGCCTACCAAAATTATAGCCGACAAATGTATATTTATGTATATAAAAATTAATATACAAAAAATATATATATATTATACAAAATAGTGTATATTTATTGTATATTTGGCTAGCGAATGTAATTAGCCGCCCGGCCAAATGTGCAACTTTCCCAAATAAAGAAGCAAATCAGGAAGTTAGAGGGAAGCACATACATTAAAAAGAAATGGTTTTGGCAGGATCCTAGCATTGAGCAGCGCAACTGGAGCCACTCAACACCTTCATAACCAACTGAAAGGTGAACGGAGAGCCATTAAAGTAACAGGCTATAAATTATAATCAGAAATGATGGATACTTCCAGCTTTTCTTATTCATAATTACTGAAGATGAATGTATTTGAGTTCTTATAAAAAGGAAACGAGCTAGCAGCTTCTACTTGCTATCAGAAATAATACAAGCTTGATGACAATCTAACACAAATTTAACTAACTTCATGAAGCACAGCCACAACTCATAGTTCTCCGTCAAACAATGACTTGCAAAGAGGTGAGGACTCATTATTTAATCCCTTGGACAATTTGAAGAATTAGTCTCCTAAACGAAACCTAATATATCTCTAGAGTCTAGATATAATCTTTTTGAATAGACCCTTGTGGTCCGGCCCTTCCCCGGACCCCACGCATAGCGGGAGCTTAGTGCACCGGACTGCCCTTTTTGATAAGTGCAGAGTAGGTTTTGTCTTCCTTTTATGAGTAGATATCATGCAAATGGTCTGTATTTTAATCTGTTGATCCTTGGTTAATAGTTATATTTCTTTTTTTCACTTCTACTCCTTTTCGTTGTTCATCGAAATTAGAAATTTCACATATAATTATACTTTATACATTCCATACTTTTAATGTAACATGCAAAAGCATCTCTTTAGTTACTATTGTAGCATACTTCCATTACAAAACATTCTGCAAGAAACATAATTCGGATGCATAATTTAAAATAACACAAAGTCAGATGCATAATATAACATGAAGTCATAAGCGGTCAACAAACAAGACCAACATTTTTAAGAAGAGAAATTGACTTAAATATCTGCGCACCAAAACAACAGCCAGTAAATGTACACTTTTCATATGTTAGTGTATAATATACAAAATATATACATTTTTCATACATAACAATGTTTCTCTTTGTTTCTTCCTTTTTAAACTGTTTAAAAAAGAATGTTTCTTTCCTAATTTGGCAACTCTTTAATTCCAACATCCCACATGGCATTTAAGGCCATGAGATTAGAAGGCATTGTGGTACATTATGCATATCTTCAGTTTAATACCACAAGATTCAATAATCGTTCTTTACTTTCTTAAACTCTGGCAACAGTCAAACTAAGACAAACAAATTGAAACCAACGGAGTAATTCAGATGCATAATATAACACAAAGTCACAAGGGGCAACAAACATGACCGATATTAAAAAAAAAAAAAGCAAAACTCACTTCATTCTCAACTGCCATGCCAATCTGTACTGCAGCTTGTACCACCTGAACACACCTATCTTCTTTACCACCCATCATCAACAACCCCATCAACTTATGCATAACAATCACAGCCATTTTATCAGCAGGCAAAGAATCAATATGTGGCGCATAAGCCGCCCTATGTTTCTGTGTCATCTCAGCTTTTTGCTCTTTTTCTATAGCTTGTCTTAATGGTTCAAACCAACCTAACAACAATTTCTTAACATAAGGCAAATTGGGTGCTAATTTCTTCTCACACATTTCCCTTTCTAATTCTCTATATTCCTCTACCATTTGCTCCCACGCCTCGGTTTCCGCCTTTATTTGTCTCCTCCTTAACATAGCATACCTTCTCCTTCTCTCAATTTCTCGAAATTCTCTTCTCACCCCTTGTACCTGATGAAGTACACACAAACAATCAATGATATATTCAACGCAAATCTTCATTAAATTGAATTAAGAATCACTTTAGAATTAACACTACTCCATATGTTCGTTTTTATGTGATGCACTTTGACTTTTGAAACTCGTGGACTATTTAACAAGTCGTAGGTATTTGTGTGGCTATAAATCATCTCCAATGGAAGTCTTCCTTTTTCGTGGTATTGGGTTTTGGCTCAATTAGCATATAAGGTATTGTGAAATTTGTTGCTATTAGTTGTTTCAAGAACAGATTTTTATTTAGCTTTTCTTGAAATTCATCTGTTTGACAATTCTGGGTTTTGGCTCAATTAGCATATAAGGTTTTCGACTAGATTGTTTCGTTACTTCATTTATCTTATTATATTGTTGTTATGATTGCCTATTATTGTTGTTGTTTTGCATCTTTTCTTGAGCCGAGGGTATATCGGAAACAGCCTCCCGACCTTCACAAGGTAGGGATAAGGTCTGCGTACATTCTACCCTCCCCAGACTCCACCCGGTGAGATTATACTGGGTATGTTGTTGTTGTTGGACAGAATAAAAAGTAAAGTGCATCACATAAATATATCTAAATGTAAGATTAATAGTATATATATGTCATTATGTCAACAGTACCTGTTTAGCTCTAACGAACAAACTATTCATAAAAAGTGAAGAAACCCAAGGTGGGTCTTGAATAAAAACTCTTTTATTCGTAAACCCACTTGGGATTTTCTTCAAATGGCTATAAATTATCTCATTAAGGGTAAAATGAGAAGTTTAAAGTTAAATTATTTCTAAATATAGAAACGTATCATTCTTTTTAGACAAACTAAAAAGAAAAAGTGCATCACATAAATATATCTAAATGCACGATAAATAGTATATATCTCAACAACACATGTTTAGCTCTAAAACAAGTCATAGTTATTTGTGTGGCTATAAATCATCTTATTAAGAGTACAACCGAAAGTTTAAAGTTAAATTATTTCCAAATATAGAAATGTATCATCTAGACTAAAAAGTAAAGTGCATCACATAAATATATCTAAATGCACGATGAATCGTATATATC
Organism: Anisodus tanguticus; assembly: GCA_034509755.1. Lineage (NCBI taxonomy): Eukaryota > Viridiplantae > Streptophyta > Magnoliopsida > Solanales > Solanaceae > Anisodus > Anisodus tanguticus. Next base: position 25,020,156 of record CM067541.1, on the reverse strand, counting down.
TCAACAATACATGTTTAGCTCTAAAACAAGTCATAGTTATTTGTGTGGCTGTAAATCATCTCATTAAGAGTACAACTAAAAGTTTAAAGTTAAATTACTTCCAAATATAGAAACGTATCATTCTTTTATGACTAAAAAGGAAAGTGCGTTGCACAAATATATCTAAATGCACTATTAATTGTAGTATATATCTCAACAATACCTGTTTAGCTCTAACAAACAAACTATTCATATAAAGTAAAGAAACCCAATGTGGGTCTTGAATAAAAACTCATTTATAAGTTTTCTTCAAATGACTATAAATCATCTCATTAAGGTAAAATGAGAAGTTTAACATTAAGTTATTTCTAAATATAGAAATGTATAACGAATAAAATGAGAAGTTTAAAATTAAATTATTTCTAAATATAAAAACATATCCTTCTTTTTCGACAGACTGAAAAGGAAAGTACCTGTTTAGCTCTAACGAACAAACTATTCATAAAAAGGGAAGAAACCCAAGGTGGGTCTTGAATAAAAACTCGTTTATTCGAAAACCCATTTGGTATTTTCTTCAAATTCACTAATTCTTCGAGATTTTCAGTTAAATTCTCATCAGTGGATACACATACTGCTTCAGAATGAACAGTAATTGGGGTTTGAATTACAGGTAATTTGAGAGTTTTAGGAAATGAAGAAGTTTGGGGTAATTTGTGAAAATTGTACTTCTTTTGGGGTTTTTGTGTTCTCCATTGAGAAGTTGGGGTTGGAGAATATGAAGCTGAAGAAGCCAGCTTTAATGGTGGGAGAGAAAGAGGATAAGGTAAAGTTTAAATGGAAGAAAGTTTGAAGTGAGTGAAGCTTCACAAAAACATAAAACCTTTGCTTAAACCCTTTGAGGCTCAATAGGTAGTTGCCAGTTGCCAATAGGAATATAGATATATTTTTGTCTTCTTTTACATGTATGTGGACAGAAAATATTTAGGTAAGGGTGTTATGGGTGGTTTGAATCTAAGAAATAATCAAATTAATTAAGACATTTTTTAAAGTGTTGAAATTAAACCAAATTAATTAAATCGGTTTTTTATCGCTTCGATTTTTGTCAATTTTTTCGATTAATTCGATTTAAATATATATATATATGACGTCAGTCTTTCAAGTGTTATGGCGAAAGAGGCAAACCCAAAAATAAAGAAATTCTAACACCAAACACATATTAGATTAACTTTATTGCATTATATCACTATTAAATTAATTAAAAACGAAGGAACTATATATATAATCAAGTTATGTATGTCGGTTCCTCGTAAAAGAAATATGTATTGTCCAAAAATTTAGCTATTTGCAAAGAACTTAATAAAACTTCTTACAGTTAATTTTTTTGTGCAAAAATTCAAAAGTTATGATTTACCAAGTTATCTTGATGATAATTAAATGACCCAAACACAAGTTATTTTGGATAGAAATAGATTTTTGAAATTATCAAAATAAAAACTACAAATCAATTTAGAAAGTAAAGGCAAAAAATTGAATTACCATAAAGGCAAAGACCTAGATTACTAATTAAGAGTGCAAAAGATTAATATGTATCATAAAATTTAATATCTTACATAAAATATACATTTATATATGTGCAATAATAATTTTTTAATAAGTATTTATATAGTGGGTTTGATTTAGTTTTTAAACCAAAATCAAAATCAAATGTTGTCGGTTTTTAAAATTAAAAACCAAAACCAAATCAAACAAAAAATATCAATTTTTATTTGGTTTGATTTTTGATTTGGTTCGGTGTTTCATTTTTTCGTGAACACCCCTACTAGTAGGCATTGGGAGGTAACATTACTAACAACAATAACATATCAGCATAATCCCATAAAGTGAAGTATATGGGGTTGTAGATTGTATCTCTATCGAGGTTGTTTCTGATAGACCCTCAGGTCGAAGAAAAGCAGTGCATTGGGATGTAACATTATTCGCGAAAAGAACAAATTATATATACGGTCAGTGAGTTTGAGAAATTTTATACAATTATTTAAAGGATGTTTATAATGTGAAATTTGTAAGCATGAAAACAAGACAAGTTACATGTTATAATATGTAAAAATGCAGATGATGCATATAATTTAGTGGGTGTTTGGATATCAGAAATGTGAAACTTGCAAAGAAAAAAATTAGTACTTATTTGTTTTCACGTTGAAAATGATATTCAAATATTAGAGTTGTGTTTGGATATGAATATATATTGGGGTTGTTTTGTTAACTTTTATGCGTGATTTGAAGTGAAAATTATAAAAATAATTTTTAAAATTTTTTGAACTACGAAAAAATCTGAAACTCAACTTCAAATTGAATTTCAAAAAATTATAATAATTCTATGTCGAAACAGTATCATCCATGACTAAACAAGAATTTAGATTCATTTTCGACAAGCCAATAATAACTTTGGTGTACTCAAAGATTAAACTGAATCGTGATGGCAGGGAGCCAGGGTCAAGACTTGCAACTTTTCAAATATATTTTCTTCCATTTATTCCAAATTATTTAAAATTTAGTTGAAGTTGAAAAAAATATTTCAAATGAAATTTATGAAGTTGGAGTTAAATATGAAGTTGTGTTTGGTTATATTTTTTTAGAGCATTTGGAATAAAGTTTATGCGTGAATATAATTAAATACAACTTCAAATGTGAAAATTAACAGGTTATGAACTAAATTTAATAAGCTAAACAAAACTCATTTTCTATGTGGCCAGTAATAGGTCTAAAGTCAATGACACTTGTGACCTTCAATTCCGGGGTCCGCCTTGATGGACGTTAGTGTCACGTTGGTGAATTACACATATTTGATTTTTTTAACTGATTGATTTATAGGGTTTGTTAGGCACAGTCCAAAATAGCTTAGTTATTACTTATTCAATAGATGGACTTAATTTAGGTGACTATATAAAAACTGGAACAAGTTTAAGAGGATAATTTCATTTTCTTGCAAAATCATTTCAAAAAGACATGTTAGTAACTGATGAATATAGCAGCACAAGGAAGAAATTTGTTTGCTATTCATCCAGCTTGGTATAATGAATTTAGGCTTTGGTCAAAAACCTATTCAACCAAGTAGGAGGGTTCACGAGTCGGTTTTTGATTAAAATTAAATTAATTTAGTTATTTTTAATTATTAAAATTAAACCAAACCAAATAGAATACACATCCATAGGTTTGGTTGTTGTCGGTTTGCTTCAATTTTTTGATTTTTAACAAAATCTAATGATATTTCTCTCTTTATTTTTCCCATCATACTCCAACTTATAATCCGTTATTAACTTTTTATTATAGAAGCTATAAATTTTTTTGAATTATGAAAAAAATATTTTTAGATCTATAAGTTTTAATCACGTGAATACAGTTTATAAGAAATACATTTTTAGGTAAATCTTATAATTGTTTATTTGAATAAATGAGTTTGGTTTCACATATTTCTTTTAAGAATTGGGCTTAAGGTGTAAAGTTCATTAGTCTATTAAAAATAAAGAAAATTTTAATAAGAAAATAATTAAAGTATTTAAAATTATTTATAAAGATTAATATATTGTATATATATAATTATAAATAATATTTATATAATTTATCGGTTTGGTTAAGTTTTTTCTTCGATTTGTTTTTAATAAATCAAACCAAACCAAATATTATCGATTTAAAAAAGTTTAAAATCAAATTGAACAACTGTCGATTTATTTAATCGATTTGATTCATTTTTCAGGTTGGATCGATTTTTAACCAAACTGTGAGCACCCTACAACCAAGTATCAAGTACCTTTGTAATGTATAGAATATATCACACCATAATGCACTTTTACACCTAATTTTAAAGAAACCGATCTAAGGTGTTAGATTTCACATAAATGCCAACAATCTTAAATTTGAAGTTATACAACTATACTATATTTAAGCCTAATATATGAGCAGACTAGTATTAATTTATTAATTTAACTTTAAAAATAAAACAAGAATGATCCATTCATAAATCATTGTTCAAGAAAAATAGTTTTAAAATAATAACCTTCACCGGCGACGTATAAATAAAAACTCCACCATTGACTTTACCATATTAGATTTTTTTTGAACTCCCCCAATCTTACTTACCTCCAAATTCAAAGATTAAACAAGAAATATATCTTTCATGGAAGAAACTACTACACCTATTGATCCATCTTCTATACCATCTTCATCTGCTTCCATGGAAGAAACAACTACACCTGCAAATTACACCCTCCAGAATCCCAATAATACTACACAGTCTACTTATTCAATCGCAGCAGAGGTTCCATTTCGTGATCTCAATAATCCATATGAGTATATCCCTCTAAATATTGTAAATTCCACTCCGCAAAATATAAATGTTGAATTAGCCCCAACGAACTGTGGAGCATGTATCAACAACCCTAGGAGGGAGAAAAGAAATTGTCGTGGTTGTCATCTCACAGCTTACTTCCCTCTGCAGAATGTTGAGGCCTTCATTGAAATACACAATAGGTTCGGTCTAGAAGGACCTGACAGGATTGCCAAGAGCTTACGTTAGTGTTGGATCTATAATATTGCCAAGCCTTCAGGTTGGAACTCAGACAAACAATTAGGCATTGAATCTTCCAAGCCTTGGTTTAGGAGCTCAGATAAGTAATTGGGCATTAAATCTTCTAAACTTTAGTTCAGTATTGCTAAACTGGGCAGAACCATCAACTCTTCTACAACATATTGTTCCTAATATCTCTATATTATTGCTAAACCTTGATCTTCCATTCACACAAGAAGTTGGGGAGAACCATCAACTCTTTCACAGTATAATGCTCCTAATATCTCTACAGTATTGTCAAACCCTGATCTTCCACTCCACACAAGCAGTTGAGCAAAACCATCTACTCTTCCACAACATACTGCTCCTAACATCTCTACACTATTGCCAAACTCTTATCTTCCACCCCACACAAGCAGTTGGGCAAACCCATCGACTCTTACATAGCATACTGCTCCTAACATCTTTACACTATTGCCAAACCATGATCTTCCACCCCCCACACAAGCAGTTGAGCAGATCCATCGACTTTTACATAGCATACTGCTCTTAACTTCTCTACATTATTGCCAAACCCTGATCTTCCACCCCACACAAGCAGTTGGACAGATCCACCGACTCTTACACAACACAGTGCGCCTAACATCTCTACACTATTGCTAAATCCTGATCTTCCACTCCACACAAGAGTTGGGCAGACTTATCGACTCTTACACAACATACTGCTCCTAACATCTATATACTAATGCCAAACCCTGATCTTCCACAGTGAGCAGCCCATTGAAGACTGTCAAACCTTGTTGTTAGGACAAGAAGATGGAAGAGGAGGAGCCGACTTGGAACCATGGAACACTATCAAAACTTACAAAACATCTTGCTAGAACTAGAATGTGGAGAACAAGCAGCCAACCTCAGAGGGATTGTTGAGTCGACGACTGGAGGCTCCACGCCAGTAGTCTGATCAGAAAAAGCTACTATGTTGAAGGCCTGCAAATTTTTCAATGGTATAAACTAGAAAGATATAACCTTTTTTGTTAGAAATATACAGTACACACCGTGGAGGGATTGGTGCAGTATAATCAGACACCTACTATGTTGTTGCAAAAATTTTCCAGTGGTATAAACAGACAGGGTAGAGTATATAACCTTTTCTCCATTTTTTGTTAGAAATACCATTCTAACAAAAAAAACATTTTTTATCAGATGTAAAAACATCAACAGAAATGAAAACATTAAAACATATCCCCAAATCAAAAACAGATCTAACAAAACTCAAAACACACAAAAATGAATTTTTTAAATTTAAACCATGACTTTTAACAGATCTAAAAAGGGAATAGCAAAATACGAAACCCCCAAACAAATTACCATAAAAAGAGTTATGATTAACGAGGTAGGAGAGGAAGAAGATGAGGTATATAACCTTTTTTCCTTTTTGTTAGAAATACCCTTCTAACAACAAGAAAAGTCAGATCTAAAAAAAGCAGAAGTCAAAACAGATTAGATATAAGAAGAAAAAAATAAGCAAAATGAAAAGACTAAAACAAATACTCAAATCAATATCAGATTTAACAAAACTCAAAATCCACAAAAATCATGATTTTTTACAAATATGATTAACGAGGTAGGAGAAGTGGGTGGGTATATATATATATATATGTGTGTGATGAAAGGAGAAAAGGCTAAGAGGAAAGAGGTAGACAAAATTGTGCATCAATCAAGAATGATGTTGGAAATGTCCTTGCTAGTCTAGGTAACTTATGTGTCCGACGAGACACCAGGTTTTGTAATAGTTTGAACGCCTAAGTATCTATATATAAATAAATATCGTTAACTTTTAAAAAAAGCCCAATATATGAGACTCTCAAACTAACTATATTAATCCGAATTGCCTTTTCTCCTTTTAAACAACATAGAAAAACACAATAATGTGATTTATCATCTACATATGACTCTTATTAAGAAAATTAAAATCACTGCAATTTGAAGCAAGAATAAAAAATAATCTATATGAAGTTGTTTTAGCACAACGATTATGTCCTATGACTTCCACCCATAGGTCCCCGTTTCGAACCCCCTTGTGCCCTCGCATTTGAAATTCTTTTGCCCCCAGGGGCACAGGCGAGTTGGTAAGTGGCAAGGTGATTGGGGTACAACCACTCCGACGTCGCGGGTTCGAATCCGTGTGGTGACAGTCTTTGCTAAAATATTGCAAGGGTTGTTGCTGGGTTCGTGTCCCGTTGGTCCTCTCCCTTGCAAGGCCGTCACTCGCGCATATCCCTCGATTTACATCCCACCTGACCAAGGGGCCTCTGATACAGGGGGGGGGGGGGGGTTTCGCCTTCGGGACTTTTTCCTTCACAAAGAATAAAAAATAATCTAACTCACTTATCTTGTAAGTGACGTTTCTACCAGCTCTACATTCGATGTCTCTTTTTCTTATTTTGTCCATTGTTGATTTTATTGGTCAACTTATTTTAAACTAAAAGATAAAAATAAGAATATTGTGATTTTAAAATAGTAGTGTCAGTGTTGCTGAGTTAATGGTTGATCCAGCTAGAGCACATTCCTTAAGAAAATGCTATTTAAGAGGATGCTAATACCTTGAAGACTGACCCCAAGCTTTTCAGCTTAACAAAAATCTAGCTGAGCATCAAGAACACGTAATGATATATTAGGAAAGTACTTGAAATTTTTTGGGATTAGCCGAGCTGCCAATTGCATAGCTTTAACATTGCTGCCTTAATTATATTCTCATAGTCCTCCACATTCTACACCAAAAAATTGACCCAGTTCAATCAAAATTAGCTGGAATTATTAAAAAATAATAAACTTGACCTAATACACCCCAGTTCAATCATATTAGCTGAAAGTCTGAAACTATCAGAAAAAAATACATAAATTTGATGCAATACACCACAGTTCAATCAAACAGCTAAAATTATTCGAAAAAATATTAATTTAATTCAATACACTGTAGTTCAATCAAACTTAGCTGAAACTATTTGAAAAAAATACAAATTTGTTTCAATGCTTCAATCAAACTTAGTTGAAACAATCAGAAAAATATACAAATTTAATTCAGTGCAGCCAAAAAAAGGTTCTAAATAAGAAGCCCTTTGAATAAGCGAGGCACGCAGTTCAATCAAAATTAACTGAAACTATTTAGAAAAAACATAAATTTGATTTAATACACCACGTTTCAATCAAATTTAGTTGAAACTACTTGAAATAAATACAAATTTGATTCAATACACCACATGCTTCTCTTCGTCGCCTTAATTAAATTCCCATTCCTCCACATTCTACCCCATATAATTTCACAGTTAAATCAAACATAGCTGAAACTATCCGAAAGCCATAAATTTGACTTAGTATTTCGCAGTTCAATCAAACTTAGTTGAAACTGATAGAATGTTTTCATATATTGTATATTACCATTGCTAAAATATTATCATATTTTGTATATCTTTTATATTAGGTAAATTTATATTCCAATTGTAATTAGGAAGATTTAGTTACCTAGTTTGTAGTCATGTAACACTACATATATTGTACATAATAATTAATGAAAGGAAAGGAACGCATTCCTACGTGGTATCAGAAGACAAACCCTAATTTCTTTTCTCCCCAAGTCGTCGCCCAATCTCTCGGTCGACCTCCATCCGCCGTCCTCCTCCTTCCCCCCCCCCCCCCCCCTTTCTTCCAATTCTCGGAAATTCCCCCCTCTTCTTTCCCAATTTTCAATGGATGAACAACTTAAATTTCATCTTGCTTTTGCAGTCAACAACATCAAGAATTTCATTCCCATAACTCTTGAGATGGAAAAAGTTCAGTATTCCTCTTGGACGGAACTGTTTAAGATCCATTGTCGTGTATACAAAGTCATCGATCACATCATCCATCCAAAATCCAAGCCCACTGCCGAACCCCTAGAGAGACATAATGACGAACTTTGGTCACATTTAGATGATGTTGTTCTACAATGGATCTACGACACAATCTCGAACGATCTATTGCATACAATCATTGAAACCGATGCTACTGCACAACAAACTTGAGAGCGGTTGTAAAGTATCTTTTATGATAACAAGACACAACATGCCTTGTATTTGGAAAATCAATTCAAGGATATTCAACAAGATTATTTTCCCAATGCGTCGGCCCATTGCCAAGAGCTTAAGATAATTGCCGATCAACTCATCAACATCGGTGCACCCGTCACCAATCAACGATTGGTGATGCAACTCATTGCAGGTTTGAATGAATCGTATGATGGCGTCGCTATCATCCTCCAACAAAGCATGCCATTGCCTCCATTATATGAAGCCCGTTCGAGACTCACCCTTGAAGAAATACAAAAAAACCAAGTGGGTTGCGACCAACGCAATCATCGTCGACACCACCCTCATAACCACCAGCGACCCAATTGCCGACCCGACACCGACAAGTTAATGATCCAAAGTATGGCTCACAATTCCAGACAAACAACAAAGGGCAAAATTCCGACTGAAGTCGCGGTGGCCGAATCGAAAATAGTGGCAACAGCGGCAGAGGGCAGCCCCCTCCGGCCGGCAGCCACCCGCCGCGACAGTAGTAGGAAAGCAACCCCCACCGTGGGCTGCCTACCCATCATGGGCTACATGGGGCCCATCAGTTTGGGCTGCTCCACTATGTCCCTATCTGACATCATCCTGGGCTCCACCTTCGGTCTGAAAGCCCCATCCAGGCATCCTTAGTGCACGTCCGCAACATGCATACAGTGCACATGTCTCTCCTCCTTCAACCTATGCACAGATGGATATTGAGGCGGCTATGAACATGATACCTCTTAATGCACCAGACGACGGTTGGTACATGAATACTGGCGCCACATCTCATATGACGGCATCCCAAGGTACTCTCACGTCTTATTTCAATATGAGCAATTTAAATCGAAATATTATTGTTGGTAGTGGATAAGGCGTTCCCATTCGAGGTTATGGACAATCATCCCTCTCCCCACCACATCCACCGTTAGTCGTAAACAATGTCCTTCATACCCCGAAACTCATCAAAAATCTAATCTTTGTGTGTCATTTCACAACCGACAATAATGTTTCCCTTGAATTTGATCCTTTTGGTTTTTTTGCAAAGGACCTTATGACAGGGACACGAATAATGAGATGTGACAGCACCGGGGACCTATATCATATGACCACCACAATCGTCCATCTAGCCTCCTCTCCATCAACCTTTGCAGCTCTTTCGTCTTCTTTATGGCATAATAGATTAGGACATCCAGAAGATTTTTTTTACGCTCCCTTAGCAAAAATAAAGTTATTCAATGCAAACATGTTTCTACTACTCCTGTATGTGAATCTTGCATTTTTGGGAAACATGTCAAATTACCATTTTATTCTTCATCCACCTATACTTTAATGCCATTTGATATAATACATAGTGATTATGGACTTCTCCCATTTTAAGCACGGTCGGACATAGATATTATGTATTATTTTTGGATGATTATTCTAACTTTCTGTGGACTTTTTCAATTGGTAATAAGTCCCAAGTCTATTCTATTTTTTCATCCTTTAGTGATTTTATAAAGACACAATTTGAAAAGAATATCAAATGTTTTCAATGGAAGGAAATTCGATAATCAACAATTCAAACTGTTCTGCGCCAAACACGACCTTCCTTTTTATTTTTCCTGCCCACATACCTCTCCACAAAATGGAAAAGCCGAACGGAAAATTAGAACCATAAACAACTTAATTTGTTCCCTCCTTGCCCACGTCTCTATCCCCCATATTTTTGGTATTACGCACACTCAATGGCAACATATCTCTTGAAGATTCTCCCAAATAAGTCTCTCAAACACAAGTCACTCACTCAAGTTTTCTATCTCTGGGATCCTTCCTATAAGCATTTATGAACTTTTGGATGTCTATGCTACCCTCTCCATCCCTCCACTAAAATCAACAAGTTGCAACCTCAGTCATCCCCATGTGTCTTTCTTAGTTACCCCCAATCATAGAGGTTACAATTGTTACGAATTGTCAAGCCGAAATCCCTCCACTAAAATCAACAAGTTGCAACCTCAGTCATCCCCGTGTGTCTTTCTTGGTTACCCCAATCATAGAGGTTACAATTGTTACGAATTGTCAAGCCGAAAAATAATCGTGTCTAGGCATGTCATATTCGATGAGTCCCAATTCCCCTTTGCCAAACACAATTCTCCACCTCCAAATTCCTATGACTTCATAAATGATGGTCTAAATTCCCTTATAATCCATCACTTGCAAAATCAATCGTCACCATCACCAACAATCGGCCCCACCACTGTTGTCTCGAGGCGGGCAGTCCACTCATCCCCACAATGGGAGCCTTGGACCAGCCCGTCATGGCCTTCCATCTCGGCTTCCTCCCGGCCAACCGAGCCTCAGAATAGCCCATCACAACCTTCCATCCCGGCTGCCTCTCGGCCAGCCACCGCTCTTCTCGACACCACTGCCTCATCTCGGCAACACCCCCACTCCCGATCCTATTCCCAGTCCCGCTATCACATCTCAACCACCACCTCCCAATCACGTTCAACCTCCAGCGGCACCACCCTAACAGACAATGGAAACCCGTGATATGCATGACATTTTCAAACCCAAATGACTATTTAACTTATCCACTTCGATTGGCCCTTCATTTGTTCCTCGTAATATGAAAGATGCCTTGTCTGATTCTAATTGGAAAAATGTAATGATTGACGAATATAATGCTCTTATTGAAAATAAGACGTGGGATCTAGTACCTCGTCCTCCTAATGCTAATATTATTCGTTCTATATGGATTTTTTGACATAAAAAGAAATCTGATGGTTCTTTTTAGAGGCACAAGCTCGTCTTGTAGGTGATGGCAAATCTCAACAGGTGAGAGTGAATTGTGCTGAAACTTTCAGCCCGGTAGTGAAACCAATGACTATTCACCGTTCTCAGTATTGCTTTGTCCAATCTTGGCCCATTCATCAGCTTGACGTCAAAAATGCTTTCTTGCATAAGGACCTTTATGAAATCGTATTTATGCATCAACCTATGGGATTCAGGGATCTAGTTCATCCAGATTATGTGTGTCTTTTGAAAAAATTACTTTATAGACTGAAACAAGCTCCTCGTGCATGGTACCAACAGTTCGCTGACTTTGTATCCTCTATCGATTTTTCACATAGCAGATCTGATCATTCACTGTTCATCTATAGCAAGGGTAATGACATGGCATACATCCTACTATATGTTGATGATATCATCCTCACTACATCTTCTGATGCACTTCGCCGATCTATCATGTCACTCCTTGCCTCTGAGTTTGATATGAAGGATTTAGGCCCTCTTAGTGAGCATTCATGTTACGAGACATGCATGTGGCTTATTTCTTTGTCAAAGGAAGTACGTCGAAGATATCCTTGATCGAGCTGGCATGACGTATGTCAAATCGACCCAGACGTCGGTGGACACTAATTCCAAACTTAGTACCTCTTCGGGTTCCCTGTATGCCAACCCGACTCACTATAGCAGTTTAGCAGGAGGCATTACATCCTCTCACTTTCACGAGACCAAATATATCATATGATGTGCAACTAATATGCTTACATATGCATAGCCTGACGGATGCACATATGAATGCGCTCAAACGTATTTTGCATTAAGTACAAGGTACTATTCACTTCGGCCTCCACATGTACAAGTCCACACTCTTTGGTCTCACCTCTTATTCTGACGTTGACTAGGGTGGTTGTCCGGACACTCGTCGCTCCACGTTAGGTTACTGTGTCTTCCTTGTAGATAATTTACTTTCTTGGTCTTCTAAAAGACAACCTACTCTGTCTCGATCCAGTGCCGAAGCCGAATACAGATGAGTCATGAATGTTGTCTCTGAGTCTTGTTGGATACACAACCTTCTGTTGGAACTTCACTGCCCAAGCAAGGCTACATTGGTCTACTGTGATAATGTCAATGTGATATATCTCTCCGGAAATCCCGTTCAATATTAGCGCGATATATCTCTCCGGAAATCCCGTTCAACATTAGCGCACTAAACACATTGAGATGGATATTCACTTTGTATGTGAAAAGTGGCTCGTGGCCAAGTTCGTGTCCTTCATGTTCCTTCCAGGTATCAGATTGCTGATATATTCACTAAAAGACTTCTGCACATTCTTTTTGATGATTTTCGGGCCAGTCTTAGCGTACGGGAACCTCCCGCTTCGACTGCGGGGGTGTGATAGAATATTTCCATATATTGTATCTTACCATTGCTAGAATATTATCATATTTTGTATATCTTTTATATTAGGTAAATTTATATTCCAATTGTAATTAGGAAGATTTAGTTACCTAGTTTGTAGCCATGTAACACTATATATATTGTACATAATAATCAATGAAAGGCAAAGAACATATTTCTATAGAAACTACTCGAAAAAAATATTTGATTCAATACACCACATGTTGCTCTTCACGACCTTAATTATATTCATAGTCCTCCACATTTTACACTAAACAATTAAACAACTGAATCAAACATAGATGAAAAAAAGGTAGCCCGATGCATTAAGCTCCCGCTATGCACGGGGTCCGGGAAAGGGCCGGACCACAAGGGTGTATTGAATCAAACATAGATGAAACTATTCGGAAAAAAAAACATTAACTTGATTCTACACAAATCAAACTTAGCTGAAACTACTCGAAAAAAAATATAAATCTGATTCAATACTTCAATCAAACTTAGGTGAAACTCTCAAAAATAATATAAATTTGATTCAATACACTGCAGTTCAATCAAACTTAACTGAAACTAGTGGAAAAAAACATATAAATTTGATTCAATACACTACAGTCCAATCAAACTTAGCTAAAACTACTCAATACACCACATTTCAATCAAACATAGCCAAAACTACTCGAAAAATGTATCTAAATTTAATTTAATACACCACAGTTCAATCAAACTTGCTGAAATTACTCGGAAAAATATAAATTTGATTCAATACATTATTCTCATAGTCGTCCACATTTTACACCAAATAATTGAATAGTTCAATCAAACTTAGCTGAAACTACTAAAAAAAACATAAATTTGATTCAATACACCGCAGCTCAATCAAACATAGGAGAAACTACTCGAAAAAAATACAAATTTGATTCAATACATCGCAGTTCAATCAAATTTAGTTGAAACTACTTGAGAAAACATTTAAATTTGATTCAATACACTACAGTTCAATCAAACTCGCTGAAATTACTCGAAAAAAATATAAATTTGATTCAATACACTATTCTCATAGTCATCCACATTTTACACCAAATAATTGAACAGTTCAATCAAACTTAGCTGAAACTACTAAAAAAACATAAATTTGATTCAATACACCGCAGTTCAATCAAATATAGGAGAAACTACTCGAAAAAAATACAAATTTGATTCAATACATCACAGTTCAATCAAATTTAGCCAAAACTACTCGAAAAACGTATTTAAATTTGATTCAATACACCACAGTTCAATCAAACTTGATGAAATTACTCGAAAAATATATAAATTTGATTCAACACACTATTCTCATAGTCGTCCACGTTTTACACCAAATAATTGAACAGTTCAATCAAACTTAGTTGAAACTACTAAAAAACATAAATTTGATTCAATACACTGCAGTTCAATCAAATATAGGAGAAACTACTCGAAAAAAATACAAATTTGATTCAATACATCACAGTTCAATCAAATTTAGTTGAAACTACTCGAGAAAATATTTAAATTTGATTCAATACACCACAGTTCAATCAAACTTGCTGAAATTACTCGAAAAAAATATAAATTTGATTCAATACACTATTCTCATAGTCGTCCACATTTTACACCAAATAATTGAACATTCAATCAAACTTAGGAGAAACTACTAAAAAATATAAATTTGATTCAATACATCGCGGTTCAATCAAATTTAGTTGAAACTATTCGAGAAAACATTTAAATTTGATTCAATACACCACACTTCAATCAAAATTAGCTCAATTCCGAAAATTGATTCAATTCGAACAATAGAACGGGAAAGTGAAAATGTAAATTGAATTTTACGGACCTGAGACTTGTCTTTGGCTTCATTGAGGCGTTCGCAGAAACGTATGTATAGTATTAACTATTTCCTTTTTTGCAATTCCTTCTTCCGTCTTTGTTGTTTGTTCTTTGAATTTTCTTTACAAATCTGCACCAATTTAATATAAATAAAGTCTAACCCCTTGAGACCAAAGAGTTATATGTCTATGTAATATACTTTTGAATGTTGAGTTATAGCTTGAAACTGGGGTTCATGATCCTATCAGTCTACGAAAACTATTATATTACGAGTCCATTTCAAAAAGTTAAAAAAAAATGCTATAAGGTTTTGTGCATAACAACAAGTATGTGATGAGTAAATAAATAAATATTTTAAAAGAGAATAATCCCTTGATTATTTTCATTAATGTAAAAGGTATATATACATGATATATAATATTTAATTATGAAAATTAAATCTACCTTTTCCTAATACAAAATTACTACCATAATTACACATGTACAAGAATTCTACTATGAATATACACGGGATATACTGTATTCACACATATATTCTTTCACACCCCCGCAGTCATAGCGGTCGATTATCGAACGTTGAGACTGTCCCTAAAATCTTCAAACAGAACTAAGGGAAGACCCTTAGTAAAGATGTCAGCAATTTGGTACCTTGTAAGGACATGCAAGACATGTACTTGTCCATGAGCTACCTTTTTGCGAACAAAGTGAACATCCATCTCGATATGTTTTGTGCGTTGATGTTGAACCGGATTCCTAGAGAGATAGACCGCACTAACATTATCGCAGTAGACCAAGGTAGCTTTCTGAATAGGAAAGTGAAGCTCTAATAGGAGATTACGCATCCAACAAGACTCAGACACCACATTAGCTACCCCTCGATACTCGGCCTCCGCACTGGATCGCTATAAAGTAGCCTGACGTTTAGCCGACCACGAGACCAAGTTATCACCTAGAAACATACAATAACCAGATGTCGAGCATCTGGTATCTAAAATCCATCCAATCAGCATTTGTATAAGACATGAGAGTAGATACAGAGGATGGATATAAGTGCAAACCATAATCAAGAATTCCTTGAATGTAACGCACAATGCGTTTGAGATCGTGCATGTGTTCTTCCCTCGGATCATACATAAATAAACACACATATTGCATTGCATAAGTAATATCATGCATCGTGAATGTAAGCTACTGAAGAGCTCCCGCAAGACTAAGATAGTGGGAGGGATCCTCGTAGGGTGTGCTAGAATTAGCACTCAGCTTCGGTTTGGTGTCAACCGGAGTAGGAGATGACTTACAAGATGACATGCTAGCCCGCTCAATAATCTCAGCCGCATACTTCTTCTGGGATAAAAATAGACCACACGCATGACGAGTTACAGCTATACCTAAGAAATAACTCAAAGGCCCCAACTCTTTCATAGCAAATTCGGAGTTGAGAAGAGACATGATAGACTTGCGTAGTTTATCAGAAGAGGCAATCAATATAATATCATCCACATATAACATAATGTATTCCAGAGAAGTACCACAACAATAGATGAATAGAGAATTATCAAACATGCTGTGAGAAAACCCAATAGCAGACACATAATCTGTAAACCATTTATACCAGGCCCGAGGGACATGTTTTAGCCCATACAATGACTTCTTCAGCAAACAGACATGGTTAGGATGATCGGGTCCTTGAAACCCAAGGGTTGATGCATGTATACAGTTTCCTTGAGATCACTATGTAAGAAATCATTTTTCACATCCAGTTGATGAATATACCATGCTTTCGAGAGTGCTAGACTAAGAACAATGTGAATGGTTGCTGATTTGACCACCGGACTAAATGTCTCTCCATAATCCACACCAACCTGTTGAGTTTTGCCATCACCTACAAGACGGGGCTTATGCCTCTCAAAATAACCATCAAATTTTATGAGTAAAACTCTACATAGAACTAATCACATTGATACCAGGCACACGGGGCACCAGCTCCCACGTCTTATTTTCAATAAGAGCATTATATTCATCGTCCATAACCATTTTTCAATTCGAGTCACGAAGGGTAGACATGAGGTTACGTGGTAAAGGTGATTTAGTGATATTAGAAGTGAGATTAAAATGGTGTTTTGGTCTAAAAATACCCCATTGACTATGAGTAACGGGCCCTTGACTCAGAATAGAAGTGGGCTACACTTGGGTCGGTGTGGTGATGTCAGAATTGGCTCAGTTTGAGAGGTGCAGGCTCGGGTTGGGAGGTGGGCCAGCAGTCAGTAGGCTTGTTGGCTGAGACGCTGGACTAAGTGACTGACTGGAAGGCCTGCTGGCCGAAAAACTCGGACCTAGGTGTTGGTTATTTGGGCTAGTAGGCAGTGAGCCTGCTGGCTGGATTTGAGCACTGGAAGGGAATGTGCCAGCCAATGTCTGCTGGTCCAGATCCCGAGATGGGGGCCAGATCAAATGGTGGACCACATACGGTGAGAGCCCGTAATAAAAAAATTTATAAGAATTAGACACAGAATTATGCAACTTAGCAAACAGAAATTGGGTTTCATAAAAAATTACATGACAACTAATTATGATTTTATGAGAGGATAAATCAAAATATTTATAACCATGATGATTAGACGGATAACCCAAAAACACATAAGCGGTAGAGCGGACTTATAGTTTATTTATTGTAGAGGGAAAAAGAGGATATCATAAACACCCAAACACCCTAAGATGAGAATATGATGGATCTTTGTGATAAAGAATTTTGTGTGGAGATTGGTATGCTAATCCTTTGCTAGGGAGTATGTTAAGAAGCTAAGTGGGCATTTGTATTGCATGATGCTAAAATGAAGGTGGTAAGGAAGCATGTGCGAGTAATTTTCAAACAATATTATTAATGGTGCGTATTTTTCGCTTGGCTTTCCCATTTTGTACCGGACTAAAAATCTCACACAAATCAACTCTCTCATGCTGACCAGTACCATTATCCACAAGTCCTGCCTTATGGCGTTCAAGCTCTCCACTATCTCAGAATTTATGACGATAGAGCCAAATACATTTAATCACATTCACCCCTTCTGGCCTCGGAACAATATCCCAAGTGTGCTCATTGGTTAATGTATTAAACTCCTCACGCATGGCCGCATTCCAATTCAGGTCAAGTTTGACTAATTTTGGATTTTTAGAAATGGGTGAGATGGTTTGAATGGATAGGTTAAAGTGAACTTTTGGTTTGAAAATCCCGTGTTGTGCATGGGTTTCCATGTGGTGGGTGAGGACGGTCAAGGGTGGGGCAAAGGGGCTGGGAGGTGGCGGACTGGACTGGGAAGTGGGGTCAGGACTGAGTAGTGGTGACGGGCATGGACTGGCCAGTGTGACGGGCATGGACTGGGCAGTGTGACAGGCATGGGCTGGGCAGTGTGACGGGTAGAGACTGGGCAGTGTGGCGAGTGTATCGTCGGGCAGTGACTAAGTAGGGGTTGGGCAGTGGGGTAGGGTCGATGGGATGGGTGGCAGTACGGCTTGAGGGTGCGGATTTTGTAGTGAATTTTGGACTAGAGGTAAGGTGTATGAGTCATTAAGGAATCAATAATCAGTGGGTCGGAATTGGTGGATATTGGAAAGAAAAAGACGTTCTCCTCAAACGTGATATGACGTGAGACTATGATTTTGCATGTGGACACGTTATAGCATAAGTACCCCATATGGTTTGACGGAAACCCTAAGAAGACACACAGAGTGAACAGGGTATTAATTTGTGAGGGACGGTGGAGGCCAGATTCGGGTAGCAAAGACAACCGAAAATTCGAAAATGACCATATGTAGGGATTCGACGAAATAGGAACTCAGTGGGGGTCCTATTTTGGAGCGTACAGGTAGGTAGTATAATGAGAAGGTATTATACCATTTTTAATGCATATACCTAAAACCTGGGGAAGAGATGCATGAAAAAGTAAGATACAAATCATATTGTTAATGGTGCGTAGAATTCGTTCGGCTTTACCATTTTGAGGGGAAGTATGGGAGCAGGAGAAACGAAAGACCATGCCATTAGCCGTACAGAATTTATGAAAGACAGAATTGTTAAATTCACGACCATTGTCATATTGAAATGTTTTTATTTCTTTTTCAAATTGCGTTTTAACATACGTACGAAATTCAAGAAACTTGGAGTAGACTTGAGATTTAAAGTGGAGCGGATAGACCCATAGGAAGTGAGAAAATCATCCAAGAATATTAAATAGTACTTATGACCCAATTTGCTAGTAATAGGAGAGGTCCATAAATCAACATGAATAATATCAAAGGGAGAAAAAGTAATACTCAAAGATGACGTAAATGGAAGTCTGACATGTTTTCCTAGATGGAAAGAATAGCAATTTTGGGCAGGGTTCCCTTTATTACATTTAATTAAATTGTGCTTTCTTAGCAAATTAAAAATATGAGTTCCGGGATGTCCAAGTCTACTATGGCACGTTGAAGAGATCGCAGCTAGAGATGTGAGAGGATTGACACTGGCAGCGGACATGGATATGAAAGAATAGAGGTCCCCCATACTATTGCATATCGTAAGAAGTTTCCCCGTACGTAAGTCCTTTACAGAAAAGCCAAACGGTCAAAATCAATGGATACGGAATTATCGGTGACAAATTTTCTAATAGAATTAGGTTCTTCATAATGTTAGGGGCATATATGACGTTTTTAAGGGAGAAGTGGGGTTGCGGTTGTGGAGTTAGTGTGTGGTCAAACCCTTGAATTGGAATGCGATGACCATTTTCGACCATAATAGATTGAGAAGTATTTAAATTGCGCAGTTGAGGAAGATTACCAGAATTGTCAGTGAGGTGAGACGTGGCGCCCGTATCCATATACCATGCATCATTGGGCTGCTGAATTTTTAAAGGACCAAAAGTATGGCCTAAATCCATTGGATTGAGGCTGGGCGGCTGCTGCTGGGCCGCTGTGTAGTGGGCGTGGTGGCTGGAAAGAGGCTCAGTGGTGCTGGGCCGCTGTGTAGTAGGCCTTCGCGGTGCCCACTGTTGTTGTTAGGCCTGGACTGGAAATGGGTTGGTCTACGGTGCCCACTGTTGCTGGGCCGCGGTGTAGTGGGCCTGGTGGCTGGAAAGTGGCCCAGTGGTGCTGGGCCACTGTGTAGTGGGCCTCGGCGGTGCCCACTATTGTTGTCGGGCCTGGCCTGGAAAGGGGCTGATCGACGGGGCACAGTGCCTGGACGGTTCCAAGGACGTGGGTTGGCCCAATGTGTCAGGTGCTGGCATGTGGCTGATTATTTGTGACGCCGAGTGTTGAGGAAGAAGAAGCGGGGGAAGCTATGTGGGCCGCGGGTGAAGACATTAGGGTAGCCGAAAATTACTGAGGTTTTTTCTTATGCTGATTCATGTGGTTCTAATCTAGTTTCTCGTAAATACCTAGACAACAATACGGATGAGAATAATTTTTTATGAAAGTCCTCAACAACAAGGTTGGTCTCGTTATTGGTAAATGAGGTGAAATCGTAAAAAATATGCAAGCAAGAACTGGAGCACGTATTCAGGTTATTCCCTTGCACTTGCCTCCAGGTGATACATCACAAGAGAGGACAGTACAAATTGAATGGTCAAGTGAACAAATTGAGGCTGCAAAGCAGCTGGTTATGAAGTGATTAGTGAGCTTGTTTTTTTTTAGAAAGAGGAGATGATGTATATAACAGAGGATCAGTGTATACGTGGCGGTATATCACGGAGGAGCAGTGGTATACAGTGAGTATACGACTGATATTTCGCCGGAAGAGGGAGGCGGAAAAGAAGGGTATGGCTGCCAACACTAGTGTTTAGGGTAGGAAGAGTTTTTTGGCTCTTAATACCATGTATAATAGTGTAAATCTCCTTGATTGGAGTTATCTTATTAATTCAATATATATATATAGTGTACAATTGTAGTCCTAATGGAATTATGATATATATTTTGCATTAATTAGACTAAAGTATTAATTACAGAATATAAAATATATTCTCTATCAATAACAAACTACAACCAACAACAACTTATAAGAGAGACAAAGATGCAATAGATAAATTTCTGATCTAAGAAATTTCACTTGTGCCTCCAACAAGGAGACCAGAAAACCTAAAATTTGCTAGTTATGACTTATGTGGTCCACATGGTGAAAATGCGGTCTATGGTGAAATAGGGACAGAAGAAGGTTGTTTATGGTGAGGAAGAAGGGCGGAGGAATGATGGATATAGGTGATTGTTACAGCGGAGATAGAGAATGAGTGTAGTTTATTTTCGGTCAATGGAGATATTTTCCCGTTAAGAGAAGTAAAGGGTAGAAGAAGAAAAGCAAAAAAGAAAAAAAAAAAAAAGAAGACAAGGGAGAAGAAAAGGTAGAGATAAAAAGAAAAAGTGAACTGAAAATAAGCAAAATAACAAAACTATGTTTAGTCAAAGAAATGCTTTCAAAAAATGAAATTTTAAATTTTTTCCAGCTCACGCGCTATAGGAGTGTAAAATGCATGAAGTTGGCAGTGATAATTCCACTTTTGACAAGTATAAGGGGGTAATAGGTCACCCGACCATAATCTCTTAATGAATTAGCAATATCATAAGAAGGCTTCAATTAATAGAAAACACCAAGGAAAAATAGTACCATCGGGAACTAAAATATGCAAGAAAGCAGATTTCAAGGATGTGATAAAATTGCTCCTCCGTGACTCAAGTAACATATATATTTTCATGTTTAGGTTCTGGCTAGTCATTTTAACTATTAATGTATTCCATCAAAGTTACATAACTAACCATAGGCTCTGCCATGGATTCCAATTAAGAGATTGTCTTATCTAAAAACTAACCGTAACTTGCTCATTACTAAGGTATTAACGAGAAAAGAAATAGGAAAATGCAAAGAAATGGAAAATAAGTGGCGGCTTTAACTAAGGAAACCTAGCCCTCAAAGAACACAGTAGACGAGACGTCCCATATCATGCCATAGCATATATACACAACCTAAGAAAATCTTTGATCTATAGCATGAAAACATCATATGATGAAATATTGAACAAACATGCCTAGTGCAACCTCTGGAGCATCACTGTCAACTTCAACTACAACTTCAATTTCACAATCCTCATTCACATGATTAGAAACGAAACTAAAGTCAAATACTTTGGTATTCAGTTCCTGCAAGCCAAATAAATGTAATAATTGTTGGATATGTAAAGCGGTACGGGAAGTAAATAAACACTATACGTGTTCGAAAGGATAAACAAACAAGCCAATATTATAATTGCCGCAAGCTGGTTGAGTCTTGAATCTTGATAACCTGAAATCAAGAAACACTAAATCTGGATTGTTACAACTGTGACTGAGTCGAGAGATGACTCTCTGTCTTTAAGACAAGATGCCCCGTATATGGCTCTCTGTCTTTAAGACAGATTTTGACTTATTTTTTGTCCTCTCTCTTCTCTATATCTCTTCCTCAAATCTGTTTCAGAAGGTTAACTAGTGTTTAGGAGGAAGAGAGGTGATTAAGAGGCCCTTTAAGAGGTGTAATCATGGGTATTCATGGCCAGAAACGTTTTTTTTTATAGTAAGTGCAAATGTTTCAGAAGTTTAATGACAAAACTATTGGCTTTCTTTCTCCTTCCTGAAACTTCAGGGACCAAACTATAAATATTAAACAGTTTGGGGTCCAAAAAAATAATATTAGAATTAGCCCAGAAGTCCAAAGCTTTCGACCCGAGCCCAGGCGGGCGGCGGCGGCGCGCGTGTGGGCTTAGCCTCGAACCCAAGCACACCTAGGTCCTCCCTCCTTCAAACACATGGGTTACCCCTTGGTGTCCCAAACCCTTATCCATTTCTTAGGCTTATAAAGAGAACAATTCTTCCTTTTCCACTAATGTGGTAGGTTTGTCCCATACCATATTTCCATGTCTCAAACACCTTACTTCGTGGACCAATATCTCTTTAATTTCTTAACGAATTTTAACAATCTTTGGCCCTACGGTCATATACTCACTTAGTAGATTATGCACGTGTGAAGAGACAAAGCCTCCAACATGCGGAACCTAGTGTTTAAGTCATTAAACATGGGCGAACGCAACCTCCCCACCAATGGCAAATTTCCAAACAATCCACTCTTGAAAGAGATTTTGGTGCACATACAAGGTGCCTACTTTCAGCAATCTTTCAGCGAAAAGATATTGCATCAGGAGAGGTAGCTTCTGCTTTGAACCTTCCCTAGTTGAATACCACCGGACTTACTTACTGCGCGGTGAACGTGATGTCTTGAACCGTCAGTGTTTAGTGTAAGCCAAGACAATGATACCAACACAATAACTCCCCTTATTCATTTTCATTCTTATTGTTCTGTCCGTTGTGGCCGTGGACACACTTGAATTATTAAGTGCGTTCATTTGAGGTGGCATGTCCTCGTACTTAAATAGATGATCTCCTACAAGGTATCGGTATCCTGCTATACCCCACTTCACAAGTGTTAGAAATCATTAAAAGTTTCCCCAACCTTAACCTCAACCGTTTGAGGATCGTTAAAGGTTTTGTAGCTTAACCTTTACCCACCATGCAGGTTCCTATCATTTCTATGCAGGCGAAGGAATTTTGAACTGTGAACAGTGCCCGAATCCTTTCTCTTTGATCGAAAAAAAGCTCTCGTTTGAGAGGCTTCAAAAGACAGATCTCAAGGCTTGAGCAGTTAGGAATGAAACTTCCTACGGGAAGAGCTCACTCGACCCATAGGAATAGGGAGTAAGTCTCATAGGTAGTAAAAAAAACAGAATAGCAATAAGATGTAAATGGAATAAATATCCCCTACTTTCTTTGCCGCTCTATCTCTTCTCGTAACCGGTCTTCTTGTTAGAGTAAGTCGACTATCTTCTTCTGACTTTAATGTCTATCACGGAAACAACTTTGGATTCATGTTTCCTTACCGAACTCATTATCAGAAGTGCTCTTACTTCCACCGAAGCGCTCAACTGAACCTTTTTACAGCTTAGTTTTCCTATTGAACCAAATTCTTGGGAACTCCAGTCAGTATGGTTGGGTTACCACCGCAAATGTTCGTCTTGTTTGGGTTTTAAGCCCATTCCCCTAGACAGGCAAAATTCTTGATCTTCAGGTAGTCCCTTAATTAAAGGGTCCACTATATCTTTCATTAGTAATCAAGGAAGTATCACCTGTGATGATCAACTGCCATACGGTCTTATGTCTCCGACATATATGTTCAGACGCCATCATCCGTGATATTCTTAAAGCCGACCGACTAGCCACAGTGTCTAACTGCCGAAGGTACGGGTTTCTTCCGATAAGGGA
Source organism: Anisodus tanguticus (assembly GCA_034509755.1). Lineage (NCBI taxonomy): Eukaryota > Viridiplantae > Streptophyta > Magnoliopsida > Solanales > Solanaceae > Anisodus > Anisodus tanguticus. Next base: position 24,996,194 of record CM067541.1, on the reverse strand, counting down.
CGTCCTCTAAGGAGTCGTGAAGTTACTCAACTTCTTTCATGCTTTGTTTAAAGCGATAAACTCCGATTCCATCATGAATCGGCTGATGCAAGTTTGCTTAGAGGATTTTCCAAGACCCACCTTACACATTTACTTGGGGCTTTGGTGTTCTTCATATCTGATGTCCAGTTTGCATCATTGTGTTCTCCCAGAATCGCTGGAAATCCAGAATACCATAATCGTAGATAAGCGAATATTTCAGATATCGTCATATCCGACTTAACGCCTTCTACCAATCATTTTTAGAATCACGAGTGAACCTTAGTTCAACTAATCTATTTTGTAGGCCGATACCAGGTCGGTTATAGTGTGTAACATACATTGCACCATAATTCCAATCAGTTATAGGATTCATATCCATTGGTGGCTTCAACGAGACTGTCAACTACCTCACAAATAAGTTTGGAATTAGACCAGTTCGTTAAATGCCTTAGAAATCTCAATTCCTAATATGTCATTTGTGATACTCATATCTTACATATCGAGACTTTTGTTTCAATATGACTTCCACATTCAGACTGTTGGTTTTCCAACTGTTGGCTTTCTAACTTCAGAGTCAATGTTTCTGTTGTCATATTCATTGTTTCTGTTTTACCTGAAACTTCCAGGACCAAAATGTAAACATTTCAGGGACCAAAATAAAAGTTCAGGAAAAAGCCCAACAGTCCAACAAACCAACTCTGATCCTCCCTTTCCAACTCGCCGGTTAGGAAGGTTGTTTCAACATTCATGTCACACAAGCCTGCAATGGCCCTGGATGTTAAGCTATTCACAAGGGAGCACATATACAAGTAGCCGAGGCCTTATACTCATCCGTAGATCCATCTACTTTGCGCTCAATTTTGAGTATCCACTTTCACAACCCAAAGGTTTTTTTCCCGAGAAAGGTCAACCATTACACAAGTATGGTTCTATATGATGGAATCTATTTCTTTCTCTCGTAGCTTCTTTCCAAAGCAGCGCTTCTGGAGATGACAATTCTTTGTTAATTGTCCATGGTTCATTCTCAACCATATAAGCTAGAAGGCCTGGAATAAGTCTTTATCCCCTCTTTGCTCATTCTCGGTTCAACATCTAGAATCCTTAAGTTTTGTAGATCTGGAATATTAAATTCTGAATAGTCAGCAACTTTCGAGTCTTGTAGATACAGAACGTCTAGTTCCGGACAATCAGGCACTCACAGGTTCTTTTTAACCTCGAGCAATTACTTCTTTTTCCTTCTCAAGGAAAGTTATCGTCAAAGAATTCAGAATCCTTTGACACCAAGAGGCGATAAGCACTACTGTTATTTGCAGATCCAGTGGATATGCAATTTACAGTCTTAGGTCCAACTTGACCTGTTTCGGTATTCCAACCTCTACCAAGCCACCCCACAACACAACATTTGTATGTGGGATCATTTCCATGTTTCACACGGAGGGTTATCTTTATCCTTATGTGTAGTTCTGATAGAATCGCATTAGCGGTAAGGATCGCCTTGCCTCACATATTTTTGGGCGTACGGCTTTGAACTTGGCTAACACCGTTAGACTGAGGTGAGTAATGAGCAGTCGGTTGATGAATGATGATTCACATTCTCCCCCTCTATCACTACGAATTCCTCAATCCGTAGGCTTAGTTGATTTTTCAACTTCTGCTTTGTAGCGCTTATCCGCTTCAACAACTTCATATTTACTTTTCAACAAACAAAGGATGCAATACGTTGTACCATCATCAATGAAGGTCACAAAGTACTTGTCTTCCCCCTCTATTTTGTACAAACTTCAAATCACCCATGTAGGTGTGACTAAGTTCTAGAGGAGCGGTGCTTCTTTCGCTATTCCTTTGATGGAATGAAAAGGTGATTTTGCCTCTTCGCATACCTCATATTCATTTTGAGGGTTTATGTCGACAGAAAGCAACAATCTCAACTTAGTTAGCTTTTGAATGACTTTCTATTTAACGTGTCTTAATCTATGATGGCATAGATGCACGGATTACAAATATATCATTCATTTGGCTACAGACATATTGTACCATTCTTAGTTATTACAGACCTATTGGACTAGTCTCAAACCAGTTTGACCAACAACGTCCTTGAAATCAAGTTTGAGACATGTATCACCTCCTTTTAGAGTGATCCCATTCCATGAAATCCTTTTGAGGACAACCTCTCCAACCCCTTCTACTTTAGAGGTGGCGTTGCTTCACACGAACAACCTCTTGCCCGTGGTTAGGGCGTAACCGGATCATATGTGATCTGGATACTCTGGCCCACTCCAGTTGCTTTGGCAGACTGAGTGTCCAATTTCTTTTCTTCCTTTCCTTTGGCCTTCAGATCATTTAAGACTTGAAAACTCTGGCCCACCTCATTAGGTGTCCACTACTTCTCTGCCTTTCTTTTGGCCTTCAGATCATTTAAGACCTGGAATTCTGGCCCGCTCCAGTCGCTCGTAGGCTTTGTACGAACTGAATGTCCAATATCATCTTATCAAATGAATTCTGGCCCACTCCAGTCGCCCGTAAGCTTTGTACGACTGAGTGTCCAATATCATCTTATCAAATGAAGGATCTTCTGTCAAATAGTGTGACAGGGTCAACGTCTTAAGATAAGCCATTATCTTTTAGTCTTCTTCCCTTGAGATTAGTGCCCAGACAATTTTTGGCGCTTACTTAAGAGTGGTAACAGTTTTCACACAGTCAGTGGATCTTTCTCCCTCGTATGTGCGAACATACTTTATACACTTTTAATAATTGTCCTCAAAAGAACGAATCTTTTAAGTCGTTTACAAAGTCCAATCTTTAAACGGGGAGGGAAGGTGAGATTAAACTTCTGATTTTAAAGCGTAAAGAATATAATTTATTTTGGGAAAACATTTTCATATTCCTCTTTACTTTAAGCCATTTTTAATCAGACATCATTTAATCTTTTTTTTTTTGACAAGGAAGAAAAATTACTTATCCCAACTTCGAATTCTGGCCCACTTCAGTCACTTCGTCGAACTGAGTGTCTGTTTCCTCCTTACCATAATTAGGATTCTTTGTCTGGGACAGATATAGGCCCTATGCTACATGATAGAACAACATCTTCAGCCTTCTCCTCTTGTCCCAATATTATATTCGACCCGCGACCCGGACGGGCGAGCGTGTAGGCTTAGCCTCGAACCCAAGCACACCTAGGTCCTACCTCCTTCAAACACATGGGTTACCCCTTGGGGTCCCAAACCCTTATCTATTTTTTAGGCTTATAAAGAGAACAATTCTTCATTTTCCCACCGATATGGTAGATTTGTCCCACACCATATTTCCATCTCTCAAACACCTTACTTCGTGGACCAATATCTCTTTCATTTCTTAACGAAATTTGACGATCTTTGGCCCTACGGTCATCTACTCACTTAGTAGATTATGCACGTGTGAAGAGACAAAGCCTCCAACATGCGGAACCCTAGTGTTTAAGTCATTAAACATGGGCGGACGCAACCTCCCCACCAAAGGCAAATTTCCAACAATAACTTGTTAAGAATCTTCAGATATCGAAGAGAAATAGAAAGTCGAGAAGACGACGAGGGGCTCAAACTCAACCTCATCTATCATAAGGCATGAAGGGGTAACACTCCCAATTGCAATCCTCTTTCCATGAAACCACGCGAAGAGATCTGCAAGTTGAGTTGCCACATTTATCCGATCATCCCACCCAAAGTGATCTGACAAACAAGAAAAAGAAACATAACGAAAGTGCTAAAAGCACACAAAAGCCGCACTAAACAGCCATTCAACATAATACTTGAGGTACCTTAAATACCAGCCAAAAGCACATCAGGCAAGACTCTGGTAAATTCTTCATCATAGACAGCTGCAAGCCTCGTGTCCCAACAGAACGTATACAACTTTACCAAATTTGGGTGCGTATTTGCCTTTTCATTTGTTAATAACTCCATCTTGTCCTACGTAAGAACCCTTTACACCACTCAACCCAAAATAATAGATAAAAAATCATATACACAAACCTATCTTGCTAACATACACATTTTTTGTGGACGCTGAACATGTCCATTACTGTAAGGACGGAGAAATCCCATGTCTTTACAATCGCTGGTCATTCTTTAAATCCTTCAACAATGGTGCCATGGAACAATGTTCCCGAAAGAGTCTTCTGGATCAAGCTTTGGGGCTTAAGATCAGTAATCTTTTGCAACTCAGAGTAGCTGCAAAGCTTGACCTCACCAACTATCTCTGGCTCAATTGAGAACTTGAAGCTGCACATTGGCAACCAGAGAAGAACATTCAGAAATGAAAGAATAATATCATGGATGTCTAGCTTGTGAACTGGTCATGTCAAGTGAAAATGGACATATCCAGGTTAGAGAAATCTGGAGCATGTACCACTTAATCCTAAATAAAGGATGGTAGTCTTAGAGCCCGTTTGGCCATGGATAATTTTCACATTTTTCTGGAATTTATTCAGGAATCATGTTTGGACATAGAATTGTTACAGTTTATCAGAATTCGGAATTTGAAAAACTTTCAAATAACTGCTTTCACTCCAAATCACTCACAAAAATTCAACATATTTACGAGTTGTATTCATGTCCAAACACAACTCCAATTTTAAATACCATTTTTCAATTTTTTTCCAAAATTTCACATTTTTTACGTCCAAACGCTCACCTATGTATAACTAATACATGTACTAATTGTACACCCTATTTAGTACTATTCTTATAAATAATAGACCATGGCATTAACAATACCAATATTATTCCTATTCTAACCATATGCAGTACTATTTTGAAATTATGCAATACATGTTATTTAAAACAACAAACCGTCCATAAAAAATAATCCCAATATAATTAACACCCTATTCAGTATATTCTTATATGCTCGATTCTTGAAACACAGGAACTCAAGGAAGAGCAAGAGAGATAACAAAACCTTTCATAATCCGCGATGTTATCAAGAAAGTTCAATTCTAATTTGTTAGCGGTGATTGGTTGAATGAGGGAATTTTGGAGAGTCCTCCACGTTGAAAGTTTGGTAATAATAAGGAACGTAACACCATTCATCCAACTTCTTTTTTATCATCTCAATGCCACTCATCCTCTCCTCGTCGGTCATCGTGCGCTTGTTTTTTTAAAGGCTCATTCCTTCAATTTCTTCTGAATAATGCCGCTCTTATTCCCATTTGTAGGTTACAAAACAATAAATGAGAACCTTATAGAACTCACCAATTTGAACAACAACATACCCAATGTAATCTCACACGAGTTATTTGAAAGTAAGGGTGGCCAGTGGGCCGGGACGGCCCGACCCCGACCCGACCCCGCTCAAAAAAAAAAAAAAAAATGGTAGCGGGACTCGAACTCGGGACGGGACAATGTCTCGTCCGGCCAGACCCGAGCCCCCCCCAGGCCCGACCCCGCCCTTTATCCCCCCTTTGCAAATATGACCGTTGCACCAACGACCATTTTAGATTTTGGCCGTTGGCCAAAAGCCATTTTAGGCCTCCCCCTCCCCCAACCCCCCTACCCCTTAATATTTATTTTTAACCCATAAGTTATTATATTTACACTTTAACCCAATTTTCCAACTATAAATAACTCATTTTCTCTTCATCTTTCTCACAAATCTTCCTACAATCTCTCAATATATCTCTCTACAAGTCTACATTGTTTACTAAATATTCAATTTTATTTATTCATATGGAAATTGGAAGTGAAGTTGGCAACTAGCTTGAGGATCTTCCATCAAGCAAAGTTTCAATTTTCAACCTCTCGATTACACGTCGACGTTACGTCGGCGTTTGGTACATTCGTTCCTTCATTAAATTATTATTGTCTGTTTATTTTATTTAGCGCACTTAATTTTATTATCTTTAATTATTTATTATCATAATTAAAATGGAAGGATTAAGATGTATGTTTAAGGGCTTTAAGGGTGCTTCTTCTAGTAGGGGCGGCAACCAGGGCAAGGGTACTTCTTCTAGTCATCTTATTCCTACACAGGATGATTTTGTTGATACTCAACATTTTCCTACAATACCATTAGATTTAGACGAGGAACTATTTTCTGGAACTCAAGAAGACTTTAATTTAGACGATGATCTAGATGATACACCCACTAATGTTGATGACAACACACCCACTATTGCACCTTCAACTGAAATACCTCCTATTCCCCCTAGTATGAGACGAGGTCCAGCAAAACGACCATTAAAATTAGATGCATGGACATTTTTTGATAGGGACGTAGAGAATCAAGTAGCTATATGTAAAATTTGTAAAAAATGTTTTAAAATTTAAAACTGGAAAAGGTCACGGTGGGACAGGGGGTTTAATTAGACACGTAGTAAGTGCTCATCCATCTAGGTATGCCCAATACCAGGCTTCAAAACCGGGTGCGCAAACGCCTGCTCCATCGGGACAAGGTTCACATACTGATACTATCCCGGACCAAGTACATGGTCAAATTAACCCTATGACGGGGGGAATTGTAGGCTCTAAATACAATAAACATAGAGATGGGGAAGAAATATCAAAATTAGTTGATGTGGAGGGTTTGCCTTTTTCATTTCCTTCATCTCCCGGTTTTATTCATTACATTAGAGATATATATAATCCTGTTTTTAACGGTTTTCCTAGATCAACTGTTAAGAGAGATGTATTTAAATTTGCACATGAATATCAATAATATTTACATTATTCATTATATCATTTTAATGACAAAGTATCTATCACATCTGATATAGGTCGTAGTACTAACGACCATGATTATTTAACGGTAACTTGTCATTGGATAGATTATAAATGGTCTATGCAAAAACGTATTTTAGCGTATAGATATATAGATGATAGGCACACTGGTATTTTATTGCAGATAATATTTATCAAGTGTGCCATTATTACGGAATAACCGATAAAATTATGACTATTACATTAGATAACGCTTCTTCTAACAATTACGCAATTACAATTTTAAAAAATAGTTTAACTCCATCTTTTCCAGATCATTTTCATATAAAATGTGTGTGCCATATATATAACTTAATTGTAAAGGATGGTCTATCACTTTTTGAAGACATTCTTAGTAAAATACAATTTTCTATAAACTTTATTTTTAAAAGTAATAAAGTACAACGTAGAAAAGAATATAAAAAATCTTGTCACGATTGTGGACTATCTTATAGAAAAATTCCACAAGAAGTATCCACTAGGTGGAATTCTTTATACGAGCAACTATTTGTTGCTTATGACTATAGAAAACCTATAACTTTATTTTTTAACTCTCATAATAAGAATCCAGCTGATATGATTTTAGATAGTGATTGGGTAAAAATTTCCGAACTTATTGTATTTTTAGAGAAATTTTTTCAAGCAACAAAAGAATTTTCCGGTATATATTATCCTACTATTTCAACTATGTTGTTTTATATAACTCTAATATTTTTATTACTTAGTGAATATATGGAAAAATCAGCTTATAAGGCAGCTATTAAAAAAATATTTGTCAAAATAAAAAAATATTTTATTCCTATTCCCACTATTTATATTATTGGTTCTTTTTTAAATTCTACTATTAAAATAGACGGTACTAAATCACTAATTGAAACTATTTACGATTGTATAGAAGTACTACCACCTCCAAGTCCCAAAATTCTAAATCACCCACCACCTATTGAACAAACTAAAGAAGAAGTGTTGTCTAGCGTAGAACACCAATGCAAAAAAATATATAGATTTTATCAACAAGAAAATGCTAGTAACTTACCGGCTTCCATACCATCTTCTTCATCTTCAACACAACCTCACAAAAGACATGTTGTTTCTGCGGCTGGTATTGAAAGCCTTAGAAATAGAATGTGCGGCCGTACCTCTACTACTAACCAAATTAGCGAGTTGGATATTTTTGTTTTACAGGGTTCTGTACCGTACCAAGAAGTTATCAATGAAGATGGACATGAAGACTTGCTGAAATACTAGAGGGGGAATGAGAAGACCTTTCCGACACTTTCATTGATGGCCCGAGATGTTTTGAACATTCAAGCGTCATCAACTGCGTCTGAAAGCGCTTTTTCTGCCGGCAGATATCAAATAGGAGACCACAAACACTCATTAGCCGGAGACAGCTTGGAAATTGCAGTATTATTCAGAGATTGGATACAAGTGGAGCGGAGAAGGTGCGGTCAACCGGAGATCAACGAAGAAGAAGACGAAAACTACAACGAAATCTTATCCGAAAGTGGTGGAAGCGACGTAGATCAATTTGACCAACAAATACCAATTCCAACCGAAGAACCACAGGAAATCATCAAGCAATTATAACAGGTTTTTTTTAGAATGTAATTTTTTTAATTGCAATTTTATTATGTAATTTGTAACTTTTGGGCAACACCACAAAGTTGCAATTTAGATTTTACTTTTTAGACAATTGTATTTGTATTACAAAATAATCATATGTCTATTAAATAATATAAGAGGCACAAAAACAGCCTTGAGATGTTTTTATTACACTATCTTGTCTTGTTTATTGAGTTTTTTTTATACATATGTTGTTATTATTATTATTTTTTTTAAAAAGGAAACCCGCCGGACCCCGCCCCGACCCGATTCCGACGGGATCGGGATCGGGACGGGACTGGAGCAAGTTCCGCCAGACCCGACCCCGCCAGACCTCACCCCGACCCCTTCGCCCGTCCCGCCCCGACCCCGACCCCGCCAGACCCGAGCCCGGCCCACTGGCCAGGCCTATTTGAAAGGATAGAGTTTACACAGACATTACTTCTACCTTGTGATGTAGAACTCACCAATTTGAATTTACAGAAAAAGGAAAGCAAAAAATGAAGCAAAATCCACAAATCAAATGGAACAAAATAGAGAAAGAGAGAAAGAGAAAGGTTCTAACTAATTCCCAGTTTCGGTTAATATAACTAACATAGACTTTTTCTGATAAAATGACAAAATGGTCCCTTATGTTTGGAATTAGGTTTAAAAGCATCCCTAAAGTATGTTGTATATAGTTTTGGTCCTTTAAGTTTGTAAAAAGTTAACGCTTTTGGTCTCCGTCAAATATTATAGAACTATGTTAGTTAGATTTGACGGGAACTATGAAAAGAAGCGAAACATTCCTATAAGATAGGACATTCTCTTGAAAGCTTATTCCGACCCAAAGCTGTTACTAGTTTCGACTCCCCGATTTAGGCCTGGTAATTGGTAGTTATAAGGTAATCAGGGTCGCTACTAACTATAAGTAATTTCCTGCCCAACGGAACTCACAGTTAGAGGTACAATTCTTGTAGTTTTTGAGGTGTGATTTCTGTTATCTTTTTACAAATTATTGTTTTTATTTCTGTATTTCTGATTTATCCACTAGGTCAGTGGTTGGTTCTTTGCACCTAGTTTTGGTGTAGCAGATACATTTTGATATGCTTAGTGTCTGGTACAGTTTTATATGTTGCATATTTTAGAATTTGATGGAACTTTCTTGATGTTTATAGTTAAGTTTTTCTTTTCTCATAGTTTTAGTCAAGTTTAATAGACAAAGTTCGATAAATATTTGATTGAGACTAAAATATTATTTTATGATAAATTTAAAGAACCAAAATTATTTTGTACATGCTTAAGGGACTATTTTAAACTTATCCTCAAACATAAGGGACCATTTTTGTCATTAGAGACCCCTTTAAAAATATGACAAGTGGAATATTGGGTCCCATATATTTAAAATAGTGGCAAAATCGGATTTCATCTTCTTGTTATCCGGAGTTAAGGTGGAATTCAAGGGTGAATGCATAGTAAAATCAACGACTGATTTTGACCCAGATCCAGTATATGTGTTAAGAAAAATCTATTAAATGTGTATATATTTGAAAGAAATAATCCCTTCATTAATTGAAAGGATATATATACAATTTACATATTTCCATTATAGAAAAATCCTATTCCTAAAACATTAATCTAATTGGAGACTAATTATACAATTATGGTAAGTGTACAATGCTAATTAATACAAAATATTTACACTTTATTTTGAGGACAAAACCGTGATATACACTTATTTAAGGTAAGTATATATCACGGTATATACTATACATATACTTTATATTTAATACACCCCTGTAGTCATAGCGGGCGGTCTTCATACGCTGAGATTATCCCTAAAATCTTCATAGAGTACGGACGGAAGACCTTTGGTAAAGATGTCTGCAATTTGATACATGAAAGGGACATGGCAGACGCGTACTTGTTCACGAGTTACCTTTTCGTGAACAAAGTGAATGTCCATCTCGATGTGTTTAGTGCGCTGGTGCTGAACCGGATTACCAGAAAGGTAGATGACACTAACATTATCACAGTAAACCAAGGTAGCTTTCTGAATAAGACAATGAAGCTCCAAAAGAATATTACGTAACCAACATGATTCAGAGACCACATTGGTCACCCCTCGATACTCGGCCTCGGCACTAGAGCGGGACAAAGTTGACTGACGCTTTGCAGACCAGGAAATCAAGTTATCACCAAGAAACATGCAATAGCCGGACGTTGAACGTCTGGTATCTGGACAACCACCACAATCAGCATCTGTATATGAGACAAGTGTAGACGTCAAAGACGGATATAGATGTAGGCTATAGTAAAGTGTCCCCTAGATGTATCGAATAATGCGTTTGAGTGCATTCATGTATTCAACGCTGGGATCATGCATAAACAAACATACCTGTTGTACGGCATACGTAATATCTGGTCTTGTGAAAGTAAGATACTGAAGAGCCACTGTCAGACTGTGATAGTGGGTCGGGTCCTCGTAGAGGGAGCCAGCCGCAACACCTAGCTTGGGTTTAGTATCAACTGGAGTGGAAGTGGACTTACATGAGGACATATCAGCTCGCTCAATGATCTCAATTAGATACTTTCTCTGGGATAAGAACAACCCACCTGCATGACGAGAGACAGCAATCCCCAAAAAGTAACTCAAGGCCCCAAGTCTTTCATAGCAAACTCACAACTGAGCATTGTCATGATAGACTTGCGTAATGCATCCGAAGAGGCGGTCAAGATAATATCATCCACAAATAACAATATATAAGCCAATGAAGAACCATGACGATATATAAACAATGAATTATCAGATCTGCTGTGAGAGAACCCAATAGTCGAAACATAGTCTGCAGACCTCTTATACCAAGCCCGTGGGGACTGCTTAAGCTCATACAAGGACTTCTTCAATAAACAGACATGATGAGGATATTTGGGATCCCTAAACCCCAATGGCTGATGCATATAGACCTTCTCCTTAAGATCACCATGTAACAAATCATTATTTACGTCCAACTGATGAATGTGTCATGCTTTCGAAAGAGCCAAGTAGAGCACAGTGCGAATGGTATCCGGTTTGACCACCGGACTAAATGTCTCACCACAATCTACACCCACCTGCTGAGTTCTACCATCACCTACAAGATGAACCTTATGCCTTGCAAAAGAACCGTCAGCATTGTCCTTATGAGCAAAAATCTACATAGACCGAATAATATTAACACCAGATGGACGGGGCACCAACTCCCACATCTTATTATCAATAAGAGCATTATATTCGTCGGTCATAACAATTTTCCAATTCGGGTCATTTAAAGCAGACAACGGGGTAGGGGTGATCGAAGAACATTAGAATTTAAATTAAAATGTCTTTTTGGTTTAAAAATACTTTGTTGACTACGAGTGACTGGTCTTTGACTAGAGGAACAATTGGGCAGATTTTGGGAAATATCGGGACACGTGACGGACGGGCCAGCATGCAATGGGCTTGATGGCCCAGAACGGATAACTGTAACAGTGCCTGATGCCAAAATTGGGATAGTTTCTGTATTGGGCTGAGCCACTGGCCCAATTACGGAAACTGGAACAGTGGCTGGCCCATGGACGGAAACTGGAACAGTGGTGGGTGACGAGTTTGTAGGTCCAGCGGGCAGTGGACCTACTGGCAGATTTGGGGTGCGGGATGCGTCTAAAAAATGGTGGATAAGATACGGGGAGACACCATCATCTAAAAAATTATACGAACTAGACACGAGACTATTTACCTTAGCAAATGGAAATTGGAATTCATCAAAAATAATATGGCAACTAACGATGATTTTATTAGACGATAAATCAAAGCATTAGTAACCACGATGATTAGACGCATAACCCAAAAACACACAAGGGCTAGACCGAGCCTGAAGTTTGTTAATTGTGGTGGACGGAAAAAATGGATAACATAAGCACCCAAAGACCCTAAGATATGAATACGAAGGAGTCTTATTATATAAAATTTGAAGAGGGGACGCATATGTCAAACCTTTGGACGGAAGAATGTTAAGAAGATGTAGCCATTTGTAGAGCATGATGCCAAAAAGAAAGGGGTACGGAAGCATGAATCAATAAAGTTTGGACAATGTTATTAATGATATGAATTTTGCGTTCGTCTGTCTCATTTTGTGAAGATGTATGAGGACAAGAAAAATGAAAATTGATCCCATTATTAGCACAAAACTCCCGAAATACTCCATTATCATATCCTTTGCCATTATCACATTGAATATTTTTGATTTTCCGTTCAAATTGGGTTCTAATGAATGCTCTAAATTTTAAGAAGATAGAAAAAAATTGAGATTTTTTCGCTATAGGAAAAGTCAATAAAAAATTGGAATAATCATCCAAAAATATAACATAATAACGATGACCCAAAAAACTGAAAACATGAGATGTCCATAAATCGCTATGAATAATATCGAATGGCATTTACGTATGAGAATTAGAGTCTATAAAAGGCAATCTAATAATTTTTCCTAAACAACAAGATTGACAATTCGAAGTACTACGCGTACCCTTACAAGAAATAAAATTATTTTTATCTAAAGATGACAAAATAGATTACCCCGGATGACATGCCACAAGAAAGGAGCAAGGGCTGCAAAAGTTGATGGCAAGGCTTGACTCGAGAAACCAAAACTTTGTGTGATAGGATAAAGATCTCCCCTACTATCACACCTCATGAGAGGACTCCCCGTCTTGAAATCCTTCACAGAAAACCCAAACGGATCAAATTTAACGAAACAGAATTATCAGTGGTGAATTTACGGACAGACACCAAATTTTTAATCAATTTAGGGGCATGAAGGGTATTTTTCAAGACAATGGGTGGATGGAGGGGGAGACAGTTTTATGACCATAACCACGAATCGGAATAGAATTACCATTACCAACAATTATGCCACAAGGGTTGCCCAAATTGGAAAAAGATGAGAGAGTACCTGAATCAGATGTTATGTGGGTAGTGGCGGCGGTGTCCATGTACCAATTCGGATCCGGTGGAGTTAAATCAAGTGTGTGCATTACCGCTTCAATGTCGGTCTGAGTGGGGCCTGCTGCATGGTAGGCATGTTGAGGCTGAGGCCCAAGCACCCCGGCTTGCTGCCCCGGCCCATCACTGCATAAAAAATAACTGGGTTATTACGAGTTGGGCCTGAAATTCTGCCCAGACCACTGCCCGTGAGATGGAGGCCCAGCAAAATAAGGGATATTGGGCCACTGCCCACTGTCCCAGGCCCACGGCCAAGGGGCCCAAGGCTGGGACCAGTTGGTTTGTGACCCACTGTTGTTGTGGCGTGTCCCACTGCCGCTGTTATTGCCACCGTTACCACCGCGATTGCCCCGCGATTTTTGCCATTATTTTTCCGACTATTTTTGGCGACTCCTTGAGACCGATTTGGGGACGAATTGTCACCAAAATTATGAGAATTAGTGGAGAACGTCATCATGACCACGGGACTAGTACTAGTAGTCACGGGCTTGATAGAACTTCGGGAGAGGATTACTTTGACGAAGGAGAGTAACAACGCCATTATAGGCCTCGGAGAGGCCAACAACCATCTGGAGAACAAGACGATCGTCGCTAACAGGCGCACCAACATTGCGGAGCTGGTCCGCCAATTCTTTCAACCTTTTGTAATACGCTGAAACGTTTGAGAAATTTTTCATATGGACGTGGGAAAATTCTTGCTCAAGTGTAACAGCTCTAGAATTTTGATTATCTTGGAATATGTCACGCAGCCTATCCCAAGCAGCCATCACCGTAGCGTCCGGCTCAATAATCGTCTGCAACAGATCGGTAGAAATAGTGGAGTAAATCCACTAAAGGACGGTGGCATCAAGAGTCGTCCACAACTTAGGATCATCCTCGCGTTTAGGCACCTCCGTATCCTCAGGAGCCGCGGGGATTATGTGATGGATAACTTGATGCGAACGTGCGTGAATTTTGAACAGTTCGGCCCACGTCGCATATTGGACGTTTTCTATTTCAAGAATAAGAGGGATGTGATTTTTGATGTTAGAAACTTTAAGGGCAGGGTGAAACGTGTTCTTAGCCATAATAGCAACAAACGATGTGAGAAAGGGATTTGGAAGAAAAATTTCCGGGCACGGAAACCGATGAAGGGAGCTCGGAATCCTATTGTTTGGACGGAAAAAATTGAGAGAGAATATGAACCTAGACTTCTGATACGATGAAAGAAATAATTCATTGATTATTTTCATTAATTGAAAGAGTATATATACAATTTACATATTTTCATAATAGAAAAATCTTATTCTTATTCTACTCCTAAAACATTATTCTAATTGGAGACTAACTATACAATTATGGTAAGTATACAATACTAATTAATACAAATTATTTACACTTTATTTTGAGGACAAAACCATGATATACACTTATTTAAGGTAAGTATATATCACGGTATATACGATACATATACTCTATATTTAACAATATTAAATTTCAAATCCATTAACTTAATTAGCCAGTGATCTCACTTAGTATTCCGAACCAAATTGTAAAGTGAACCAAACGAAGTAAGCATTTGAGCTCCATCCCCGATTGAGCTCTTTGGATTTGTTCTTCTACGATTGTTGAGGGTTGTTCCAACAACAAAAATCTGGACGATACGAGTTGGAGTAGCAGTGACGATACGACTATCACATGCTGAATCTGATGAATTTTGGATTTCGAATTAAGTTTTAAAATTTTTGAGTTTCCATGGGATATTGTATTTGGTACTTAATCTATTAAATTATATGTAGTCCTACCCATTAATCATTAATCTACTAATCATATCCCCAATACTAATAAGTCTAATACCCTACCCGTTAGACATTAGCTCATACATAGTACTACTAATTTACTAAGCCATTGTCATAAATATAATATTTTGTGCTTTCGACATGGTTTTACTATTGTTAAATCTTATGGCCTTATTAATATCTCTAATTGCATTTCCTTGATAATGATTTCTGTGCTTGACCAGTTTATTTGGTGATTGTGATGAGAATGAGATACTATTAAGGTAATTTAATATGAATACTTGATTTGGATGTTCATTTTTGTAAGAAGAAGTTCAACTTACAGCCTACAAGATCAAAATCGAAAATCTGAATATCCAAATCGAAATTCAAAATCGAACTTAAAAAATCCAACTCATGCGTAGGTTATTCGGATTGAATTTGGATTGTAATTTCTTTAATTCAAAAAGCAAACTTCCAAACAAAAACTTTCATATCCAATCCAAACTGCCCGAACCCCACCCCTATTTGTCACCTTGCTTCTTTTGCAATGTTCTCCCTGCCTAATTAATGTGAAAGAGTTGGAGTATGGTGGTTAAAACAATTAATTTGCTTATGAATTCAAGTATAGATTCTTCAAAAAATTTATAATAAAATTTTTATATTTAAAAACTACACAAAAGTATCATAAGTCAGCATAGTTAGGAAAAAACAAATATGAGTAACCAGTCTATTGTCTGAATCCAATGACTAATTGATGATTATGACAAAAAAGATGATCAAAATATTAGAAAGAGAACTTATTGGAGCTTCAATTACTTAGCTTCTCCATCATTGAGAATCTCACATGAATTGCAGCTCCAGAATGTTTGAGCTCATATATAGCTAGTGTTATCGGGCCTGTGTTCAAAAAATCAGGAAAAACAGAAACCAAACGAAAAAACCAAAACCAGAAAAACAGAAACTGGAAAAATAATGCAGAAGTAAGAAAATATCCGAGACCACGAATTCACTGTGTGTCCTTAAGGAATTTAATCCACTCACTGTACCCGAGGTTATGGATTACTTCCTCCCAGGATAAAACGGATATACCAGTCGCAGGAGTAGCGGTACATCAAACGCCTTCGACGAACTCAAAGTTGGCAACGAAACACAGTAAGACTCGATAGTTTTATTTGTGAAAAAGAATGCAGAATTTCAGATGCAGGAAAAAAAATTTGTGTATTAAAAATGAGGCATTGCCTCAGTTTATATAGCCTCGAAGGTGCCTCTTTGGAATAGGTTGGTGACTGTTCGGAAAGGCCTTTGCCTTTTTTCCAGAAAAAGAAAAAAATCATTTTCCCTCCATTTCTCATTCACACCAACTTAGCTAGCTTTATTCATTAACTAGCTTTAACAATCCCCCACATGAATGGGGAATGGCTATATGATGAAAAACATGCATGACAAAAAACTGTGTGATTCGTAAGCAAGGATTAATCGCATCTAGATAAGTAGATTTCTCTTTGAACTTTCCGTAGTGAACATATGTCGGATACACTCGGTCAATCGGTAGATTTGATATCCTTGAACCGTCGAGCTTTGGTGTATACCTAGACAACCACATGTCACACAATTAACCCTTTAACCGTCTTTGGTTCTCATTGTTTTGTTCGTTTCAGCCATGAACACTGCCTGGTTCATAAGTGCGTAGAGAATTGGCCTTACATAATTCTCCTTGAAGCGGCTTACACTTCACACTTACATAGGTGATTCCTAAATGTGTCATCCCGTAGATATACTATTTGATATACCCCGTACCAAACTTAGGAACCATTAAAAAGCCGTAATGCTTTATCCTGGTACTGAACATTGTCTCATCACGAGAATGGACCAAAGAGTTATTGTGACAATGTTGAACCATCATTAATGACTTTGTTTGATCTCTTTGAACCTAGATCTTGGGATCTCCAGTCTTCTAGGTAGAGTTACCGTCACGATGACTTCTCCTCGGCCATAGTCCCATTCCCTTTGATGATCTTTCAACTACCTCTCTAGTTAGGCCTTTAGTTAGTGGATCCGACACATTATCTCTTGACTTAACATAGTCAATTGTGATAATTCCACTAGAGAGTAGTTATCTAACGGTATTATGTCTTCGTCGTATGTGACGAGACTTTCCGTTGTACATAAGGCTCCCGGCTCTTCCTATTTCCACTTGGCTATCGCAATGTATGCATATAGGAGCCAACGGTTTGGGCCAAAATGGAATATCTTCTAAGAAATTCCGAGCCATTCGGCTTTCTTCACCGGCTTTGTCTAAAGCTATGAACTCGAGATTCCATTGTAGAGCGGGCGATACATGTCATTTGGATGACTTCCAAGACACCGATCCTCCACCTATGGTAAAAACATATCCACTTGTGGATTTAGTTTCGATTGAACCGGTGATCCAATTTGCATCACTGTACCCTTCAATAACTGCAGGATACCTGTTATAATGCAAAGCAAAGTTTTGAGTATGTTTTAAATACCCCAAAACTCGTTTCATTGCCAGCCAATGTTTTTGGTCGGGATTACTAGTGTAGCGACTTAGTTTACTTATAGCACACGCAATATCGTGTCGCGTACGATTCATGATATACATCAAACTTCCCAACACTCGGCATAATCCAATTGAGAATGACTTTCACCTTTATTCTTTGCAAGAGCAAGGTTCATATCAATTGGCGTCTTTGCAACTTTAAAGTCCAAATACTTGAACTTTTCAAGTACCTTTTCAATATAATGAGTTTGAGACAATGCTAGACCTTGATGAGTCTTATGGATTTTAATTCCCAGAATTAAATCGGCAACTCCTAAGTCTTTCATATCAAACTTACTAGCAAGCATGCGCTTAGTAGCATTTATGTTAGCAATGTCGTTACTCATTATCAACATATCATCCATGTACAAACAAACAATGACTACGTGGTTCGGAGTGTTCTTAATGTAGACACATTTATCACACTCATTTATCTTGAATCCATTTGACAGCATTGTATGGTCAAATTTTGCATGCCACTGTTTGGGTGCTTGTTTTAGTTCGTAAAGAGACTTAACAAGTCGACACACCTTCTTCTCTTTCCCTGGACTACAAACCCCTCAGGTTGTTCCATGTAAATTTCTTCCTCTAACTCTCAATTTAAGAAGGTTGTTTTCACATCCATTTGATGGATTTCAAGACCGTACACGGCGGCTAACGCTACTAACACCCGAATGGATGTAATCCTCATTACCGGAGAGTATGTATCAAAGTAATCAAGACCATCTCGTTGTCTAAACCCTTTAACAACTAGTCTTATCTTATATTTATCAATAGTACCATCAGCTTTCATTTTCCGCTTGAAAATCCATTTGGAACCTCAAGGTTTATTCCCTGGAGGAAGATCAACCAATTCCCAAGTATGGTTGTTTAATAAGGATTCTATCTCACTATTGATTGCCTCTTTCCAAAATTGAGCTTCCGATGAAGACATAGCTTCGTTGAAGGTTCGAGGCTCATTCTCTAACAAAAATGTTAGAAATTCTGGTCCAAAGGAAGTAGACGTCCTTTGACGTTTGCTGCGTCTTGGATTTTCCTCATCAGGAATATTTTCCTTTGTTTCTTCCCGATGTCG
Source organism: Anisodus tanguticus (assembly GCA_034509755.1). NCBI lineage: Eukaryota > Viridiplantae > Streptophyta > Magnoliopsida > Solanales > Solanaceae > Anisodus > Anisodus tanguticus. The sequence goes on along the minus strand of CM067541.1, from coordinate 24,977,440 downwards.
TTTAGATTCTTTGCTAGACGATTCACATTCCTTTTATACGGATATATGGTTTCAAAGAAGTCAGCATTATCTGATTCAATTACCGTATTCACCTGAATGTCGGGATTTTCTGATTTGTGAACCAGAAATCGATATGCCTTACTATTTGTGGCATATCCTATGAAAACACAATCAATGGTTTTAGGTCCTATTTTTACCCTTTTGGGTTTAGGAACTTGCACCTTGGCCAAACACCCCCACACTTTGAAGTATCCCAAATTGGGCTTCCTTCCTTTCCACTTTTCGTATGGAATAGATTTTGTTTTGCTATGGGGCACTCGATTGAGTATTCGGCTAGTTTGTTAGAATGGCTTCCCCCACAAGTTCTAGGGTAAACCGAACTTATTAACGAGGGCATTCATCATTTCTTTCGGGTTCTATTTTTCCTTTCCGTAATTCCGTTTGATTGTGGCGAGTAAGGGGCGCTTGTTTGATGAATAATGCCATATTCCAAACATATTTGTTCAAAAGGAGATTCATATTCACCGCCCCTATCGCTCCTTATCATTTTAATCTTTTTGTTAAGTTGAGTCTCAACTTCGGTTTTGTATTACCTGAATGCTTCAATTGCTTCATCTTTACTATTAAGTAAATAAACGTAGCAATACCGCGTACTATCGTCAATAAAAGTTATGAAATACTTCTTTCCACCGCGAGATGGGATTGACTTCATGTCACAAATATCTGTATGGATTAAGTCTAAAGGACTTGAATTCCTTTCAACTGACTTATAAGGATGTTTAACATACTTAGACTCAACACGATTTGACATTTTGATTGATTGCATTCAAACTTAGGCAATACTTCCAAACTAATCATTTTTCGCAAGGTTCTATAATTGACATGTCCTAAACGTGAATGCCATAAATTATTTGACTCAAGTAAGTAAGACGAAGCAGAAACTTTATTATTATTGGCAACGACCATTACATTCAGTTTGAAAAGGCCCTCTGTGAGGTAACCTTTTCCTATGTACATCTCGTTCTTACTTATTACAACCTTGTCAGAAACGAAAACACACTTAAAACCATTCTTTACTAGAAGTCCGGTAGATACTAGATTTTTCCTAATTTCAGGAACATGACAAACGTTGTTGAGAGTCACCACCTTGCCAGATGTCATCTTCAGCAGTATCTTTCCATAACCTTCAATTTTGGCCGTTGCGAAATTTCCCATATATATGGTCTCGTCGGGCCGGCGGGGCATATGAAGCAAAGGCTTCTCTAACAAGACAAATGTGGCGAGTGGCGCCAGAGTCAATCCACCACTCTTTCGGATTTCCCACTAGGTTGCACTCAGACAACATAGCGCACAAGTCATCAACTTCCTCGTTTGTTTCAACCATATTAGCCTGACCCTTCTTCCTTTCCTTTTTCGGAGCACGACAGTCTGCAACTTTGTGTCCGATTTTTCCACAATTGTGGCAGTTTCCCTTGAATTTCTTCTTGTTGGGATAGCTCCTTGGTCCCGATGCATTTTTCCTCTTTTTCAGATTAGTTGGGGCAGTTTCAACAATATGTGATCCCCCTATGGTTGATCTCCCATTTGCCTTCTTCTCCGCTGCCTTGTTATCTTCCTCGATTCTCAACCGGATGATGAGATCTTCCAGTGTCATCTCCTTTCGCTTGTGTTTCAAGTAATTTTTGAAGTCCTTCCATGAAGGAGACAACTTCTCTATTACTGCCGCAACTTGAAACGCCCCACTAATCACCAAACCTTCAGCGAGTAGATCATGGATGATAACCTGCAACTCTTGAACTTGAGTAACAACAGACTTGTCATCTACCATTTTGTAGTCTAGAAACATGACAGCGATAAACTTCTTTAATCCAGCATCTTCTGTTTTATATTTCTTTTCCAACGCATCCCATAGTTCTTTTGATGTTTCCACATTACTATAGACGTTGTAAAGATCATCCTCCAGTCCGCTAAGAATATAATTCTTGCACAAAAAATCTGAGTGCTTCCACGCCTCAGTTACAACAAAACGTTCATTCTCAGGTGTTGATTCCGGCAAAACCGGAACGACTTTCTTAATAAACTTTTGGAGGTTTAAAGTAGTTAAATAGAAGAACATCTTTTGTTGCCATCGTTTGAAATCAATTCCGTGAATTTTCCAGGCTTCTCTGGGAGCGGTCTTTTGGTGCGATACGACCGGAGGACGCAACATTGCTGGTAGAACCAACCATGGGGGCTGGTGTGGCAGTAGCAGTAGCATTCAAATTTGGAGTCATGTCTCCCATTTCTGTCGCAAATGAAACAACAGAAAAATTTAATAAATGGTGAAGACTTCGAACCGAATCAGTTTTGACAGCAACAAATATAATACACAACGGTGAAGATTTTATTTCTTCAAACCGAATCAAGGTTACATAAACATATTTAAAATACTTGAAACAAAATGCAGTAAATTGTATGTTGTATACTTGATGAAGTTTTTATATCTTCAAATCAAGTACCCAAATGAGTAGAAAGTTATGAAAACTTTAATCTCAATTCTACCCGAAGATTTTAGTCTCCAAACAACATACAAGTTCGTTACACCGAAACAACAAACATACACATTTTTTTACAACGTTCTGTAATTGTTAAACAAGAACAAATGAACACAAAATTAATTATTAAATTCCTTAAGCTTGTTATCGGGCCTGTGTTCAAAAAATCAGGAAAAACAGAAACCAAACGGAAAAACCAAAACCAGAAAAACATAAACTGGAAAAATAATGCAGAAGTAAGAAAATATCCGAGACCATAGAATTCACTGTGTGTCCTTAAGGAATTTAATCCCCTCACTATACCCGAGGTTATGGATTACTTCCTCCCAGGATAAAACGGATATACCTGTCGCAGGAGTAGCGGTACAACAAACGCCTTCGACGAACTCAAAGTTGGCAACGAAACACAGTAAGACTCGATAGTTTTATTTGTGAAAAAGAATGCAGAATTTCAGATGCAGGAAAAAAAAATTGTGTATTAAAAATGAGGCATTGCCTCAGTTTATATAGCCTCGAAGGTGCCTCTTCGGAATAGGTTGGTGACTGTTCGGAAAGGCCTTTGCCTTTTCCATTTCTCATTCACACCAACTTAGCTAGCTTTATTCATTAACTAGTTTTAACAGCTAGAAAATAAGAAACATAACAACATAGTGAAATCCCACAACGTAGAAATAAGAAACATAACAATTACAAGAAATGGAAATATAATACAACATATCACTCAGTTCTGTTGTAGACCAACTCTAACTTTGTCATCACCAGCTTTCAAACTTTTTGAACAGTCGAGATATTGGAAAACGAACATTTGAAACAATCCCTTGCCTCACCCTGAGATGAGAGGGAAGGTCGATGTGACTCGAATTCTAGACCTAGTCTTTAATCCTACACCAATTAATGATGTCACGGGCGGAAAAAAATTACATCCAAGAGCGGAGCAAGTAAGAGGGAAAGGGTTCAGCTGAATCCCATTCGTTGAAAAGGTATATTGTGCAAATAGGGTAAAGATAGAATTGTTTTCCTTATACATAAACTCAAGATGAAGTCCCAACATTCAAATTTGATGGCAAATCTCCTGCTTGGTAATGAAGTATCGCTACTTTTAGCCTATGTTACTCGGACTCAAAGTAATGCATTTTTGGAGGATCCAACAAGGGTGCAACAATATTTTTGAAAAGTCCCAGCAATATAACGTTTAGCACTCAATTGTGCTTAGAGATTCAAAAAGCTAGCTTTGGTGTATGGTAGCCAAGAAAAACAACACCATTGTAGGACCAAGGATCCATCATATAAGGCGTAAAATGACAGACTAGATACCAGTGATTTCCAGAAAACTTTTGGATTAACATTGCAAATCAGAATTTCAAATACAACAACAATTACACGTTAATATACACTAGTTGAATCAGCTATATCAATCAACAAATACTATTCCGCTCCTTTTCATTCCACCACTCGAATTAGTATTTCAAATATACAAAACAAAAAACCTGATGACAAAATGTTAAAACCAAAAACAGGATAACAAATGTGAAAAACACTCCTCTCTTGATGCAACTAAGTTGATGAGATGCATGCTATACAATACTGTACACTCAACGTGGTCAATTTACAACGTATTCAATCTCTTCGCCACCACACAAACTGATAAAGCCAAAACTACTCTTACACTATTCAGAAATCACAGAGAACAACTAACTTCAACAAATTGCAGCATCTTGATTATGTAAGAGCTGAGGCTATTCCTGGTGAATGCTGTCACTCAAGCTTTTGATAGATCGGTCAGAGCCAAAAGTGAATCATCGCCTGTTCAAAATGGTAAGCATGTTATTAGCATTTTCACATGTAATGTGACTGAAGATGAGTAATGGGATTTGGTCATTTTTGGCCTCGGCCAAAATTAACTACGGGCATTAGCCAAAATATACAAGCATATACACTGATTATGGATATTATATGTATATTTTATGTATATTTATACTTTATATAAAAAACATATACATTTGTTGGCTATTACTTTTTGGAGTGGTCCAAAAATGTACTTAAAAAAAAGAAGGAAGGATAGCCCGGTGCACAAAGCATCCCACGTTAGAAGGGTCCAAAAAAGTAATCATCCCTAATTATAATCAGAAGAAAGGGCAGTAATTAGATGTATGTACCTCTGATAGAGGAAGTAAGGATGGTTCATAATCACTTGGAGGGAGCTTGTCAGTTTTCAAACTTTGGATTTCAGATTGCATCAAATTTAGTTGCTCCTTAATGTCAAGTAACAACTTCAGCTCTCGTCCAACTTCAACTCTCTCAGATGTACGATTGAGCTGATGAAACTCACTAGATTCTGAAACGCTGGCTGTAGGGCGAGATATTGCCAAATGGCAGGTAAGGGCAGCAGCTTCACTTGCTCTTCGTAACTTGTTCTCGCACTGTGCAGATACGAAGTACTTCTTTAGCAAATCAGCTTCATCTTTAACCAACTGTTTTGCAGCCTCTTGTTGAGCAGAATCTGGTCTGTCGAGCCTTTCATCACTATGCAAAATGATCTTGCGATCATGTTTAGGAGGCAGTCCAATGTCGATGGTATCCTTATCCGCTCGAGGAACTTCGAAGACATCAAGGACATTAGGGGAACAACCGAAATCAGCAGGTGTGTCATTTTCTGATTTGCTCACGTGAAGCTTTGGTTGGTACATTTCGTTCTCCGATTTGCTTATCTTAATGCTTCTTTGAGAAAGTGGCGAAGGAGACCTCGTTTCACTCCTCAAGTTCGCGTAGCTAACTCCTGTAATCTCTTTCACCCGATCATCCAACTTACGAATCTGTTGCCAATACGAATTGATACTTCCAGTCGTGGAAATATCTGTCTTCTTCTCTGTATCCGACTGCTGCTCGTTCATTTCTTGCCCTGTGTGTTCCTCCACTGTTTTCGAATTCGAATCTCTTTCTGAACTTGAATCATCCATTTCCATAGCACCCTTTTTCAGAAATTTCAGAGGAAAAGGAGGGGCAGAATTACGCCTTCCGAGGGCTTGGAGATTCATTTCTCCCGCTAAAGTCTCGTTTCTTTGAAACAAATTCTCCGGATATTTAAATTCACCGACCCCGGGGTCCACACAGCCCGTGGTCAACAGCTTATACCTATAAGCCTGCACCTGATACTCCAAGGCAGCTATCTCCATCTCCTTTTGATAGAAAAGATCCTCGAAAATAGCTAAGGATTCCTCCGCGTGACACATTTTCTCCTCAGCTAAGCGCTTGTACTGCTCGGCTTCCATTTTTACTGCAGCTTTTTCTCCTTGGAGACGCAAGATCATCGATAACGCCTCGCTAGCAGCACTACAAGAGGCTTCTCTTTCCTCATCTAATTCACTGTAAAGCTTCTGTAGAAGCTGTTGTTGAGCACGTAGTGTGTCTTTCAAAGAAGCAACATCAAGTTGAGACATATGACTTTCAGCCATCTAACCGGAAAAGTAACTACACGTTTTCTGCGATAACAGAAGAACCATTTAGCAGATTGCACATAAATAAATGATTGCCAAAAAATATAGTAACTCTTATTATTCATTTTACAACCAACAATTCAATTTCATCTATGATCACTAACAAAATCCCATTTGGTACTTTGACCAATTTAGTATCACCCAAGAAAAAGAAGTCATAAACCGTTGCATCTCTCATCAGGGGTGGCAAAATTAGCCCATGAAAATATGACCCGTCCATTTATTAGCTCAGCCCATTTTAGCTCATTTCATCCCAAGTAACTTTTGTGCAGGACAATAACCCAACCCATTTATTGTCTCAGCCCATTTTAACCGCCCAAATACAGCCCAACTGTCCATTTGGCACTCCAACTCTCATCAAATACATACAGCAACAAAAACTACTACAACTATGCGTCAGTGTCCAACAAATTGGAGTCAGCTATATGAATCCTTACCGACCATGTTCCTCATTTAAATTCAACTCAGGCCAACATTATACAATATGAAAATGAAAAAGAGAAAGTACTAAAAATAAGAAAATCAGATCTAAAATCAATTTCCAAAAATGTAAAATGTAAGAGAAAGTAATTTGACATCCAAATTCATATAATTTTCAGGCTTAACAAGTCTCATATCCTCTATATATCAGTTTCTTTCAAGCAACCCCTCCCTTCAACCACCCCAACAACAACCCACAAGGTGGGGTCTGGGGAGGGTAGCATGTACGCAGACCTTAACTCTAACTTTTGTTGGGAAGAGAGGTTGTTTCCGATAGAAACTCGGCTCAACCACACCAACAAACACAAAAGGGGGAAAAAGGTAAAACAAAAAGGCCATTAATATGAATTATGTAATATTTTTTTATCAAGAAACAGACAATCTCAATATTAAGAGAACTATAACAACAAATAATCACTACATAAACAGAGCTGAGGAATTTTGAACTTTACCTAAATCCAGAAGAATTAACCCATTCAACAGAACAATTTGTCAACAATAACCAATCACCATGAAATAATCTCCCTTCAAAAAACAAAAATCACCCATCTTCCCCCTTCTTCTTTTTCTCTACTAAAAAAAAATAAAGAAATGCTCATTCCTCAAATACCCACAAACCAAATAACAACATAAAGTGAAAACACAATGCAAAAAAAAAAAAAAAAAAAAAGGAATCCCCACTAGAAAATTCAAAGAAATATGAAAGAAAGAATCAATCTTTTTTGTGAATTTGAGATAAAGAATGGCTCAAGATTATATTTTTATGGATATATTTGAGATATATGAATAGCACAAAGCTATATCCTTTTTTTTCCTTCAAAAGAATCAAGAAATGATCATTCTTCAAAAACCCACAAACCAAAATGCAAAAATAAAGTGAAAAAACAATGCAAGAATTGAAAAAAAAAAAAAAAAGGAAACCCCACTAGAAGATTCAAAAAGATGTGAAATTTAATTGAAAAAATCATTTTTTTCAATGTGAAACAGAATAATGAACCCACTAGTGGAAAAATAAGATAGGGAAGATGAGTAAAAGAATGGATAAAGATTAATTTTTTTCTGGATATATATGATATCATGTATATGAATAGAGCAAAGCTATATCCTTTTTCTCATCTCAAAGAGATTTTAATTTTGTTTTAGATAAAAAAAAAAAAGTTGGTTTTTGTAACGGTTTGTTGATTTGTCTTTTACTAAACGAAAGGCAGTCCTAGATTTTGGCTGTCCGTTTATGCCACCCATTTCTAGGTGACAGATATCTTGATTATATCTATCCCCTTAATTATATATATCTAAAAGGAGAACTTGAGAGTTTTATTAGATGGAATATGACCTAGTTTCAGAGGACGTGATAGAAAGATTTGAGTAGAGGGGGATAGCTAGCCTTTTCATCTTTTCTTCTCCTTTTTTTAATTATATTATTTTGGTATCGTGTGGATTATTATCTTTATGTTTGTATTACTATGTTGTATCATTTATTTTGTATTTTGATTTTTTACTGTCTTATTTTTCATGCAGCCCTGCATTGATTATATTTCTTTTAAGCTGAGGGTCTATAAAAAATAATTTCTCCGCCCCGCAAAGATAGAGATAAGATCTGAGTATATCTTATTTCTTCCAGACTCCACTTATTAAATTACACTGACTGTATTATCGTTTTAAAAGAAGTAAATAATTTAAAAGACAATATTACTTTGAACCAGCAGATTTTAAAACAAAATATATTTAAAAATATGAAAAAATTGTGATGGTTCTTTTTTTATTTAATCTAATCAGATAGTATTTAAAGTTGACTAATTCAATAAGCCATTGAATGAAAAATGCTTTTACTAGGAGCTCCTTCATTAGTAATAGTATGGGCTGGTAACTTTTCAACTCTATTAATAAATAGTCATTGTAGTGGAGCTTTAAATTCTACAGGTGAATTGGTGGTAATAATGTCCTGACGTTTTACTTGTGAAATTTGAAATTCATAAAAATGATTATTTTTCAATTAAGAAGCTGAAAAGTAGATACTTGTGAAATGTATATTTTTCTCTATTCCCATGAATCTAATATGAAATTTTTAGTTGAGGGCGGAAGAATCTCGCCCATCCCACTTGATTCATGGGATGGTAGTAGTGCATGCTTCAATTCTTAATTTAAATTTATATCATTTAAGATCAATTAAATATAAAATGCTCCCCTCGCCAAAATTTTCCCATTTTTAAGATATAACATAGTTTTTATTGCCTCTTTAGTCTAAGAATGTCATGACTATATGATTTGACTTGATAATATTGTTGGAGTGTCATGGCTCGAGCCGAGTCCAACCGAGCCTAATCTATATCGAGCTGAGCCTAATCGAGCTTTAAATAGTATCGAGTCGAGTCGGGCAACTTTTCCATATTTTGATTGAGCCCGAGCCGATCCTGAGCTTAACTGAGTTGACTCTTTTGTATTAAATCAAAAATATAATTTAAGGAAGTCTGATCGTAATTGAATAAGCTATCATAAAAAAAATATTTACATTATTAAGTCAAGAATGTGATAATTTTAGTTGTAGTGAATTGTTAAAAATAATATTCTTAATAAATAAAAAAATATGATTTAAGAAAGTGTATGATTGTGATTAAACAAGTTTTATATTACATAATTCAAGAAAATTATAGCCACCATAATAAAAAGATAGCAAAGGATTATAAATTGGCAGAGGATGAAAAATTCTTTTATAATTGTACGAAGAAGAAAAGGAGACTACATATAATTAGATTTCTTAATAACCGAACAGAACTGACAACAACCAAATAGATAAATATGTATTATATTGATTTGATTTGATTTTAATAATTGACAAACCGATTGAATTGATTTGATTTTGATTTTAATCAAAATCTACTCAAATCAAACCATGAATACCCCTACTCATATACTACGCTTAAGTTACATTATGGTTAGAATTTTACTTACGTCAAATAAAAATATGAACTATATAACTGTTTAATTAACGTAGTATGTTAAGTTAAATTTGTAATGTACTTAGTAATTGAGCGTAATGAATGAATATTAATTCTTAAATCGAGCCAAGCTAGCTGAACCGAGCTTGATCGAGCTATGACCGAACCGAGCTTGATCGAGCTTTAACCGAGCCGAGCCAAAATTCAACTAAAACCGAACCGAGTCGAACCGAACTTTTTCTCGAAACGAGCTGAGTTGAGCCGAGCTAAATTCAATTGAGCCGAGCCCGAGCTGGCCCGGCTCTTTGCCTGAGCTCTAGTCATGGCTAGTTACAATGTTAGAATATGATATTTTTTTATAGCAATGTCACTGCCTTATTTATATGCTGTCGGTTATGATTTTAAAAATAAACATCGAATCCAGAAATTCGGTGACCATTTTCTTTTGACTATGTGGTTGTTTAATAATCTAGAATCAATCACTTATTATATTTTATCCATTTTGATTTTTAATTACATTTATAGATTGATTATGTGTAGTTAATTATTTAAACGCTGCTTTAGGCTTTATTTAAGCTAATCACTACAACTATTTTCTTTGTTTAAAGAGAGGAACCTTCGTATTTAAAGGTCAACTTTTCAGCTTGGCATAATTAAAGCGTAGTGCCACCATAATTAAAGTTTAGAATTAAAGACCTCTTTTATGCTGTTTCTTAATTAGAAAATTGGTACTTTTAGGTTAACATTTTATTTGATTAGACGTGCCTAGTTTAAATATTTAAGTTATCTATACATTTTCAATGTAATGACTTTTTAAACCATTAAAGTTAACCGGTTATAACATGTTTGTTATTATTATTGTAGGTTATTAATCAATGTTAATGAATAGAGTTTTTAATATAAATAATTCTTGCATCGTCGATGTATACAACTAGAAGATTCAAAGATATTTTCATTGAAAAACGTGAAAAAAAGAATAAATGAACCCACTAGTGGAAGCATAACATAGGGAAGATGAGTAAAAAATTTGATCAAGATTAAATTTTTTGCCTGGATATTTGCCTTTTCTCATCTCAACGAGGTTTTTTTCCAGATTAAATTAAAAAGAAAGTTGGTCTTTGTTACTGTTTATTGATGTGAAACTTACACAAATGACTATACTTTGGATTTTTTTTAGCCATAGTTATACTTTTGATAATTACATTTCGTAGCTACAGTAAAGTGTATTCAAAATTCGGCTCGCTGTATTCAAGTCAGATGTATTCAACTCAATTGTATTCAAGTCAGATATATTTATCTCAGCTGTATTCATTTGTAACTACTTTTACATTGTATTCAATTTATTATATTTAAAAATTGTATTCAAATTCACTTTATTTTATTTGTATACAAAAAAATCTCCTTCAAAATACAAGAAATAAAATATACCTCCAAACACTGAATTTTACACTAAAAATTATGAATACACTCAACAATTGAATACAAGAAATAAAATACACCCTAATCTGAGATACAAGAAAATAAAATACACTCCAATTTAAAATAAAATGGGCTCTGATCGAAAAATAAAATTCTCAATCTGACGGGAGGGATCTCCCTCGAAGCTCAGATTTGGACGGAGAGAGAGAGAGAGAGGTGACCAACACCGACCAGATCTAGAGGGAGGTGAGGACAGCGATGACCGATCTGGGAGGGATCTCCGATCTGACTGGAGGGATCTCTGGTGAAGCTCAGATCTGGATGGAGAGAAAGAGGTGATCGGTACTGGCCAGATCTGGAGGGAGGCGAGGCAATCTCCGACGAAGCTCATATTTGACGGTGGTCGTCGCTCCTCCGGCGATGACGACAGTGAGGCGGCAACATAGAGCGAGAGGTGAGGGGAAGAGAAGAGGGATAAATACAAGCCACAAACCTAATATATTTTGATATAGCTATGCATGATAATTAACATATAATTTTTAGCTATGGAATGTAACTAAAACAAACTATAATTACTAAATATAATTAGATACTAATAATTATTCATGCCATGTAAATTTTCCTTTCTTGATTTGTCTTTACAAAACGAAAGGTAGTCCTAGATTTGGGATGTCCGTTTATGCCACCCCATTTCCAGGTGACTCATATCTTGATCATATCCCCTTAATTAATAATTTAAAACAAAATAGATAATTAAAAAAACATCATTACTTTTAAAATTAAAATAAAGTATTGTATCTAGTGGGTCAACGTCTTTTTCCTAATAATCCGATATTGGAAATCCACTAGTCCGACTAATTTGAACTCACTCGTTAGACGTAAGTGATTTCTACCTGGACTCAAGGAGTTTCTTCAATAATATTAGTATGTGTTAGCAACTTTTCAATCTTGTACGGTAAGTCCATGATAATAACTATTTCTCAATGAGTTTAAGTTTTATATATTTACAGTGCAAGAAATATTTATATGCTTATTGGATCACTTAAAAATTGCAGATAACTATATTTAATAACATTAATTATTAATATAGAATTTAGAATAGAACAATATGTAACATGTTATAACAGTTTAAATTACATTGATAGTGTACAAATGATTACATGTCTAATCAATAATAACACTAACCTAATAAAATATAAAAGTGATTTTCAATTCTAACTTTAATTACGGTGGGACTATGCTCCAACTATGTCTAGGGGTGGGCGTATATCGGTTCGGTTCGGTTTTGTATCCGAAAAATATGAACCGAATAAAAATCAAACTTTTAAAAAAAATTGAATATAACTTTTTTTTAAAAATATATATATGTTCGGTTTATATCGCCGAACGTATCGGATTATATCATTTTTTTCTAGTGGGCCGGGTCGGGTCGATGATTTTTTTTAATTGAATTTTCAAAACTGAAATTGACATTCACACCTACACTACCATGAAATTTCGACGTTGAAATCTATTGTGTATCGTGAGATGTTTACTAAAGATTTGGGGGAAAACACAAATTGATTGGGAAAACGGACGTTTTCGTAAAAATTGGCTGCGCCAAACCGCCTTGTGGCAGTTTGGGTCGGCCCGTCTCGAAAAAATACCCAAAATCAAAAAACTTTTTTGGGTAAAACGGAATTCCAAGCGCAGATTTATGACCATTTAAAGTTTCACCAATTTACAACTTACTTTCTCTCCCTACATTTTATGTCAATCCTTCAGTGATATGTTAATCAAGTTCATGTCGCATTCGACTTCCATAAAAACTTCATAGATTGACTTCAATGGCTATGATTCAAGAGATAGTAGTAGCCTAATAAATAAGAATAATTATATATTTAATTCGGTTTTTTCGATTCGGTTCGTATCCAGAATTAAAAAATCGAACCGAATCACTAAATCCTGATTCGGTTCGGTTTTTTCGGTTCTCCGGTTTTTTGCCCACCCCTAACTATGCCAAGCTGAAAAGTTAATACCTTTAAATGCGAAGGTTCCCCTCTTTAAACAAAAAACAAATAGTAGTAGTAGTGCTTAGGTCTATTAAAGCATAAAACAACGTTTTTAGCTTTCACACGATTCGTTTGAATTTTCTTTTCTTTATTTTTTATTTTAGATTTATTAACTACACATAATCATTCTCTAAATGTATTTAATATCATAATCCATAAGATATAAAAAGGGACCGATTCTAATTATTAGATAATCACAATGTCAAAAGAAAATGGTCACCGAATTTCTGGATTCGATACTTATTTTCTGAAATAATAACCAACAGCATGTGAATAAAGCAGTGGCTTAATTTGCTGCAATAATTCATTCTCTAACATTTGTATTTGCCATGACACTCCAACAATATCTAAGTCAAATCATATTGTCTTGATATTCTTAGATTAAAGAGACAGCAGAAATTATGTCGAGCCCTTGAAATATGGAGTAGCCTTTGATAATGAGAGGTTTTTTTCCTTCTTTAAGAAATCTCATAAACGGTGCAAATTTGAATTTATCGGTCCAATAAATTTTGGTTAATAGATGGTTACACAAAAAAAAAATGAACTATACAATTTATTTATTTTTTAAATAGAATTAGAAGAAGGAAAAAATGGCAAGAATTGAAACATGCGCCACTACCATCACAAGAATGAGGTAGGACGGATGAGATATTTTCACTCTCAACTTGAGGTTTCGGGTTAGATCCTAGGGAATAAAAAATGACAGTCTGGTGCACTAAGCTTTCGCTATGCGCGGAGTCTAGGGAAGAGTCGGACTATAAGGATCTGTTTTCGCAGCCTTCACAAATAGAGAAACTAATAAAATTCACAAATATCCACTTTTCAAACTACTGTGATTGAAAAATAAATGTTATTATTAAGTTTCAAATTCCACAAGTAAAAGTTCATAAAACTATCACAGTAAGTTGATGATCAACATGAAAAAAAAATGTTAATAAACTTTAATTATTTTTTTTAGTTAAAAAAAAAGAACTGTACTATCAAATCATATTTACTATTAGATAAAATTTTCTTAATGATCTTATAGTATGAGAAACTCTTTATATTGTCGACATGAATAAGTTAGAAACATAATTATAATATCATAAATATAATGATGCATCACACTTTTCATTGTAATTAATTGGTTAGTTTAGCTTTTTTCTTGTTTTATATTTCTAGCCATTTAAAGTATAGTTTAACATAAATTAACATATTTTCCTAAAAGAACACAAATAAAAGTCAAGTGTTATGGAGTATTTTATTTACACATAAACAACATGATTACACTTGTCACTTAGAAAGAGAAAAAATACATAATTACACATGGGGTCGTTATGGGCCGATTTTAACGGCTATAAAATTATAATGTCCGTCTTATTCATGGCCGATCATACTACTTATTCAATGTTCCAGCATGCTTATTGTAATGGGTTCCAAACGAGTATCATATTATTAGCCGTGTAAATGAACGGATTGAGTTTTAAAATTAATTAAATTAATAATTTGATGGATTATATATTAATCCGCTGAGTGTTGTCACAATTTTAAAATATGTTTTAGGTATCGTATAGTTTCTTGTTTTTCAAGATGTATTATTATCTGTTGTTGCACTTATTTTTATTAGCAAATATTCTCCGAATATTCATATTATATTTTGTAATTATGATAGATGTATATTTAAGGTAACTTAGGATTCTTATTGTATTAGGAATCAACCACTTAAGGAAAGTTAGGATTCTTATTGTATTAGGAATCAACTTATGTACAACTATATCTATTGTGATTAATGAAAGGAATCTCTAACGAAAATTATTCCAATCTTACATGGTATCAAGAGCCAAACCCTAATCCGTACTCTTCTCTTTTCTTCTTCTCGGCCGACGCCACCCCAAATCCTTTTTTTCCCTCTCGGCCGACGACAATATTTTGCCACCATGTCTCGCCCTACTTCCCCCACCAATTCCGGTTCTTCCACTGACACACTTGACAACCCCCATCAACGTTCATCATCGTCTTTTCATCCGGCATTCGCCGTTACCAACATCAAAAATTTTATCCCTATAATTCTTGACCAAAAAGATTGTCAATATTCCATGTGGATAGAACCGTTCTATATTCATGCATGTGCTTACAATGTGCTCGACCATATTGATGATTTTGTTCCTCGTCCAACCGATGTTGCAGACTCGACATGGCGTCGCCTTGACGCCATCGTCAAACAATGGATCTACGGCACCATCTCTAAAGACTTGTTGTGTACTATCATGAAAATAGGTGCTACAACACGTGAACTTTGGGTACGGTTAGAAGAAAATTTTCAGGATAATAAAAATACTCGGGCCGTCTATTTGGAAGAACAGTTCAACAATACGCGTCTCGAGAATTTTAACAACATGTCCGAATACTGTAAACAACTAAAACTCATAACCGACCAACTTTCCAACGTAGGGACATCCGTTTCAGAGACCAAGATGGTACTTCAACTAGTTGCGGGTTTATCGAAACGTGAATATGATACACTTGCAACGATGATTCAACAGGCCGACCCCCTACCAAGCTTCAATAAAGCACGTTCGCAACTTTTGTTGGAAGAAACATGTCGTGCTAAACAAGAGGAGCACAATCACAAGGCATTAGCCTTTGACGGCATGGCACTACCGGCGGCCACATCCACCCATCCACCACCGCAAGACTACCACCAGCAACAGTCCCGCGGTGGAAGGCGTGGCGGCAAAGGTCGCGGTAACAACAATAAAGGGAAGGGTCGCGGCAAGGGCAACCGGAACCAGCAGTAGCCAGGCCCAGCACCTGCTGCCTACTATCAGTGGGCTGGACAGCCCCCTTGGCCCAATATCGGGAACTGGGCTCGTCTGCATGCCCCTACCCGACATCAGGGGCCCAATTCCAGCAAGATGGCAGCCAGGCCTCTTGGGCTCCGCCCCCGCCAATCGGCAGGCCTACCGGCGGCCGACAGGCCCATCTGGTAGCAGCAGTTCAGCACCCGCAAGGCAGCAGCCTGGCCCCCGCCAATTTGGGACAGGCCTTCAACACCGTGAACCTTCAACAGCCCAACGATAATTGGTATATGGACACCGGAGTCACATCTCACCTCACATGGTCGTCAGGTAACTTATCTCAACTGCTTCGGTTAAAGTGTCCTCAATCTATTACTGTCGGCAATGGTCATCGAATTCCAATTGAAGGTTACGGTAACACACATACCAAACATCCCCACCCGCCTTTCTCCCTAAATCACGTCCTTTACACCCCGAACATCATTAAAAATTTAATCTTTGTTAGAAAATTCACTCGCAATAATTTTGTGTCTATCAAATTTGACCCTTTTGGTTTTTCTGTGAAGGATCTCAATACGGGGAAAATTCTTACGCGTTGCAATAGTGTGGGAGACCTCTACCCCTTCACTTAATCTTCCGTTGTCAACCACAATCACCTCTATCCCTTGCGGCTATCTCTCCCTCAACTTGGCACAACAGACTCGGGCACCTCGGAGACCCTGTTTTTACTTTTCTTAGGACTACTAAATGTATTCAATGTAATAGTGAGAAACTTGTCCAACACTATTTTTCTTACCCGCTTGGCAAGCATATTCGTCTTCCATTTATGTCATCCAACAGTGTTACTTTTTCTCCTTTTGATAATGTTTATGCTGATTTGTGGACATCTCCGGTTGTTAGCTCTTTGGGTCACAAATTTTATCTAGTATTCTTAGATGATTTTTCACACTTTGTCTAAATTTACCCATTGAAATTCAAATCTGAAGTTTTTGCCAAGTTCCTTGAATTTCAAAAATTCATTAAAACACAGTTTGAAAAATCTATCAAATCATTCCAACGTGATAATGGACGTGAATTTAATAACTCGGCATTTCACAATTTCTGCTCTAAACAAGGCATGGTTTTCCATTTTTCATGTCCATATACTTCCTCCCAAAACAAAAAGGCTGAACGAATTATACGTACCATCAATAACATGGTTCGCACCCTTCTGTTTCATGCCCGTCTTCCACCGCCTTTTTGGGTCTATGCTACTAAATGGTAGAATCCCTTCTTAATATTTTACCAACTAGCACTCTCCAAAATAAGACCCCTACCGAAATCTTATACTGTAGGTTCCCATCCTATGACCATCTCCGTATTTTCGGCTGCTTATGCTACCGCAACCTAGCCTCCACTGCACCTCACAAACTCGCCCCTTGTACTATTCCATGTGTCTTCGTTGGTCTCTCTCCTACTCATCGGGGCTACATGTGCTATGACATAGCCACTCACAAAATCATTGTCTCCCGTCACGTCACATTTGACGAGACGACCTTTCCTTTTTCAAATCTCTAAAAATTTTAGACCACCGATTATACCTTTCTCGATGAACCGAATTTGTCCCCAGCTATCCAATCATTGTACCACCGGCAGCCCACTCTTCCGACATAGCCTGCGCCAGCAGCTCCGTCCCCACCACTGTCCGACATCATCTCCGACCCAACACCTCCCAGCTCTCGGTCGAACACCCCATTGCTCGACCCGACTGTGTCTCCTGCCCCTCCAGTACCACTGATGCCTCCAGAACCCGATAGCCCACAACCACAAAATCCAGACCACCCACTGCTGCCTACCCATCGTATGAAGACTCATGCACAACACAGGATTTTCAAACCCAATGTCCATTTTTACCTCTCCGTATAAACCATATCACCCATTCCAAAAAATCCAAAACTAGCCAAACTGGACCCTAATTGGAATGCGGCCATGTGCGAGGAATTTAATGTTTTACCGAAGCAGAACACTTGGGATTTGGTACCTAGACCGGACGGTGTAAATGTTATCCGGTGCATGTGGTTATTTCGTCACAAGTACAGAGACAGTGGTGACTTGGAGCAGTATAAGGCAAGACTGGTTGCTAATGGCACTAATCAGCAGGAGGGTATTGATTGTGGTGAGATATTCAGTCCGGTTGTTAAATCGGCTACTATTTGGATTGTTCTCAGTATTGTAATGGGCATGCATTGGCCGATTCATCAGCTTATTGTCAAGAATGCGTTTCTGCATGGGGATTTGAAAGAAACTGTGTACATGCATCAGCCCCCTGGCTTTGTTCATCCGGTAGTTCCACAGTTTGTATGTCGTCTCAGGAAGTCATTGTATGGCTTGAAACATGCACCCCGCGCTTGGTATGATCGTTTTGTCATGTATCTTATGCAGATTAGATTTACATGTAGCAAGTGTGATGACTCTCTCTTCACTTTCCTTCGAGGTAGCAACACTGCTTATTTGCTATTATATGTGGATTACATTGTTCTTAATGCCTCCTCTAATGGGTTGAAGAACGAAATCATTGCTCTACTCAAAACTGAATTTGCTATGACTGACTTGGGCAAGCTGAGTCATTTCTTGGGTATATCCGTGACTAGATCTGCAGCTACTATGTTTTTGTGTCAGCGTAAATATGCGGAGGAGATAGTGTACAAGGCTAAAATGACAAATTGTAAAATTATGCCAACTCCGGTTGACTCGAAATCCAAGCTCAGTGCCAATGAGGGCGCACCAATTTCTGATCCCACTCTCTATCGGAGTCTTGCAGGTGCCCTTCAGTACCTTATATTCACAAGGCCCGATATTGCATATGCGGTTCAGCTGGTGTGTCTATTTATGCACGACTCTCGAGAGTCCCATTTTGCGGCCCTCAAACGTATTATCAGATACGTTAAGGGCACACTGGGACTTTGACTGCATCTCTACCCCCTCTGCCTCAACCAAGTTACTCTCCTACACGGATGCAAATTGGGCAGGATGCCCGGACACACGTCGCTCCACCTCCGGCTACTGTGTATTTCTTGGGGATAATCTTATTTCATAGTCTGCCAAGCGGCTGGCCACACTATCTCATTCGAGTGCTGAAGTAGAGTATCGCGGAGTTGCTAATGTCGTTGCTGAGATCTGTTGGCTCCGAAATCTTCTTTTGGAACTCCATTGTCCACTGCAAAAGGCGTCTATAGTCTACTGTGATAACATATATGCCATCTATATGTCTCACAATCCGGTCCAACATCAGCAGACCAAACATATCGAGATGGACATTCACTTTATGCGTGAGAAGGTTGCTCTTGGTCAGGTCAAAATTTTACACGTACCTTCCTTCTATCAGTATGCAGATATTTTCACAAAGGGACTACCGAGACAACTCTTCACCGACTTCTGATCCAGCCTTAGCGTTCGACCTCCTCCAGCTCCGACTGAGGGGGAGTATTAGCGAATATTCACAATATATTTTGTAATTATGATAGATGTATATTTAAGGTAACTTAGGATTCTTATTGTATTAGGAATCAACCATTTAAGGTAAGTTAGGATTCTTATTGTATTAGGAATCAACCTCTGTACAACTATATATATATTGTGCTTAATGAAAGGAATCCCTAAGGAAAATTATTTCAATCTTACAATTTTGTATCTTGTTATTTTGCTGTCTCATTTTTTTTTTTACAATCTTGCGTCGGTTACAGTCATTTTGAGTCGATGGTCTATCGAAAACAATCTCTCTACCCCGTAAAAGTAGGGTTAAAGTCTGCGTACATTCAACTCTCTCCAGACTCCACTTGTGAAATTACTGAATATGTTGTCGTTATTGTATTATTAATCCGCTCAAAGAATACTTGGGTGGATAAAGGAAAGATAAACCAAATTACATTTTATGTGACTCTTAACGTTTAAACTCCAATTTTTTGTTTAGAGTTTCATATTCGGTTAATTGAAATTAATTTCTTAACATCAATTTAAGTTTACAAGTGAAATTTGTATTACATTAGGAGCGGAGGCCTCTATCGATCGAGCTTCTATCGCTCATTTTGTCATTGTTGCTAGCTAGTTTACGGTCACTTCTCTCTTTGTTGATAGACGACGATTTTCCTCATAAAGTAGACGGAAATAATATTGAGGAAATGAAATTTCTTCGCTCCTTACCATTTGAATTAAAAAAAATGATTTTTTAGATCTCTTATGTGTTTTTTCTGATCTTTTATGTGTAAAAAAATGAAAATCTCTTATAAAAGAGTCATAAAACTAAAAAAAAGTTTGTAAAGGGCCAAAAATAGATTTCTCCCTGTAATATTCTGGATTTATTATTCTGTTAATTGTAAATTTGCACCTTTACTCAATACTTATAAACCATTCTATAAATATATGAGTACTAAGTTTTAATAATTTAAATTCTCTCGTGTGAGAAAGATCTGTCTCTTTGTATATTTAAGTTTTTCCTTGATAATGATGAATGATTTTTGTATTTAAGTCATGAAAAAGTGGAGCTGTGAAAATAACATTTACCTAAAGCTAATTAAGGCAATATTCCCTCCGTCTCAAATTATTTGTCGTGGTTTTTAAAAATAGTTATATCAAATTATTTGTCGTGGTTACTAAAAATAGTTATCTCAAATTATTTGTCGTTTTAGAAGTTCAATGCATAATTAATTATTTTTCCTCCATTTTACTTAGTAGAACACATAAATATAGTAAACATTTAATGGAGATATATTATAACTTAGACTAAATAAAGGTAAAGTGGGTTAAATATATCTTCTAATTAATATTTTTAAGGAGAGTGTAAAATAAAAAATGATATATAATTTGAAACATATGGAGTAATGAATGCAGATAGGAAATCAACAGCGTAATTAAATGTACTTAATTTCACGATTTGGTAATGTTTGCTTTGCCCTTGAAGCTGTGCGTGGACAGCTGCTTGTCTCTCATTTATATTTTTAATAAAGAACTAGTATAGATATCCGCGCGATGTGTTGTGATGTGTAGATAGTTTTGAAAGGAAAAGGAAATGAGCTAGATAATTCTAACAATATTAGCTTTAACCTTTAAGTACTAATCATCTTGAATAGTGCTAACAGATTAAGAAATTTTAC
This sequence comes from Anisodus tanguticus, assembly GCA_034509755.1. Taxonomy (NCBI): domain Eukaryota; kingdom Viridiplantae; phylum Streptophyta; class Magnoliopsida; order Solanales; family Solanaceae; genus Anisodus; species Anisodus tanguticus. The sequence goes on along the minus strand of CM067541.1, from coordinate 24,956,620 downwards.
TAACATAACATTGTTATAACATGAAAGAAGTTGAAACGCAAACAATTTGAATTCATCTTAGAAAAGTTTAGTGATGCCCACAACAATAATCTAATTTTCCTGATGCGCCATCATCGCAAGGTTTCCGAATCTACACACTTTGAAATAAATTGTGCTTTCAATATTTGAGATTTCAAATGATTTATTTTCAAGTACTTATACCTAAAAATAGAAATAGAAAACTGTTTTTCACCAAAAATATAGACCGTACAAAAAACATCTTGTTCGTGACAAAACATAATTGCTAGAAATAGAAAAAATTGACATTTAACCAAATAATACTTCTTCATAATTATTTATTTCAAGTATTTTATAATACATCTGTCTGGTCATTGAAGTCACTGGGATTTGATTTTTTCACTAATCAACTCCACCTTTATAGCTACCTCTATCTAAATCAAGCCCTCATCAAAACAAATTTATGTTATAAAAATTAACTTAAGGATTTTAAAACATAAAAAGATTAAACATTTTATTTTTTCAAAATTATGCAATGTCCAATGTGCGTTCCGTTGGTATCTATTTGTCCATCCCTTCAACATAACTTTAAAACAATGGTTATGTTGATATGCTTGGGTGAACACCGAGGGTGAATAAAGTTTTACCATCAAAGGCTATCTTAATAACTACATTAAATTATACAGGTCTAATCACAATAACAACTTACTTGATAACTGATTTTTTTCTTCAATCATATTTTTAATTTTGAAAGAAATAATCCCCTTGATTATTTTCATTAATTAAATAGGTATTTATACAAGTTACAAAATAGGAGAATCATATTCTATTCTATTCTAAAATCTTATTCTACCATAATTCTAACTATACAATTATGGTAAGTGTATAATCCTAATTTAGATAACAAATACACTACAATATACATCAAATGTATATACCATATATACAAGATTGGTACAAGATACTAATCCCGTGATGGGCTCCGATATCTCGGCCTTTGCTGGGCGTCGCGTGTTGGGCCTTTGTCCATCAATGTCCGTGATATACATTCTTGTATATTGGGTGTATATCACGGGTATATTGCCTTATTTAACACACCCCCCCAGTCATAGCGGGCGGTCTTCGAACGCTGAGACTGTCCCTAAAATCTTCAAAGAGTACCGAGAGAAGACCCTTTTGTAAAAATGTCTGCAACTTGATATCTTGACGGGACATGACATACGCGTATCGGCCCCCGAGCAACTTTTTCACGGACAAAGTGAATGTCCATTTCGATATGCTTAGTGTGTTGGTGCTGAACTGGATTACTTGAGAGGTAGATGGCACTAACATTATCACAATATACTAAGGTTGCCTTCTGAATGGGGCAATGAAGCTATAAAAGCAAATTACGTAATCAACATAATTCTGAGACCACATTAGCTACCTCTCGATATTTTGTCTATGCACTTGAGCGGGATAGAGTCGCCTGACGCTTTGCAGACCAGGAGACCAAGTTGTTGCCAAGGAACATACAATATCCTGACGTAGACCGTCTGGTGTCCGACAACCACCCCAATCTGCATATGTGTACGGGACAAGTGTGGATGTAGATGAAGAATACAAGTGCAAACCATAGTCCAGTGTCCCATGAATATACCGAATGATGTGTTTGATTGCATTCATATGCTCAACTCTAGGATCATGCATGAATAAACACACATGCTGAACAACATACGTAATATCCGGTCTGGTAAAGGTAAGATACTGGAGGGCCCCTGCAAGACTGCGATAGCGGGTCGGGTCCTCGTATGGTGCACTGCCGCGCGCACTAAGCTTGGGTTTTGCATCAACTGGAGTGGAAGTGGACTTACAGGATGACATCTCAGCCCTCTCTATAATCTCAGCAGCATACTTTTATTGAGACAAAAACAAACCATCTGAGTGACGCTTGACGGCAATCCCCAAAAAGTAACTCAAGGGCCCTAAGTCTTTCATAGCAAACTCAGAGCTGAGCATGGACATGATAGACTGGCGTAATGCATCGGAAGAGGCAGTCAAAATGATATCATCCACATACAACAGAATGACAGCCAAGGACGAACCACGACGGTAGATGAACAAGGAATTATCTGACCTGCTGTGAGTGAACCCAATAGTTGAAACAAAGTCAGTAAACCTCGTATACCAGGCCCGTGGAGACTGCTTAAGCCCATATAAGGATTTCTTCAATAAACAGACATGATGAGGACGGTTGGGATCCCTGAAACCCAACGGCTGATGCATATAGACTGTTTCTTTGAGGTCACCATGTAGGAGATCATTCTTGACATCCAACTGATGAATAGGCCAAGTCTTTGAAAGAGTCAAACTAAGCACAATGCGAATAATAGCCGGGTTGACCACCGGACTAAACGTCTTCCCACAATCTATCCCAACCTGTTGAGTCTTACCATCACCCACAAGTCGCGCCTTATGTCGAGCAAATGAATCATCTGAATTCTGCTTATGAGCAAAAATCCACATAGACCTGATAACATTAATACCATATAGACGGGGCACTAACTCCCACGTCTTATAATCAACAAGAGCATTATATTCATCAGTCATAGCAATTTTCCAATTAGGGTCATTTAAGGCGGACACAGGATAATGGGGCAAGGGGGATTTAGAGACATCAGAATGTAAATTAAAATATCTTTCAGGTGTAAAAATACCCTGCTGACTACGAGTGACCGGTCTATGACTCGAGGAAGAAGTGAGTGAATTTTGGGAATTTGCTGGGCTCGGGACGGACCGGCGGCGGGCGGTGGGCTCTTGCGGCCCAAATCGGTAACTGGAGCATCCACCGGACCGGTTCCTGAATTGGGCTGGACTGGCCTAATTGCTGGGACTGATCCAGTAACTGGAACGTGAGACGGTACAGTGGGGCCAGCGGGCTGTGGGCCCGCTGGAGAGTTTTGGGTGCGGAAGATGTCCGAAAAATGCTGAATAATATACGGGGATATATGATCATCCAAAAAATTATACGACCTAGGCTCGGGAGTATGAACTTTCGTAAAAGGAAATTGGGTTTCATCAAAAATGACATGGCAATTAATTATGATTTTCTTGGAGGATAAATCAAAGCATTTGTAACCACGATGATTAGACGGATAACCCAAAAATACACACGAAGTAGACTGAGCCTGAAGTTTGTTAATTGTGGTGGATGGTAATAACGGATAACACAAGCACCAAAAAACCCGAAGATGAGAATAAGAATGGTTCTTATTATAAAGGATTTGGAGGGGGGAAGAATATGTCAGACCTTTGGACGGAATTATGTTAAGGAGATATGTTGCCATTTGCAGAGCATGATGCCAAAAAATATGGGGGTACGGAAGCATGAAGTAAGAGAGTGCGGACAATATTTATGGAACGAATTTTGCGTTCGGCTTTCCCATTTTGAGAAGATGTATGAGAGCACGAAAAATGAAAATTGATCCCATTATTATCACAAACTCCCGAAACACCCTATTGTCATACTCTTTCCCATTATCACATTGAATATTTTTTATTTCTCTTTCGAATTGTGTTCTAATGAACGCTTTAAATTTTATGAAGACAGAAAACACTTGAGATTTATTGGCAATTGGAAACGTCCATAAAAATTTAGAATAATCATCCAAAAACAGAACATAATATCGATGACCTAACGAACTTAGAACAGGAGACGTCCATAGGTCGCTATGAATAATATCAAAAGGCTTTAAAGTATGAGAATTTGAGTCCACAAATGGCAACTTAACAATTTTTCCTAACGAACAAGATTGACAAATTTGAGTACGACTCGTACCATTACAAGAAATAAAGCTATTTTAATCTAAAACTGATAAAATAGAAGATCCCGGATGACCAAGGTGAGCATGCCACAAGGAAGGAGAAATGACTGTAAAAGCTGACGGCAAGGCTTGACTCGATGGACTGAAACCGGGCATGATAGGATAAAGATCCTCCTACTATCACACCTCATGAGATGACTCCCCGTCTTGAAATCCTTCACAGAGAAACCAAAAGGATCAAATTCAACAGAAAAGGAATTGTCAGTGGTGAACTTTCGGACATACACTAAATTTTTAATCAATTTGGGGGCATGTAAAGTATTTTTCAAGATAAAGGGTGGATTGGAGGGAGACAACGTTTTCTGACCATAACCCTGAATTGGAATATAGTTGCCATTACCAATAATTATACCCCGAGGGTTGCTCAAATTGGAATAAGATGAGAGAGTACCTGAATCGAAAGTCATGTGAGTAGTGGCACCGGTGTCCATATACCAATTTGGGTCCGATTGAGTCAACCCCAATGTGTGCATCGCGGTCTCGATATCAGTCTGAGTGGGGCCTGCTGCGTGGTGGGCTTGTGGAGGTCGGGGCCCAAGTACTCCACGACGGGACTGAACTGGGCCGTAGCTGCTGGAACTAGCGCTGTTGGGCCACTGGCCAGTGGGCCTCCACCGCCGGGGCTCGTTAGGCACGAAAGGCCGGCCACCCCACCGGCCGGGAATTCGCTGGGTAGTAGGGGCTGCTGGCCTATGGCCCACTGCCCCAACCCCACTGACATGGGCCCCACTACTGGGACCAGGGGGTGGTGGGCCATTGTTCAATGGACGGGGCCCATTGCCTGCTTGCTGACCACCGGAACCGTCGCGTTTGCCCCCGCGGTTTTTGTTATTATTCTTACGATTATTTTTGCCGCCACCATGATTATGGTTTTGGCCCAAATTATTTACAAAACCCGAAGAACTTGGGGAGGACACCATCATGACGACGGGGCTTGCTCCGGTAGCCGCCTTTTTAGCCAAACCGACTTATTCCAAAGTAAGCATGGAGCGAGCTTAATAAAAGGCGTAAAGAGGGTTGCTTTGACGAATGAGAGTTCCAACACCATTATAGGCCTCCGAAAGGCCGGCAACCAATTATAGAACCAAACGATTATTTGTTACAGGAGCGCCAACATTACGGAGTTGATCCGCCAACTCCTTGAGTTTCTTGCAATATGCAGAGACGTTTGGAAATTCTTCCATGCGAACGAGAGAGAATTCCTGCTCGAGTGTGACGACACGTGAATGTTGGTTATCTTGAAATATGTCACGCAGTCTATTCCATGTAGCCATAGCCGTGGTACCCGGCTCAATAATCGTTTGTAAAAGGTCAACCGAAATAGTGGAATAGATCCACTGGAGAACGGTAGCATCAAGAGTAATCCATAATTGAGGATCCTCCGCGGGAAGAGGTGTAGCGGGAGGAATTATGTGATGGATAACTTGATGGGAGATAGCGTGAATTTTAAACAACTCTGCCCACGTCGTATAGTGGACGTTTTCCATCTCAAGCACAATAGGGATACTGTTCTTGACGTTAGAAACCATGAGGGCAGGATGATAATTGTTCTTAGACATATTGAAAGAACAACGAAGGAGGGGAAATTTGGGAATAGTAAGAGAGATTTTGAGAGCGGAAGATAAATTTTGGAAGAGAAAACCCGAGGGGGGGTCAGCCGAAAAGTGTACAAATTTTTGGGTGAGAAAATTTTGTTAGACCTAGTCTCTTGATACCATGAAAGAAATAATCCTCTTGATTATTTTCATTAATTGAATAGGTATTTATACAAGTTACAAAATAGGAGAATCCTATTCCTATTCTATTCCTAAAATCTTATTCTACCATAATTCTAACTATACAATTATGGTAAGTGTATAATCCTAATTTATGTAACAAATACACTACAATATACATCAAATATATATACCATATATACAAGATTGGTACAAGATACCAATCCCGTGATGGGCTCCGATATCTCGGCCTTTGCTGGGCGTCGCGTGTTGGGCCTTTGTCCATCAATGCCCATGATATACATTCTTGTATATTTGGTGTATATCACGGGTATATTGCCTTATTTAACAAATTTTAATTTTGGAATACATTAGATCATAATATTTTAACACACTTTTTATTTCAAGAAAATAAACATATCATACAGTAATTCAATATTTTTTGTTTATTCCCCACTTTTCTTTATTACATTTCTTCTTAATATCATTAACAATGATATTGTCGAAGTGACTCTATATTAGCTTGTCATTTTTGTCCATTGCACTCTTTTTAATGTTGACTTTTTATTAGTTTGTAAATTGATTTATGACTTGTTTGGTCAAGCTTTGAAGATACCAAATACTTTTGGAAAAAAAGGTCAAACACAATTGTTTTCAATACTTATAAAAATGATTCTCAAATAATTTGGCGAAACACAAAAATGATAAACTCCAAAGTGTCTTTTAGAATAAAATAAATTTATGGTTGTAGGGAGAATCTATAAATTTTACTTTTCTCTAATAACAAAAAAATTACTTTAACTGCTATTTAAAAGCAGTTTTTTCTTTTGATCAAACACTTATATTTTTTGTTAAAGGAGATTTAATATGTAAGAATTCTCCAAAATGAAAAATAAAGTTACTTATTGTAGAGATGCTAAATATGTAATTTGTATATATTTTCTTCGGACCCTTCTTCAGTATGAACCTTTTATTTTTTCTGAAATAATTAATTGAGATTTCCGCCGCGTAAAACCCATAAAAATCCTGTCAGAGATGGTTTCATTCATCATCTACAATATGATCTTATGCCAAAACAAATATATATTGTAGCCTTTTTATTTACATATTTCGTATTCAAAATTCACTATTCGGCTGATTTGAATTTGTTCCGAAAAGACATGTAATAGAAGTAAAGTTTGAGAGATCCAATTAAGGGAGAAAGTAGTCTTACTATTTCATGAGAAATCTGTGTTAGGTAGGCCAAGAATGAGCCCGTTCATAGTGTACTTATTCTTCTTCTTGGAACAAAAGGAGATTTAATATGTAAGAACTTTTGTAAAATTGTGCAGGTGGATGCATGTTTCTAATTTAATTATTACAAAAAGAAAAATAAAACAAATAAAAAAAGAGATGAGAAAACTATAATGAACTTTTTTTGTATTGAGGGAATCACGAGCACAAACTTTTTCTTCAAAGTTTGGTATACTTGAAGAAAATGTAAACTTGAAAATGGTTTCACACACTATGTGGAAATTTCATTTATTTTGGACAATCTGAAAATTTCAACATTAAATCTTTCCATTTGCCTTGAACTCCCTCTTTAATATACCGATTCCTATACTTTTAGAAAATGTAAAGAAGAGTTGAAAATAGAAAATTATTCACACAATTTATTATAGCAAGTGTAAGTTGGGAAAAGAAGAAGCGAAAAATGGTCAAAATTTCCCCTAACGTTTGTGATATATTTCCTTCCTTAACCTATTGGTTCATATATATTCCCCCAATTTTATCGCTTATCTCAAATATAATCCAGAACCATTTAAAAAGATCTAAATGCAATAATTCACACAAGTGACAGATGAATAATAAATGAGATAACTTTTAAAATTGGGTAAAAGAGTTTTGTTTCACATAAAATGCAAGTTTCCTCAAGAGGTTGATGAACATGATTGACCAAACAAATAAAAAGTCATTTAAGCATGCATATGTGTTAAATGTAAAGACTGAATTTTGAGGCTAATTCAAGTCTGACTCTGATATCATGTAAAGAATGGATCTTGGGCCTAACTCAACCCCAAAAGCTAACTTATAGGGTGAGTATTGTCCAAGTCCATCTAAGGAGTCCATGTTCTCCGTTCCATATATGATGTGAGACTCTTAACATTAAATTTAAACAAAGCACATTTCTTTAACTTTTGTATGTAAAGGTTGAATGACTACATTTAGGTATAGGCAATCTGGGAGTGAACAGAAGGATTTAAAGAAATAGAAGGACTGGAGAGCTCAATAGATGAACTAGTAAGAATAGAGTTAATGATGGTATTGTAAATCTGCATGGAACTGGAGTGGAATAGCGTATCCCATTTATTGCAATCACTATCAAATCTTGTATTAGACACGTGGTCTGATAGTGTTGACACTTATTGTAGGGATGAAACAATCATCCTTATTTAAGTAATCACATTTGGACGATCAACAGAGCTATCATGTTTACAGTTAATCCTTATTAGCATATGAAATATTATTACCAGTGGTTAAACCAGGGTAAATATTACTATTGGTATGTTGGAAAGTTGACACGTTGTTAAAACAGGGTAAATATCACTCTACCCACTTCTCCCCCTAAGAAATAAGTAGGAAAAGAATAATTCACTCACCCTTTAAGCACCCAAAGTAGTGACCTGATGCGACGTTCTTGAATTCCATATCTCAATTTTATGTGCAGGGTCTTGATGAAGCTTGACTTGCATCATGTTGACACTTGTTGTGGAGGATTAGCATTTGAAAGCTTATTGTTCAAATTAATTAAGTGATCACATTTGGACGATCCACAAAGGCATCATGTTTACCGTTAATATTAGTGTTAGGGGTATAGTAATCATTCTTATTGGTAAAACCAGGGTAAATATTAGTGTTAGGGTGGGAATTACTCGAGGTAGCTATTTTTTTTACTTTCAGCCCTCTCAGCATTTAATATTTTCAGAGAAACAACAATAGATAAACGACTCTTATATTTAAGTTTTTGAGTATTGGGATACTTGCCTGAATCAGCTTCGAAAATAGCGACCTCGAGTAATTCCCACCCAAAATCAGAAAAAAAAAGATTTTGGAAAATTCGAATAATCATAATAAAATTAAAAAATTAATCAGAAAGATTTTAAAATTTGCATGAATGATCATCTCACTCCTTCCAACACGTTAACCACCAACGTGTCAACTTCCCAACATACCAATAGTAATATTTACCCTGGTTTAACCAATAAGGATGATTACTATACCCCTAACACTAATATTAACTGTAAACATGATGCCTTTGTGGATCGTCCAAATGTGATCACTTAATTAATTTGAACAATAAGCTTTCAAATGCTAATCCTCCACAACAAGTGTCAACATGATGCAAGTCAAGCTTCATCAAGACCCTGCACACAAAATCGAGATAGGGAATTCAAGACTTCGTATCAAGTCATTACTTTGGGTGCTTAGAATCACAATTCATGGAGCATTTCCACACTTCAAGGAAGCTCAAGTGCTCATTTTCAAGCTATGCACTCCTTGATCATGAAGATGGAGCCTTTGAGGATCCTGGGAGGCCAATATAGGACGGCCTTCAAGATATGGAAGATAGCTTTGATGGAAAACTCAATGATCACCACATTCAAGATACAAAAGATAGCTTGGGTGGAAGAATCTATTCTTTAAACACAAGCCAACATGACTAAGAAAACCCTTATGTCATTAAGAGTATTTTATAATAATCATTATCAGTCCTCTTAACCTTAGTCTAATCTAGTATAGATTAGGGGTGGCCAGTGGGCCGGGCTCGGGTCCGGCGGGGGTCGGGGTCGGGCGGGACGAGCCGGGGGTCGGGGTCGGGTCGGGACGAGCGGGGGTCCTAGCGGGCCTAGCGGGCCTAGCGGGGTCGGGTGCAGGCGGGACTGCTCCGGTCCGGTCCCCGATCCCGATCCGTCGGTATCGGGGCGGGCGGGGTCGGGCGGGCTCGGGCTCGGGCGGGGTACGGTCGGGTTTTCCTTTTTTTTTTTTTTTTTTTTTTTAAATAACATATGTATAAAAAAAACTTCAATAAACAAAACAAGATAGTGTAATAAAAACATCCCAACGCGTTTTTGTGCCTCTTATATTATTTAATAGACATATGATTTTTTTGTAATACAAATACAATTGTCTAAAATCTAAATTGCAACTTTGTGGTGTTGTCCAAAAGTTGCAAATTACATAATAAAATTGCAATTAAAAAAATTACATTTTCAAAAAAACTGTTCTAATTGCTTGATGATTTCATGTGGTTCTTCGGTTGGAATTGGTATTTGTTGGTCAAATTGATCCACGTCGCTTCCACTACCTTCGGTTAAGATTTCGTTGTAGTTTTCATCATCTTCTTCGTTGATCTCCGGTTGACCGCACCTTCTCCACTCCGCTCGTATCCAATCTCTCGAATAATACTACAATTTCCAAGTCGTCTCCGGCCAATGAGTGTCGTGGTCTCCTATTTGATATCTGCTTGCACGAGAAAAAGCGCTTTCCGACGCGATTGATGACGCTTGAATGTTCAAAACATCTCGAGACATCAATGAAAGTGTCGGAAAGGTCTTCTCATTCCCCTCCCGGATTTCAAAAGTCTTCTTGTCCATCTTCATTGATAACTTCTTGATACGGTACGATGAACCCCGCAAAACAAAAATATCAACTCGCTAATTTGGTTAGTAGTAGAGGTACGACCGCACATTCTATTTACGAGGCTTTCAATACTAGCCGCGAAACAACATGTCTTTTGTGAGGTTGTGTTGAAGATGAAGAAGATGGTATGGAAGCCGGTAAGTTACTAGCATTTTCTTGTTGATAAAATCTATATATATTTTTGCATTGGTGTTCTACGCTAGACACCGCTTCTTCTTTAGTTTGTTCAATAGGTGGTGGGTGATTTAGATTTTTGGGACTTGGAGGTGGTAGTACTTCTATACAATCGTAAATAGTTTCAATTAGTGATTTAGTACCGTCTATTTTAATAGTAGGATTTAATACGTAACCAATAATATAAATAGAGGGAATAGGAATAATTTTTTTTAATTTTGACAAACAACTTTTTAATAGTCAGCTTTATAAGTTTGGTTTTTCCATATATTCACTAAGTAATAAAAATATTAGAGTTATATAAAATAACATAGTTGAAATAGTAGGATAATATATACCGAAAATTCTTTTGTTGCTTGAAAAAATTTCTCTAAAAATACAATAAGTTCGGAAATTTTTACCCAATCACTATCTAAAATCATATCACCGGCTTTTTATTATGAGAGTTAAAAAATAAAGTTATAGGTAATTTATAGTCATAAGCAACAAGTAGTTGCTCGTATAAAGAATTCCACCTAGTGGATACTTCTTGTGGAATTCTTCTATAAGGTAGTCCACAATCGTGACAAGTTTTTTTATATTCTTTTCTACGTTGTACTTTATTACTTTTAAAAATAAAGTTTATAGCAAATTGTATTTTACTAAGAATGTCTTCAAAAAGTGATAGACCATCCTTTACAATTAAGTTATATATATGGCACGCACATTTTATATGAAAATGGTCTCGGAAAAGATGGAGTTAAACTATTTTTTAACACCGTAATTGCGTAATTGTTATTAGAAGCGTTATCTAATGTAATAGTCATAATTTTATCGGTAATTCCGTAATAATCGCACACTTGATAAATATTTTTTGCAATAAAAGTACCGGTGTGCCTATCATCTATATATCTATACGCTAAAATACGTTTTTGCATAGACCATTTATAATCTATCCAATGACAAGTTACGAGTTAAATAATCATGGTCGTTAGTACTACGACCTATATCGACGTGATAGATACTTTGCCATTAAAATGATATAATGAAAAACGTAAATATTATTGATATTCATGCGCGAATTTAAATACATCTCTCTTAACGAGTTGATCTAGAAAACCGTTAAAAGCGGGATTATATATATCTCTAATGTAATGAATAAAACCGGAGATGAAGGAAATGAAAAAGGCAAACCCTCCACAAAGAACTAATTTTGATATTGCTTCCCTATCTCTATGTTTATTGTATTTAGAGCTTACAATTCCCCCCCATCATAGGGTTAATTTGACCATGTACTTGGTCCCGGACGATATCGGTATGTGAATCTTGTCCCGATGGAGCGGCGTTTGCGCACCCGATTTTGAAGCCTCGGTATTGGGCATACCTAGTGGATGAGCACTTACTACGTGTCTAATTAAACCCCCGTCCCACCGTGACCTTTTCCGCTTTTAAATTTTAAAACATTTTTACAAATTTTACATATGGCTACTTGATTCTCTACGTCCCTATCAAAAAATGTCCATGCATCTGATTTTAATGGTCGTTTTGCTTGGACCTCGTCTCATACTAGGGGGAATAGGAGGTATTTCGATTGAAGGTGCGGAGTGGGTGTGTTGTCATCAACATTAGTGGGTATATAATCTAGATCATCGTCTAAATTAAAGTCTTCTTGAGTTCTAGAAAATAGCTCCTGGTCTAAATCTAATGGTATTGTAGGAAAATGTTGAGTATCAACAAAATCATCCCGTGTAGGAATAAGATGACTAGAAGAAGTACCCTTGCCCTGGTTGCCCCTACTAGAAGAAGCACTCTTACCCTTACCCTTAAACATACCTTTTAATCCTTCCATTTTAATTATGATAATAAATAATTAAAGACAATGAAATTAAGTGCGCTAAATAAAAATATAAAATAAACAGAGACAATAATAATTTAATGAAGGAACGAATGTACCAAACGCCGACGCAACGTTGACGTGTAATCGAGAGGTTGAAAATTGAAACTTTGCTCGATGGAAGATCCTCAAGCTAGTTGCCAACTTCACTCCCAATTCCCAAATGAATTAATAAAATTGAATATTTAGCAAACAATGTAGAGAGATATATTGAGAAATTAGAGAGATTGTAGGAAGATTTGTGAGAAAGATGAAGAGAAAATGAGTTATTTATAGTTGAAAAATTGGGTTAAAGTGTAAATATAATAACTTATGGGTTAAAAATAAATATTAAGGGGTAGGGGGGGTTGGGAGAGGGGGGGGGGGGGGGCCTAAAATGGCCGTTGGCCAACGGCCATAATCTAAAATGGTCGTTGGTGCAACGGTCATTTTTGCAAAGGAGGGAAAAGGACGGGGTCGGGCTCGGGGCGGTCTCGGGTCAGGCGGGCCTGGGGCGGGCTCGGGTCTGGCGGGATGAGACATCGTCCCGTCCCGAGTTCGACTCCCGCCCCCGTTAATTTTTTTTTTTTTAAAGCGGGGTCGGGGCGGGCTCGGGACGGGGTCGGGTCGGGGTCGGGCCGTCCCGGCCCACTGGCCAGCCCTAGTATAGATACTACATTGTGTCATTTCATTCTGGTTTAGATTATTTTGATGAACTTGGAGTTCACTCTTGTGAGAGAGTTGAGGCTATGGCCTTGATTATAGCCTCCTTTTTATGTTTTATAGACTTGTATGTAACTACTGAGAATGAAGATATTCTACAAAATGTAAATATTCTACCCATAAGTTTATTTTTAGTTCAAAACAATCAATATGTAGAATCAGAACAAAGTAATTGTTGAGATTCACGTAGGAATATCCATTTTGAATTTTAGAGAAAAGGTTCGACAACATATTTATTCTGATTCAGACTTGCAACTAAATTTACTTCTATATCCTCCTCTTATCTTAGGGGATAATCAAATCGATACTTGTGAATTTAGGGGCGACATCAAGTTGGAGGAGTGTCAAGAAAGATAAAGATATACTTCACTTTCACAACATTGAAGGGAAACTCTCACTGCTCCCTTCTCACATCCTCTTCCCTAATCCCCGATGTAATTTTAACGAAAATAAAAATGAAAAATAGGTATTGGTGGAACAAGTCCCTAGAAACATGAGCTGAGGTTAAACTATTATGATGTGAATAATAACATGAGAATCAAGGAACCAAAGTTATATATTGTTCAATAGCACATACTCATCATAACAGTTGATAAATTAAATGAGTTTATAACTTTTAGGATGGTACAATTACTTGCTAGTGTCAACTAAATTAATGATATTGGACCCTGACTTAGCAATAGTAAAGTCCTTTTCAATCTACAGGAATTTCAACTTCCATCTTCAGATCAGAGCTGCCAAGAATCTGCAATATCATAACTTTGTCAATATCATTCAATCAAACCAAAGAAGCTTAGAAATTAGAATGTCCGAATCCCAAGTTGAAAGTAGTTCTACTTTGCTTTTCTCACCCTGGTAAGCTGATCCAATGATACGGATCAATACAATGTCGATTTCAACGAGTAATGATCATGGCATGATGCAAGCGACACACACAAGAGTTGAAAAATGAACATGACGAACTGTGAAAACGCTAATCATATTAAATGTTCGAATATTTTGAGCCCCTAACAAATTGTTGCGACATCAATTACTCATTAAAAACTAAACAGTTTTTTTTTTTTGTTTGAAACTGGTACTATTTCAAAAGCTCAAACAAACGAAAAGCTCAAACAAATTAGCATCGCTGCTTGCTTTATCGCCTCTATAATCGTACTACAAGTCCTAGCGGACCTTTGTGAACCTTCTTGATATATACTGAACCAATGTTTGCGTTCTCCATCAACAGAAACTCCAAATCTTGGAAGCTCTAAATTAAAGGTTTACTCTTTTAGTCCACGTACAAATTAGTTTTTATAGCTAGTGGAACTTAATAGAATTTTCATCTCAACTTGCCTACAGGCCCTTCTATAGTGAATTAGTGTCAATCCTCACTCTACCCACTTCTCCCCCCTAAGAAACAAGTAGGAAAAGAATAATTCAAGCACCAACCCTCTGATCAAGAAATTCAACTCTCAATTTTCCATATGGCGTGAATGGCCAAAAGATGGAATAGAGAAATCATGGCATGTCCTGCTCATTTATTAGAAAGACAAAAATCGTAAGCCGCAGTTTTAGTCATCCAAAAGTCTTTTAACTCCTAAATAACTATATAGACAATTTTTCATGCTGAACTATTTGTGAATTAATAATCTGTGAATTCGGAATGGGCCTTCTTTTGTAGGTGATTGGGGAGATATTGTTGTTTGATAAAAAAGTACCAACAATTATTGCTCCAAAAGCCAAAATATAGAAGAGAAAAGCTCTATAGATGTCTAGATAAGTTTAGTGTGAGAAGAGGGTGTGTGTCTGTAGTTTTGAGTATATAAAAACCAAACATCGTAGAGAGATATCAGTTTGCATGAATTTCAGCAGCTCTCAAGTTTAGATTTAGCGATGATAGTTCCAGTTGGTCTACCAAAATTAAAAGAAGTATTTGCAACCCCTTCAAAAACTGCTTGGATTTGACATTAGATATGGAAATGCTTTAATCTTGTTCAAACATTCATAAAATTTCAAATTCAACTCGCACCATGGAGCCTTAGTAGTCTATTGGTTTTGCTTTTCATAAGGTACCTTGTACCTCTCTTTTATGTTTATGTCCAGCAACTAACAACATGGATCTTTTGTATGTAACCTTGTTTCAGGATGACTATCAGCTAGCTGCTTGGCATTTCTCATAGCGCTTTCCTATTATTAGCCTCTATATGGAAAGAAGAAAAAATGCAAGGGTCTCTCTGGTTAAACTTATCAAGCATCGCTTCCATAACAGTAAAGCAGATGAGGCAAAGTTTGGTTAAATTTTTGGTTTAATGTGACATTTATCATATTATATCCTCAAAAGGAGAGATTTTGACAAGAGGAAAGGAAACTATATCATGGCATGTCTAGAGCACCATCAGAAAAGGTGTCAAAGATAAATCAGAATCTTGCGAGAAGAAACAGATAGTCTGAGTGTCAAATATCCAATATTTACCTTCAGGAAGTCAGATTGGACTAGTGAAGAATCCTTGCTGTATCCTGCTTCCTCAAGAACACGAGTCAAAACTTGCTGCATAGACAGACAGAAAAATGCAATTGCTGCATAAAACTGAGAATTGCAGTTAATTCTTCCTCAAACACTCATAAGATGTTGACAAACTACACTACTTTAATGGCTATATTTGAATTTTTCTTATTGAAGTGTTGTACCAAGTAGCTTGTACGCACCTCGACTAATCCATGGTACCAACATATGTATCAGATAACTTTATCTAACAAGGCTTAGATAGATTAGAAGAAATCACCTAACTATCACGCCTTTGCTAGGATTTAAACCCGTGTCTTTCATGGTTCATTCTAGGATCATTAACTGCTAGGTCACACCTTTTTGTACCAAGCTTGTCTTTAACTTGAGGCAAACATTGAAAGCAAACGGAACTTTAAAAAAGTGAAAGAATGATTTAACTTGTAAATGTTTTCAAGGGGATTCTCTATGCCTCCTTTTCAAAGGATGGTTAACAAAATCCAAGTAGAATATCTGTTAAATACAATAAAATCCAAAAAAACTTGTCTACAAGTCTATGGTCAAGTTGTTTAATATCTCCTAATGATGAAATTTATACTTGTCTTAGAAGTCAATTTATATTTATTTCCTTATTGTTACGCAGCAATTTTAGTAGGACTAACCGACTAAGAAAACTGGTGCTCATAAATATTCACTTTTGTTTTAGAATTAATAGTGCAGAAGATACTAAGAAACTCTACCTATTTTCCTATCACTTTTCAATTCTCAGTTAAGCATCAAGTATCAGAATGGAAAATTTAAGAAAAAGATCATAAAAAAACAAAATAATCGGAAATATAAAGCGCATAGACTACCTCTCTTTGAACCTCAGATATAAATGATCCAGTTAAATCCTGCAAGACCTCCAGCATATCATTGAATGTCACCTTTCCATTCCCATCAGAATCATAAACCCTAAAAATAACTGAAAATAAGAAAGAACGGCAGCATAGGAGAAACAATTAAACAGAAGAAAGTAAAGTTGAACGAAAAAGGAGATTGGATTAACGCATTTCAAAGAGACGATCAAAGGCATAAAATGAAAAAAATGCCCTTACATTCAACCTTTTGTTGCAAGGTGGCATGAGCACTAAATGCTGATAAGAACGCAACAAATTCTTTGAAATTTAACCCATCTATCATCCTTAATAGCCTCTGCAATAAGAAAAAAGATGAATAAATTACCCCTTACTGGAACAAAATTTTATTGTGGCAAAATTTGCCAAAATGAGTTTGTGACACATGTCAATGCTGGCCATTGACCAAAAACTCAAAAAAGCAATTTATCAAAAGAGGCACCCAGAATCAAAAAGTTATTTCATTTGCGCCAAACAAGCAATTAAAAGAAGAGAAAGAGGGAAAGCATGCCAGAAACTTCTAACTTCGGGTGTGTTTGGTATGAATGAAAATGTTATCCAGGAAATACGTGTATTTCTTACTTATTTTCTTGTGTTCGGTGCGTAAGCAAAACATATTATTTTAAAAACATTTGTATATAATCTAGATAAATACTATGGGAGGTGGGGATGGGGGGCTATGAGGGTGGGGGTGAAGATGAGGTGCGTTGGAGGGTTGGAAGACACAATCAATGTGGAATGTCACTTGTGGAACTTGTTTTCCCTACTTTCATGGGAGGTGGGGATGGGGGGCTTAGCACATTCTTATTTGCCTTGGTAATGGATGGACTGACGCGACAAATTCAAGGGGAGGTGACATGGTGTATGTTATTCGCAGATGTCATAGTCCTGAACACTAAGCTGGAGGTTTGAAGACAGACCCTGGAGTCTAATTGGTTCAGGCTGAGTAGGACCAAGACAGAATATTTGGAGTGCAAGTTCAGCAACGAGAGCGACCGTGAGACAGACGTGAAGGTATAAGGCTTGGGACCCAGGTCATTTCGAAGCAAGTAAGCTTCAAGTACTTCGGATCTATTATCCAAGGAATGGAGAGATTGATGACGATGTCACACATCGTATTGGGGAAGGGTGGATGAAATGGAGGCTTGCATCTGGAGTCTTGTGCGACAAAAAGGTGCCACCAAAGCGAAAAGACAAGTTTTATAGGTGGTGGTTAGACCGACTATGTTGTATGGGGCGGAGTGTTGGCCAGTCATGGCGTCGCACACCCAAAAGATGAGAGTGGCGGAGATGAGGATACTGAGATGGATGTGTGGGCATACAAGGAAGGATAGGATTAGAAATGAAGATATCCGGAGCAAAGTGGGAGTGGCCTCGGTGGAGGATAAGATAAGGGAATAAGATAAGGGAATTAGGTTGAGATGGTTTGGACATGTGCGGAGAAGAGACACAAATTCCCCAGTGCGAAGGTGTGAGAGGTTGGCTATGGACGGGTTCAGGAGGGGTAAAGGTAGGCCGAATAAATATTAGGGCGAGGTGATTAGACGAGATATGGAGCGGGGGTTGTGGAGGTCACAGATTATGCTAGAAGGGTAGTAGGTAGTCAAGCGTAGTCCTACTTACGCTTACAAACGGGTAGGTGTAGTGTTATTACTGTAGGCATGCTTAACATATCATACGAATAGGCGTAGTATCGCTCTATAGTCTTCTGTAGTTGTATTTCTTCTGCTATGCGTTCTTGAATGTCCTTGATTTATCTCATTTATCTGCGTAGTTAGTGCTTCTTTTTAGGATGCGCTATCACGACGTATTCGCGTTTGCTAGCAACATTTTCTTACTGCTTTAAATTTTTGACCGGGTCTGACTTTTTTTTCTGCTATGCTTGTCTTGAGCCGAGGGTCTCTCGAAAATAGTCGCTCTACCTACCAAGGTAGAGGTAAGGTCTGTGTATACTCTACCCTCCCCAGACCCCACGTTGTGGGACTACACTGGGTATGTTGTTGTTGTTGATGATATAAAATCCTGAAAAACAATATTTACATAATCATATAGGGAAAATTGGATCTGGGGTTGCACAACTACATGGAAATTATACAAAAGCACATATTTTTTGCATGAAATTGGCACATAAACAATAAAACCTGAGAAAGAGGATTGACAGCAAATTCAGGCACTGAAAGAAACTCTTCTCCAGAGATAAATCCACACCCATTTCGATCCAATTGGCAAAACCTCTGGTACAATGAAAGAATCTCCTGCTGGGAAACTAAAACCCCACAAAAAAATATTACAACTTTAGTAACAAATAAGTACCCTTTTAAAAAATGATATATTTATATATATATAAGAATCTCCTGCTGGGAAACTAAAACCCCACAAGACAAGATCACAACTTTAGTAACAAATACCCTTTTAAGAATCTCCTATTGGGAAACTAAAACAACAACAACAACAATATATCCAGTGTAATTCCACAATTGGGGTCTGGGGAGGATAGAGTGTACGCAGATCTTATCCCTACCTTGGGAGGTAGAGAGGTTGTTTCCGATAGACCCTCGGCTCAGGATAGGAAACTAAAATCCCACAAAAAAATATTAAAACTTTAGTAACAAATACCCTTTTAAAGAGTGATATATATATAAAACTGGTAAACAGCCTCTTGTAGTAATGTGAGGTAAGGCTGCGTACAATAGACCCTTGTAGTCCGGCCCTTCCCGACCCCGCACATAGCGGGAGCTTAGTGCACCGGGCTGCCCTTTTTTTTTTAATCTCTTGCTGGAAAACTAAAACCCCACAGAAAAAATATCACAACTTTAGTACTAATAAATACCCTTTTAAGGATTAACAACAACAACAATATACCCAGTGCAATCCCATAAGTGGGGTCTGAAAATGATAGGATGTATGCAGACCTTACTCCTAACCTTTGGGAGGTAGAGAGGTTGATTCTGATATAGACTCAAAAGAAAAGTATCGGACGTAGGATTATAAGAAAGTAGATAGTAAAATAGCAAGATACAAAATAAAAGCAGCAACAAATCGACCCTTTTAAAGATTGATATATATTACATTAATATTTAAGAATCTCCTACTGGAAAACTAAAACCCCACAAAAAAAATTACAACTTTAGTAACAAATACCCTTTTACAAATTGATATATATTACAGTAATATTTAAGAATCTCCTACTGGAAAACTAAAACCCCACAAAAAAAAAAGATCACAACTTTAGTAACAAATACCCTTTTAGAAATTGATATATATTACAGTAATATTTAAGAATCTCCTACTGGAAAACTAAAACCCCACAAAAAAAAAGATCACAACTTTAGTAACAAATACCCTTTTAGAAATTGATATACATTACAGTAATATTTAAGAATCTCCTACTGGAAAACTAAAACCCCACAAAAAAAAAAGATCACAACTTTAGTAACAAATACCCTTTTAAAGATTAACAACAATAACAACATACCCGGTGCAATCCCACAAGTGGGTCTGGGGAGGACAGTATATACGCTTAATCAGGATTATAAGAAAGTGGGCAACAAAATAGCAAGATACAAAATAAAAGAAGCAACAAATAGATCCTTTTAAAGATTGATATATATTACAGTAATATTTAAGAATCTCCTGCTGGGAAACTAAAACCCCACAAAAAAAATTACAATTAGGGTAGAGTACGATTTTACCTCTACGTTGAGAAGGTAGAGAGACTATTTTCTGGGAGACTTAAGCTCATAGAAAGACGAAAAATAGGCAGCAGCAACAACTAAAAACAACAGCAATATAATACCGAGGATAAAGATAGGTAGTAACAAATACCCTTTTAAGAATCTCCTGCTGGGAAATTAAAACCCCACAAAAAAAGATTAAAACTTTAGTAACAAGTATCCTTTTAAAGATTGATATATATATATATATATATATATATATAATATATATTACATGTGTGATTGCAGTGTTCTTGAACTTCTTCAATGTCATATTGAGTCAGCAAGGAAGAAGCATTGCCCATTGTTTAATGGAGGAAATTGAAGAAACTAATGAAAATGTGAGTAACAATTCAATGACTCTATAATGTGATTGAGCATTTTGCATTGGTTTCACCAACTTTTTCAACTAATTCTGGCATAGGCAAAGTGCATTTATTTTGGATGGTCTAAATTGCACAAATTCACTCCGAAGTTTACCATAATTACAAAGACTCTTTTATAATTCTCTAAAATTATCTCCAACTACCATGATTGTGGGTCTATGTTTGTGGGGTCAATTGGTTTTTGTTTAGTTTTATGTAATTTTTTCTCAGAAGAACTATATTTTTACACGTGAGAGATCTTAAAATAAGAATATACTTTTATGAATATACTTTTCACCCAAAATAAGAATATACTTTTACGAACAAAAAAATAAGAAGAAATTGCATTTTTTCCTTTCAAATGGACTGATCTTTCATTTTTGACTTTCAAAATCGAATTTATGCTTAGTGGGACATAAATTCTTTAAGGAATTGAACTGTAACTTGTAGAACCGAAAATATAAAGTTATGTCCCACAAAAAAATTATTTGTGTTGAGGGGCAAAACATAAAGAAGGGCACAAAATAATGACCCAAATAACATTTAGGGCCCATTTTAATTTTTGGAGTTGGGACCAACCCAAAATTCCTAGTAACGGGCAGGTTTAAAAAACGAAACAAAAAAAAAACCAGTTAACCCAAATGGCAGTTCACCTTTTTAAATTCCCTCCGTTATCTCTCAGTTCCATCTCTTTTCTCTGTTTCCTGCTTCAGCTTCAACAACTTTGCTCAACACA
The DNA here is from genome assembly GCA_034509755.1 of Anisodus tanguticus. NCBI lineage: Eukaryota > Viridiplantae > Streptophyta > Magnoliopsida > Solanales > Solanaceae > Anisodus > Anisodus tanguticus. The sequence goes on along the minus strand of CM067541.1, from coordinate 24,935,421 downwards.
CTAATTCCTTTGTGGTCGAGGATTAGGATAGAACATTAGTCACTAGTTGAGTTGTGAGAGGGATAGGGGGCTAGCTTCTTCATTTCCTAGTATTATTTAGATTTTGCGATGCGTGTCCTATGTATTGCTTTATTTGTTTTGCATTGTGATATCTTATTTTCCTTGAATTACTCCATTGACTACGCCTCTTTTTAGCAGTCTAAACAGCCTCTCTACTACACAAAGTTAGATGTCTCCGTACACCTTACCCTCCACAGACGCCATTACACCGGGTATGTTATTGTTGTTGTGTTGCTTCAGTTTCAAATACCTTTGGTATAGATTTCGTATGTATTTCTCTTACCCCTTTTCTTTATTATTCTCGATATAGTAACAACAATGACAAACAAAGTGTAATCACACACCATGGGGTATGAGAAGGGTAGTATTATATGCATACCTTACTCCTACCGTGGGAGGTAGAGAGATTGTTTCCGTTAGACTTACAAATAAGGAAAAGATCCTAATGGTTGACTTACATGGTATCGTGTAGGTTGTTGACGAAACAGATAGGTTATTAAGGGAAGCTTATCAGTCCTGGCTGCCTACCGTATTCAGTTGACCAGCTCTTCTATTGATGGAACTTCCTTTCTGCTGATGATCTTCTTCCTTGCACTTATGGTTCATTGAAGACAATCAGAAGAGTGTATGTTTTATGCTATTCTCCCCCTTATGAATTGCTTACATGTGGAATCCTTTTTAGATGCACATCTTTCTCTCAGTCGTCATATGACATTTTTCTAATCATACTAGAAGCAATGATCAGATTATTCAAGTCTTGTTTTGTTGCTTTCGACAATGACACTATATCTTTTGACTGTTGAGTTGCTTGTTCTTTTAATCATGAAAATGTATCTACTGTTGCACTTTAGGGTGTGACCTAGTAGAGAACCTGACATTTCGGGTTCAAATTCTAGCGGAGGCAAATAATAAAAACCATGTGATTTTATCCCATCTGCTTAGTCTTGGTGGACAAAATTACCCGGTACCTATGCTGGTGGGAGGTAGCAGGTACATGGTGGAATAGTGGGGGTGCACGCAAGCTGGCCCGGACACCACCGTCACCCAAAAAGAGATGCATCTACTGTTTATCAAAAACTAAGGCACCGTATTATTTGCATTAGTGGACGCAACTTCGCTGGAAGGTTTACCTTTGATCAGTTGATGGTTCATTGAGTTTGCTCCTTGGGATCGAATAGGTTTAAGTGCACATAGGCATTTGCCTGTCTTGTTTTCTTTTTATCCATTTCACATGTGGGATTTTCTTAAGCATTGCTTGAAAACTAATGCAGGGGCACATAAAGAGGGTTCAAGGGCAAAGCCTATCCAAGGCTTTCAAAGATGGTTTTATCAGCCACACTAACACAAGACCCTAGTAAGCTTGCTCAGCTTGATTTGCATCATCCTCTTCTTTTGACGACTGGAGAAAGACGTTACAAGCTTCCTGAAGAACTCAAATCCTTTAAATTGGTGGGGCTATGCTACTTGAATGAAATAAGCTCTATCTATATATTATCTGCTCTTTTCTGATGTGCCTGAAAATGTGTTTACTATTGCATATCATTGGAATTGCTGCCATTTTGCGCCTTTTGCTTTGGAAGACATTATTCCTCAAGTAGATGATTGATATTGGTGATTTTACCTTTTCTGTAGCTATGTCAATCAAAGCTTAAACCACTTTATCTAGTTTCCCTTCTTCAAAGTCTACAAGGGGAGAAATCAATTGTTTTCACATCATCTGTGGAGTCCACTCATAGATTATGCACCTTGCTTAAGTTTTTTGACAATTTGCAAATTGAGTTCAAGGAGTATTCTCGTCTTCAACGTCAATCTGTAAGAAGGTACTGTATATACGTTGGCTTAACAACTTCAATTTAGCTATGAGCTTTTACATTGTTTGATTGTTTGCAAGATTTGCTGTGAGCTTTTTGACAAAAGGGATAGTTTCCGCTGTGCCCAAAATTGTGTATCAGAGACAATTTTTGTGATAAAAAAATGCATAAGAGACAATCTTCCTGGCCATATGAGAAATGTCTGCATCTCACAGGAAATCTTGTCTACCCTAGTCCAAGTGGCTGTTAATCTTTATAGGTTTTTGGCTTTATATAAAAAATCTTTATAGGTTGTTGGAGAAGAAAGGGCATGTTGGGTATTGTTCTGTCGTGGTTGCATCTTGGTTAATTTACTATAGCTTTGAACTTGCAAATTGGATTAAATGGAAAATAAAATAAAAAGTAGAGAAAAAAAAATTGGTATGTCATACTTATACTTGATGTTGTAGGAAGGTGATAATACGTTTATTTGGGACACATGTTGTGGTGCAAAAACACCAGTGTGATTGATCTTGCTTATCTAAGTCTATTGTCTTGCAATTTAATATCATGAACTTTTGTCCTGCAGCAAGACATTGAAGGCTTTCCGGTCAGGACAAGTACAAGTGCTTATTTCCTCTGATGTTATGACTCGTGGAATGGATGTTGAAGGAGTGAAAAATGTCATAAACTATGATATGCCTGCATTTATAAAAACATTTATTCATCGGGCAGGTCGAACTGCAAGAGCGGGCCAAAGTGGATGGTGCTTTACGTTAATGCATATAGATGAGGTATGTCCTTTTAAATGATGAGCAGCAGTTTTAAAGATGTTTACCTTCCAACGTTAAATGATCTATTTAGTGATAAGATTTAAGTTCTGGCCCCAAAGGAAGCTAAAATTTTGTAAATTGCCTGATGTACTGAATCTAACTGTAGCCTGATATTAGGATAATAAGTACCTTTTTCTTTTGGGACAAAATTGCTCTAACAGTAATGACTACTTGAGCTGCTTCACCACCATCAAATGGTCACAAAATTGGGAAAGAGGTATCTTGAAGGTCATAAGCTGCCATAAAAGCTAACACTTCCCTCACTCTCAATCTGCTCGTATTCATATTGTGATCCTAAATGAAGTTTTGCTCTAATAGTAATGACTACTTGAGCTGCTTCACCACCATCAAATGGTCACAAAATTGGGAAAGAGGTCTGATCTTGAAGGTCATAAGCTGACATAAAAGCTAACACTTCCCTCACTCTCAATCTGCTCGTATTCATATTGTGATCCTAACTGTCCAGCACTTGGAGTGCTCAACATTTTAGGATAATATGTTTGATGTATGAACATACTTGCAAAAATATATGATCTAATCTCAAACTATAAACTGCGTTTACCACCAAGTTTCTCAACCATTTCCATGATATACTTTTTGGTATAGGAGTTTGACTTGGGACTTCAAAGCACTAAATTTTTGCTTTTCGCAGCAAATTCTTCTTTAAGTATAGAATTCTCTAATGTTAATTTTTTGCAGATTAAGCGCTTCAAGAAGATGTAACAAAAAGCTGACTGTAACTCTTGCCCCACCTATTCTGTTTCTTCTGAAGTGAGAGTCACTCTGCTCTGTGTACACCTCAGGTACTTTCTTTTACCATTCTACAGAGCAGTCAATTGGGATGCACTATATGTTGAAAATTATGAAGAGACCAGCCTAGCTTATTTGCCTGATCTTACACTTAAACCTTGAGATCTCCTACTAGTCTTTTTGGTGAAAAATAAAATAGTAGCACAATTTCTGCAATTACTCTTCAGATATTCTGCCCTTTTGATTGAACCTCTTTTCATTTTGTTCTCTAGCGTTGGAGAAACTTAGAGAGAATATTGAATCAGAAAAGTTTAAGAAAATCAAGATTAGATTGAAGTCTTCAAATGTGCGAAAGGAGAAGTAAAAAGCTGCCCACGGTGATAACTTCCATTTTCCTAGATAGTGTAGTACTCAGTTTCCAACCAGCTTATGATTATTCCATGGGTGAGTAGCTATATTTTGATTTTATAGTGTTATTTTCATTTTTATGGCATTATCTTTCTTGCTGCTTTCCTATGGATTGTCAGCATTGCTCTTGGCTCTTTAGTTAATGCCATGCAAAAGAGATAACTTAAGAAAGTGTTCCAATTTTGTTTCTCTTGACAGTGGTGATTTATGTTTTTTGTTTTTCTTTTATCAGTTTTTTATTGCACCTATCCTCATCCATTCAATGCAAATATTAAGATAAGGTGGATATCTTTCAGGCTTACTGCTATTCTTGTAATTTCTGCCTTTTGTTTAAAAAGTTGCACTGTTTATATAACAATTGATTAGAATGTGAAGAAGGTCAAATGATTCTAGCAAAACTGTTAGTATTCTATAAACTGAAAGAGAGGAAAAAAAAGAAATCAAATAATAGTGTAGTACCTCTGATTATTTTGAGATCTACTAACTATAAGCCACGGGTCAATTTCTGACCTCCTGATATCTAACTGCTCTATTATGAAAACAATTTTGGCATGAGTTCCCTAAGGTTGATTATCAGGGATCAGTGGTCCTTCCCCAAAAAGTGTAATCTTCTGAGGTGCGTTTATTATTGAAGTAGTTCTTTCTTCTGTTGGTGAAAGAATAATCCGGTTTTATTCATAAGGAAGCGGAGCAGAAAGTAGAGGTCTAGGTGTACGAAAGCTGAAAAACATCCCCTTGACCGATTTTCAAGTATATGGAAAACTAGTCGACGTATCTTTTAAGGCCAGAAAGTTTTGGTAAACACCCCCTCTGCCTACCAAGAACAGAAAAAATTCTTACCATTAACCTAAGCCTTGGTAGACAGTGTTACCCGGTATCTGTGTTGATGAGAGATATCAGGTACCCGGTGGCATAGTCGAGGTACACGCAAGCTGACTTGGACACCAGTCATAGAGAAACAAAAATACTGTGCATAGCAATTTCTTAACTGTACTGAAATAACTTTTAACAATATTTAAAGTAATAGCCATAAAATTTTACTGATGGAGGAATTTTTCTTTTCTCACACAAGTTACATACATTCAATATTTATCTAGTCTCAATCTGTCAAGCTTCGTGGACTTTGTAACTAAGAGAAAATTTGCATAAAGGAAAACAATAAGAAATCAGCAGACTGATAAGGAAATTACAAATTGAAAGCACTCTTAGCAAGCCTAAGTAGAGAATTTAGTTTCCAAATACAGAAAAAGACCTATGGAATTCTTTGAGAAAATATTTAGAATCTTTTGCGTTTGAAGATGAAGCAGAATACGCTGAAGATGATGAAAGCAAAGAACTCTCCAGAGAAAATGACTCGCTTGTGCCAGCTTCTCTCTCCTCCTCATTGATGGTATCTAGCATCTTTGAGGCTCGGTGTCTCATGACATTTACAAACTGTGGTGGTGCTACCTCTGTAACGGACCTAGCAATACGAGCATTTGCCATCTTTAGTAGGTTTTAGGAGAAAGGAGCAAGATGCTAGGTTGAAACTGTAGTAGTGTTTGAGAAGATGGGGTGTATGACTTCAAAACATAAAAGGGATGATACTTATAGGGTTGTGGATTAATTTATTCATATATGGTCTGGATTAAATTGAATCAGTCGTCTTATCAAGGTTTCTATCATTTTTGGCTGTTAGTGCTGCCACTTACTTTTACTATTAATTGGGCAGACAAAGATAGTACCTGTCGCATTCATCCTCTTGATGAGATATCCTCATATATGGAACCATAGAATGCAATGTGTCGCATGGGTAGAAAAAACAACGTTAACTTAAATATGTGGTGTTGTTGCCATCGAAAGCTTCCAAGTTTGAACTTTTCCTTATTGAGCTGGAACCTGCTGATTCAGTGCCACATGACCTTTGTGATTTAGTGATTCACAGCCTATGACAATTATTGTGATTGGTCTTGTGCATGTAACAAAGGGTTGCACTAGAGATTCATTTTATATTTTTCTACAACTGTAGTTGGTTACTTGATTAAGCATATCTTAATTCCTCTATGTGGGTTATCTGCTAGACACTTGTTTATTTCCAGCTGAATATTTATAAAAGCTATATTTCATCTGATAGTACTGATCACCATTGTAACAAAATGTCAACGCCCACATCTTAACTTGTTTGTATGAAGCTAAGTTGCTTGGACTCGAGTGTGGGTGTCCGATACGGGTGCGGATTTAGAGGTCGGATCCTTCATGGTCTAAATTTAAGATTCGGGACTACGGATCCAGGTATGGATACGAGTATAGGGATTTGGCTTAAAATAATTCAAATATAAAAAAAAATAGAGTTATAAAACCTAAATTATAAGATATTATGTGAAAAACTTGAGGAGAAAATATTGATCAAGAGGAGAATCCCGGAAGGAGATAAGGAAAAGGACTTACATAGAAATTTCTATATACAAGGTATCCTATTTTCTTCAATTTCACCTTAGCTTTTGTTTTGATTAAACAAATTTGAATCCGTTTGGAATTTCTCCGTCGATTTTGGTCAAAGTACCCATAATCGGTTGACCGGATTGGGTACGGATCCCAAATCATACCCACACCCATGGCGTGTCGACATGGGTGCGGCACCGAAAGTGAAGAGTCCGAGCAACATAGGTATGAAGCAACAACAACAACATACCCAATGTAGTCCCACAAGTGAGGTCTGGGGAGGGTAGAATGTCCGCAGACCTTACCCCTATGTTTGTGGGGTAGGGATGCTGTTTCAGATAGACCCTCGGCTCCTTCTTTGTATGAAGCACCTTTAGTTAATGTCATTTTAACCTTAATTAACAGCTCAACTCGAGCTGCTCTGGCTTTTACTATGGTCACTTAGTAGAGATGTAAGCTGGTAATTTATGAAGCTACCAGATTGCATTTGATCGATGTTGGTTCAATGGAAGAAGAAGCTAAGAATGTCAGTCAATTACATCTGAAAAGTTCCTTATTTATGTGGAAATACCGGTAATGCGCAGAACAACAGCTATGGAAATGGCTTTAAAGATGAGAGGTGACTTCAGCGAGTCGAGAAGATGATACCAAAGGGAGGAACAAGGACAAGGGGATTAAGGTGCTGATATCACGTGAACCAAAAAACAGTACCATGGAAAGAGGAATCTGGTGGGGGAGTCAAAATCGTGGAAAATGAAGGAGAGGGATTTTTACCTAAACAATACATTATTTTATCAGGTTAACAGAAATAATAAAGAAATTAAATAATATCAGAAATAGACTAACTGCATGTGCCAGTAACGTTTTTGATAATATTTTATTCGAAAATTCTAACAGATAAAAACTAACAGTTGGAGCAACAAAGGAATAAAATGTTCATTTGAGCAATGTTTCATTAAAATGTTATTAATAGTAACTTCAAACAGACTCCTACTATTGACGTTTGGTCAGGCGGGTCCACTTTCACCATTATTTTTCCCCATCTCCTCTCCTTCCATTCTTTCTGGCAGCCCGGTGCACTAAGCTCCCGATATGCGCGGGGTTTAGGGAAGGGTCGAACCACAAGGGTCTATTGTATAGCTGGCCAATGGGCCGGGCTCGGGTTTGGCGGGGTCGGGGCGGGACGGGCGAAGGGGGCGGGGTTAGGCAGGATCGGGTTTGGCGGGACTTGCCGAAGTCCCATCCCAATCCCGTCGGGTCGGGATCGGAGCGGGTTCCGGCGTGTTTTTTTTTTTTTTTAATAACATATGTATAAAAAAAACTCAATAAACAAGATAAAATAGTGTAATAAAAACATCCCAATGTTGTTTTTGTGCCTCTTATATTATTTAATAGACATATGATTTTTTTGTAATACAATTGTCTAAATTTCAACTTTGTGGTGTTGTCCAAAAGTTGCAAATTACATAATAAAATTGCAATTAAAAAATTTACATTCTCAAAAAAACCTGTTTTAATTGCTTGATAATTTCCTGTTGTTCTTCGGTTGGAATTGGTATTTGTTGGTCAAATTGATCCACGTCGCTTCCACCATCTTCGGATAAGATTTCGTTGTAGTTTTCGTCTTCTTCTTCGTTGATCTCCGGTTGACCGCACCTTCTCTACTTCGCTCGTATCCAATCTCTGAATAATACTGCAATTTCCAAGTTGTCTCCGGCTAATGAGTGTCTGTGGTCTCCTATTTGATATCTGCCGGCAGAAAAAGCGCTTTCAGACATAGTTGATGACGCTTGAATGTTCAAAATATCTCGGGCCATCATTGAAAGTGTCGCAAAGGTCTTCTCATTCCCCCTCCAGTATTCAGCAAGTCTTCATGTCCATCTTCATTGATAACTTCTTGGTACGGTACAAAATCTTGCAAAACAAAAATATCAAACTCGCTAATTTGGTTAGTAGCGGTACGGCCGCACATTCTATTTCTGAGACTTTCAATACTAGCCGCAGAAACAGCATGTCTTTTGTGAGGTTGTGTTGAAGATGAAGAAGATGGTATGGAAGCCGGTAGGTTACTAGCACTTTCTTGTTGGTAAAACCTATATATTTTTTTGCATTGGTCTTCTACGCTAGACAACACTTCTTCTTTAGTTTGTTCAATAGGTAGTTGGTGATTTAGATTTTTTGGACTTGGAGGTGGTAGTACTTCTATACAATCGTAAATAGTTTCAATAAGTGATTTAGTACTGTCTATTTTAATAGTCTGATTTAATACAACACCAATAATATAAATAGTGGGAATAGGAATAAAATATTTTTTTATTTTGATACACATTTTTTTAATAGCTGTCATATAAGCTGATTTTTTCATATATTCACTAAGTAATAAAAATATTAGAGTTATATAAAACAACATAGTTGAAATAGTAGGATAATATATACAGGAAATTTTTTTTGTTGCTTGAAAAAATTTCTCAAAAAATATAATAAGTTCGGAAATTTTTACCCTATCACTATCTACAACCATATCAGCTGGATTTTGATTATGAGTGTTAAAAAATAAAGTTATAGGTTTTCTATAGTCATAAGCAACAAGTAGTTGCTCGTATAAAGAATTTCACCTAGTGGATACTTCTTCTGAAATTTTTCTATAAGGTAGTCCACAATCGTGACAAGTTTTTTTATATTTTTTTCTTCGTTGTACTCTATTACTTTTAAAAATAAAGTTTATAGCAAATTATATTTTACTAAAAATATCTTCAAAAAGTGATAGATCATCCTTTACAATTAAGTTATATATATGGCACGCGCATTTTATATGAAAATGATCTGAAAAAGATGGAGTTAAACTATTTTTTTAAATTGTAATAGCGTAATTGTTAGAAGAAGCGTTATCTAATGTAATAGTCATAATTTTATCGGTTATTCCATAATAATGACATACTTGATAAATATTTTCTGCAATAAAAGTACCAGTGTGCCTATCATCTATATATCTATACGCTAAGATACGTTTTTGCATAGACCATTTATAATCTATCCAATGACAAGTTACCGTTAAATAATCATGGTCGTTAGTACTACGACCTATATCAGATGTGATAGATACTTTGTCATTAAAATGATATAATGAATAATGTAAATATTATTGATATTCATGTGCGAATTTAAATACATCTCTCTTAACAGTTGATCTAGGAAAATCGTTAAAAGCAGGATTATATATATCTCTAATGTAATGAATAAAACCAGGAGATGAAGGAAATGAAAAAGGCAAACCCTCCACAACAACTAATTTTGATATTGCTTCTCTATCTCTATGTTTATTGTATTTAGGGCCTACAATTCTCCCCGTCGTGGGGTTAATTTGACCATGTACTTGGTCCGGGACAATATGTGAACTTTGTTCCGATGGAGCGGACGTTTGCGCAGCCGGTTTTGAAGCCTGGTATTGGGCATACCTATCTGGATGAGCAATTACTACATGTCTAATTAAACCCCCCGTCCCACCGTGACCTTTTCCAGTTTTAAATTTTAAAATATTTTTACAAATTTTACATCTAGCTACTTGATTCTCTACGTCCCTATCAAAAAATATCCATGCATCTGATTTTAATGGTCGTTTTACTGGACCTCGTCTCATACTAGGGGGAATATGAGACATTTCAGTTGAAGGTGCACTAGTGGGTGTGTTGTCATCAACATTAGTGGGTGTATCATCAAGATCATCGTCTAAATTAAAGTCTTCTTGAGTTCCAGAAAATAGCTCCTCGTCTAAATCTAATGGTATTGTAGGAAAATGTTCAGTATCAATAAAATCATTATGTGTAGGAATAGGATGACTAGAAGAAGTACCCTTGCCCTGGTTGCCCATATTAGAAGAAGCACCCTTACCCTTAACCTTAATACCTCTTAATCCTTCCATTTTAATTATGATAAAAAATAATTAAAGATAATAAAATTAAGTGCGTTAAATAAAATAAACAGACAATAATAATTTAATGAAGGAACGAATGTACCAAATGCCGACGTGTAATCGAGAGGTTGAAAATGGAAACTTTGGTCGATGGAAGATCCTCAAGCTAGTTGCCAACTTCACTCCCAATTCCCAAATGAATAAATAAAATTGAATATTTAGTAGACTTGTAGAGAGGTTAGAGAGATTGTAGGAAGATTTGTGAGAAAGATGAAGAGAAAATGAGTTATTTATAGTTGGAAAATTGGGTTAAGGTGTAAATATAATAACTTATGGGTTAAAAATAAATATTAAGTGGTAGGGGGTTGAGGGAGGGGGGAGGCCAAAAATGGCCGTTGCCCAACGGCCAAAATCTAAAATGGTCGTTGGTGCAACGATTCTATTTGCAGAGGGTGGGCTTACGGGCGGGCTCGGGATTGGCGTGACTGGGGCGGGCTGGGGACGAGACATTGTCCCGTCCTGGTTCGAGTCCCGCTACCGAATATTTTTTTTTAAAACTAATCGGGGTTGGGGTTGGGGTCGGGGCGGTGTCGGGGCAGGATCGGATCGCCCCGGCCCACTGGTCAGCCTTAATCTATTGTACGCGGTCTTACCTTATCTCGTCTCCTTCCATTGTCTTGTTTAATTTCTTCCTCATCTCTCTTGTCTTCCTGCGTATGTAAATCCTTATATTCTTCTTTTACTTCTCCATTTCTTTTTCTAGGGTTTTCGAAATGTCATCGCTGGTAAAATTCATGGCGAAGCAGCAGTGACGACAGAGATGTTGAAGAGGGTTGTGGAATTGCTTGAGAGTTTAAATCAGCCTTTTTCATGATATTCTTAAACAAAATCGGGGGCTTCTGACTTTTCATTCTTTACCAAATAACGATAAACAACTATACGAATACCAATTTTGTTGGAAAAATCTCAAAAAATTGTGGTAAACAAGGAAAATAATTTGATTGTGGGTGCTGCTGCTAGTTTGGGAGGAGAAAGCTTTGTGATTCTGTAAACTGTGTTTTTTCTTCTTTCAATAGATAGGTGAGGAGGAAAGGTAAGAACGAGAGGAAAATGTGCTAAGAATGGTGGTGGAAGTGGGACCCACTAGTAGATATTAACAAGGATAGGCAAAATTTAAATGTTTTGTGATCTGACATAATATGAAACAAAACGTGGGGTAATATATGTTACTCAGAAAAAATGTAACTCAGGATTACGTAATTCTTTATAACGTCGTTAGAGGAAGCGACACTCACTTTCTTTAGAAAAATTTAGCCGGATGGTAAAACTTTACCGCAGAGTACGTTTATGTGTGGTAATTTTCCCAAACACCATTATCCCTGTTACAGTCCCTTAGCACCATTGTCCTCGATAAACACAAGGATGACTAAATTATATGGAGGTACCATTTTGGTGAATCTTTTCTGTCAAGTCTTGCAACTTGTCATTAACTTCTTCCAACACCGTTCTTTGGCCTTGGAGGAAGATTTGGCATAACAAAGCACCTCTTAAGGTTTCTTGTTTTTCGTGGCCTGTAGTGTTAGTAATCTGTATTAAAAAAAAACCAATATAATAATAATAACTGAAAATAAACTGAATCAGTGTTGAAAATAAGAATAATTTTTTCAGAATATAATCGAGCCCACTTAGTTCAAAGTGTGTCCTTAAGGAAATTATTCCCCTCACAGTACTCGAGGTTGATGGAATATCCCCTCCCAGGATAGAACGATTATCTTACCAGAATAGTCGTACTCCAAATTCGGTAGCGGGCGAACTACTCAACGGCAGTATATCACACAGAATTTATTTGTGCAAGAAGAAGAAGAAGTTTGTGTTGTTCGGAAAATTCATAAGTAAAATTCTGAGGAATCAAACGAATTTATAGCCATGGAAGTATTGTTTCTGAAGGTTTGCAACCCTTCTGAATAGCTACTAAAAACTAGTGGGAAATTTAAATATGGGAAAGAAATCGGGTCGCGGGTCAGACACGCGGATCCGGCCGGGTCGCGGGTCAGTCACGCAGATCCGGTCACTAACGGGTAGGATTGGATAAGTAAATTAATTTAATTAAATAATAATTAAAATTAAAGAAAATTTGGTTCAAAAAGATTATCAATCAATCAGATCATTTGACCGAATCCGAATCCGAAGCCGAAGACGGCGCGAGGGGTCCTTGCCCCCTCAACCCTTTTAGTGACTAGAGAAGGTGTAATGTAATATATACACCTCTCTTTTCCTTTCTTTTTTCGATGTGGGACAAATGCTTATTTTATAAAGCAAGAGGGAACTCCCACTTTTCTTTCCACTACCGATGTGTGACAAATGCTCCATTTCCCATTCAATCTATCATTTAAACCCAACAATCCCCCACATGAATGGGGAATGGCTATAATATAAAAGAATGCGCAGACAAGTGTGATATACAAGCGAGGATTGACTGCATCTGGATAAGTAGGTTTTCCTTTGAACTTTCCGTAGTGAACTTATATCGGATATATTCGATCAATCGGTAGATTTGATATCTTTGAACCGTCGAACTTTGTTGTATACCTAGACAACATAAGTCACACAATCAACCCTCAACCGTTTATGGTTCTCACGATTGTGTTCGTTTCAGCCATGAACACCTCCTGGTTTCATGAGTGCATAGAGAATGAGCCTTCACTGTCATTCCCCTTTAAAGCGGCTTACACTTAACACTCACATAGGTGATTTCTAAACATGTGGTCCTATAGCCACATTATCTGTAGTTGACATGTCCTAAACGAACATGCCATAAATCATTTGACTCCAATAAGTAAGACGAAGCTGAATTTTCATTAATACAGTCAACAACCATTACATTGAGTTTGAAAAGGCCCTCGGTGAGGTAGCCCTTTCCTATGAACAAATCATTCTTACTTATTACAATTTTCTCACTAACCAACACGCACTTAAACCCGTTTTTTACGAATAGTCCTAAAATGAAACTAAATTCTTCCGAATTGTTGGAACGTGCATAACATTGTTGAGAGTCGGACCTTGCCGGAAGTCATCTTCGAAGTATCTTCCCATATCCTTCAACCTTGGTCATTGCGGTATTTCCCATAAACGATACCTCTTCGGGTCCAGGCGGGAGCATAGGTTGCAAATGCTTCTTTTGTAGCGCAAACATATCTAGTGGCACCGAGAATCAAGCCACCACTCCTTTGGGTTTCCAACCAAATTGCACTCCGATAGCATTGCACACAGATCATCCATATCATCATTCTTTTCCACCATATTGGCTTGTCCTTTTCCCTTGTTCTTTTTCGGGAGACGACAATCTGGGCTTTGTGGCTAGCTTTCCCACAATTAAAGCAGCTTGCCCTTGAACTTTTTCTTGTTGGAATCCTTCTCCTTTCTAGAAGGCCTCTTCCTTTTCTTGTTCTTTTTCGGAGCGACATCTTCAACGATGTTTGCCCCTTCAATTGGTGAAGTCTTACGGTACCTCTTCTCGGCGGTTTTGTTATCTTCCTCGATCTTGAGACGAATCACAAGATCTTCCAACTTCATTTCCTTTCTTTTGTGCTTAAGATAATTCTTGAAATCTTTCCATGAGGGCGGCAACTTCTCAATCATTGCACCACTTGGAACGCTTCATTTACTACCATACCTTCAAAGAATAAGGTCATGGAAGATAAGTTGAAGTTCTTGAACTTGGGTTCCAACGGTTTTTCCATTCACCATTTTTGTAGTCTAGGAATTTGGCAACCGAGAAACTTCTTCAAGCAAGCATCTTTGGTTTTGTACTTCTTTTCAAGTGCACTCCATAGTTCTTTGGAAGTCTCTCTTGCACCGTAGACGTTGTACAAGTCATCTTCTAAGGCACTCAAAATGTAGCCTTTGCACAAAAAATCAGCTTTGTTTCCAAGCCTCGGTACCCATGAACTGTTGGTTGTCGGGCATGTCGGCGGCAGAGCACGGGAGGGTCCTCATGGTGAACTTTTACATACCAAGGGTGGTAAGCCAAAAGAACATTCTTTGCTTTGCCATCCTTTAAAGTTGGCACCGGTGAACTTCACAGATTCCCGATCGGTGGCACGGTACGGGTTGTAGGAGTAACCGCCGGTGCGATTTGCGAGGTAGTTCCGGTCTCAATTGCCATTATTCGTTTGTCATCCGTCAAATCGACAAAGCTGTTTTAGTTAATAAAACCGAAATAGCAATTCAATCACAGACTTAAACGATGAAGATTTAATTTCTTCAAATCGCAGTATAATTATGAAACTTTAGTATTCCAACGACGTTTTTATATCTTCGAGTCAGAATACTAATATTCATATAGAGTAGAAAACTACACAAGTTTTAATCTCCAAACCAGAATACAACAACGATGAAGTTTTTATGTTCTTCAAATTGTTGTACAAGTATGAACTTTAATATTCCAACAAAGTTTTTATGTCTTCAAGTCAAAATATGAAATTTCATACGGAGTAGAAAACCACACAGGTTTTAGTCTCCAAAACAGAATACAGATTAATCTAAAACTATAATTTCCTTAAGATTGTTAGTAATCTGTATTCCAAAAAAAACCAGTAAATAATAATAACTGAAAATAAACAGAATCAGTGTTGAAAATAAGAATAATTTTTTCAGAATATAATCGAGCCCACTTAGTTCAAAGTGTGTCCTTAAGGAAATTATTCCCCTCACAGTACTCGAGGTTGATGGAATATCCCTCCCATGATAGAACGATTATCTTACCAGAATAGTAGTACTCCAAATTCAGGTAGCGGCGAACCACTCAACGGCAGTATGTCACACAGAATTTATTTGTGCAGAAGAAGAAGAAGTTTGTGTTGTTCAGAAAATTCGTAAGTAAAATTCTGAGGAATCAAACGAATTTATAGCCATGGAAGTACTGTTTCTGAAGGTTTGCAACCCTTCTGAACAGCCACTAAAAACTGGTGGAAAATTTAAATATGGGAAAGAAACCGGGTCGCGGGTCAGTCACGAAATAATAATTAATTAAATAATTAAAATTAAAGAAAATTTGGTCCAAAAAGATTATCAATCAATCAGATCATTTGACCGAAGCCGAGCGAGCGACGACGACGGCGCGAGGGGTCCTTGCCCTCTCAACCCTTTTAGTGACTAGAGAAGGTGTAATGTAATATATACACCTTTCTTTTCCTTTCTTTTTTCGATGTGGGACAAATGCTTATTTTATAAAGCAAGAGGGAACTCCCACTTTTCTTTCCACTACCGATGTGGGACAAATGCTCCATTTCCCATTCAATCTATCATTTAAACCCAACAATCCCCCACATGAATGGGGAATGGCTATAATATAAAAGAATGCGCAGACAAGTGTGATATACAAGCGAGGATTGACTGCATCTGGATAAGTAGGTTTCCCTTTGAACTTTCCGTAGTGAACTTATATCGGATATATTCGATCAATCGGTAGATTTGATATCTTTGAACCGTCGAACTTTGTTGTATACCTAGACAACATAAGTCACACAATCAACCCTCAACCGTTTATGGTTCTCACGATTGTGTTCGTCTCAGCCATGAACACCTCCTGGTTTCATGAGTGCATAGAGAATGGGCCTTCACTGTCATTCCCCTTTAAAGCGGCTTACACTTAACACTCACATAGGTGATTTCTAAACATGTGGTCCTATAGCCACATTATCTGGTCATACACTGCCAGATTTAGATAATCATTAAAGAACCTTAATGCTTTATTAACTCATTAACAAGCCATAAGGTTTTATCCTTATTTATGAACATTGTCTTCATCCGAGAATGGGTTGAGTTATTTGACAATGTTGAACCTTCAGTCACAACTTTGTTTGATCTCCTTGAACCTAGCTCTTGGGATCTCCAGGTCTTAGGTAGAGTTACCGCCATGATGACTTGTCCTCGGCCTTAACCCCATTCCCATTGATGATCTACTAACTCCCTCTCTAGATAAGCCTTTTGTAAGCGGATCCGCCACGTTATCTCTTGACTTTACATAGGCAATCGTGATAACGCCACTAGAGAGGAGTTTTCTAACGGTATAGTGTCTTCGTCGTATGTGACGAGATTTTCCGTTGTACATTACGCTCCCTTTTATCTATTGTTTGCTTGATTGTCACAATGTATACATATAGGAGCCAAAGGTTTGGGTCAGAATGGAATATCTTCTAAGAAATTCCGGAGCCATTCAGCTTCTTCACCGGCCTTGTCTAAAGCTATAAATTCAGATTCCATTATAGAGCACGCGATGCATGTCTGTTTTGATGATTTCCAAGACACTGCTCCTCCACCAACGGTGAAAATATATCCACTCTTGGATTTAACTTCAGATGATCCGGTGATCCAGTTTGCATCACTATATCCCTCAATTACTGCGGGATATTTATTATAATGCAAAGCATAGGTTTGGGTGTGTTTTAAATACCCCAAGACTCGTTTCATTGCCATCCAATGAGTTTGATTGGGATTACTCGTGAATCGACTCAGCTTGCTTATAGCACATGCTATATCTGGTCGTGTACAATTCATAATATACATCAAACTTTCCAAAACTCGTGCATAGTCCAATTGTGAGTCACTTTCACCTTCATTCCTTTGAAGTGCAAAACTTACATCAATTGGAGTCTTTGCAACATTGAAATTTAAATACTTAAACTTGTCAAGTACTCTTTCAATATAATGAGACTGCGATAACGCTAGACCTTGTGGAGTTTTATGAATTCTGATGCCTAAGATCAAATCAGCAACTCCTAAGTCCTTCATATCAAATTTGCTAGCCAGCATACGCTTCGTAGCATTTACATCGGTAATATCTCTACTCATTATCAACATGTCCTCAACATATAAACAAACAATGACTTCATGATTTGGAATATTTTTAATGTAAACACATTTGTCACACTCATTAATCTTAAATCCATTTGCCAACATTGTTTGGTCAAATTTCGCATGCCATTGTTTGGGTGCTTGTTTAAGTCCAGAAAGTGACTTAACAAGTTTGCACACTTTCCTTTCTTTACCACGAACCACAAAACCCTCAGGTTGTTCCATGTAAATTTCTTCCTCCAATTCTCCATTTAAGAAAGCTCTCTTGACATCCATTTGATGGATTTCAAGACCATATACGGCCACCAGTGCCACTAACTCCCGAATAGATGTTATTCTTGTTACCGGCGAGTATGTGTCAAAGTAATCAAGGCCTTCTTTTTGTCTATAACCTTTGACCACAAGTCTTGCCTTATATTTGTCAATAGTGCCATCAGCTTTCATTTTCCTTTTAAAAATCCATTTTGATCCTAAAGGTTTATTTTTCCAGGAGGAAGATCAACCAATTCCCATGTATGGTTGTTCAAAATTGATTCAATCTCACTATTGACTGCCTCTTTCCAAAATGTTGAATCAGAAGAAGACATCGCTGCTTTAAATGTTTGAGGCTCATTTTCAAGCAAGAATGTCACAAAATCTGGTCCAAAGGAAGTAGATGTCCGTTGACGTTTGCTACGCCTTGCATCCTTTTTTACTTGGTGTATTTGCCTTTGGTTCTTCCCGCGGTCGTTTAGATCTTTCACTTGACGGCTCACATTCAGTTTTATACGGATAAATGTTTTCAAAGAATTCGACATTATCGATTCAATTACCGTATTAACATGAATTTCGGGATTGTCCGATTTGTGAACCAAAAACCGACAAGCTTTGCTGTTTGTAGCATAACCAATAAAAACACAATCCACAGTTTTTGGTCCGATTTTTACCCTTTTGGGCAAAGGAACTTGGACCTTTGCTAAACACCCCCACACTTTGAAATATTTCAAGTTGGGTTTTCTTCCTTTCCATAGTTCATATGGAATAGATTGTGTTTTGCTGTGGGACACCCTGTTGAGTATTCGGTTAGCTGTAAGGATAGCTTCCCCCCCACAAGCTTTGCGGTAAACCGGAACTTATTAGTAAGGCATTCATCAATTCCTTTAATGTTCGATTTTTCCTTTCCGCAATTCCATTTGATTGTGGTGTGTAAGGGCGATAGTTTGATGAATAATTCCATATTCTAAACATATCTCTGCAAAGGGAGATTCGTACTCTCCACCCCTATCACTTCTAATCATTTTTATCTTTTTATTCAATTGATTTTCCACTTTGTTCTTGTATTGCTTAAATGCATCAATTGCTTCATCCTTACTATTAAGCAAATACACATAACAATATCGAGTGCAATCGTCAATAAAAGTTATAAAATACTTTTTCCCACCGCGAGATGGTATTGACTTCATATCACATATATCTGTGTGAATTAAGTCTAAATGATTTGAATTCCTATCAATAGACTTATATGGATGTTTAACAAACTTAGATTCAACACAGATTTCACATTTATATTTATTACACTCGAATTTAGGTAATACTTCTAAATTAATCAATTTTCGCAAGGTTTTGTAGTTTACATGTCCTAAACGAACATGCCATAAATCATTTGACTCCAATAAGTAAGACGAAGCTGAATTTTCATTAATACTACAAACAACCATTACATTGAGTTTGAAAAGGCCCTCGGTGAGGTAGCCCTTTCCTATGAACAAATCATTCTTACTTATTACAATTTTCTCACTAACCAACACGCACTTAAACCCGTTTTTTACGAGTAGTCCGGCTGAAACTAAATTCTTCCGAATTGTTGGAACGTGCATAACATTGTTGAGAGTCAGGACCTTGCCGGAAGTCATCTTCGAAGTATCTTCCCATATCCTTCAACCTTGGTGTTGCGGTATTTCCCATAAACAAGACCTCTTCGGGTCCAAATGAGAGCATAGGTTGCAAATGCTTCTTTTGTAGCGCAAACATATCTAGTGGCACCAGAATCAAGCCACCACTCCTTTGGGTTTCCAACCAAATTGCACTCCGATAGCATTGCACACAGATCATCCATATCATCATTCTTTTCCACCATATTGGCTTGTCCTTTTCCCTTGTTCTTTTTCGGGAGACGACAATCTGGGGCTTTGTGGCTAGCTTTCCCACAATTAAAGCAGTTGCCCTTGAACTTTTTCTTGTTGGAATCCTTCTCCTTTCCAGAAGGCCTCTTCCTTTTCTTGTTCTTTTTCAGAGCAGCATCCGACATGTATATGACATTCTTGTTCTTGTTCATAAATCATCAAAACAGACATGAATCGCCCGCTCTACAATGGAATCTAAATTTATAGCTTTAGACAAGGCCGGTGAAGAAGCTGAATGGCTCCGGAATTTCTTAGAAGATATTCCATTCTGGTCCAAATCTTTGGCTCCTATATGTATACATTGTGACAGTCAAGCAACAATAGGTAGGGCAGGGAGCGTAATGTACTACGGAAAATCTCGTCACATACGACGAAGACACTTTACCGTTAGAAAACTCCTCTCTAGTGGCGTTATCACGATTGACTATGTAAAGTCAAGAGATAACGTGGCGAATCCGATGCCGAAGCCGAGCGAGCGACGACGACGGCGCGAGGGGTCCTTGCCCCCTCAACCCTTTTAGTGACTAGAGAAGGTGTAATGTAATATATACACCTCTCTTTTCCTTTCTTTTTCCGATGTGGGACAAATGCTTATTTTATAAAGCAAGAGGGAACTCCCACTTTTCTTTCCACTACCGATGTGGGACAAATGCTCCATTTCCCATTCAATCTATCATTTAAACCCAACATGTAGTTGTAGCTAAGGAAGCATGCCACACTCCATATCAGATTTGGAGTATGTTTTTTGCCATCGTGGACATGTCATGGACAATGTCTCACTCCATATTGGATTTCTTACATAGCTGGAGGAGAGATGGTCTCAATAGGAAGACGCACAAGCTTTGAAATACTATACCCATAGTTATTTGGTGGACAATTTGGATGGAAAGAAACAATAGGATTTTTGAAGGCAAACATAGCAACATACATAGCGTTATACAAAATTGTATTTCTTTGCTAGCTTCTTGGTGCAACTTGGCCATTGTAAATGAAGTAGATTCCATGCTAGATATGATTAAGGCCTTGCACAATTTGTAACTTTCAATGGACCATCTTAGTGTGTCTTTTCCTTTTATATAATATCATTACTTGTTAAAAAAAAGAAAGAGAATTTCCCAAACACCATCAACAGTCAGCTTTTTGTCCGTCAGAACTTCGGAATAAAATAATTCTTACAATGTTACTCCCACATGCGCTTAGTCTATTTATGAAATTATTATGAAAAATTGTATTGTTTTTGTTAATTTTCTTTAATAATTTTTAAGCTAAAAATTTGGAGGAGGATGAATTCCCGATAGCACGGAAACAGAGTGGGAGCCGGGGAATGAGGGAACTTTTTATGGAAGGGAGAATAAGCCCCAAAAAGGGTAGACTTGGAGGGTGGAAAGGGGTGGAGTGGGGGTGGGGGGAGGAAGCGGAGCAAACTGGAACCTAAAAATCTTACGGTACTAGACTCACGGAAAAAAACTATGGGGAGCGGGAAAGGAAGGAAGAGAGGGGGGGGGGGAGGTATCGGAATGTTGAGGTCGGAGGGTAAAGTGACTCACACGTTAAGAATTAAGGTTTCTTGTGGTTTGGAGGAAAGCACCAGTTAAGAACAAAAGGAAGAACGCTGGGCGCAAGATCAATTAGTATTTTTTTAGGAAAGGGGAGCTATAGATTCTTTCAAGGTAAAGTTGCTCAATTGTTTGTTTTAGTATGAATGTTGGCACATTCTCGCATTCTGCTGTGATTAGAAGTATTTGAATTCACTGAGCTATAGCGTGCTATCATATGCTTGTATTAGCCCTTCCGTAGTGCTTGTTTTGTAGAATAAAATATATTATTTATGTAAAAAAGCAGAAAAAGAAACTGTGCATAACAATTTCATTGCTGTACTGAAGACTGAAGTGACTTTGGTAATATTTACAAAAAGTAGCAACAGAAGTTAATGATAGTTCGATGGAGGAATTTTCCTCTTCTCACAGACGTTATATACAGTCAATATCTATCTAGTCTCAGCAAAGCTTAGAGTCTGTCCAAAGCTTCGCTGCAGAAGGGAAACAGCAAGAAATCAGTAGACTGGTCAGGAATTGAAAACTTGAAAGTACTCTCAGCAAGGCTAAGTAGATACTTTAGCTGCCAAATACAGAAAAACACCTCTGAACTTCTTTGAGAAAATATTTAGAATTTTGTGCATTTGATGATGAAACAGAATAAGCTGAGGACGATGAAAGCAAAGAACTCTTCAGAGAAAGCGAATCTCTTTCATCCTCTTTGATGGTTTCCAGCATCTTTGAGGCTCGGTGTCATGACATTTACAAATTGTGGTGGTGCTACCTCTGTAACGAACCTTGCAATACGAGCATTTGCCATCTTCTTTATTAGGTTTTGGGAGAGACTACAGTTGAGGGAAAGGAGCAAGATGCTAGATAGAAACTGCTGAACTAGTGTTTGAGAAGGTGGTTTGTATGACTTAAAAAATACCAAATGGATGATACTTCTAGGGTTGTTTAATTAGATTATCCATCTGGTCTGGCTTAAATTGAATCAGTCGTCTTACTCGAGGTTTTAAATACTTTTAGCTGTCAATGCTGCCACTTCAACTATTAATTGAACAGATAAAGATGTTCCCCGACACAGTCATCCTCTTGATGAGATATCCTCATATATGGAACCACAGAATGCAATGTGTTTACACATGAGTAGAAAAAACAACATAACATAAATATGCGGTATTTGTTGCCATCGGAAGCTTCCAAATTTGAACTTTTCCTTATTGAGCTGGAACCTGTTGATTGAGTGCCACTTGCCCTTTCTGCAATTAGTGGTTCACAGCATATGCACAATTATTGTGATTGGTATTGTGCATGTAACAAAAGGTTGCACTAGAGATGCATATATATCTTTCTAGAATTGTAGTAGTAACTTGATTAAGCATCTCCTAATCCCTCTGTGTGTGTTATCTGCTAACTTGTTTATTTCAAACAATATTTCATCAGATAAATGACAAACAGACTCCTATTGTGGACTTTTAGCCAGCGGCATCCCACTTTCACCATTACTTTGCCCCATTTCTATGCTTTCATTGTCTTGTTTAATTTCTTCGTCACCTCTCCCGTCATCCTGTTGGTCTGTAGATTTTTCTTTGTAAATCCTTCTGTTCTTCTTTTACTTCTTCATTTCACCTCCTTTACAAACGTATTTTCAAAGTTTTATTTACTTTTTTAGATGTTATGCTTTTAGAGATGTACATTACATTTTTCTAGGTTTCAAAATGTCATCGCTGAAACATTTCACCGCGAAGCAGCAGTAGCAACAGAGATGTTGAAGAGGGGTGTGGAATCGTTTAAGAGTTTACATTATCCTTTTTCATGTTATTCTAAACAAAATGTGGGACTTGGTTTTTCATTCTTTTCCATAAATGATAAACAATTACTCCATGAATGCCAATTTTGTTGAAAAATTGTGGTAAACAAGGAAAATTATTTGATTGTGGGTGCCGCTGCTAGTTTGGGAGGAGAAAGCTTTGTGATTCTGTAAACTGTGTTTTTTCTTCTTTCAATAGATAGGTGAGGAGGAAAGGTAAGAACGAGAAGAAAATCAAAGGGTACTGGAACTACGGGGAGGGAGGATCGGAATGTTGTGGTTTGGAGGGAAGCACCAGTTCTAAACAAAAGGAAGAACCTGGGGGCAAGATCAGTTCGTATTATTAGATTTTAGGAAAGGGGTGCAATTGGTTTTCTCAAGGTAAAGTTGCTTAATTGTTTGCTTTAGTATGAATGTTACTACATTCTTGCATTCTGCTTTAATTAGATGTATTTAAATTCAATCAATAATGTTAGTAGTGCTTGTAGAATTATTTATGTATAAAAGAAACAGGAAAAAAAACTGTGCATAAGAATTCATAGCAGTACTGAAGTAACTTTGGTAATATTTACAGAAAGTAGCAACAGATGGAGCAATTTTCCTCTTCTCGCAGAGGTTACATATTATCTTGTCTCATCTCAGCAAAGCATTTGGACAGAAAGTGAGAAAATATGCAGAAGGAAAACAGCAAGAAATCAGTAGATGGTTTCCAGTACAGAAAAAGACCTCTGAACTTCTTTGAGAAAAAATTTAGAATTTTGTGCATTTGATGATGAAACAGAATAAGCTGAGGACGATGAAAGCAAAGAACTCTTCCGAGAAAGCGAATCTCTTTCCTCCTCTTTGATGGTTTCCAGCATCTTTGAGGCTCGGTTTCTCATGACATTTACAAACTGTGGTGGTGCTACCTCTGTAACAAACCTAGCAATACGAGCATTTGCCATCTTCGGGAGGTGGATTGTATGCCTTAAAAAACTCAAATAGGGGTGTTGTCCTTCTATGGTCTGTCTTAAATGGAGTCAGTCGTTTTAATCATTTTTAGCTTTTAGTATTAAATTGCACAGATAAAGATGTTTCCCTTGACAGTCATCTTATTGAAGAATTATCCTTACAGAATGCAATTTGTCGATAAATGAGTAGAAAAAAAAAAAAACATAAACTTAAATATGCGGTTTTTGTTGCCATTGAAAGATTCCAATTTTGCAGTGCAGTCGGTGGAGGGCCTGTCCTGTTTGGGATTTGTGAAAGCTGGACTTGCCATGAAGGATCCAGGATACGTGTTTGGTTTCGTTGGTATGAAAACTGAACATCTTCATCTTGAACTAATGATTATAGTGGAGACATACACCAGTTTTTGCTGATAGCTTCAGAGAAATTTACATTTTAGCTATCATTATCATGTGCTTAGTGGTTCATTTGGTTGGTAATTTTTTGCTTAATTGGTAAACGAATGAACACTTTGGTATTGTCTTTTAGGGCCGTTTCGCCTACAATTTAGTTGGAGGAATTGTATATGCAATGAATAATAAGTAATGGATTGTCTAATTTAAAGTTATTTTTGTCTTGAAATATTCTTACCACATATTCTTGTCTCACATTCAATTCTATACAAAATAATACTTAGATTTTCATATACGTTATTAGAATTTGGTAATATAACGTTTAGTTTCTAGAGTTTAATATTGAAAACCAAACATTATACTTAGTTATACGATTATAATATTAGTGATGTGGATTTTATATTGAAAATTCAAGGTTATACTTGAGCAATATAGAATTTTATTTGGAGATTAATTTGTCTGATATTTCAAACCAAATGTTGAAGATGATAATTGTGTTATAGAGGAAACAATGTTAGAAAGTTGTGTAGTGTGTTTTGTCAGTATTATCATGAAAATGGATAAGATAGAAGCTATTGGGTCCCACAAGTCACGTGCATTAACATGAATCCATTTGAAGGATGTTGACAATTCCCTATATCATAGGGTAGACTTCTTTTGTCACATTAAATTAAACATAGGAGATGGGTTAGTCATACCAAATGCAATTTATATATGTTCCAAGTGCAACTCAGGTAATCCGTATGGAAGATCACGTTAGCTTAATTTTTTTTTTTTGATAACCGTAATTCTCGAGCCAATTTATTCAAAATGTGTTGTTAGCATTTGGTTTCATTATTGACATTAGACATTTACTATATTGACATAAACACTTAGATGTATTTCAATTTATGAAATGAACTTTAATAGTATGATCAGTTTAATGTTGAAATGCGATTTGTGAAATTTCATTTCTTCAATCCCCCAATCCAACCCAAAAAGAGGAAGAAGGGGGTAATTTAAGGTAAAGTACTCAAGTTTATCATATTAATTAGAGTTGGGTACTCAGAAGATCAATTAATTAATGAAAATTGTGTAAGAAAATTATTTTTTTAAACAAAAGAGTTGCTATAATTTTTATCATGTCACACACAGTCACCTATTAAACTCGTGTGATATTTTCGCTCACTTGGCTGAATGGCTACATTTTACACATTATCAAAATGAACGAAAACTCAAATGACTTTTTTCAATACAAAATAAAAAAGATAGTTTTTTATATCATTTTTATTGTTTGAGTAACCTTCTTAATAGTCATCTCATATAAATTATATAGGTTTTTACTCGTTCCATAGAATCTCAAATAGATTGACATAATAAGTTAGATTTTCATTTTTACTTTACTCATTTCTTGAAGATTTGTGGAGATCTTTATCAAAAACTTTTATATAACTGATTTTTTTTAACTCGAGGATGAAATTGCTCATCCAAAATTTACTTAGGTTTCCTTGTCTTCAGATAGCCTAACAAACAAAAAAAATTACATTTTATTCATAAAAAACTTGCAATGTGTTATTTAGTGGAAAACAAGCTAAGGGATCAGGCGGTAGAGGTTAGAAGGATTAATGACAGGACGATGACGATTAAGTTGGTAGTTGGAGGGTCCAATATGACCCGATATGTATACCTCCCACCATCTATCGGGTCACTTCCGGGGGCTATGACGACGTGCATGGAGGCTTTGGCCTCAGGGACAGGAACAGGGTAGGCGTCTCACTTTTGGAGTTTGCTAAAGCTTTTGGGATGGTGATAACCAATTCGAGGTTCCTGAAGAAGGAGGAAAACTTAGTGATTTTTCGTAGTTCGGTGGTTAAGACTCAGATAGACTTTTTGCTCCTTAGGAAGGTTGATAACGGTCTTTGTAAAGACTGCAAGGTTATTCTGAGTGAGTGTCTTACAACCCGGCATAAGCTTTGGGTGATGGATTTGAAGATCAAGAATGAGAAGAAGAGGAAGGTCGTGGATGGCAGGCTAAGAATCAAATGGGGGAGTTTGACCATAGCTAGTGCAAAGGAGATGGGGGAGAGGTTGATGGCCAGGGGGCTTGGGGGAGTAGTGGGGATGCGACCGGTATGTGGGATAGGATGATCAGTTGCATTCGGGAGGTAGCTGGAGAAGTGTTAGGGGTCTCGCGGAGTAACTGTGGTGGGCATCGAAGGGACTGGTAGTGGAATGGTAAAGTTCAAGAGAAGGTGGAAGCAAAGAAAGTGGCGTATGCGAAATTGGTAGAAAGCAAGGATTAAGTGGAGAAGTGGACGAATAAGGAATTATATAAGATAGCGAGAAATGAGGCAAAGCTAGCGGTTATGGCGGCGGCTTTCTAACGTCTGTATGTGGAATTAGAGGAAAAAGACGGGGGATAAGTTAGACATACTAGACAAAGCGAGGGAGAGGAGGACCCGTGACTTGGATTATGTGAGGTGCATCAAGAACGAGACGAAAAAGTATTGGTGGAAGGCGCACTTATTAGACGGAGGTGGCAATCTTACTTTCATAAACTCTTGAATGAAGAAGGATATAAAGACATTGTGTTGGGAGATCTGGAGCAATCCGGAAGGTACCGGGATTTTGGATATCGTAGAAGTATTAAGGTTGAGGAGGTTAAGGGTGTTGTTCGCAGGATGCACAGGGGACGAGCGACCCCTGACGAGATCCCAGTTGAATTTTGGAAGAGTGCAGGCAGGGCATGTTTGGAGTGGCTGACTAAGTTGTTTAACGTCATTTTTAAGACGGCAAGAATGCTAGAAGAATAGAGGTGGAGTACAATGATTCCTTTGTATAAGAATAAATATGACATCCAGAGTTGCAATAATTATAGGGGTATCAAGCTGCTAAGCCAAACTATGAAAGTTTGGGAAATGGTCGTGGAGATGCGGGTGAGAAGATGTGTGTCTCTTTCCGAGAACCAATTTGGATTCATGTCGGGGCGTTCGACTATAGAAGCCATTAATCTTATTAGGAGGTTGGTGGAGAAGTATAGGGAGAGGAAGAGGGACTTATATATGATTTTCATCGACCTCGAGAAGACATACGACAAAGTCCCTATGGAGGTTCTATGGAGATGTTTGGAGGTTAGAGGTGTACATGTGGCGTACACTATGACGATCAAGGATATGTATGATGGAGCCAAAACCAGAGTATGGACAGTAAGAGGAGACTCGGAGCACTTTCCATTGAGGATAGGGTTGCACCATATATCAACTCTAAGCCCATTCCTAGTTGCCTTGGTGATGGATGGAATGACACGACAAATTCAAGGAGAGGTGCCATGGTGTATGTTATTCGCATATGACATAGTCCTAATTGATGAGACTCGTAGTAAAGTGAACACTAAGCTGGAGGTTTGGAGACAGAATCTAGAGTCTAAAGGGTTCAGGCTGAGTAGGACCAAGACAGAATATTTGGAGTGCAAGTTCGGTAACGGGAGTGACTACGAGACAGACTGGAGGTGAGGCTTAGTACTCAAGTCATTCCAAAGAAAGAAAGTTTCCAATATCTCGAGTCTATTATCCAAATGAATTGAGAGTTTGATGATGATGTCACACATCGTATTGGTGTAGGGTGGATGAAGTAGAGGCTCGCATCTGGAGTCTTATGCAATAAAAATGTGCCACAAAAACTTAAAAGCAAGTTCTATAGGATGGTGGTTAGACTGACTATGTTGTATGGGGATGGAGTGTTGGCCAGTCAAGACTCCGCACATCAAAAAATGAAAGTTGCGGAGATGAGAATGCTGAGATGGATGTCTGGGCATACAAAGAGGGATATGATTAGAAACGATGATATCCGGGACAAAGTGTGAGTGGCCTCAGTAGATGATAAGATGCGGTAATTGAGGTTGAGATGGTTCGGACATGTGCAGAGGAGAGGCACAAACGCCCTAGTGCAGAGGTGTGAGAGGTTAGTTATGGACGAGTTTAGGTAGGCCGTAAAAGTATTGTGGAGCGGTGGTTAAACGAAATATGGCGCAGATGCAACTTACTGAGGACATGACGTTAGATAGGGGTTGTGGAGGACACTGATTAGGATAGAAGGTTAGTAGGTAATTGAGCGTAGTCCTACTTATGCTTACATACTGGTAGTTGTAGTGTTATGATTGTATCCTGCCTAGCTTATCATACTAGTAGGTGTAGTATTGTTTTATAGTTCCCGTCCTTTGATTTATGCTGATGTATGTTCTTTCGTGTACTTTGTTTATCTTATGTACCTGCGGTAGTTACTGCTTCCTTTTTCAAGAATGCTTTATCATGGCATGTTCGCTTTTATTACTCTCATTTTTCATACGACTTTAAATTTTTTGTTCGGGTCTGACTGTCTCTCTTGCTTTTGCGTTTTCTTATGCTTTTTCTTGAGTCGATGGTTTTTCAGAAATAATCTTTCTACTTACCAAGGTAAAAGTAAGGTCTGCATACACTCTACCCTTCCAGACCCCACTTTGTAGAATTTTCACTAGGATAAGTAAACGTGGAAAATGATCATGAAACACGATTTCCTTCAAAATAGGATAATTAAACGTGAAAATAAAAAGAAATTTCTCTAAAAAGAGAGCTAATTCTAATCTATCTCTTTAGATTTTCCCCAAATGTTTGAAATGCTTGAATTACAAATAGGTGTTTGAACAACAATACTTTTAGCTTGCATCATTGTCCAATCAAATAAATCCCTCATCATCGTCCATATAATTAATTTAAAAACCTTTAATTATAAATTTCTATATTTAATCTTCAAATTGAAGTATATATTAATTTTTAAAGAAAACTTATCATTTCTTTCTATTTATGATAATCACAATAACCGTGTATTACTTAAGTATTAATCAAAGTTGGAGGAAATTATTAGTACTCCATCCTAATACAATGACAATACAATATGATAATATTGTTAGCACATTTATATGAGATAATTTCTTTTCTTTTCTTTTTTTCTTACCACTAACATATTATTTTGCTTTCATGTAAATTACTGAAAAAGAAAATAATATTTCAGTAGTCAAAAAATTATCAAGAAAAAATACACTTTTGAATGTACAAGCAACTCCACATTTAGTCAGCAAGGTTAGCACGTAAACACTTTTAAGAAAGTAAATATATAATTAAAATAAAAGATTCACATTTAGATAAATTTATCACATATTAACTGCTCTAATAAATTTACACCAACTGTCTTTATCACCTATTTAATTTCTGACCTCATTAAAAAAGATTGTGCAAATATGATTCCTCCTCTTTCATATGTGAAATATAGAATATAGGAAGCTTATCGCTTAGCTGTGATTATTTTAGATTGATTTTGTTTAAACAAACTTGAAGAATATTATTATTGTATTTTATTAAGTTTTTTTATGGCTTATTCGCTTATTCGCTTTTGATACCAGTAATTTTTTTCATACTGCTTAAAATTTTTCCTAACCTTTGCTCTTGCTTGCTTTGATTTTACTTTGCTTGTGCTTATGCTCTATCTTGAGCCGAGAGCTTTCGGAAATAACCGTTCTACCTACCAAGATAAATGTAAGATCTGCTTACACTCTATCCTCCACAGACCCAACATTGTGGGATTTCACTAGGTATGTTGTTTTTGTTGTTATTTTATTAAGTTTTTTTGTAACAGAAGAGAAAGTACCTTAGTTTTGAAGAATTAAGTTGATTCTGACAATTAAAAATAGGCTGAATATCAAATTCAATCCACGTTTTTTTTTTAATGAGGCCAAGCTTTAAATGGTCACACCCGGAAAATTTTATTTGTGCAAAATATTGGGCTTGGACCTTTAAACTGCTCGAAGCCCATTACTTCTACTTTGGCCCAAATCCCAAATAAACTGCGAAAATCAATTTCTCAAATAATCATTTAAACTCAAAACTCTACACCGGAGCGACGTTGATAATCTCCAACGGTTGGGAATATGCTCTTATTTTCCATTTTCCCAGCATTGAATATTTGTGCAATTTTGTTTTTATCATTTTCCATGCAATTGTTCTTTTTTTGAGGTTTGTATAATGTAATTACTCATATATTGATTCAATTTGTCTTTGTTTTTTGCTTGTTTGTATTTAGTTGGAATTTTGACGATCAATCGAAAATTGAGGGAGGAATTGCCAATTGAAGATAGTGACTGTCGCAAAAATGGTACTACTTCTATCTTTTAACTTGAACGTAATATTTCAAACCAAATTCATTTGACAGTACTATGTGTAGTTTGTGAGATTTTAATACATGGACAACAACAACATACCCGGTATAACCCTACCAGGTGGGGTTTGGGAGTGTAGAGCATACGCAGACCTTACCCCTACCTTTTTAATACATGGAATTTGGACAATTTCTTGATTTGTGGTATGCCGGTCTCGTTTGGCCGTGAAAATTGTGAAATTTGAAAAAAGTAGTTAGCGTTTTCAAAGTGAAAATGGTATTTGGAAATTGGTGGTGTTTGGCCATGAATACAAATTGGAGTTGTTTTTCAATTTTTGTGAGTGATTTGGAGGGGGAAAATGAACAAATTTTTAGTGTTCTTCAAATTCCAAAATTTTCTGAAATTTTATGGCCAAACATGATTTCCGGAATTCAACTCCGGAAAAGAGTAAAAAATATTCATGGCCAAACAACGACAACAACATTCCCAGTGTAATCTCACAAGTGGGGTCTGGGGAGGGTAGTGTGCACGCAAACCTTACCCCTACCTTGTGGGTAGAATTCATGGCGAAACGGCCAATAATTTTCTCTGTATTGTACCAATTTTAACTTGTCCCAGATTTCAAAGGGCTTAATTAAATCGAATTCAAAAGGAAAAAGGAAATTTTATTCCACCACACTAATTTTCAAAATACTATTTTGGCATTTTCTTTCACTGCATATATAACAAATGCTCGTATCTTTGAACTCTGTTTGGATCCTATTTGGGAACTTTGTGCAATTCAACTTTTTTGCTGTACCTTTCCCCAAGCACATACTATTGCACATATACACTAGTAAAAAGAATGTACCTTTAGCAGATAGCAAGTTTTAAATTGTTGTTTCTAGGATTTCCAGATTGAAGTATATGGATTGAAATTTATGTCCAAATTTTTAGAATTTGAGATTTATGGTTAAGAATTTGATAGTATAGTTCTGTGCAATACAGTCAGATATCAGGAAATGGTTCATGAAGCAGCATGACAAAGGTGCGGGTAATGGGAGTATGTCCAAGAATACTGCAGCGGAAAAACCTTCTCCAGCTAGTCCAAAGCCAGAAAACCCGGTAAGCATTTTGTACCTGGATCATTTTTCCGAATTCATTTGCTTTCTCATTGTACTCTGGTATGGTTTAAGTGTTTGATAATGTAGTTATCTGTTTCTTATTTCTGTTTCTTGGAAACTTTTCTGACAGCCGGAATGGTGGGGGCGTGGGGCTGGCTTGTTGCTTCTTTTCGAGATCTCGTGAGACTAATTTCTTTTCTATTGATTGTGTTGACCCTGGGGTTCTACTTGAGTTATTTAATGTGAAAGTACAAACAACAACAACATACCCAGTGAAATCCCACAACATGGGGTCTGGGGAGGGTAGAGTGTACACAGACCTTACCTCTACCTTCGTAGGTAGAGCGGTTGTTTCCGAGAGACTCTCGGCTCAAGACACGACAAGGCATAAACACAAACAAAGCAGGAGATATTTAATGAGAAAGCGAAAGAAAGAAATGGAGTGGAGTCATTTGAGGGAGAAACATATCACTAGTTAGAATGGCTTTTTAGTAACTTGAAAGCAGCAAAGGGATGAATCTAACAAATGATTAGAATGTATTTACTTCCTCCTTACTTTTTATGTTTTCTCTTATTTGGTAGATTGAGTGCAAATAGCTAAACTAGTTTGAAGGGAAGAAAAATGTGTAAAGCATGCTGAAGACGGGAAGCGATATATGATTTCAAGGAGAGATTTTTTGTTTTAGCTGCCACACAACTTTGTTAAAACTTGAATAAGCTCATGAAATTTAGCATCCTAGTGCTGTAAGGGTCTGAATCACTTTAAGACAAAAATGAACTATAAAGAAAGAGAATGAATGGTAACAATCCTTGTGTAGTTTGTCAAAATTTCAAGGACAGTTAGTCACCAGAATTGAGACTGACTCCAATTCACGCTTTTTAGGACACTGCTAATAATTCCACCAAATCATTGAAAGCTGACAATTTCTTACCTAAAACTTGTATCTTTTAACTCTACCCGTCCCTAACCAACATAAATATTAAATAAAGAACTAGCCTTGACAACAGAAAATGGTGGAAATGAATCTATTCCAGGGAGTTTCTCTCTCTCTCTCTTCTCTCTTATACTTGTGCTTTTTAAAAAAAAAATTAACTGTAGTTCTTCACTTTACCTATTCCCTTAGGTTGGAGAACCTTAGCCCCAGCTATTTTTCTTTTCTTTGAAATAGCTAACATCTTAGCTCCAGCTATTCATTGGGTTTCTGACTATAAAATCTGCAAACACTGTGCAATATGGCTGGACCACTGACTTCAGCTCTTAAGCTCTTCCTTTCAGATGCATGTGATGTAGTACATCACTTACCTAGCCATATAAGAAAGAATAGGATATGTTGATTATTTATTTCCAGGAGAGTCCTATACGTCAAATGCCTGAGTAAGAACTTCAGCGTCAAGGCAATTGGCAGATCTCTTCTTTGGATAGTGGCTCTTTCAGCTGTTCATATGATCATTAGCGTAATAGAAAGTATGGTAGAAAATTTTGGGGAAACTGAACTAATCTGAATATCATTTGGAATTTCCATGAAAACTTAATATTTTCACCTATATTAAGAATCCCAAAACTTCTGAAAATTAACTCCTTGTTTATATCTTTTTTGCAGTAAAAGAAAAGCTGGTCACCATCAACTAGTCCTGTAGAATATGATTGATCTTTACTTCTTTTAAATTATCTCATTATTGGGGTGTTTATAGTAGGTAGAACTTTTGAGATGGTGGAAAGTTTCTACTGGAATCATCAAACACAATTTTCTGAAATTTGAGAACTTACGGAAGACATCAGCCTCTTTTTTATTTTGTTAATGATATTGTTTCTTCCATTTAATGGGCACCAGGTAGAAGAAGGACAAGAGACTGCCGGCAGAAGGAAAACTAGTAAATATTTTGCTACAGACAAGGTAAAGGCAAAAGAAGAAAAAGTTGAGGAAGTATCAGCAAAAAGAAAAGCTCAAAATGCTGGTGAAAGTTCATCAATTAATGAGAAGCCACCAGCCGCGAAAAGAATTCGCAAAGCTGCTGCTGCTGATGATGATGACTTTTTACTGCCTGCAGCTGCTACGGGATCCAGAGATGTCACTCCCAGAAAAAAGTCGGTAAGTGGCTCTGGGAGGGGATCCACGCGGAAATATGTGGTAAGTGATGAAAGTGACGACAATATTAAGAACACAAAATCTGATCTCAAACCTGCTGGAAGAGGGCTTGGTGGACGGGCAGCTCAGGTCGGTAGAAAGGGCGTCCCTGTTGATGAAAGTGATAATGATGCCTCAGCTGTCAAGGACACCAAATCTGGTGGACGAGGGCGTGGTGGTAAAGGATCATCTGCAGCACCAAGTGGTGGACGAGGCAGAGGTGGTGGAGGACGGGGCGGTTTCATGAATTTTGGTGAAAGAAAAGACCCTCCTCACAAGGGGGAAAAGGTAGAAGTGTTGCAGAAGCTAATTTCTTTTGGTAAGAAGTTGTCTGAGTTAATAAAATTGTAGTCTTTCTACTTCGCAGGAAGTTCCCGAAGGTGCCCCAGACTGTTTAGCTGGTTTGACTTTTGTAATTAGTGGAACTCTCGACAGGTACCTCATTAGTCTGTTTGTATTTTGTTGAGCGTACTATGGGGATAAGTACAGGGATTTTTTTGCATAATTATCTTTATTGCTTATAAGCATTTAGAGGGTCAAATCTTTGTCTCTGTTACTTTTTTTTAAATTCTCTCGGGATTGGATATGTAATGACATAAAGGTTGACATGCATTCGGTTCTCATGCTTTCAGTTTAGAGAGAGAAGAAGCCGAGGATTTGATTAAACGCCATGGTGGTCGTGTCACAGGATCTATTAGCAAGAAAACGGTATTGTCTAATTTTTCCTTGTTTGCTAAACCTAATTGTTTTACGGTGTTCTTCACACTGTTCTGTTGCAGAATTATCTTTTATGTGATGAAGACATCGAGGGACGGAAATCATCTCAAGCCAAGGAGCTCGGGTTTGTCCAATGTCAATGCATATTCTCATTTTCTTATTCATTTGTTACTGAACTAATATTGATATCCTATCCTTTTGCAACCAGAACTGCATTTCTCACTGAGGATGGTTTGTTTGAAATGATCCGGTCATCGAAGAAATCAAAATCAACTATGCAACCCGAGTCAAAGAGATCTGTGGATACTGTTGTTTCTTCTGCAAAGAGAAATTCACAAAATACAAGTAATTCTAAGTCTCGTTTGCTTTCCTTTTTATATTTTTAATGAATAGTTTATTTCTAGTGATGTAGTCAGTCTTAAGTAAAAGATGAATGGGTTTATGATATTTAGAGATGAATCGGTTTATGATATTCTTAAATGGTGCCTCTAAAGTTCAGTAGGCAGTAGGCACTTCAAAAAGAAGAGAACATACGAGAATGTTGGGTATAAATGTCGGACGGAACTCTTGAAAACAAGAATTACTTGGGAATGGCAAAAAGTCTGAATGGTTTACTGAAAGAAAAAGATATTATCAATTTTTCTTGATCCAAAAAAAAGGAAGGAATATCATCAATTTCCATTGCCATTTAAATGTTGGGACCAATAAAAACCGTCATTGACATTTTAAATTTCGTCTGCCTCAAGTTAAGACTCTTAGAATTGATTCAATAAGAAAAGACAATGCTAGAAACACTAAGGTGGCGGTGCATAAAAAAGTAGGCTCTCCTTTATACAAAAAAACAAAATAAAGGACCTCATTTGTACAAAAGTTACTCCTTAAAAAGCTAATGAAATGTATCATTTAATGCACATCATGTACATCCTGTTGCCTACACCACATAGCCAGTAAACACGAACACCTGTACATCAAATTTTGTTGAACTTGTTTGCCTTGAAAACACCTAGAATTTCTTTCCACCCATAGCACCAGCAGGATCTGTTTTCCAGATCTTCAAGTCCTTGTTCCTTTCATTGCTTCCCAGCATGACAACAAGTTTTCAGTCGTTGGCATCACCCATTTAAGCCCAAATAGTTCCAGAAGCAGATTCCAGATTTGCTTAACCACCATCTTATTTTATCCAGTATTAATTTTAGAAGACAAAAACATATAATCTATTTTTGATGTCCTAGATTACATTTAGAAGCTTTTTAGTCTTCCTACTGTAATCCCCTTTTGTGATCTGGATACAAACACAGCTTGTGTAAGTATCCTGCTATTATAAATATATACTGTTTACCATTGTAAAAAAAAAACATAGGTCTCAAAAGCGCCCGTATACAAGAAGTATACCAAAAGTAAAACCTACAAAAATATGGTTTTCTACAAATGACACCTAATCTTCTATATATAAAGGACCTCATGGGTGCACCAAAAGGAAATGAGGATAAGTCATAAGAGGCTATTCCTTAAATGTTCAAATTCAACTCCAACACTTCGTTTTGATCATTGAAGTAATTTTATTTAAGTACTGAGGAGGTACAAAATATGTAAGAGGGGGGGGGGGGATAATCAACTCCTATTCTGTTCTTCAACTCAACGCTTTTAAAAGTGCACCTTTTTCTTTCTCTTCAAATGACCTGCATAAGTGCTAATGGAGCAACATTCCATGCCCCACGTCTTCTCTTCCACCTACCTCCACCGCAATGTAATATAAGCTCTTTCACTTAGCTACCATAAAATGGATTACATTTTTCTTTCACCCTGTGGGACAAAAAAACATCGATTTGTTGCTTACCTTATTAAAAAAGGGAGCTGTTGGCTTGTGCTTAGACCAAAGAAGCAATGTGGAGCGGGGGTTATCGCTTTATGGATGAAGCCTTGCGCTGTGAAGAAGTGTGGCTTTAAACATGGGACGCAAACCGATCCAAATCACAACCCGTCGATTATTTGAATCTCAACTTTGAGCAGTTGGATTAATATGAACCTGTATATTGATACTTGAAGTAGTTGTTTTTGCTGCAATTTGATTATTATAGTACTAAATTCATATATGTCTGGTATTGTTTAATATTTTTAGTAAATTGTGGGCTTCTCTCCAAAGAAGCTTGTGCTTTACTCCTTGATTTTTCGCTTCAAGCCCATGGACCTTGTTGCTTATTTGCGCATTTCACTTTTAAAAATATTTGGTTTGTGCCACAAAATTAGTTTGTTACTAAGCACCAGTTGGGGCTCTTGTAGTGAAGGTAATAGGGATATCAATGCTGAAAGTTAATATATACTCCCTCCGTCTTATTTTATGGGGGTTGTTTGATTGAGCACAAAGTTCAAGAGACAAAGGAAGATTATTGCCACATAAGCTGAATATATGCTAAGTACCGAAATTACTCGACTATCGATAATAATTAAATGAAAGGTGGTGAGAGATCCATCTGTCCTTTCACGTCTCTCTCATAATATTTGTAATTTATCAATTGGGTCCCAACAAATCATGCTAAAAGGATAAAATGGTAATGATAAGATTTATTAGATTCCAAATACAGAGACGTGACAATCTCTTCGAGATAAACTAACAAGGAAAAGTGTGCCACACAAAATCAGATGGAAGAAGCATAAACAACTAAAACTAAGCGGGGGAAGGTATGGCACCTCCCCCATTGAACAAAGGGGATAGTGGTGTATGTAGAATAGAAACGTTGTTGGTATCCTGGATAGGGACGGGGCAGCCTGGTAGTAGACTAGACACCTGAGCGGTGTTAGCTTACTTCCACGAACTAAAGGAGAAACTGCAGCTGATCACTTTTTGTTGGATTGGTGAAAGATGGGGACGTCAAGTCCGTCAGACAATGTAGCATTGTGTTTCTGGTGCTTCTTATACTGAGGTGATAGTTTCACATTCTTGACTTTGGGACTTCATGGCCTAAAATGCGACAATGTCGGTTTTTTAGGTGATGGAACTGGAAGCACTGCCACAAAGATTCTAGCTGCCAAAGAATTGACATATAGTGCATCTCCTGCCAAGAGTAGTGCATCTCCTGCCAAGAGTAGAGCATCTCCTGCCACGAGGAAAGGCCAAACTAAAGAGTCTTCACTACCATGGACAGAAAAATACAGGCCCAAAGCTATTGCAGACATCATAGGAAATAAGTCACTGGTATTCTTCTACGTTGCTTTCTTTCTTTAATGGCTACAGTTTTGAAATAAAAGATATCACCTGGAGTGACTTTACCTTCTCTATGGTACATGTTCAGGTGGAACAGCTTCAGCGTTGGCTGGAGAGCTGGGATGAGAATTTTTTAAAGGCAGCTAGTAAGGGGAAGGGGAAAAAACCGAAAGACTCTGGTGCTAAAAAAGCAGTTCTGTTGAGTGGTATGCCTGGTATAGGGAAGACTACATCAGCAAAGGTGGTTAGTCAGCTACTGGGTTTCCAAACCATCGAGGTATTTTTCTTTTAAACGGTGAAAATTTCTGGACTGTAATTTAATCATTTTTCACTTTTTCCTTCCTGTTGGACTAATATAACAGTACCTTTATTTGTTTAGGTAAATGCTAGTGATAGTCGTGGAAAAGCTGATTCAAAAATTGAGAAAGGAATTGGTGGAAGTACTGCTAATTCCATAAAAGAACTTGTTAGCAATGAATCCCTAAGTGCTAATGTTGGCAGGTATACCTTTGCTCTCTTGAATGTTCACAACAGAACATGTATGTCATAATCCATGTTGGTGATTGCAGATTGCACCATCAGAAGACTGTTCTGATTATGGATGAGGTTGATGGTATGTCTGCTGGAGATAGAGGTGGTGTTGCTGATCTTATTGCTAGCATCAAGATCTCGAAAATTCCTATTATCTGCATTTGCAATGATAAGTACAGTCAGAAATTGAAGAGCCTTGTCAATTATTGCCTACCAAATGTCTTCCGAAAACCAACGAAGCAGCAGGTCATGTCTAACATTTGTTCTTTTTAATATTTCTTTGTGGATGCTCCTATTGGAACTAGCTATCCTGGTGAGAAAAATATAACGCGTAAGAGCAATAATAAGATGGTAAGTAACGAAAAATATAACGCGTAAGAGCAATAATTGGATGAAATATTCATTCTTCTAACAGGTAGTTATCTTTACTTAATTTTATTTTAGTGCTTAAGTTTCGTCTAATTATGCAATATATTTATGCTAGTCAGTGTACCTTCCACATACTGTCATGTTATGGACAAAATCCAAGTTATCCTTAGCTCCAGTAATGTTTCTATATCAACAGAGTTTCTGGTGTTCCTTGCTGGATCTTTTATGATAGACATGAGGTGAAAATATTGGTTGGAATTTTGATGGCTAATAGTGAGAGTATTCTTTGACAGATGTCAAAGAGGTTAAAGCAAGTGGCAAATGCTGAAGGCATTCAAGTCAATGAGGTTTATTCTCTTTCAACAACTCACATAAGTTTCTTATTACATGTTGAAGAAAAGTTGTTCAATTAAAACATTTCTCATTTGTACCTGTGGTGGAAACCATGACATGTACTTGTGTCAATACTCAATGCATATTTGGCTGAGATCTTTCCTGCGTAGATGTGTTATAGAATATATAATTTGGTGGTCTACAAAACAATAGGGAACAAATAATTCCTTTTTTGTTGTCTGGGTAGATATCTGCCAACTTTCTGAGATTCATGATTGTTTTTCTTCTTCTTTTCCTAGATTGCTCTTGAGGAATTGTCAGACCGTGTTGGTGGAGATATGCGTATGGCGCTAAATCAATTGCAATACATGAGTCTCTCCAAGTCTGTAATCCAATATGATGATATAAGACAACGCCTTCTAAGCAGTTCAAAGGATGAAGACATCTCACCATTCAAAGCTGTAGAAAAGTATGCATGTCTTAGATTCAACTCTTTCTAGTATTTGACCATATAATGTCTAAGTTTTTCCTCACATATGGGTTGCTATATTGGATTTTCTCATTGCTTTGTGCTCAAATATATGCAGGAGTGACTACTTCCTCTACTTTGTGTGCTATTGAACAATTTAATCAATGCTAATTAGTAATATTTGGAATAAAAGCACTTAAACCAATCAGCAAAATAAAAAAAGCCACCTCCCTACTTATTGTACATAATTCATTCACGGGAGATTCATATTTATCTATCAGCATAAACCTTAGCAATATAAATAATAGGTTTCTCCTCTTTTGGTATACCTCTTGTATATGGCCAAGTTGGCCTTGTTATTTATTAATGAAAACTTTTACTTGATCAAAAAAACAATTGGTGATTTTGCTCTCTTTTCTTTCTCTTTCTTTTGACAGTTGATTTATGTTTTTTTACAATGTAAATGCATAATTTCTTTCTCATGGGAAATAAGTCGAAAGAGAAAAACAAAAGCCGTAGAAATTTGGGTGTCATTTGTCCTTACTCAGCTTTATATGTGAACCATCATTTTGAAGAGATGCCGAGTGGATGAGATGGATTATGGGAAATTTAGAGTGAAGTCTAACATAGAAGAAAACAGAAGCATTTCCCATTGCGTGCTTTCGAGGGTGGGGATGGGAGGTAAATTTATGAAGGCTTTTGTTTTTTTGATCATTAAAAGGTATTGAATGACCAGCAACCAGAAGGTGCTGTGAGGTGTCTACAAGGGGTAGCAACATTACATATTTTGTAATGAGTTCAATGAATCTACCTCTAGTTTTAGGACTTGTAGTTTACTCTTAAGACAAATCGTTTAATGTTGGAATGGAATGATTCTCTATAACCAGCTCTCAACTATTTTGGATTGAGAACGTTGTTGATTTTTCAATCCCTTCCCTGTCCACCCAATTGAAGATTCATTCAGGAAAAATTGGGTGGACAGGGAAGGGATTGAACAATCAACAATCAAATTCTGCCTAATATATTTTGCAATTGACCAGTGAATGATCTCACTTTGGTAATTTCATGTGACTTGCTATTGCATCGTACTTTCACTCTCAGGTCGACATAAATGTGATTTTTTAACTGACCAGTTGTGTTTGTTTCTGTGTTGATAGGCTGTTTGATTTTAACACCGAGAACATGAAAATAGATCAAAGAATTGACCTAAGTATGAGCGACCTAGATCTTGTCCCGCTTCTTGTACAGGTACTTTAGACTCCATAAGTTTACTGTTATTGTCTCAAGCCAAAAAGAAAAGGCATATGCATATAATGCAGTGTGTCTGGCATAAATCTTCACACTATTAACCCTGGCATTAACATTTGGTGCAAACTTTGTTTTGACATCATCGGCATTTATATGGTAACGAATTGCATATGAGTTTTGCCATAAAATTTCTCACCCGGAATTTGATCACCATCTTCCGCTAGTCCTATACACAAAACAACACCACGAGGAGATAGATCACACTCGTGCGACCCCACCCTAGAAAGCCCACTGCCGGAGACCACCGGACGCGCCACTAACAGGACCGACGCAGGTGACACGTAGATCCCACGCGCCAGCGAGTGGATCATTTTCCGGTGACTTTTTCAGAAATTGTTTTCCTCTGCGGGGTCGCATGCCTTTTCCGAGCCTACATTTTTTTGTAATTTTTTGAGCACTGGAAAGCGAAGATCTACCGTGTTTCCGGCAATATTTTTCCAGATCTGTTCTTTCTCGGGTATTGCTAGGCTGTTCTAACCCTACGCGTGCATCTTTTGCACCTACAACCACTGCTTCAAAGCTCCGACGATTTTTCCGGCAACCTATCAGGTTACATCCACATGGGTGTTCCGTGGGATTGGCTTTGGGCCTTTCTGCACAACTTAGGTGGAAGGCGAAGAAGGCCTCCTTCCGGGGGGTTCGGCAGGTCTGCACAGGGCTAAAGTTTTACGGCAAGGTCTGGCAGTGAACAGTAACTCCGGCCGTGAACATGAATTCCGCCGTTGAACAATATTTCCAGCAGGGAACATTTTTTTCCCGTTGTTGAACAGTGGATTTCGGCGGCAAACATGTTCGATTCACCTGGAGTTGGTACATCCAGGTGCCCGTATTCATTCTTTGCCCTTGTCCTTGGAGTTAAATTTTGCCTACTTCGCTGTATTAAATCTTGACATTATATTCTTGTCCTTTGTTTTATCATTCCGGTCTGTAGTAGCCTGACTTACCTCTAGATTCTTGCTAACTTGTGCGTTAGTATTGGTTCACTTGTGTGTTAGCGTTAACCTTTGATTAGTTTTTTTTTACTCTAGTGGTTTTGGTGAATGATGGTAGACTAGAGTCATGTTCTCGGTCTGGGGCAAGGGCGAAGGTTAAGGGGGTAAGTGGGGTAAGGGAGATGCTAGGCTGAGAATAGGGTCTTGGAGCATTGAGACTTTAACAGGGAAGTCCATAGAGCTAGTTAAGATTCTTAAGAAGAGGAGGATTAATATAGCCTACGTCCAGGAGACCAAATGGGTAGGACCTAAGGCTAAGGATGTGGACGGGTATAAGTTTTGGTTCTCGGGTAGGTCGAGGTATAGGAATGAGGTAGGCATTTTAGTATCCAACGAGCTAAGGGATCATGTTGGAGGGCAAACTATGAACATTATTTGTGCTTACGCGCCGCAGACAGACTTGGACGAGGAGGAGAAGAGGTGCTTTTGGGAGGACGAGAAGTTATTTGTAGGAGGGAATTTCAAAGGACATATCGGGTCACTTCCGGGAGCTATGACGACGTGCATGGATG
This sequence comes from Anisodus tanguticus, assembly GCA_034509755.1. NCBI lineage: Eukaryota > Viridiplantae > Streptophyta > Magnoliopsida > Solanales > Solanaceae > Anisodus > Anisodus tanguticus. The sequence continues at coordinate 24,893,716 of CM067541.1, read as the reverse complement.
CTTTGGCCTCGGGGACATGAACGGGGAGGCGTCTCACTTTTGGAGTTCGCTAAAACTTTTGGGATGGTGATAGCCAATTCAAGATTCTTGAAGGAGGAACACTTGGTGACTTTCCGTAGTTCGGTGATTAAGACTCAGATAGACTCTTTGCTCCTTCGGAAGGTTGATAACGATCTTTGTAAAGACGACACGATTATTCTGAATGAGTGTCTTACAATCCGACATAAGCTTTTGGTGATGGATTTGGAGATCAAGATGGAGAAGTAGAGAAGGGTTGTGGATGACAAGCTAAGAATCAAATAGGGGAGTTTGATCATGGCTAGTGCACAGGAGATGTGGGAGAGGTTGATGGCCAGGGGGCTTGGGGGAGTAGTGGGGATGCAATCGGAATGTATGATAGGATGGTCAGTTGCATTCGGAAGGTATCTAGAGAAGTGCTAGGGGTCTCGTGGAATAGCCGTGATGGGCATTGGAGGGACTGGTGGTGGAATGGTAAAGTTCAACAGAAGGTGGAAGCAAAGAAAGTGGCATATGCGAAATTGGTAGAAAGCAAGGATGAGGTAGAAAAGTGGACGAATAGGGAATTATATAAGATGGCGAGGAAGAAGGCAAAGCTAGCGGTTCTGGCGGCGTTTGAACGCCTGTATGTGGATTTTGAGGAAAAATGCGGGGATAAGTTGTACAGACTAGTCAATGCGAGTGAGAGGAGGACCCGTGACTTGGATCACGTGAGGTGCATGAAGGACGAGTACGGCAAAGTACTGGTGGAGGACGCGCTTATTAGACGGAGGTGATAGTCTTACTTCTATAAATTCTTGAACAAAGAAGGAGATAAAGACATTGTCCTGGGAGATCTGGAGCAATTCAGAATATATCAGGATTTTAGATATTGTAGAAGAATTAAGGTTGAGGAGGTTAAGGGTGTTGTTTGCAGGATGCATAAGGGACGAACGACCGGGCCTGATGAGATCCCAGTTGAATTTTGGAAGAGCACAGGCACGACAAAAATACCCGAAGAATGGAGGTGGAGTACAATGATTCCTTTGTACAAGAATAAAGGTGACATCCAGAGTTGCAACAACTATAGGGGTATCAAGCTGCTATGCCAAACTATGAAAGTTTGGGAAAGGGTCGTGGAGATGCGGGTGAGAAGATGTGTCTCTTTTCGAGAACTAGTTTGGATTCATGTCGGGCGTTAGACTACAGAATTCATTCATCTTATTAGGAGGTTGGTGGAGCAGTATATGGAGAGGTAGATGGACTTATATATGGTTTTCATCGACCTCGAGAAGGCATACGACGAAGTCCTTAGGGATGTTCTATGGAGATGTTTGGAGGTTAGAGGTGTAACTGTGGCGTACACTAGGGCGATCAAGGATATATATGATAGAGCCAAGACCAGAGATCAGCTCTAAGCCCATTCCTATTTGCCTTGGTGATGGATGGATTGACGCGACAAATTCAAGGAGAGGTGCCATGGTGTATGTTATTCGCAGATGACATAGTCCTGATTGATGAGACTCGCAGCGGAGTGAACGCTAAGCTGTAGGCTTGGAGACGACTCCGGAGTCTAAAGGGTTCAAGTTGAGTAGGACCAAGACAGAATACTTGGAGTGCGAGTTCAGTAACGGGAGCGACCATGAGACAGGCTTAGAGGTGAGGCTTGATACTCAAGTTATCCAAAGAAAGGAAGTTTCAAGTATGTCGAGTCTATTATCCAAAGGAATGGAGAGATTGATGACGATGTCACACATTGTATTGGTGCAGGGTGGATGAAATGGAAGCTCGCATCTGGAGTCTTATGCGATAAAAATGTGCCGCAAAACATAAAGACAAGTTCTATAGGGTGGTGGTTAGACCGACTATGTTGTATGGGGTGGAGTGTTGGCCAGTCAAGACGTCGCACATCCAAAAAATGAAAGTTGCGGAGATGATGATGCTGAGATGGATGTGTGGGCATACAAGGAGGTATATGATTTGAAATGATGATATCCGGGACAGAATGAGAGTGACATCAGTGGAGGATAAGATGAGTTAAGCGAGGTTGAGATGGTTCGGGTATGTGAAGAGGATCATCAGAGGTGTGAGAGGTTGGCTATGGACGAGTTTAGGTAGGCTGAAGAAGTATTGTGGAGAGGTGATTAGACGGAATATGACACATGTGCAACTTACTGAGGACATGACCTTAGATAGAGGGTTGTGGAGGACACTGATTAGGGTAGTAGGTAGTTGAGCGTAGTCTCACTTACGCTTACATACCGGTAGTTGTAGTGTTATGATTGTAGCCTTGCCTAACTTATCATACTAGTAGGCGCAATATTATTTTATAGTTTCCCGTCCTTTGTCCTTTATTTTCTGTTGCTGTATGTTCTTTTGTGTACTTTGTTTATCTTATTTACCTGCAGTAGTTACTGCTTCCTTTTTCAAGAATGTTGTATCATGTCCTGTTCGCTTTTGTTACTCTCATTTTCATACGGCTTTAAATTTCTTGTCCAAGTCTGACCGTGTCTCCCGCTTTTGCTTTTGCTTTTGCTTTTGCTTTTGCTTTTGCTTTTGCTTATGCTTTTTCTTGAACCGTGGGTCTTTCGGAAACAACCTCTCTACTTACAAGGTAGAGGTAAGGTCTGCGTACACTCTACCCTCTTCAGACCTCACATTGTGTGATTTCACTTGGTATGTTGTTGTAAAATTTACTGTTATTTGAGACTTTGAGTTCTGTATTCTTTTTTGTCTCCCTGCTTAGTTTTCTCTATTTTCTTTGAGACCTTGTAGAACTGAGAGTATTCATTCAAGTAGAATTATATCAATCGAAACCGGTCGCCTTGTTGTTTCATTTTTTCTTTTTAATTTTTTCGTATTCCATCTTGTCTGTTCTAATTAATTTCTTTGTTACCTGATTATTCATCTTAAAATGACATGCCTTGAACAAACATTTGGCAGTAATCTTGTATCCTATTTTAAGCTAGTATAATTAAGCCCTCTTGGTTAATGCTGTTATATGATAGCTATGGAAATATGTGTTTACTTTAATGGTCTTGCTTCCATCCTTAATTTATATCTTGCATGCTTATTTGTGTCCTTGGGGCCTTGGAGCAATGGTAAAGTTGTCTCTATGTGACCTATAGGTCACGGGTTCGAGCTGTGGAAGCAGCTACTAATGCTTGCATTAGGGTAGGACTGTCTATATCACACCCCTTAGGGTGCGGTCCTTCCCCGTACCCTGCTAACGTGGGATGCTTTGTGCACTAGGCTGCCCTTTTTTATGCTTATTTGTGCCCTTTAGATTGCTCCATATCCACATATTAATAACTAAATTGTGTTCGAAAGAAGACAGTTGTCTATAAAAGTTCTGAAGGGCTCTGTTCCCGCAAGATGTTTGGGCAGTGTTTTATTTTTGTTCCTTTTATTTTTTCCATGCTCATGCTTATCAGCAGTATTTGTGTACCTACTTGGTATAGGTTTGTCATTGGCATGGCCGCATGGAAGGATTGAAAAGTGTAGGAGAAAGTGTCGATATGGTTTAAAATATTTCATGAGTAGACCTCCATATGTTTTGGTATAACTTTTTCCGAATGTGATTGCAGGAGAACTATCTCAATTACAAACCAAGGTCTGCTGGCAAAGATGATGGTTTAAAGCGGATGAGCCTAATTGCACATGCTGCTGACTCTATTGCAAATAGTGACTTAATAAATGTACAGATTCGAAGATACCAACAGTGGCAACTTTCTCCAGCTGGTTGCCTTTCGTCTTGCATAATTCCGTAAGACAATTTTCTAAGCTTCTTGAGTTCAGTTGTGTTTAAGTTAACTTTATCTTATAATGCTGGTGGCTTCTTTCATCGTTCCTTTCTTTTTTTCTCCCTCATTATAGTGCTTCTTTGTTGCACGGACAGAGGCAGACTCTTGAGCAGGTGATTGTTGCATCTTATTCTGCATCTCTATGATTACTTATTTGAGGCCTCCTGAATGACACTAAGGGTTAAGTATTGCAGGGAGAACGCAACTTTAACAGATTTGGTGGCTGGCTAGGAAAGAACTCTACAATGGGAAAGAATTACCGAATTTTGGAGGACTTGCATGTTCACCTACTCGCATCTCGTGAATCATATTTGGGAAGGTACTTCTGTATTCAGGTTTACATATTTGACATATTAGTTTCTTCTCATTTTTCATCTAACCTGATGTATGTTCATTTCATTCTCTGTCTTGTAGTCTTACATTAGCTTTTAAAGACTTTTGAGTGCTTCCAGTAGTCCAATCAATTACAGCACATGTTTTCTTTTATTGTTATCAGTGTTTCCTAATTTTCTCCATCTTATGATGTTTTTAATTTCGTTTCTAATTCTCTATTGTTTTCCAAAATACAAAGAACTTGTTAAAATTCTTCTTCAATACCTACGTAAGTGTAGCTGAAGTCAGAACTATATAGATAATCTACCTAAGGGAATGGGGCTTTCCATGATGCAATTTCTTGTCCTATTCCTCTTTTGCATGGCTAGTGTTGATCAATTGTTGAAGAATTAATGATTGACAAGAGAACTTTTGAAGTGTTACCTATAGCAGGGTTCTCCTGTTTTATGTGCACTTTTTCTTCCAAAATTTGAGTCAACCAATGTTCCTTCCAATCACTTCTCCCTGCACATCACCTTTAGAAACAATCTTTATGCATTTGTGGGAGCTGCTTAATTTATCTTCCCATACATTTCAGGGCAAACCTGAGACTTGACTACTTTACTCTTCTTACAAAGAACTTGACAGATCCATTAAAAGTGTTGCCAAAGGTGGGATTTTTCATCCTTAACCTGAATCTCATTGTGTATATTTGTTTGCTTAGTTATATATGAATGTAATTTCCAGGATGACGCTGTAGAGAATGTTGTGGATTTCATGGATTCATACTCTATAAGCCAGGAAGACTTTGATAATATTGTGGAGATATCAAAATTCAAGGTATACTGTTGTTTTCAGTCTTTTCCTAATTCCTGTGATGCACTTATAAAATCTGTTCATAGATTGTCTGCATGGGAACCAGGGACATCCGAATCTTCTGGATGGTGTTCAGCCTGCTGTGAAAGCTGCACTGACAAGGGCATACAACAAAGGAAGCAAATCACGTGTTATTCGCACAGCAGATTTAATAACCCTTCCTGGAATTAAAAAAGCTCCCAAGAAGCGTGTTGCAGCGATGCTGGAGCCACTAGATGAAGGCGTCGCTGAAGAAAATGGTGAAGCTCTTGCTGAAGATGAAGAGAACTCATCAGAGACAGAGGATATAGGTACACCCCCTACTCAGATTACCCATTAAAAGGGTGCATGGTAATGTGCCGTTCAATAATTTTACCATAGCAGTTTACTGAAGAATCTTAAAAATAGATAATTCCTTCAGTATGCGTTGCATCTTATTGTTACGAATTGTTGTTCTACATTTGGTTGCAATAGCAGTTGCAAAGAAATCATGTACAACATCAACATACCCAGTGTAATCCCACAAGTGGGGTCTGGGGAGGGTAGAGTGTACGCAGACCTTACCCCTACCTTCGCATACAGGTAGGGTTCCTGATAGACCCTCGGCTCAAGTAAATCAGAAATAACATCAGGATAGCAAGAAAATTAAAGCAGAAGAGAACAAGTAGTAATAGAAAACTAGGGATAAGAAATATGTGGATACTACAATAAAAATAAAAGAAAATGACGGCAATAATACTGATCTGACAAGAAAGGAAATAATATTGATCCTATTACTAGCCTTCTACCCTAATCCTCGACCTCCACATACTCCTATCTAGGGTCATGTCCTCGGTAAGCTGAAGGCTTGTCATATCCTGCATGATCACCTCTTTCCAATACTTCTTCGGCCTACCTCTACCTCTCTTCCCGCCCTCAATCGCCAACCTCTCACACCTTGTCACCGGAGCGTTTGTGCCTCTCCTCTGAACATGTCCGAACCATCTCAGCCTCGCCTCCCGCATCTTGTCAGCCACGGAGGCCACTCCCACCTTGTCCCAAATTTGCAAAGAAACCATGTACATTATACTTTTTTCCTTGGTGTTTTTGCAGTAAGCATTTTCTATATGCTCTTATTTCAATGAAGTAATAGTACTTCACATTAGGGATAATTTTTGCATTTTACGAGTTCTAATGACATTTCTCTAATATAGAAGAACAGTATAATTGTTTTACACTAATTGGGAGCAGCATCTAATGATGTTATTGCTTGTTTTGGTCAACTCAGCAGATGTTGAGAAAAAATTGCAGTTAGATCTTCAGAGTCTCAATTCAAAGGGTTAGTGACACTATACAGCAATTGATTTTTCTTCCATAATTATCTGCAATTATTTACCATCTGACTATCTTCTTCCTGGTCTTTCTATCTCTGCTTTTCGTTTACAACAGGGATCCAAGTAAACATGGACTTGGAGGGTGCCGGGAGTTCAGGGGGCAAGAAGCCGTCTGCCGGGAGAGGAAGAGGAAGTTCTAATAGCAAGGATAAAGGAAGTGCTGAATCCTCGGGTAAGAGAGGTGGCCAGGGTTCTGGAGCTGCTGCTAAGAGAAGAGGTGAAAACCGAAAACATCTCCACCACCTAATTTTGTTTGTTACAACCATCGGAAGCTGCAGTTTCCCGGGTCGTCTTCCTTGGGAAAAGAAGCATTTAGGAAACTTTGTTTAGCTAGCTAATTTGTGTAAAGAGAAAGGTTCTTAAGTTGATCTATGTATATTCTACTTGAAATTGATGGCTGCCTATTTTCTGTTAATAATTTTGGTTTTGTTCTCAAATTTTGGCTTCTATTGTCATTGCCACGTTCGTTCTGTTCCCATTGGGGGACACACCGTGCAATTTGGTGTAAACATAGGGTGTGAATAAATGCAATGGGAACAGACCGTGCAATTTGGTGTAAACATAGGGTGTGAATAAATATCTTTACTCTTTGACCATATCAACCAAATCGATGCCATTCAGAGACTTTTCTTATGTTTATGTTTACTAAGTAGATGTGTTAAACTGGGGGAAAAATTTAAGTAGATTGCTCAAACGTGTGCAAGTAGGAGCATCATAACAAAAAATAGCTAAACAAAGGGATAGCTTATCCTTTTTTTGCCTCGTTTTCATCTCTTTTTCGTTTTCCAGCTACCCTCTCTCTCATCCTCAGTTTTACCAAATCGTCAAAAACGCTCTTCATTGTTGACTTTCGCCTGGATGTTCATTCAGGCAACGGCAAGTGAGGTATGTGATATCAATAGCAGTTTGATCATCAACCTCTTCGAAGCATTCATTGACCAAATATTTTCAGCCAGACTTAGCGTCGTTTCTGCCATGATTATCAAACTTCGTTTTGGATATCAACTCTCACAGTAGAAGACCAAATTTATAAACATCAGATTTCATCGTCCAACCTGCATTGGTCCAGAAAAATAAGAATAGAACTGCTTTTTAGCAAGGTATCCCTACCTTTGTGGGTAGCCTTTTTCCGATAGACTCTCGGCTCAAAAGAAAAGTATGAATTGTAAGAAAAGAGACAGTAATAGAAAGACACAAAACAAATGCAGAAACAAAGAAAAGTATGAATGATAAGAAAAGAGACCGTAATAGAAAGACACAAAACAAATACATAATGAAAGAAAAGTATGGATGATAAGAAAATATATAGTAATAGAAAGACACAAAACAAATGCAGAAATAAATAGTAATATACATCGAATAAATAGGAGACTACAACATGTAGAAACAACAAATATGAGTAAATTTCTCCACTGGGAAAGCTCAAGAGTCGCTTCTTAAAAAAGATTTATTTTCACTAGTTCTTACTTTCAGTCAAGAACATAAAAATATGAGGGACCTAGCATTCTCAGCTGAGTTTTGGGTTAATGCCCACTAATGGACAATGTATAGGAAAAAGGTCCACAAAATTCAAAACAAGTTATCAGAACTTTGTATGATCCGGGATACCTATATAACAAACTTCAACATAGAAGAGAGAATTTCATCAATCGAGAGAGAGAGGGACGGAGAGAGATGCTAGAGATAATTTCCGATTTAAGAAATTTCATCATTTTGCCTCCAAAACTGACCAACAGGAAACCTGAAACGTTCTAGATTACTACATTAAATAGGTGGAAGCGAAAAGTTATCTCTATAAAAAATTAGCAATCTCAGAAGGAGGATCAAATTAGAAGAATGGACCAAAAGGTTGATTTTTCTCAAGAAAATCAGTATTATATGTTGGAAATTTGCCTTTGGCGGGGAGGTGAGTCCACCCATATTTAATGAATTAAACACTAGTGTTCCGCATGTTGGAGGCTTTGTATCTTCTCACATGCATAATCTACTAAGTGAGTAGATGACCGTAGGGCCAAGAATCGTCAAATTTCGTTGAGAAATGAAAGAGATATTGGTCCACGAAGTAAGGTGTTTCAGGCATGGAAATATGGTGTGGGACAAATCTACCACATCGGTGGGAAAAGGAAGAATTGCTCTCTTTATAAGTCTCTAAAGTGGTTAAGGGTTTAGGACCCCAAGGGGCATCCCATGTGTTTAAAGGAGAGAGGACCTAGATGTGCTTGGGTTCAAGGTTAAGCCCACGCGCCCCGCCGCCGCCCGCCCGTTCGGGCTCGGGCTGTGGGGACTTTCTGATATTATCTTTTTAGACCCAAAATTGCTTAATATTTATAGTTTGGTCCCTAGAGTTTCTGGAAAGTTGATTTTGGGAATGACGGAAGGCAGAAACTTTCTGCCTACCGTTTGAGCTATTTTTGGAGCATTAACCAGCCATTACTTGGCTGTTAACTCCTCCATAAACACCCCTCCTTCATGACCATAAATCAGCATCTCTAAATGGCCATTAACAACCCTCTCTAATGCCATTAACAACCCTCACTAATGCCATTAACAACCATCACTAATGCCATTAACAACCTTGTTTGTGGCAGTTGAGGAGTCCCTCCTCCATGCTATATATTGATGCCTTTTGGCTCAATTGTGTTGCACCTACATACACGAAAACAACAACACAAAACAGTGACGAAAAATAGTGAGCAAACACACACATATACACAAGATATACACAACAGAGACACACTATATACACAGAGACAAAACAGAAGAGAAAGTCAGTCCAATAACGTTGGACGAAAATAGAAACTCTTCCTTCCTTTTCCGTATCTTCAGCAAGTCGATTCATATTTGTTTTCTTCGTCAAACTCAACCTATTTGCTTTGTAGTGTTGAGATTAAAGTGTTGTTTTATCTTGGGAGACTATAACCCATTAACGTAAAAGCATATATACGGGGCAATCTTGTCTTAAGGACAGAGTGCAATCACTCGACTCAAAGACACACGGTTGTAACCATCCGTTTTAGTTGTTTCTTGATTTCAGGTTATCAAGTTTCAAGACTCAACAAGCTTGCGGCAGTTCTCAACATTGCCTATTTGTTTATCCTTTCGAACACTTGTAATATTTATTTACTTTCCGTACTACTTTACAATAGTAACCAATAATTTAAGACAAGATTGTATTAGTACTAGTGTTCGAAAGATGTCGGTCAAAAGTTGTGTGACCAAATCTGGATATGGCTGTGGTTTTCTGGTTGAAGAGAGTGATGATGATGTTGTTGAAGTTCAACGTGTTCATGGTGTCACCGCTCCTGAGAGTGGTGGGAACAAGCGCTCATGAGAGGTTGAGTATGTCAACTGGAACAAGAGGAGAAGGCTGAAGATGTGGTTCTATCTTGCAGCAGAAGGCCTATATCTGTCCCAGACAAAGGATCCGAATTATGGTAAGGAGGAAATGGACACTCAGTCCGATGAAGTGACTGAAGTGGGCCAGAATCCGAAATTGGGATAAGTTATTTTCTTCCTTGTCAAGAATAAAGATTAAATGATGTCTGATTAAAAAAAGGCTTAAAGTAAGGAGGAATATGAAAATGTTTTCACAAAATAATTTATATTCCTTACGCTTAAAAATCAAAAGTTTAATCTCTTCTTCTTTCCCGTTTAAAGATTGGACTTTGTAAACGACCTAAAAAGATCAGTTCATTTAGGTGTAATTATTAAAAGTGTGTAAAGTATGTTCGTACATACGATGGAGAAATATCCTCTAACTGTGTGAAAACTGTTACCACACTTAAGTAAGCGCCAAGAATTGTCTGGGCACCAATCATAAGGAAGAAGTCTAAAAGCTAAAGACGTTGAGCCTGTCACACTATTTGGCAGAAGATCCTTCATAGGATGATATTGGACACTCAGTCATACAAAGCCTACGGGCAACTAGAGTGGGCCAGAATTCATTTCATAGGAAAAGTAATGGACACCTAGTGTGGTGGGCCAGATTTTCCAGGTCTTAAATGATCTGAAGGCCTAAAGAAAGGTAGAAAAGAAATTGGTCACTTAGTATGCCAAGGCAACTGGAGTGGGCCAGAGTATCCAGATCACATATGATCCGGATACGCCCTAACCACGGGCAAGAGGTTGTTCATGTGAAGCAATGCCACTTCTAAAGTAGAAGGGGTTGTCCTCAATAGGACTTCAGGGGATGTGATCACTCCAAATGGAGGTGATACTTATCCTAAACTTAGTTTAAGAGACGTTGTTGGTCAAACTGGTTTGAGACTAGTCCAACAGGTCTGTAATAACTAAGAATGATACAGTATGTCTGTATCCATATGAATGATATATTTGTAATCCGTGCATCTATGACATCATAGATTAAGACACGTTAAATAGAAAATAGTTCAAAAGCTAACGAAGTTGAGATTGTTGCCTTCTATCGACGTAAACCCTCAAAATAAATGTGAGGTAGGCGAAGAGGCAAAATCACCTTTCCAAATTCCGTCAAGGGAATAACGAAAGAAGCACCGCTCATCTAGAACTTAGTCACACCTACTTGGGTGATTTGAAGTTTATACAAAATAGAGGGGGGAGACAAGTACTTTGTGACCTTCATTGATGATGGTACATTGTATTGCATCCTTTGTTTGTTGAAAAGCAAAAATGAAGTTGTTGAAGCGGATAAGTGCTACAAAGCATAAGTTGAAAATCAACTAAGCCTACAGATTGAGAAATTTGTAGTGATAGAGGGGGAGAATGTGAAGCATCGTTCATCAAACGACTGCTCATTACTCACCTCAGTCTAACGGTGTTAGCCAAGCGCAAAGCCGTACGCCCAAATTATGTGGGGCAAGACGATCCTTACCGCTAATGCAATTCTCAACAGAAATACGCATAAGGATAAGGGTAACCCTCCGTGTGAGACATGGAAAAGATCTCACATACAAATGTTGTGATGTGAGGTGGTTTCGTACCTAAGACTGTAGATTGCATATCCACTGGATCTGCAAATAACAGTAGTGTTTATCGCCTCTTGGCGTCAAAGAATGCTGAATTCTTTGAAGATAACTTTCCTTGAAAAAAGGAAAAATGAGTAATTGCTCGAGGTTAACAAGAACCCACGAGGGCCTGACTGTCCGGAACTAGACGTTCTGTATCTATAGGACTTGGAAGTTGCTGTCTATCTGGAACTTAATATTCCAGATCTACAGAACTCAGGGATTCTAGATGTTGAACCGAGATGGAGCAACGAGGGGACAAAGACTTGTTCCAGGCCTTCTAGCTTGTATGGTTGAGAACGAACCATAGACAATTAACAAAGAATTGTCATATCTAAAAGCGTTGCTTTGGAAAGAAGCTAAAAAGAGAAATAGATTCCATCATATAGAACCATACTTGTGTAATGGTTGATCTTCCTCCGAGAAAAGAACATTTGGGTTGTAAAATGTGCTCCCCTGTGAGTAGCTTAACATCCAGGGCCATTGTAGTCTTGCGTGGCATGGATGTTGAAACAGTCTTCCTAACCGGAGAGTTGGAAATGGATAATCAGAGTTGGGTTGCTGGACTATTGGGCTTCTTCCTGAACTTTCATTTTGGTCCTGGAAGTTTTAGATAAATCAGAAATAATGAATCTGACCACAGAAACATTGACTCTGAAGTTAGAAAGCCAACAGTTGGAAAAGCAACAGTCTGAGAATGGAAGTCATATTGAAACAAAGTCTCGATATGAAAGATATAGGTATCACAGATGACATCTTAGGAATTGGACTTCTAAGACATCTAACAGACTGGTCTAACTCCAAACTCAGTTGTGAGATAGTTGACAGTCTCGTTGAAGCCACTAATAGATATGAATTATATAACTGATTGCAATCATGGTGCATCCATAGATAATGAGTGATATGCACAAGTCACGTGTAGTTAAATGTATTGTACACACTACAACCGACCTGGTATCGGCCTATAAACGGATCAGTTGAACTAAGGTTCACTGATGATCTTAATAAATGATCAATAGAAGGCGTTAAGTCGGATATGACGATATCTGAAATATTCGCTTATCTATAGATCATGGTATTCTGCATGCCCAGCAGTTCTGGGAGAACACAGTGATGCAAACTGGACATCAGATCTGAAGAACACCAAAGCCACAAGTAAATGTGTATGGTGGGTCTTAGAAAAACCTCTAAGCAAACTTGCATCGGCCGATTCATGATGGAATCAGAGTTTATCGCTTTATACAAAGCATGAAAAAAGTTGAGTAACTTCACGACTCATTAGAGGACGTCCCTTATTGGGAGAAACCCGTGTCTTCAGTAGTTATACACTGTGGCTAGCAGGACGGCTTTAGGAAGGACATGGATAATGACCTCTAGACATATCTGTCAGGATCTGTCGAAGACATAAGACCGTATGGTAGTTGATCATCACGGGTGTCACATCCTTGTTTACTAACTAAGGGACTACCCGGAGATCAAGTGTTCTGCCTGTCTAGGGTAATGGGCTTAAAACCCAAACAATACAAACCATTCCGGTGGTAACCCAACCATACTGATTGGAGATCCCAAGAATTTGGTTCAATGGGAAAACTAAGCTGCAAAAGGTTCAGTTGAGCGCTTCGGTGGAAGCAAGAAGCACTTCGGATGATGATTTCTGTACGGAAACATGAATCCAAAGCTGTTTCCGTGATAGACATTAAAGTGCTACCTTCATGGTGGGTAAAGGTTAAGCTTCCAAACCTTTAAACGATCCTCAAACGGTTGAGGTTAAGGTTAGGGAAACGTTTAATGATTTCTAACACTTGTGAAGTGGGGTATAGCAGGATACCTTGTAGGAGATCACCTATTTAAGTGCGAGGAAGACCGCCTCAAATGAACGCACTTAAGAATCCAAGTGTGTCCACGGCCACAACGGACAAAACCATAAGAATGAAAACGAATAAGGAGAGTTATTGTGTTGGTATCATTGTCTTGGCTTACACTAAACACTACGGTTCAAGACATCACGTTCACCGCATAGTAAGTAAGTCCGGTGGTATTCAACTAGGGAAGGTTCAAAGCGGAAGCTACCTCTCCTGATGCAATATCTTTTCGCTGAAAGATTGCTGAAAGTAGGCACCTTATGTGTGCGCCAAAATCTCTCTTTCATAGAGGGGATCGTTGGAAATTTGCCTTTGTCGGGGAGGTGCGTCCACCCATATTTAATGAATTAAACACTAGTGTTTCGCATGTTGGAGGCTTTGTCTCTTCTCACATGCATAATCTACTAAGTGAGTAGATGACCGCAGGGCCAAGAATCTTCAAATTTTGTTGAGAAATGAAAGAGATATTGGTCCATGAAGTAAGGTGTTTGAGGCATGAAAATATGGTGTGGGACAAATCTACCACATCGGTGGGAAAAGGAAGAATTGCTCTCTTCATAAGTCTCTAAAGTAGTTGAGGGTTTGGGACCCCAAGGGGTATCCCATGTGTTTAAAGGAGGGAGGACCTAGATGTGCTTGGGTTCAAGGCTAAGCCCACGCGCCCCGCCGCCACCCGCCTGTTCGGGCTCGGGCTTGGGTTACGGGCTGTGGGCTGTAGGGACTTTCTGATATTATCTTTTTGGATCCCAAATTGCTTAATATTTAGAGTTTGGTCCGTAGAGTTTCTGAAAAGTTGATTTTGGGAGTGACGGAAGGCAGAAACTTTCTGCCTACCTTTTGGGCTGTTTTTTGGAGCATTAACCAGCCATTACTTTGCTGTTAACTCCTCCATAAACACCCCTCCTTCATGACCATAAATCAGTATCTCTAAATGGCCATTAATAACTCTATCTAATGCCATTAACAACCCTCACTAATGCCATTAACAACTTTGTTTGTGGCAGTTGAGGAGTCCCTCCTCCATGCTATATATTGATGCCTTTTGGCTCAATTGTGTTGCACCTACATACACGAAAACAACAGCACAAAACAGTGATGAAAAATAGTGAGCAAACATACACATATACACAAGATATACACAACAGAGACACACTATATACACAGAGACAAAACAGAAGAGAAAGTCAGTCCAATAACGTTGGACGAAAACAGAAACTCTTCCTTCCTTTTTCGTATCTTCAGCAAGTCGATTCATATTTGTTTTCTTCGTCAGACTCAACCTATTTGCTTTGTAGTGTTGAGATTAAAATGTTGTTTTATCTTGGGATACTATTACCCATTAACGTAAAAGCATATATACGGGGCAATCTTGTCTTAAGGATAGAGTGCAATCACTCGACTCAGCACACAGTTGTAACCATCCAGATTTAGTTGTTTCTTGATTTCAGGTTATCAAGATTCAAGACTCAACAAGCTTGCGGCAGTTCTCAACATTGCCTATTTGTTTATCATTTCGAACACTTGTAATATTTATTTACTTTCCATACTACTTTACAATAGTAACCAACATTATATGGCATAGGGAACTAAGAAATGCAAGAAGACAGATTTCAAGGATGTGAACCACGATGACAAGTACTCCACCACGGCTCAAGTTACAGATATATTTTCACCCTACTTTTGGTGAAAACTCAAGTGAATAGTACTTTCGGTGCCGGTGAACATATCGGTAAACAGTGATTTTTGTCGGCAAACAGGTTCGACTAAACTAGAGTTGGTACCTCCGGTTGCTCGTATCCATTCTTTGTCCTTATCCTTGTTAAATTTTGCCGCTTCGCTGTATTGATTCGTGACTTTACTTCTTGCATTTACCCTTCTTGTCTTTAGTTATAGCATTCTTAGCGCAGTGGTTTTACTTGCCTCTAGATTATTATTAACTTCTGCTTTCACTTTGATCCCTTCCCATTTTAGGATAAACGTTTGAGTAGTTTATTATTTTATATTTGCTTTAGTGACTTTGATAACTGATGGTAGACTAGGGTCATGTTTTCAGTCGGGGACGGGGGCGAGGGTTAAGGGGTAAGTGGAGTAAGGGAGATGCTAGGCTGAGAATAGGGTCTTGGAACATTGGGACCTTAACGAGAAAGTCCATAGAGCTAGTTAAGATTCTGAAGAAGATGATGATTAATATAGCCTGTGTCCAGGAGACCAAATGGGTAGGACCTAAGGCTAAGGATGTGGACGGGTATAAGTTATGGTTCTCGGGTAGGTCGAGGTATAAGAATGTGGTAGACATTTTAGTAGACAGTGAGCTAAGGGATTAAGTGGTAGAGGTTAGGAGGGTCAATGACAGGATGCTGATGATTATGTTGGTAGTTGGAGGGAAAACTATGAACATTATTAGTGCTTACGCGCCGCAGACAGACTTGGACGAGGAGGAGAAGAGGCATTTTTGGGAGGATTTGGACGAGGTGGTAGGTGGTATACCACCCACTGAGAAGTTATTTGTAGGAGGGGATTTCAACGGATGTATCGGGTAACTTCCGGGGGTTTATGACGCCGTGCATGGAGGCTTTGGCCTCGATGACAGGAATGGGGGAGGCGTCTCACTTTTGGAGTTCGCTAGAGCTTTTGGGATGGTGATAGCCATTTCGAAGTTCCTGAAGAAGGAGGAGCACTTGGTGACTTTCCGTAGTTCAGTGGCTAAAATCCAGATAGACTGTTTGCTCCTTGAAAAGGTTGACAACGGTCTTTGTAAAGACTGCAAGGTTATTCCGAGGGAGTATCTTACAACCCGACATAAGCTTTTGGTGATGAATTTGGAGATCAAGATGGAGAATAAGAAGAGGGTTGTGGATGACATGTTAAAGAATCAAGTGGGGGAGTTTGACCATAGCTAGTGCAAAGGAGATGGGGGAAAGGTTGATGGCCAATGGGGCCTGGGGGAGTAGTGGAGATGCGATCAGTGTGTGGGACAGGACGGCCAGTTGCATTCGAGAGGTAGCTAGAGAAGTGCTTGGGGTCTCGAGGGGTAGTCGTGGTGGGCATCGAGGGGACTGGTGGTGGAATGGTAAAATTCAAGTGAAGGTGGAAGTGAAGAAAGCGGCGTATGCGAAATTGGTAGAAACTAGAACGCAAGAATGAGGTGGAGAAGTGGGCGAATGGGGAACTATATAAGATGGTGAGGAATGAGTCAAAGCTAGAGATTATGACGGTGAATACGACAACTTTTGAATGCCCGTATGTGGAATTAGAGGAGAAAGACGGGGATAGGAAGTTGTACAGACTAGCCAAGGCGAGGGAGAAGAGGGCCCGTGAATTAGATCACGTGAGGTGCATCAAGGATGAAGATGACAAAGTACTAGTGGATGACAAGCATATTAGGCGGATGTGGCAGTCTTATTTTTATAAACTCTTGAATGAAAAAGGAGATAGAGACATTATGCTGGGAGACCTGAAGCAATCTGATATGTATCGGGATTTTAGGTATTGTAGAAGCATCAAAGTAGAGGAGGTTAAGGGTGTTGTTCGCAGGATGCACAGGGGACGAGCGATCGGGCCTGATAAGATCCTAGTTGAATTTTGGAAGAGCACAGGCATGACAGGTTTGGAGTGGCTGACTGAGTTGTTTAACGTCATTTTTAAGACGATGAGAATGGAGGTGAAGTACAATGATCCCTTTGTACAAGAATAAAGGTGATATCCAGAGTTGTAACAACTATATGAGAATCAATCTGCTAAGCCACACTATGAAAGTTTGGGAGAGGGTTGTGGAGGTGAGGGTGAGAAGAGGCATGTCTATTTCCGAGAACTGGTTTGGATTCATGCCGGGGCGTTCGACTACAGAATCCATTGGTATTATAAGGAGGTTGGTGGAGCAGTATAGGGAGAGGAAGAGGAAGATGGACTTATATATGGTTTTCATCGACCTCGAGAAGGCATACGACAAAGTCCCTAGGAAGATTCTATAGAGATGTTTGGAGGCTAGAGGTGTACCTGTGGCGTACACGGATACGGACGGTAGGAGGAGACTCGGAGCACTTTTCTGTGAGGATGGGGTTGCACCAGGGATCAACTCTAAACCCATTCTTATTTGCCTTGGTGATGGATGGACTGACGCGATAAATTCAAGGAGAGGTGTCATGGTGTATGTTATTCGCAGATAACATAGTTCTGATTGATGAGACTCGCAGTGGAGTGAACGTTAAGCTGGAGGTTTGGAGACAGACTCTGGAGTCTAAATGGTTCAGGCTGAGTAGGGCCAAGCCATAATACTTGGAGTGCAAATTCAGTAATGTGAGCGACCATGAGACAGGCGTGGATGTGATGCTTGGTACTCAGGTCATTCTAAAGAAAGAAAGTTTCAAGTATCTCGGGTCTATTATCCAAAGAAATTGAGAGATTGATGACGATGTCACATATCGGATTGGTGCAGAGTGGATGAAATGGAGGTTCGCATCTGAAGTCTTATGCGATAAAAATGTGCCACCAAAACTTAAAGGCAAGTTCTATAGGGTGGTGGTTAGACCGACTATGTTGTATGGGGTAGAATGTTGGCCAGTCAAGACTTCGCACATACAAAAGATGGAAAGTTGCGGATATGAGGATGTTGAGATGGAGGTGCGGGCATACACGGAGGGAAATGATTATAAATGATGATATCCGGGACAGAGTGGGAGTGGCCTTGGTGGAGGATAAGATGCGTGAAGCGAGGTTGAGATAGTTTGGGCATGTGCAGAGAAGAGACACAAATGCCCCAGTGCGGAGGTGTGAGAGGTTGGCTATGGATGGGTTCAGGAGGGGTAGAGGTAGGCCGAAGAAGTATTGTGGAGAGGTGATTAAACGAGATATGACGCAGGTACAACTTACTGAGGATATGACCTTAGATAGGGTGTTGTGGAGGACACAAATTATGGTAGAAGGGTAGTGGGTAGTCGAGCGTAGTCCTACTTACGCTTGCAAACCGGTAGTGATAGTGTTATTATTGTAGGCCTGCTTAGCCTATCATACTAATAGGCACAGTATTGCTTTATAGTCTCTTGTAGCTTGTCTTGTGCTGATATGTGTCTGTTTCTAGGAAGCCAAAAGTGTGTATTTTCTTCAAAAAGTGCTTATTGTATAAAGTTGAGGTGTTTGGATAAGCTTTTAGGGAAAAAATAAGTGTCTTTGAGTAGTAGCAATAGCTGTTTTTCAGAAGTTAAAAAAATATTTTCCACAGAAACACTTTGGAACATTGGCCAAGCACAAAGTACTGCTCTAATATTGGCAAAAGTATTTTTCAAATTGGTTAGCCAAACACAAACTATTATTCTTCAAAAGTAATTTTTCGAAAAGCACTTCTGACAAAAAAAACTCTTTTCAAAATAAGCAGTTTTGGATGCTTGGCCAAACATGTATTAGTTGAAAACGAAGTTTATATATATGTTGTTTAACTATTTACCTCTAGCACTTCAGGGTTCTTCTTCAACTTCTTAAGCTATTTCATTGTCTGTGAGCAAGTACATTTTGTAATTTTCTCTGTAGGTCAATTATATTGTGGCATTTAACATGAAAATAATTCTGTGATTTTGGTCTAATAATATTCAGTATTCTGGATTGGCCGATGAAGTTCAAAATGGACGTGGGAAAGTGCCTGTTACTGATTACAAGGTCGTTGAATATGTGAATACAGATGATATTGCTTTGCCATAAATGCTGATGAAATATTATGATCGGTCTGACATTTGCTTATGCTTTTCCAACTTTCTAATTTTATTTGGCTTTTTACACATTTGGCCTCTCGGCCAAAATAATTACAGCCGCTAGCCAATATACAAAAAATATATCTAGGCACTCACCTTATTGAAAATGGCCTAGCTAACGAGCAATCTTTCTAAAGCAAGAAGCATGGGCTCAACAACTGCATGAATGCCGTTGCTTCTTAGGGCATATCCGTTTTCTTACTTGTTAGCGCTTGACTAATAAGATATATTAATTATATATATTTTTTGTATATTACAATTAATATACAAAAAATATTCATTTAATGGCTATTATTTGGATGGGAGGTTAAATAGTGTAAAAAATCCATTTTAATATTCCCTTTCATGCACCATAAATCCATGGTTTGAACTTTTCGTTCATGTTCGTAATAGACGTTGTAGATGAGTGATGACAACAGCTAAGAAACGTTTATATGCTTATGTTAAGTTGGTAATATCCAAACACATGTATTTTTCCATCGACTTATATGTATATTTCGATATAATTTACTTGATAAGATTTTGGCAGGTAGTTCTAACAAGTACAGATCCAACAGAGCTCTGTATCAATGGCATGTCCTTTTCCCGACGGACATCTAAATGGGCAAATGCTGCACTTGTTGTTACGGTCTCGTCAAAGGATTTTGCTGCTTTGGACTTGCATGGACCTCTCGCTGGTGTTGAATTTCAGGTACTCCTTAAGTGTCCATACTAGTTGCTTAGAAATAAACCTGTTATGCACGAACTCTTTTTGGAATTCCTGAGGTTCACATTGAATTTATTGAGAATTAATGAAAATAAAGCAGATAATTACCAACATTTTGGAAACAACAATCAATTTTAAAATCATGTGTCTCAAAAGAGAAGCTATTGAGCTGACTGCTTAATTGCTTAGTGTACTTTGATTTCCTTGGCATGCACTTATTAGGATGAGAATGGAAGATTTTTGTATCACATGTTAAAGTATGTTCAACGATATCAAGATTGTCTTGGAAAATAGGCATTATCTTGATATGGCAGAAGATAGAAACCATAACATTATATGAAAAAAGTGTTGGAAATTTGCCTTTGGCGGGGAGATGCGTCCACCCATCTTTAATGAATTAAACACTAGTGTTCCGCATGTTGGAGGCTTTGTCTCTTCTCACATGCATAATCTACTAAGTGAGTAGATGATCGTAGGGCCAAGAATCGTCAAATTTCGTTGAGAAATGAAAGAGATATTGGTCCACAAAGTAAGGTGTTTGAGACATGGAAATATGGTGTGAGACAAATCTACCACATCGGTGGGAAAAGGAAGAATTGCTCTCTTTATAAGTCTCTAAAGTGGTAAAGGGTTTGGGACCCCAAGGGGTATCCCATGTGTTTAAAGGAGGGAGGACCTAGATGGGCTTGGGTTCAAGGCTAAGTCCACACGCCCGCCGCCGCCCGCCCGTCCCGTCACAACCCTCCTTCATGACCATAAATCAGCCCCTGTTTGTGGCTGTTGGACAGCCCTCCTCCATTGCTATATATTGAGCTGTTTTGGCTCAATTGTGTAGTCACATACGGACAGAAATATACACGAAAATAGCAGCACATTTCAGCAACGAAAAACAGTGCTAACAGTGAGAAAAACACACGAAAATATCCAAAAACAGTGACGAAATACAGTGTGATATACACAACGGAGACACACTATATACACAGAGACAAAACAGAAGAGAAAACAGAAACTCTCCTTCCTTCCATATCTTTAGCAAGTCGATTCATATTTGTTTTCTTCGACAGACTCAACCTATTGGCTTTGTAGCGTTGAGATTAAAGTGTTGTTTTATCTTGGGAGACTATTGCCCGCTAACATAAAAGCATATATACGGGTCAATCTTGTCTTAAGGACAGAGTGCAATCACTCAACTCAACACACTACGTTGTAACCATCCAGATTTAGTTGTTTCTTGATTTCAGGTTATCAAGATTCAAGACACAACAAGCTTGCGGCAGTTTGAAGATTGACCATTTATTTATCCTTTCGAACACTTGTAATATTTATTTACTTCCCGTACTGCTTTATACAATAGAGTACCCAACAAAAAGAAGTATAAACAAAGAGTTTGTCTTTGAGAAGTTAATTCAATCAGTTGTTTGTCACCTTGAATAGGACTAGTTTTCTATATCGGTCGTTCAATCAGTTGTTTGTCACATTGGATTGTCTGCCATTAATTTACTTGCAAGTATTTTCATCCCGACCGTATGATTTCAGAGGATGTTTGAGCGAAGAGCAGCTGCAATGGGCGGATGCAATTTCGTGGTACCTGTTCAAACGGTGACCGATTTTCTCGACAACAAATTGTCGGGTAGACCTCTTTGTTGAGGTTGGTGGCATTATCGGGGTTTAGATATTTGGAACAAATAATCGTAGCTATCACTTCTACTGGTTCATCACTCATTTAATAGTTATAGTCCGACCTCTCTCCATCCTCTATAACAACATTTCATTATAACGGTCAACTTTTCTTTGTAACCGACTTTCATATTATGTTATATTATATGTTTTCTATAACAACATCTCACTTCAATAGTAAAAATATATCCTGACAAACGATGCCGTTGTAGAGAGGTTTGATTGTACTAGACTCACTATAGTAGTTCGTCTGGCTGCTCTTGCTGAAACCGCTCCATGGTCACATCACCAAGTCACCAAATAAGCGGACCGATGGCTAGTTTGTTCAGTACTCCTAACTATTATAGGAGGATGCCATGTCCTGGGACTACCAACTAACCCATTTTTACGACATGTCTTTCTGAATCGGAAAAGCAGGAAGCGGAACTAGAAATACTTATCTGGCTTAAAATTCATTCTACAGGGACGTCAGTGCCATCTTCCAGTTATAGATTTGGAATAAAGGCGGCAAATCTCCATGAATTATTCCCTAGTCATATAACCAGCTCTTTGCAACATTCACTTCTAAAGTTTGACAAAGAGGTATTTTACAGTCTTGAGCATATGATATATCATCTCTCTAATGTTTGTCTCTGAAAATTAACACCATTTCTGTTGAACTTGGAACTACAGTTACTGGGATTTATTTCCAGTAATGCTCTTCTTCATGGAGTAGAGGTAATGCACGCCTTTCTTCGTGAAACCCAACTTACTTAATAATACATACTTACTCTGTTAGTTGTAGATTACGTGCTTCTAAAATCATTAGCATAGAATCTATTCTTACATCCGGATTTTTGGAGAGTTCATTGCCTAAACGGTGACTCAAACTACTGAAAATAGGTCAACAAAATCACTTTTCTTTCTTTTGTATCAGAAAAACGAAAGAATTGTAGCTATATGAATTTAAGCGACCAAAAAACAATTACAGATACTAAGCCTGTACTTTTGGACCTATTTGGCATTTGTTTAGCATATGAAGGGATGTTACAAATCGGGTAATGGGTCATATAGGAGTTTTTTGGTTAAAACGGGTAGGTTTGATGTTTTCTATTTCTTGCTTAAAAAATCAGGTGCCATGTCATTAAAAAGTGGCCGGATATATCACTTTCCAGCTTGAGACTGACCTTTTGAGTGAAATTTAGAACTAAGCGACTTTTCTAATTCAAAGAGAGAAATATGACCTTTTGAGTGAAATAACAAAAGATAAGCGACTTCTCTTATACAAAAGAAAGTAAAATAACCTTTTGAGTGAAACAGGAAAAGATAAGTGACTTTTCTGATACAAAAGAAATGAAGGTGACGTTCACCTATTTTCAATAGTTTAGTAACCATTTGAGCAATGAACTCGATTTTGGACTAAGCATTCGAGCACATTTCTTGCTTCTGGAACCAATGTTGTTACTTTTAGTTTCTTCCTCTTACAGACAAGAACTAGTTCCCCTGTCCAGATCTCGCGAAGTACTGACACTTAGTCCCTAAGAGGGCTCTACCCTATCGGAGAAGGAGCGGGTTATGCAGGTGGGATAGTAAGTGCAGCTGTTGATGGAATGTATAGCGGCTTTGCTTTAGCGAAAAGTTTTTTTTTTCATGGCAGCGTCGAGTCGGTTTTAGGGAAGGCTCAAAGTGCTGGAATTGCAAAATACTGACACCATTCTCTAGTTTTTTGTTCTCACTATTGAGTAAATCATAGGCTGCTCATTGTTGATCTAGCAACTCTTCATATATAGTCCATCACGGTCATAGTTTAGTCCAGGACTTAGAGTCGGTAGATTCTAAACGAATGTGATCTTATTAACGCTCTAATTAGCTTCCGATGTATTCTTTGCCATTGATTTGCTTAAAGGAAAGGTAAAGCCTTCAATTCAAGCTCTGAAGCAAAGTTCGCTATTCCATCAATGATAGACTTTAGCCTTACCTTACACCAAAGATCGCAATTTTCACTTCGTTCAAATAATATTTTTACCTTTATGGAATTCTTCTTTGTGTATGTATACATAGTTCGAGCATAAAACAACGAGTTTTGTGGAACCCATAAAATTGATCTTAGCCTCTGAAATTCACAACACTTTCTATGAGTCCAAGACTTAAAGCTAGTGGATTCTAAATGAATGTGATTTTATTATTTGAATACATTTTATTTTATTTTTTTTGCATATGTTTGTAGTTTGAGCAGAAAATAACGGGTTCAGTAGAACCTATAAAACCCGTCTTAGGTCGGACCTTGGAAATACACAACACCTTCTTGCCTCCGGGAGATCTGTACTAAATTGATAATTGCTAGGAGTAATCTACTGATAATTTAGAATATGGAGTAGTAACTTTTTCTTTGTTCCTTTTCTTCTTTCGAGTAATGAACGAGTGAAAACTGAGCCCGAAATTGAACATTTCTAAGGGATCTTTACCCAAATAGCTGATCGGATTCATTGTTTACATTTTCTAGGTGGTAGACATAAATTATACATATATTCAATTATTTTTTAGTATTAAGTGTTTGGGTGTTCACCTCTAATGTGATCCCGTTATATGATTAATTGGATCATTCAGTTAGAGAACAGGGTTATTCAATCTTTTTTTAGAGTTGATTCTTTTTTCCTAATAGCAATAGAATTTCCCTTTAAAGGAATTTGCTTCTCTTGTAGCCCATTAAAAGCAAACGATAACCTAATAGGACCTGGCTACTTTGATGACTGACCCAAGTAATTGAGCCCAATGGAATACTTCTACAATAGTAACTAAGCCCAATGTTGTTTTTTTCTTTTGAATTTTCCGAAGGGTCATTTGCACTTTTGTTCCTCAAGACAAATAATTTCTTTTCGGCATAAGTTAATATTTTTACATCATAATATCCCACAAGTTATGTTAGATCCTTAAAGAACCTATGTCCCGCTATGCATAAGTTACAATTTTAAAGGGCAAAAATTAAAGACCAACCAATTTGAAGGGCAAAAATTAAAGCGTGAAAAATTGAGCGTTTCTTATCACGACCAGCCTATTTGAAGGGAAAATCGTGCAATTTCGTCTTTTCTGAAAGCTCAAATGGGATGGTCGTTAGCAGGGCCCGGGGGGAGGGAGGGGGATGGACAATGGTGGTACAATTTGTACGTAAAAATGATTTTATAACTAGCTGCAAAAAAAATTTAGTTATATAACTTTTTTTTTATCAAATAAGTAAAATATAACTCATAAGATTGATAATAAAACACGAGATTTTTGTAGAATTTGTATTAGGTTGATAGTATTTCCTAGAATATAGCAAGAATCTACAAATATAATAATGTAACACTCATTTCAACAAGTATATTCATTACTTGACATACCTTTGTATTTATTCATTTAAGTAAAATATACATGATAGCATGAACAACGATATTCCTTAGGAATCTAAGTTAACAAGAATCTAGTGATATCATTTTTAATCGTCAAATGTAACATCATAATGAAGGCGCATACATAAAACAACAAATTTGGATGTTAATAGGAGTTTTCATGATCATAATTATTAGCGAATATTGTCCGAATATTCACAGTAAATTTTGTAATTATGATAGATGTATATTTTAGATAACTTAGGATTCTTATTGTATTAGGAATCAACCATTTAAAGTAAGTTAAGATTCTTATTGTATTAAGAATCAACCTCTGTACAACTATATATATTGTGATTAATGAAAGGAATCCCCAAGGGAAATTACTCCATTCTTACATGGTATCATAAGCCAAACCCTAAACCCTACTCTTCTCCCTTTCGGCAGACGCCTCCCCCAAATTTTCTCTTTTTCCCTCTCGGCCGACGGTAATAATTTGCTGCCATGTCTCGCCCTGCTTCCCCCACCAATTCCGGTTCCTCCACTGGCACACTTGACAACCCCAATCAACGTTCATCGTCTTCTTTTCATTTGGCATTCGCCATTACCAATATCAAGAATCTTATCCCTATCATTCTTGATCAAGAAGACTGTCAATATTCCATGTGGATAGAACTGTTCTATATTCATGCATCTGCGTACAATGTGCTCGACCGTATTGATGATTATGTTCCTCGTCCAACCGATGTTGCAGACTCGACCTGGCGTCGTCTTGATGCCATCGTCAAACAATAGATCTACGGCACCATCTCTAAAAACTTGTTGTGTACTATTATGAAAACAGGTGCTACGGCACGTGAACTTTGGGTACGGTTAGAAGAAATTTTTCAGGATAACAAAAATACTCGGGCCATGTATTTGGAAGAGTAGTTCAACAACACGCGTCTCAAAAATTTTAACAACATGTCCGAATACTGTAAACAGCTGAAACTCATAACCGACAAACTTTCCAACGTAGAGACATCTGTTTCAGAGACCAAGATGGTACTTCAACTAGTTACGGGTTTACCGAAAGGTGAATATGATACACTTACAACGATGATTCAACAGTCTGACCCCCTACCAAGCTTCAATAAAGCACGTTCACAACTTTTGTTGGAAGAGACCCGCCGTGCTAAACAAGAGGAGCACAATCACAAGGAATTAGCTGTTGACGTCATGACACCACCGGTGGCATCCACCACCCAGCCACCACCGCAGGACCACCACCAGCAGCAGTCCCGAGGCGGTAGAGGTCACGGTAACAACAATAAAGGAAAGAGTCGTGACAAAGGCAACCGGAACCAGCGGCAGGCAGGCCTAGCGCCTGCTGCCTACTATCAGTGGGCTGGGCAGCCCCCTTGGCCCAATACCGGGAACTGGGCCTCGCCTGCATGCCCCTACCCGACATCAGGGGCCCAATTCCAGGTTGGCAGCCAGGTCACTTGGGCTCCGCCCCCACCAACTGGCAGGCCCAACAACAGCAGCAGGCCCACCTGGTAGCAGCAGCCCAGCACCCGCAGGGCAGCAGCCTTGCCCCCACCGATTTGGGTCAGACCTTCAACACCGTGAACCTTCAACAGCCTGACGAAAATTAGTACATGGACACCGGAGCCACATCTCACCTCACCCGGTCGTCAGGTAACTTATCTCAATTACTTCGGTTAAAGTGTCCTCAATTTATTACTGTCTGTAATGGTCATCGCATTCCAATTGAAGGTTACGGTAACACACATACCACACATCCCTACCCACCTTTCTCCCCAACTTCGGTTGACTCGAAATCCAAGCTCAGTGCCAATGAGCGTGCGCCAGTTTCTGATCCCACTCTATATCGGAGTCTTGCAGGTCCCCTTCAGTATCTTACATTCACTAGGCCTGATATTGCATATGTCGTTCAACAGATGTGTCTGTTTATGCACGACCCTCGAGAGTCCCATTTTGCGGCCCTCAAACGTATTATCAGATACGTTAAGGGCACATTGGACTTTGGACTACATTTCTACCCCTCTGCCCCAAACAAGTTAGTCTCCTACACGGATGCAGATTGGGTAGGATGCCCGGACACACGTCGCTCCACCTCAGGCTACTGTGTATTTCTTAGGAATAATCTTATTTCATGGTCCGCCAAACGGCAGGCCACGCTATCCCGTTCGAGTGTTGAAGCAGAGTATCGCGGAGTTGCTAATGTCGTTGCTGAAATCGGTTGGCTCCGAAATCTTCTTTTGGAGCTCCAGTGTCCACTGCGAAAGGCGTCTATAGTCTATTGTGACAACATATCTGCCATCTATATGTCTCACAATCCGGTCCAACATCAGCGGACTAAGCATATTGAGATGGATATTCACTTTGTACGAGAGAAGGTTGCCTTTTGTCAGGTCAAAATATTGCACGTGCCTTCCTTCTATCAGTATACAAATATTTTCACAAAAGGGACTACCGAGACATCTCTTCACCGACTTCCGATCCAACCTTAGCGTTCGGTCTCCGCCCGCTCCGACAGAGGGGGAGTATTAGCGAATATTCACAGTAAATTTTATAATTATGATAGATGTATATTTTAGGTAACTTAGGATTCTTATTGTATTAGGAATCAACCATTTAAGGTAAGTTATGATTCTTATTGTATTAGAATCAACCTCTATACAACTATATATATTGTGATTAATGAAAGGAATTCCCAACGGAAATTACTCCATTCTTACAATAATGACATGTTAAAACTGAGATAAATAATTTAATAATACTTAAATATTTACAAAATCAAAGTTGATCAAGGTGAAATAGCAAAAAGAACCGCTAGGGTAAGGCATTGATATAATAACCATAATTCTATTGGCATACATAACAAAGCTGGCACATGAATGTTCATCATTTGGGTTATTAATATTTCTATCAGACAATGACTTAATAATTGGCTAAGTACATAATTTTATTGGATGTCTCTTCTTAGGATATCATATAAAATTTGAACAAAATTCTCGATATTTTTTTCAGAAAAAAACCTGAAAATTTTATTCTTATGATTCTTTTACACTTATGTTTGAGCTTTGAAAAATGAGTCACACTCATTTACTCATTTTTACCAACTCGTTTTTATCCATAATAAAACGGACGGGTCATAAATTAATCTGTTTTTATTCAACCCGCTCATTCACCACTTCTTTCGACATTCCTAAATCAGACATTAGGAACTTGTAGCTTTAAAGCCATTATTGCAGTGATTCTAATAATATCAAATACATGAATGACTTATTAATCAAAAATCAACATCATTTATTTCCAAACACGGGACTATTTATTTATAATGGAATCATAATGTGCACTTACAAGTTTTTTTCACCAAAACTTGATGATATTAAGCCAAATGAGCTCTCATATCTAATTATAATTTGGGGAAAATCAACAATCATATGTACAAATGCAACTCTGAAATCCAGTTCCACGATCTTGACATTTTGGTTGAGGGTGACGTCCACTAAAGAGGTTGTTGCATGATTTAATACAACAATCTTGATTGCAAATGCTGTCACATGGACCCAAATTACCATCACATCTATTAGCTAATTCTATCTTCTTCTCCATCTCCGTAGGAGCCAAGTTGATATTTCCATTGCCAGCTACATTAGAAGAAGTAGAGGTTAAGAAAAGAAGAAGGGAAAATTGACATAAATGTTAAATATACACAATATACACACAAGATATTGTGTATTTTGACTCTCGGTTGGCTCTCGGTTTTCCCCTTTGTACCGTGTAGATTTAGGTAGTATTTTAGTATCCTAGTTTAGGTAATGTTGTAATGTAATTAGTATTGTACACTTACCATAATATTTGTATTACCATAAATGTATAGTTAGTATCCAAGTAGAATAAGGTTTTAGGAGTAGAATAGGAATAAGATTCTCCTATTATGGAAATATGTAACTTGTATAAATAGTCTTTCAATCAATGAAAATAATCAAGAGATTATTTCTTTCAATAAATAACAGCAACAACAACAACAACATACCCAGTATAATCCCATAAGCGGGGTCTGGAGAGTGTCGAGTGTAGGCAGACCTTACTCATACTTTGATAGGTAGAGAGGTTATTTCGGATATCAGGCATATGTATTATATACACATATATTATGTATTTTAACTAATAGATACAAATGTTATATATTACGTACATTGATTTATGGTGTAAATATTTTTTATCGAGGTGCCAAATACGTAACTACACGCCAAAAAGAAGGATATAAGATCAAAGAAAGAAAAGTGACAAATGAATCTTGATAAATAGAATTATGATTTTGGTGTGTTTGGTACGACGAAAAATGTTTTCTAAGAAATTTGACTTTATAGAAATGTTTTTTTAAAAAATGAGTAGTTTTCTTATTTATTTTTTGATGTTTGATACGTAAATAGAAAATATTATCCCAATAATATTTATATATAATCTAAGCAAATGCTCTGAGATGATAGTAGGAGAGTCGAGGTGATGGTTGGGGCATAGGGGGTGAGGGGGTTGGGGGTGTTGGGGTTGTGAAGGAAACAATCAAATATAACATGGATGACTCTTGTGAACTCGTTATATGCTCTGTGGTCATTAAAAAATCAAGAATTACGATGGACAATTTCTATCGCTAAACAATAACATTTCATCACTAATACAATTTAATGACGGACTGGCAATGATTATCAAAAACTCATGTTAGCTATGGCTATTTAGTGATGAATTATAGCTAATTCTTGTTTTTTTTAGTGCATTAAAAGGTCAACAACGGTGAGATTAATATAATTATTGAATTGTTTCTTTAACAAAATTTAAAGAGGAATAAATTGAAATGAAATGAAATACTTACGAGCTATGTTCGTATAAATTATAAAATGTTGCAGTCCGTGGTGTAGCCAAAACTATAGAGAACAAAGTTCCTACAAAACAAATAATGAGAAAAACAATACTTTTAGGAATTGCCATTTTTTTCTATATTGTTTACTTAATCCACTGATATATTATCAAAACTAATCACTTTCTTTTATAGTGTTTTTTAGGTGTCCACTGACTAAAATATGGTAATCAGTTAAAAGAAATACAAAGAAAATGGCAGTCCGGTGCACTAAGCTTCCGCTATGCGCGAGATCCCGGAAAAGGCCGAACCACAAGGATATGTTGTACGCAGTCTTACCTTACATTTCTGTTAAGATAAGTTAATTATTAGATTTCACTTTAGATAGCAAGTTAATGAAGAATGTTGTTATGTTACTTTACTGCAAAAGATTGAAATTTGTCCTCCAACTAATAGCAATTTAGAGTTTACTCTCGGTACTACTTATTAGCACACGATGTTTATATTAGATTATACTAATTTATCATAATTAAATAATTATTAAGGTAATAAAATTGTATCGAAAAATATATATCATGTATCCATTTATATGAAATACACACAAATATTTATCGAGCTCTCTGTTACCATGGATTGACAAGTCACTTTATTCCAAAGGAATCCCACATCAATCAACGGTGGTTATTGTTGGTAGGTAAAAGGATAAAATATGAAAAGTGGCTCACAAATATCCTTTTAAAAAAAAATCACCCCCTAGGTTTATTTTATTAATTATTAAAATCAAACAACAATACACTCAACCTATTTTTTTCGACTCAAGAATACATCTCAAACTAACATTCTAAATCTGATATTTTTTTTTAATTTTAAAAAGTCATGTGGCTTATTATCATTATCTACATATATTATTTAATCGAAAATTAATACAACCCACTTTTAAATTCAAACCCACTGGCCCGTTTAATCTGACTCACTCTCAGATTAGGTTTGTAATCCCTAGTTCTTGTTTCCCTAGTGAACAAAATTATCAGTTATCTGTATTGGTAGGAGGTAGCAAATATCTTGTTAAATCATTTGAGATGTGCACAAATTAACTCGGACAACACAATTATTAAAAAAAAAGTTAATAGAAAAGAGAAAAAAATTCTTCCTTTTGAGTAATGACATTTTGCCCTTTTGACCAAAAGGCAAAAAGCATCTTCTTTTCTCCACAATTTTGGGAAAAGTACGTATATAATTCTTCCGTCCTAAAATATTTATCATGTTTTTCTTTTTAAAAATCAATTTGATTAAATTTTAAAATTAAAATTTAGATATTTGGAAATTACATGAAAAAATTATAAGTTGCAACTTTTCTCATATTAATATGATAAAAAATATTGGTCAAAGTTGATATAATTTGACTATTGAAAAGCGTAATGTAACAAATATTTTGAGAGGGAGGGAGTAACTTTCAAATTGTATGCAATCATTAAAATGGGTAATATGTTAGTTAGCTAGTAACAATCATGGTTTTGGACCAATTGATTTCCATTGTACATTTTGACCTAATATTTTATACGTAAAACACACAACAAAGAAGTTTAGGTGATTCTTACCTTTAGCGGGTAAAATTTTGTGCGGGTAAAAAAATAGCCTACGGTAAAACTTTATTCGCAAAAAATATTTATACTAAAGCAGTGGATACGTATATTTGCACACAGAGACTTTTTCCACTCAACCTTATTTAATTAATTAGTATGTTATATTACATCATTAAATTACTTAATCATGATATATTGATATGTTTGATGTAAATACCGATAAGGTTAATGTTTGATGCGAACTATCCGAACATTGTCATTATAAAAAAAATACACTAAAAGATAACTTCCATGCTAGAGCATATGGAATAAATGAGTATATCTTTTTATTTACCACTTGGTATTTGTAAACGTGTTAGGATCTAATTAAATTTGAATTCGCCAAAAAGTTTCACATCAAGTGTAAAATGCTTAGCAATACAGGCAGGCGGCTTTATATATCTAGATATTGAACTTGAGACGTCTAATTAATAATTAAAAAATATTTATTACTAATAGAATATTTTTTAAATATTCTTTCATTAATTGTATATCTCTTATTTTAGATAAAATTGTATTCCTATTGTAATTAGGTCTCCTATTTTAGGTAGAATTATATTTCCTACTGTAATTAGATTGATTAGTTACCTAGTTTAAATATTCTTCTACTTCTATATATATTGTACATTATTAATGAATACAATAAATGAACATATTCCTTTATGTGTAACATATTTCTTTAATTACTTTAGCACAACTCGAATTAGTCACAAAATAAGTATTAGTGAATCATTCATACCATGAAGGTAAAAAATTGGTAGATAGGCATACTTAGAAAAAGGGACAAAATACCCACTTTATCAACTGAATGTCACATTACATATGATGTGTTTTGGTCATAACAAATTGTGGACACCAAGATAATCTTTTTTGACAAAAGAACAAATAAAGTGGCAATTATTATATAAGTTGAATATATACTAGAAAATGCTCGTTGTACATTTAATAACATAAAGCATGGGCCTTCTGAATAACTTTGGGAATACTATCAGAAAATCCCACATTGATCTTTATATGACAATAAATTTGATAATAATATAAATTAATACGAAAAAATTGTGATTGAAATTTAGGTGACTATAAATTTTAGACTTGAAAATTTGAGTGTAATTTTTCTCTAATCACGAGGTGGCTTCTTTTGCTTAATGTGCTCGGTGTAACAAAAAAATTATTAAATATAAATTAAGAAATATTAAAAGAAAAATGAGACACTTAGTAGAGTACCAAAGAAAGCTTTCAGAAGGTAAACATTATCCGTGATATTTACTCTAGATCAAAGCATTTTTATAATAGTTAAGGGTAAGATTGGAATAATTTTCCTTTGGGGATTCCTTTCATTAATCACAATATATATATATATATATATATATATAGTTGTACATAGTTGATTCCTAATACAATAAGAATCCTAGGTTACCTTAAATATACACCTATCATAATTACAAAATATACTGTGAATATTCAGAGAATATTCGCTAATACTCCCCCTCAGTCGGAGCGGGAGGAGGCCGGACGCTAAGGCTGGATCTGAAGTTGGAGAATAGTTGTCGCGGTAGTCCCTTTGTGAAAATATCCACATACTGACATGAGGAGGGCACATGCAATATTTTGACATGACTAAGAGCGATCTTCTCACGTACAAAGTGAATATCCATCTCGATATATTTGATCCGCTGATGTCGGACCGGATTGTGAGATAGATAAATGGCAGATATATTGTCACAATAGACTATAGACGCCTTGCGCAGTGGACATTGGAGCTCCAAAAGAAGATTTCGGAGCCAACAGATATCAAAAACTACATTAGCAACTCCTCGATACTCTACTTCAGTACTCGAACGAGATAGTGTGGCTTGCCACTTGGCGGACCATGAAATAAAATTATCCCCTAGAAATACACAGTAGCCCGAGATGGAGCGACGTGTGTCGGGAACCCTGCCTAGTCTGCATCCGTGTAGGAAAGCAATTTGGTTGGTGCAGAAGGGTAGAGATGCAGTCCAAAGTCAAGTGTGCCCTTAATGTATCGGATAATACGCTTGAGGAAAGCAAAGTGGGATTCTCGCGGGGAATGCATAAACAGACACACATGCTGAACGACATATGCAATATCAGGTCTAGTGAATGTAAGATAATGAAGGGCACCTGCAAGACTTTGATATAGGGTGGGATCAGAAACTGGCGCACCATCATTGGCACTAAGCTTGGATTTCGAGTCAATCGGAGTTGGCATAATTTTACAATTTTCCATCTTAGACCTGTACACTATCTCTTCCGCATATTTACGCTAACTCAGGAACATAGTAGTTGCAGATCTGGTGACGGATATACCCAAGAAATAACTCAGCTTGCCCAAATCAGTTATAGTAAATTCAGTTTTGAGTAGAGCAATGATTTCATTCTTCAAATCGTCAGAGGAGGCAGTAAGAACAATGTCATCCACATATAATAGCAAATAAGCAGTGCTGCTACCACGATGAAAAGTGAAGAGAGAGTTATCACACCTGCTACATATAAACCCGATCTGCATAATATACATGGTAACGCGATCATACCAAGTGCGAGGTGCATGTTTCAACCCATATAGGGACTTCCTGAGATGACATACATACTGAGGAACTGCAGGATGAACAAAGCTAGGTGGCTGATGCATGTACACAGTTTCTTTCAAATTCCCATGAAGAAATGCATTCTTAACATCAAGCTGATGAATCAGCCAATGCTTGCCCATAGTAATACTGAGAATAATACGAATAGTAGCCGGTTTAACAATCAAACTGAATGTCTGACCACAATCAATTCCCTCATGCTGATTAGTGCAATTAGCAACCAGTCTTGCCTTATACCGCTCCAAGTCACCACTGTCTCTGAACTTGTGACGAAATAGCCACATGCATTGGATAACATTCACATCGTCCGGTCTATGTACCAAATCCCAAGTGTTTTGCTTTGTTAAAGCATTAAATTCCTCGCACATGATCGCATTCCAATTAGAGTCTAGTTTGGGTAGTTTTGGATTTTTGGAATGGGTGATATGGTTTGTGTGAAGAGGTTAAAGTGAACCTTTGGTTTGAAAATCCCATGTTGGGCACGAGTTTCCATACGACGGTAGGAAGTGGTGTATGGTTTGTATTGGGTGTGTTTAGTGGTTGCTGGTTTACGGGGTCAGAATTCGATTTCAGATGGTGGATGTTGCCGGTAATGGGGGTTGAGAAGACTGGTTGGGGTATTGGTTTGTTGTCGGTGTTGGTGGGTTGTGTGGTGAGGTGGTGGAGCTTAGAATTTCAGGTATTGTTAATGTGTGCAGGTTACCGATCTGAGTGTGGAGCGGCGATGTGTCGGCTAGATGGTTTCGGGATGACCTCTCGGGTGATTGATGGTGGTTTGGTGGTGGCGGTGGTTGTTCGATCGTGGGACTGGGTGGCGAGGACCTCTATGGTGCAAGGGTGTCGTCGGTGATAGTCATCGGTGGAGATGAGACCACCGGAGCCGACGACGGTGACTCGGGAACAGTGAGTGGAAGTTGGAACAGTGATTTGACTGGTGGGGACAAATCTGTCTCATCAAGAAATGTGTAGTCCGTGGTTTAAAATTTCTGAAGATTGGAAAATGGAAAACACGTCTCGTCAAATGTGACGTGGCAGGAGATAATGATTTTATGGGTGGATAGGTCATAGCACAACTAACCCATGTGATTAGATGCGAGACCAACGACACAGGGCGTAGTTCGTGGTGCTAATTTGTGAGGGGCAATGGAGGCTAGATTGGTCATAGGATGGGATCCTACGGTATAAAATTTCGGTGGGGGTCTTATTTTGAAGAGTGTTAGTGGGTAAAATATTAAGAACGAATTCTACCATTTTAACATCATAGACGCAAAAAGGTAGTGGAAGACATGCATGAAACAAAAGGGTACGAACCATGTTATTGATGGTACGTATAATTTGTTCAGCCTTTCCGTTTTGGGAGGAAGTATAGGGACAGGAAAAACAAAAAACCATGCCTTGTTTAGAGCAAAAAGTGTGAAATGCAGAATTATTAAATTCACGCCCATTATCACATTGGAAGGATTTTATAGATTTTTCAAAATGTGTTTTAACGAATATTTGAAATTCAAGGAACTTGGCAAAAACTTCAGATTTGAATTTCAGTGGGTAAATCCAGACAAAATGTGAAAAATCATCTAAGAATACTATATAGAATTTGTGACCCAAAGAACTGACAACCAGCGATGTCCACAAATCAGCATGAACAATATCAAAAGGAGAAAAAGTAACACTGTTGGATGACATAAATGGAAGACGAGTATGCTTGCCGAGCGGGCAAGAAAAATAGTGTTGGGCAAGTTTCCCATTATTACATTAAATACGCTTAGTAGTCCTAAGAAAATTAAAAACAAGGTCTCCGGGGTGTCCGAGTCTGTTGTGCCAAGTTGACGGAGAGATAACAGCAAGGGAGATAGGTGATTGTGGTATGATAGCGGAAGATTGAGTGAAGGGGTAGAGGTCTCCCACACTATTTCAGCGCATAAGAATTTTTCCCGTATTGAGATCCTTCACAGAAAAACCAAAAGGGTCAAATTCGACAGACACAAAATTATTGCGAGTGAATTTTCTAACAGAGATTAAGTTTTTAATGATGTTAGGGGTGTAAAGGACATGATTAAGGGAGAAAGGCTGGTGGGGATATTTGGTATGTGTGTTACCGTAACCTTCAATTGGAATGCAGTGACCATTGCCAACAGTAATAAATTGATGACACTTTAACCGAAGCATTTGAGATAAATTACGTGACGACCGGGTGAGGTGAAATGTGGCTCCGATGTTCATGTACCAATTATCGTCGGGCTGTTGAAGGTTCAAGGTGTTGAAGGCCTGGCCCAAATCGGGTGGGGGCCAGGCTACTGACTTGCGGGTGTTGAGGGGCGGCAACCAGATGGGCCTGTTGTGTGGGTTGGTGGGCCTGCCTGTTGGCTGGGGCGGAGCCCAAGAGACCTGCTGCCAAGCTTGCTGGAACTTGGGCCCCGATGTTGGGTAGAGGCATGTAGGCGAGGCCCAGTTCCCGGTATTGGGCAAAGAGGGATGTCTATCCCACTGGAAATAGGTAGCAGGGGTTGGGCCTGACTGTTGGTTCCTTTGGCCCTTGCCGCGGCCCTTCCCTTTGTTGTTGCTACCACGGCCTCTATTGCCACATCCGCCGCCACGGGACTGCTGGTGGTGGTGGTCTGGCGGTGGTGGATAGGTGGTGTAGGCCGTCGGTGGTGCCATGCTTTCAACGACTAATTCCTTTTGATTGTGCTCCTCTTGTTTAGTATGGCGGGTCTCTTCCAACAAAAGTTGTGAACGCGCCTTGTTGAAACTTGGTAGTGGGTCGGCCTGTTGAATCATTGTTGCAAGTGTATCATATTCACCTTTCGGTAAACCAACAACTAGTTGAAGTACCATATTAGTTTCTGAAATAAATGTCCCTACGTTGGAAAGTTGGTCAGTTATGAGTTTCAGTTGTTTACAATATTTGGACATGTTAGTAAAATTCTCGAGACGCGTATTGTTAAATTGCTCTTCCAAATACAAGGCTCGAGTATTTTTATTATCTTGAAAAATTTCTTCTAACCGTACCCAGAGTTCACGTGCCGTAGCACCTGTTTTCATGATAGTACACAACAAATTTTTTGAGATGGTTTCGTATATCCACTGTTTGACGATGGCGTCAAGGCGACGCCATATCGAGTCTGCAACATCGGTGGGACGAGAAACTGAATCATCAATATGATCTAGCACATTATACGCACATGCATGAATATAGAACAGTTCTATCCACATGGAATATTGACAGTCTTCTTGGTCAAGAATTATAGGGATAAAATTCTTGATGTTGGTAATGGTGAATGCCGGATGAAAAGAAGACGATGAACGTTGATGGGGGTTGTCAAAAGTGCCAGTGGCAATGGTGTTGCCGTCGGTCGAGAAGAAGGGAGAAATTTTTTTAGGGCGGTGGTCGGCGGCTTGGGAGGAGAAAAGTAGGGATTAGGGTTTGGCTCTTGATACCATGTAAGATTGGAATAATTTCAATTGGGGATTCCTTTCATTATTCCTTTCATTAATCACAATATATATATAGTTGTATAGAGGTTGATTCCTAATACAATAAGAATCCTAGGTTACCTTAAATATACACCTATCATAATTATAAAATATACTGTAAATATTCGGAGAATATTCGCTAATATTAAGTAATAAAATAGGTGAAGACGTACATTAATCAATCAAATTAGGTGATAAAGAGTACGCAGAAGATATATGTCATGCTATTATTGATTTGGTATAAATATCGGGTGCAAATACTATTATGAGACAACAAGAATTAAAACAATGATAACGAAAAAAAAAGAACACATAATTTTAACGTGAAAATCCTCAAGATGAAGAAAAAAAGGGTCGTCACCAACTCTTAATAATCTCAATGAAAGATGTTTTACAAAATATATATAACTATGCGAAAAGCCATGTATATAAGGGCTGCGAAAAGACCCTAATCCTGAATTACTTAGGTTTGTGCCAAGTTATTTTCCAAGTAGAAAACAAACTACTTTTTGAAAATTCATGACTGCCTCCTACAACTATCGCATCGCAGTCGATCATGCCCACAAACTTAACAGATATGTTTTAACCCTTCAGGAGTGGAGTGACCATTATAAGAAACGTTTTACCTCCAAAATAAAAATTTCTTACACCAATTCATATTAATCGAATTTCAAAACCAATACTGGAAACAAAGTGGTAAATGAAATTTAAAAGAAAGTTTTGTAATCTGGGAAGTTTCACGGGACAGAACTGAAGCCAACAACATAGTAGAACTGTAACGACATGCATTTTCATAAGTTGCTATTTTTGGAAAATTATCGAGATCTGAGTGATTTAACGACTAAAAAGGGAACAAAACAATAAATGAGTGTAACCTTAAAATAAGACATAGCTGTAACTCTAATGCCACCTCTTTTTCTTCTTTTGTGGATAGTCACACTAAGCAAAATTCTTATTTTGAAGTTAAATTACACATTAATATTATTTTCTCTAGAATAATATTTGTTGAGTCCCACATCGAATATGAAATGAGAACATGGACTCCTTATATGGACCTGGACAATCCTCATCCTACAAGCTAGCTTTGGGGTTGAGTTAGGCCCAAGATCCATTCTTTAAGGTATCAGCAACCAAAAAATCTAAAATTCTCTTCCAAACCTCTCGGCCGCCCCAACCCTCGGCAGCCGCCCTCCCTAAACTTTCTCCCACCTCCTCTCGTCCGCTTCCCCCCTCTCCTCTTCCCCCCTCTCCTCTACCCAAACTTTTCAATGGCTGAACAACCTAAATTCCATCATGCTTTTGCAGCTCACCACATCAAGAACTTCATTCCCATAACTCTTGAGATGGAAAAGGGTCAGTATTCATCTTGGGCGGAATTATTTAAGATTCATTTTCGTGTATACAAAGTCATCGACCATATCATCTCTCCTAAATCAAAGCCCCTGGAACACCCTGATATTTCTGATGATGACCTTTGGTCCCGCTTAGATGCGGTTGTCCTACAATGGATCTACGCCACGATCTCGAACCATCTATTGCATACAATCATTGAAACCGATGCCACTGTCCGACAAACGTGGGAGTGCTTTGAAAATATTTTTCAGGATAATAAGACACAACATGCCTTGTACCTGGAAAATCAATTTAAGGACATTCAGCAAGACAATTTTCCAAATGCGTCGGCTTATTGTCAAGAACATGATTGCCGATTAACTCTCCAACGTTAGTGCACCGGTCACTAATCAACAGTTGGTGATGCAACTTATTGCGGATTTGAATGAAACTTATAACGGCGTAGCTACCATCCTCCAACAATGCACACCATTGCCACCATTCTATGAGGCTCGTTCGAGACTCATCCTTGAAAAAACCCGAAAAATAAAGCGGGATGCAGCTCATGCGAGCACCGCCGACCTCATCACTACCGGCGGTCACTCCACCAAAAGTAGGGCCTCATTTTTCGGTTCCCAAAATTGGCAACCCGACGACCCGACACACGACCCGCCTCCCTGAAATCACCACAAAGGGCGAAACACCGGTAAAGCCTACGACAGTTATGGCGGGAGGGGCCAGCTACTGCCGGCCGACAGCAACCCGCATCGATAGCAACAGTGGCAACAACCTCCGCCGTGGGCTACCTACCCGCCATGGGCTACATGGGCCTAGCCGGTTTGGGCTTCTCCACCTTGCCCATACCCGACAGCCTCCTGGGCCCCACATCCGGCTG
Source organism: Anisodus tanguticus (assembly GCA_034509755.1). Taxonomy (NCBI): domain Eukaryota; kingdom Viridiplantae; phylum Streptophyta; class Magnoliopsida; order Solanales; family Solanaceae; genus Anisodus; species Anisodus tanguticus. Next base: position 24,854,262 of record CM067541.1, on the reverse strand, counting down.
CACACGTCCACAACAGGCATACAATGCACATGTCTCACCTCCTTCCACCTACTCCCTGACGGATATTGAGACAGTTATGAACACGATGTCCCTCAACATTCCAGACAACAGTTGGTACATGGATACTGACACCACATCTCATATGACAGCATCCCAAGGTACTCTCTCATTTTATTTCAATACGAGCAATTTAAATCGTCATATTATTATTAGTAGTGGACACGACATTCCTATTCGAGGTTGTGGACAATCATCCATCTCCAACCACACCCTCCATTAGCTTTAAAAAATGTCCTTCATGCCCCGACACTTATAAAAAATTTAATCTATATTCGTCGTTTCATAACCGACAATAATGTTTCACTTGTATTTAATCCTTTTGGTTTTTCTGTAAAGGACCTTATGACAGAGATGCGAAAAATGCGATGTGATAGCACCGGGGACCTTTACCCTATTACCACCACTGTCGGTCATCCAACCTTCTCCCCGTCATCTCTTGCAGCTATTTCCTCCTCTTTATGGCATAATAGATTAGGGCATCCGAGTGACTCTGTTTTACGCTCCCTTTGCCAAAATAATTTTATAGACTGCAAACATGTATCTTATCCTCCTATTTGTGAATCTTGTGTTTTTGGAAAACATGTCAATTGCCATTTTATTCTGCATCTACCTGTACTTTAATGCCTTTTGATAGAATACACGATAATTTATGGAATTCTCCTATTTTAAGCACAGCCGGACATCGATACTATATGTTATTTTTAGATGATTATTCAAACTTCCTGTGGACTTTTTCCATTGGAAATAAATCTCAAGTCTATTCTATTTTTTCTTCATTCAACGCCTTCATTAAGACACAATTTGAAAAGAATATCAAATGTTTTTAATGTGACAATGGGAGGAAATTCGATAATAATTAATTCAAACTTTTCAGCGCAAAAATGGCCTTGTTTTTCATTTTTCATGTCCCCACACCTCTCCACAAAATGGCAAAGCTGAACAAAAAATTAGGAGCATAAACAACGTAGTTCGTGCCCTCCTTGCTCACGCCTCTATCCCCCCTCCTTTTGACAATACACTCTATCTATGACAACCTATCTCTTAAATATTCTCCCCAACAAGTCTCCCACTCAAGTTCTCTATCTTCGAGATCCTTCCTATAATCATTTAAGAACTTTTAGATGTCTATGCTAGCCCCTTCATCCCTCCACAGAAATCAACAAGTTGCAACCTACGTCCACCCCATGTGTATTTCTGGGTTACCTCCTAATCATCGTGGTTACAATTGTTACGACCTGTCCAGCTGAAAAATAATCGTTTCTTGTCATGTCATATTTGATGAATCTCAATTTCCCTTTACCAAACTTAATTCTCCACCTCCGAATTCGTATGACTTCTTATATGACGGCTTGAATCCACTTCTAATTCATTAATTGCAAAATCAGTCGCTACCGTCACCGATGCCTGACCCACCTCTCTTTGTCTCGTATCGGGTGGGCCAGTCAGCCCTACCACATACTCATCGGAACAGCCACTCTCGACTGCCAGAGGTCACTCCATCCCCTCAAATAACACCCTCGCCCCTTCTCCCCAATTCTGCTGCTCCCTCTCGGCCTGCAACTCTTCCCCAGTCGCTTCCCGATCCCGCCCACCTCCCGCGGCACCCATACATATGATGGAAACCCGTGCTATGCACGGTATTTCCAAACCCAAACGACAATTTAATTTTTCGAATTCAGTTGCCCTTCACCTCTTCCTCGCAACCCGAATGCCTTATCCGATCCTAGTTGGAAATCTGTCATGATTGACTAATATAATGCTCTTATTGAAAATAAGACGTGGGAGCTAGTGCCCCATCTTCCTGATGCTAATGTTATTTGTTCTATGTGGATTTTTAGAGAGAAAAAGAAATCTGACGGTTCTTTTGAGAGGCACAAGACCCGTCTTATAGGTGATGTCATGTCTCAACATGTGTGCATGGATTTTGATGAAACCTTCAGCCCGGTGGTGAAACCGGCAACTATTCAGACCATTCTTAATATTGCTTTGTCCAAATCATGGCCCATTCATCAACTGGATGTCAAAAATGTCTTCTTGCATGAAGACCTTCATGAGACTATGTATATGCATCAACCTTTGGGATTCAGGAATCTAGTCCATCCAGATTATGTGTGTCATTTGAAAAAATCGCTCTATGGACCGAAACATGCTCTTCGTGCGTGGTACCAATGGTTTGCTGACTTTGTATCCTCTATCGGCTTTTCACATAGCAAATCTGATCACTCATTTTTCATCTATAGCAAGGGTAATGACATGACATACATTCTGTTATATGTTGATGATATCATCCTAACTACATCTTCTGATGCACTTCACTGATCCATTATGTCACTCCTTGCCTCTGAGTTTACAATGAAGGATTTGGGGACGCTAAGCTATTTTTTGGGCATTGTTGTTACGAGACATGTAGGTGACTTATTTCTTTGTCAAAATAAGTACGCCAAAGAGATCCTTGACCGAGCAGTCATGACGTCTTGCAAACCTGTACACACACCAGTGGACACTAATTCCAAACTCAGTGCCTCTTCAGGTTCTCTGTACGCCGACCCGACTCACTATCGTAGTTTAGTAGGAGCATTGCAGTATCTCACTTTCACAAGGCCAGATATATCCTATGTCGTGCGGCAAATATGCCTACACATGCACAGCTCGACGGATGAACATATGAATGCCCTCAAATGTATTTTGTGATATGTACAAGGTACTCTTCATTTCAGATTACACCTGTACAAGTCCTCACTCTCCGACCTCACCTCTTATTCTGATGCTGACTGGGGTGGATGTTCTGACACTCGTTGATCCACGTCGGGTTACTGTGTGTTCCTCGGAGATAACTTGCTTTCTTGGTCTTCTAAAAGACAACCTACTCTGTCTCAATCCAGTGCCGAAGCCGAGTACCGAGGTGTAGCGAACGTTGTCTCTGAGTCTTGTTGGATATGCATCCTTCTCCTGGAACTTCATTGCTACATCCATACGGCTACATGGTCTATTGTGATAATGTAAGTGCGATATATCTTTCCGGCAATCCCGTTCAACATCAGCGCACTAAACACATTGAAATGGATATTCACTTTGTGCGTGAGAAAGCTGCTCGTGGACAAGTTCGTGTCCTTCATGTTCCTTCCCGATATCATACTGCTGACATATTTACTAAAGGGCCTCCGCGCATACTCTTTGATGATTTCCGAGCCAGTCTCAGCGTACGAGAACCTCCCGCTTCGACTGCGGGGGTATGATAGAATATTGTACATCTCCTATATTAGGTAAAATTATAGTCTAATTATAATTAAGAAGTGTAGTCCAATTGTAATTAGGAAGATTAGTTACCTAGTTGGTAAAATAGTAGATAATTATGTAACACTATATATATTATACATAATGATAATGAAAAGCCGGGAACATATTCCTTAGTATCTTTCTTCAAGCCTTCATTTACTTTATTATTATAATTCGTCACTTGGGGAAGTGCACATCTGATTGATTTTGTTGATTTTTATAGTAATTTTTTGCAAGCCTAATTAGTTATATATATATATATATATATATACGGGATTAAAGTTATAAAATATTCTGTCAGGAGTTTCACTTATTAAGGGCTAAACTTTTGATAATCTTGTCTGAAGTATAGACAATATGTTCGGAATTGAAATAGTTTTATTAAAAGTTCAAACTATCAATTTTTGTCTCTACCAATGTTTTCAATTTTTTTCGACAATGTCCATTTGATTTAAATTCCATTTTCATATTCCACTTGATTTACTGCAAGTTTTTTTAACAACACCAACTTGATTTAACTTTTACATATCCAAAATTCAACACTCACTTCTTTAAACTTGCAGTAACAGTAATAGTGATTTATTAATGATTTCAAACTTTTTCAACAATATCACTTAATTTTAACTCAATTTTCATATTCAAAATTCAAGACTCATTTTTTTAAAGAATTATACTTCAATATTATTGATTAAAAAAAAAAACACTATGTACAGGAACGAAGAAGAAGAAGTTTCTTTGAAGTTGACCTCGTATTGATTATGAACACAAAAATCTTTAAAATGTGGATACGCCTTAAATGGTGCTGTAAAAAGCGGTTGTCCGTGAAATTAACCCTGACCACTTTCCTATCCGGCCCATAGTAACAAAGCCCAATTGAAAACCTTTAATATATAAGCAAAATAATATTAAGCTCCAAATTAATTATTAATATGCTTTTATCATAAGAAAAGTGAAAATCGATTTCTTTACTTTATAGTCTTCTAATATTTACCTGGTAATTATAAGGTGCTAATCTAGTTATCAACCATTGCATTTACATTTAAATTAAAAGTACTTATTAGTCACGGATAAAAAATAATTGAAAGGGAGAATTCAGTTATCAGTAAAAAAAAAATTGCTCTTGGTTGGTGTGGACATTATGGCGTGTTTCTTTGTGATTAATTAATCTATGAATTGGTTATCAAAATTAATTGAATAATCATATAGATACTAACAAGTTTTATTAAAAACTGAAACTTAAGTTAGAAGATACAATGATGATGTGATTAACTGGGAAGAATTACTGAATGTTTTTTTTTTGGTCTGTACTAAATGTTTTATTTTAATATGCTTTCTAATGCTATATTTGCCTTGCTTTGCATTTACCTAGCTGTGAATGACTCGAAACATAGAATAATTGTAGTATCTTTGCAATTTACCACTTAAGTTGTGCATCTATTGTGTGGAATGTGTAATTAATCTCTTTATATAGTAATAATACGATCATAAAAGTAGGGGAAACAAGTTAGGTCTTGGGTAGCGCAAATTTGTTTTGGATATAGAGGCGATGTCGAGTGTTAACTCAATTACCATCTAACCAGCAGGAGCAGGCTGGCCATAGGTTCGAACCCTGTCACCGTTTCTGTGGACCATCCTCGCAATTAAGACGTCATGAGTACATGAGCTAACTTTTGATGTTTATAGTTAGGAGTTAGTTCATTTCTTTACATAATACCAGAGTTAGAGTCATACCACTATTGTATTTGTTGGAAATTAATTCCTTGAGTATTTCATTCCAATGATAGCAAATATATACAATATTACAATATAGTACTAATCTAAGTTTACCTAAAATATAAGATGCTAATCATCCTAACTAATTGATGATAATTTGATTTACACTCATAATTACAATATTACAATCTTCTTAATTAGTAGTGATTAGAGATATTTATGGGATTGCCCCATAATTATTCTTACAGTCCCCCGCAGTCTTAGCGGGAGGTTCGCAGGTGCTGATACTGTCCCTGAAATCATCAAAAAGTACGCGCGGAAGACCTTTCGTGAATATGTCTGCAATCTGATAACGAGACGGAACATGAAGAAATCGGACTTGTCCACGAGCAACATTTTCTCGGACGAATAAGATATCTATTTCGATATGTTTTGTGCGTTGATACTGAAAAGAATTACCGGATAAGTATATCACACTCACATTTATCACAATAAACAACGGTTGCCTTCTCAATTGGACAATGGAGCTTTAAGAGAAGATTACGGAGCCAACGATTCAGCGATCACATTGGCCACCCCCCGATATTCTGCCTCAACGCTTGACCGAGATAAAGTTGGATGGCGTTTAGATTACTATGAAATTAGATTATCTCTTAAAAACACACAATAACCCGATGTTGAACGTCGTGTGTCCGGACAGCCACCCCAATCCGCATCGGTATAAGAGGATAGAGTCGAGATGGAGGATTTATACAAATTCAATCCAAACTGAATAGTACTCTGGTTGTACAACATAATCCGTTTGAGAGCCCCCATATGTTCCTCTTTCGGATCATGCATATGCAAACACACCTGCTGAACAACATAGGAGATATCAGGTCTCATGAAAGTGGGGTACTACAAGGCCCCTGCGAGACTGCAGTAGTGTGTAGGATCATTGTATGAAGTCCCTACAGTGTTACTCAATTTGGGTTTTGTATCCACTAGAGTTTGCGATGGCTTGAGGATGACATACCGACTTTTTCAAGTATCTCCTCGGCGTATTTCTTCTGACTTAGAAACAGACCATCTGCATATTGAGTGACACAATGCCCAAAAAAAATTAAAGGACCCAAATTCTTCATCGCAAATTCTGTTGCGAGAAGGGACATAATAGACTAGCGAAGAGAGGTAGATGATGCAGTGAGAATGATGTCATCTACATATAGGAGGATATATGCCATGTTACTTCCCTTCTTATAAATGAATAATGATTGATCGGACTTGTTGTGGGAGAAACCAAGAGTGGATACAAAACTTGCAAACCTGTTATACCAAGTCCATAGAGCCTGTTTCAAACCATATAGGGACTTTTTCAGCAGACACACATAATTTGGACGTGTAGAGTCTCTGAAACCCAACGGCTGGTGCATGTAAATTGTTTCCTATAGATGGCCATGCAACTATGCATTTTTGACATCTAACTGATGAATGGTCCAGGATTTGGACAGCGCCAGGCTAAGAACCGTCTGGATAGTTGCTGGCTTAACCACCAGACTAAAAGTTTCTCCACAATCTACTACAACCTGCTGAGACCTGTCATCACCAACAAGACGAGCTTTGTATCTCGCAAAAGAGCAATCATAATTCTTTTTGTGACAGAAAACCCACATAGACCTAATAATGTTCACAGTAGATGAACGGGGCACTAATTCCCACGTCTTATTTTCAATAAGAGCATTAATTTCGTCTAACATGACAGCTTTCCAATTCGGGTCTGATAAAGTTGCTTTGGGATTTTTTGGTATAGGTGATGGTTGAATCGAAGATAGTAAGTTAAACTGACGTTTGCGACTAAAAATCTCATGCATGGCACAGGTTTCAATGGTCCGAGGTTATACTGTCAACGGTTGGATGGTAGGGATTTCAGGGGGTGGAGTGGAGTCCAAGTTCAAAGGTGTGGGGGAGTGGTTTACCGAGTGGTTATTGGGTCGGGGTAATGGGTTGTCTCGGTTTATTGGTGATAGAGCAATGGGATCCTCCACATAAGCCTGGTTGTTACATGGACTCAATTGGGTCGAGACCACCGGTCCAGTCCCGTGAAGTGGTGGGGCGAGGTTAATGAGGTTATTGGGTTTTAGCGGGTCAACTGGTGGTTGATTATTGAGATGGTGGTGTAAAATGTGATGTATTCTGTTGTCCAAAAAATCACATGAAGGTGAGGATGCCACATGAGACCTAGCAAACGGGAATTTAGACTCATCAAAAACTACGTGACGAGAGATAATAACTTTCTCAGTCACCATATCATAACATTTATATCCCTATGATTTAATAGATATCCCAAAAACACGCAAGGAGTCGACCTAGCCTGCAACTTGTTAATAGAAGTAGAAGGAAACAAAGGATAACACAAACACTTACCCAAACACCCGCAAATGTGTAAAAGATGGAAGACGATGATACAACATTTGTGTAGGGGACACATTGGAGAGCAGTTTACTAGGAAGAATATTTAAAATATATGTTTCCATTTGAAGTGCATGGTGCCAAAAATTCGATGGTGTGGAAGAATGCACAAGGATGGTCCGAATCATATTATTAATTGTTCGAATTTTTCTTTAGGCTTTCCCATTTTGTGGTGATGTATGTGGACACGAAATACGCAAAGACATCCCATTTTGGTGACAAAAATCTTTAAATTGTGTATTTATTAATTCCCCCCCCCCCCCTCATTGTCACACTGGAAACATTTAATGGATTTGCCAAATTGAGTTTTGATAAAAACACTAAATTATTTAAAAATTGTATAGGTTTGTGATTTATGTCCTAAGGGAAAAGTCCACAAAAAATCAAATAATCATCTAGAATTAGCAGATAGTACTTATGACCTGCAGAACTCAAAACAGGCGATGTCCACAAATCACAATGCAAAATATCAAATAGCATAAAAGTTTGCGAAGTAGAGAACTCAAAAGGGAGCTTAGCATGTTTACCAACCACAAAAGATTGGCAAACAGAAGAGTCCAAAGTTCAATTACAAGTAAACAAATTATTCTTCCTAAGAGAATTAAAAACTGGTGCTCCTGGGTGACCCAACCGATTGTGCCAGACAATAGGAGGAGTAATGACAGCAAAGGTGGATGGTTTGGTTATGCGGTTGTTGAAAACATAGGTGATGGGATACAAGTCCCCCGTGCTATTACATCTCATGAGTGGCATCCCCGTCTGAAAATCCTTCACAAAAAAGTCAAACAGATCAAAATTCACAGAAACATTGTTGTCAATTGTAAAACGTCTAACAAATATCAAGTTCTTAATTAATTTTGGTGCATGTAGGATGTTTTTCAAGTATAATGGAAGGTGTGGAGAGGGTAGTGTTACCTGACCAATACCACAAATTGGAATTTCCTGACCACTGCCGACAACAATATTTTTATTATTGCTCATGTTGAAATAAGACGAGAGATTACCTTGAGATGCCGTCATGTGTGACGTAGCTCTTGTATCCATGTACCATGACTCGTTTGGAACACTTAGATTCATTTGGTTCATGGCTTGTTCGATGTCAGTGGGCGCATAGCCTATCGAAGATGGTGCCTGAGCCGCAAATGCAATTTTGGGACGAGACCCTAGAATTTCGGGTTGGCGAGTTGAAGGTGAAGGCCTGGCCCACAAAGAAGTAGGGTACGGACATGGCAGGGCAGCCCACTGTGGGGACCAGGCCTACGGTGGGTACTGCCCCCACTGATTACCGCTGCTGCCTGGACGCCACTGCCCGGACTGCCCACTGCCGCCAGCGAGTTGGCCACTACCATGGCCTCGTCCCTTTCCACCATTATTTCTCCCTTTGTTATTGTTATGGTTTGAACCCCATTTTTGGCCATTATTTTGACGATTATTATTGCTCCCCGAACCAGAATTTTGGGGCTCCAAATTCATGAAAAATGAGTTGGTAGAGACGAGAGCAGTGCCGACGGTGGATGCTTCAAAAGATGCCTGTTTTTCCTTCCGTGTTTCCTCGAGAATTAACCTCGAACATGCCTCATAGAAATGAGGCAATTGATTACTTTATTGAATGAATGTAGCAACCCCATCATAATGTTCATTCAATCCTGCAATCAACTGAAGGACCAACCGTTGATTTGTCACGGGCGAACCAACATTCGATAATTAGTCCGCAAGTATCTTCAATTCCTGACAATAAGAGGAGATATTGGAAAAATCATCCAGTTTAATATTTGTAAACTGGTGTTCAAGATAAACGACTCTAGAAACTTTGTTATCCTGAAATATATTATGTAGACGTTCCCACGCTTGTTGAACCGTAGAATTCTGCTCCAAAATGGTATGTAAAAGGTCGTTGGATATAGTGTCATAAATCCACTGAAGAACAATAGCATCCAACCAGGACCATAGCTTTTTGTTCACCAAACTGGTGTCTGAGGATGACTCTGAAGGTATAATGTGGTCGATTACCTCATAGGCACGGCAATGGATTTTGAACAATTCTTCCCAAGATGTATATTGCCCTTTCTCCATTTCAAGGGATATAGAGATGAAGTTCTTGACGTTATTAACAGCAAGAACGGGATAAAAAGTTTGTTTTTCAGCCATAGGTTCCACAACAAATCAAAACCTAGAGAAGAAAAGAAGTAGAGGTTGATGTTTAGGGAGTGAAAACCCCTTAGGGTTTCGGGCATGTGTTAGCCGAGAGGAAGGGGGTATATTTGTTGGCTAGGATTTGTAGTAGAGGAGTTTAGGGTTTAGGAAGTGGTGGTTTTATGATTTGGGGGTTGGTAGGGTTTTTGGTCGAGAAACAAACTAAAAGAATGAAAAAGAAGGAATGTTGATGATGGCTTGGAGAAGTTAGCCGAGAAAAAGGAGAGAAAATTTTAGGGCAAATAATTTTTAGGCTCTTGATACCATATTGTAAATTAATTCCTTGAGTATTTCATTCCAATAATAGCAAATATATACAATATTACAATGTAGTACTAATCTAAGTTTACCTAAAATATAAGATGCTAATCATCCTAACTAATTGATGACAAATTGATTTACACTCATTACAATCTTCTTAATTAGTAGTGATTGGAGATAATTATGGCATTGCCCCATAATTATTCTTACAGTATTTCCCGATATTCCATCATGTTATATTATGTACGCTCCAATTGTATGAGTAGGCCGCGTGTGGGGATTTTAAGTGTCTCACAGTGGTAGAGTAATGAGTTGTTTGTCAGCTCTTATGATTTTGGACAACCCTCACCTCATGAGCTAGTTTTTTCAATTGAATTAGATTCAATATAATGTCCAATTACTTACATAATATCAGAGTCAGATTCATTTCAATTATTAGTTTACCTTATATTTCTATATTATGGTGTTCACACTACAATTATGGCTGTACCAGAGTGTTGAGTTGTACCACATTGGTAACGAAATTTAAAATTAGTCTTTGTATATGAACTTGAACCATTCTCACCTCGTTAACTTAATATCCGCTCTTCGCACACTATTAGGCCTATCAGCTAATTTGTCTTAACAACAAAAAAAACTCCAAGAAAGAAAAGCAAATAATTTGCTTTAAATAACAAAACTAGAATTCAACCCAAACTAGTGCCAATAACCTGAACCATAGGGAAATCTCACTTTTTTTAAAAAAAAAAAAAACTTAAAACAATTTATATTGGGATAATTGATTAGCACATAAGGCATGCATACAGAAACTTACAGAAACTACAATCCAGGAGTATCGTATTAACGAGGATATATAATGATTAGATACCAGAATTTTTGTTTATCTATATGGTGAAAAAACAAAAAGAATTATTACATACTATGTAATTTCCTCACAACTTAAGCACATGAACCAATGCATATAAAATGAACAACAATAATTATTAAAAGAACAAAACAAAAAAGTAGAACGGCGAGAATCATGAATAATACGAAACAATTACTTGTAAGATCACCACAAGACAAACATCTTTCTTTTATTTTCCCCTCCAAAGAAACAACCTCCACATGCTACTTATTATACAAAATCGTTCTAATTTTATATATTACAATATTTTTTTGATTAGTCACCTAGTATTTGAAGTTCACTCGTCCGATTAATTTGGATTAATTGAATAGGCCAATTAAGGGCGTAAAATACTCTCTTTAACAAGTTCTCCATTTCTAGAAGTCAAATTTAAGACTTTAAATTAAAGATAAAGGAATCATATTTTGTTACACCCCGTAACACTTTAAATTAAAGATAAAGGAATCATATTTTGTTACACCCCGTAGTTTGGTATGCAAAGGAGAGCACGATTAGACGACGTGAGCCGGTGATTCGAGATCCTTTCCGAAGGTCCCTTATGATTTTGAGGGACGTTACGAAGGTGTATGGAAGGTTGGAGGCCATTGGGGTTGAAGGAATCACCCCTCGACGAAGTTTGACGAAAATTGGACGATATGCTAAGCGTTTAGCATCGCGGATGAGATTCGCCCCGCAGATTGTTGGAACCTCGGGTATGTCGGGGGCCCTGTCCCGACTTATGTATTATGTCGACATTCTCTTTAGAGGCTTTGTATACCAGTCCCATATTGTATAATTGTTCGGTATGGCTTTGTCGACCTTAGTATGTATATATGTGCGTGAGTGGAGTTCTTCTGTTTGCAGGGTTTTATGCTGAGTGGTGTTACAATTGTTATTATGAGGCATTGTCAGCCTAGACGATTGCGTGTTTGTGTGATGATATCCAGGTGGTTCGCTCGGATCATCCAGGCACCGGGTGCCGGTCACCCCCTCCCCCCAAGATTAGGGTATGACAAACTTGGTATTAGAGTAGGTCGTGTCCTAGGGAGTGTACAAAGATGTGTCTAGTAGAGTCTGGTTTATGGATATGTTGTGCACCACATTTATAAACATGAGGATACATGACATTTAGGATTGGTTACCCTTCTTTTGGATCCAGATCGTGCTGTATAGAGTTGAGTCATAAGGAGTCAGTGTCGAACTCATATTCGATAAGTATTGTGCAGATATGGTTGTAGTCAGAAAGATTACCGTCAGCCCTATGGTTGTACATTCTCTTTAGAGGCTTTGTATATCGTTCCATGTTGTACAATTGTTGGGTATGACCTTGTCGACCTCAATATATATATATATATATATATATATATATATGAGTGGAGATCTTCTGTTTGCAGGGTTTTATGCTGGGTGGTGTTACGGTTGTTATTCTGAGGCTTTGTCGGTCCAGACAGTTGTGTGTTTGTGTGATGATATCCAGGTGGTTCGTTCGGATCGTTCAAGCACCGGGTGTCGGCCACACCGCAAGATTGGGGTGTGAGATATTCATCCTGTCATATCCCTTAAATTTATTTTACTATTACTAATTGTCTATTCGTCTATGTATATTTATCTATACTTGTCATTATATGCATTTGACCTTTAGGTTCTACTAATTTGGTTGGCCGCCTCAGATAGGCTTATTAAGTAGGTAAATTGTTTTCTACCAAAAAGATCTTCGTTTTCATGAGTTTGAAGTCGAGACGTTTGGTTAAAAGTAAAGAGAATCCAATACATTGCGCCCTCATTGGTCAAGTTTAATTGTTGTTTATTGTCTATTCGTCCTTATATATGATTGTCTTTTTTTCCTCTCACTAGGTGTCCAATATTCGTATCGCGGCCTGATTAAATTTAGATTTGTATTAAAAATTCGCATATCTTATTGGGATTGAAATAACAGGGCGTCATGCGAAAACTAATAATTGCAAACCTTTAACGATAAATCAAAACAAAGAGAACTATACTAAAAAGACATAATATTTCAATAAGGTTCGGCCAATGGCCTACATATGAGAAACCTATAAAAGCATAAAAAGTCTATTGAGAGAAAATCTCCCCCTAAACAAAACTCTCTAAACGACTACATTGTGGATGTTTTATGTTTGTTGGAAAAGACGAATCTTCAATTTATAGAAGTCCAAATTTTTCCTCCAAGAAAAGGGTTACTCAAATATGGTAGATTTATATTTTTCTTTGGGAAAAGTAAAATCAATTATGGTAAACTATTTGTCCTTCCTTCAAGAAAAGTTAAAATCCAAACATAGAAAGAAAATGAGGACAAAACCCTAACACATTTGGATAAAACGCTGACTAACAAAGGTAATTTCATACCCAAAGTTTGAACCAAAAACTTTTGATTAAGAATTAAAAAATACTTAATTACCACCACCACAATTCTTGTCGGTTACATATATGATTGTCATTATATATTCATAGAAAGTAGGACCAACTAGAAGCTTATATATTAATTAAAACAAGTCATTGAACAAAGAAAACTATAGAAGCGAACATATTTGAGGCTGTACAGAGACATGCAATTGAAGGTATGTATGTCCTAGAGATGATCATTATTAGGGACACATTTACTTGAACACATTCGTATTATTAATAAGATAATATTTATGGCATTTGCAATTATTGAATTATTATTTGATTGTTTGTAATTATTCATTAATATGCATCCCTTGAGCTTACATTGTCATTAATAGAGTAAGATATTGATGATAGAGCGTAACTCTAAAATAGCCTCGACTAATGATCATCGAGAATGGGATATTGATGATATGTTATAAGTCGGCATGTGGTCTGCGTCACATTCTTAGAGAATGTAGTATGTCTCATCTGCTACTAGTAATGGTTACTAGTGATGGACACATGGATACTTTTGAAAAGTATTGGTATACCCTGTTGATAAACTATTTGTTATACATGTCTAAAGTGTTATCAACGTGTGGGAGATGAAGGTCCTTTGACTTGAGGTCAATACGCACCTTGTTTACAGTGTAATGTACTTTGACCCTGTCCTAAGCTTAAACTCCTTATAGGATAAGATACGGCTTGTGTTGGGTGCATTATGATGTAAATTAAAGTGGTAGTTGAGCCAAGAATAGGATTCATTCCTCGATTGGATATTCGAGAGAGGACTCAACTTCTCAGTGATATTAGGTCGACCAAGTCATTGGCCAATGCAAGAGACATATTTAGAATACGATCTAGTTGTCGACTAATATAGATAAGATAAAGTGGTCAAGCCATTTGGATAGACACGTGGTAAATCCTAAGCTTGATCGAGTGTGTCGCGAATGAAAAGAATTTATCATCTCACATAAAGGTTATGTTTGCTGGATTCATGTAAACGTACTTCATATATTGAGTTCGTCGTACGTCGCAGTCTAGGAGTTACGTATGGACCTTAATTGGATTAGTGTCGATATATGAAGGCCTATAGGATCACACTATGTCGATTGTCTCTTCGGTCTAAGGGTGTATTGAGAAAGTATTAAATATTCAATTTGGAATCGAGATATTTAAATTGATAATAACTATGGGATAATTTCTATTAGATGGAAATTATTTAATTAAATCAAAATTAAATTTGGATTTAATGTGCTGAATATATATATTAAATGAAAACGGGAAACATAATTTTACGTAAGGCGCCGCGACGCCTGCTAGGCTGCGCCGCGACGCCGACCCGGTAGTGGGCCTAGTCAGACTGGCCCATTGCACCTCGGTTTTTAGGCCAGGCTTAGAGCCCAACCCTAATTCATTTCTGACCTAATTGTAGCTATAAATACAACACTAAACAATTGGTATTATACACCAATTCTCATAAACAAATTCTAGACTTATAGTCTAGGGTAAAACTCTCTCAAATCTCTGCCAAGATTTCCTGGCTTTCTTGACAGAGGAATACACCATAGAATTGTGCTTGCAGTCGAAAAGGGAATCACGTGTTCACCCTAAAGTAAAGACTTCAGATTTTATAACCCGTAAGTTATTATTCATGTTTTATGTTACAGGTTTTGATTGTCAGATAACCATATCAGAAGAAATTGTTTAGGGTAAGTAGAATAAAATTTTAAACTTCCGCTGTGCTTACTTATGTATTTTAAACCCAACAAGAAAAAACCTACAGTGGTATCAGAGCCCAGACTGGTTCAATGGTTATATAACAATTGAATAAATTAATAATATGGGTTAAACATAAAATTGGATTAAAACAAGGCTTCTTGAAATCCTACATATCTTGGCCGAATGGTTAACCTTTTGATATCACCTTAAATTATCACCTACGCTAAATCGAGGAAGTCATTCCGTACTAATTCGGACTAAGCCAAGTGCAGATAATCGATTCATTGCGAACATAGTGTACGGCGAATAACGAGTATGAATGGATGATGGTCGATATGTGCGTTATTAATAATGGTGGGTGAGGATAAATGATGTGTGATTTGATCCCTAAATTGGATTTAGGGCTCGAACGATTTTAGAAAAATCAACACATAAATATTTTGTCAGGACGTCGGCGTCGCGGCACCGCGGCTCCATGGTGGACCGTCGCAGACCTAATGCTTCATTTTTTAATTCTAGACTTACTGAACAGTAGGTGTCGCGGCTCCATAGTAGAGCGCCGCGACCCTAAATGAATTTCAGAAGCCGAAATGCTTATGTCTTGCGAGCACCGCGACTCTAAAATATTGCAGAAACAATCTGCCTCAGTGGCGCCGCGGCCCCCACCTATAAAAAATTGTTCAAAATGTTTAACCCATAATTATTATTATACAGTATATTTGATAAGTATATTGTTTATGTGCTAAATGATTGTCATTTAGATTACTATAATAGAGTCCGCAAATAATAGTCTGGGTAGGCGGCGCCCGGTATTTGTTAAACTGCTTAATATCATGCTTGGGTATGGGTACCCAATATATGCTTAGTCATTTTCATGATAATTAAGATGCTTAGTTGGACATAGCATGCTAGAGTTGATCTTGGTTAAAACTCTAAATTAAAATGTTCCTCAAAATTTAATACAAGTCTCATTTAAAATGAACGCGTTGTCCGTTATAATTGATTGTAGTGCAAAATTCTTTTCGGCGAGATGAGTATTTATGCCACAACATTGCTCTAAGTCTACGAGGACTTAGACTCTTTCATAGATGCTATTAAATGTAGAAGTGGGTGATACACCTTCATGAGTATTTACACCACAGTGTTTGCTCTGTAAGGCAAAACTCACTTAGATACATAATTGCAGTCGCATAATGGGGTTGACTTGCTAAGGTTGTCTTGGCACCACAGTGTCGGACAAGCCAAGGGACGCAGATCGATTGTTTAGAACATTCGGTCAAACAAGAGTTACAAATTATTTGTTATTAGTTTGGAGACCTACCAGGTTGTGCTTTTGAAGTTATCAGCCACAACAAACGCGGAGATAGCATGAACCTGGATCTTGGCCCATTATGACCATATTTTATATGAGTCCGTGTTCTTCCATGGGGTCGAAGGGTATGTTGAAATAGTGAGAGCTAATTAAACTAAAGGCCATATTAATTAGTTAACGAATGTGTTCAATAGAAATTATATTAGAGTTTAATTTCAAGTCTATTTATATCTTCAGTTTATACAAAATGTCGAATATGTTACAGAAAATATTGGTCGAGACAAACAAGTTGACTGGAGCAAATTACCCTGACTGGTTAAGAAATCTGCGATTGGTGTTAAGACAAGAAAGAATTGAGTATGTGTTAGACACAGTGTTCCCACAGTCCCTGCTCAAAACTCTGCTGAGTATGCCCTGTTTGACAAGGTGGCTTATCAGAAACATCTAGACGATGCTACATCGGTACAGTGTGTAATGTTATCCTCTATGACTGTGGAGTTACAGAGGCAACATGAAAACATGAGCCCCAACGAAATGCTAGAACACTTGAAGAGTCTCTATGACTCACAGTCTCAAACAATGGAGTATGAACTGTTGAGAGACATTTTCAAGTGTAAGCTGAACGAAAGGGGTCAAAGTGTCAGCGCATGTTCTGAAGATGATTGGGTTGATAGAAATGTTGGCTTCAATTGGAACGAAGCTGCCTATAAATGTCTCTGTCAACCTGATCCTGAATTCACTTCCTAGTTTATTTGAGAATTTCATTGTGGACTTCAATATGAATCGGACCAAGGCAAGTCTTCCAGAGCTTCACAACATGTTGAAGACCTTTGAATCATCTACCTCTAAAGGTAAAGACGTGCTCATGGTGGGCTCTTCTAGCAAGTTCAAACCCAAGGGTAAGAACATGCGGAAGAAGAATGGTAAGACAGTTGTTGCACCTATAGTCATGAAACCTAGAGGAGGTGTTCAGAATAAGGCAAAGGTAGCTTCGGATGTGTGCCTCAACTGCAAGAAGAAGGGGCACTGGAAGAAGGACTGCACAGCTCCAGGAGGAGGCAAAGCACTAGGTGCTCCTGGCTCTACTGGACAAGGTATGTTTGTTATTAAGATAAATATGTCTATAAATAACTCTCATTGTTGGGAATTGGATACCGCATGTGGCTCACACATTTGTAATAATGTATAAGATCTGATTGACAACATAAAGGTTGGACCTTGAGAGGTAGACCTGCGCATTGAAAATGGAGCATGAGTGGATGTTGAACGCGTGGGAACTTATAGACTAGATTTACATTCAGGCTTTTGTTTAGAACTAAATAATTGTTATTTTGTTCCCTCATTAACGAGGAATATCATTTCTATCCCAATGTTAGACATTGAAGGGTTTTCCTCATTTATTGCCAATGGCAGTTATGTACTGTCTTTTAATGATTTTGTTTGTGGAAATGCTCCGCTTGTGGATGGTTTGTATGTTCTAAACTATAGTCATGAAATTTTCAATGTGCAAATAAACGAGCTAAGATAAGTAACCCAAGAAACCCCACCTACTTATGGCACTGTAGACTTGGTCACATCAATGAATCAAGGATATAAGATTAAGAAAGTTAGACTACCTGGAACCATTTGACTTGGAGTCCTATGGTATTTGTGAATCTTGCTTGAGATGAAAGATGACCAACAAGCCACTTTCTGGGAAAGGGTGCGAGCCAAAGAGGTACTTGAGTTGGTCCATACTGATGTATGTGGGCCATTTTTAACTCAAGCTAAGCGAAGCTTCCCTTACTTTGTCACTTTTACAGACGATTTCACAAGGTTTGGGCAAGTGTATCTTATGAAACACAAGTCCGAAGCCTTTGAGAAATTCAAGGAGTACAAGTTAGAAGTAGAGAAGCAACTTGAAACAAGTATCAGGACCTTTCGATCAGATCGATGAGGTGAATACTTAAGTAGAGAATTTCTGGATTACTTGAAGCTTCATGGAGTCCAATCACAATGGACACCTCCCGGAATGCCGCAGATGAATTGTGTTGCTGAAAGGAGAAATCGAACCATATTAGATATGGTTAGATCCATGATGAGTTTCTCAGCTCTACTAATATACCTTTGGGGCTATGCATTGCAAAGCTCAATTTATATTCTGAACATGATTACTTCAAAGTCAGTAGAGAAAACCCCATATGAGATATGGAATGGCAAGAAGCCAACACTTCAACACATGCGACCCTGGGGTGCCCTGCATATGTAAAAAATATGCTTACTGACAAATTATAATCTAAAAGTGAGAAATATTATTTTGTGGGGTATCCAAAGGAAACTAAGGGATACTATTTCTATCTTCCTAGAGAACATAAGGTCATTGTTTCCAGACATGCAACTTTCCTTGAAGAAGACTATGTCTACAAGGAACAGAGCTGCAATAAGATAGAACTTGAAGAAATTCAAGAACCACAAGATAACACAGAAGTTGAACCCTTGTCAAAAGACCTAGACAATGATTCAATGGAAGTATTTGGTGAAGATTGGGTACTTAGAGCACGCCTTTCAGCCAGTGGGAGTACTGTGAGAGATAGTGCAGAAATGCAAGTCTCTCATACACAACCAATGGAAGATGATACAATAGTTGTACATCAATTCCATTCAGGAAATACATGAAAATGACATTCCTGAAAGCTCTCAAGGTGATGGATTATCCAGCACACAAAGACCTTATCACAATCAGAATGTAACAAATACTGAAACGCAGAATAATCAACTCTGTAGGACCACTAGGACTCATTGTCCACCTGAAAGACTTAATCTCCTTTTTGAAACACACAATGAGATAGATATTCCTGATGACGATGAAACTACAACCTACATCGAAGCTATGTTAGACATTGATTCGTAGAGATGGCAAGAAGCCGTGAAATTTGAGATGGACTTGATGTACATCAATCAAGTTTGGAACTTGGTTGATTTTCCAACAGGGGTTAGACCCATAAGATGCAAATGGGTCTTCAAGAAAAAGATTGATGCATATGGCAAGGTACAGACTTATAAGGCAAGATTGGTGGCTAAAGGTTATAATCAACTACCTGGGGTCGATTATGATGAAACATTTTCACCTATTGCTAAAATTAAGTACATTCATATTTTGCTTGCAATAGTCGCATACTATGATTATGACATTTGGCAAATGGATGTTAAAACTATTTTCCTCAATGGTAACCTAATTGAGGAGGTGTATCTGATACAACCTGAGGGTTTTACATCCAAGACTAAGCCCAAAGTAGTATGCAAGCTACAGAAGTCCATTTATGGACTTAAGCAAGCCTCAAGGAGTTGGAATACTTGCTTTGACAAAACAGTCAAATTGTTTGACTTTGTTAGAAGCAAAGAAGATCCCTGCATTTATAGTAAGCGCAAGGAAGGGAGTATTGTCTTCATTGTTATATATGTAGATGACATATTAATAATGGGAGATAATAAGACTCTCATGCAATCAGTCAAGGAATGGTTATCCAGAACCTTTATGATGAAGGACTTAGGTGAAGCCTGCTACATTCTTGGAATTAGGATCTATAGAGATAGACCTAATAGATTATTGGGGCTGTCACAGTCCATATACATAGACAAAGTGCTAAGACAATTTTCTATGAAAAACTCCAAGAAAGGAAGTCTTCCTGTTGGTCAAGGCATCAAGTTATCAAAGAAGGATAGTCATTCTACTGTTGCAGAACTTCAACGCATGAAAAGAATCACATATGCTTCAGCTATAGGATCTATCATGTATGCCATGACCTGTACGAGGCCAGATGTGGCCTATGCACTTAGTATGACTTCCAAATTCCAGCAGAATTATGGGGAAGAACACTGGAAAGTAGTCAAGAGTATTCTTAAGTATCTTAGATGAACTAAAGAATATTTCTTAGTCTATGGTGGATAAGAGAAGCTAGTGTGTACTGGGTACGCTGATGCTAGCTTCCAGACAGATCTTGATGACTTCAAATCTCAATCTAGATATGCCTTCATTTTCAATGGCGGAGTAGTAAGTTGGAAAAGTTCCAAGCAAGCTACAACTGTTGATTCGACAACTGAAGTCAAGTATATTGCTGGATCGGAAGCTGGTAAAGAAGTTGTGGTGATATCTGAGTTCCTGAAGGAACTAGGGGTTGTTCCAAGTGCCACTTGTCTAATAACGATTTATTGTGACAACACTGGTGCGATTGCGCAAGCTAAGGAACCAAGATCAACAAACAAAAACAACCATGTACCGATGAAATACCACATACTCAGGGAGATGATGAAAACTGAAGAAATAAAATTAGACTATGTTTCCACATATGATAATCTAGCTGACCCGTTTACTAAACCATTAAGCTTAGGTTAGCATAATGGTCATTTTGAAAACATGGGTATTAGATACATCGGAGATTGGCTCTAGGCCAAGTGGGAGATTGAAAGTATGTATGTCCTAGAGACAATCATTATTAGGGGCAGATGTACTTGAACACATTCATATTATTAATAAGATTAATATTTATGGCATTTGCAATTATTGAATTATTATTTGATTGTTTGTAATTATTCATTAATGTGCATCCCTTGAGCTTACGTTGTCATTAATAGAGTGAGATATTGATGATAGAGCGTAACTCTAAAATAGCCTCGACTAATGATCATCGAGAATGGGATATCGATGATATGTTATAAGTCGACATGTGGTCTGCGTCACATTCTTAGAGAATGTAGTATGTCTCACCTACTACTAGTAATGGTTACTAGTGATGGACACATGGATACTTTTGAAAAGTATTGGTATACCCTGCTGATAAACTATTTGTTATACATGTCTAAAGTGTTATCAACGTGTGGGAGATGAAGGTCCTTTCAATTGTGGTCAATACACACCTTGTTTACAGAGTAATGTACTTTGACCCTGTCCTAAGCTTAAACTCATTATAGGATAAGATACGGCTTGTGTTGGGTGCATTATGATGTAAATTAAGGTGGTAGTTGAGCCAATAATAGGATTCATTCCTCGATTGGATATTCGAGAGAGCACTCAACTTCTTAGTGATATTAGGTCGACCAAGTCATTGGCCAATGCAAGAGACATATTTAGAATATGATCTAGTTGTCGACTAATATAGATGAGATAAAGTGATCAAGCCATTTGGATAGACACATGGCAAATCCTAAGCTTGATCGAGTGTGTCGTGAATGAAAGGAATTTATCATCTCACATAAAGGTTATGTGTGATGGATTCATGTAAACGTACTTCATATATTGAGTTCGTCGTACGGCGCAGTCTAGGAGTTACGTATGGACCTTAATTGGATTAGTGTCGATATATGAAGGCCTATATGATCACACTATGTCGATTGTCTCTTCGGTCTAAGGGTGTATTGAGAAAGTATTAAATATTCGATTTGAAATCGAGATATTTAAATTGATAATAACTATGGGATAATTTCTATTAGATGGAAATTATTTAATTAAATTAAAATTAGATTTTGGATTTAATGTGCTGAATATATATATATATATAAATGAAAACGGGAAACATAATTTTATGTAAGGCGCCGCGGCGCAGTCAGACTGGCCCACTGCACCTCGGTTTTTGGGCCAGACTTAGAGCCCAACCCTAATTCATTTCTGACCTAATTGTAGCTATAAATAGAGCACTAAACCAATGTTATTATACATCAATTCTCATAAACAAATTCTAGACTTAGAGTCTAGGATAAAACTCTCTCAAACCTCTATCAAGATTTCCTGGCTTTCTTGACAGAGGAATACACCGTAGCATTATGCTTGCAGTCGAAAAGGGAATCACGTATTCACCCTAAAGTAAAGACTCCAAATTTTATAACATGTAAGTTCTTGTTCATGTTTTATGTTACAAGTTTTGATTATCATATAACCATACTAGAAGAAATTATTGGGGTAAGTAAAACAAAATTTTAAACTTCCGTTGGACATACTTATGTATTGCAAAAGGAAGGTTGGGTGCTTGTGGGGCGCGGCCATCCGGCCTCGAATAGGAGGGGGCAACGCTGTGGATTATGTATTTTGAACCAAAAAAAAAATCTACAGCAATAGCATTGGCAAAATATAAGTTTAAGTTGATTTGGTCATTCATTATTGAGTTGAAATCATCAAAGCACATAACCGCCCATGATTTTGTCTTTGGATTTAGTTACTATATTTAAAGAAAACTTTGGTCATTTATTTTTTTGCGTAATATAAAAATGTGCATGAGTTGTATCTTTATCCACTTTCCAGTATTGTTAACTAAACAAGAGTTTAAATAATAGTAGTATTTTATCTAGTAAAAGTGAAGTGGTAGGTGTTGGAGTAGTTGTCAAAATTCCCTTTGAAGAACTTTCTTCAATTACCTGAAGGAACAACTATTATTTTATGTATCGTCACTTTAATGAAGACGGTCAGGCTTTTTCGAATAACTCCCTTCAACCGTTCTTTACGTTTTTCTTTTGCGGCGTTTCAATTATTATAATCGTTGAGGTAAAAAAAAAAAAAAAAAAAACAACGCGAATAATCTTTTGGAGAATGAATATATTATATCTAGCGAAACGAAAATTCAAGATGAGTCACGTTGTTATATGGCGTACCAAATCAATTTAAGATTTTACGTTGACTTTGTGATTTAATGATTTACCATAATAATTACTAATAGGGTTTGTGGTAATTCTAGGAGGACATGGTCTACAAACAAGAAAAAAGAAAAGGATTTTAGCATATATATATATAAACAGGCAGTAAAAATGCAAAATTTCATATGATGGACGTGGAGCTGGGATTATAACTCTACTTAAGTTGATTTTACATGTTTACTTCATTAAGTTGATTTTCTTGGAAATATTTCTCTCTTTTCTCTTGATTAACAAAAAAAATATGGTTTAATTGTTGCTAAGGCATAGTATCATCAATTATTAAGTTAATCATTATTGAAAGAAATAATCCCCTTGATTATTTTCATTACTTGAAAGGCTATATATACAAGTTACAAAATAGGAGAATCCTATTCCTAAAACCTTATTCTATACATTTATGGTAATACACTAATTATCGTAATACACTACTAATTATATTACAAAATTACCTAAACTAGGATACTAAATATTTATCATAAATTACTTAGTACAAATCTGTCCAAACCGAGGGCAATCCCGAGAGCAATCCCGTGACCAATATACACATGTATATTGTGTATATTTAACACACACCCACAGTCATAGCGGGCGGTCTTCGAACGTTGAGACTGTCCCTAAAATCTTTAAAAAGGACCGAGGGAAGACCCTTTGTAAAGATGTCTGCAATTTGATATCTTGACGGGACATGACATACGCGTACCTGACCCCGATGAACCTTTTCACGGACAAAGTGAATGTCCATCTCGATATGTTTAGTGCGTTAGCGCTGAACCGGATTACCCGAAAGGTAAATGGCACTAATATTATCGCAATAAACCAAGGTAGCCTTTTGAATTGGACAATGAAGCTCTAAAAGCAAATTACGTAACCAACATGATTCTGAGACCACATTGGCTACCCCTCGATATTCAGCCTCGGCACTTGATCGGGATAGCGTCGCCTGACGCTTTGCAGACCAGGAGACCAAGTTGTTGCGAAGGAACATACAGTAGCCAGACGTAGACCGTCTGGTGTCTGGACACCCACCCCAATCAGCATCTGTGTATGAGACAAGTGTGGATGTCGATGAAGGATACAAATGCAAACCATAGTCCAATGTACCCTGAATATACCGAATGATGCGTTTGAGTGCATTCATGTGCTCAATTCTGGGATCATGCATGAATAAACACACCTGCTGGAAACATACGTAATATCCGGTCTAGTAAAGGTAAGATAGTGAAGGGTCCCCGCAAGACTGCGATAGCAGGTCGGATCCTCGTAAGGGACGGCAGCCGCGGCACTGAGCTTGGGCTTAGTATCAACTTGAGTGGAAGTGGATTTACAGGATGACATCCCGGCCCTCTCGATGATCTCAGCTGCATACTTTCGTTGAGACAAAAACAATCCATCTGAATGACGCTTGACAGCAATCCCCTAAAAGTAACTCAAGGGCCCTAAGTCTTTCATAACAAACTCAGAGCTGAGCATGGTCATGATAGACTGGCGTAAGGCATCGGAAGAGGCAATCAAAATGATATTATCCACATACAACATAATGTAGGCCAAGGACGAACCACGACGGTAGATGAATAAGGAATTATCGATCTGCTGTGAGTGAACCCAGTAGTTGAAACATAGTCAGCAAATCTTGTATACCAGGCCCGTGGCGACTGCTTAAGCCCATATAAGGACTTCTTCAACAAACAGACATGATGAGGATGGTTGGGATCCCTGAATCCCACTGGCTGATGCATATAGACTATTTCCTTGAGATCACTATGTAGGAAAGCATTTTTGACATCCAACTGATAAATAGGCCATGTCTTCGAAAGAGCCAAGCTAAGCACAGTGCGAATTGTAGCCGGTTTGACCACGAGACTGAACGTCTCCCCACAATATATACCAACCTGCTGAGTCTTATCATCACCCACAAGCCGTGCCTTATGTCGAGCAAATGAACCATCTAAATTCTCCTTATGAGCAAAAATCCACATAGACCTGATAACATTAATACTAGATGGACGGGGCACCAACTCCCACGTCTTATTATCAATAAGAGCATTATATTCATCAGTCATAGCAATTTTCCAATTCGGGTCGTTTAAGGCAGACACAGGATTACGGGGCATGAGGGATTTAGAGACATTATAATGTAAATTAAAATGTCATTTAGGTGTAAAAATACCCCGCTGACTACGAGTGACCGATCTATGACTCGAGAAAGAATTTAGTGGATTTTGGGAATTTGCCGGGCTCGGGACGGACTGGCCAGCAGGCAGTGGGCCTGCTGGCAAATCTGGAAGCAGAAACTGCGTCGGGAACAGTCACTGGACCAGTTCCAGTGTTGGGCTGGACTGGCCCAATTGCTGAAACTGGCCCAGTGAAAAGACTGGGCAGAGATGACCAGACGGGCTAGTAGGACCAGCGGGCAGTGATCCCGCTGGAGAATTTTGGATGATGGAGATGTCCGAAAAATGCTGAATAATATACGGGGATATTTGTTCATCCAAAAAATTATACGAACTAGGTGTTGACACCCAATTTTGTCCCATCTTTTATGATTTTTTTCGTAATTTCTAATATTTTTGACACTTTTAAAATATAGGCATATATGTGTATATATCTTATTATTATTATTATTCGCATTTTTTTTACTATCATTTGCATCTTTATCATAATCATAGTTTTATCCATAAATTCTATGTTATTTTATTCTCGCAAAATTGCATCGCATTTCCAATTTTTATTAAACATTAAACATTTCGCAAATATTATATTTTTATTATTATCACGTCGTTATGTTATTTTAAATAATTCACATCTTTTACAAAACAAAAATATATTTTAATATTAAGCCCCTTTTCATATATTTAGAATCCATAACCCATTTGTTATTTCCCTAACCCAAAACAATTTCTAACCCATTTCATTTTCCCAACCCAATACAAATTCTACCCAAACAAACAAGCCCAAACTCCCCAATTAAATTCCCTTATACCCAAACCCACAAAACAAAATCCCAAAACCTTTCCAAGCCCAATCGGCCACCCCACCTTCCAAGTCCAACCCCCACAATCCCATTTAAACCAAACCCACAAAATAAACTCCCAAGCCCTTTCCCTTATTTCACCAAGCACCAACCAAAACTCCACGCCCAACCGGCCATTAACCCGTCGCCCCAGCCCAAACCCGCGGCCCATAACCCATCCTCCCATTTTTAATCCCCCCAAACCAAACAAAAACCCCCAAAAAAATCAGAAAATCAAGAAAAACCCTACACTCTTCTCTCCTTCAACCCAAACCCGCACGCCACCCCTACACCCACACCTCCGGTCACCTCACCACCAAACCCTGACACCACCACGCCCCTCCCATCACTTCACCATACCCTATCCCCCAAAATCCGCTTCCAAAATTCAGAAATCTTTGCCTTTAATTCGAATTTCAAACTCAACTTCGACGAGTGGAACGTTGGGGTTGATATCTATAAATACCCCCCTTTTGTTCTACGTTTGGGGGGGGGGGGGGATTTTGGAAGGATTTTTGGAGTTCTTTTCGGGTCCAAAGAAAAACACAAAAAGGGGTCAATTTGTTCTTAATTTTCTTGTTATAAAATACTCCTTTTGGTTCTTAATTTCAATCCGAAAATCCCTTTGTTCTTCACATTTTGGGTTGGGTCAAAAATCCGAAAAATACTCCTTTTCTTTTCCCTAAATTTCACCCTCAAAATATCTGATTTCTTTTGTTTCGGTTCAATTCGGGTCGGGTCGTCGGTCCGGGCCGGGTCACCGCTGGGCCGGGTCGGTTCCGTGTCGGGTCGAAATTTTCGAAAACGAAATTCTTTTCGAATTATAAATTCGAAATTCGGTGATCAAAAATCAAAAAAAAAATCTGAATTCCAAACTTCTCCGAGCGGGTCGACGATTTGAAACACGCCTCGGTTACGTGCCGGAGAAGGTCGGTAAAACAAATTTCTCTCGGTGTATTTTCTGTATTGTTGTGTGTTTTTGTTGTTGATTATGTGATAAGATAGTCATTTTTTTTCATTAATGCGTTAATTGGCTTATTAATGTTCAAAAATGCTTTGCTTGTATTATTAGATTTATATTTAATATGATAATAGGCTTTGTGTGTGTGTTGATTTATGGACATTGTGTGATCATATTGGATTCGAATGTTGAATCACACTCATCTTGCTGAGTCTACTGAACTGATTACACACTTGCCTTACCTGTGTTAAGTGTTAAAAGGCCTCCATATTAGTATATCACACCTCCTAAATTATCTTGTATCATGCCCTACCTTTTGAGTTTGTTTGAATGACATTTGCATTAGTGCTTTGCACTATTTGAATCAGTTTATACCCTGTTAAGCCATAGTCTCTAATGCATTTCATACCGGCTTGTGATTATGTTTCATGTAGTAAGTATGTATAGGGTATAGTCTAATGATAAAAGCTGCTTAGGTGAATAAAAGGTCTAATAAATGATTTGAACATGTCTCACTTAAGAATAAGTAGTATCTTTAATTCTTGTCAAAGTCGTGCCTATGTCTAAACTATCTACTTGGGAGTATGTGTTTGTTTATCTTAGTTTGTGAATCTGTTCATACGAGCATGCCTATTTTCGCTTTTTATAAATATGTGGTGTGTTAGAAATGGCCTAGATATGTGTTGCTACTCTTGTCAGCTTCTTCCTTCTATGTCTTTTAAATATCTGAAAAATAAAACTTTCTCTGTTGGTTTGAGTGTAAATTTAGGAGACCATGAAGCATGCTAGTTAGTCTAGTGTATGTGTCTTAGTCCTTTACATGTTAGTGTACCCTGTTTTGGTTATTTCTTGTTTAAATTTAAGTCTGAACATGCTAATGGAGTCTGTTTGGTTTAATATTGTTTGCTTTAAATCATGTGGGATATCACTATATTTTCCTTTCTCTTATTGATGCATGAGCTTGCTCACGTTGGTCGCTTTTTTTCATTTTGCTGAACCCATGATGATATACTTCAAAGTATACAGGGTATATAAATTTCGGTATACACAAGGTGTATGTCGAAGTGGTATATCTTTGTATACCTTCAAGCATATCCTATTACTCCAAATATTATATGTATATCGGCTCTTATGTATGTCTCGTTGGTTTATGAATAAAGCTGGAGATAAATTAAGTAGTATTGAAACATGGCATGTTCCTGACAAGGTCTTGTGCCTAGTTTAACATATTCTGGATATGTTTCTATTTGAAATATGATGGCAGGTGATATATCGTAAGCCATTAAGCATGCTAGTTAGTTATGATATATGTCTTGTCTCTTTCCCATGTTGGTATTCTCCGGTTCCCTAAATGGTTATTTGGTTCATCCTTTTATCCTATTAATGCCTACCGAATTGGTCATGCATTTCCCCTATATGATTAGGTGTTAAGTGCCTCCATAACATCATGTAAAGTCTTTTAAGTTATCTTATATCATGCTATGTTTACTAAGTTGTTGAATGATATCTCAGTATTAACATATTGTGCGTATTGGAACTAATTTGTGGTGTGTTATATTACTTCCCATGTATCGCATTTTATGTTTATTGCCGAATGTTTTCTTTCATAGTTGCCTTGTCGAACTGTCCTATTATCTTATTATGTCTTTGGTTGAAAACGGAGACAAGCTTCGGGTTGGGTTTAGCCTTCTTCGATAGCTGCCATGCCTAAGGTTCAAGAAGCCTTTTGAATCTTGTTGCGGCATCGGAAATGAATGGTGGTAGCCCCTTGGTCTTCTTATCTTTCAAATTTGAAGTTTAGAGTGATTGGTCTTTAAGTTTACCCTCCCTTTGTCTTTTACTGTGCTACCAATAGTTGTGGTATCCAGTGCACCTTGAGATTCTGAATATATGTCATCTTTAAATAGTTCTGGTTATGGGTTTTGTTGCATTTTGGTGCTGATTAAGAGACTCGCCAATTCTTTGCAATACTTGGGTGATTATCTGCACTTTTGAGCCATTATTCGAAGTTGCGTTTGCTGCGCATAACTGCAATCTTGACCATTTACACCTATTTTCGGAAATATTTTACTGCTACATTTTGAGCATATTTGATGTCTTATCACCGCTGTATTTTTAGCACAATTGTCGCTGTTTTCTTGGCTAAAAGCTCGCTACTTTAGGTCATTTCGGACAGCCCATTTACTTCGTGTTTCCGACCCACTCTTGCGTTATTTTAAAACTCATTTGCTTTTATTTCTTGGCTGAAAACGATCGCTTTAACACTTTGTTTTTCTGTTTCGAGTTCAACGCTCGATTTCGATTACTTTTCTACTATTTTTACTTGTTTTGAACAAATACCGCGTACGTTCGGCAATCGTTTTTCTGTTTCGGTTCTTTGCCGGTTTCGATTCTTGTTTCTTGTCTTTACCATTTTTATTGTTTTAAACTAAACACCGCACCTTTCGGACATTGCTTTCTGTTTCGAGTCCTTTGTTTCGGCATTCAAATATCCGTTTTACTTGTTTTTAAACTAAACGTTACGTCTTTTCGGAAATTACCTCTCTTACGCTTCTTGCTATCGCTTCACGCTTCTTTGCTATCGCTATCGCTATCTGCTCGCCATCGCTCGCTAGTATGCTATCGCTTCTTCGCTTTGATTTAATTTTACGATTTGAACACGATACTACACTCAAGCCGATGAAAAATATCCGTCGATTTTGAGGCCTCCACGATCGTAAAGACGGAAAATATAACTTCTCGGGCAATGATGAAGACTTAAACCTTTTATTTCATCCGAGATCAACATGTTTAGTAGGCGAGGTGAATTATATATTCGCGACCACGACGTGATTATAGTGATCTTTTCTATTTCACCCAAGAGACCAACACGTTTAGTAGGCGAGGCAATCAAAATAAATCACATTAGTCATATGTTTGCACCACGACGTGATTGGAATGTTCTTTTCAAAATTTAAGTTCGAGCCCTCCGTGATCAAAACATTCACTTTGTTTTGAATACGGATATGAAGTTATTTGTATTTAATTATTTTTAACTCTGTTTGTTCTTGACGGCTTGCGGGGATTAAAGTAAATGAAGGCGAGATATTCCTCGGAGTTTATCTTATTTTATTTCTTTCTTTAATTCAGCTTTTATCCCGCTTTGTATTGTAATATTATTTATCGCACTTATGTAACTATTGAAATGCTTAGAATAGGCAAACTTAGGATTAATTCATAGGGTAGTTTAAGATTTGAAGCCCGTCGCTAGCTTATTTATTTGTAGGCTCGGTTAAATTCAAACTTAGAAATCCTTCGCTAGTTTATTTATTTTAGGCTCGTCACGCATATTCAAGATTTTCAAAACAACTTTTGTCATCTTTTATTTGCTTTATTAAATCATACCGAATAAGTTTATCTTTTGTCAATTTACAATTCATTGATTCCCCAAATTTTACTTCTTTGGCATCATAAATAATTTGTTTTACTATCAATTGTCAAAAACATATTTTTTCAACTCTACATGTATTTCTCTTTAAATACCATACAAATGCATATTTAAAAAATCTCTACATGTATCTTTCTTTTTAAAATGCATCATTTACTAATTATTTGCAAACATCTTTAAATCTGTATACTTGTAAAAACATATATTTTTCTAGTAATAATTAACCTGAGTTTGACCGGATAACCGCAAGTTAGCGGATCTTAAAGGATGCCTAACCCCTTCCCTTTAGGATAATAAAGAACCCTTACCTAGAATCTCAAATAGTTTCGCAGACCTTAAAATTGGAGTTTACATTGCAGCATTTAGTAAATATTTAGGTGTCCTAATTCACCGTAAAAAAATAATTAGGTGGCGACTCCTCAACCCTTTTACCCAGGAATCACCGGAAGTTGTCAGTGCTCCGCTTCCGACCTCTCGCGGGGGGTCGGGTCAAAATCGGGCGCGACACTAGGCACAGGAGAATGATTTTTAGCAAATGGAAATTGGGACTCATCAAAAATTACATGGCGATTAATGATGATTTTATTGGAGGATAAATCAAAGCATTTGTAGCCACGATGATTAGATGGAAAACCCAAAAACACACACGTAGTAGACCGGGCATGAAGTTTGTTAATTGTGGTGGATGGAAATAACGGATAACATAAACACCCAAAAACCCGAAGATGCAAATAAGACGGATTCTTATTATATAAAATTTGGTGGGGGGGAGAATATGTCAGACCTTTGGAAGGAATTATGTTTAGCAGATATGTGGCCATTTGTAGAGCATGATGCCAAAAATATGGGGGTATGGAAGCATGAATTAAGAGAGTGTGGACAATGTTATTTATGGAACGAATTTTGCGTTCGGCTTTCCCATTTTGTGAAGATGTATTGAGGACAGGAAAAATGAAAATTGATCCCATTATTAGCACAGAAATCTCGAAACACCCTATTGTCATACTCTTTTCCATTATCACATTGAATATTTTTTATTTCTCTTTCGAATTGGGTTCTAATGAACGCTCTAAATTTTACGAAGACGGAAAACACTTGAGATTTATTTGCAATAGGAAACGTCCACAAAAATTTAGAATAATCATCCAAAAAGAGAACATAATACCGATGACCCAACGAACTTAGAATAGGAGACGTCCATAGGTCGCTATGAATAATATCAAATGGCATTGAAGTATGAGAATTTGAGTCTACAAATGGCAACTTAACAATTTTTCCTAACAAACAAGATTGACAAATTGGAGTACGACTCGTACCCTTACAAGAAATAAAACTATTTTTATCTAAAGCAGACAAAATAGAGGACCCCGGATGACTAAGGCGAGCATGCCACAAGGAAGGAGAAATGGCTGCAAAGGCTGATGGCAAGGCTTGACTCGATGGACTAAAACCGGACGTGATAGGATAAATATCTCCCCTACTATCACACCTCATGAGAGGACTCCCCGTCTTGAAATCCTTCACAGAGAAACCAAAAGGATCAAATTCAATAGAAACGGAATTGTCAGTAGTGAATTTACGGACATAGACTAAGTTTTTAATCAATTTGGGGGCGTGTAGGGTATTTTTCAAGATAAGAGGGGGATGAGGGGGAGATAATGTTTTATGACCATAACCCCGAATTAGAACAGAATTACCATTACCAACAATTATACCGCAAGGGTTGCTCAAATTGGAATAAGATGAGAGAGTACATGAATCGGATGTCATGTGGGTAGTGGCACCGGTGTCCATATACCAATTTGGGTCCGGTTGAGTCAAACCCAATGTGTGCATCGCGGCCTCGATATCGGTCTGAGTGGGGGCTGCTGCATGGTGAGCTTTCGGAGGCCGAGGCCCAAGAATTCCAGACCTCGGTGAACGAACCGAGGTGGCCGAAATGCCGGAGCCGGGCGTCTTGGGGCGGTGGGTCGTTGGGGGGCTGGCTGGAAAGCCCACCGGCCGATTCTTTGGAACTTCTTTGTGGAGGTGGGTCGTAGGGCCACTGCCCACTGGTCCAAGCCTACGGCCCAGAGGCCCAAAGCTGAGACCAGTGGGTCGGTGGCCTACTGTAACCTGGATGGGGTCCACTGCCACTGCTTTGTCCACCGTGACTGCCGCCGGAGCTGCCGCGTTTGCCCCCGCGATTTTTCCATTATTTTTCCGGCCATTCTTGTTGCCCCCGTATGATCGGTTTTGGTTCGAATTGTTACCAAAATTTTGAGGACTAGGGGAGGAAGTCATCATGACCACGGGACTAACATTAGTAGCCGCCTTTTTAGCCAAACCGGCTTCTTCCAAGGTAGGCATGGATCGGGCTTGATAGAACCTTGGAAGAGGATTACTTTGATGAATGAGAGTTCCAACGCCACTATAGGCCTCGGATAGGCCAACAACCATCTGTAAAACCAGACGATCTTCACTAACTGACGCACCAACGTTGCGGAGTTGGTCCGCCAATTCCTTCAACCTTTTGCAATATGCTGAAAAGTTTGGGAAATATTCCATGTTGACGTGGGAAAAATCCTGTTCAAGAGTAACAGCTCTGGAATTTTGATTATCCTGGAATATGTCACGCAGTCTATCCCATGCGGCCTTTGCCGTAGCGTCTTTCTCGATAATCATCTGCAATAGGTCGGTGGAGATAGTATAATATATCCACTGAGTGACAGTGGCATCAAGCGTTGTCCATAATTTAGGATCACCCTCGCGTTTAGGCACCTCTATATCATCAAGAGTCGCGGGTATGATGTGATGGATGACTTGATGCGAACGAGCGTGAATTTTGAACAACTCGACCCACGTAGCGTATTGGACGTTTTCTATTTCAAGAATTAACGGGATATGATTCTTGATGTTAGAAATAACAAGGGCAGGGTGAAACATGTTCTTTGATGTAGACATAACGAAAGAACAAGAGGTGAAAGAGGGATTTGTAAGAGAGATTGTGAGAGCGGAAGAAAAAATTGGTAAACCCGAGGGGGGGTCTCGGTCGAGAGGAAGCACAAAACTTTGTGAGAGAAAATTTTTGTGTGACCTAGACTTTTGATACCATGAAAGAAATAATCCCCTTGATTATTTTCATTACTTGAAAGGCTATATAAACAAGTTACAAAATAGGAGAATCTTATTCCTATTCTATTCCTAAAACCTTATTCTATACATTTATGATAATACACTAATTATGGTAATACCCTACTAATTATATTACAATATTACCTAAACTAGGATACTAAATATTTACCATAAATTACTTGGTATAAATCTGTCCAAACCGAGGGCAATCCCATGACCAATATACACAATATACACATGTATATTGTGTGTATATTGTGTATATTTAACAATTATGATAACCTAGTATACCAGCATAATCATGATAACAGGTTGATAGTTACTTTTTCTTTTTCTCTTATTATATATTGTATTCTTTTTAAAAAAAAAGTTGTGGATGATCCAATTAAATGTCATTTTTATTGTTTATTATGCTTTTGTGGTTCTCAATCTTCTTTTGCTATAAAATAAAATAAATAAAAAAGAATAACGATAGAAAATTTTGAATTCGAAGTTTTCATTACAATTACTGAAAAAGACCAAAATAGTCCCTTAAAATTGGCCCATTGGATTAACATGGTCCTAATTTAAATATCAAGTGAAGAAATCTAGTACTTAGGTAACGTCTATCTCTAAAATCCGAAAAACTTGTATTTGCCCCTATCAAGTATTGGGCCAACACTATAATTGTCACGTTTAAAATTCATGACATGAATTATCCGCTTAAACCTAATTATAAGGTTCACGAGTTTACTCCTTGAGCTACATAATCATCGTGTTTAAAAACGTGTGAATGATGTAGACTTGTATTCTATCTCATAAAATATTGCACTCTTCTCTTTCTTCTGATATAAGATTTACCTATGATGTCATATGCATCATTTTTTAAAAATTTACTAGCTTAAAAGTCTGTCAAGCATTCTCTTTGACCAGCACTTGTCAAGACACCCTATCATTCTATCAACAACATATGACACAAAAAGGAGTTGATTATGCCTTCCAAGTTAAATGAACTAATAATCACATATTAATTTTAAAAACTACAAAAAAAGAAAATAGAAGAACTGGTTATTTTTTCCTTCAAACATAAAAGAGAAAAGTGATACATATTTTATTTTTCTCCATGTGGAATAAAAGAAGAAATAAGGAAATCATCAACAGTGGGATTCATCCATTATTAATCAGAAATCTCTGATTCGAATCTAGGGCATAGAAAAAAATTTAAATAATTTTTTTTGTTCTTTTGATGGATCTAATACGACTCTAATCCGAATTAATTGGAGTAGTTGAATGAAAATACCAAACATCTGGTAAAAATAAAAACAGAAAGAAGAAACAAGATCAATCATATGTGCAGGTTTTGCATAGGTAACAATAATCAATAATGAACAATTGGTAGGCCTAATGAGAAAGAAAAGACATTAAATAGTGACAAAGCTACATGTTACAAAATATCAAATTGAAGCTTATTATGTGTCGACAAAATGGCCTGTCTCCATTGTAAAGTGGAAGCAATCAAAAGATGTCTTTTTTTTTTCTTTCCAAAAACAGTCATAATTAGACTGAATTTAATAATGTTATTCATTTCCTCTAAAAATCGTTTCCACCCAAAGTAGAAAAAAGATAAGACATTTAATTTGGTCCCTTTCTTTACACCCTTTAATAATTTGTTCACATTTGTTCAAGCATTCTTACTATAGTAATTGTATTTAATTAAATATTTAAAACTATTAAATCAACAACTATTGAATTTACATGCATTTGTAGGTTAGAAGCCAGATCCGCATCTGTCCGGCGACCTGATTCCACAAGAAAACTGAAATTGCACTAACAATTATTGTATCTTGGGATGTATGCAATATTGGAAAATGTCCAAATTTACATATGTACCATTCGAAATTATTTAATTTTATCCTTTGTTTGATTTTTGGCCCATTCACATCCTAATCATTAGCAAATTCTTGTCTTTGCTCTTGCCATTAACGAAGTTCCGAAATGAAATTTGTGAATTCCTTGTGTCTAAAAAATTCAAATTTAGCCCCCTCAACTTTTCACTTTATATGATTAAAAATTATCCTTAGATTAAAATTCTGGCGTGCAAAATAAGACTTTTTCCTAAAAGGCGAAAATAAAATTATATTAAAAATATAATGTCTATAAAATTGAACAATTTCAGATTCAGATAATGCAGAAAAATATATACCTCTTTTCCCTTTATTCACAAGTGCAACTTGCAATATTCCTGTGGGAAAAGATACAAAGATAATAATGAAGTCACTTGAACAAAATCATCAAATACGAATGAAGTTGAATTTTTCTCGAAACATAATGACATAAAAGAAAAAAGACCAGTAAATTGAATAAATTATGAAGTGATCATAATAACTAAATATAATAGTATAAACCAGAACTTAAGTCAAATTGATTTATTAAAAGAGCAAAGGAACTCACAATTTATGGCTTTATTTGACAATAGTGACCACAATTGTATCAGCATAGCAAAGCTAGCACATGAGTGCCCATCATTTTTTCCCTGTTTTTTTTTAGAGAGAGAAAGTTTGGGCTTATATATATATAATGGCTAACACTCATAAGAGTACACAAATTTGTCATATGTTTTTGTGACGCTCATGACAGAAGTCAAGCTAACGAGGGCGGGTTAAGAAAAAGAATGGCATGCTTCTAGGCTAGAAGGCTTCTGAGAAGTTAAGGGGCACACAATGGCGGACCCAAGATTTTAATTAAGGGAGTCCAAAATATGAAAAAACAAACAGGCGAAGAAGTTAAAAGAGGTTCAGCGTCTACTATATATACATAAAAATAATTTTAATTTATATAAATAATATAATTTTCGCCGAAGGGGTTCAAGTGAACTCCCTTGACCCTTCCTCCCTCCGCCCCTAAGTGCACATGACACCTTAGAGAATCTCACATCGAAATGAGAGAAGAAAGTGAAGATCATTATAAGACATAGCATAAGTTAATATAGTATACGCGCTATTGGGCTGGATAATAGCTTTCTTCCGAAAAACAAATGCGTGAGGTTTGCTTGACCAAAACAGATAATACATATATAGACTTGGATCATAACAGCTTCCTATAAGAGTTAATACATTAATATCATTTGACACTAATACTTGCCAACATAGTCCAAAATATCTTTTTAAAAATTAAGAAAAATTACTAAGTAATATATTAATTATTAATCAACAGGCCCCTATTGTGCTATTTCTTCTTTTTTTTTTTTAGAAAAATATCATACAAACTTGTGATGAAAAAGTTGGGACAAATGTGCTTTGTCTGTTGAATATTTTGGTTATGTGGACCTTTAATGTCTGAGCTAGATGTCCTAAGCAACTAATTTGCTCTATCAAGTGTAAAAGGAAAGGAAAAAATTGCCTAATATTTCATGCTTTTACCCAAAATATAGGGATAATAGTATTTTTGGTCTCTCAAATATTAGTAAATTTTAATTTTGGTCCTTGTAATATAAATCAACACATTTAACCTTCAATTGATTAAAATGTGTGTTTTTTATCCCTTTATGTAGACATTTATAACTGGACAATTTTTAAAAGTATACTACCCTCAAATATGGACTAATGATACAACCTTAACATAAAACATAGGTAATTAAATGTTGAAACAGTTTGATAATTCTAAATTTGTGAATATTCACAAGCAAAGGGATTAAGAATAAATATTTCAAGTAATTGAAGGTTATGTATGCTTAGTAAAATATTACAAGGACTAAAATTAGAATTTATCAATAATTAAAGTGCCAAAAATGCTACTAATCCAAAAATATAAGAACTCCTTTAGTACACTATTTTGGGGAAAAGTACAATTATACTTTGCAAGTTGTATGTATATGTAATCATTAAATTGGGCAAGATGTAGTTTTAGCCATGAATTATCATGATTTTAGACTAATTTCCTTGGAATTTATCTTTTAACCTTAAGTCTATAACCATAAATATGTAACAAAATGAATTTTATTAGAGAAAAATAGTTGGTCAATAAATTGATTGATAGACCTATCAAAGAAATGAGACAAAACCCCACTTCCATCATATGAAAGTTGCATAACATGTACCGCAAGGGTAGCCAAGTTGGTGTAG
This sequence comes from Anisodus tanguticus, assembly GCA_034509755.1. Classification (NCBI taxonomy): domain Eukaryota; kingdom Viridiplantae; phylum Streptophyta; class Magnoliopsida; order Solanales; family Solanaceae; genus Anisodus; species Anisodus tanguticus. Next base: position 24,816,731 of record CM067541.1, on the reverse strand, counting down.
CAGTAGAGCGCGGGATCGCAAAGTCACGAGTTCGATCCCCTGCATAAACCTTCTTGGTTGAGCCTGTCACACATGACTTGCCAAGTGTGGTTAATCGGCTGACGTGGTTTGCAGGCTATTGCGTCAGTCCGGGATTTACCCTGTGCGCACTCGAGAGAGTAGCGGCTGCGGGTTCCTTCGTCAACAAAAAAAAAGTTGCATAACATGTGATATGTCTTGGTCATAACATGTTGTAATTAAAACCAAGCTACTTAATTCTTTTTTTTTTTTTGGAAAAAGAACAAATAAAGAGGAGGTAAGTATTAAGGTCAGTAGGCAAGTGGTATAGATTTTGTACACTGTTTTTCTTTTGTTATATATGTTCACCGTAAATAAAATCAGAAACTTTTATTAGTTATTCTTTTTAGGACAGTTATTTAGTAAATTACATTGATTTTGTTTCTTTTCTAATTAATGAACTTTTTAGACTATAATCTAAAGATACCTTTTGAGTAATCTGAATATCTTATGAGAAAATATTATACGATGATCTAAAATTTGATAACTTGTTGCAAATGTTAGATACCAAAATCTCACTCGAACGCAATATTTACATCAAGCTAATAGATGTATGATATGTGTTGGTACAAAGATTTTTAGCACTTAATAATAATTAATTAACATGCATTCTTACCTCATTAAATCACATAGCTATAATAAATTTACACGATTTGTTGTAGACACCGTGCAGGTAAGTATTTACGATCTAATATTTTATTTGTAAGATTGAGAAATAAATGTCAAATGTTAGACGTGAGTTTAGTATTATCCCGAAGAATAATTTCCTATTTGCATAACTTTTAATGACCAAATCTAAATAGGCCTAACGTTATTTGCTTAGATCAGCCAACAATTTCGACTGTTCAATATATACCACTATACTTATATAAACCTTTTATTCTTTGTCCATTTTATTTTTTTCCACAGATATGGTATATTCTTCCTTCTCTATAGAATTTCTTAATTGTTTTATTTAAAAAAAAAATGTATTTTCGGATTATAAGGGAATGTTCTTGCCTTTATCAAATTCTTTAATAGGTATATTAGTCATTGTTCCCAAGCGAAAAATAATGTTATTTATCTATGTTATGAAAATAACAGTACTTTTTTATTTAGGCTTAGAAAGTAATCTTATTTGAGATATATATATATATAACCCTTTTATCTATTTGAAAAGAAATTGAGAATTTCGTGAATATTCCTCACTCATTATATTCGAGGTTGACTTTTTTCTTATTTCTTGATCTTGTACCATAGGCATACGCAAATATACACACAAAATAGAGGAAACTTTAGTAGAAAGTCGACTTTGAAAATAATAGTATGAATAGAGAAAAACTTTGGTAGAAAGTTGACTTTGGGTAAAATTCACTTGTAACTTTTTCTTTTCGTCAAGTATATATCTAATCTTATACCCACCATTCAGAAAAACTTTCATTTTTTTCTTAATTTCTAATGGAGGAACTTTAAATTGTGGTTAAAAGTAAAGGAGTAAACTTTAACTTTTTTCTCACAAATTTTTGACACGTGAAATTAATCTATTTTACATTAAAGGATCGTTTGATAGCTGGTTAGGAGCTAAATTCATGTATTAAATCTTGCATAAGTAATATCATATTTGGTAGCATTCTTTTGTTATGTATAAAATTCAACACACCTAGTACGATGATTGAGTTGCAATTTTAAAACACACATAACTAAAAACATGTATAAGTTATGAGGCAATATTGGGGAAATAATATGAAATAACTAATAATGAATAACTAAATATTGCATAACTAATTCATGCACAGTTTAATACATAGATTCTGCCATAAATAATTCATGTATTACTTTTAGCGAATATTCACCGTATATTTTATAATTATGATAGATGTATATTTAAGGTAACTTAGGATTCTTATTTTATTAGGAATCAACCATTTAAGGTAAGTTAGGATTCGTACTGTATTAGGAATCAACCTTTGTACAATTATATATATTGTGAATAATGAAAGGAATCCCTAAGGGAAATTATTCTATCTTACAAGGGCCACAAAAATCAGCAGCCAGGCCTAAACACTACCTACTTCCCGTGGCCTGGACAACAGCAGGTCTGGCCCAACCAGCAGAACTGGGCCTCACCTGCATGCCCATACCCGACTGCAGGGGCCCAGTTCCAGCAGCATGCATAGTCGACTGGCCTTTTGGGCTCTGCTCCGGCCACCAGCGCCCAGCCCGGCGGCGCGCGGCGAGCCCACCTGGTCTCGGTCCAACAGCAGCACCCCAGCAGCTGGCTCCCACCGACTTGGGCCAGGCCTTCAGCACCGTGAACCTTTAACAGCCCGATGAAAATTGGTACATGGACACCGGAGCCACATCTCACCTCACCCGGTCATCAGGTAACTTATCTCAACTACTTCGGTTAAAGTGTCCTGAATTTATTACTGTCAGCAATGGTCATCACATTCCAATTGAAGGTTACGGTAACACACACACCAAACATCCACACCCGCCTTTCTCCCTAAAACACGTCCTATACACCCCTAACATCATTAAAAACTTAATCTCTGTTAGAAAATTCACTAGTAATAATTCTGTGTCTGTCGAATTTGACCCTTTTGGTTTTTCTGTGAAGGAACTCAATACGGGGAAAATTCTTACACGCTACAATAGTGTGGGAGACCTCTACCCATTTACTCAATCTTCCGTTGTCAGACCGCAAGCACCTCTATCCCTTGCAGCGATCTCTCCCTCAACTTGGGATAACAGACTCGGACACCCCGGAGACGCAGTTTTTACTTTTCTTAGGACTTCTAAGCGTATTCAATGTAATAATGGGAAAATTGCCCAACACTGTTTTTCTTGCCCACTAGGCAAGCATACTCGTCTTCCATTTATGTCATCAAACAGTGTTACTTTTTCTCCCTTTGATATTGTTCATGCTGATTTGTGGACTTCTCCGATTGTTAGTTCTTTGGGTCACAAATTCTATCTAGTATTCTTAGATGATTTTTCACATTTTGTCTGGATTTACCCACTGAAATTCAAATCTGAAGTTTTTGCCAAATTCCTTGAGTTTCAAAAATTCATTAAACACAATTTGAAAAATCTATCAAATCATTCCAATGAGATAATAGACGTGAATTTAATAACTCGTCATTTCACAATTTCTGTTCTAAACAAGGTATGGTTTTCCGTTTTTCTTGTCCATATACTTCCTCCCAAAACGGAAAGGCTGAACGAATTATACGTACCATCAATAACATGGTTCGCACCCTTCTGTTTCATGCCTGCCTACTACCGCATTTTTGGGTCTATGCTGTTAAAATGGTAGAATCCCTTCATAATATTTTACCAACTAGCACTCTCCAAAACAAGACCCCTACCGAAATCTTATAGCATAGGCTACCATCATATGATCACCTACGTATTTTTTTATGCTTATGCTACCCCAACATAGCCTCCACTGCACCTCACAAACTTGCCCCTCGCACTCTGCCTTGTGTCTTCGTTGGTCTATCTCTTAATCATCGGGGCTATATGTGCTATGACATTGCCACTCACAAAATCATCGTCTCCTATCACGTCACCTTTGACGAGACAACCTTTCCTTTTTCAAATCTCCAAAAATTTCAGACAACCGATTATATCTTTCTCGATGAACCGAGTCTGTCCCCGGCCATCCAAACTCTATACCAACAGCAGCCCACTGTTCCGACAGTCCCAACACTATCTGGCACCACCCCAACAGATCCCTGCTCTCAGTCCAACATCCCAACAACACCCCTGCTGCATCCAGTCGTGTATCCTGCCACCCCATCAGCCTACCAGTCCCCCAGTCCAGAAACTAGTCCCGCAGCACTCCTGCCCACTGGTCCAGAACCAGTGCACCTGCAACCTCCCAGCCCCGACCTCCCACTACTGCTCTCTTATCGCATGGAGACTCGTGCACAACACGGGATCTTCAAACCCAAGGTTCACTTCAATCTCTTCACACAAACCTTATCACCCATTCCAAAAAATCTAAAACTAGCAAAATTGGACCCTAATTGGAATGCGGCCATGTGCGAGGAATTTAACGCTTTAACCAAGCAGAACACTTGGGATTTGGTACCTAGACCAGACGGTGTGAATGTTATCCGGTGTATGTGGCTATTTCATCACAAGTTCAGAGACAGTGGTGACTTAGAGAGGTATAAGGCAAGACTAGTTGCCAATGGCACTAATCGGCGGAGAGGGTATTGATTGTAGTGAGACATTCATCCGGTTGTTAAACCGCCACTATTCAGACTGTTCTCAGTACTGCTATGGGCATGCATTGGCCGATTCATCAGCTTGATGTCAAGAATGCTTTTCTTCATGGGGATTTGAAAGAAACTGTGTACATGCATCAACCTCCTAGCTTTGTTCATCCGGTAGTTCCGCAGTTTGTATGTCATCTCAGAAAGTCATTGTATGGATTGAAACAGGCACCCCGCGCTTGGTATGATCGGTTTGCCAGGTATCTTCTGCAAATTGGTTTTATATGTAGCAGGTGTGATAATTCTTTCTTCACTTTTCACCGAGGTAGCAGCACTGCATATTTGCTATTATATGTCGATGACATTGTTCTTACTGGCCTCATCGACGGTTTGAAGAATGAAATCATTGCTCTACTCAAAACTGAATTTGCTATGACTGACTTGGGCAAGCTGAGTTATTTTTTGGGTATATCAGTGACCAGATCTGCAGCCACTATGTTCCTGAGTCAACGTAAGTATGCAGAAGAGATAGTGTACAGGGCCAAGATGGCAAATTGTAAAATTATGCCAACTCCGATAGACTCAAAATCCAAGCTTAGTGCCAATGACGATGCGCCAGTTTCTGATCCCACTCTATATCGGAGTCTTGCAGGTGCTCTTCAGTATCTTACATTCACTAGGCCTGATATTGCATATGCCGTTCAGCAGGTATGTCTGTTTATGCACGACCCCCGAGAGTCCCATTTTACCGCCCTCAAACATATTATCAGATACGTTAAGGGCACACTAAACTTTGAATTACATCTATACCCCTCTGCCCCAACCAAGTTACTCGCCTACACGGATGCAGATTGGGCAGGATGCCCCGACACACGTCGCTCCACCTCAGGGTACTGTGTATTTCTTGGGGATAATCTTATCTCATGGTCCGCCAAGTGGCAGGCCACGCTATCCCGTTCGAGTGCTGAAGCAGAATATCGCGGAGTTGCTAATGTCGTTGCTGAGATATGTTGGCTCCGAAACCTTCTTTTGAAGCTCCAGTGTCCACTACGAAAGGCGTCTATAGTCTATTGTGACAACATATCTGCCATCTATATGACTCATAATCCGGTCCAACATCAGCGGACTAAGCATATTGAGATGGATATCCACTTTGTGCGAGAGAAGGTTGCCTGTGGTCAAGTCAAAATATTACACGTGCCTTCCTCTTATCAGTATGCATACATTTTCACAAAGGGACTGCTGCGACAGCTCTTCACCGACTTCGATCCAGTCTCAGCGTTCGGCCTCCTCCCGCTCAGTCTGAGGGGGAGTATTAGCAAATATTCACCGTATATTTTGTAATTATGATAGATGTATATTTAAGGTAACTTAGGATTCTTATTGTATTAGAAATCAATCATTTAAGGTAAGTTAAGATTCATACTGTATTAGAAATCAACATTTGTACAACTATATATATTGTGAATAATGAAAGGAATCCCTAAGGGAAATTATTCTATCCTACATTACTGATATTTGTATAACTCTAACCAGCTTACCAAACGACCCCTAAAGTTTTATTAAGGATAAAGATAAATATGAGATAATTTACTAGTATCTGGAGAATGAAAACTCAGAATATAACTAACGATAAAATTAAGCATTGTTGATAGTACATGGATGGCTTTGGATGTTTTCCCTTTTAAAAATTACATCAGACTAATACTTTAATTTTTAACCTTTTGTAGGATTTGGGGGAAACTTCTTCTCAAGTTTCAAGTGAATTGAGCCAACGAAGTTGAAGACTAGTTTAAATGATTAGTTGATTGAGAAATTCTAAAGATGTGACGACAAAAATGGGGTCAAAACAGAAATAAATGTAACCTTAAAACAAGACAAAGCTGGAACTTTAAAACACTTTTGTTTCTTCATTTGCGTGCGGCGCTTGACATTCTGAGTTTTGGTCAACTAAGCACAAACTTATTTTCAAGTTATAAATGGAAGGACGGTTGGACATAAGAAATGTGATATTTCAAAAAAAAATAGAAAAATAAAACAAAAGTTGAAATTGTATTTAAATATGTATTTAATTTTTTAAAAAATAAATGTTTGTGAATGAAAAAAAAAAAGCACTTGAAAAATTGGTTCAAACCATTTTTTCAAACATGAACTCATTTTCAAAAAACAAAACAAGCAAATCAGTCCAAAAGTTGTGTTCGATTATTTTTTAGAGAAGGAAAAAAATTCACATCCAAACGAGTCATAAATCCTCCTGAATTATGACCTTTTAAATTTTAATAAGAAATAAGACACTAAAACTTCGTGAGTCATAAAGAAGGAATTGTTATCATTACCTAAACGTTTTCTAAAGAGATGCTGAAACTCGTTAAATTTTAACTTTGCGATTTCAATCTTGAGAGTGTGAATTTGATAACGAGACCACTAAACTTTAACATTAATCCTAGGATATGTTTGGCATGAAGAAAATAGTTTTCATGAAAAATATTTTTTTGAAAAATAAGTGACTTTTTTACTTATTTTTCTGATATTTGATAAGTAAATAGAAAATATTATCTAAAAAATATTTAGGTATAATTTAGATAAACACTATGACGAAGGAGAGTGAGTGGGGGATCGGATGCGGGGGAGGTGTTTTGGTGCGGTTGAGTGGAATTTTTGGGGGTTGGGAAAAATATGAATGTCGCTTATAGAATTTTATTTCTCTACTTATACATGAGAAGTTGTTTTTTTGTAATTTTGGAGGAACTTGTTTTTTATTTTGGCCGTTGTGCAACGGCTATAACGATCATTTTTAGCCCCCCACCCCATAAACCCTCATACCCCCTTAATATTTATTTTTAACCCCTAAGTTAATATATTTACACTTTAACCCTATTTCTCAACTATAAATAACTCATTTTCCTCTTCATTTTTCTCACAATTATTCCTACCATCTCTCTACAATTCTGCAAATCTTCCTACTATTAAATATTATATCAAAGTTAAAAAATTGGGAGTGAAGTTGACAACTAGCTTGAGGATCATCCATCGAGCAAAGTTTCAATTTACAACCTCGATTACACGTCGACGTTACGTCGGCGTTTGGTACCTTCGTTCTTTCTTTAAATTATTATTGTTACTTAATTTTAATTATCGCACTTAATTTTATTTACTTTAATTATTTATTTGCATAATTATAATGGAAGGATTGAAACGTATGATTAGGGGTAGGGGTAAGGGTAGGGGTAAGGGTGCTTCTTCTAGTAGGGGTAATAAGGGTAAGGGTACTTTTTCTAGTAATCCTATTCCTAGTCCCGATGATTTGATTGATTTCAGTCATATTGATGAAACTGCTTTTTTTAATGATATACCATTAGATGAAGAAGTAGATGAATTAGACTTTAATTTAGACGATAATATAGATGACATACCCACTAGTGCACCTCAACCGTAGGCTCAGACTGAGTCTCAGCCTGAAACTGAAATGCCTCGTATTCCCCCTAGTGTGAATTGAGGCCCCACAAAACGAAAATTAAAATCAGATGCATGACATTTTTTGATAGGGACCAAGAGAATCAACTAGCTAGATGTAAAATTTATAAAAATATTTATAAATTTAAAATCGAAAAAGGTTAATGTGAGACTAGAGGTTTATTGAGACATGTACAAGGCGAGCACACAGCTAGGTGGAATCAATATCATGCTAAAAATCGGGTGTGCCAATGCCATTTGAGTCGGGACAAAGTTCACATAGTGTCCCCGACCTAGTACAGAGTCAAATTAACCCAACGACGGGGGGAATTTTTTATCCTAAATATGATAAAAACAAAGATAGGGAAAATATGGCAAAATTAAGTGCGGTGGAGGGTTTGCCTTTTTCATTTCCTTCATCTCCTAGTTTTATTCATTACATTCGAGAAACATATAATCCTACTTTTAATGGTTTTCTTAGATCAACTTTTAGAAGAGATGTTTTTAAATTTGCAAGTGAATATCAACAATATTTACGTTATGTACTGTATCATTTTAATGGCAAAGTGGCTATCACTTCTGACATAGGTCGTAGTACTAACGGTAATGATTATTTAATGGTAACATGTCATTTGATAGATCAAAATTGGTCTATGAAAAAACGTATTTTAGCATATAGATATATAGATGATAGGCACACTTGAAGTTTTATTGCAGAAAAAATTCAAGAAATTTGTGATTACTATGGAATAAATAATAAAATTATGACTATTACATTAGATAATATTTTTTCTAATGATTATGCTATAAAACTTTTAAAACTTAGATTAACTCCATCTTTTCGTGATCATTTTCATATAAGATGTGCGTGCCATATTTATAACTTAATTGTAAATGATGACCTAAAACTTTTTGAAAACATTCTTGATAAAATACAATTTGCTATTTATTTTTAAAGGTAAAAAAAATACAAAGACGCAAAGAGTATAAAAAAATATGTCATGATTGTGGATTACCTTATAGAAAAATTTCAGAAGAAGTTTCGACTAGATGTGATTCTCTGTAAGAGCAACTACTTGTTGTTTATGATTATAGACAACCTATTACTTTATTATTTAACGCCCATAATAAAAATTCAAGGAATATGCTTGTAGATAATGATTGAAAAACTTTTTTAGAACTTAATGGATTTTTAGAAAAAAATTATCAAGCTACTAAAGAATTTTTCGGTATTTATTATCATACTATTTCAAATATGTTATTTTATATAACACTAATATTTTTGTTACTTAATGAATATATGCAAAAACCAACTTATAAGGCATCTATTGAAAACATGTTTAAAAAATTTTAAAAAATACTTTTTTACTATCCCCATTATTTATATTGTTGGTGTTGTATTAAATTCAACTATTAAATTAGACGGTTGTAAAATACTTGTAGAAACAATTTATGATTGTATAGAAGTACTTCCAACAGACCCAACTGAAGAACCAACTCACAAACCAACTAAAGAAGTTACATCTAGCATACACACCGAATGCAAACAAGTATATATGTATTACCAACAACAAAGTGCAAATAATCAACTGGCTTATGTACCATCTTCTACTATTTCGCTTCAACCTTATAAACAACATGTGGTTTCTGCTGCTAGTATTCAAGGCCTTAGAAATAAAATGTATAGTAGTTCAACTTCTTCACAAGTTAGCGAATTTGATGTTTATGTTTTGCAGGGTGTTGTACCGTACGAATTAATTGTCAATGATGAAAGACAAGAAGACTTGCTGAAATACTGGATGCAGAATGAGAATAAATTTCCGACACTACCAAAGATGGCCCGAGATGTGTTGAACATTCAAGTGTCATCAACAGCGTCTGAAAGCGCTTTTTCTGCAGGAAGATTTCAAATAGGAGAGCACAGACATTCATTGGCGGGAGACACATTGGAGATTGCAGTTCTATTCAGAGACTGGATTCGTGCGGAGCGTAGAAGGTGCGATCAACCGGAGACCAACAAAGAAGAAGACTACAACTACAACAAAATCTTGTCCGAGGGAGCAGGAAGTGACGTTGAAGAATTTGACAAACAAATTCCAATTCCAATAGAAGATCCTCAAGACATTGTGAGGAAATTCGAAAAAGTATGGTTGAATATGTAATTTTTTTAATTGTAATTTTACTATGTCATTTGCAATTTTTAACAACACCACAAAGTTGCAATTTTGAAATTGTATTATAAAATAAATCATATTTCTATTAAATAATATAAGAGGCACAAAAACAGCATTGGAATATTTTTATTACACTATCTTGTTCAATTATTGAAGTGTTTGTATATATTATTTTTTAAAATTAAGTGGCAAAAAAAAAAATCGAGTCCCGACCCGACCCCGTTCCGGTGGGATGTGGGACGGGACCTCTTCCCGTCCCGCCTATCCCGGCCCGCCTGGCAACCCGTGTCCCGACCCTCTCCCGTCCTGCCAGGACCCGCCCCGGCCCGCCTCGTTGGACACCCCTAATATTAATTCTCTATAAATATGTTACACCTCGTAAGATTAAGACGATAATTAAGAACGTCATTAAGAAAGCAAGATTAAGATATTGAATATAAGGAACGCTTACATATGTTAATACGGGAAATTAGTGTATAAGCGGATGCTATCCCGAAATAATTTTTCTTTAGCGCTATACACGTGAGGACGAGAATTAATTCTAGAAGTTGAATTTATTCTAATGGAGTTATGGAATAGTTTTGTATAAAAAAAAAATATGACATTGAGGATACGAGGCTTATGGAATTCTCGGGAATTAAAAGAAGTGGGTTTGAGTTTTACTAATTAAAGAACTTGGGGGCCAAAGTGTAAAAAAAAGGGGGAAAAATCAGATTTTTTTTTATATAACCTACACTTACCTCTTCATCTTCTTCCAAACTTAACCAAAAAAAATACTATCCTCTCATTCTCTCCTCTACACTAATCCGAAAATCACCCTCCACCCATAACCAAAATTAAGGTTGTTATCTTCTCTTCCTAGACTACATCTTTCACCAAAAATTAGAAGCAAAACAACACCAAAATCATGGCGAAAAGCGATGGCAAAACAGCCACTTTGCTTGACCGAAAACTGCCCAGAAATTGGGATTTTTGGGATGAAATTTTGGAAGAAAAACGTGTAGGGATGATGGCTTAACATGGTAGAACACTTGCATGTCAATTGGAGTTGAAGAAGTGAACAAAAAGGAGGAGAAAAATTACAAAAAAATGGGGAATTTTCGGACAAACAGTGGCAGAAATTTTGCGGACTGTTTTGACGAATTTGAGGTATTAAAATTCTTCTTTCTATGATATAATTGGAATGCATGTTGTTAGAATTAAGGTAATGAATTTGTGTTAAGGAAGAATTGAAATTTAAGCATTGCATGTGACCATTTTTGGCTAGTTAGTGCCAATTTGGGACAGATTTTGGTGTTGTTGGATTCATTGGTTATTGTGGTTATTATTATCACTAATTGCATGATGAAATTGAAAGGAAACATTGATATTTAGTTGGAATTATTTATATGGAAGTATTGAAATACGAAATTGGATTTTAGGAGTTAAGATAAGAGTTATGGAATTATGACATGTTGTGGCCAAGAACTTGCATGAAATTGTTGGACATGTGGTGATGTATATGGACTGTTTTAGGGGCTGTTTTTAAGGTGGATTAAGAGGCAAAATTTACATGAGAAGTGGGTGTGTAAATTCCCTTTATTGTTGTTTTGGTTGTGCCCTTAATTGGTACTTGGTTATTGATGTTATTAGCCTCGTTTGGAAGTTGTGGAAACATGTATAAACGGGGGAAGTGCTTTTTAGCCCGAATTTTTATAGAATAAGAAGTCGTTATTCGATATAAAGTATGCTAGTAACCATAGAATTAACGAACGTATTACCATTATTATAGGTTGAAGTTCTCTAACGAGGCATATTATAATATTGGGTGGATTGGTTCGTCTAAAAGGTATGTGAAACCCTTACTTCTTTCTTTTTGGCATGATTTAATGAAAGTACGGCGGATGTACTTAATTCTTATATAGTTTAATTCCTAAAGAGGATTGTTATGAGAAGTGCCTATGATTTTTCAGCAAAGAGTTTATTTTGACATTATTACAATGATTTCATTGAGAGTCAGATGACAATTTTTACTTGCATATGGTTACTCACGATATCTACTCGTGCTAAGTGTTACTACTTCACCTCACCGAGTCCCGGGCCGGGTTACGATTCGTGCACCACCTTGCATTGTTCACCGAGACCCTCACTAGGGGGCCGGGTTACGTAGGATGGATCCATAGATGAGAGATGATTTACCGAGTCCCGACGCATGGGCCGGTTATGATATGATTCACCGAGTCCCGCATTAGTGGGCCGGGTTACGTTACGGTATATATGTATATGGACGGGCATACATGTTTTCTTGACTTGCCTCTCATGTTTATAAGGCACAACTGACTTTTATGGTTTATGGCATAGATGGATTTGGATCCTAATTTTTATACTGATCTCATGTTTCTGTTGGCTACTTATGATCTCTTTTACAGCTTCATGTTTTACATACTCAGTACATTATTTCGTACCGACCCCTTTCCTCGGGGGGGGCGCGTTTCATGCCCGCAGTACATGTTTTTCGGTTTGGTGGACCTCGAGCCTAGGTTCCTACTCGGCGGGTTGGAAAGCTCCTTTGATCCGAGCTTTGTCATGTTGGTACCGAATCTCTTTAGAGCTTCTGTTTGTATTTAGGGGCACGACGGGGCCCTGTCCCGTCATATGTCATTCTTCTTCTTATAGAGGTCTGTAGACAAGGTGGTGGGTTGTACGTATGTAAGGGTTATGACTCTGTTTGGGTCAGTCATGTTATTGTATTATGTGCTGGGGTGTTCCCATGTATATACGTTACTATCTGGTGGCAGCCTTGTCGGTTTGCTTGTTATGTTGTGTTGGCTAGTTGTGACTCCTCGGAGACGAGGTGCATTCGGGGTAAAGGCGGCCACGTCGGCTTGCCTACTCAAGCGTATGTTGTTATTGCGACGTTATCTTTGCCGGATTTCGACTCATTAAGGGTTAGTTGGATTATGTGTGACAGGTTAGTATAATGACGTCACTAGGGCGGTTAGTCGCGGCCCGTCGGGTCGGGTCGGGTCGTGACAAAATACCTATCCTACAGCTGAAAATCAGAACTTGAGGATCTACATTGTTTGGTTCGTTGTGATTTCATATCCTCCAAACGTCCTTGGTTATTCATTTCAAATTCTACCAATGTAGTTGAGAGATTAAAGCATTTTTTCGAAACTTTTATTTGAGTTTACTTTTAAAAAAAAATTAAGTGGCTCATTGTTTCTTGAAAGTAGGACGTCACTTTGTTATTTCCACTTGATTACTAACTAATATTTTACTCAGAAGTCAGTGTGCCTTGACCTATATCATGTTTTCCTATCCAAACCCCTAGCTAATCTTATATTTTTATTTGTTACATCCCTTTTATAGTTAAGTGTTCTTGTGATTAGTGTTCCATCTCTAATATTTTTCTAACACGTTCGTGTTGCATAAGGTCCATAAAAAGTGAACCACGTTTTACTAAAAGTTTATTCTTTTTCAAAATTCGAATCGGAAACTTCTGATTAAGAATGGAGAATGAATCCCTTCCGTCACACCCTTTTGTGGTTTGTCTCAATTGTCCTGTACATATTTTTTTCAATTCTAAAATGCAAAATATAAATAGAATATACCCCCAAAATTATGGTTCAATTTTACTGGCTATGATGCAAAGTAACCTAAAGTGCCCAGGGGACTAAATTTTGATGCAAAACTTGAGCTCCCCGTGATATGGACTCATCATTAACAATTATATCATTTTCATGGACTTAAAAGCAAGTGGTCCTTAAATTTATTTAATTTATTATTAAGTTAAAATGATGCAAAATCATCAACACATGACTAATCATAATTTTTATCTTCCACGTACTTGGTCCCCTTTTAATAATTCCCCACAAAAAAGGAAAAAGAAAAAAGAATGAAAAATATATAAAAAATGTCTAAGAGAAACACACATCACAACCAAAAAACAATTAAAATATTGTAAAGCTTATTGATTTTTTTCTCGTACACAGAAAAGTTAAGCTATCGACCTTCATTAAAATGACATCTACCCCTTCCAACAACGACCCAAAATAATAAAGAAAAGGAAGATAAAATATAATTCTTGATTAAGATAGTTAACATTCATATAAGAAGGATATTACTGAATCAATATTATATACATTTGACTTGAAGGAGAGCGATGTTCTTTATTTCTTTAATCTTTTTATTAGCTCGAGAAAAAAAGTTGGCTTGATGAGGGGGGAAAAGGTATTATTATAAATTTTTAGTCCAAATCAAAGAGTTTCATGTAATTTATATATTGTTAATAGAGAATTGACCGGCCATAGTTCACGGGTTTACCTCTTGAGCTATGTCATTATCGAGCTAAAAAGCGCGCGCCAAGTAATTATCTTGAATTATTTCTTATAAAATCTGTTAAGAGTCCCACAAAATATTTTTCAAATATTTTTTCACTAATTTATTAATTGTATATCTCCTATTTTAGGTGGAACTATAATCCCTTTGTAATTAGGTTGATTAGTTACCTAGTTTATAGCAAGGTAAATACTTTTGTAATACTATATATATTGTAAATCATTCATCAATAAAATCAAGGAACATATTTCTTCATGATATCAGTAGCCTAACCCTAAATCTACTACCCTACCCGTCGACTTCTTCTCTCGGCCGCCCCTTTCCCCTCAATGGAACCCTAGTTTTTCCGACCATTCTCCCTCCCTTAATAATATCAAAATTTTCATCCTTGTCACCTTTGAGATGGAAAAGTGTCAATACTCCTCGTGGGTGGAGCTTTTTAAGATCCATTGTCGTGTTTACGAAGTTATCAACCACATCATCCCTCCAACACCAAAGTTCACAGAGCTCCCCTAGGCTTCGACTTCTGATGATGCACTCTGGTCTCGTTTGGACGCAGCCGTCTTCCAGTGGATATACGGCACAATCTCTAATGATCTATTGCACACCATCATTGAGACCCATGCCACTGCCCGCCAAATGTGGGAACGTTTGGAAAGTATTTTCCACGACAACAAAACTCAACAAGTGTTATACCTTGAAAATCAGTTCAAGGGTGTTCATCAAGATGATTTCCCAAACGTGTCTGCATATTATCAAGAACTCAAGATGCTTGCTGACCAACTCTCCAACGTTGGCGCACCCGTCACTAATCAGCGACTAGTTATGCAACTTATTGTAGGCTTGAACGAATCATATGACGGCGTTGCCACCATCCTTCAGCAATGCACGTCGTTACCACCGTTTTATGAGGCCCATTCGAAGCTAATTCTTGAGGAAACTCGGAAAATCAAGCGCAACACCACTCAGGCTAGCATTGCAGACACCGCCGTCACCACCACCATCGAGCCCTCAGCCGACAGCCGGGCCTCCAACTCTGGCAGTCAGCACCGCCGACCCGAGGACTCGCAGCAGTCCGGATCGACCCGCAACAATAGATGAGGGCGGTAGTCCGGTAAGGGCCGTGGCGGATGAAATTCTGGCAACAACGACGGCGTGAAGGGCAGTCCCCACTGGTAGGAAATAGTCAGCAACGATCGCGGTAGTGGCAACAGCCTCCGATGTGGGCTACCTACCCGCCATGGGTTATGTGGGGCCCACCGTCATGGACCTCTCCTTTCCCGTATCTGACATCCTCGTGTACTCCACCTCCGATCCGACAGGCCCAACCTGGCATACTCGGCGCACGTCCACAATAAGCCTACACAGCACATGCCTCTCTGCCCTAAACTTATGCATCGACTAACATTGAAACATCTATGAACACAATGTCACTCAATGCTCCAGATGAAAATTGGTATATGGACACAAGCTCACATCTCACATGACGTCATCACAAGGTACTCTCTTGTCTTATTCTAATTTGAGTAATTTAAATCATAATATTATTATTGGTAGTGGATAAGGCATTCATATTCGCGGCTTTGGCCATTCATCCATATCCCCACCACATCCACCACTAATCTTAAAAAATGTCCTTCATGCCCCTAAACTCATTAAGAATCTAATCTATGTGCGACGTTTCACAACTGATAATAATGTTTTCCTTGACTTTGATCCTTTTGATTTTTCTATGAAGGATTTTAATAGGGAGATGAATAATGAGATATGACAGCACCGGAGATCTCTACCCTATTTCAAACATCATCAAGAATCCACCCTCAGTTCCATCAACCTTTGCTGATCTTTCGTCTTCCTTATGGCATTCTAGATTAGGACATCCGGGAGATTCTGTTTTACGCTCCCTTAGAAACAATAATTTTATCAATTGCAATCGTATTTCTAAGATTCCTATATGTGAATCCGTGTTTTTGAGAAACATATTAAATTACCATTTTATGCATCCACAAATTGTACTTTAATGCCTTTCGATATCATACATAGCAATTTATGGATTTCCCCTATTTTAAGTATGGCTGACCATCGATATTATGTGTTATTTTTGGACGATTATTCCAACTTTCTATGGACTTTTCCAATTGGCAATAAATCCCAGGTCTACCCCATTTTTTCCTCATTTAGCGCTTTAATAAAAACACAATTTGAAAAGAGCATTAAATGTTTTCAATGTGACAATGGTAGAGAATTCGATAATAACCAATTCAAACAGTTTTGCTCCAAAACGGTCTTACCTTTCGTTTTTCATGACCTCACACCTCCTCCCAAAATGGTAAAGCCGAACGAAAAATCCAAACCATAAACAACCTAATTCGTGCCCTACTTGCTCACACCTCAATTCCCCCTCAATTCTGGCATTACGCACTCTACATGTCCACCTATCTCCTAACCATAATCTCAAACGAGTCTCTAGCTCAACGGTCGCCCACTCAAGTTCTATTTCGTAGGAACTCCTCCTACCAACACTTGCGTATTTTTGGATGTCTCTATTATCCTTTCCATCCGACCACTCACAAACACCAAGCCAGTCTTCTCTATGTGTATTTCTGGGTTACCTCACCAATCATCGTGGTTACTCGTGCTATGATTTGTCAAGCCATAAAATTATTATTTCACGTCATGTCCTATTTAATGAGTCTCAATTCCCTTTTGCCTCCCTAAACTCGCCACCTCGGCATTCCTACGACTTCTTAGATGATGGCCTAAACCCCTTTCTAATTCATCATTTACATAGTCCAGCGTCCCAGACCCCGGCATCGACACCCATCGCGGTCAGTCCGGGACACGCTGCCAACCCGGTTCTGCCGACGATGGCCCTGAACAGCCCATCTCAGGGTGATTCCACAGCCACTACTCGGCAAACCAAGCCTCAGCCACCAATCCCGCCACCCCTGCCCTTTCTCCTCCTCCTGGCAGTCCCGCAACACCCCACCCTCCTTTTATCATGCGTCCCAATACACGTTCTCAGACAATGGAAACCCGTACCATGCACAGAATTTCTAAACCTAAACGGTTGTTTAACCTATCCTTTTTAGTTGTCCCTTCTCCTGTTCCTCAAAATTTGAAGAATGCCTTGTCTTACCCAAATTAGAAAGCCGTAATAATTGACGAATATAATGCTCTTATTAATAATAAGACATGGGACCTAGTACCCCATCCGCCTAATGCTAATATTATTCGTTCTATGTGGATTTTTAGAAATAAAAAGAAATTTAATGGTTCTTTTGAGAGGTACAAGGTTCGTCTTGTAGGTGATGACGGGTCTCAATAGGTGGGAGTAGATTGTGATGAAATATTCAGCCTGATCATAAAGCCCGCAACAATCCGGACCGTCCTCAATATTGCCTTATCCAAGTTTTGGCCCATTCATCAGCTTGATGTCAAGAATGTCTTCTTACATGGGGATCTTTATGAAATGGTATATATGCATTAGCCTATGAGTTTCAGGGATCCTATTCATCCGGATTATGTGTGTCTATTGCGGAAATCGCTCTATGGACTGAAACAAGCTCCTCAAGCATGGTACTAGCGGTTCGCCGATTATGTCTCCTCTATCGATTTTTCACACAGCAGATCTGATCATTCCCTATTCATCTACAACAAGGGTCTAGACATGGCTTACCTCTTATTATATATTGATGACATCATCCTCACCACATCATCGGATGCTCTCCGACGTTCCATTATGTCTCTCATTTCCTCTGAGTTTTCTATGAAGGATCTGGGCCCCCTGAGTTATATCTTCGGCATCTCTATCACTCGACATTCTGGCGACCTATTTATGTGTTAAAAGAAATACGCCGAAGAGATCCTTGAACGTGCAGACATGACTTCTTGCAAATCATTCCACATGCTAGTAGACACTAATTCCAAGCTCAACACTGATTCCGGCCCTCCGTATTAGACCTGACTCACTATCGTAGCCTGGTTGGGGCCCTGTAGTACCTCATATTCACGAGACCAGACATATCATATGTCGTGCAATAAATTTGCTTGCATATGCACAATCTGACGAAAACACACATACATGCCCTCAAACGTATTTTACGATACGTCCAAGGCACACTTCACTTCGGATTACATTTATACAGGTGCTCATTCGTTGGTCTCACTGCTTATTCTGATGCTGACTAGGGTGGATGTCCTGACACCAGACACTCCACGTCTGGTTACTGCATTTTCCTCGGAGATAACCTATTGTCTTAGTCTTTCAAAAGGCAACCTACACTATCCTGATCCAGTGCCAAAGCAGAGTACAAAGGTGTCGCCAACGTCGTCTCTAAGTCTTATTAGATCTGTAACCTTCTACTTGAGCTTCACTGCCCGATTCAAAAGGCAACATTAGTCTACTGCGACAATATTAGTGCGATATATCTTTCCGACAATCCCGTCCAACATTAGCGCACTAAACACATTGAGATGGATATTCTTTTCATTCGCAAAAAAGTGGCTCATGGTCAAGTTCGTTTCCTTCATATTCCTTCCAGATATAAAATTGTCGACATCTTCACTAAAGGACTTCCGCGCATACTATTTGATGATTTTCGATCCAGTCTCAGTGTTCGTGAACCTCCCGCTTTGACTGCGAGGGTATAATAGAATATTTTTCGAATATTCTTCCATTAATTGTATTAATCGTATATCTCCTATTTTATGTAGAATTATAATCCTTTTGAAATTAGGTTGATTAGTTACCTAGTTTATAGCAAGGTAAATACTTTTATAATACTATATATATTGTAAATCTTTCATCAATAAAATCAAGGAAAACATATTCTTTCATGGTATCAGAGCAAGACTTATTTCAATTCTTTGTTCACCGATGTTGGACCCCCAAATTATATTATCCACGCTCCAGTTAACAAGGTATGGGCGTGCGAGGGAGTGTTAAGAGTCACACATCGGATATGGAATGGGAACATGGACTCCTTATATTGACTTGGACAATCCTCACCCTACAAGCTAGCTTTTGGGGTTGAGTTAGGCCCAAGATCCATTCTTTACAAAATCCTTCACTTTTCTTTTTCATTTCGATGTGGAATTTACTTAAAGTGTCATGTACACTCCATCTTCAGAAGCTAGTCAACTTTAAAAATTGTTAGTCCTTCTCCTTACCGTCTTCATTAGACCGCCCTTCATCATGGACGTTATAGTTTACTAGTATTAGTTGTTAAAAATTTAACTATGTGGGATTGAGTTTTTCTCATATTTAGTGACTTAAACACGTGGGCCTCGCATGTCGAAAATATCATTTCTTCGCACATGCCTAATCCACTAAATAAGTAGATGATATTAGTGCCAAGTATCATCAAATTTCGTTAAGGAATGAAAGAGATATTGGTACACAAATTAAGGTGTTTGAGACATGAATAGATGGATTGTCTTGGCCAAAATGACAAATCTCCCACATAGGTAGAATATGGAAGGATTGAGCACTATATAAGCTCTATTTTTGCAACGGTTCGGGAGATTTCAGAAACGTTGCAACGGCCCTCCTCTTCACCTATAAATTGAACATTATTGTTCAATTTAAACACACAACGAAAGAAACACCGCTCCTATAGAACTTATTCACACTGACATATGTGATTTAAAGTTTGTGCAAACTAGAGGGGGGAACAAGTACTTTGTGACTTTCATTGATGATAGTACAAGGTATTGTTATGTTTACTTGTTGAAAAGTAAATATGAAGCATTTAAACGTTACAAAGCAGAAGTTGAAAACCAACTAAACCTACAGATTAAAGCAATTCATAGTGATAGAGGGAGAGAATACGTAGCACCGTTTGAAGAATACTATGCTAAATTCGGCATTGTTCATCAAACGACCGCTCCTTACTCGCTTCAGTCTAACGGTATTGCCGAGCGCAAAAATCATACGTTAAAGAAAATGATGAATGATTTACTTATCAATTCCGGTTTAGCCCAAAACATGTGGGGGCGAAGCGATTCTTACCTCTAATACAATTCTCAATAGAGTTCCGCGTAAGCGTAAGGATAAAACTCCATATGAATCATGTAAAGGAAAGAAACCCACTTACAAATATTTGAAAGTGTGGGGCTGTTTGACAAAGGTCGAAGTACCTAAACCAAAACAGGTCAAAATTGGACCTAAGACTGTAGATTGCATATTCATCGGATATGCAAATAATAGTAATGCTTATCGCTTCTTAGTGTATAAGTCGAAGATACCTGATATCCACGAGGGTACGATCATGGAATCAAGAAATGTTGAATTCTTTGAATAGATCTTTCCTAGAAAGTAAAAAGAAATAATTTCGCGCAAACAAAGTTATGAACAAAATGCCAAGACCCGGGAGTTTCTGATTATCCGGAACTAGACGTTCCAGATCTACATGACTCAGAAGTTACTGACTATCCGGAACTTAATGTTCCAGGCCTACAGAACTTAGGGGTTCTAGAGATTGAACCAAGACAGAGCAAAAGGGCCAGAAAGGACAAAACCTTTGGTCTAGATTTTCTAACCTATATTGTTGAAAATGAATAGAGGACAATAAAGGAAGCATTGTCAACTCCAGAAGTACCGCTTTGGAAAGAAGCTATAGAAAGCGAAATAGATTCCATCATGCAGAACCATACTTGGAAAATGGTTGATCTTTCTCCGGGAAGCAAACCTTTGGGTTGTAAGTGGATACTCAAAAGAAAGTACAAAGCAGATGGAACTATTGACAACTATAAGGCCATATTAGTAGTCAAAGGCTACAGACAAAAGGATGGCCTCGATTACTTTAACACATACTCCCATGTGTCTAGATTAACATCCATATGGGTATTCATAGTCATTGCAGCTTTGCGTGACCTTGAGATACATCAAATGGATGTTAAGACAACATTTCTAAACGGAGAGTTGGAAAAGGAAATATACATGGAACAACCCGAGGGGTATGTGGTTCCATGACAAGAAAATAAAGTATGTCGACTTGTTAAGTCTCTGTACGGACTTAAACAAGCCCCAAAACAATGGCATGAAAAGTTTGATAATACTTTATTATCAAAAGGTTTCTCCATAAATGAATGTGATAAATGTATCTATATCAAAGGGAACTCTAACTCATTTGTCATGATATGCCTTTACGTAGATAACATGCTCATCACCGGAAATAATCTAAACTTAATCTTGAACCCAAAAATATGTTGAAACAATGTTTCGCCATGAAGGATATGGGTATTGTAGATGTAATCTTAGGAATTAAGATTTCTAAGACATCTAACAGACTAGTTTTATCTCAATCTCATTATATTGAAAATGTTTTGAGAAAATTTGATGTATTTGACAGTCCCCCTATGAAGTCACCAATGGATATGAATCATAGAATTGATAAGAATCGTGGTGCACATGTATCCCAAGAGCGATATGTACAGGTCATTGGTAGCTTAATGTACATTACAAACTGCACCCGACCCAATATCATTTATCCAGTCAATAAGTTGGCTAGGTTTACTCGTAATCCTGGAAATGATCACTGGAAGGCGTTAAATCGGATACTACGATCTCTGAAATATTCGCTAACTTACGAATTACATTATTCAAGATATCCAGCCGTATTATAAAAGATACAGTGATGCAAATTGGATATCGGACATAAAGAACACCAAATCCACCAGTGGGTATGTTTTCACAATTGGTGGTGGGGTTGTGTCTTGGAAGTCCTCTAAGCAAACATGTATCGCCATGTCCACGATGGAATCATAGTTTATTGCTTTGGTTAAAGTAGGAGAAGAATCAGAATGGCTTCACGACTTCTTAGAGATATCCCTTATTGGGATAAACCCGTACCTTCGGTGATGATTCACTGTGACAGTCAATCGGCTTTAGGAAGGGCACGGAACAGTATATACAACGGCAAGTCTAGACATATTCGTAGGAGACATAAGATCGTTAGGTAGTTGATCACTACGGGTGTCATTTCCATTGATTATGTCAAATCAAAGGATAATATAGAGGATCCATTAACTAAAGGCCTACCCAAAGATCAAAAGTTCTGCATGTTTAGGGGAAAGGGCTTAAAACCCAAACAATAAGAATCTTTATGGCGGTAACCCAACCTTACTAATTGGAGATCCCAAGAATTTGGTTCAATGGGACAACTAAACTGTAGAGGTTCAGTTTTAGCGCTTCACTTGAAGTAAGAGCACTTCGGATTATTATTCTTTAAAGAAATATAATTCCAAAGTTATTCCCGCGATAGACATTAAGTGCTACCTGCATAATGGTAAATGATAAGTTTATAAAACTTTTAATAATTCCTAACACCTACGAGTGGGGTATAGCAGGATACCTTATAGGAGATCACCTATTTAAGTGTGAAGACAAGCCGCTTCAAATGTACGCACTTAAGAATCCAAGAGTTGTCCATGGCCACAACGGACAAAACTATAAGAAGAAATGAATAAGATAGTTATTGTGTTGATATCATTGTCTTGGTTTACACTAAACACTGTCGGTTTAAGACATCACGTTCACCGCGCAGTAAGTAAATCTGATGGGAATCGACTAAGAAAGGTTCAAAGCCGACCTTTCCTGACACAATATCTTTCCGCTGAAAGATTGTTGAACTTTGGCACCCTGTGTGCACCAATTCTCTTTCAAGAGGGGATTGTTGAAAATTTAACTATGTGGGATTGAGTTTTTCCCATCTTTAGTGACTTAAATATGTGGGCCCCGCATGTCGGAAACATTATTTCTTCACACATGCCTAATCTACTAAATGAGTAGATGATATTAGTGCCAAGTATCGTCAAAATTCGTTAAGAAATGAAAGAGATATTGGTACACAAAGTAAAGTGTTTGAGACATGAATAGATGGATTGTTTTGGCCAAATAACAAATCTCCCACATAGGTAGAAGATGGAATGATTGAGCACTATATAAACTATATTTTTGAGTAAGGGTTTGAAACCCTAAATAGTAACCCATGTGTTAAGAAGAGAGAGGACCTAAGTGAGCTTGGGTTCGGGGCTAAGCCCCACACGCGCGCTGCCGCCCTCCCGCCCGTCCGGTCCGGCTCGGGCTCGTGTCACGGGCTGTGGGCTATGGACTTTCTTCCGGAATTTTTATTTTTGGTCCCTGAAGTATTTCTTATTTACACTTTGATCCCTGGAGATTTTGGAAACGTTGCAACTGTTCGGAAGATTTCAGAAACGTTGCAACGACCCTCCTCTTCACCTATAAATTGAACATTACTGTTCAGTTTAAACACACAACGAAAACTCTTCTGTTCTGTTCGAAATACAGAGAATATACAGAAATAGAAACACATATAAATCCTCTCCTCTTCAGCAATATGTTCTATATTTATTTTCTTCGCTAGAATCAACCTTACTTGCTTTGTATTGTTGATTGTTGTTGTTTTATCTTGGAAGACTATTGTCCATTACTGTAAAAGCATATATACGGGGCAATTTTGTCTTAAAGACAGAGAGTCATCTCTCGACTCAACCTTCCTTCTTGTTTAACCTTTCTGACACCATTTTTTTAACTTACAGAGAGTATATTTGGGAGTAAAATGATTTTCGGAGAAGAAGAACATGAAAGAAGAAAAAGAGAAACAAAGATAAAGAGAAAAGAATTTTTTTGAAAAGCTTAAATCTTAATCCTGAAGTTTTTAAAAATACAAAGAAGCCCTAATGTGTTTGATATCCTATCATTAGTAATTTCTGGACTAAAAATAAATGAAAAATAAAAAGGGGACACTGCCACTTAAAAAAGACTTTGGGATCGTGCCAACTAAATCATCCAACTAACTTAAAATATTGGATAATTACACAGTTTCTTTATGGTTTGAAAGATATAAAAAAAATGGCGGCCGATGCACTAAGCTCCTGCTATGTGCGGAATCCGGGAAAGGACTGGACCACCAGAATCTATGATTTGAAAGATATATTATATTAATATTAAAAGTTGACCATACACGGAGAATTGCTGCTCAAAGGAGTGGCTAAAAACTGATTATAAAAACATTTGAACTAAGGGAACATCCTCTTAATGGGGATGCTACAAAAAGTGGACATACAAGGAGAACTAGTAGTACCGCGCCTAGGGTATTAATGTCGGCTTGATGAACAAAACAAGCAGCTTGCTGAATAAAAGACGGCGATTGATTAAAAAACTGTACAGAGATGGAGCTACTCCGACTTTCACACTTAAACAATATATCAGTAACTACGTTAGCCTCCCTACTAAGTGGATCACAATATTAGCATAACGAGGTATAGGGGTAGAAAAAAAAGATATGAGAGAAGCAACCTCTAGATAGATAATAAGAGGAGTTAGATTGCGTTGTTGGGCTAATTGTAGCCCTTGATACAAAGCTAAGAGTGAGAGATGCAACAAATCCCGTAACCCACATGCCCCTGGAGTCACTGATGACTCCACCAAGTCCTCCAAAATGAGTATCTGGACGTCCACTTTTGCTTAATAGAATACTTTATTTTAATTAATATTAAATAATTTTCGTCATTGCATCGCTTATATTACATAAAGGGATTTCGCCTTTCAGCGGAGTAGCCAAGGGGAATCCAACACAAAAAAGTTGCCCACTTATACTTTTATTTACCATTCTTTATAGGAAAAATATTTAAATTTGCTCTCCCCCCCCTTCCCCCTTGATGTTATCCCTTCCGAATCAAAATATTTTGTTGTTGAGGCGAATCTATCAAATTTAATCAACCATTAATGAATAAATCTAACGTAATAATTCAGAAATGCTTGATTATGTTCTTCGCTATATTATTGGAATAAAAAATTCCAACATTACATGATGGTTCAAAATGTCTCCCTCCACTAATAACCGTCCGACGTGAAAAAAAACTCTCACAATATTATTTCTAACTTAATTATTTTCCACACATATGCTCGCACGCTTGAGACACATGAAATATTGAAATAATACATGTAGCACACTAAAAAATTATTTTATGAACAAAACCTTTTGATAGAATATTTTTAGAATATTCTTTGTACATCTCCTATATTATGTAAAATTGTAATTCATTTGTAATTAGAAAGACTAGTTACCTAGTTTGTAAAGGAGTAAATAATTATGTAACACTATATATATTGTACATAATAATCCATGAATATTCAATATTCTATCACTTTTCAATCTTTTTTCTTATTTCCTTAGAGAATACAATTTAGCAATTGATAAAGTGGATGAAAATAATGGAAGATGCTCATCTATCTAAATTTTTATTTGTCTAAGTTTTGATAAATAAATTCACTTCATGAATAGTCGTACTTAAGCTTGGTTGACAACGATAAATATTTATCAACACCTAAAATTAATATCAAATTGTATAAATTTATTATAATTAAGTTATTTAATAAAGTGAAAATATGTGTTAATGAATCATATTAAATGAAAAGTTTATGTAAAAATACATATTATGCATCTATTCATTTGATATAAATATCAACAACAACATACCAATTATAATTCAACAAGGGGGTCTGAGGAGTGTAGAGTATACACCTATCTCGTGAAGGTAGAAAAATTTTTTTGAAAGGCTCTCGGCTCAAGTACACCAAATCAAAATAGTTTTGAAAAAGAAAATACGACGGTGAAAAACATGACAATTAATAAAAAAAATCATATAGAACTAATTTAATATAAAATTAGTTATTTGAGTTGAAAATAAGACTCTGTTTGGTTATTTTACTAAATCAAAGTTGGGTGGCGCCAAAAAACCTAACTAGTCTTTGTAATCTTTTACTTTTCCTCTCCCCAACGGCCTTCAACTCCCCCCTACCTAACCCCCTTCCCCCTCAACCTATGGCATATATATCTGTGTTCATGTGATATGTATTTGAATTGATCATATTAATCTGTAACTAAATTGCTCGTATCTAACAAAATACAGAGTTTTTTTCTAAATATAATTAGTGAAATATTTTGCTATTTAACTACAGAATTTGTCCGTCGTATATTTTTATTTTGTTAGTAGTTACGTGATATGTATTTGGAATTTGTATCCGATTGATAATATCATACAGTTAATTAACGTGTCTTCGCCGGAATATTACAGCGGTTATTTTCCGGCGACTTTGATTATCAGTGCCAAAGCTCCGGTTTGATTAATTACTTGCTTGTTAAGGTTTGATTTCTCGCACTCATATTAGAATTCATATGCGATTGATCATATTATACTGTTAATTAAAAGCGGTTGTCATCCGGCGACTTTGATGATTAGTGCGGACGCTTTGGTTAGATTAATTAATTACTTGTTAAGGTTTGATTTCTCGTGTTTGAATTTGGATTTCAGATTGCGATTGATCATATTATATAGTTAATAAAAAGCGGTTGTCGTCCGGCGAGTTTAATTATCAGTACGGATGTTTCGTTTGATTAATTCATTGATAGTTAAGGTTTGATTTCTAGCACTTTGGATTTGATTTTTTGATTCATCCTTAATTAAGTGTTCGGTTAACAGAGAAGATTGATGTTTTTTTTCCTTTCAATTACTGGATTCAAATCCGTTTGTGCCTAGTTTTGCTAGGGTTTTGATGCTGCATCGAAAACGGAAATTTTCAATTTAATTAGAACTTTATTATATTTATTTGACCTTTTTTTTTAAATCGAATTTCATGCTGTGGGATTGCATATTCTAAGAGAGGATTCTTCATTTGTCATAGTTTTGCAATCTTTTTGAGATTTTTATTTTTATAGTGAAAATTGGAAAATTTTGTTTACATTTGCGTTTTTCTATATTCTAATTCCTTTGTTTCTCTCTTTTCCTATGGTTTTCCATCAATTTTTAGGTGCAAAAAATTGTAAAAAGAAAATTGAAATTTTTAATCAGCTTATGCTTTTTTTGGAATCCAATGTAGCGGAATTTCATATATTATAAGAAATAAAAGAATCTTATTTTTGTGATTGTGTTTGAAAATTTACTGAGTTTGTGTTAAATTCAGTTTCATCACTCTGTTTCTGTTTGTATGCAAAGATATAATATTGTAGTAACTTAATTTGTTTCTAGTTTCTGAACCTTCTTTATGGAGACTACATGAATAATGTAGATGTTCACAGAATTAGGAACAGAATCTGCCACAGCACATTATTAGATTCTATTTTTTCTTGTGATTTCAATATATTATTATATTCTCAGTATTTCATTGGTTTTTGTTCCTAAAATTCCATAAACAAGGGAAATAGTCAACAAGAAAATATAAATTTTTTGGATTTCTCCTTTTATCAGTGTAGCCTTGTTAGTGCAAAAGAGGAGTGTATATACATTTTTTAAGTGCATTTATGTTACTGTGAATTCATGGGGATGGACAATCATCTTACCTGCACGTGGTTCCTCCATTTCCGCCCCCATAACCCCAATATTTATCTATCATTTGCTTGCTTAATTTCCTCGTGATATTTCACTGGTATGCTCTTATTGCACTAAAGAAAAGTGTATATACATTTTTAAGTGCATTTATGTTACTGTGAGTTCATGGGATGGACAATCATCTTACTTGCACGTGGTCCTCCATTTCCGCCCCATAACCCCAATATTTATCTATCATTTGCTTTCTTAATTTCTCACGTTGTTGGATTTCACTTATATGTTATTGTTGATTGCTTAGTTATTTAGGGTAACAAACAAAAGTTTCATAATATTAAATCATTCTCCTAATTATTTTTTTAACCACCGAAATGCAGTATGCAGTTAATCTTGGAAAACATTATTGGAGGCTTATTTGCTTGTTTTATTTATTTATTTATTCACCCTGTTAATCACAATGATGAGAAATTATCTGTGTGTAGTTAACCTAGGTGTAAGTTTGAGTTGTAATTGAATTCCCTTTCATGAAAAGGAGCTGGGTGTGGGAAAGAAGGAACAAGACAGACGGGCTGTGACTATCTGGTGTTATATATCCAGCTTGGCAGACCATGGCATTCCCGTGAGAGGGTATAAAGGGAGGTTGTTGGGGCCAGGGAAAGAGGAGGGTCAAAAAGAAGGAAAAAGCAAATTTAGGAATGTGAAGTAAAAAAAGAGAAAGAGGTGGCAAATACCCTCCATCTTTGATTAGAGATGAAATAGTCCTCGATAAGGGTAACTGTACTCCTAAAAAAAAATTAAATAAAAAATATTTTTTAAAAAAAAAAGTAAATGAGAGAAGCTTTTCTTTGTCCTGTGCATCATTTCTAGTCCTATTTCTTATCCTACATCCACCCCCATCTCCCACTATACTTCCCCATTTCGAGGGAAGAGGTTAATATAACCTCTTTCTCCTTCTTTGTCAAGGATACAATTGTTGATTTTTTTCTCTGCCTGCAAATGTACATTCTTGTCTTGATAAAAAATACTGGTTTGATTGTATTAGCATAGGGGTTCTTCCATTAATTGAGTTCTTCTTGGTCATTTGCCTGATCTTACCTGGTTTTGGGGATTCATCTTTTGTGATTATTGAACAACAATTGCATTTTATTGGCTGGGAATCTAATTATTGATTCTTCTTCAGATCTGAGTGCCTGTAAAGATGTATTCTTTTGATCATCCTTTATCTTTTTCAAATGGTTTATTCCTTCTTTTATTTTATCTCAAGTATCTTACTTTTAGCTTTCAAATTTTTTGTGGCAGATTTACAGCAGAGAAAAGGATCTTACTTTATAGGCATTGGTGTGTAAGTAATTAAAGATTAAAGGTGGGTTCTTGAGAGCTTCTCAAGAATGGCTTAAATTAAGGGGATGGATATCAATGCAGTTTAATCTTGTACAGTTTGGATGGATGTGTATGAATCAGAGATAGCATTAAAGAAGCATTCTTCAACAGTGGAGACAAAAAGAGCTCCATTGATTCAACCTGAGAAGAACAATGGAAAGAACAGCCGTAGGCCAAGAACCAGAGAAGTTAGTTCTAGGTACAGGTCACCTACTCCATCAACTTCCTCTAACCCCAGACGTTGTTCTTCTCCAAATATCACAAGAATTGAAACTACTACATCGACACTGTTGTTATCTAAGAGAGCCATATCAGCCGAAAGGAAACGTCCCACAACGCCCTCATCACCTACCAGTCCATCACCAAGAACACCTGTACATGATACATCTGTGGAAGAATTGTTGTCAAGAAGGTTGGCAGGCAATCGGTTGGCAGAATCTTTGTGGCCTTCAACAATGAGGAGTCTAAGTGTTTCTTTTCAATCGGATACGTTTTCTTTACCTGTTAGTAAGAGAGAAAAACCTGCTCCTCATGCTCTATGTGATCGTACTTTAAGGCCATCATCAAATGTAGTGGAGAAACAAGGTGAAACACTTCCTGGTTCTCGTAAGGCGACGCCTGAGAGAAGGAGGAGTCCATTGAAGGGAAAGAATTCAGTTGATCAAGCAGAGAATTCTAGACCTGTTGTTAGTTTAAATGCTCGATTAGTTGATCAGCATCGCTGGCCAAGTAGAGTGAATAGGAAGGTGGTACCTTCTGGTACTATGAACAGAAGTCTTGATCTGAGTGATAAGAATAGCAAAATCGTGCCAAATACTCGTTCAGTCACACCTTCCTTGAGGAGATTGTCTTTGGATGGTTATAGCAAACCATTGCAAAAATCTTCCCGCGACTCGCTATCACTAGTATCATCTGATGATGGAGTAAAAGTTCATGGTCGGTCAGTAGATGATAATACACTTTCAATGCAGAAGTCCACATCTTCGACTTCATTGGATAGAACAGCATTGGGGAATCCAGTAGCTAGATCTCACACTGTATCAGCTCCTGGATCACGTCTTCCTTCACCAAATAAAGCATCTATTCTGTCATCGTCTGCATCAAGAGGAGTCAGTCCATCTCGAACGAAATCAGTCCCAAGTACGCCATCTAAAGGGCCAAGTCCTTCTCGGATAAGACCATCTAGTCCATCTAGACAACAACCCAAAACTGCTACTTCTGTCCTCAGCTTTATTGCAGATATCAAAAAAGGGAAGAAGGCAGGTAATCACATAGAAGATGTTCATCAGCTGAGGCTATTGTATAATAGGCAGCTCCAATGGCGGTATGCTAATGCCAGGTCAGATGCAGCATTGCACACGCAGAAAGTTAAAGCCGAGGTTGGGTTATATCCCTTGCGAAGCTTCAGAATGACTTTTTTCATTTATTACTTTATAATCATTAAAGTTTTGTTTCTAACCTCATGTAATTTTCTTTTGCTAAATTGGATTATCTTGATTTTATTCATGGAATGTTTATCTGGTTCCTGGAAACAACGGCATGATAGGAAAAATAATTAAAAGGGACTCTAGTATGGACATTGATTGGAATAGTAATATAGAAGGGGAAATATTTAATGAACTTTTGATCATAAGCAGCAGGTTAAAACTCGTTCTTTTATAATAGTGTAGAGGGAACTGGCTTTTATTATCTTGCGATAGATTAGCTCTTATAGAGATCATGGGACTGATATCTTTGTGTCTTGATGCTCTCTCGTAGCTTTGTGATATCTTCCCCCATCAGATAACCAATTTGGTGCTTTTATGCTGATTTAACTAACAGTTTAATTTTTCCCCTATCCAGAAAACATTGTACAATGTCTGGAGAAATACCTCAGACTTATGGGCTTCTGTTATTAAAAAGAGAATTGAGCTCCAACAGCTGAAGCTGAAGTTGAAGCTATTTGCAGTTCTAAATGAACAGGTAATGCAATGCATCTTTATAACAGATGAATTGAGTTTCATCCCTCTTGTTTTAACCCTTAAGTTTCTTGGATTTTCCTGAAAAACCTGTGGGTTGTAGGTTTCTAGAACTGCCTAATCATAGGTTGATCCAGTTTAAGATGAAGATTTGAGTTTAGACCACTTCTCGTCTTTTCTTGTCTGTTTAAGGGATTCAGTATGGGTAACTATTGGCTTGTGATTGAAGTTTGCAGTAATGGAAAGCAGGACTTTCACTGTGTAATCCCATGAATTTTCCTCTGCGTTAGATTAAATCATTGAACACTATATGAATGCAGTCTCCTTTTTATGATGGGTTTCTCGTCATATTTGAACTACTACGTATGAGGAGGATGCAGTCACTTGCTAGCCACAAGAATATACCAATTTTAGGTACAATATGATATCTTCCTATTATCTGGAACCTACAACACCCAAAACACTTGAGGTTGATATGAACGTATGAATTTGGATATCTTCAATTTATAAAGGCAAAAGCTTTAAATCTGGAATTTTGAGCTTGATTTTTTCCTACAGAACCAATTTGTAGTCAGGCCCTATTTTTAACTGTTCCAGACTTCTTGTAATTTCTTTTTTGTATGCTGATCCGACTTCTCTGTATCTGGATATAGTTTGAAAATCAGGATTCAAAAGAATTGTATGTAACTATCATTTAGCTTCGGGGAGGAGTTGGAGGAGAGGGGAGTGAGAGGTTCAGTAGCATAACTGATCATTAAAAACCACATTCATTAGTCCAGTAGACAACATTTCTAGTTAGATCTTTATTGTAGACGTGGCTTTATTGTTTAAACTGATTTTGTTCTGGAAATGACTGGCTCAGCACTCCTACCTTGATGAGTGGGTTTCAATTGAAGGGGATCATACCAGTTCATTATCCCATGCTATACAAGACCTACAAGCATGCACTCTCCGTCTTCCAATCACTGGACGAGCAAAGGTATGCAACTTGATACTCAGTGTTTTTAGATCAGCTTCCTAAGATGTGGAAGCTTATTCTTGTTGTCCCTTTTATAGGGTGATATAGAAGGTGTTAAGGAAGCTGTTTGCTCAGCAGTTGATGTAATGCAGGCAATGGGATCCTCCATGCGTTTTATATTATCTAGGGTGAGTTCTTATACTAATTTAGTTTTTTAGGGTCGCTTTTTCCGATTATATTACTTTCCTTCTCAATCAGTCTATATGTAAACTAAAATGCAATAGCAAAACCGGACCAAATGGACCTTGTCTTTTGCCGTCAGGCTTTGTACAATCCTCAAGTGTTTGTTTGACGGATGTAGATGAGAGAGAGTGAGAGAGCTGACCTTACAGTGAGAGATAGAGAGAGAGAGAAAAGTCATTAGCACATCTTTTGTAATAGAGCCGGTTGCTAGATTCCTGAAGAGTTGGTCACAAAACTGAGAACTTCACAACTCAAAATTTATTTAGTCAGGATAGCTACCTCATCTTTATATTTGCTTGTAGTCTTTATTTCTTAGTTGGAGGGAAAAACTACTGATGCATTTCAAGTGACAATTATGCTTTTAGGTTAACTGGAATTGTGCTTTATCTTGTGTCTGATATGTCATTCAGAGGTTATCAAAGTTGCACGTATGGAAACTGTAGTGTACATGGAAAAAGAAACCGTGTAATACTTGTTGTGCCTTCAGAGACATTCGATAAAATTGAAACGATACAGAGAAGATTAGCATGACCCTTGCACAAGGATGACACGCACAAATCGAGAAGCCTTGTAATAATTGTTATTATATATTTTCTTTGTCTTGTCTCTGAATCAAGTAATTAGATCTATTAATTGTCTGTATAATAGATCTTATAGTTTTAGTCATCAGTATGTTTAGCTTGGGAAACCAACTATTTTTGTACATTTGCTTGCTTTCCATCTCTCATTCTCTCCTTCAGCCCTTTCCCCTTTGCCCCCTTCAGCAGTGTCAATTTTCAAAAGTAACTCTTGAAAGGATGAATGATGTACCTCGGAAAAGATGTAAAAATCTCTTGCTATTTAAATTTTTTTTAAAAAAAAACTCTTGTTATTCAAGATATGTTGCATATGGAAAAGTAAATTATAGATGAATACTAGTGCTCTGACAATTAGGCTTAAAATAGTTACGAGGCTTCTGTATTGCCTTTGGCCTTTACTGACAGGTGGAAATTCTTAATTGCCAAAGTCCAACTGAAAACTAGATTGTGTTTCTTGTGTAAGATGTCTAAACTGAAGTACTAAAAGGGATCGACACTAATTGAGCACAAACAAAGGTCATGGGACCTGCCAGTAATTGTTGAATCACAAGTTATGGTGCATTCTTTGGCTATGTAATTAATTTGTTGTAGTTGGAACATGAAAAAATGTGACTTTCAAGAGCATTTATTCACAGGGGATCGTGATGATAACAGCTATCCCTTTAACTCCTCTAGTGTGGATTGTTTACTTGTATATTTGAAATGTATTAAAACATTTATTGAACCTGGCCAATTGCTTACAATCTGCTTGATTAGAATTGAATGTCAAACAATCTAAAGGCTCAACTTGATATCTTGATTTGATAGGAACTTCTATATAACTTTGCTCATACTGTTCCCTAATTTTTGCGCTTTGCAGGTGGAAGGGATGAACTGTCTGGTTTCTGAACTTGCTGATGTGGCAGCTCAAGAGCGAGCCATGCTGGATGAATGTGACGCATTGTTGGCTTCAACAGCAGCTACGCAGGTGAGGCAAAAATTTCCGGCCCCTAAAGTATTACCTTCAGTATATAATCTCCGCAGTTACTTCTTAGTCTTCACTCCTCCCTGTCTCACTCCCTTCTCCTTTCAATGCCTTTGTCATAGTTCAACCCATTTGGTGTATCACTTAGCTTGATTCCTTTTTCAATATAATACGTTAAACATCTCCCATATCCACATAGTGATCTCTAGTTCTGTTATTAGGACTGAGATTATGTTTGCTTCAGTTCAGTTTCGTCTTCATTCTTTGCATGTTAGAATGACAATTTAAGGTCAGTATGGATCAGCATTAGTTTTTGCCCAGCAACGACAATTCATGGTTCTAGTAACCAACAAAATGTTCGGTATTTATTATAGGAACTCAAAAGAAAATTCCTAGCATGTCGCCCCCAAGGTTAGCTCAACTGGCAAAGGTTCAAGGACTTGTCTTATGTCACAAGTTAGAGCCTTGTGCCAAGCGAACTAAGTCTAGTATTTAAGTGGAGAAAAGGTAGAGGGGGCGGGCTCATCATTCCCGAGTTTCAAAGGCTGCAGTTGGTATGTCTAGCTTAAAACGCCTTAGGAGGTTATCTCTATGTTTGATAGACATATAGTTCATGCAAGACGGGTTTCTCATCTCCATTCTGAACCTGCGCTAACTCATTTCCCATCTCTGTTTCAAATAATACACGACAGGTGTAATAGCGTGTACATTTTGATGTTTTGAAGTTCCATGTCCAATAAAATGATTATTTATTGTGATTACTTGACAATAATGCAGGTAGAAGAATATAGCATTAGGTCTCATCTTATACAGTTGAAACAAGCTTGGAGAAGTGGTGAGCAGCTGATTCTTGGAAATTAGACAGCTTTTTACCAAATGCTTTTCAAATGCAATTCTAACCAACTTTTCCAAGCCTTAGCTAGTGTGTATAGTAATAGGTTTTTTTTTCTCTCTTTTCATTTTTTCCTTCTAATTTATTATGGGAAGTGTTGAATTGTTTCATTCTTTTTTGTTTTTCTTCTCCATATCTCTTGCAAAAAGCTGTCCCCCTATGCTAATGTAACTTCTTGTATCATCAACAAGAAAAGAAGAAAAAAAGAAATGCAAAGGAAGAAAAAGGTTCAACATTAGTTGTAGAGGAGATGCAAATTTCCTGAAGATCATTTTCGAGATCCTTCTTAAAATTCTCTTAGAACTCCAAATTTTTTATTTTATACTTTAATTACAAAAAAGAAATGGACTATCAATTTTATATTGATCGCTTAGGAGTGGGATTGAAAATCATAAATAGGGAGCAAGTGACCTTGTTTTTTTATATTTATATATATATATATATATATATATATATATATATATATATATATATATATATATATATATATATATATATATAAGAAAAGGAGGGGGGGGGGGGGGGGGGGAGCAATAAAAGTGTCAAGTTAAGCCAGTCGTTGCTGAGAACAACTTATTTTAGAATTGAGCACTACACTATAACAAGCTCGAATTCTATTCATTTATTTAATAAAAACAAATAAAAATCGACCTTATATGAGTTGGGTCTAATTCTAATCATTTATAAATTCAGTGACAGCCCTAAACATGCATACCTTGCCTAATCTTTTTACTATCACAACAAAAACATGTAATGTTATAGATAGGCTCTCATAAGGAAGGAATTTGGCGCTAGGCCTCGGGTTTGAGCCTTAGTAGGAAGTACTTCCCCTTTATTGGGTCCTATGCAGAAATACTAAAAAACCTAACTGTGTACATTACATATATAGAACAATCTTAACCATCTTGAAAAAGAAGTCTCTCATCACATCATTAATGAATATAGGATTCAAGATCAAGTCCAGAATTCAAGTCAAATTGACTTTTTCTCTCCTCTCAAGTGAGACTGACTTCAAATTTTTGTTATTCAATACTTGGGTTGCTCAAGACATTTGACTTGTTGCTCCACTGATTCGGAGTGAACAAGAAAGAATTTTGACATATGTTAGGTTCAAGTAAGCAGCATTTTCCTTTATAACGGCCCTATGCGGTGTAGAAGAAATTCAAAATAGTAATAATGTAATATTTGCAATCACTCAACCATGTAACACAAATATATATGTATAGAACAATTTTACCATCTTGATTAGGCATGGACGAACCTTCACTGGACCAGTATTGATGGGAAAAAAACAAAAACTTCTCCCATCATATCATTTATCAGAATTTCAAGTTAAATCCACATCTCCTCTCATCTCAAGTATCGCTTCAAATATTCATTATTCAATATTTGGGGTGTTCCAGACGTTTGACTAGTTACTTCACCAATCCATGGTGAACAAAAAAGGTTATATCCTAAGGGAAAAAGTGAATTCCACATATTGCTAAGGCTAAACAACTAAAGTCAGCACTTCTCCTTTAAATAGATCTTGTACGGCACAAATTCGGATTAGTTGGGGTTTCAATACGGGTGTCGAAAATCGGATAGAAATTTTTTTTAAAAAAAAAACTAGAAGCCATCTAAATTCAAATTCTCAAATGATATACAGAACCATAGCATCCACAGTTCAAAGAGACAGAACTTTCTTCATAAATCTAATCAATCAATCCACCACACTCTCTCACCTCAATCAAACTTGCCCATTTAATCCGCAATAACCTAAGCATTGATCTCATCACAATCACAAAACTAACACAAACTTTTTGACTTCAAAGCCATTTCCAAAGCCAAAAATCTCTTCACCACTTTCAATAACACCAACCCACTTGATCTAATCCTCTATAATGTACTCATTAGAGGCTGGGGTTTTGCTTCATGGACATGTGATAATTAGTGGATATAGTTTGGATGTGTTTGTGTATTTACAAAATGTAGCTATAGTAGTTGTTGTATCAGACGGAAGAGTTGTATTAGGCGGATATAAGATGTATCAATGAAAGAGTTGTATACACCTATATCAATGTATACTGTATCAAGTGAAAGAGTTGTATCAGGCAGCTTAACTGTATCAGGCGGGTATTAGTTGTATCAGCGCATGCAGTTTACGTTTCATAAATACAGTAGCTACATCTCGTAATTTTGTAAAACTATAGCTACATCTTGTAAATACAATCCAAATATTTGTCACGTTGCGTAATTCTTTTATAAATAAATCAGCATCCTTTTTAGGACAACATTAACAACAATTCACTTCTGAATATTCATATTCCCGCCCCCAGTGTCCACACTCCTCTGCAGCAAATTTTCAAATGATTTACAGAACCATAGCATCAACAGCTCAGCGAGACAAATCCTTCTTCATAAACCTAATCAACCAATCCACCACACTCTCACATCTCAATCAAACTCATGCCCATTTAATCCGAAGTAACCTAAGCACTGATCACAATAACAAAACTCACGCAAATTTTTTGACTTCAAAGCCATTAATAAAGCCAAAAATGTATTCTTTAGCTATAATAAAACTAACCCACCTGATCTTTTTCTCTATAATGTACTAATCCAAGGGTACTCAAAGAACAATTTGCCTTTTGAATCTTTGTCCCTTTATTTACAACTTATCAAGAATACAACACTTAGACCTGATAATTTCACTTTTGCTTTTCTTGTTTCGGGTTTTTCTTCATCTGGGTATGAAAAAGTTGGGATTTTGATACATGGGCATGTGTTAGTTAGTGGATTTGGTAAAGATGTGTTTGTTGGATCGGCTTTGGTGGATATGTACATAAATTTTTCAAGAATTGGTTATGCGTATAAGGTGTTCGATGAAATTCATGACCGGAATAGTGTTTTGTAGAATACGATGGTTTCCGGGTTGGTGAGGAATTGTTGTTTTGAGGAGAGCGTAGGGTTTTTTTCACGATATGGTTGCGAGGGGGACGAAGTTTGTGTAGGATTTTGTTGGGTTCAAAACACATAAGTAAGGCACAGCGGAAGTTTAAAAGTTTTGTTTCTTACTTACCCCAACAATAATTTCTAGTGTGGTTATACAACAATGAAACTTGTAACATAAAACATATACTTACAAGTTATTATTATCTGAAATCTTTATCAACTGTGAGGTGCACACGCGATTGCCCTTCCAATTGCAAGCTTCAAGCTTTAATGTATTTCTCCTTTGGAAAGCTAGGAAATCCGGCAGAGGTTCGAGAGAGTATTTGATTCTAAGTATCTAAGGCTTAGAATGATTTTCAAAATTGGTGTGTTGAATAATGAGGTGAATGCCTTTATGGCCTGGCCCAAAAATCGAGCTAGAGGCGTCGCGGCCCTAGGGTATGGGCGCCGCGGCGCTCGACGTGCTCTTGCACTATCTCGATTTATTTTTCGGTGCATTATTAATTAAATTCAAAATCCAATTTTGACTTAATTAAAATAATCATTATTCATTTAAATATCTCGATTCCAAATCGAACATTTATTACTCTCTCAATACATCCTTAGATCGAAACGGACAATCAACATAGTGTGACCCTACAGGCCTTCTCATATCGACATTAATCAAATTAAGGTCTACACGGAACTCCTAGACAGCGCTGGAAGACGAACTCAATATGTGAAGTACGTTTATGCGAATCCAGTAAACTTAACCTTTATGTGGTAAGATAAAATTCTTTCATTCACGACACACCCGATCAAGCTTAGGATTTGTCAAGTATCTATCCAAATGGATTAATCATTGTATCTCATCTATATTAGTTGACGACTAGACCATATTCTAAATATGTCTATTGTGTTGGCCAGCGACTTAGTCAACCTAATATCACTGAGAATCCGAGTGTTCTCTCGAATATACATTCTAGGAATGAATCCTAATCTTGGCTCAACTACCACCTTCAATCCACATCGTAATGTACCCAATACAAGTTATATCTCAACCTATAAGGCATTTGCGTTTAGGACAGGATCAAAGTACATTACTTTATAGACAAGGCGTGTATTGACCTCAAATCTAAGGACTTCTATCTCCCACACGCTGATTACACTTTAGACAAGTATAACAAATAGTATATCAGCAGGGTATACCAATACTTCCAAAGTATTCATGTGTCCATCACGAGTAGCCATTATTCGTAGCAGGTTAGACATACTACATCCTCTAAGGATGTGATGCAAATCACATGTCGACTTATCACATATCATCGATATCTCATTCTCGATGATCATTAGTCGAGGTTATTTTAAAAGTTACGCTCTATCATGAATATCTCACCATATTAATGACAACGTAAGCTCAAGGGATGCACATTAATGAATAATTACAAACAATCAAATAATAATTCAATAATTGCAAATGCCATAATATTAATCTCCATTAATAATAATATGAATGTGTATAAAGTACATTTGTCCTAATACAGATTGTCTCTAGGACATAAATATACTTTTAATCTCCCACTTGGCCTAAAGCCAATCTCCAACATATCTAATGCCCATATTTTCAAAATGACCATTATGCTTGACTAAGCTTAATGGTTTAGTGAATGGGTCAGCTAGATTATCGTCTGTGGGAACATAGTCTAATCTAATCTCTTCAGTCTCCACCATCTCCCTGAGTATGTGGTACTTCATTGGTACATGCTTGTTTCTGTTGGTTGATCTTGGTTCCTTAGCTTGCGCAATCGCACTAGCGTTGTCACAATAAACCATTATTGGACAAGTGGCACTTGGAACAACCCCTAGTTCCTTCAGGAACTCAGATATCGCGACAGCTTCTTTACCGACTTTCCGATCCAAAGAATGTACTCACTTTGTTGTCGAATCAGCAGTTGTAGCTTGTTTGGAACTTTTCCAGCTTACTGCTCCACCATTGAAAATGAATGTGTAACCTGATTGAGATTTGTAGTCATCAACATCTGTCTGGAAGCTAGCATCAATGTACCCAATACATACCATCTTCTCTTTTCCACCATAGACTAAGAAATATTCTTTAGTTCGTCTAAGATACTTAAGAATACTCTTGACTACTTTCCAGTGTTCTTCCCCAGGATTCTGCTGGAACTTGCAAGTCATACTAAGTGCAAAGGCCACATCTGGCCTAGTACAGGTCATGACATACATGATCGATCATATAGCCGAGGCATATGAGATCCTTTCCATGCGTTCAAGTTCCATAGTATTAGAAGGGCTATCCTTCTTAGATAACTTGATGCCATGTCCCATAGGTAGACCGCCTTTCTTGGAATTTTCCATAGAAAAACTTCTAAGCACTTTGTCTATGTAGACTGACTGTGACAGCCCAACAATCTGTTAGGTCTATCTCTATAGATCCTAATCCCCATAATGTAGCAGACTTCACTTAAATCCTTCATCATGAAGGTACTGTACAACCACTATTTGACTGACTGCAGGAGAGTCTTATTGTCTCTCATTATTAATATGTCATCTACATATATGATAATGAAGGCAATACTCCCATCCTTGCGTTTACTGTAAACACATGGATCTTCTTTGCTTCTGACGAAATCAAATGACTTGATAGCCTTGTCAAAGCAAATGTTCCAACTCCTCGAGGCTTGCTTAAGCCCATAAATGGACTTTTGTAGCTTGCATACAGCATTTGGTTTTGACTCAATTGAAAAACCCAAGGTTGTTTCATATACACCTCATCAACTAGATTACCATTGAGGAAAGCAGTCTTGACGTCCATCTGTCAAATGTCATAGTCATAATATGCAGCTACTGCAAGCAAAATCCGAATGGACTTAATCTTAGCAACAGGTGAAAAGGTTTCATCATAATCGACCCCAGGCCGTTGATTATAACCTTTAGCCACCAATCTTGCTTTATAAGTCTGTACCTTGCCATATGCATCAATCTTCTTCTTGAAGACCCATTTGCATCTTATGGGTCTAACCCATGTTGGCAAATCAACCAAGTTCCAAACTTAATTGAGGTACATCGAGTCCATCTCAAATTTCACGGCTTCTTGCCATCTCTGCGAATCAATGTCTAACATAGCTTCGTTGTAGGTTGTACGTTCATCGTCATCAGGAATATCTATCTCATTGTGTGTTTCAACAAAGAGATTAAGTCTTTCAGGCGGACGATGAGTCCTAGTGGTCCTACGGAGTTGAGTATTCTGCGTTTCAGTGTTTATTACATTCTGATTGTGAGAAGATCTTTGTGTGTTGGACAATCCATCACCTTAAGAGCTTTCAGGAATGTCATTTTCATGTATTTCCTGAATGGAATGAGGTACAACCATTGTATCATCTTCCATTGGTTATGTATAAGAGTTTTGCATTTCTGCACTATCTCTCACAACACTCCCACTGGCTGAAGGGCGTACTCTAAGTACTCAATCTTCACCAGATACTCCCACTAAATCCTTGTTTGGGTCTTTCGACAATGGTTCATTTTCTGTGTTATCTTGTGGTTCTTGAATTTCTTCAAGTTCTATCTCTGTGCAGCTATGTTCCTTGTAGACATATTCTTCTTCAAGAAAAGTTATGTTCCTGAAAACAATGACTTTATGTTCTCCAGGAAGATAGAAGTAGTATCCCTTAGTTTTCTTTGGATGTCCCACAAAGTAACATTTCTCACTTTTAGATTCCAACTTGTCAGTGAGCATCTTCTTAACATATGCAGGGCACCCCCAGGGTCTCATATCTTTAAGAGTTGGCTTTTTGCCACACCATATCTGATAGGGTGTCTTTTCTACTAACTTGGAGGGAACCATGTTCAGAATATATATAGAGGTTTGTATAGCATGTCCCCAAAGGTATGTCGGTAGAGCTAAGGAGCTCATCATGGATCGAACCATATCCAATAAGGTTCAATTTCTCCTTTCGGCAACACCATTCATCTGTGGCGTTCCTGGAGGTGTCCATTCAGATCGGACTCCATGCAGCTTTAAGTAATCTAGAAAATCCTTGCTCAAGTACTCACCTCCTCGATCCAATCGAAGGGTCTTGATACTTGTTGCAAGTTGCTTCTCTACTTCCGACTTGTACTCCTTGAACTTCTCAAAAGCCTCGGATTTGTGTCTCATAAGATACACATACCCATACCTTGTGAAGTCGTCAGTAAAAGTGATGAAGTATGGAAAGCCTCTTTTAGCTTGAGTCGAGAATAGCCCACATACATCAGTATGGACCAACTCAAGCACCTCTGTGGCTCGCACACCTTTCCTAGAAAGTGGTTTATTGGTCATCTTTCCTCTCAAGCAAGATTTGCAGTTACCATAAGACTCCAAGTCAAATGGTTCGAGGTAGTCTAACTTCATCAATCTTGCTATCCTTGATTCGTTGATATGACCAAGTCTGCAGTGCCATAGGTAGGTAGAGTTTCTATTACTTGTCTTGGCTTGTTTATTTTGTACATTGAATATCTCTCGACTACAGTTCAGTGTATATAATACATCCACAAGAGGAGCAGTTCCATATATAACGTTATTAAAAGACAGTACGTGACTGCCATTATAAATATACGAGGAAAAGCCCTCCATGTCCAACACTGGGATAAAAATAATATTCCTTGTTAACGAGTGAACATAAAAACAATCATTCAACACTAAACAATAGTCGGGAGGTAAATTTAATCTATAAGTCCATTCGCGCTCAGCATCCACTCGTGCTCTATTTCCAACGCGTAGGTCTACCTCTCTCGGTCCAACCTTTTTGCTATCAGTTAGCCCCTGCACATTTGTATAAATGTGTGAGCCACAAGCGGTATCCAATACCCAGGAATGAGAGTTATTTATAGACATATTTATTTTAATAACGTACACACCTTTTCACCAAAGGCAGGAGCACCTGGTTTTTTCCCTCCTGGTATCGTGCAGTCCTTTTTC
Organism: Anisodus tanguticus; assembly: GCA_034509755.1. Classification (NCBI taxonomy): domain Eukaryota; kingdom Viridiplantae; phylum Streptophyta; class Magnoliopsida; order Solanales; family Solanaceae; genus Anisodus; species Anisodus tanguticus. The sequence goes on along the minus strand of CM067541.1, from coordinate 24,774,305 downwards.
CAATGCCCCTTTTTATGGCAGTTGAGGCATTCATCCTTAGCCGCGCTCACCTTCTTCTTCACACCTGCCTTGGGCTTCATAGCTGAGGGCGCAGTGATTGCCTTGCCCTTCTTCTTCTGCCATTCCTTGCCTTTCGGCTTGGGTCGGCTAGAAGAGCTCACCATGAGCACAACTTTGCCTTTTAAAGTGAACGACTCAAAGGTCTTGAGCATGTTGTGCAGCTCCGGCAAAGTCGCCTTCGTTCCATTTATGTTGAAATTCACTATGAAGTTCTCAAAGGAACGAGGGAGAGAGTTTAGGATGAGGATGGTAGCGACATTCTTTTCAAGCTTCATTCCAATCGAAGCAAGCCTCTCTATCAGCCCTATCATCTTCAACACGTGTTGTGAGACCGGGCCCCCTTCATTGAGCTTACACTTGAAGAGTTCTATTAGCAACTCATATTCCATTGTCTGGGATTGAGAGTCATAGAGACTCTTCAAATGTTCTAGCATCTCATTTGGCCCCATGTTCTCATGTTGTCTCTGAAGTTCCATAGACATGGAAGACAGCATTACGCATTGCGCCGAAGTGGCATCATCTAGATGTTTCTGGTAAGCATCTTTATCAAAATAGGCATATTCGTCAAAATCCGTCGCAGGGACTGTTGGGAACACCGTGTCCAACACGTATTTTATTTTCTCTTGTCTCAATACTATTCGCAAATTCCTTAGCTAGTCAAGGTAGTTCGGTCCAGTAAGTTTATTCATCTCAATCAACATTTTCAACGACAAGTTCGACATCTTTTATAATCTGAAGAATTAGATAGACCGGAAATCAAATTCAAAATCTATTTCCTATTATACACATTCATTTAGGCTAATCAACAAGGCCTTTTGTTTAATTAGCTCCCACTATTTTAACATGCTTCTACGACCCCATGGTAGAATACAGACCTATGAGGTCATAATGGTCCAAGATCCAAGCCTATGCTATCTCCGCATTTGCTTTGGCTGATAACTTCAACAACATATCTTGGTAGGTTCTAAACCAATTGCAAAACTTATTGCAACTCTTGGTTGATCAAATTATTACATTTAATCTTGCGTCCTTAGATTAGTCCGACACTTTGGCGCCAAGATTTGTCTAAGCAAGTCAACCACATTACAAGACTACGTTTATGTATCTAAGCAAATTTGGCCTTTGTGAGCAAACACTTTGGTGTAAATACCGACAAAAATTTATCATTTACCTTTACATTAAAACACATCTATGAAAGAGTTTGGGTCCTCGTAGACTTAGAGCAAATGCTTTGGCATAAATACTCGTATCGCCGAAAAGGATTTTGCACTCTAACAATTATAATAGAAGACGTGTTTTAATATATACTTGTATTTAAAATTTTGGGGAACATTTTAATTCGGGGTTTTAACCAAGATCAACTATTTTATGCCATATCCAATATGACATCTTAACATCATGCAAAACTAATAACACATATAGTTTGGGAACCGTCAACCCAATATGCATGATAGAAGATGGTTTAATCAAACACTGGGCGCCGCCTGCCCAGACAGTTATAGCGAACATTATTCTAGAAATGTAAATGACAAACATTTTGACACTTAGCACATAAACAGTATACTTATCAAATAATATACTGTATAATAATAATCTTGGGTTAAACATTCTGAACTCTGGAAAAAAAATTATTTCTGGACAGGTGGGGCCGCGACGCTAATCGTCACGGCGCCACTATGGCAGTAGCCTTTCGGCTTCTGAAAAATGCATTAGCGCTGCGGCGCCTGTTGTCCAGTGAGTTCATGTTTTTTAAACGAGGCATTAGCGCAACGGCGCCACCTTGAAACCCTAGCAAGCGTCGCGACGCCCTACCATAGGGTCGCGGCGCTCATGTCCTGACAGACGTTTCTGTGTTGATTTTCAGAATCGTTTGATCCCTAAATCCAATTAGGGATCAAACCGCAGGTCCTTTATCATCACCCACCATTATCAATAACGCCCATATCGACCATCATCCGTTCTTACTCGTTCTTAGTTGTGCACCGTGCAATGAGTCGGACAACTCACTTTGGCTTAGTTCGAGTTAGAGCGGAATGACTTCCTCGAGTTAGCGTAGGAGATAATTTACGGTGAAATCAAAAGGTCAGCATTCGTTCAAGACATTTAGGATTTCAAGAAACCTCGTTTTAATCCAATTTTATGTTTAACTCATATTATTATTCTATTCAATTGTTATATAACCATTTAACCAACCTGGCTCTGATACCATTGTAGGATTTTGTTGGGTTCAAAACACATAAATAGGGCATAACGGAAGTTTAAAAGTTTTGTTTCTTACTTACCCCAACAATAATTTCTAGTATGGTTATACAACAATGAAACTTGTAACATAAAACATATACTTACTTGTTATTATTATCTGGAGTCTTTATCAACTGTGAGGTGCACACGCGATTGCCCTTCCAATTGCAAGCTCCAAGCTTCAATGTATTTCTCCTTCAGAAAGCTAGGAAATTCGGCAGAGACCTCGAGAGAGTATTTGATTCTAAGTCTCTAAGGCTTAGAATGATTTTCAGAATTGGTGTGTTGAATAATGAGGTGAATGCCTCTATTTATAGTTGAAAAATAGGTCAAAACTGGAGTAGGGTTTGACCTTGGGCCTGGCCCAAAAATTGAGGCAGAGGCGTCGCGGCCCTAGGGTATGGGCGTCGCGGCGCTCGACATGCGTCCGCACTGCGCCGCGACCCTAGGGGGTGGGCGCCGCGGTGCTCGACGTGCTCCTACACTGTCTCGATTTATTTTTCGGTGCATTCTTAATTAAATCCAAAAGCCAATTTTACTTAATTAAAATAATCATTATTCATTTAATTATCTCGATTCCAAATCGAACATTTAATTACTCTCTCAATACATCTTTAGATCAAAATGGACAATCGACATAGTGTGACCCTACAGGTCTTCTCATATCGACATTAATCAAATTAAGGTATAGATGGAACTCCTAGACGGCGCTGGAAGACGAACTCAATATGTGAAGTACGTTTACGCGAATCCAGTAAACTTAACCTTTATGTGGTAAGATAAAATCCTTTCATTCACGACACACCCTATCAAGCTTAGAATTTGTCAAGTGTCTATCCAAATGGCTTAATCATTGTATCTCATTTATATTAGTTGATGACTAGACCATATTCTAAATATGTCTATTGCGTTGGCCAATGACTTAGTCAACTTAATATCACTGAGAATCCGAGTGTTCTCTCGAATATATATTCGAGAAATGAATCCTAATCTTGGCTCAACTACCACCTTAAATCCACATCGTAATATATCCAATACAAGTCGTATCTCAACCTATAAGGCATTTGAGCTTAGGACGGGATCAAAGTACATTACTTTGTAGACAAGGCGCGTATTGACCTCAAGTCTAAGGACTTCTATCTCCCACATGCTGATCATACTTTAGACAACTATAACAAACAGTATATCAACAGGGTTTATTAATACTTCCAAAGTATCCATGTCTCCATCACGAGTAGCCATTACTCGTAGCATGTGAGACATACTACATCCTCTAAGGATTTGATGCAGACCACATGTCGACTTATCACATATCATCGATATCCCATTCTCAATGATCATTAGTCGAGGTTATTTTAAGAGTTACGTTCTATCATGAATAACTCACTCTATTAATGACAACGTAAGCTCAAGGGATACACATTATTGAATAATTACAAACAATCAAATAATAATTCAATAATTGCAAATGTCATAATATTAATCTCCATTAATAATAATATGAATGTGTATAAAGTACATTTTATTGGAAATTTGCCTTTGGTGGGAGTTGCGTCCAACCATCTTTAATAGCTTAAACACTAGTGTTTCGTATATTGGAAACTTCGTTTCTTCACACGTGTATAATCTACTAAGTAAGTAGATGACTGTAGGGCCAAGGATTGTCAAATTTCGTTGAGAAATGAAAGAGATATTGGTCTACGAAATGAGGTGTTTGAAGCATGGAAAAATGTGGTAAAGACCAATCCTCCCTCATCGGTGGGGGAAGAAAGATTTGTTTAGTTTATAAGTCTCAAAGTTGGCTTGGGTTTGGGACCCCAAGGGGTATCCCATGTGTTTAAAGGAGGGAGGACCTAGATGTGCTTCGGTTCGAGGATAAGCCCACATGCGCGCCGCCGCCGCGCGCCGGTCTCGGTCTCGGGTTTCTAGTTTCGGGTCATGGGTCACGGGCTGTGGGCTTCTTCTGATATTATCTTTTTGGACCCAAATTGTTTCATATTTACAGTTTGGTCCCTGAAGTTTCTGGTAAAGTTAAATTGGGCAGAGAACTTGTGTTTTTGCTGGTTGTTGGTATTTGGAACGTTAACCAGCCTTAATATGCATAGTAATTTATTTTAGCTAAATAACTCTCCCTAAAGGCTAATCCGTTGCACATCAATTCACCATTTATTTTGATGAATTACTACCTCCATAATTGCCATTACTTGTCCAGTAACAACAATTATGTGGGCAGTTGGTAAGTCCTCTCCTTCAACTATATAATGGAGCCTTTGCCAATTGTTGAGGACACACAGAACATACAAACGAAATCAGTTTCTTCCTACTACTTTCCAACATCATTTCATTACTCAAAATTCTTCAAGGTAGCAAGTGAGTTTCCTTTGCTCATTTGTTCAGTTGCTGTTTTATCTTGGGAGACTATTGTCTAGAACGTAGAAAGTATATATACGGGGCAATCTTGTCTTAAAGACAGAGTGTCATCACTCGACTCAGCATACCAAAATTGTTCCAGTTTCTTGTTCCAGTTCATTGAAATTCAGTTTGTTGTAATTTCATTGTGTTGTAATTCTTAGCAGTTACTTATTTCCGTTTCCTGCACCATTGTAACCAACACATTTGTCCTAATACATTTGTCTCTAGGACATATATATATTTTCAGTTTGATTCGACTACGTTAGCAGTGGTGCTTACAAGTGTTGCTGAGTTGCAAGATTTGAGGAATGGAATGTTGATACATTTTTTGGCTGTTAAAGTGGGGTATCATAATCATGAGTATATTCTTACTGGTTTGATTTCTTTGTATTCGAAATGTGGTGATGTTTCCACTGCTAAATTGTTGTTTGGGATGATAAGAGAACCTGATTTGATTTCATGTAATGCGATGATTGCTGGTTTTTGTTTTAATAATGAGAATGAATCTTCAGTGAGGTTATTCAGAGAATTGCTTGTTCAGGAGGAGAAAGTTAATTCTAGTACTATTGTTGGTTTAATTCCTGTTTCTTTGTTCTTTTGGCCATTTGAACCTTACATGTTCTATCCATAGTTTGTGTGAAATGTGGGATGGTCTCGAATCCTTCGGTTTCTACTGCTTTAACTACAGTTTATATTCGACTCAACGAAATGGAATTCCCACGGAGGTTGTTTGATGAGTCCCCAAAGAAAAGCTTAGATTTGTGGAATGCCATGATATCAGGTTATGCCCAAAACGGGTTAACGGAAATGGCTATATCTCTCTTTCGGGAAATGCAGAAGTTAGATGTTCATCCGAATCCTGTCACGATCACGAGTATACTTTCTGCGTGTGCTCAACTTGGAACATTAAGTATGGGAAAATGGGTCCATGATTTAATAAAGAAGGAGAAATTTGAGTCCAATATTTATGTGTTAACTGCTTTAGTTGACATGTATGCAAAGTGTGGGAACATTGAGGAGGCACGGCAAGTATTCAACAGCATCACGGAGAAAAGTGTGGTTACTTGGAATGCTATGATTTCAGCTTATGGCCTGCATGGGTGTGGTCGAGAGGCATTGACGCTGTTTGATCAAATGATTGATTCTGGACTTTCGCCAGCTGGCGTCACTTTCCTTTGTGTCTTGTATGCTTGTAGTCATGCTGGCTTGGTAGAAGAAGGTCAGAAAATATTCCATTCTATGGTTCATGATCATGGCATTGAACCATTACCGGAACATTATGCTTGCATGGTGGACCTTTTGGGCCGAGCTGGAAAACTAGAAAATGCTTTAGAATTTATTTTTAACATGCCTCATGAACCGGGTCCAGCCGAGTGGGGTGCATTACTTGGTGCATGCATGGTCCACAAAAATATTGACTTGGCTCATTTGGCTTCGGATAAGTTATTTGCGATGGACATTGGAAGTGTCGGATATTATGTTTTACTTTCTAACATCTACTCAGCAGACCGGAATTATTTTCAAGCTGCTTCGGTTAGGAAAGTTGTTAAGAACAAGAATCTAGCAAAGACCCATGGGTGCACTTTAATTGAGGTTAATGGCTACCAACACGTCTTTACATCCAGTGACCAGTCGCATCCTCAAGCAGTAGCTATTTATGCAAAGCTGGAGGAGCTGATGGGAAAGATGAGGGAGGCTGGATTTCACACGGAGACCAGCAGAGCATTGCATGATGTTGAGGAAGAGGAGAAGGAGTTGATGGTCAAAGTTCATTGTGAGAAGTTAGCTATTGCTTTTGGGCTTTTAACTTCTGAACCTAGAACTGAAATCAAAATCATCAAGAACCTAAGAGTTTGTGTGGATTTCCATAATTTTACCAAGTTTGTATCCAAGGTCACAGACAGGATTATTGTGGTAAGGGATGCCAACAGGTTTCATCATTTCAAAGATGGAGAATGTTATCTAAAGAGCTCCAGCTTGCTGGTGAAAGGTTCTTGCCTGTACCCTAGGGTCGCAGGTTCGAATCCCCTCAATGGATATCGTCCTCCGAGGCATATACCTTGTGGTAAAGCCTGGGCGCTAAAAGCCGCGCGGGCATGTTGCAGTGTGGGTTCGTTTCCCGCCAAGCCGAAAGAGGGGGTCAACCTTGTAGCATTGATCCGTTGGACGCAAACAGACACTGACCACGGGGTGCACATCCCGCGATTTACCTGGTGGTGGGGTGCTGAAGGACCGGTCCCATCATCCCCAGGAGTCTAGTATCAGTACTTGTGCATGTACTAGCGATATGGAGGCACAAGTCGTCTCGAGACCTGGGTTAACCAAAAAAAAAAAAAAAAAAAGATGGAGAATGTTCCTGTGGCGATTATTGGTAAAGGACTTTTTCCTGTCAAATACGTCTAGTCAGCCCTTTAGGATCATTATGGAGGTTGATGGAGCCAGTTTGTGTTTACATCCACTTCTTATAGGAACAAAGGCAACCAGATAGCTCAATCCACTTATGGTGCGTGCAATGTGAAAGGATCAAATTTATCCATGTCATTATTTGCTGTTTCTCATAGGTGAAGCAAATCAGACCTATTTTCATACAAAGAAGATAAATAAAGAAAACTATAGTGGCTAGGAAAGCTCTTCAGATTCTATGGGAAATTGAAAATGTCGAAGTAAGTTGTGGCTTATAAATAGGAAGATGAGGAGATCAGGGGCGAAGGATAGTCATGATGTTCTTTCGCTCTGCAAGTAGAGCGGTATACGAAAAAAGAAGTGACTACATTACTTGAGCAATTCTTGTTATTAGGCAACACGGTTTGTCTTATTAGAAAAGTTGAAGCGAAAGGAATCTTTTGCTTGTAAAAATACTTTTTTTTTGTACAATGCAGTTTAGGGAAGAGTGTAATTTCTTCTTTGGCCCTGAAAACTGGTTTTGCAATGAGTTACATAATTTTAGATTGTTTGGGGAAAATCAATAAATATGCCGCTGATTTTATCCTTACACCAAGACATCACTTTAGGGCTATTCTTCACTTCCGTTATTTTTTTTCCATTTTGCTTTAATATGTTTTTTCTTGAGCCGAGGGTCTATCAAAAACAGTCTATGTACCTCCCAAGGTTAAAGTCTGCATACACACTATTGTTCCAAGTTGTGGGATTACATTGGGTATGTTGTTGTTGTTATCTTATTGTTCCAAGTTGTCCTAAACATTTGATGCACAGGAAGTTGCTGAGGTGTGTATCTTCTTGAATGCGTAAAATATTTTGCGAGAAGGTTTGTATAAATTTTTCAAAGATCTTTTGTTTCTATTGTTGACATGCATCTTCAAGTGTGAAAGTGTTATTTTCATGGAAATTGTTTTTCTCCCCCTTAATTTATATGTTCACCTAACTCCTTTAAATAGGATGAGGGTATGCGGCACACTCGTACTCTTCATTCATTCAGACTTGCCCCAAATATTGTACTGCATCTTTATCATTAAGCTCAAAGATTAATTAGTTGGAAGTTCTATCAAACCTCATAGTTGGTCACCAATGTGGGAAAAACTTAGCAGGTTGTCTTCAAACACTTCCATTTAGCCATATGCAAAATCGAGTACAACATGAACAATCAAAAAATTGAGGACAATTTGTACACTAAATAAAACTTCTCACACTAGGTTTGTTCTTTTGTTTGTATATTCCAGTTTGAGGGACGTACATCAGAGGCCATGCAGGGGAGGATACAAGATCCCTGATACATCAGAAAGTGTGTGTGCTACAAATAGCGTGGCCTTGAAAAGGAATTATAAGCAAGTATGTTAGCAGTTGACTCCGCATTTCTTGGTATCTGGTCCCTTGGTTTTGAGCACAAACGGATCAATTCGAACCCAGAGCAAGGAAAAGATGGAGGCTAGAAGTATTGACCATATAACAACAATGGTTGGAGTCCTGTTCTGCCTTCCCATAAGACCCTTGAGGAATGGATATAAATGAACAATGACCCAAAAAGCAAAGAAAAGCTTTCCGAAAAGTGGACCCCATGCATTGGATCCATTGCTGATGGCATCAGAGATTCCAGCTACAACTCCAACCAAGTTGATTATGAGAATCGTCGTTGGAGGAATAAGGAGAGTAGTCCACTTGAAGGCATATAACTCTCCAAAGTCCTCATCATCTGTTGCCTTAGATGTCACAGTAAAGCTGGTTTCTATTCCAGCCAAAATCTTGAGAAGACCTTGTACTACAGCGAAAAGGTGGGCAGATATCCCTCCAATCACCCAAAATTGCTCATTTCTCCACCATTCCTCAATGCTTACTCCACTCCACCTTAGCTCAAGAATTCCCGTTGTAAAGATTGAGAGGAAAAGAGCAATGAAAAAGAGACTTGCAAAGGTACTTATCTGCATCAATTCATGCAAGTTCCAGTCAACTGAATAGAACTGTTCAGAATTTTCAGTTATGGCCTTTAAGTAAAAAAGATCATGTTCTTACCTCTGGCATTATGAATTTTCCAGTGAGCAAACAGACAGCAGGGAGAGTACAGTAGGCAAGGAGAGGTAAAGAAGTGAAGGGGTAAATAGTTGTGTTAACATATGATAATCGTTCAAGCCACTTAAGCTTTCCTCCCTTATAGCCATACCAAACTGGGCTATGACGACTGAAAAATATCTCAACGGAACCAAGAGCCCATCGAAGCACCTGGTTGAGACGATCTGACAGATTGATCGGAGCAGAACCCTTAAACGCAGCTAATTTAGGCATGCAATAGACTGACCTCCAACCACGGCAATGCATCTTGAAACCTGTTAAGATATCCTCTGTGATAGAGCCGTATATCCAGCCCAGCTGCCAGTTCAAAAGCAGTTAACCTCAATCAAAGATATTCAGAAAGGTTATTACATTAGAATAGATTATGATTGTTATGTTATGTATCTCATGCTAGCTACACATGGCACTGGTACAGAAAGTTTTAAGCATTTATATATCCTCCTTGTTTCACAAATTGAGATATGCTTGTATCAAAAGCACTAGCATATTTTCTATAATCACTGTTGTTTCACATTAGAGTTAGTTTTCTAAAGAGCTTCTTGAAGGTTTTTAGAATAGAATTGGATTTCATATATAGTATCCTACTAGGAAAAAGATTGTAATGTAGTGTCTATAAATAGGGCTCAGTGTAATCACGTAGATACAACAATTTAATAATAATATTTTTCTCTCATATTTTCTCACATGGTATCAGAGCCATTATAGAATACTATCGCCGTGCATTTTTCCTGTGACTGAATATTATCTCCGGCACTGTCAGACGACCAGAAGGTTTCTACAAGTGTTGTGCAAAATCTGATAACAATATCATATTCAGCATCATCCCGCGACCAAACCCCAGCAAACTGCTCTGGCAGAATCTTTTTCACCTGCTCCCACGCGCCTCCCAGAGCATCGACGGCAGCGCGTCAGACACACTTGCCGGCGCGTGAGGAAGATTCCGACCAGTTTTTTTGATAATTTTCTTTTGGGTTGTGGTCGCCCAGGGATTCCGAGCCTATCCCTCCACCTTTTATAAATTTTCGGCCGCCGGAACCCTAATCCGACGCATCAGATTTATTCTCCGGCAGATCTATTTTTTTCGGTCATTTTTTGAGAAATTTCTTTTCCAAATAGATTCGCCCAGTCCTTGCGAGCCTATCCATATATTTTCTTTTGGATTCCGATCACCGGAACTATTTTCCGGCGCCGACAGCCCTTTTTCCGGCCCCGACATTCACTTTTCCGGCAGAATATTTTTCCCAATCAGCTCGCCTATTCATTTCGAGCCATACCGTGCAATTTGTTTCAGATTCCGGTCACCTTTTTTTTCCGGCGAGATTTTCCGGCAACTTTTTTTCTACAGCTTCTGGATCACGGTTTCTGAGCATTATCAGCCTTTTTAGATTTATTTAAGTTTTGAATCATGTCTCTTGGATTTGATGTTTTTAATTCCAAAAACACGAGAATTGGAAAATCAAAAAATCCTATGATTAATTCACAACCCTTAATAAGGAGATCAGAAAATCAAACATCACAGTCTAAAATTCAATGAAAAGAGGTCGTTTTGAAAGGTCTAGACCTAAGTGTAGTTATTGTAAAAGGCTTGGACACACTCATGAGGTATGCCGATCTCGACCTAAGTGTAGTTATTGTAATATGTATGGACATGCTAGTGAAGTATGATATTCTCCGCATGGTCGACCACCCAAGAATACTCATATTGCCCATACTGCCACTACAGGTAACCAACGGGTTTATTTATCCGAAGAAGAATATAATGAGTACCTTCAGTATCGAGCAAGCAAAGAGACATCTCCACAAGCAGCCACAGTCGCACAATCCAATACCGCCGGATCGTGGGTTGTAGACTCGGGTGCTTCTGATCATATTTCTGTTGATAAATCACTTTTGTCGGATATTAATTATTCACGGTCTCTTCCCGCTATTACTTTAGCCAATTGGATCCAAACAAAAGCAAATGGAGTTGGACAAACTAAACCCATATCTTCGGTCACTCTAAATTTTGTCCTCTATGTCCCTAGTTGTCCTTTTAATCTTGCATCGGTCAGTCGATCGACTTGTGCCTTAAATTGTGTCATACTATTTCTTGATAATTCTTTTATTATGCAGGACCGCAGTATGGGACAGACAATTGGCGTAGGATATGAATCACAAGGCATCTACTACCTTACCTCTACTCTTAAATCCTCCATAGCAAGTCTAGTCAACGATTGGGACACCCAAGTCTGTCAAGCTACAAAAGATGGTGCCTAGTTTATCTAGTCTGTCCAAATTAGATTGTGAGTCGTGTCAACTTGGGAAACACACTCGCACTACCTTTTCACGTAGTGCTTAGAGTCGTGCAGAGTATTTTTTCAATAGTTCATTTTGATATTTGGGGTTCTAATAGAGTCGGTTCACCTCTAGGATTTCGTTATTTTGTTAGTTTCATTGACGATTTTTCCAGATGCACTTGGTTATTCTTAATGAAAGATCGTTCTGAGTTATTCTCTATATTCAAGAGTTTTTGTGCTGAAATACAAAACCAATTTGATGTTTCTATTCGTACTTTTCATAGTGATAATGACTTAGAATACAAATCCTCTCAGTTTCAGCAGTTTATGACTCACCAAGGAATTATTCATCAAGCATCTTATCCGTACACCCCTCAGCAAAACGAGGTAGCAGAAAGGAAGAATAGACATCTCATTGAGACTGCTCGCACTCTTCTCATTGAATCCCATATTCCGCTGCGTTATTGGGGCGATGCAGTCCTTATAGCTTGTCATTTAATTAATCGAATGCCCTCATCTTCTATTCAGAATCAGATTTCATATTCCATAGTATATCCTCAGTCATCTCTATACTCTCTTCCTCTCGTGTTTTTAGGAGCACATCTTTTGCGCATAACCTAGCTCCGGGAATAGATAAATTAGCCCCTCGCTCTCTTAAATGTGTCTTTCTTGGTTATTCTCGAGTTCAAAAGGGTATCGTTGCTTTTCACCTGATCTCTGTCGATATCTTATGTCTGCCGATGTCACATTTTTTGCGTCTCAACCTTACTTTAGGTCTCCCTATGATCATCCTGATATCTCTGAGGTCTTACATGTACCTCAAGTTTTACCTACACTGACCTTTGAGGAATCTACAGTTACTTCTACATCTCCAGTCACAGTCCCACCACTTCTGACCCAGATGATTCATGTCCTGCGTCGGACCCTGCACCTATTGTGGACTTGTCTCCTTATGATCAGTTGAATGCACTTCGGAAAGGCAAACGGTCCACTCATAACACTAATCCACATTATACCCTTTTAAGTTATCATCGTCTATTATCATCCCATTATGCATTTGTATCATCATTGTCCTTTGTCCCCATTCCTAAGTCTACAGGTGAAGCCCTTTCTCATCCCGAATGGCGACAGACTATGATTGACGAGATGTATGCTTTACACACGAGTGGTACTTGGGAGTTTGTTCCTCTCCTTTAGGTAAATCTAATGTTGGTTGTCATTGGGTTTATGCAGTTAAAGTTAGTCTGGACAGCCAAGTTGATCGGCTTAAGGCTCGCCTTATTGTGAAAGGGTATACACAGATATTTGGGCTTGATTACAGTGATACTTTCTCTCCCGTGGCTAAAATAGCATTTGTTCGTCTTTTTCTATCCATGGTTGTTGTCCTCCATTGTCCTCTTTATCAGTTGAACATTAAGAATGTTTTTCTCCATGGTGATCTTGAGGAGGAAGTTTATATGGAGCAACCACCCAGTTTTATTGCTCAGGGGGAGTCTAATCTGGTGTGTCGATTGCGTCGGTCACTTTATGGTCTGAAACAGTCTCCTCGAGTCTAGTTTGGTAAATTCAGCACAATAATTCAGGAGTTTGGTATGACTCGCAGTGAAGCAGATCATTTTATGTTTTATCGACATTCTGCTCCAGATATGAGTATTTATTTGGTGGTTTATGTTGACTATATCGTTATAACTGGCAATGATCAAGATGGTATCACTAATTTAAAGAAACATCTCTTTCAGTATTTCCAGACTAAGGATCTCGGCATACTGAAGTATTTTCTAGGTATTGAGGTTGCCCAATCCACGTCAAGTATTGTTATTTCGCAACGCAAGTATGCCTTAGACATTCTTGAGGAGACAGGAATGATGGGATGTAAACCCATTGACACTCATATGGATCCGAATGCTAAACTCTTGCCAGGACAGGGGGAGCCACTCAGTGATCCTGGAAGATATAGGCGGTTGGTTGGTAAGTTGAATTATCTCACAGTGACTAGACCTGACATTCCATTTCATATGAGTGTTGTAAGCCAGTTTATGGATTCTCCATGTGATAGTCATTGGGATGCAGTTATATGCATTCTGCGATATATTAAGTCAGCCCCAGGTAAAGGACTGCTTTTCGAAGATCGAGGCCATGAGCAGATCGTTGGATATACAGACGCTGATTATGCAGGATCACCCTCTGATAGACGTTCTACATCCGGATATTGTGTTAATAGGAGGTAATTTAGTATCTTGGAAGAGTAAGAAACAAAGTGTCGTTGCTCGATCTAGTGCTGAGTCAGAATATCGAACAATGGTTGTAGCAACTTGTGAGCTAGTTTGGATTAAGCAGTTGCTCAGAGAACTAAAATTTGGAGAAATCAGTCAAATGGAACTTTTGTGTGATAACAAAGCGGCCCTTCATATCGCATCAAATCCGGTATTTCATGAGAGGACTAAGCACATTGAGATTGACTGTTACTTTGTCAGGGAAAAGATACTCTCCGGAGGTATTGTTAATTTGTAAAGTCGAGTGATCAGCTTGCGGATATTTTCACCAAGTCACTCAGTCATCCTCGTATTAATCACATCTGTAACAAACTCGGTACATATGACTTGTATGCACCAACTTGAGGGGGAGTGTTAGAATAGGAATTGGATTTCATATATAGTATCCTACTAGGAAAAGGATTGTAATGTAGTGTCTATAAATAGGGTGTAATCATGTAGATACAATAATTTAATAATAATATTTTCTCCCATATTTTCTCACAAAGGTAATACTCTCGGAAGAGTTCTGGTTTTCCTATTAGTTGTTTATCCTTTGTCAACCAAGTTCTTTCATGCAAGCACAGAAACAAAGATGAACATTACCTCCAAACCCCATTCCGTTTTATCTTCATAACCACAGCTGATCACATGGATAGCTTCCTTCAACAAGGCTGCTGGGCTCGAAGAAGGTGGGACCCCACCTTCAATCATTATAGTTGAAGTCACAAAAATTGCAGACTGACCAAATTTCTTTTCAAAGTTCATCTGGGACATTAGTAGTTCATTAGCATCATCAAATCCTGAGGAGAAAAGAGAAAACAAGGGAAAATTAATCTCAAAAGGGATCTTATAGAAGAAGCTCCTTAGTTTCTTGAAAATTGATACTTGAAAGTATTTGGAATGTGAAAGTATGAAAACCTTGACCATTTTCTGCATCTGCATTGATTTCAGATTTATATTTGTCAAGCTTCTTTTTGCGTCCAAAGCATGGACAACAGTCGCAGCTCACCATTCTTGGACGTTTGGCACGTTTAGGGGGACTGTAGCCATACAATGCTTGCCTTCTGAAGACACATCCTGTGCCAACATATACTGGACCCTGTATTCCATCTAGGCCTTTCATGTTAATCTGCCCAAGTAGTAGAAATAAGTACATGATAAACTAATCTCACATAAATTTTTAGAATTAGTATCTTTGTAGTGGCCTTATGTGGCATATTTTGCTCGATCTTACATCAAAGAAGACTGTGTTTCGGTTGGCGTATCTATCGTGCCTGTCTATTCCATCAAATCTTTGAGGAAACTGGACAAAGCAAACTTTTTTGCCCATTTGTGGGTCCATCAAGAAGCACATAGCCTCTCTGGCAGCCTTGCTGTTGTTAAGGTAGTGATCACAGTCCAAGTTAAGCATAAACGGTGCATTGGTAAGAACTCCTGAAACTCGAATCTGCAAGGTTCGCATTGAGAGAATAATTTGTGATTCTGCAAAAATTCTTGTAGAAATATCTGATGTAGTGTGCTGTGTGCACAATGTTTCAAAGCAGATGTGTAAACATTTTGACTTGTTAACTTTTGGAGTATTCACTAGCAAATAACAGAAGTTTCCATGTTTACCAGGGCATTCATAGCACCAGCCTTTTTGTGATGCTGGAAACCAGGCCTTTTTTCACGAGAAACATAAACAAGACGAGGGAGTTCATGTCCTTCCACATCAGTTCCTCCACTTTGGCCTAAAAAGACTTGAATCATACCAGGATGATCCCTGGTATTGTTTCCTGGCCATGGTGTTCCATCTTGCATGATCCACCCTCCTGGAGGCATTTTTGTTGCTTTGGCAACTAATGCATTGATTCTTACCTTGAATTCTTCATACTCTCTCTGTCAAGTACAACAACATTAGTGATTCCTAAGGCTGGCAAAATGGTTAAAAAAAAACAAGTAACCATCCAGTCCGACCAATTAGAGATGGGTTGGATAACTGACCATTTAAAAATGGATAATGGATATCCAGATGGATAATATGGATATCCAGATTATCAATACCATTTATCTGTTTGTTATTTTTCATGAGTTCTTGCTTTCTAGGAGTCTAAGCTTATTTTGACTTTTAGCTTGTGTTCTGACCTGACTATACCTGAAACCATGGATTGTATGAATATCCATATTAACCCATTTTTTATCCATGTTAAATATGGGCGGGTTGAATATTTTATCCATTTTTGTTTAACCTCTTTCCAATCCACCCATATCCAGTCCGACCTGCCTGTGAGCTACTCCTAGACTGATTCCTAACTTGGAAAGTTTTTTATAGCACTAAGCTGATGAAATCAAGAGTTCAAGCTTTACCTTCATTGCTCGCCGTTCCTTAACAAATGTTGGCTGGACTTTGTCCTTAAGATAATCAATCTTTAGGGAGAAGTAAAACTCTGGTGCTCGAGGCTCTATAGCGAACTTCTTGCAGAAGGGAACCCATTTTCTAGCAAATTCTGCAGTTTCTGATAGTGCTTCAAAGGTGCACATTGAAGCTCCATCATCAGATAGGTAGCATGAAACTTTGTCAACAGGGTAATCCATTGCTAATATTGAGAGGATCGTATTAGCCGTTACAAGAGGAGGTTCCTTCATAGGATCCACTGTACTGACGAAGATATCTACAGGGGCTAGCATATTTGGTTCTCCTTCCCTCTCATACCTACATCAAAGTTTCGGTGAAATGTAATTTCTCTAGCCATAAAGTTTTATCTTGAAAAGATTGCGAGAACTTTAAGAAGCCTTTCGACAATGATTTGACTTGCAGCTTTATAATTACAATCTCATTCAGATTAGATTGCAAATATAATTTGTGCTTCTCTTCTAGTATGTTTGCCTGAATGCTAAGCTATTCCTCCTTCATCTAACTTTGATCTTGTTTCTGTCAGTATCTATATTCATGGGCGGAGCTAGGGTATCGTAATCCCCTACTTCGATAAATTACACTGTATATACAAGGTCAAAAAAATACATATATATGTAGCAGATGTTGAATTATCTTGGCTTCTTCGTATATTTAATTATATTTTGAATCCCTCAATGAAAATCCTAGCTCTGCCACTGTCTAATATCGTACCGAAGAGTATGGCATTATTTCGCGGAAACTAGGCATATACATTGGAAATTAATTTGGTGATACTCTATTGGTTTTATGTCCATGCTTAAGCATTATTCATAGTAGGAGCGCAGACTTGCAAAGATTTGTCACCTGAGAGAGAGACGATCGAGGTAAGTCTCACGGTCGATGGGGAACCATTTGGGGAACTGATCAAGGATCCAAGAGATGGCAAACCAGATCTCACAGATGATAGAAGTTAGCCAGAGACCAATCGCATCATGCACTGGATTCAAAATTCTATAACGAAGGAAGATGGCCAGAATAAACAGCCTAGCCACAATCACCATCCGGTAAGGATTGATCTTGCTTGACGCTATTGGCACTTTTCTTGATAAAGGCTGTCTTGCTTCATCCACCCTGCATTTTCCCACATAGATTAGCAGAGAGCATGTTGCAGTTTGTATTTAACTATCTTAAGCATTGAATCGATGGATTGGAGAAGAAATCACTGCAATCTAGTCAATCTGATATGCATTATTAACTACTACAATTCATTCTTACTCTTACTGGCATGAACTTGTTATATGTACTCCTTTCACTTCCAACTATGTGAATGTGAATGAGAAAAAAGGAAGTGAAATTTAACTAGGCAAGTGCTTGTATCTGTATCTCCAGTCACAGGAAATAACCTAGGTGTGAGCATTTTGCTAGTATGTAATCCCGGCGCCGCAGTATTATGGTTCAAGATATGTATTTGCTTAACATTTTCATGTTAATGTTCAATGATACTTACATGGACATATCAGGGTCAGCAGAGTCATCATATTCTTGCCCCATATTTCCTTGCTGCATTTTCCAATCATCCATTCTTTCTTTCCACCCTCCCTCTTTCTTATCGTCCCATCTTGCACTTCCAGATTCAGAACCGGAATAGGGATGTATCCTTTTGTGAAGTGAAGATCCCAACATCTGCTCTCCACTTGCATGACTCGATATCTGGAATTCACCGCTAACCTGCATTCACGAAATACGTTCATATCCAAGGAATTCGAAATTTTCTCTTATCTTAGTAGGCGTTTGGCCATAGAATCCAAATATTTTTCACTTTATTTGAGATTATGAAGTTGTAGTTGAAGATAGAATAGTGTTTGGTTATACTTTTTGCAAAGGAGAGGAGAGCATTTTATTTCGAATTATGAAGATGAATTGGAAAACAGTGTTGGGTCACTTCTCCAAATTTGGAATCCAACTCCAAGTTGGATATAAAAATTTTATAACCAAATACTAATTTCGAAATAAAGCGAAACATCATTTTGAAAAAAAAGTGAATAATTCTCATAGACAAGCGGCTCCTAGTAATTCTTGGACTGGATTCTAATATTTCATACCGGATGTGAGCGGGTTCCAGCAATGACAGGAGGGTACTGAACAGAATCTTCGTCTTCGGGTCCTCTTCCATATGTCATCTTACCATGGAGAATGGTCTCAACGATGTTTCTATTCTTGTTTTGCTCATCATCAACTTTGAATTCATGTTCAATATCATCGATATCTTCCTCATCTTCATCTCCCGCCACCCTTGGACTCCCTTCAAGCCATCAAATACAATTAGAAAATGAAACTAAATAACACGTAACAACCAGAACAAGTTTGCATCGATGTGACTGTTTTATTCATCAAGATGTATATATACCTTTGAGACGTTTGTATCTGGTCTTGCACTGTGGACACTGTTGAGTTCCTTCTCGTCTCTCATACTCATAGCACGGTCGACACACAGGGAAACCACACTCATTGCAGGCCACAAAGAGATCACCATCCACTGTTAGGCCTATTTCATCCCCACATATGTCACAAACTTGTCCACTCAAATCCTTCAATGGCTTGTGCTGCACCAAATATAGAACAAAGCAATGTGATGTTGATGATGAAGATTTTAACAAAAATGCAACCCTATAAAAGAAAAATTACATTGTTGATATCCACTTTTATCTCTTAATTAACTATCATTTTTTTTCTTGTTATTACTTTCCCTTACTCTTTTAAGGAAGATGCATATTGAGATAAAGTGCACCAGACACCTTGTGCTAGAGGGACAAGAAATGTGAATCTCTCACACACAAATATCTATATCCATACTGCTATTTTCTATGTCGCTCGGACTCTTCAAAAATGTTCTGAGTGCATGTCGAATCTTCCAAATGTGGTGCATTTTTTGAGGATCCGACAGGGGTGCGACAGCATTTTTGGAGGGTCCGAGCAACATAGGACTTATTATGCACTTCAGTGTTAACTGTTGAACATTCCAAGAGAATGTCTTACCTCTTCATGGCCATGAATGACGACGAGTTCGTTCCGGTTATGAGAACCAGCAACTAGACCTGCACTGGCTTCCATGGTGGATGGATGATTCTAGTGAGAAATGAAGGGTGATGACAATAATATATATGGTATTAAAGAGTTACTTTTCTAAATGAAAGAAAGAATGAGATTAGTAGTAATAGTGTCACTTTCTTTATGTATCTTTCTTGTACCTAATATGTGTCCATTCAATGGAAGATGTGTTGGTTGTAGAGTCTCCATTGCCTTTAAGCTAAGCTTCCTCTATTTATTCCAACAACCATATGCACTCTCTCTCTTGTTAGTATGCCAGCTTCTTTGCTTAAGCTTTTCCTTTGGTTGGTTGTTTTTTTTTTTTCAAATTAGTCCTCAAGGTTTTACTAGTGTTGTGTCAGTGGTCCTTTACTTTTGAGGATTATTATTATGAATAATAGTTTAAGACTTGGCTTTTGTTCAAATCATGATTAGATAAAAGAGTTTTTACTTATTAACTAATAAGTCAAATTTCTTCCTAACTGGAAAGAACACACTAATTTCTTCTCTTTTTTTGTCCAAAGCACACACTAATGCTAATTCTTATTTTGTCCTTCAAAGAAGTTTTATTATGAAAATCTTTGTAGAATTGGAATTCATAAGAACTGAAGGGGGCTATGGAACAATAAAAATAAAATGAAATAAACTCGAATGTCAATTCTGTTTTCGAATGTCGGAAATTATGTCGTCTGACACCAGTAACAACACTTTAGCAAAACAGAAAACTTTGAAGAGTAAATGCAGCGAAAATTTAAAGGACACAAAGGTTTTAAATTTTCATAAGTTATATATATAATATAACTTATGATGGTCAATGACCAAATCTATTGTATACATATTATATACAAATATATAAATTCTTTTCTTTACAGATTTACAAGATAGAACGGAAAGGAATTAAATTGAAATCGCAGATGACTTCTGCCTGAAAAATCTAACTAAGTAGACATAGACAACCTCTCATTACAATCGCTTCATGCAAAACTAATCTAGAATCTAAACAACAATTGTAATGTTGGACAGAATGTTGTCAACGCACTCAGACAACACTAGTGATCCAGATTTCTGAGACGAAATCCCGAGAGCTCTCTTGGTATTTTTACTTTCTGGTTCTGGATATCGATACTATGTAGTAGCCTCTCTATTTATAGTAGAAGGTATTCCTTGAAAAGCTCATCGATCAATTGTGGAAGTTGAGAGAAAGGTGGATTGCTGGTGGGATTGGTTGGAGAAGATCAGGAAGCAATTATCTCAACAGCTTTGGTTTTTTTCTCACGACAAGCAATAACTTTTGACTTAGTCCTCACTCATTTTTTACCAACATCTTTTTACCTTTCCAAGTCATTTTTACCTCATAGTAATATTTACACAAATATTACTGCATCGCGTGAAGTAAGGCAAAATCTGTTCAGAAAATGTTGGTCCGAATGTTGTGCAACATTTGTCCCAACATACTTACACATTCATATCAATACTTTAGGAGATATGTTTGGTCAAATGTCACAACAACAAATCCAACATTAACAATCTCCTCATTTTTGCCTTTCTTCACAAAACTCATTAAAATGTAAAGTTGACTTAGGATGTTGTCACAAATGTTGTCCGACATCTGTGATCAATAATTTCAAAGTCATGCTCCCCCTTAACATGCGATGGCATACAAGCAAACATGTGTATACCAATTTATAGGATTAGAAAAGAAAAGAAATATGAGCACACATATCACATATCATCCAATATATACAAACCACAAATAGAAATATTCATTGTCAGCAAATATCAATATTAATCAACTAAAAATTCTCATACAGCACCGACAACAGCAACAACGCCCTCCTTGCTTATCATACAACAGCAGCAAGTTCCAGCAGTTTTTGACTCCTGCATAACAGCTTCAACTTCCTCTGCACAGCAGCCTTTAGCTTCCTCCCCCTGCATCAGCATCATCTCCCCCCTTTTTGTGAAGAAAGTAGCATCATGAAATGGTCTCTAACTTGTATCAGGGCATTTCTTGCAGCACCAACCTCAGAAATGTGTTGGTTGATTTTTCCAATTTGATCCATAAGCCATTCTGTAGACAGTGTAAACTGTCCTAGACCGGTGTTGCCTAGAATATTGGTGACATTTCTGGAAACATTTTCACTTTCAGCTTCCTTCTTCCAGGGTAAGTCGATGACTCTGTCCTTGCTCTTCAAAATTGTTTTGTTTACAGTGTAAAGCTCATGAGCCTTCCCTAAAGTGTTTTCTCTCTTAGGCTCAAAGCCTTGGGTGGTTAATACTTTGGAGATCAGAGAGGAAAAGGGAAGGATTGAAGTTGATTCTTTCTCAACCAAGTTGGCAATTTGATGAAATATCATTTTTCACAAATCAACTTTCAAACATTTCCCAACTTTATACAATAGGGTGGCTTGTTCAGATGTCACAATTGACTCATTCATTGAAGGAAGCCAATTGTGAATAGAAATTTTGTGGAGGGTGGAAAATAGGGTTGTTAGTATTGGAGAAAGAGGAATGGTGTTCAATTTGCTGGGGATCATTGTGCTCGGAAGCCTCCGTATTCATTGGAGGGCTTGTGCTCATTGTAGTGGATGTTAGATGGCATTTGTTCTGACATTGTTGATGTTTCCATTGGTGAAAATTTGGGAGAGGGTTTTGAGAAGTTAGGATTTCTGATAGAGATTGGAGTTTGGTTTGGTGATTCCATCGGTTAGGTAGGTAGATGTATATCCGATGTGATTTTTCCTCTTTTTAAATTTTTTTTTTATGGGAAACACGGAAATGATAAAATAATAGCAAATAAGAGGAATATTTACATACATGGCAAACCTTTTCTTAGCAACAAAAATTCCTTATTTTTAGGTGTTTCAGTTTTACACAATAACTTACACCTAAAATATTTGGATAAAAAATAAACATCACGATAGAAATAAAATTTAATCTTATCATTTTAAATTCTGAAATTCCATTAAATGAGGCATATAATAGGGAGTAAAATCTGATATTTTAAAAATCAGATAAGAACAACATCCCAACACATATGACATTCTGAAAATGTCAACATCAATGTTAGTAACATTTTGGACGACACAAGTATTTTGATCCCACAAGAACTTTCAGAGTTTGCAACAAACCAAGACATGTTTTATATGCACTTTATGAGTTTGACCACTGGACCAATGTAATATTTTTACATCGTGTCCTTGGTCTAATCATATAACACATAAAAGAATTTTTGTGTCAAAAATAAGAATACTTTTATGGTATTCTCAAATCGCTTTTGAAGCGCTCGATATTCCTATAAAATAGGAACGGTATCTTTTCACGAATGGTATCTTTTCACGAGCTTTGCCCATTTTTCACAATTGTCAAATATTTGTAAAGGCTTTGCCTTATTTTGATACTCTTTTTTTATGATATATTTTTTTATATAATCGCAGAAAACGGTATCACTTTGATAACATATTCTTATTGAAGGAACATGCTTGTGTGACCAAAAGTTATGCACCATACAACAACAATAATCAGTTAGTGATATAACATAGGTAAATGTCATCCAAAATGTTAGACAATATTTCAGTCGACATTCACCAAAACTGTCTTTTTAGAGATTACAAAGACCAAGAGATTTCTTCAAGCTAGAAAATCTCCATGGTCCAAAGCTTTTGTAAAAATATCAGCTAGTTGATGAAAAGTGTCAACATGTTCAATTTGAACTAGCTGTTTTTTTACTAAATCTCTTTAAAATGATGTCTAATATGAATGTGTTTTGTCGTGAATGCTGAACTGGATTTTTGAAAATATTTATAGCACTCAAATTATCACAGTACAAAATCAAAATGTTTCTAGTAAATCCATAGTCGTTTGACATGTGTCGTAGCCATATTAATTGAGAGCAACAACTTTCAGCTGCTACATATTTAGATTCGGCAGTTGAAAGTGAGACACAATTTTATTTACGACTATACCATGAAATAAGGTTATTGTCAAGATAAAAACATCATCCACTTGTACTTTGTCTCCACCCCAACCCGAGTCACTAAATCCTATTAAGTTAGGATTGGTGTCTTTGGAATATCAGATTCCCAACTCACATGTGCCAGTAACATATCGAAATACGTTTCACGGCATTTAAGTGGGACATTTTGGGACAGGCTTGAAAACGTGCACAAACACAAACACTAAACATAATATATGGGCGACTAGCAGTAAGATAAAGAAGGCTACCTATCATAGATCGATATAATATTGGGTCGACATTTTCACCAACATTATCCTTACATACCTTCTGCGATGAACCCATTGGTGTTTTCATCTGTTTAGCGTTCTCCAAACCAAATCTTTTAACTAGATTCTTGGCATATTTACTCTGTGAGATGAAAATTTCATCTTCACTTTGCTTTATCTTCAAGCCTAAGAAAAAAGTTAATTCTCCAATCATGCTCATTTCAAATGTCGATGACATAGCTTCAACAAATGAATTTAGGTACGACTGTGAAGTCGATCCAAAGACTATGTCATCCACGTAGATTTGAGCAATTATAATATCTACACCGTGTCATTTAATAAACAAAGTACGATCAGCTTCGCCACGGTTAAAACCAAATTCAATAAAAAAGATTAGTTAAAAGATCATATCATACACGAGGGGCTTGTTTCAACCCATACAAAGCCTTTTTAAGCTTGTACACATACTGTGGATGGTAAAGATCTTCAAATCCTTTTGGTTGTTTAACATATACCTTCTTGTCTAGATAACCATTTAAGAAGGCACATTTTACATCCATTTGGTGTAAAGTAATTTTCAGACAACAAGCAATAGCAAGTAAAAGTCTAATCGACTCGATTCTAGCTACATGTGCGAAGGTTTCATCAAAATCAATTCCTTCAACCTTAGTATAACCTTTTGCAACTAGACGTGCTTTGTTTCTAACAAATGTTCCCGATTAGTCTGATTTATTTTTAAAAATTCATTTAGTTCCAGTTACATTTGTATTATTTGGACGTGGAACTAAGTCCCAGACTTCATTTTGAGAAAATTGTTCAAGCTCTTCTTGCATTGCTTGTATCCATAATTTATATTTAAGTGCTTATACAACATTCTTTGGTTCTAATATAGATATAAAACAAGAAATACTAACCTTTTGGTATATGGTTGACATACACACATACCTTACCATTTCTCTATAGTTGAGTGGTTATTTGCCTCTTGTTCTAATTCCTTCAAAAACTCCCCCTATCATTTGGCTCGTTGGATGATTCTTCTTAATCCTTGATGAGGGGTCCCTACGAACTTGGTCTAACAATTCAGCACTTGACTCTTCATATGTGGCATATGTGGTCTCTATTGCTTTTTCGGATGTTGCTTCAGGTGTGGCAACATTTGTGGCAACATCCGATTCTTCTACAATCTGTGGACTTTCCACTGTATCTATAACGTTATTTTCAATAGTTTTTCCTGAAACATCATAAAGATCATCAAAGATAACATTTACAGACTCGTGTACGGTTCTGGATCTCATATTGTATACTCGATAAGCATGACTATTTTGTGAATAGCCAACAAAAATTCTTTTATCACTCTTAGAGTCAAATTTTACCAAATGATCCCTATCATTTAAAATATAATAAATACACCAAAAAACATGAAAGTAACGCAAGTTTGATTTCTTTCCATTTATAATCTCATAGGGTGTCATCTTTGTTCCTGCCTTAAATAGACTCTATTAGCGATGTGATTAGCAGTATTCAAGGCTTCTGCCCATAAACGTTTTGACAAATGTTTAGAATTAAGCATCACTCTAGCCATTTCTTGCAATGTCCTATTCTTCCTTTCTGCAACCTCATTATGTTGAGGAGTTTTGGGGGCAGAAAACTCATGGAAAACTCCCTTTTTCTCACAAAAATTTGTAAATGAATTATTTTCAACTTCTTTTCCATGGTCGGACCTAATCCGAAAAATAGGAGAATAGAATAAATTTCTAATTCTAGAGTGCAAGATTTTAAACATTTCAAACGTCTGTGATTTTTCTTTCAAAAAATATATCCAAGAATATCTAGAAAAATCATCTACTATCACAAAGGAATACATCATGCCTCCTAGAATGTCTACTTCAATTGAACCATTAAATCCATATGTAGCAATTAAAAACAGTGAGACGTACCTGAATGTTGTCTGTCGTGTTGGACAACATTATGAGAGACACGGATTTGCTTACCTTTCAAACAATCTTCACAAACACTTTTACATTTATGGCTAAGTTTAGGTATGCCTCTAACCGCTTCATATGAGACCAATTTTTCTAAACTGCAGTAGTTGACATGCCCCAATTTTTGATGCCATAGTGTTATGTCATCGACCTTAGCATTATTGCATGTTTTTTTTCTTACAACAAGATAGAAATTGTCACATATTCTTATACCTGTCATGACACACATATTTGCTTCATTCGTAACTTTACATGCATTCTTATTAAATTTTACCTCAAGATGGTCATCACACAGTTGACTAATAGTCTAATACTAATTAAATTAGTCATTAAGCCCTCAACGTATAAGACGTTTCTTAAGACTGGAAATTCATGAACATCCAAGATCCTTTTTCCAATTATTTACTTTTACTGCCACCTCCATAAGTCACGTTTCCTCCATTGAATGACTCGTAGTTCTTTAGAAAACCTTTTGGACCTATCATGTGGCGAGAACATCCACTATCAAAGTACCAAGAACCTGAAATGTTAGTTCTTAATGCAGTTATAGCAACATTACATGTTACATCCTTTTTAGGAACCCAAACTCTCGTAAAACATTTTTTACCTTTTGGCTCAAAATGTTGCTTCGATTGTTATCCGGAATGTTGGACAACATTTTAGGCAACATTTTGCTCACAGAATTTTGAAGTTTGAAACAGTATGCTTTTAAGTGTTCAGGGAGTTACAGTGATGGCACACAAACTTCATATTCTTTGACATATATGAGAACCTATTATTCATCCTTTTTACTTTTACAAAGCATATTTTCTCATTTTTATCAAAGAGAGTAGATCATATGGTTTTAAGAGAGTTTTCATACCCAATTCTTGCATGTGAAGGTTTACTAAAGTTGAGTATCTCATTCAATATTGAAGTCCCCGTGTTGAGCTTACGGAAGGTTGCTTCGGCTAAATCCAATTTTGCACGGATCTTACCAAATTTTCTAAGAGTGTTTGCACATTCGTTAGCATATTGACCCCAACTCGAGCATGCATGACACTGCACGGATTCAAGTTGTTTGGGATCAAATTTGGTACGATCTGAGTTGGTTCTTCTTAGTCGATTTCCTTTTTGTACATTTGAAAGGAATCTAGTGGGCTTTTGATTGAAGACTTGGTTTTGGTGTTCTTTAGATTTAGATTGATTTATCTCATTGTTGAACTTCCTCAACATCGAATTGTATTTTCGTGTGAGTGAGGCAACATTTGCACCATCACCAATTTCTTCAAGATTATCATCATCTTCTTCGATTTGACTCTCTGAGGATTGAACTTAAAGTGCCACATTCTTGCTTTTATACAATTCCTTTTGATTTTCAATGTCCATCTCATAAGTTTTGAGAATTTTCATCAAGGTATGGAGGTCCATTTCCGCAAGATTGTGAGCTTTTTCAATAGCACAAATTTTTAAATTGAACTTTTCAAGAAGAGAACGGAGAGCCTTTTCAACAAGTTGAGTGTTGGTTAATGGTTCACCAAGAACTTGACATTCATTTGAGATGTCAATCAACTTTTCAAAATAAGATTTAATATCATCTGCTTCTTCCATCCTTAAACATTCATATTTACTCATGAGCATGTGTAGCTTTGTTCGACGAACACTTGAGCTACCTTCACAATGAATTTGTAAAGTATCTCATGCATCCTTAGCCTGGGACAGTTTTGAATGAGTTTGAACATATACATATCAACCCATCCAAAAATTTCATATAAGGCTTTTTCATTAAAGCTAACATTATTGGTTACTTCTGTAGTCCATTCGGATTCAGGTTTAACAAGAATGTCACATTCCTCATCTGGTGGCAACATTGGAACAACATACACATTGGTTATAGATCTCCATGCCCTAACATCAATTGATTTGATATGAGAGCGTAGGTGAATCTTCCAATAGGCATAATTTGATCCATCTAAAATAGGAAGTCTACCGATAGTTGGATTTGTCGGATCCATAGCTTATGATAACATGACCAATCACTTATTTTGTTAAGTGTTGGCTTTGATACCACTTGAAGGGGGATATGGAACAATAAAAACAAAATGAAATAAACTCGAATGCCAATTCTATTTCCAAATGTCGGAAATTATGTCGTCTGACACCAGTAACAACACTTTAGCAAAATAGAAAACTTTGAAAAGTAAATGCAGCGGAAATTTTAAAAACACATAGGTTTTAAATTATATATAACTTATGATGGTCAATGACCAAATGTATTGTATATATATTATATACAAATATACAAATTTCTTTCTTTACAGATTTACAAGATAAAACGGAAAGGAATTAAAAGTTGAAGTCGCAGATGACTTCTGCCTGAAAAATCTAACTAAGTAGACATAGACAACCTCTCATTACAATCGCTCCATACAAAACTAATCTAGAATCTAAACAGCAATTGTAATGTTGGACAGAATGTTGTCAACACACTCATGCAACACTGGTGATCCAAATTTCTAAGATAAAATCCCGAGAGCTCTCTTTGTATTTTTACTTTCTGGTTCTGGATATCGATACTATGTAGTAGCCTCTCTATTTATAGTAGAAGGTATTCCTTGAAAAGCTCATCGGTCAGTTGTAAAAATTGAGGGAAAGGTGGACTGCTGGTATTGGTTGGAGAAGATCAGAGAGTAATAATCTCAACAGTTTTGGCTTGATCCTCACGACAAGCAACAACTTAGTCCTCACTCGTTTTTTACCTTGCCAAGTCATTTTTACCTCATAGTATTATTTACACAAATATTAATGCATCACGTGAAGTAAAATAAAATATGTTCAGAAAATGTTGATCTGAATGTTGTGCAACATTTATCCCAACATACTTACACATTCATATCAATACTTTAGGAGATATGTTTGGTCAAATATCACAACACCAAATCCAACATTAACAATAACATTGCAATATTTTTTAAAAGGAGAAAGTCAATGTTATAGATGACAGTACCTTTCCTTCTTTTTCTTTTTTTTTTAATTGGTATCAAAATGGAGAAACCCATGACTAGAAGGGGCAAAATAGAAAGAGAGACAAGTTTCTCTCTATATCTATTTTCTAATTTGAACTCATGATCTTTATTTAGGTTGTCTCAAGAGAGATACCCCATTTTTACAAATGGGAACTATTTTATTAATTTCAATTGTTTGCAAATATTTGAAACTAATTCAAATTCTGACCTAACTCCTCGTAAAAGCCAAACTCACATTTTCAGAAATACATTTATCATATACATAATCACAGGTAGTGTACTAGTTATAGTAAGTAATATTTGCTTTATTTCTAGGTAACTAAATTCATTTTTCTTTTTGGTTTTAAAGGCCTTAATGGCTATAGGAAATTAATCATTACAAATATTCTTTTAGTTATATTGTCATTTGCCTTTCTCACAAGAGATTAGTAAATAAATAATAAAAATTCTTTGTAGGGTCATTTTTCTATATTCAAATTGTAAATGATCACATGAAATCATTTCCTTCCTACACTTCAATTACTTAGTTTTTCAATTGGAATTTGCTAAAACCATTATATAAATATATACCTTGATTTGCTTTCACTATATTATGAGGTAATGTAATAGCATACAAAATTACTATCATTCCTCAGTTTTATTTTTACGTGATGATAAGTGAATTTTAATATGCTAATTTTGACGTATATAGATATTAGTGATCGATTAGAAGAATATACTACCTTGAAAAGGAGATCACGTTAATGTTAAACTCTAATTATTTAATGAAATGAAATTCTTGAAAGTTGTAAAGCTGTATAGAGATAGAATGGTGCTAACAATCTCGGAACATCCTCAAATAAAAATAATCATATAAATTATAATAGAGAAAATAATAGAATTATAGTGAAGGAAGAGGAATTGAAACTGCAAAATGTGGAGAATTTGATTATTAAAAAAGGTTCAAACTCTAGCTTTTTCTTATGTAATTATACTAAAACCTATATATGACCATAATCTGAATTGAGAACAAAAACATAAAATAAAAAAGATACTTTATTTTTTGTTTGGTGGATTTGGGGCAGAGATGTGAGTAAGAATTTGGTGGTTGAGTCGAATAGTTTGTTGACAAACGTACTATAAATGGATGTATAATTATGGAAAAAACTTTTAAGTGAATTAGATTAGTCAATCGGCCTGAAAATAATTACTCGATAGAACTTCAGTAGAAATGCCGACTACGTCGAAACTGCACCAATATCTCTCCCGCACTATTGCGTATTCCGTTACACAAATGGATAGGAAGGGAAACTTTGTGGCTTTTGTTTTTACGCCACATTTTCAAGTCGCGGCTATTTTTCAATTACAAATGTTAGTTATCTTCTAAACATCAGCCCTCAAAGTGGATAAATTGCATGGCTGGCCTTATATGAATACTAAAACCACGTTGCTTGATAAAAAATAAAACTTTGCGAGTTTTTTTTTTGCTACAAATCTGTTTTGCTAAACATTAATTTGTAATGAATTAAGTCAACTATTGATTTATGCTTAGATTATGAGAAAGACATTTACAAATAGCTTTGAAATTGATCCTAAATTTGAAATGCCAACAACAAATATCTTTAGAGGATGCTTGCTTGGGTTGCAAGTACTTCAAGATGAAGTCACCCTATAGAAAGTGTAGCTAGAAAACTAATTGATGGCTCATCATTCTGATAGGTAAGTCCCTCCTTTGATATAAAGCCCTACCCATACAACAATAAAGAAAAAAAAAGGAGAATACCCAAATTTCTCTGTTTCCTTTTTGGTGAAGGTGGGTTCTAGACCGGCACGAGTCACGACTTGCTCACCTCGACTGTGTACCTACTATATCACAGCAATCAGAAGACATATGGAAAGAAATCACATGACATTTTGAAGTTGCGCTTGAAGCCATTAGGCTGAGAGCACGTCTGTTTGGGTATCATGCATCTCGTCATCCCCGCACACAACACCCAAACTTAGGAACATGGCAATGTTGTGCGATGGATACTGGCCTCCCATGTGCCATGAGCGCACGGTTGGCCTAAGTGTACAACACCCAAACTTGAGGACATGGTAATGTCATGGGACGGATACTAGCCTCTTGTGTGCTCCGAGCGCAGTTGGCCTAAGTGTGAGTCTGCCATCTCTACTTGGATTGAACCCTATTTTTCTGCATTTTATTCAATATTAATTAACCGATAGGTCACGCCCTTGGAGACTTAAAGAATACTCAAATCCATGTTAACATCAAGAGAAAAGTAGATTGTGAAGTAAAGTAAAGCTCAACTTCAACTTTATCTACTGTTATAGACACTACACAAGTGTATATCCTATTACAGGCTTGTATGTGACTAAATTCTATACAAGACAATTATCAGGGTGGCATCTCCCACCTTTCTCTTGAGAAACATATGCAATGATTTATCTGCTAATAACCCCTTTTCATAAATTCATGTCATGCTTTAAACACTGGCTGAAACTTCAGTTGCTGGTTTTTCCTTTTTCTTGGGTTGCTCAATAGCCTTATTTGGTACCAAAATTATGAAGACGTTCCTATCCCTGAAATTCTTGTTCTCCTCGGTTGCAAGCTGTGAATGGCACCATAATATAAAGACGTTAACTAGCCGGAGAGGGAAAAAGAGTTCAGAGTAATTCACAGACTAATTGAAAGTACATGTTCATATTGTTCATTTAATCTTGTATGCGCCAAACTTATTCTTTGCTCTACTGATCTTGAGTAACTATCAAAATATTTTGTGAAACTGGTAACTGTGAGTAACTATCAAAATTAGACTTCTAATGCCAACTTTTGCTGTTTATAGTGTTCAATTATTTTACTTTTTCCACGAATATTTTCTTCTGAGATGATGATTGAATGCCTAAGAAATTAATAGTGCTGTGGTCATGATCTTACCTCTCATCCAAGATGTAGCAGATAAGATTCATAACCATCTTCGTTTAGTATAGATAATGGAAATGCCTACAGAATTACCATATTGAATATATTTTGGGTTTTACCAATACCTTCTCATACATGTTTTCAGATTATAGGAGCAGTTTGTGATCTTAGTATGCACGCTTTTAAAACTATTCACATCTTCTGGACACAATGCATCATGAGTAATATTTACTTTTGACATGAGAAAAAAGAAATCAAGCTTACCTCACCGACATCAGTCTGAAAACGCCTTAATAGCTCAATAGCATTATTTCTGAACTCATTTTCACGGCCTTTTAAGTTCACTATGACTTTTACCTGCAGGAATGACCAAAATAAATAACATTTAAACATTAAACCACTAAAATTCTCTAAAGCAGAGGCAGATGCAGCATTGCAGCACCAGGTTCATCTTAACCCAATATTTCCAATGCGGAGCGTAAATTTATGTGCAATTCACTAAAATTAGAGTAAATAATAGGTCTGAACCCATAATTTAAAAAAACAATGGGTTCAATGCCAAGAATAAAGGTTGAACCCATAGAGGTTAATTTTGGATCCGCCTTTGTTCTAAAGTACATGCATGCTGAAATACAAGATTCCGAGCTAACCTTGTCACCATCTTTCAAAAACTTCTGAGCAGCTTTCAAACGCACCGAATAATCATGAGAATCAATATTGTAGCTGCAATAATATTCAAGAGAAACCTTCAGATACCAGAAAGGAGACCAAAATAAACGAGGGAAAATAGGGTAAACAAAGTACCATGACACAACAAATTACAGTAAGGTTAGTGGTCTTTTACTCCAGAGAACATTGACATTGAAGTTAGTTACTGTGTGTTAACATAACAGTAGAACTAACTTATCTTCCTGGTAAATTTGTCAAGGAATTTTAACTAGAACGATGAGAACAACTATATTGGAAATTCCCCTTTAAATTTGTTTTAATACGATTATCACCATTGAGAAAGCCTATTAACACGGACTAATCGGAAATAAGTTTCATGCACTTTTTTCATGGAGGCCAAATATCAACAGAACAACAATCACTAAGAGAGGAAAAAAGTGACATACTACAATTGTTGACACAAAAGAGTAGTAAGCAGATGAGAAGAACCATCTCCAAAGACTTTAGACACTGAAAGAATTAAAAATATGTAAGACTTACAGCGTGTGAAGTTTTACAAGACTTACACATCTTTTGAAAAGGAGAAATGAACGGTAAATCACGCTAACTAAATTTTATGTCCTCTATTATTTCTGATGGCCAGTAAAGTCATAACAGCTAGAATATATCTTCTTTTTTTAATAAGTAAATAAAGAATATTCATTCCCAAATCACCGAGACATGTCCTCTCAAGTCTCAAGTCTCAAGTCTCAAGTTCTCCTACACAAAAAAATCAAGCTCTCTCTATCTTCTCTAAAACTTTAATATTCCAGGATTTCACTTTCTAACCTATCAAGATATTGTGGTCTGTGTTTTTAGTCAAACCAAAGAAGATCTGAACTTTATTCTCCGTTTTCTTTTCAATTTGATTGCTATTTTAGTTTTTTACTCGTTTCAAACTCATTTCATATCAAATTGAAACGTCAACCTAATTATTAATACTCTCGAAACAAATACAGGAAACATTAGTTTACATTCAGAACTAACATTCAATAAAGAAGTACAAAAAGGCTTCTATTGTTAGAGTATGCTCCGATCAACAAGACTGATCGAATACAGAAAATTAGAGGCACCTCTCCAGAGGTTATGGACGAACAAGTTGATGCTCCATCAAAAAGCAAAATAAAATACGTGACTAAGAATGAAAAGGCCAATAAAAAACAATTTCTAGATTAGAACTACAAATCAAATGAATAATTTCCGGTAAAGAAAGGTGCGTCGAAGCTACACAAGAACAATAAAAAATAAAGAGTAAAGCAACTTTAAACACTGAACCACCAACAATTCGTAAAACTAGAAAGGCAGAAATAGCTTTTCGCTGAGTAGCCATCTAAATGAAGGAAGCTAACAAATAAAAAGATAGAATTTATTTTCTTAAGAAGTATCAGTGTTAGGTACATGCTATGGAACCTTACCCCATTTTGAGCTCCTTTAAATCCATGCGGTTGGCTGTCATTGAAAAAATAAATCGTTGGTAAAACAAAGTAATTAAGAGGTCTCCATTTCAACGAAAGGAAAACTTCTAAAAGACTAAGACATTCACCAGCATTTTTCTTATGCTGCTCTTTTTTCTTCTTTTGCAGTTCATACTTGTATTTACTGCCAAAAAATAAAGCAAAATATCAAAAGACAGATCTTTTAGCAATACAAAATAATAAGAAGCCCGTGACCAAGATATTCATTGCATCTAGTCAGCATACAAACGATCCAAACTGGCATGCAGATAATAATTTGCACTATAAGTAATTTTCAAGCAAAAATATCACAGCAGATACCTAGGACCATAAATTCTAACCACCTAATTCAAGCCAAATGTTTGCTTTGAAACTTGGTTATATTATGATTTTCACAGTTTCAAGCAAGCTTGGCTCATGTAGATTGGTCAACACAAATGTGCAACATAATAAATAGGTTTACAAGCAGAGAGGAAAAAGTACTAAAGCTTGGTTTCAATTTTTGGTTCTGAAAGGCATTGAAATCAATCACATCATGTAGTAGCAGGAAAAGAGTGAACAGATAATCCTGTACCTCTGGAGCACAATAAATTTGAAGCCTAAACATGAAAAAGAAAACTGAGGAATAACGCAATGGAAATACTCCCTCTGCCCTTACTTTTCTTACTAAGCCATCTAGAATGCTGTCTGCTTGCCTAACAAGGAACGTTGTAATAGATTTTATACAACTCAACAGGATACATGCTTTCTACTCTTTTAATGCTACTTCTTCTCTATTCTATTCTCCAAGAACACAAAAATTACTACTCCCTCCGTCTCAATTTGTCTATCTTAGTTTGACTCGGCACGGAGTTTAAGAAAATAAAGAAGACTTTAAAATCATGTGATCTTAAACTAAAGATGTGTGTAATGTACCAAAATACCCTTTGGATCTTGTGGTCTTAAAAATGTCATGTAAGATGTTGGGTGTAAAGAGTTACTAAGTATAGAAAGTGACATTCTTCTTGAAACAGACAAAAAGTAAGACAAACAAATTGAAATGGAGGGAGTATAAGAACCCTAAGAAATAGTAAAGACTCTTAATATCTTTTACTAATATTGATTTTATGCAAATTTAGGACTAATGAAATGGAACACAGGCCACAACAATTAGTATATGAGACAAGCTGCAATTTTACTACCTTAATCATAGATAAAGCTTACATTTTTTACCACAAATTTGATATATACTAATTCCCCAAGTGTGTCATTAGATCATTCCAGAAACCAAGAACTATCTAACAACTATCATAATTGAAATACTAAGGTAAAAATCTAATAATGGTTATATCTTACTTGTAATCCATCATTTTGACAACTGGCGGTTCTGCTTCTGGAGATAGAATCACCTACAAATATCCACCAAAGGAATGCCTAAGATAATTAAATCAATATTAACTGTATCATAACCAGTATTCTGGATAAGCTACTCTTCCTCAACTCTTTTTTTAGTTTTTAGTTTTTGAAATGATAGGTATTATTGATGTCAAAATCAGCACTAAGAAAGTGTTGTGTTTACTTCAAAAAATTTAGCGGAAAAAAAATAAAACCTTGTCAGATATATTCTTCCTCTAACTCAACCTAGGGATCGCACTTCAGTTGACCACTAAATAAGCATCATATGACATTACTATTTTTTTCTCCAAGTATCATATTCCCTTCAAACTACACCTAATCACATGAAGCAATAGTGTTTTTCCTTCCTGCTACCCCGCACCAGTACAGAATATACCTCTTTCTTCTTGGAGATTCATAACTCCAGCCAACTTTCCCTGGAGTAATACTTATAATTGCATATTTTTGGCCATCTCACGAATAAAATTATTTTTTTGACTCCACGTTATTTACCATTCAATACAAGATTACTAGCACAAGTGAAGCAAATTAGAGAGCTACAATGTCAAATTTGAAGGATAATTAATTTTCCACATAATCATAAAAGTTGAAGGAAAAATTAGAAGCAAGTCAGTCTTTCAACTACATACCAAGTCAAGGCTTGCATCCTCAGCTCTCTGAATAGCTTCCATTTTTGACACTATCCCCAACTACATAGCAAAAACCAATCAGAAAAGAAACAATAACAACTGCGAAACCAACACAACAAGCAAACATGAAATTATACTAACCATGTTCTGCTTATCATCAATGAGCCTAACCTTGTCTGATCTACATTTCAAAAGCACCCAAAAAAAAACTAAAAAGTTAACATCTTTAACAAAAACACAACACATTCCAAAACCAAACAAACACATTTAACATCACAATAACCAAAGAAAACCAAAAAGAAACAAAAAAAGATAAGAATTCTCCACAATGTTACACTAGCTAGAGTGTAGGAAGCGTTTTCAGCAATATCCAATAATTTTGGTTCAACCTTGTCATTTGTTTTAAGAAATTAATTCAATATGTACAATTTATTAATTTAGGAAAACAGTAACTCAAAAAGGACTAAAACTCAATCTCATAAGCTTCAAATCCTGACTTCAACTATGAACACAAGAACATGTAAATACCTAATAGAGGAAATATCAAGTGCTTCATCTTTCAAAACATCACTAAAAGTTTAACATCTTTAACAAAAACCCAATACATTTTATAACCAAACAAAACCAAAAAGACACAAAAAGGATAAGAATTTCCCATAATGTTATACAAGTTGAGTGCACAACACAAGGAGTTAGAGTGTAGGTACTACAGAACCCAATAATTTTGGTTCAGGCATTGTATTTGTCTTAAGAAATTCGTTTAATATATACAAATTATTAATTTAGAATGCATTAACTCAAAAGTAATAAAACTCGAACCCATAAGCTTCAAATCTTGACTCCACCTCTGAACACAAGTAACATGTAAATAACTGATAAGAGGAAATATTGAGTGATTCGTCTTCCAAAACACCACAAAAAAAAAACTAAAACTTTAAGGGGTCGTTTGGTTGCTGGTTAGAGTTATGCAAGTATTAGTAATGTAGAATTTAGTTATTCATGTACTAGTTATTCATGCATCTTCTATCCTGCATAAAATAATACATAAATTTCCTCATAACTTATACGTGTATTTGTTATGCGGGAATCTAAATAGCTAACCAAACACCATATTTGTTATGTTGAATTTTATACATAGCAAAAAATACTACTCCCTCCGTCCCAATTTATATGACACTCTTTCCTTTTTAGTCAGTCTCAACACGAATGACATCTTTCTATATTTAGTAACAATATGACTTTATATTTTCAATTTTACCCTTAATAAAATCATTTATAGCCACACATTTCTCAATGTCTTATTTTAGACCACAAATTTCAAAAGTCCTATTTACCTTAACCACATTCATATAAAAGGAGACGAGGGAGTACCAAATACATATTATAACCAAACAAAACCAAAGACACAAAAATTATAAGAATTTCCCACAATGTTACACAAGCTAAGTGCACAACTACACAAGAACATGTAAATAGTTAACATCTTTAACAAAAACCCAATACACTTTAAAGCCAACAAACACATTTAACATCACAATAACCAAAAAAAAAAAAAAAAAAAAAAAAAAAAAAGGATAAAGATTTCCCACTATGTTACACAAGCTAAGTGCACAACTTACATAAGAAATGTAACAGTACCTGATAGAGAAAATGTCAAGTGCTTCATCTTCCTCAGAAGGTGGGGGCGGCCGAAAACCTCCTCGGCCGCCTCCGCCACCGTAACGGGCTGTAAAGGTGGCGGAATAGTAGATAACTGAGGAACAAGAAGGGAGCTGAGGATTGTGAAAACGAAGCCCAAAAAGGGAAGAATTGAGGAAAAGGCGTTTAGAGGAAATGGGTGTAAGGGTGAAGGAAGTACTGGTGAGACCCGCCATGGATGGTGTGTGTTACAGAGGCGGAGTTAACACACACTGTGGTTCATCTTATCCATAGATGCTTTGTTCTTGAGTTTGGTTTGGCCTTTTTAACTCTCTTTTTTTTTTTTTTTTTTGCTCTATTTATATATGGCTGATAAATTCTTATTGGCCTAATGGTCTTGAGCCCTCTCCGGTAAACCACCTCTGTCAAGTTATTTCCTTCCTATCAAGATTCACTGTGTGAATTTTAATGGTTATGTTGTTATTGTTGATAAATTTTTATTTCTCCATCACTCCATGGAGACCCTCTTAAATTTTTATGAATTTATTTATGCAATCAAATAATTTTAATTAGTAATATAAAATAAACAACAGGTAACTTTTTATAACAAATTATATTATCTGGTTGTTAAATGGAGTAGCATTATGTCTCGTTTTCAATTTTGCCTTTTTTTTAATCTTGTGGCAGCATGATTCGAGTTAGTTTAGTTAAATATTAAGTTCAGTTGTTGCACCAGCCTCAAATTTGTAATGTGATAGGGAAGTTAAATTTTGACAAGCCTAATTTTTTATTTTAATCCGCAAATTTAAAATTGATTTTGAATGGTTAATCTTGCACTTGAGCTGCAGAGGGTCCAATTCACGCTCTATGGGCCCATTGAAATCAAACCCAAGTTCTAACTTGGACTATTTCTTGGCCCAAAGTAGCCCAACTAAAGATGCCAATATGTAAGAACCCCACAAAAAAATAAAAATATTTGACATAGCTATCTCTAATAGATATTTATTTAATTATAATTTAAATTAATTATTTATTATAACTATATTATATATTTAATTATCTATCATAATTATATTATTTAATTAAATAACCTATTCTTCTTCTCCCAAATAAGCACGCCCTCTCTCTGATCTTCTTTCCCCCTCTCTCTTGCCTCCCTCTCGCTCTCTCTGCATCTCCCCCCCCCCCCCCCCCGTCTGACGCCGTCTATAGGAATCACCGTCGGAGGAGTATCCTTCTTTTCCGATTTGGTTTCGGATCTGGCCGGTGGAGAACACGAATTCCGCCGCCGCAAATTCGATAGAGAGAGAGAGAGGACAGTGTCGCCGACACTAATGGGTAATTTCCATCATAGAACTCGAGGTTCCATTTTTCTTTTCTGAATTCCTGCTGGAATTGTTGGCTATTTAGAGAAGCCTTGATCGGAGCTTCTAATCAGTTCCTATGGTTCCAACTTAAATGGCTAAATAAATTGAGTCTCAAATTGTCAATCATCTCAGTGAGGGAGGGTAACAAAACTATCTTTTTGTATCTTAAATCTGAGTTTATTTGAAATTTTGCTGAAATACAATCAAATATAGTCGTTGGCTGAATGTATTTTGGGGCAAACTATATGTATTTGAATGAATGTGTTGTTAAATGATCTATGTACATATGTTTGTATATATATTTTCGAGTAAATATATTGTATTTGCTATTTTCATCTGAAATTTTGTTGAAATACATTCAATTACACCCAAAATAAAAGGATACATCAATATATAAACACACTAAAATACACGACCTCGTCATGTATTTAAATGCACTTAAATACATTATTTTGAATACGTATTCAGAGAAATTAAGATTGCATGTATACAAATATAATCAAATACATGTGACATCAGATAAGGTTGGATACAACTAAACAATGTATTCAACAAATACACTAAAAACAATCAAATACGACATTTTTGCCTAAATATAACTACAAATTGTAAATAACAAAAAAGATATCTATGGATTGAAAGCAAGCATTAAATGACACTTATTTATATAAGTTGTCCCCCAAAAAATGACCCCATAATATGGCTGGCCAGTGGGCCGGGATCGGGTCCGTCGGGTTAGGACCGGCGAGATCGGGTCGGGTTGGGACGGGGGAGGGGCGGGATCGGGATCGGGACAGGCGAGACGCCGTCGTCCCGTCCCGTTTCCGATCCCGTCGGAGTCGGGCCGGGGCGTGATCGGGCTGGATCGGGATCGGGATTGATTTTTTTATTTTTTTTGCACTTAATTTAAAAAATAACATGTATATAAAAAACTCAATAATTAAACAAGATAGGGTAATAAAAACATCTCAAGCCTGTTTTTGTGTCTCTTATATTATTAATAGACATGTGATTTTTTTGTAATACAAATATAATTGTCAAAATTGCAACTTTGTGGTGTTGTTCAAAAGTTGCATTTTACATAGTAAAATTGTAATTAAAAAAATTACATTCTGAAAAAACACACATGTCCTAGTTTCTTGATAATTTCATGTGGTTCTTCGGTTGAAATTTATATTTGTTGGACAAATTGCTTCACGTCGCTTCCACCACCTTCGGATAAGATTTCGTTGTAGTTTTCGTCTTCTTCTCCGATTGACTGCACCTTCTCTGCTCCGCTCGTATCCAATCTCTGAATAATACTATAATCTTCAAGCTGTTTCCGGCTAATGAGTGTCTATGCTCTCCTATTTGATATCTGCCGGCAGAAAAAGCGCTTTCAGACGCTGTTGATGACGCTTGAATGTTCAAAACATCTCGGACCATCATTAAAAGTGTCGGAAAGGTCTTCTCATTCCCCCTCCAGTATTTCAGCAAGTCTTCACGTCCTTTTTCATTGAGAACTGCTTGGTACGGTACAGAACTCTACAAACACAAAAATATCAAACTCTCTAATTTGGTTAGTAGCGGTACGGCCGCACATTCTATTTCTGAGGCTTTCAATACTAGCCGCAGAAACAACATGTCTTTTGTGAGGTTGTGTTGAAGAAGAAGAAGATTGTATGGAAGCCGGTAGGTTGCTAGCACTTTCTTGTTGGTAAAACCTATATACTTTTTTACATTCGTCTTCTACGCTAGACAACACTTCTTCTTTAGTTTATTCAATATGTGGTGGGTGATTTAGATTTTTGGGACTTGGAGGTGGTAGTACTGCTATACAATCGTAAATAGTTTCAATAAGTGATTTAGTACCGTCTATTTTAATAGTCGGATTTAATACAATACCAATAATATAAATAGTGGTAAAGGAATAAAATATTTTTTTATTTTGATAAATATTTTTTTAATAGATGCCCTATAAGTTGGTTTATCCATATATTCATTAAGAAGTAAAAATATTAGAGCTATATAAAACAACATAGTTGAAATAGTAGGATAATATATACCGAAAAATTCTTTTGTTACTTGAAAAAAATTCTCTAAAAATACAATAAGTTCAGAAATTTTCTCCCAATCTCTATCTACAACCATATCAGCTGGATTTTGATTATGAGAGTTACAAAATAAAGTTATAGGTTTTCTATAGTCATAAGCAACAAGTAGTTGCTCGTATAAATAATTCCACCTAGTGGGTACTTCTTCTGGATTTTTTCTATGAGTTAGTTGACAATCGTGACAAGTTTTTTTATATTCTTTTCTTCGTTGTATTCTATTATTTTTAAAAATAAAATTTATAGCAAAATGTATTTTAGTAAGAATGTCTTCAAAAAGTTATAGACCATCATTTACAATTAAGTTATATATATTGCACACACATTTTATATGAAAATGATCTGAAAAAGATGGAGTTAAACTGTTTTTAAAAATTGTAATAGCGTAATTGTTAGAAGAAGCGTTATCTAATGTAATAGTATCATTTATTTATTCTGTAATAATCGCACACTTGATAAAATGTTTTATGCAATAAAAGTACTAGTGTGCCTATCATCTATATATCTATATGCTAATATACGTTTTTGCATAGACCATTTATAATCTATCAAATGACAGGTTACCGTTAAATAATCATGGTTGTTAGTACTACGGCCTATATCAGAAGTGATAGCCACTTTGCCACTAAAATGATATAATGAATAACGTAAATACTGTTGATATTCATGTGCGAATTTAAATACATCTCTCTTAAGAGTTGATCTAGGAAAACCGTTAAAAGCAGGATTATACATATCTCTAATGTAATGAATAAAATCGGGAGATGAAGGAAATGAAAAAGGCAAACCCTCCACAACATCTAAGTTTGCTATTGCTTCTCTATCTCTATGTTTATCGTATTTAGGGCCTACAATTCCCCCCGTCATAGGGTTAATTTGACCATGTACTTGATCCGGGACAATATGTAAACCTTGTCCCGATGAAGCGGACGTTTGCGCACCCGGTTTTGAAGCCTCATATTGGGTATACCTAGCTGGATGAGCCCTTGCTACGTGTCTCATTAAACCCACCGTCCCACTATGACCTTTCCAGTTTAAAATTTTAAAACATCTTTACAAAATTTACATCTAGCTACTTGATTCTCTACGTTCCTATAAAAAAATGTCCATGCATCTGATTTTAATATTCGTTTTGCTGGACCTCGCCTCATACTAGGGGCAATATGAGACATTTCAGTTGAAGGTGCACTAGTGGGTGTGTTGTCATCTACATTAGTGGGTGTATCATCTAGATCATCGTCTAAATTAAAGTCTTCTTGAGTCCAGAAAATAGCTTCTCGTCTAAATCTAATGGTATTGTAGGAAAATGTTCAGTATCAACAAAATCATCTTGTGTGGGAATATGATTCTGTCTAGAAATAGGACCCTTGCCCTTGTTTCCCCTACTAGAAGAAACATGACCCCTACCCGTAAACATACGTTTAAATCATTCAATTATA
Source organism: Anisodus tanguticus (assembly GCA_034509755.1). Classification (NCBI taxonomy): domain Eukaryota; kingdom Viridiplantae; phylum Streptophyta; class Magnoliopsida; order Solanales; family Solanaceae; genus Anisodus; species Anisodus tanguticus. The sequence goes on along the minus strand of CM067541.1, from coordinate 24,732,246 downwards.
AATTTATAATTATACTAATAAATAATTAAAGTAAATAAAATTAAGTGCGCTAAATAAAATAAACATACAATAATAATTTAATGAAGAATGTACCAAACGACGACGTAACGTCGACGTGTAATCGAGATGTTGAAAATTGAAACTTTGCTCGATGGAAGATCCTCAAGCTAGTTGCCAACTTCGCTCCCAATTCTCAAATGAATATACAAAATTGAATATTTAGTATACAATGTAGCCTTGTAGAGAGGTAGATTGAGAGATTGTAGGAAGATTTGTGAGAAAGATGAAGAGAAAATGAGGTATTTATAGTTGAAAATTGAGTTAAATTGTAAATATAATAACTTATGGGTTAAAAATAAATATTAAGGGGGTAGAGGGTTGGGGGAGGCAAAAAATGGCCGTTGCACAATGGTAAAAATGTAAAATGACTGTTGGTGAAATGGTTATTTCTGCAAAAGGGAGGGTTTCGGGTTGGATCGGGGCGGGACCGGATCGGGATTGGCGGGTCTGGGGCGGGACGAGACCATGTCCCGTCCCGGTTCGAGTCCTGATACCGCAATTTTTTTTTTAAAAAAAAATGTCGGGTTCGGCGGGACCGGGCCGACCTAGCCCACTGGCCAGCCTTACCCCATAATCAACACAACATAGTATTTTCTTGAAACTTCAGACCTGGCATTTTCAAATTCAGTCTTGCAGAACGCAGGTCTGAACTTGATAGAAGAGGCCAAACGTTAAATACTGCATGCAATTTCGGCTGTCTTAAATATCGGTCTCCCAAGCAGCTATCTTGCACTTGGGCTGCAAAAGGTCCAATTCATATGCTCATTGGGCCCAAAGTAACTCAACTACAGATGCCCATATTTAAAAACATAGTACTCCCTCTGTCAAGACTCAAGTATTATTTTCTTGACACTTGTCAGTTCACAACATAGTAATCCCTATATCCCAAAATACATATAGCATTATATTTTTTAAGAGTTAAATTATATAAATTTTGATTAATAATTTAAGTTATATTTTTTTATTATATTAATATGAAAAGAATTATAATTTATAGTATTTTTTGTATAGTTTTCAAATAGTTAAATTTTAATTTTAAAATTAAATTAAATTGACTTTTGAAAGAAAAAAATATAATAAATATTTTGGGATTGAGAGAGTATAGATAGAGTGTGTAGAAACTCACAAAAACTACGTGTAAGTTTAACCTCTTCAACAGCTCATCGCCTGAGCTCCGCCATACGTCTCCATTTGCCGCTGAATTTCGGATAACCACCACCGCTTAACCATTCACAAAATTTCCAAAACACCCCATAATCATCGCATCATTTCACCACTCTTCCCTTATTATTACCAAGGACTTTTCTGTCCCAAAAAAAGAAGAAGAAGATAAATCCTATCTTTAATTCTTTTCTCGCCTCGAGAATACTCCTATATTAAATCTTTGAAAGCTATTATAGAAAGAAAAAAGAAATAAAAGTCTTATATTCTCTAGAGTCATCTCTATTCTTCCTCAAACTAATATATATATCAGCAATAGAGACTTTGTTTTATGTACTAGACGCATTTTCCAGCATACCCAAAAACGAATCTTGAAATTTTAGCTCCTCAAAAAAAAATGGCGAGTAATAAAGAGGGAAAAGCAATAGGTATAGACTTAGGCACAACTTATAGTTGTGTTGGGGTATGGGTGAATGATAGAGTTGAGATTATACCAAATGATCAAGGCAACAGAACAACACCTTCATATGTTGCTTTTACTGACACTGAAAGGCTTATTGGTGATGCAGCTAAGAATCAAGTTGCTATGAACCCACACAACACTGTTTTTGATGCTAAACGATTAATTGGTCGCAGGTTCAGTGATCCATCTGTGCAAAGTGACATGAAGTTGTGGCCTTTTAAGGTAATCTTGGAGTTATATGTTCATTTTAATATTAAAATTATAATATTGAAGTGTATTATTTCTTGTCATGTTAGCGGCCAATCGTATAAAAAAGTTGGGGCTCGTAGTTCCTAATAGCTAAATAGGATTAGCTGCGGATTTTGTTGTTTAGTTACTAAAGTGTTCCTAGTTAGTAGCTAATAGAATTAGCTATGGATTTTGTTGTTCAACTACATATTTTTTTCGTCACTAGTTCCCGAAAATGGTCATTATTCCTTGTATAACTTGTAACTCATGTCAGGATCTACCATTAATTACTCGCTTAAGCTTAAATTTTATGACCACCAACTTATATTCTACAATGTTACTCTTTCTTTCACCATCATTTATTTTTTGGTCTGTCCCAAAAGAATGTCACATATAAGATTTATTTTGAACCACGCATTTCAAAAGTTTTTCCTTCTTTGAACTCCGTGACAAGTCAAAATGGTGCCACATAAATTGAGATGGAGGGAGTATTATTCTACTACCTTGTTATATTTAATCTATGGAAGAATTCTCACACTTATAAATAGTGTTTCTTCCTTGTGTTAGGGAGTATGGAAAGTGTTGGATAATGTCCTAGTGTACATGAAAAAAGTGAGGTCGGTGATAGTGAAAAAGATAGTTGAAAAAGGGGAAAAATCTAAGTCTCCAACTTATTTTGTTGCAAAAGAGAAAATTATTTTGTTGAAGGAAGGTGCGGACTCAACAGCTAGTCCCGAGTTGGAGTTGTTTGAGTCGTACGATGTTGTCGGTCTTAGACCGGTGAAGAGTAAAGAGGGAGATATCTCAGCCTGAAGAATCTTTACTTTTTTTTCCATTTTTACTGTAATTTTCAAACTGTTACAATTGTATTTTCATCCACAGGTACTTGCGGGTCCAGGTGAAAAACCCATGATTGAGGTGAGTTACAAAGGTGAAAAGAAGCAATTTTCAGCTGAGGAAATTTCATCCATGGTGTTAGTCAAAATGAAGGAAACAGCTGAATCTTTCTTAGGATTTAAGGTAAAAAATGCAGTTGTCACTGTACCAGCTTACTTCAATGATTCACAAAGACAAGCAACAAAGGATGCTGGTTCTATTTCTGGTATGAATGTTTTAAGAATCATAAATGAGCCAACTGCCGCCGCTATCGCTTATGGTTTAGATAAAAAATCATCAAGAAGAGGTGAACAAAATGTTCTTGTTTTCGATTTGGGTGGTGGCACTTTTGATGTGTCGATATTAACTATCGAAGAAGGTATTTTTGAGGTTAAAGCAACTGCTGGTGATACACATTTAGGTGGTGAAGATTTTGATAATAGGCTTGTTAATCATTTTGTTTCTGAGTTTAGAAGGAAACATAAAAAGGACTTGAGTGGAAATGCTAGAGCTTTGAGGAGATTAAGGACAGCTTGTGAAAGGGCAAAAAGGACTTTATCATCCACTACTCAAACTACTATTGAAGTGGATTCTTTGTATGAAGGGATAGATTTTTATGCTACAATTACTAGAGCTAGATTTGAGGAATTGTGTATGGATTTGTTTATGAAGTGTATGGAGCCTGTGGAGAAGTGTTTGAGGGATGCTAAGATTGATAAATCACAGATTCATGAAGTGGTTCTTGTTGGTGGATCAACTAGGATACCTAAAGTTCAGCAACTATTGCAAGATTTTTTCAACGGGAAAGAGCTTTGCAAGAGTATAAATCCTGACGAGGCAGTGGCTTATGGTGCAGCTGTTCAAGCTGCAATCTTGACAGGTAAATAGGGGTGTCAAATGGGTAAGATTATTGAAACACACCCCTCCCCCACTGTTACTAAATTTTAATTGTTTTGTTTGTTCGTTTATAATTTCTTAGTATCTAATATAACTATTATTTTCTTTATTATGGCTGTCATGGTTAATTTGGACTACATATCCGTCCGATAAATGATCTAAGCTAATAAATGGGCAAGTCTGGGGTTGGGCGGGGTCATGGTTTGATGGGCTAATTTTGCCAACTCTATTGGCAGGTGAAGGAGATGAGAAAGTTCAAGATTTGCTTTTGCTCGATGTCACACCACTAAGTCTCGGGCTCGAAACTGCTGGCGGGGTGATGACAACTTTGATTCCAAGAAACACCACAATCCCGACCAAAAAAGAACAGATTTTTTCGACTTACTCAGACAATCAGCCAGGAGTACTCATCCAAGTCTATGAAGGGGAAAGAGCAAGAACAAGGGACAACAATCTTTTAGGGAAATTTGAACTCTCTGGTATCCCTCCAGCACCAAGAGGGGTCCCGCAGATCAATGTTACGTTCGACATCGACGCGAACGGGATCCTAAATGTGATGGCTGAGGACAAAACTGCAGGTAAGGGGTGTCGAATGGGCTTTTTTTTTTTATGATCTTTTAGTACCTGATAAAATTATTTTCCTCTCTTTATTATGATATATCAAATAGAAAAATTGGCTTCTTGAAATATTTGTCAATACGGACTCTACATATCTGTACAATGTTTTGTTGGACTGAGCTTATAAATGGGTAGGTCAATGATCATGGAACATAGACCTTGTGTACACAATCATCACCCCTACAAGCTAGCTTTGGGGTTGAGTTAGGCCCAAGATCCATTCTTTACATGGTTTCAGAGTCGAGACTCATTCCAACGCTCTAGTTAACAAGGTTTGGGCGTGCGGGATCACCGATGTCGGGCCCAAATTATATTATATTATATACGCTCAAGTTAACAAGGTCTGGGCGTGCGGGGAGTGTTAAGAGTCCCACATCGGATATGGAATGGGAACATGGACTCCTTATGTAGACTTGAACAATACTCATTCAAAAGCTAGCTAGATTTTGGGGTTGAGTTAGGTCGAAGACCCATTCTGTACCGTCTAAATTTTTATGGACTAATTTTTTCACCTTAACGGCAGGTGTGAAGAACAAGATCACAATCACAAATGACAAGGGGAGATTGAGTAAAGATGAAATTGAGAGAATGGTGAAGGATGCTGAGAGGTATAAAGAAGAAGATGAAGTGGTGAAGAAGAAAGTGGAAGCAAAGAATGGACTTGAGAATTATGCATATAACATGAGGAATACAATAAAAGATGAGAAAATTGCAAGTAAGTTGAGTGCTGAGGATAAAGAGAGGATCGAAAAGGGCGTGCAAGAAACGATAGAGTGGCTTGATAAGAACCAACTGGCTGAAGTTGATGAACTTGAAGATAAGTTGAAGGAACTTGAAGGAGTATGTAATCCTATAATTGCAAGAATGTATCAAGGTGGTGCTGCTGATGGTGCTCCTATGGATGATGATCAAATGCCTGGTGGTGGTACCACTGGCAGCTCCAGTGGTACTGGAACCGGACCTAAGATCGAAGAAGTTGATTAGATATTGCAGACTTGAAGAAAGATTTCAACTTTAGTTTGTTGTTATTGTGTAAATCTAGTGTTCTTGTGTGTTGTCACTTTCATTTTAGTTCTTATGTCTGATGTTGTTTTTGGGTGTGTAAAGAATGTTTATATCTTGTGTTTGGGAGTTGATTTCTAGTTTCTTGTAATAATAATATAAAATTATAAACTGTATCTTGTGTTTGGAAGTGAATTTTCAGTTTCTTGTAATTATAATATGTTTTGTCATATATATGCCTTTCTTTTCCTGTGGCACTTCCTTAAAAAGATTTCAACTTTAGTTTGTTGTTGGTTGAGTAAATCTACTGTTCTTGCATGTTTTTATTCTTCTTTTTGGATTTTTAGTTTAAATCTTTTGGGTGTGTATAGTATGTTTATATCCATGTTTGGAAGTTAATTTTTAGTTTCTTGTAATAATAATATCTGTCTAATCTGAGTCACGTGAGAAATCCTGGAGAAAATTACCATGGCCTTGATATATGCAAAAAATTATTTCCTCCCTCCTAATTTTGGAAGTTGAATAATTTTTTCTCCGACTAAATTTTAAATATAGATTTTTTAAATATTTTATAATAAAATTTGTATATTTAAAAATTACATTAAAAATATTATAAGTTTGCATAATTAATAATTTATAAACTATAAAAAGATTTATGAATGATTTGAGAATTCTTTTATGATGGAACTCTGTGAATTTTACGGACCGTATGAATTTTACGGACCGTATAAGTTTATATGGCCCGTCGATTCCAACCGTTTCAGAACCTAGCTTTTACAGATCAATGGAAACTTGCACATTTCAAGACGGTTTGATTATATACGGATCACATAATTTTACGGTCCCTTGGGCGTCAAAATCTCCCGTACAATATATATGAGATTTAGTTTTGAAAAATCAGTTTTCGCTCTTTCCAAGCCCTAGCACTCTCTCCTCTCATCTCTCTCATACATCAAGGTAGTCCTTTCCATTATTTCCACGCTATTTTATTAAATTCACTATTTTTAACTTGGGATCTTTACATGTTCCTTAATATAAGAACTAAAAGATTGAATCTTATATGGTAAATTTATTTTTTGGATAAAAGCTTTAAATTTTGATAGTGATTGTGCCTTAATTCGTGATAGGGTTGGATCTTTGTGAGTATAACTTATTTAATTAATGAAAAGAAGTAATCTTTGAGGACTTAGATGACGTTTTGGCCAATGTTGAAATTTTATTATTGTATCTATCCTAATTGAGGTAAAATTAGAAACCTTATGGTATTCTTCGAAGAGCAACAGACTTGTGACTTAGTACATGTATAGAATCTTTACTTGAATTGGTTGAATTACTTAGAAATTGTATAATTTGACTAAGCAAGCAAGAAGAGAAACATTGGGAGTACCAACCTTCGTCACCGTTATAGTTAGGGTCGGTCGACGATGTTGCTGGGTACACGTGCTTTCCGTACTTACTCTACACTTGAGGTACTCTATGTGCAGTACTGAACTTGACGCTAGCGAAAGCTTGACGCTAGCGGAGGAGCTTGACGCAAAGCTTGGAGATTCATCTTGGGAGTCCAGGGGTGAGCCGTAGATGCCATCCCGTCACTGGAACTCTTCATCTTATTATTTTACCTTTTGTCCTTTATTTCATACAATGATTGTATTTAAGTTCCATACTTATATTTCGATTAGTAGCTCTGTACTCATGACAATTAGGTTTTTGGGAATATCTTTCAAATTATGTATTGAATTATAAGACTTGTTAATTTCTTCTCTTTTATTTTCTTATTTTCGCATTTACTTCCGTATTCACTATGTCAAATGATTGTGGTTCGTCTACGGGTTATGGTAGGTGCTCTCATGGCACAATGAAAATTTGGATAATGATAAAAATTCACTATGAAATATTTTCGGACCTACAAATTTGGGGCTTAAAGCAAATGCTTTAGTAGTCTCCCCTGCCAAAAGACCTTACATAATATAGTTTATTAATTATCATGTCTAAGCATGTGCGTTATTATGTTATCTTTAAGCAAGTCATCTAAAGTTTATTTTACACGTGCAATAACAATTTTTTAATATCATTTATGTCTTCGTTCTTGTCGTTTTATTTGTGATTTTGAGTGTCATAATCTTCGTTCTTGTCGTTTTATTTCTATTTGAATTTTTTTGTGTTCAGTGTGCTTTAAGTTCGTCCTCGTTCGACGAGACTAATATGGGCGAGTTTGGAATAATATTGACTTTTTATAAAGGTCTCATCAACTGTATCTTTAGTTCAGCTAATAAAATCGATTCTTCTAAAACTGTTGTTGAGATTAGAGACATTGTAGAAGCAAGAAAGTTGTAAAAAGGAAAGAAAATAAGGGATTCTCCTTTGTGAAAAGGAAAGAAAATAAGGAATTTTGAAGATGGAGAAGAAGAATTTGTTTGGTACTAAAAATTTGGTAAAAAAAAAAAAGTCATTATTAAAGAGATAATGATATGATAGAGTATTTTAATGAGCTAAAAAATAGGTATATATATTTATATAACAGGACATAAAGCCTTAAATTCACAACAAACATCTTACAATTATATAATTATTTAAATTTGTAAGTTTTAATTCAAATTAATAAGATACTTATGTGTTTACAATGTATTACCTTAGATCTTATTGTAAAATATATCATTTACAAAACATGAAAAGTTGAGTAGCTTATTTATTAGTCCTAAAATATTACTACAACTAAAAGTAGGCCGTCTTTATTTCTTTTTCTATTTTTTTCTTTTCTCAATAAATTTTAATATTTTCTTAACAAAAATCAAATATCATAAATAAACTAAGAAAGACAATCCGGTGCACTAAGCTCCCGCTATGCGCATGGTCCGGAAAGGGCCAGACCAAAAATATATATTATACGCAGTCTTACCTTACATTTCTGCAAGAAGCCGTATCCATGGTTTGAACCATGACCTTCTAATCACATGATAACAACTTTACCAGTTACTCTAAAGCTCCCCTCAAAATAATTATATCAACTGTGAAATATTTTTGAGCCTACAATTTGACGGCCTAAATCAAATGATTTACTAGTATACATAATATAATTTTTTAAGTAGGATGGCAACGGACCGGATCCTACTAGATCCAGATCCAGATCCGTTTTTTATACCTGAATCCAGATCCGTCGGGTCCATAAAAATCAGATCCAAATCCGGATCCATCGGATCCACCGATTTAAATTTTTTGTCTTGCTAAGAATGTAACCTTGCTAAGAATTTTTTTTGAATTGACAAATGATTTTTACTTAGCTAACAGTTTACTGTGTTTTAATTTTGAAATGTTCATATGAGATATTTTGTTCGTTGTCTCGTTTTGATATATTTTGTTCGTTGTCTCATTTTGATTGTGAGCTATTAATTGAAAATGTTGGACAATGACAATAGTTGTGGAAAATGCTGACTAGTATTTCCACAATCACGAAACTTGCATGTGCTTGGAATCTTCACAAATGAAGTGAATATAATTTTAACTACTTGTCTATGGAGATGTTAGTCATTCACTAATATAACATTGATTTTATTATCGAAGTTACCTCTTTATTTTTTGGTTTTTGAGTTAACGCGGGGATAAATTAAACTTATTTTGAGAATTAAACTTGCAAGAATGTGCTTAGCAATTTTAAGAAAATACTTATAAAATTACATTCTAGGTTATGAATATATTTAATAAAAAATGGATCCACGGGTCGGATATGGACCGGATACGGATCTCAAATACAAGATCCAGATCCGATCCGTCAGAAACGGATCCGGGTCCGATCCGGATCCGTCGGGTCCAAATTTTGAAAATCCATATTCTATAAAACGGATCTGAATCCATCGGATCCGGACCGGGTCCAGGATCCACTCCCATCTCTAATCATATTGTGTGTTATCATTTATATAAAGCAAGTCATCTTACACGTGAAATAACAACTTTATAACACATCAAATACATCCGTTCTTATAATTTTACTTGTGATTGAGTATCATAATTTTTATATTGGAAGTTAATGATACAAAGAACTATTTTACTATTTAACCTTATTTATAATGCAGCACTCATCGTTTTACTTACGATTTCAAACCCCACAATTTCCATATTGACACTTAATAATACAAATAACTGTAATTTAGAAAAAGACAACTGAAGCCGTTATAAGTTATAACTTATTTTTGGCTAAAAAAAACTTTTTGCCTGCACTAATTACCAAATTAGTACTCTCTCCGTCTTAAAAATATTATTTTGACTCGAATTACCAAGGTCAAACAAATTAATGCTCCGGACATAGAATTTTTAATTTTTTTAAAATATGAAATTTACACATTTTAAATTACATAAAAGTATTATAAACCACAATAATTAATAATCCAAAAGATTTCAAAAGTAATTTTAAAAAATTATAGTCAAATAAGATATTCTTTAACTGTTCAAATAATAACTAAGATAATATTTTTGAGACGGAGAAATAAATTAAAACATATAATTAATATCAAAGTTATTTATTTTTAACTTGCCAAAATAGTGTTATTGTAGTAAGTGAGATACACAATTATGTCAAAAATTATCGTTGGCCCAACAGCAAAACTGAAAACCATAGCCCAAGGTCAAACCAGTCAAAAGTTACATGTACTTCCTAAAAAATTATCCAAATAACCTCAAATACAATAACCAAGAAAATTTAAAATACCAAAAATACCCTCACAAGAAACTTGAAATTCCAAACTTATCCAAAAAGGGTTTCTTTCGAGCCTCATGAACGGCCTCACACTCTTCCCTTCATTCCTTCTCTTCTTTCTCCCAGTAGAGAGAGAGGAAACACTCTCTCTCTCTGAAAAAAAAATCCCTTTCTCTCCCTAAAAAGCTCATCCCTTTATATATATATATTTTCTTCTACCTAGCTGTTCTTCATTATATAGAAAACACCATATCTGTATCTGGGGTTTCTTGTTTTAGGCCTTCTTTTGTGGGTGTGGAGAGATTTGGATTTTTTGTTTTTTTGTTCGAATTGATCGGACGGTGGAGAAATTGATTGAGTTATGCAGGCTGATAAGACGGTGATAAGTTTGAGACCAGGTGGTGGTAACAGAGTTAGTGGTGGAAGCAGAGTGCTTGGCCCTTGCTTTGAACCTTCCTCGAACAATTCGGATCCCAATTTGATTCGTCCACATGGTGGTTCTTCCTATATTTCATCTTTCAAGGTTCAATCTTTTTCCCCTTTTTTTTTTTCAGATCTGAGTGTTTTGTTTTTATCTGGGTGTATATAGGCTTTGTATTGGGTGTTTTTAGCTGCTTTTGGGTTCCTTATGGCTTTGTTTTTGTCTTGTGTAACGTCTTTTTGGTTAATCTTGGATTTTCTTGAATATGTTCTATTGGTTTGTTTTATGTTATTAGGTTTTGTTCTTTTAAGGGTCTGTTTAGACGGTCAATTGATTAAAAATTGAGTCTTTACAGGTACAACTTTGTTGTAAAAAATATTTATTGGTAGAATGGTTAAAGATTGAGTTTTTGCATGTACAACTTTGTTGTAAAAAATATTACTAAATTGTGGCTCATAGTTATGTTTTTTGGGTCTGTTAATTATGAGAATGATTAAAGATTGAGTTTTTATATGTACAACTTTGTTGTAAGAAGTAATTATTTGTGGTTTATTGATTCGTTTTCTGATTCTTTGATGGTATGTGTTGGTTAGTATTGTTTAACAATGTAATTTTGTCTCATATTTTTGTATGGGTCTGTTTGCTGGTAGAGTTATTAATTTGAGTTTAACATGCATAGCTTTGTTGTAACAAATAAAAGTTATTGTTTTTATTCGTGGGGTTTCTTTCTCCCGATGATAATGGCGGTAGTTGTTGGTTTAGCACTGTTTACCAATACATTAGATCTTGATTGTTTATAGTTTTAAAGGAGTCTTTTTGATGTAGGGGAGTAAAATTGAATTTGTACATGAAAAAATGTAGTCTTTATCCAATTCTTGATGATAATGGTACTTTCTGTTATATGTTGCCTGTTACATGATTATGATTCTCTCACCTTATATTGAGGAGCGTAGGAGGTTGTGTCTCCATGCAAAAAATAGTTCTTTACTTGTTGGGGTTAATTTATGTTCAAGAATTTGTATTTTTACCTTGTTCTTTTAAGTTGCAGAATTGGGACTTGTTGATAGTATAGATATTTCCATTCATCAATGTGTATTATTCTTGCTTTTTATGTCCTAATTCTTGGCAGCTCACTTAAGGAATGTGTTTCTGCTGTAAATATGGACGGAGAACAATTGGTAGGCTTTAGGTGGGCAACCAAGGAGTATTGGGTTTCCCAAAAAGACCCTATTAACATTGAAATTTTCATTAATTGTTACCGTTAAAAGAAGTTCCAAGAAGCTATGATGTGCATTAATTGTAACCGTCGCGAATTTGCATGTGTTCTTGATCCTTGTAACATTTATTTACTATAGTGTCTTCTCTTTCATTGTTGAGATTCAATATAAGAACTTCCCTTTATGATACGTGTCTTGACTATTCTTTCATCTTTGTAGACTGGAGACTCACGTTTTGAGGGCCGTGAGCGCGTTAGGTATACTCGAGATCAGCTGCTGCAACTGAGAGAGTTGGTAATAGTCATATCTTTTATTTTTTGGCTTATGTTAGCTTTTGCTAGATATATATGGAAAAACAAGAATGCTCGAGTCTGCTTTAATGTAGTGCATGCCAGTTGGTTTTCAGATTTTGTACTATATTTCTTTGCCCCCCCCCCCCCCCCCTGCCCCAGCCACTAAGGAGAGGGAAAAATAAGGATTGTGTTAACACCCCTCCCCCCTTCCCTCCACCCAAAAAGATGATCAATTTATGATATATGGTAACCTTAAATTTGTTTCTCCTTATGTTTTTTCATTGGGTTGATTGTTTCCGTCTAGGTGGTTAACATTTCTGATGATATCCTTCTAATCAAACAAGAAGTTGAATCTGAACTGTTTGGTGAAGATGCCAGTCGAGGACGTGCAGACACCAATGTAAGTATCCATTACAACGGTTATACTTTCCCTTTCTGATTTTTGCGATGACAGAGAGCAGAGAGGGACTGCTGTACTTTTAGTTGTTTATCCAAGCGAAAAAACCTTTATTTTTTTCATTTAAAAAATGTATCTGATTTGGTACTTACATGCACTATACATTTTCTGTTGACACAAGTTGTCTCATTTATGTTTCTGCAGGCTCAGGTCCAATCATCTCAAACTCGTTATTCCGAGCCAGACACCCGTGATTGGCATAGCAAGTCATCACAATTTTCTGCCCCAGTGGAGGACAGATCATGGAACGCTCTCCGAGAAAATAGAGAATTTGGTGGCCGGCAAGAACAGCTTAGCTCACAGTTTGGAAGAACTCAGATATCTCCCAACCGAGGGGTAATTCTTTTAATCGATTGTCTTTTGTATTATTTCCAGAATAGATCAAGTATCTATCTTAAGAACCTCTGTTAGGAAACAAAATCTGACTTTTTTTGCTACTACAAACTGATAAGACACCTTTTCAACACTTTCTAAAGTCCGGACTGAAAATAAGAGTTAAGAAATGAAGAGACATTTTAGTTAATCATTATACAATACCTTGCCCAAATTTAGTTGAAATACAGCTATTTTGACGAAGGAGATGTCTATTTTCTTCACAATTTATTTCCTTCATTTTTCCTTTCAGTAAGAGCTAGGGTATTGTTGTTATCATGATTTTGAAAGAACAATTTTATCTGATATGAAGCTATCTTCAGTTCTCGATCTCGATCTCAGAAACCTTTTTTTTGGGTGAATCAGGGAGGACCTGCTCCGACACTAATCAAAGCTGAGTTGCCATGGTCAGTCCGAAGAGGCAATCTTTCTGACAAAGACCGTGTCTTGAAGACTGTGAAGGGGTAATTTTTTTCTCTGTAATAGTTATGCATTTAACCAAAACGTATATGCGTAATTATCATTAATCTTTCTCTCTGTTACGCTGTCCATCTCTTGACTCCATATATTCTTGGTTTCAAAAGTTTGATTATTCGAGAAACAATTAGTTAAGATGCAGATTTTATCTAACTCGTTGACCTAACTTTTATTGATTTACAGTATACTCAACAAGCTGACTCCAGAGAAGTTTGATCTCCTCAAAGGTCAATTGATAGATTCAGGAATAACAAGTGCAGACATTCTAAAGGTCTGTCTTCCCTTCTCTGGCCTTGGAGTGCTTTTGTTCACCTCAAAATGTTTCCTTGTTTGACTAGAAAATTTAATGTTCTTTTATCTTCACTCCAGGGTGTTATTTCCTTGATATTTGACAAGGCGGTATTGGAACCAACATTTTGCCCGATGTATGCCCAACTGTGTTCTGATCTCAATGAAAAGTTGCCTCCTTTTCCTTCTGATGAACCTGGTGGCAAAGAGATCACATTCAAGCGTGTTCTATTGAATAACTGTCAAGAGGCATTTGAAGGTGCTGACAAACTGCGAGAAGAGGCAAGGCAAATGACAGCCCCTGAGCAGGAGTCGGAACACAAGGACAAAGAAAGGCTGATCAAAATTCGCACTCTTGGCAATATTAAGCTTATCGGAGAGCTTCTGAAGCAAAAGATGGTCCCTGAAAAGATTGTTCATCACATTGTTCGGGTGGTTAATTGCTTCCCTTTCCTCAGCTCTTTTTGGTCCAAGCTGATTGCAGTCTTTTAATGCCTTTAACTGTACAAACGATTAACAGGAACTATTAGGACAAGATCCCAAAAGCTGTCCGGAGGAGGAGAATGTTGAAGCCATTTGTCAGTTCTTCAACACCATTGGCAAGCAGCTTGATGAGAACCAAAAATCAAGGCGCATCAACGATGTTTACTTTAACCGGTTAAAGGAACTATCAACAAACCCTCAGTTGTACCCACGGCTAAGGTTTATTGTTCGTGATGTGCTCGATTTACGTTCCAATCACTGGGTCCCTAGGCGCGAAGAGGTAACACTTCACTCTTTCTTGGGATAATAGCACTTTTAGTCCCTTAGGTATTGATAGATTCTTACTTTGGTCCTTGTGATATGACTCAACAAATCTAACCTTCAATTAATTCAATTAATAGCACTTGTGCAGGAAATGTGTTATATTTGGGCTATTTTTAGAAGTATATTATCCTCAAATATGGAGCAACAATATAAACTTACATAACATGTGCGTAACCAAATGGCGGAACGGTAATTGAAGGTCAAATGCATTTAGTCAGATATCACAAGGACTAAATACATAATTTACTATTAATTGAGGGATCAAATGTGCTATTAAGCCTTCTTTTCTGTCTTGGATTTGTTGCCTGTTCATGCCCTAGAATATTCTCTTATGATGTACTAATATTCTTTCCCTTTTTGCACAGGTGAAAGCAAAAACCATCACTGAGATTCACTCAGAAGCGGAAAAGAGCATGGGGTTGCGTCCTGGTGCCACTGCAAACATGAGAAATTCTCGCGGTCCTCCACCCCAAGGGAGTTTGAGTCCTGGTGGCTTCCCTATCAATCGTCCAGGCACTGGTGGTATGATGCCTGGAATGCCAGGAACTAGAAAGATGCCTGGTATGCCTGGGATGGACAATGACAACTGGGAAGTTCCTAGATCCCGGTCCATGCCTAGAGGTAACGGACCACTTGTCCAGCCTGGCGGACGAGGTCAGTCTCAGCCACCACTGGCTTGCAAGTTGCCCTCATTGAACCCTAGACTTCTTCCTCAGGGTAGTGGTGGCTTCGTGAGTGGAAAGCCTAGTGCCCTCTTGCAAGGTAGTGGTCCACCTCCTGCTAGCTCATTGGGCTATGGTTTTGGTGCGGAGCCCGCATCGCAGGTTCCTGGACCAGTTAGACCTCCTCCAGTTGCGGAAAAACCGCAGGTTCCTGCTGCAAGTTTGAATTCCGATGCACTAAAGAGAAAAACTGCATCTCTTCTGGAGGAATATTTCAGTGTTCGGCTTCTGGAAGAAGCATTGCAGTGTGTTGAGGAACTCAAATCACCAGCCTACCATCCTGAGGTTGTCAAAGAAGCCATATCGATTGGTCTAGACAAAAGCCCACCACGTGTTGAACCGGTTGCACAGCTTCTCGAACACTTGTTTGTTAAGGTGGTTTTTACAGCTGGCGATTTGGTCACGGGATTCTTGAACTTTGCCTCTCTGCTGGATGACCTTGCCATGGATCTACCAAAAGCACCTGTAAATTTCGGGGACATAATTGCTAGACTAATTTTTGCTGGAGCTTTGGACTTCAAGACGGTCAATGAGATCCTGAAGAAGGTAACGGATGATCTATACCAAAAAGACGTATTTACAGCTATTATGGGAGCTATTAGCTCTAGTCCTACAGGCCAAGCAGTATTGGATTCACAAGCACCTGATGTTGAGGCATGCAAAACTCTTTTTCAATAAAATGCTCAACTCTTCGTGAAGAACGGTTTTCTGTACTCAAACTCACTTTGCAGCTGAATCGCGGGTGTAGTCGAGAGCAGGTCGATTTTAAGTGAGTTGTATTTTTTTTTCCGAGGTGAAAATAGTTTGTTGAAAGAAAGATTTTGCCTATTGAGGATGTTTAATTGTACTCCATATTTGCTCTAGGCAAGATGCCTCATTTTGTATTAGTTATTTATTTCTCATTTGACTAGATAATTAAAAGTTTTTGTCAAACTTGTTCATTTTGTATTAGTTATTTATTTCTCATTTGACTAGATAATTAAAAGTTTTTGTCAAACTTGTTGCGTTCATACTTCATACTAGGGCTGGCCAGTGGTCGGCCTGGTCCCAACCCCGCCCTGCCCCGGTGCCCCGGTCCTGCCAAAAATCAAAATCAAATCGGAACGGGACTCGAACCAAGGATGAGACCTGGGCTCGTCCCGCCTCAGGCCCGGTCCCGCTTGACTCGCCCCGATCCCCTTTGCAAAAAATGGTTGTTGCACAACGGTCATTTTATATTTTGGCCGTTGTTCAACGACCATTTTTGGCCTCCCCTACCTTCTTAATATTTATTTTTAACCCCTAAGTTAATATATTTACATTTTAATTCAATTTTCAACTATAAATATCTCATTTTCTTTTAATCTTTCTCACAAATCTTTCAACAACTTCTCTAATCTCTCAATTTATCTCTCTACAATTCTACATTGCCTACTAAATATTATATAATTTTTTGCTCATTTATATCAAAGTTAAAAAATTGGGAGTGAAGTTGACAACTTGTTTGAGGATCATTCATCGAGCAAAGTTTCAAATTTCAACATTGATTACAAGTCGACGTTATGTCGGCATTTGGTACCTTCGTTTCTTCTTTAAATTATTATAATTACTTTATCTTAATTATCGCACTTTATTTCATTATCTTTAACTATTTATTTGCATAATTAAAATGAAAGGATTAAGATGTATGTTTAAGGGTAAGGGTAAGTGTGCTTCATCTAGTAGGAGTAACAAGGATAGGGGTATTTCTTCTAGTCATCATATTCCTCAGTATGATGATTTGATTGATTACACTCATATAGATGAAATAATTTTTTTTAATGATATACCATTAGACGATGAAATATATTTTGCAACTCAACCAGACTTTAATTTAGAAGATAATCTAGATGACACACCCACTAATCTAGAAGACACACCACTAGTGCACCTCAAACTGAAACTGGAACGCCTCTTATTCCCCTAGTATGAGATGAGGCCCCACACAACGAAAATTTAAATCTGCTGCATGAGATTTTTTTGATAGGGACCAAGAGAATCAAGTAGTTAGATGCCAAGTTTGTAAAAATATTTATAAATTTAAAATGGGAAAAGGTCAGGGTGAGACGGGAGGTTTATTGAAACATGTACAAAGTTTTCACAAAGCTAGGTGAGATGAATACGAGGGTTCATGTGTGTCAATGCGCTCTCAGTCGGAACAAGATTCACATAGTGTCCCGGACCAAATACATGGTCAAATTAATCCAACGACGGGGGGGGGGGGGGGGGGGGGGGGGTTATTGTAGGTCCTAAATACGATTAACATCGAGATAGGGAAGCAATAACAAAATTAGTTGCGGTGGAGGGTTTGCCTTTTTCATTTCCTTCCTCTCCTGATTGTATTCATTACATTAGAGATATGTATAATCCTGCTTTTAGCGATTTTTCTAGATCAACTGTTAGGAGAAACGTTTTTAAATTTGCACATGAATATCAACAATATTTACGTTATTCATTATATCATTTTCCTGGCAAAGTATCTATCACGTCTGATATAGGCCGTAGTACTAACGACCATGATTATTTAACTGTAACATGTCATTGGACAGATTATAAATGGTCTATGAAAAAACGTATTTTACCATATAAATATATTGATGATAGGCACACTGGAAGTTTTATTCACAAAATATTAATGAAATTTGTGATTATTAAGGAATAAATGATAAAATCATGACTATTACATTAGATAATGCTTTTTCTAATAATTATACTATTAGTCTTTTAAAAGATCTTTTAACTCCATCTTTTTCATATAAAATGTGCGTGTCATATTTATAACTTAGTTGTAAATGATGGTCTATCACTTTTTGAAGACATTATTAATAAAATACAATTTGCTATAAACTTTATTTTTAGAAGTAATAGAATACAAAGAAAAAAAGAATATAAAAAAACATGTCACGATTGTGGACTACCTTATAGAAAAATTTCCGAAGAAGTAGCGATTAGGTGGAATTCTTTATATGAACAACTACTTGTTGCTTATGATTATAAAAGACCTATAACTCTATTTTTAACGCTCATAATCGAAATCCAACTGATATGGTTGTACATAACGATTGAAATTTTTTTCCAGAACTTATTGTATTTTTAGAGAATTATTTTCAAGCTACTAAAGATTTTTTCGGTATTTATTATCCTACTATTTCAACTATGTTATTTTATATAGCTCTAATATTTTTGTTACTTAGTAAGTATATGGAAAAACTATCTTATAAGACACCTATTAAAAATGTTTATCAAAATAAAAAATATTTTATTCCTATTTCCACTATTTATATTATTAGTGCTGTATTAAATCCGACTATTAAAATAGACGGTTGTAAATCACTTATTGAAACTATTTATGATTGCATAGCAGTACTTCCACCTCCAACTCCAAAAAATCCAAATGAGCAACCACCTAAGGAACCAACTAAAGGAGAAGTTTTGTCTAGCATACACAATGAATGTAAAAAAGTAAATACGCATTACCAACAAGAAAGTGCTAGCAACGAACCGACTTCCATACCATCTTCTTCTTCTTCTTCTTCTTCAATACAACCTCAAAAAAGACATGTTGTTTCTGCGGCTAGTATTGAAAGCCTTAAAAATAGAATGTTTAGTGGTACCACTACTAATCAAGTTAGCGAGTTTGATGTTTTTGTTTTGCAGAGTGTTGTACCGTACCAAGTAGTTCTCAATGAAGAAGGACGTGAAGACTTGCTGAAATACTAGAGGGAGAATGAGAAGACATTTCCGACACTATCAAAGATGACCCGAAATGTGTTGAATATTCAAGCGTCATCAACAGCATTTGAAAGCGCTTTTTCTGCCGGAAGATTTCAAATAGGAGAGCACAGACACTCATTAGCGGGAGACAACTTGGAGATTGCAGTTTTATTCAGATATTGGATATGAGCAGAGCGTAGAAGGTGCGATCAACCGAAGATCAACGAAGATCGGGTTTCAATAAGATCGGTCCCCTTTTGCAATGGGACCGAAAACGGGACGGGACATCGGCGGATCCCGCTAGTCCCAGCCCGCCAGTCCCACCGGAAGACCGGTCCCGCCCTCCCCCCATCCCGCCGGGACCCGCCCCGAACCCGCCCCACTGACCAACCCTAATTCATACCTCAATTGCTTAAGCCTTTAAATAAGTCCCATTTTTGAAGGAAAAATCTGCTGGTGCTGTTATATTTTTGGTACATCTATAGATTGCTATGCTCTTTGTCTGTTATGAGTATGTTGTGTTCCAAAAAGGTTGTTAGAGTTTGCTCCTAGTGAATGAATTCTCCATCATGTCTTTGCTTCAATTCAGTATTCTCATTGATAGGAGAATATTTTTGTAGTAGTAAGGGCTTCAAATAATTGGTATCAGTTATTGTTAAGAGTCTCACGTCGGAAATGGAATTAGAATATGAACTCCTTATATGGATTTGGATAATTCTCATCCTACAAGGTAGCTTTTGAGATTGAGTTAGACCTAAGATCCATTTTTTACATGGTATCAGAGCCAGACTCTTTCCAATTCTTTGTTCACTGATGTTGGGCCCCCAAATTATATTGTCCACGCTCCAGTTAACGAGGTCTGGGCGTGCGTGAGAGTGTTAAGAGTCCCACATCAGAAATGGAATGAGAACATGAACTCCTTATATGAACTTGTACAATCCTCATCCTACAAGCTAGCTTTTGGGGTTGAATTAGACCAAATATTCATTCTTTACAGTTATGGTGCGACAACTTTTGTATTGAAGTGCTACACGAATATGGAATGACAAGTTACATGCAATTGGAATGACACCGGCTATTACGGTTTACCACTCTATTTTTTAGGTTATCATTTTGGAAGAGTCCATGCTCGAAACTCTTCTAACACGAGTCCTAGCTGTTGTGCTATGGTCCTTTTCCGAAGAAACATGTTAGTAATGAACTCAGATGGATGAAGAAATATTCCTCTAAAATTGGAAAATTACGAGTAGTTCTATCACTCCTGTGCATGTCTGGATATTGCATATTTGTAATTACTACTAGAACAGTAAATAAATGAACAAGCAACTAATTTTTTTTCACACATACACCCTTTGAATTACTAAAAGTTGCATAATCTATAAAATGTTGTCGAGTTTCTATAGTTTAGAATCTCACATGCGTAATCAATCTCATATTATTGTACAAGAATTGTTTATGCGGTGGATAACCATGAATAAATCGATATACATTAATGATAATATGTACATTGTTATGCTATGAATAATAATATAAAAAATGCTATGCATGTATTACTTACTTTAAGTGCAGTTTGTCTAAAAAACTGTTTTTGTATGGTTAATACACGAATCTTATTTCACAGGTCACACCGATTTAACATAATATAATTCATAGATTTCTATATGAATATTTTTCAATACCAATAATTAACATTGCATTAATTATGCGTGAATTTTTTTCATGGAGATCGTGAGAGTTCAACCTAAGTGATAGAATAGTTATATTAAATGTTGTAGTTATTATAATTATTTAATAATTAGTGTGATTATATAGTAATTAGTGTGATTGATAGTAAGAATCAATTGTATATGGTAGGTAGATTAGATAGCCTAAGTCTAGCCTAAATTATGGTTGTATTAGGGGTATATTACCCTCACTTTTGGAAGAGAATAATTGAGGAAAATAAACTAATTATTCTTACATGGTATCAGAAGATTAAGGAAAAAATCCTACCCTAAATAATTTTCTCTTCAAATTTTCGGCCATACTCCTCCCTCCACCACCGGCCGACCACCATTTTTTGCATTATTTTTCTTTCCTCCATTATTGTTCTTCATTTTCCGGTCCATAATGTCTGACTCCAAATCCACATTCCATCCCGCCCTTAACGTTTCTAACATCAAAACACATATTTCCATCACTCTTGAGATGGAGAATGTTCACTATGGAACTTGGGCAGAGCTTTTTAAAATATGTTGCCGTTTCCACTGGATTATTCATCACATAATCCTGCCGGCGACTAGCAAAAGAAAGGAGTTAAAAACCGATGATGACAAAGAATTTTGGAAAACTCTTGATGCCACAGTTCTTTCATGGATTTATGAAACTATCTCTAGTGATTTGTTGCATATAATAATGTAACCCGATTCTACATCAATGAGGCTTGGAATCGTTTGCGGGTTATTTTTCAAGACAACAAAAATTCTAGAGCCATCACGTTTGGAGCAAGAATTCTCCACCACTGATATGACAAAATTTTCAAATGCATCGGTGTATTGTCAACGCCTCAAAGTCTTGTCGGATCAACTCAAAAATATTGGTTCGCCGGTTACCAACAATCGATTGGTTCTCCAATTGGTTGCTGGTCTTACCGACGCGTATAGTGGCGTGGGAACGCTTATCCGACAAAACAATCCTCTACCATTTTTTTATCAAGCCCGTTCAATGCTTATTCTTGAAGAGGCGGGTTTCGCCAAAAAGGCCGCAATCATTTCAAATTTCGCCATGATAGCCAATGACACTACCACCAACATTGAGCCTATTCAACAAAATCGGGGACAAAAAGGACGAAACGATGGTAAAAATCGAGGTGGAAATAACCGAAATGGTAAAAATAACGTCAACCGGAATTTCGGTGGCGGAGATGGCGGCGAAACGACGGCAGGAACAACGGCACCGGCGGCCAACAGTGGCAGCCCCGGCCACAGTGGGGCGACAACCCAAATCTGTGGGCCGGCAGTAGCCTTGGGCTGTGCCACCTTGCCCTTACCCGTTGGGTAACTGGGCCAGGCCCAGTCCAAGGCCTACTGGCCAGGGGATGGGTTACCAAGAAGAAGATCCCGCCTCCACAACTTTGGGCCCAAAAATAGTACAAGCAGCAATTCCAACAACTTTGGGCCATTGCCGAACCCGTGGCAAGAGGCCCATTCGGTAGTGGCAAGCCCAACGGATATTGAGTTCGCCATGCACACCCTTGGACTTAATCCGCCCGATGCAAATTGGTATATGGACTTCGGAGCGACATCACATATGACGTCCTCCCAAGGTAATTTCCCATCCTATTTTAATTTGAGCAAAAATAATGGTATAATTATCGAAAATGACCATTCTATTCCAATTCAAAGTTATGGTTCAACAAAATTGTCACCACCAAACCCACCATTAATTTTACAGAATGTCCTTCATGCTCCACAATTAATCAAAAACTTGATGTCTGTTAGAAAATTTACTACTGATAATTGGGTGTCTGTTGTTTTTGACCCTTTTGGACTTTTCGTGAAGGATTTTCAGACGGGACGCTTCTCATGAGATGTGATAGTCAAGGGGAGCTCTATTCAATTACATCACCAAACCAACGAACCAAGTTACCTTCGACTTTTGCTGCTTTTGCACCCTCGTTATGTCATGAACGTTTGGGTCATCCGGGCACCTGTTTTAGCCTCTCTCAAACAAAATAATTTTATTTCGTGTACTCAAACACGTAATTCTAATATGTGTGGTTCATGTTCACTTGGGATTATTGAGCCCTAAGAAAATTGATGAGCATCTGTTGTTATGTGCTCAATTTCCATTGTCAAATGTCTACTGTATTTCTGAACCTCTAGATTCTAAGTATCTGATTATGTTGCTATATTCCGGCCTCAAAAGTTTATGATTAACTGTGTTTTGCTATATGTTTGATTTCGACATACCAATCTATTATCTGTATAGGTAGATTTGTATTGAACTGATTATTTTCCTCTTTTTTTTCTGGAGTAAGATGGTTCACAGTACGACATATTTCCAAAAAAGTGCATCATGCAAGTGTTATTTCTTTGATAAGTTGGGATCTGCGAGAATTGGAGATGGTTCTGATCAACGGTTCAGTGATGTGCTGCAGAGAAGATTTCTCAGAGAAGGTTTATTTTTTAGGAATTCTGTTGTATTTATTGATCTAAAGTTGTCAATTCGGCCTTCAAGGATGCTGTATACATTAGCTGGATTAACTGACTTGTACATTTTTCCAGTGAGGATTAAGGAGAGAAAGAGAAGAAGAACACGTGTGATAGAATATATGCAAATACATTCTTTTGATATAATTAGTGATTTTGTATATCTGTAATTATTGTAACAATATTTTATATTAGTTAAGTGAATATTTAATTTCCGTAATTATAGCATAGAATTACTATTGTATATTATGTATATAAACCATTTACATTAATGAAATCAGGAAGGGATTATAAGATGATTCCTTGGTTCACCGAATTTCAGGTGAAAATCCCGTTAGAGATCTTCTTATGGCTATAAATCAATCTTTACTTTTGATGGCTAACTTGAAAATCACGATTTTTAAAAGTTAATTTGAGTTCAGATCTTATCATACCTCAGCCATGCCATGATAAATCTCATTTCTTACGCGTTCCATTATTTGATCTCTGGAAGACTCTACGTCCTGTTTGGCAAGTTTTGCGGAACATGAATTTTCTGCTATAGATGAGAAGTTTGAATATTGCGTCTTCTCTTAAATGGCAGAATGTGCAGTGGAAGGCATTATCAACAGCTTAATCATGCGTTCATTGAGAAGAATGTGCAGTGCCTTGCAAGGAGATGGTAATTATGTGGTCTTGTCTTATTCATACTGGGCCTAAGACTCTTCATCTTAGAAGATTGCAGAAGTATATATTCACATGAAAGTATATGTATGTCCTAGAGATAATCTGTATTAGGATAAATGTAATTTATACACATTCGTATTATTATTAATGGAGATTAATATTTTGGCATTTATAATTATTGAATTATTAGTTGATTGTTTATAATATTCTATAATATGCATTCCTAGAGGTTACGTTGTTATTAATAATGTGAGATATTAATATTATAACGTAACTCTTAAAATAGTCTCGACTAATGATCATCGAGAATGGGATATCGATGATATGCGATAAGTCGACATGTGGTCTGCATTACATTCTTAGAGGATGTAGTATGTCTCACCTGCTACGAGTAATGGCTAATCGTGATGGACACATGGATACTTGGAAGTATTGGTATACCCTGCTGATATACTATTTGTTATACTTGTCTAAAGTGATCAGCGTGTGGGAGATAGAGGTCCTTAGACTTGAGGTCAATGCGCACCTTGTCTACAAAGTAATATACTTTGATCCTGTCCTAAGCTCAAATGCCTTATAGGTTGAGATACGGCTTGTATTGGGTACATTACGATGTGGATTAAAGGTGGTAGTTGAGCCAAAATTAGGATTCATTCCTCGAATGTATATTTGAGAGAACACTCAGTTTCTCAGTAATATTAGGTTGACTAAGTCGTTGGCCAACGCAATAGACATATTTAGAATATGGTCTAGTTGTCAACTAATATAGATGAGATACAATGATTAAGCCATTTGGATAGACACTTGACAAATCCTAAGCTTGATCGGGTGTGTCGTGAATGAAATAATTTTATCTTACCACATAGAGTTTAAGTTTACAGGATTCGTGTAAACGTACTTCAAATATTGAGTTTGTCTTGCGGCGCAGTCTAGGAGTTCCGCGTAGACCTTAATTTGATTAATGTCGATATGTGAAGGCTTGTAGGGTCACACTATGTCGACTGTCTTTTCGATCTAAGGATGTATTGGGAGAGTATTAAATATTCGATTTAGAATCGAGATATTTAAATGAATAATGATTGTTTTAATTAAATCAAAATTGGATTTTGGATTTAATTAAGAATGTGCGGAAAATAAATCGAGACAGTGTAGGGCCACGTCAGCGCTGCGGCGCCCACACCATAGGGCCGCGGAGCCATGACCTAATCTGTCTCGAATTTTGGGCCAGGCTCCGTTTTGACCTAATTTTTTCACCTATAAATATAGACCTGCACTTCATTATTTATTAAACTTGATTTTAATATCATTATTCTAAGTCTTAGAGACTCAGAATCAAAACACTCTCTCGAACCTAAACACGTAAGTACCATTCAAGTCTTATGTTTACAATTTAAAATTATTCTATAGTTTAACAGTTCTACGTTTGTTGGATTTGAAACAAGTTTTCAATATCCATTGCGTATAACTATCCAACAAAAACCCTACATCACCTACATTTAATGCATGTTCAATCAATTACACTGCTTATATGTTGTACGCTGAAAGCTTGTCAATCCTTGCATATTTGCAAGCTAAGATGTAGAAGTATTTCCTTAATTTAGATTGAGGAAGAGAAAATAGCTTCTTGATGCAAATACAGAAACGTAATCAATTCTCAGCTGAAAAGATTTCAGAATCCTAATGTGCTTTGGAGCTCTGAAAGAACTAGAATAGTAATTTTTATACTCATAAATTCTCTGAGTGTACATTACATATTTAAGAAATGCCACCACGAAGTTCTAAACTGAGTTATGAGATTCTGCCAGCAGTCATTAAAAAGATGTTGGTAGATATTTCCCAGAACTAAGAGATGGTTTCAGTCATGATACTGGGAATTGGCAGAGTACAGCGTTCTTTGTTCGATACATATTTGATTGAGACAAATCAGTTTTTGTATAATAATTGATCTTTCATTTATTATACTCTGATCTTCCCATTTTATGCAACACGATTGGATAAGGTTTGAGTTTCAGATGTTAATTTGACTTGAACGAATTTGAATTCTTAAAATTTATGAAAGTTGTATAAAAGTTGCTATTGGTAGAATGGTCTTGGACATTTCATAATAAATAGAGTATCATAAATTTGGACTGAGGGGAGTAATATTTGTGATTAAACTTTCTGCTTAGTGTAGAAAGACACCTTGATTTTCTTTTTCCCAGCAGACTAAGAAATGGTCTCATACGACATAGATTATGTAAAATGCTTCTAATTATTTTGGATGGATGCTGAACGATATTTATGAATAACTTATTTATCTTTGAAAAGGAATCAACTTTTCTTAAGGTGATTTCAAAGAGCTTCATTGAATCTATTCTTATTAGTTCAAAATAATATTTGTGACATTGAATAGTTAGAAGCAAAGACCATTGAAGTCAAAAGAGGGACAGACCCTTATGGTCCTGTTATCATTGGAATGATTGTTAGCTTAGTTGGATTCATGAGTCTGAAGTTCAGAGCAATTTAAAGTGATTGTTGCTCTTGGACAGCATACTTTTTTTTTTTTATATATTAAATTCCCCGATGTAACTTACTACATAGCTTCAACAACTCTTGACTCCGTAATGCATATCTTTCAGAATCTCATCACTTTGACACTGCTGGTCAGTTCTATATTCAACATCTGACGCGTAAGGTTGGAGATGAGGCTTTTGTCGGCCAGCGTCTAATATTTGCAGTTTCTCAAAGAATTTCTGTAGTGGCAGAAAGTTTGCTTTTCATGGATCCATTTGATGATGCCTTTCCAAGTATGCATAACTCTATGTACATAATGTAAGTGCCACCAGCTTGTATATAGTCTACAAACTCATCTTTTATGCTTCTGTTTTGTTTTTGTTTTAACCTTTCTTATCACATAATAGAGGGCAGCAGAAGGGGAAGGGAAGGGAGAACGGGGCAGTGGGAGTCAAACCCACACATGTTGTGTGGGAGATTACCACTGGTACCCTTAGGCTATAAATGTGTGCTTCTTGTTTGTTAAATGCCGTCTTCCTTCACTCGTTGAAATTTGTTTCTTTGCTGGTGATAATGGATGTACATTATTTTGGTCCTTACCCTTGACGAAATTTCTTTTCCTCTAATTTTGATATCATATTTTCCTTTCTGGTCAATCCCTTACCCGTCAAAAGATAGGGTAAGGTCTGCGTACACTTTACCCTTTCCCGGATCACACCTGGTGTAATTATACTGAGTATGTTTTTGTTGTTGTATTTTCCTTTTTTGTCATTGATATTTTTCCATATGTGATACAAGTAAAGGAAGTTAGTTTCAGTTCAGCTGAGTTGGCAGATGACATGGCAAAATTTAGTTAGAATAGTTAATTGGTTGTTAGGCAGTTATGCTGTTAAGTGTTCAGTTAGTTTTTGTAGCAGTTCCTACTATTCTTTCAGCAATTCCCAATTGAGCTATATAGCCAATTGTATGTAACACCCCGTA
This sequence comes from Anisodus tanguticus, assembly GCA_034509755.1. Classification (NCBI taxonomy): domain Eukaryota; kingdom Viridiplantae; phylum Streptophyta; class Magnoliopsida; order Solanales; family Solanaceae; genus Anisodus; species Anisodus tanguticus. Next base: position 24,705,138 of record CM067541.1, on the reverse strand, counting down.
TTTTCGGGTAATGGCCTGAACACGCAGCGTAGGCATGTAGAACCGGATCTGGGAAGTTTATGTTGTACTTGCATATACTAATAAGAAAATTAGTATGTAAAAGGACGTGGTCCCGAAATAATTTTTGAAATTTAATAAGTGCGATGACGGGGAGTAATAATAATAATTTTATATCCCCACAAAGGTTATAAACTAGTGTCATATTACAGAAATTATGACATTGGGTATAAGAGGCTTTTATAAGTCACCGGGATTTAAGTGAATCAGGATCAGGAATTTAATTGTGTGTATAATTAATTAGTTGTGGGATCAATTAATTAAAAAAGGGACAACACTTAGTGAAACATTATGTGTACTCTTATAAAACGCTGTGGGGTGAGTAAGCCCAAATTAGTCGATTGATGGCAGCTATGTAAGTCTCCAGACATTCATTCTCTTCTCTGTTCTTAAAGAACTTTCAGCTCTTTCAATTTCTTTTGTAGAACCTTTTCTTAAAGAAGAGACCACTACACTTTAATCAGAAGGAAGTAAGGCATAGTTAAAACTCTCTGAAATTCTCGACTTCATTGGGGATTCTCGTAAGCTTTCGCATAGACAAAAATGGGGAAATTCATGGTGTCCTGGACCGTGATTCGCAGTGAATTGAAGCCTTGAACAAGTTTAAGAACTCAGGAACCCAAACCGTGACCTAGAATCGAGTTTGGGGTCCTGTTTTTGTTTGTCGAAAACCGATTTAGGTGAAAGATTTTCCGACGACTCTCGTTGCTGATTCTAACCGAGGTAATTCTTCTTATCCTTTGGTTTATACGAATCACGAAATATGATTCTTGCCATTAGCTCTAAAAAGATTATCGAAAATGCTAAGTTTGGGTTGGGTGTTGTCGGGACTGCCATAATTGTAAGGTATTGGGATTGCATGTGAAATTGTTGTACTGTTTTGGATATTGTAGAAGTAAAAAGAAGGATTAAGAGGGTTGGATGTTTCGCTACATGCATATGTTTCGATATAGAAGGAATATAGGTTCTACGCGTACAAGGTGTTTCGCTAGAATGTCTCAAAGAATCTGTTTCTAGTATATTGATTCGATTATGATTTAAATCATCCGTGTGATGTAGATAATCGTTCATATAGCTTACAAGGACCCGCAGAACTTAGATAATTTCGGCAACAAGGTATGCAAAGCTCTTTCTTTCTTTTGGCATAATTCTATGTGCGAAACATAACCATTGTGTTGCTACATAAATTACTCTACTCTTAGTAGTTAAGGATGATCAAGTCATCGACTCCTATGTTGAAAGAATATCCAAGCATGTTTCTAAGACCTTAATAAGGCACACCGGAAGAGTTGTTGATGTTCCCACCTTTAACCAAAGGTGTAAAGGATATTGTGTCACTCCAGATGTTTTATTATTATTCATGCATTTCATTTGCATTGCAACTCATATGTTACCCTGGACCACTTGTGCTATGCACATTACTATATGGTAAATATTATATATATATATATGTATGGGAATTGGGGAAAGGGAAAAAGGCGTTATATATGCACACCACCTGCAGCTGGTACAGACTATTACAAAAAGCGCCTAAAAAGGCCAATATTATGTGATGATGTGATGCCCTTGTGTGGCGATATAACCTGATGCCCACAGAGGCGGTTATGAGAGGATTCCTGTGCGGACATTAGTATACCGCATTTGCATTACGCATACATTCATTAATCACTACATGGTATGGTGCCCACATAGGCTGTTATGGTAAGGAAGATGCTCGATGAGGCTGATGTATATGGAAACTGTATTGTGCATAACATTTAGGCATATGTATTAGGGCCCTCAGAGGAATTTACTGAGGTTCAACTATTTTTTTTCTTCATATTATGATATTGTTGGATATTGTAAAGCAGTACGAGAAGTAAATAAATATTACAAGTGTTCGGAAGGATAAACAAATAGGCCAATGCTCAGAACTGCCGCAAGCTTGTTGAGTCTTGAATCTTGATAACCTGAAATCAAGAAACACTAAATCTGATTGTTACAATTGTGTGTTAAGTCGAGTGATGATGACACTCTGTCTTTAAGACAAGATTGCCCCGTATATATGCTTTTACGTTAACGGGCAATAGTCTCTCAAGATAAAACAACACTTAATCAATGCTACAAATAAAATAGGTTGAGTCTGACGAAGAAAACAACTACGAAACGACTTGCTGAAGAATAGAAAGGAAGGAAGAGTTTCTGTTTTTGTCCCAACGTTTCTGCTCACGTTTTGGACTGACTTTCTCATCTGTTTTGTCTCTGTGTATATAGTGTGTCTCTGTTTCTGTTTTTCATGTATTATTTCTGTGTCACAATTGAGCCAAAATGCATCAATATATAGCATAAGGGGAGACCTCTCAACTGCCAAGACATGACTGTTAATGGCCATTGAATGAGGGAATTAAACATCCAAGTAATGGTTGTTTATGACTATTGAAAGATGGTGTAATTCAGCCAAGTAATGGCTATTATTTGAGGTCACTTGTTGCTGCTGTTTGGCTGCTGTTTTTGCTGTCACTTGCTACTGTTATCACTGTTGTACTTTGATAAGAATTGTTGCCATGTTCAAACACATGTTGCAGCCTTCACTTTGAGGCAAATGCTGCTGTAAGTCCTGGACAGGGACATATGTAAAAGTAAGCAGTTGTGTTTGCTGCATCTTAACTTAAACCAGTGCCACGTTATTACACTATATTTCACTCATTTGAAAAATATTTGTTTACTGTTTAATAGTATGATGCATATAGGGCTTTAAACTAAAATATGACTGCTCTTTGAATATAAAAAATGCATGAGATATACTACAAACCTAGGCAAGAATCCATCAACCCATTAACTTGAGTCTATGTGTTTATTTCATATTATATGTGGGGTTATACATGTAATTGGTCTAAACTTGAGTCTATTCTTTGGAAGTGATCATAGGTTGATATGTATATTTTTTTTCTCTCCCACTGTTTTAATCCATGTTCTTGACAATAATACTGTAGAAGACCACCTAGTACTGCAAATATTTTAAATGTTAGGTACTATAAGTATGTAGCGACTTTAATTGCCTAGAGTTGATTCAAGTTAGTTAGGATTTCTATTGTCATGACTGGCTAAGCAATGAAGATCATCTGTGTGTTCAGTTTATTGTGACAAGAACTAGATACATCACACTAACATTCGAGGACGAATGTTTCTAAGGGGGAGATGATGTAACACCTCGTATTTAGGCATGTAGAACCGGATCTGGGAAGTTTATGTTGTACTTGCATATACTAATAAGAAAATTAGTATGTAAAAGGACGTGGTCCCGAAATAATTTTTGAAATTTAATAAGTGCGATGACGGGGAGTAATAATAATAATTTTATATCCCCACAAAGGTTATAAACTAGTGTCATATTACAGAAATTATGACATTGGGTATAAGAGGCTTTTATAAGTCACCGGGATTTAAGTGAATCAGGATCAGGAATTTAATTGTGTGTATAATTAATTAGTTGTGGGATCAATTAATTAAAAAAGGGACAACACTTAGTGAAACATTATGTGTACTCTTATAAAACGCTGTGGGGTGAGTAAGCCCAAATTAGTCGATTGATGGCAGCTATGTAAGTCTCCAGACATTCATTCTCTTCTCTGTTCTTAAAGAACTTTCAGCTCTTTCAATTTCTTTTGTAGAACCTTTTCTTAAAGAAGAGACCACTACACTTTAATCAGAAGGAAGTAAGGCATAGTTAAAACTCTCTGAAATTCTCGACTTCATTGGGGATTCTCGTAAGCTTTCGCATAGACAAAAATGGGGAAATTCATGGTGTCCTGGACCGTGATTCGCAGTGAATTGAAGCCTTGAACAAGTTTAAGAACTCAGGAACCCAAACCGTGACCTAGAATCGAGTTTGGGGTCCTGTTTTTGTTTGTCGAAAACCGATTTAGGTGAAAGATTTTCCGACGACTCTCGTTGCTGATTCTAACCGAGGTAATTCTTCTTATCCTTTGGTTTATACGAATCACAGAATATGATTCTTGCCGTTAGCTCTAAAAAGATTATCGAAAATGCTAAGTTTGGGTTGGGTGTTGTCGGGACTGCCATAATTGTAAGGTATTGGGATTGCATGTGAAATTGTTGTACTGTTTTGGATATTGTAGAAGTAAAAAGAAGGATTAAGAGGGTTGGATGTTTCGCTACATGCATATGTTTCGATATAGAAGGAATATAGGTTCTACGCGTACAAGGTGTTCGCTAGAATGTCTCAAAGAATCTGTTTCTAGTATATTGATTCGATTATGATTTAAATCATCCGTGTGATGTAGATAATCGTTCATATAGCTTACAAGGACCCGCAGAACTTAGATAATTTCGGCAACAAGGTATGCAAAGCTCTTTCTTTCTTTTGGCATAATTCTATGTGCGAAACATAACCATTGTGTTGCTACATAAATTACTCTACTCTTAGTAGTTAAGGATGATCAAGTCATCGACTCCTATGTTGAAAGAATATCCAAGCATGTTTCTAAGACCTTAATAAGGCACACCGGAAGAGTTGTTGATGTTCCCACCTTTAACCAAAGGTGTAAAGGATATTGTGTCACTCCGGATGTTTTATTATTATTCATGCATTTCATTTGCATTGCAACTCATATGTTACCCTGGACCACTTGTGCTATGCACATTACTATATGGTACATATTATATATATATATTATATATATATATGGGAATTGGGGAAAGGGAAAAAGATGTTATATATGCACACCACCCGGTAAATGGGTACATACTATTACAAAAAGCGCCTAAAAGGCCAATATTATGTGATGATGTGATGCCCTTGTGTGGCGATATAACCTGATGCCCACAAAGGCGGTTATGAGAGGATTCCTGTGTGGACATTAGTATACCGCATTTGCATTACGCATACATTCATTAATCACTACATGGTATGGTGCCCACATAGGATGTTATGGTAAGGAAGATGCTCGATGAGGCTTATGTATATGGAAACGTATTGTGCATAACATTTAGGCATATGTATTAGGGTCCTCAGAGGAATTTACTGAGGTTCAACTATTTTTTTTTGTTTCAGATTATGATATATCTTTGCTATGTTATTTCTTATGTATGACATACTCAGTACATTAGTCGTACTAACGTCCCTTTTGTCGGGGTGACGCTGCATTTTACGCCCGCATGTTCATATTGAGAGAGTGACGGTTCACACTGGTTGGTTGCTAGCTCAGCTGGTATTTGGAGAACTCTATTTTGTTTTGGAGTTGCGGTCTGGTTGTGGTTTATTTTACTCTTTAGAGGCTTGTAGATAGGTGTCTTGTGGTTAGTTGTCATGTATGGCCTTATCAGCCTAGGTATATAAATGTGTAAGTTGGGGCTTTTGGGTTGAAACCTTATATTATCTATCACGGCTCAGTCCGTGTTTAAATATGATTAAGGGTAGAATGTATCTGTGGTGCTCGGCGGGTAGGGTCCGAGTTCCCATCGCGGCCCTCCATTTTGGGTCGTGACAAACTTGGTATCAGAGCATGTCTGTCCTAGGGAGTCTACAAGCCGTGTCTAGTAGAGTCTTGGTTATGGGTGTGTTGCGCGCCACACTTATAAGCAGGAGGCTAAAGGGCATTTAGTATTGTTTCATTCTTTCATAATCTAGATCGTTCGATAGAGCTGAGTCGTGAGAGTATTGGTTCCTAATCAAATTTTCTCATTTTAACTACAGTAACATCCACAATGAGAAACACATCGGATAATAAGAATGCGGGTGTTGTCGCAAGATAAGATGTTAGATAGATACCACCCGCTGGCATGGGTCAGAGGGTTCCAGAAATTGAAAGAAGAGAGGTGAGTTATACTATGAACTCAGATCTATCAGAAATCATGAAATCTATAGAGGAGGATCCATCTGAAGATCCCTATGAGTCACCCGCTCGAACACCCTCGGTTCTTCCAGCGGGAAGTGGGGTGAGGGGAGTTCCGACTTCACCAAGGACTTTAGTACCAGTGTCGGGCCCTACTGACCATGGGATAGGTGAAACATCACAGGGATGGGTACAACCGGATTTTCCTCAGACATCACGCCATGATCGGGTATGCATGTCACTCAATGACCCCGACCCTTATGAGATTCCGGATAGTCCTCAATCTTGGGGATCTGTTAATCAGGGCTCGCTGGTCTATGTTATGGGATATACACCGGAGGAAGACAAGAGGCAGGCAATGAGAAGGCGAGTGGGTAGTAAGGATAAGAGGATTCCACTCCGAAGTGTGTCGGATCGAGAATCATATATAGGACCAAGATAGGATAGTGCAGATTCACCAACAAGATCATAAGGCTGTCCTAGTACCTATCCCGATAATCCATAAGATCTTTAAATTAGTTACTTTTAAATAAATGATGTATTGTGTGTAACCGGTATATGGTTATATGTTTGGATTAATCAAATGAATATATGGATTTTGTATGTGGATTGATAAGGTTGTTGTATAGTTTGGTGTGATTTTAGTTAAGTCATGAAATGACTTTAAAACTGTTTGTATGCATAAGTTAGGCAATAATAACCTTGATTGAACTGATTTTAGAGTAATTAATGTATGTTAGAGATAATTTCGACTTGATAAGGATCTAACATAAGGCTAGGAGTAATCTATAACTTATTGGTTATAGTGAAAAGACTTGTGTAGCTCCTATTATCTTTTTCACATGATCACCATAGTAACATTTGCTTAGTATAAGCCTAGAGAGTATGTTGGCTTGCTATTTTTGGTCTTTCCATATGGTATTCAATGAGTTGAAGTGATATAGCCTAAGTGTGGTTTCCTAATAACATGTTGAGTTTCAAATTTGATCCCATAATATGTTGTTCTTGCTATCAATGCTTTGTTGCCTTCTATAAATGCATACTATGGTGTAAACTGTCCAGTTGTTTCCTGCACTAGTTTATTGTGCCCAAAATTATCTAAGTTTGAGTAGGCTTGAATCTTGTAGGCTTGTATATCTATTTTACCATCTTTGTAGCCTGAAATACATGACTGATTGTTTGGAACTACAAGTGATGAGCATGTTGAGTCTGTATAAACCATTCATGTATCTCTTATGACTTCTACTGACAATTTAAGTTAGACAACCATTTGTATGCTCTAAATATTATTCTTATCCCACTAATATGTGTAGTTCTTGGGTGCTGGTGTGTGTATATTTGCCTCAGTGACATATGTGGTTATGATTTGTCTTTATTATGTGATCTGGACATGATTAAAAGACCTGTTCACATTTTAGTCTAAGTTAAGAATATTAATCTTCAACGGCTCAAGGTAATGGCTATCTGAATCAGGATACCATGTTAAGCAATCATATCTGGATATTACTATGTGTTCAGTCTAAAAATATTAGTTTGAAATCTTATCACCTAGTTTAAATACTTATTTGAAATAAAATCTAAAACTTTGGAAGTTATATGTCATGTAGTGTTGATAACTAATTTCTGGATAATATATGTTTGGATTGCTTCCCTGCAAAGCTGAAAATGATAAGTTGCTTATTAAAAGAATGTGCCATATTTGTTAACCTAAATAGAATAATGTAGCCAAGATCTTGAACCTGAAAAGTCTGTTTGGATAATCTTGGCATCACATGTTGCCTCTGAGGTTGCAAACAGTCAGGTTGAATCCAGGGATACATATTCTTTATTGGTATGACTGACCAGATTCCTAACATGTTTGTTTTGTGCTTAAAAATGACCTGCTTAGTTTGGATATGAGGTGTTACATGTTTTGGTGTCTGTTTGATCCATATTATAGTTGTAATGTTCACATTGATTAGCCAGGATCAAATAGGGATATAAATGACTCTGGTTTGTCCATATTGACCACTTCAAAAGCTATGTTGCTAGTTTTGGTCTTAGATACTTTATGCAACCATGTCCATTTGCATCACTCCAGTTTTAAATAACATGTTAAGCCTCTAATAGTCTTTGTGATAGTGTCCTAGGACCCTGATTATGTCTATTCTAATCATGCTTGTGTATCTTTGCCATCACCACATGTCTAGAAGATTTAAAATTACTTAGTTTAAGTGTTTGTTTAGGTAGAAAAATTGGAATTCTAAATTTCTATATCAACTGTCATGTTCTGTTGCTTTGTTTAAGAAGAGAAACTAGTCTAAAACTCTACATGTGAAATATATGTTCAAGTCCTATTACCTGTTTGATTTTGTAACCATGCTTACCTAAAGAGACTAGATGTGTATCATTTTTTTTGTAGATTGGATCATGGGAAGTCCACATGTTTGTTTGATTTAAAGTCAGTCAGTTAGGATTAAACTGAGCTTGCTCCCTCTGCATGATGTCTGGTAGATAATATCAGATCACAGACCTACACTATCACTATTTGTATTAACTGAGGACTTACTTGAATGGCCTGCATATGTTATGTCTCAAGCTCAAAGATGTCTAAGAGCTTAAGAAGCCATGTATGCCTTTTTCACATACATTTGAACCTCATTTGCTATTCTGTTAACCTGCTTAGCCTAGGACTATGTACAATAGATTATCTTTGCATGTCACATAAGTTCATGACTGCTTTTAATATTTTCAGTTGTGTTTGGGTCAACATGAACACCCTGCATATCTACTGAAGTCTGCTTTGCCTCTGCTGAATATCTATGCTAAGAGTCATATTTGTGCTTTGTTAGAAACTCAATTGCCATCTAGTCTTTCCTATTAAATTTATATACATGACTTGAAGTATGTGTTATGTTGATGAGATAAGCATACTTAGTTAAGGTAATATGTCATGTAGTGACTGTTTTGAAGTGTCATAGTTATTATAATCTTATTTGTAACCTTGGTTAACTATGTATATGCCTGGTTTGATCTGAATTTGAATATAGTCCTTGTGTTTCAAAGACTAATATGGACCACTTGAAATTTGCCTCCTTATTGTGACTTGGTCCTGCTTATGTATCACATGTATTAGCCTTAGTGTTACACCATTTTGCCTTGTCTCTGTTCTAGGTCCTAATTGACACCTTAAACACCATGAGCTATTGTATTTCTATCCAAATGAAGGGTTAACATTGAGACTTACCTTACTGCCATACTTTGAACTTATGTCTCTCAAAGAAAATCACTATTTTGAAGGGGAAAATGGCAGCCTTGACAGATAGTTACTGGCACAGTAATGAGAGCAATTTCTAGACATTCTAATGTTTATTTTGAGATTAGGATCTGAGGCTAAGTGTTGGGGTTTGAAACTGTTTCCATTAGGTGCTACATTTGGTTATTGGCACTGTTATATTGAGCTGGTTGCTGTATATATTTGTTATTTTTTGAGGCATTTAGCTACCATGTTTGTTGTTGTTCTGGCTGTTGTTTGAGATCACTTGTTGCTGCTGTTTGGCTACTGTTTTTGCTGTCACTTGATACTGTTATCACTGTTGTACTTTGATAAGAATTGTTGCCATGTTCAAACACATGTTGCTGCTTTCACTTTGAGGCAAATGCTGCTGTAAGTTCTGGACAGGGACATATGTAAAAGTAAGCAGTTGTGTTTGCTGCATCTTAACTTAAACCAGTGCCATGTTATTACACTATATTTCACTCATTTGAAAATTTTTTGTTTACTGTTTAATAGTATGATGCATATAGGGCTTTAAACTAAAATATGACTGCTCTTTGAATATAAAAAATGCATGAGATATACTACAAACCTAGGCAAGAATCCATCAACCCATTAACTTGAGTCTATGTGTTAATTTCATATTATATGTGGGGTTATACATGTAATTGGTCTAAACTTGAGTCTATTCTTTGGAAGTGATCATAGGTTGATATGTATATTTTTTTTCTCTCCCACTGTTTTAATCCATGTTCTTGACAATAATACTGTAGAAGACCACCTAGTACTGCAAATATTTTAAATGTTAGGTACTATAAGTATGTAGCGACTTTAATTGCCTAGAGTTGATTCAAGTTAGTTAGGATTTCTATTGTCATGACTGGCTAAGCAATGAAGATCATCTGTGTGTTCAGTTTATTGTGATAAGAACTAGATACATCACACTAACATTCGAGGACGAATGTTTCTAAGGGGGAGATGATGTAACACCTCGTATTTAGGCATCTAGACCCGGATCCGGGAAGTTTATGTTGTACTTGCATATACTAATAAGAAAATTAGTATGTAAAAGGACGTGGTCCCGAAATAATTTTTGGAATTTAATAAGTGCGATGATGAGGAGTAATAATAATAATTTTATATCCCCACAAAGGTTATAAACTAGTGTCATATTACAGAAATTATGACATTGGGTATAAGAGGCTTTTATAAGTCACCTGGGATTTAAGTGAATCAGGATCATGAATTTAATTGTGTGTATAATTAATTAGTTGTGGGATCAATTAATTAAAAAAGGGACAACACTTAGTGAAATATTATGTGTACTCTTATAAACGTTGTGGGGTGAGTAAGCCCAAATTAGTCGATTGATGGCAGCTATGTAAGTCTCCAGACATTCATTCTCTTCTCTGTTCTTAAAGAACTTTCAGCTCTTTCAATTTCTTTTGTAGAACCCTTTCTTAAAGAAGAGACCACTACACTTTAATCAGAAGGAAGTAAGTCATAGTTAAAACTCTCTGAAATTCTCGACTTCATTGGGGATTTTCGTAAGCTTTTGCATAGACAAAAATGGGGAAATTCATGGTGTCCTGGACCGTGATTCGCAGTGAATTGAAGCCTTGAACAAGTTTAAGAACTCAGGAGCCCAAGCCGTGACCTAGAATCGAGTTTGGGGTCCTGTTTCTGTTTGTCAAAAACTGATTTAGGTGAAAGATTTTCCGACGACTCTCGTTGCTGATTCTAACCGAGGTAATTCTTCTTATCCTTTGGTTTATACGAATCACAAAATATGATTCTTGCCGTTAGCTCTAAAAAGATTATCGAAAATGCTAAGTTTGGGTTGGGTGTTGTCGGGACTGCCGTAATTGTAAGGTATTGGGATTGCATGTGAAATTGTTGTACTGTTTTGGATATTGTAGCAGTAAAAAGAAGGATTAAGAGGGTTGGATGTTTCGCTACATGCATATATTTTGATATAGAAGGAATATAGGTTCTACACGTACAAGGTGTTCGCTAGAATGTCTCAAAGAATCTATTTCTAGTATATTGATTCGATTATGATTTAAATCATCCGTGTGATGTAGATAATCGTTCATATATCTTACAAGGACCCGCGGAACTTAGATAATTTCGGCAACAAGGTATGCAAAGCTCTTTCTTTCTGTTGGCATAATTCTATGTGCGAAACATAACCATTGTGTTGCTACATAAATTACTCTACTCTTAGTAGTTAAGGATGATCAAGTCATCGACTCCTATGTTGAAAGAATATCCAAGCATGTTTCTAAGACCTTAATAAGGCACACCGGAAGAGTTGTTGATGTTCCCACCTTTAACCAAAGGTGTAAAGGATATTGTGTCACTCCAGATGTTTTATTATTATTCATGCATTTCATTTGCATTGCAACTCATATGTTACCCTGGACCACTTGTGCTATGCACATTACTATAAGGTAAATATTATATATATATATATATATGTATGGGAATTGGGGAAAGGGAAAAAGGCGTTATATATGCACACCACCTGCAGCTGGTACAGACTATTACAAAAAGCGCCTAAAAAGGCCAATATTATGTGATGATGTGATGCCCTTGTGTGGCGATATAACTTGATGCCCACAGAGGCGGTTATGAGAGGATTCCTGTGCGGACATTAGTATACCGCATTTGCATTACGCATACATTCATTAATCACTACATGGTATGGTGCCCACATAGGCTGTTATGGTAAGGAAGATGCTCGATGAGGCTGATGTATATGGAAACTGTATTGTGCATAACATTTAGGCATATGTATTAGGGCCCTCAGAGGCATTTACTGAGGTTCAACTATTTTTTTTCTTCATATTATGATATTGTTGTATATTGTAAAGCAGTACGGGAACTAAATAAATATTACAAGTGTTCGGAAGGATAAACAAATAGGCCAATGCTCAGAACTGCCGCAAGCTTGTTGAGTCTTGAATCTTGATAACCTGAAATCAAGAAACACTAAATCTGGATTGTTACAATTGTGTGTTAAGTCGAGTGATGATGACACTCTGTCTTTAAGACAAGATTGCCCCGTATTTATGCTTTTACGTTAACGGGCAATAGTCTCTCAAGATAAAACAACACTTAATCAATGCTACAAAGCAAATAGGTTGAGTCTGACGAAGAAAACAACTACGAAACGACTTGCTGAAGAATAGAAAGGAAGGAAGAGTTTCTGTTTTCGTCCCAACGTTTCTGCTCACGTTTTGGACTGACTTTCTCATCTGTTTTGTCTCTGTGTATATAGTGTGTCTCTGTTTCTGTTTTTCATGTATTATTTCTGTGTCACAATTGAGCCAAAAGGCATCAATATATAGCATAAGGGGAGACCTCTCAACTGCCAAGACATGGCTGTTAATGACCATTGAATGAGGGAATTAAACATCCAAGTAATGGTTGTTTATGGCTATTGAAAGATGGTGTAATTCAGCCAAGTAATGGTTGTTAATGGAGGGAGTTAATCAGATAAGTAATGGTTGGTTAATGCACAATAACGCCCCAAAAAATCAACTCCAACGACTTTCTGCCTTCCGTCGTTCCCAAATTCAACATTCCAGAAACTCCAGGGACCAAACTGTAAATATTAAATAATTTGGGGGTCTATCAGACCCAAGACCCAAGACCCGTGACCCGTGACCTGAGCCCGAGCTCGGAACGGATGGGCGGGCGGCGGCGGCGCGTGTGTGGGCTTAGCCTTGAACCCAAGCACATCTACATCCTCCATCCTTTAAACACATGGGATACCCCTTTGGGTCCCAAAACCTTTGCCAATTTAGAGACTTATAAAGTGCAATTCTTCCTTTTCCCACCGATGTGGTAGATTTGTACCACACCATATTTTCATGCCTCAAACACCTTACTTCGTGGACCAATATCTCTTTCATTTCTCAACGAAATTTGATGATTCTTGGCCCTACGGTCATCTTCTCAATTAGTAGATTATGCACTTGTGGAGAGACAAAAGCCTCCAACATGCGGAACTCTAGTGTTTAATTCATTAAATATGGGGGGACGCACCTCCCCATCAAAGGCAAATTTCCAACAGATATATCTCTGTTATGTTATTTCTTATGTCTGACATACTCAATACATCAGTCGTACTGAGGTCCCTTTTGTCGGGGGGACGCTGCGTTTTATGCCCGCAGGTTCATATTGAGAGAGTGACAGTTCACATTGGTTGGTTGCTGGCTCAACTGGTATTACTCTATTTTGTTTCGGAGTTGCGGTCTGGTCGTGATATGTTTTACTCTTTAGAGGCTTGTAGATAGGTGTCCTATGGTTAGTTGTCATGTATGACCTTATCGGCCTTGGTATATAAATGTGTAAGTTGGGGATTTTGGGTTGAAACCTTATATTATCTATCACGGCTCAGTTCGTGTTTAAATATGATTAAGGGTAGAATGTATCTGTGGTGCCCGGTGGGTTGGGTCCGGGTGCCCGTCGCGGCCCTACGGTTTGGTTCGTGACATTGTACATATAATTCATTTCATGCATTCAAGATAATAGAAGTCTATTCTTTCTCTCTATACAATTTCTCTCAATTGAGCTTCCTTCTAGGTTTATCCCTGAAATAGCTTTTCCCCTTCCTCGAGTTGATTCTCCTGGATTGACCCACTTCCTATCGATTATCATTCGTGCATCAATATGCTATTTTTATTTTCTGTTTTTAGTTTGGAGGTCTGAAAGGAACACTGTAATTTTTATAGTTCCTCTCGATTTGGAGTTTCTACGGGGACTTTGACATTTTCTTCGAGTCAGTTATTTCGTTCTTTATTTTGTCAATTCAGCTAATGTAAAGTTTAAAATGGTTGAATCTGTATGTGGTATAATCATCTTTTCCTTCTAGTATCCTCTAGTGGAGTAATTGCTACTATATTTTGAGGTCGTCTTGACAACTATTTATTGTAAATGGTGGTTTTAGCTGTGAGATTACTTGGTGTGTGCCCCCTAGTATTTGCTTTTTACTGCATTCAAATTTTGCCTTCTTTTTACTTAACAATATGTTCTCAATTTCAGGATTCAGCTTATTGAATTTCTATTTTCGGATTATTTGTTAACCTGGTCAAACGCTGCAGATTTCGACATACGTGAGCTTCTTTTATTCACTTGGCTACAATAACATATTTGCTCTCTTCGAAACCTATTTCCTCTCCTTCTGTCGGGTCCTAGGCAGTTCTGCCTCCGGCTGAGGGAAATTCAAATCGATAGAATAGTTATTGGCTCTAAACATACTGCATGTAAGATATATGCCCACAAGGATAAGTAGCAGTTTCCCACAAATGACATTTCTGGTGAAGGATTTTTTTCATACTGTTAATGACGGAAATGGACCTTAACTTATCCATATGTTTTGTTTACTCTATCAGTTCTCCACCGAAGAAAAGCATTGGACCTACTGGAGAACAGGAATTCTCTTTATGTACTGTACATGTAGGGTTTTGTTGAGTTAAAAACACATAAGTAAGGCACAACGAAAGTTTAAAAGTTTTGTTTCTTGCTTATCCCAACAATAATTCTGGTTATGGTTATACAACAATGAAACTTGTAACATAAAACATTTACTTACAAGTTATAATATCTGGAATCTTTGTCTATTATATGGTGCACACACGGTTGCCCTTGCGATTGCAATGTCCAAGCTTCAATGTACTTCTCTTTCGGATAGCTAGGAAATCCGACAGAGATTCGAGAGTATATGATTCTAAATCTCTAAGTCTTAGAATGTTTTCAGAAAATGGTGTGTTGAATAATGAGGTGAATGCCTCTATTTATAGTTGAAAAATAGGTCAAAATCAGATTAGGGTTTAACCTTGGGCCTGACCCAAAAATTGAGGCAGAGGCGCCGCGGCGCTCGACATGCGCCTGCACTGCGCCACGGCCCTAGGGTATGGGCGCCACGACTCTCGACTTTATTTTTTCATGCATTCTTAATTAAATTCAAAATCCAATTTTGACTAAATTAAAATAATCATTATTCATTTAAATGTCTCGATTCCAAATCGAACATTTTAATTACTCTCTCAATACATCTTTAGATCAAAATGGACAATCGACATAGTGTGACCCTACATGCCTTCACATATCGACATTAATCAAATTAAGGTTTACACGGAACTCCTAGACGGTGCCAGAAGATGAACTCAATATGTGAAGTACGTTTACACGAATCCAGTAAACTTAACCTTTATGTGGTAAGATAAAATCCTTTCATTCACGACACACCCGATCAAGCTTACGATTTGTCAAGTGTCTATCCAAATGGCTTAATAATTGTATCTCATCTATAATAGTTGACAACTAGACCATATTCTAAATATGTCTATTGCGTTGGCCAACGACTTAGTCAACCTAATATCACTGAGAATCCGAGTGTTATCTTGAATGTACATCCGAGGAATGAATCCAAATCTTGGCTCAACTACCACCTTCAATCCACATCATAATGTACCCAATACAAGCCGTATTTCAACCTATAAGGCATTTGAGCTTAGGACGGGATCAAAGTACATTACTTTGTAGACAAGGCGCGTATTGACCTCAAGTCTAAGGACTTCTATCTCCCATACGCTGATCATACTTTAGACAAGTATAACAAACAATATATCACCAGGGTATACCAATACTTCCAAAGTATCCATGTGTCCACCACGAGTAACCATTACTCGTAGCAGGTGAGACATACTACATCCTCTAAGGATGTGATGCAGACCACATGTCGACTTATCACATATCATCGATATCCCATTCTCGATGATAATTAGTCGAGGCTATTTTAAGAGTTACGCTCTATCTTTAATATCTCACTCTATTAATGACAACGTAAGCTCAAGGAATGCATGTTAATGAATAATTACAAACAATCAAATAATAATTCAATAATTGCAAATGCAAAATATTAATCTCCATTAATAATAATATGAATGTGTATAAAGTACATTTGTTCTAATACAGATTGTGTCTAGGACATAAATATACTTTCAATCTCCCACTTGGCCTAGAGCCAATCTCCAACATATCTAATGCCCATATTCTCATAATGACCATTATGCTTGACTAAGCTTAATGGTTTAGTGAATGGGTCAGCTAGATTATCGTCTGTGGGAACATAGTCTAATCTAATCTCTTCAGTCTCCACCATCTTCCTGAGTATGTGGTACTTCCTTGGTACATGCTTGTTTCTGTTGGTTGATCTTGGTTCCTTGGTTTGCGCAATCGCACCAGTGTTGTCACAATAAATCGTTATTGGACAAGTGACACTTGGAACAACCCCTAGTTCCTTCAGGAACTCAGATATCGCGACAACTTCTTTACAAGTTTTCGATCCAACAATGTACTCAGCTTCTGTTGTCGAATCAGCAGTTGTAGCTTGTTTGGAACTTTTTCAGCTTACTGCTCCACCATTGAAAATGAATGTGTAACCTGATTGAGATTTATAGTCATCAAAATCTGTCTGGAAGCTAGCATCAGTGTATCCAGTACATATTAGCTTCTCTTCCCCACCATAGACTAAGAAGTAATCTATAGTTCGTCTAATATACTTAAGAATACTCTTGACTGCTTTCTAGTGTTCTTCCCTAGGATTCTGCTGAAATTTGCAAGTCATACTAAGTGCAAAGGCCACACCTGGCCTAGTACAGGTCATGTCATACATGATCGATCCTATAGCCGAAACATATGGGATCCTTTTCATGCGTTCAAGTTCTATAGAGTTAGAAGGACTATCCTTCTTAGATAACTTGATGCCTTGTCCCATAGGTAGACTGCCTTTCTTGAAATTTTCCATAGAAAACGTCTAAGCACTTTGTCTATGTAGACTGACTGTGACAGTTCCAAAAATCAGTTAGGTCTATCTCTATAGATCCTAATCCCCAGAATGTAGCAGGTTTCACCTAAATCCTTCATCATGAAGGTACTGGACAACCACTACTTGAGTGACTGAAGGAGAGTCTTATTGTCTCCCATTATTAATATGTCATCTACATATATGATAATGAAGGAAATACTCCCATACTTGCGTTTACTATAAACACATGGATCATTTTTTACTTCTGACGAAATCAAATGACTTGATAGCATTGTCAAGACAAATGTTCCAACTCATCGAGGCTTTCTTAAGCCCATAAATGGACTTTTGTAGCTTGCATACAACATTTGATTTGGACTCGATTGAAAAACCCTCAGGTTGTTTCATATACACTTTCTCAACTAAATTACCATTGAGGAAAGCAGTCTTGATGTCTATCTGCCAAATGTCATAGTCATAATATGCAGCTACTGCAAGCAAAATCTGAATGGACTTGATCTTAGCAACAGGTGAAAAGGTTTCATCATAATCAACCCCAGACCGTTGATGATAACCTTTAGCCACCAGTCTTGCTTTATAAGTTTGTACCTTGCCATATGCATCAATCTTCTTCTTGAATACCCATTTGCATCATATGGGTCTAACTCCTGTTGACAAATCAACCAAGTTCCAAACTTGATTTACGTACATTGAGTCCATCTCAGATTTCATTGCTTCTTGCCATCTCTGCGAATCAATGTCTAACATAGCTTCGCTGTAGGTTGTAGGTTCATCGTCATCAGGAATATCTATCTCATTGTGTGTTTCAACAAGGAGATTAAGTCTTTCAGGTGGACGATGAGTCCTAGTGGTTCTACGGAGTTGAGTACTCTGCGTTTCAGTGTTTGTTGCATTCTGATTGTGAGAAGGTCTTTGTGTGTTGGACAATCCATCACCTTGAGAGCTTACATGAATGTCATTTTCATGTATTTCCTGAATGGAATGAGGTACAACCATTGTATCATCTTCCATTGGTTGTGTATGAGAGTCTTGCATTTCTGCACTATCTCTCACAACACTCCCACTAGGCTGAAGGGCGTACTCTAAGTACCCAATCTTCACTAGATACTCCCATTGAATCCTTGTTTAGGTCATTCGACAAGGGTTCATTTTCTTTGTTATCTTGTGGTTCTTGAATTTCTTCAAGTTCTATCTCTGTGCAACTATGTTCCTTGTAGACATATTCTTCTTCAAGGAAAGTTGCGTTCCTGGAAATAATGACCTTATGTTCTCCAGGAAGATAGAAGTAGTATCCCTTAGTTTTCTTTGGATACCCCACGAAGTAACATTTCTCACTTTTAGATTCCAACTTGTCAGTAAGCATCTTCTTAACATATGCAGGGCACCCCCAGGGTCTCATATGTTTAAGAGATGGCTTCTTGCCACACCATATCTAATAGGGTGTCTTTTCTACTGACTTAGAAGGAACCATGTTCAGAATATATATAGAGGTTTGTATAGCATGTCCCCAAAGGTATGTCGGTAGAGCTGAGGAGATCATCATGGATCAAACCATATCCAATAAGGTTTGATTTCTCCTTTCGGCAACACCGTTCATCTGTGGCGTTCCTGGAGGTGTCCATTCATATTGGACTCCATGTAGCTTTAAGTAATCTAGAAAATCCTTGCTTAAGTATTCACCTCCTCGATCCGATCGAAGGGTCTTGATACTTGTTGCAAGTTGCTTCTCTACTTCCGACTTGTACTCCTTGAACTTCTCAAAAGTCTCGAATTTGTGTCTCATAAGATACACATACCCATACCTTGTGAAGTCGTCAGTAAAAGTGATGAAGTATGGGAAGCCTCATTTAGCTTGAGTCGAGAATGGCCCACATACATCAGTATGGACCAACTCAAGTACCTCCTTGGCTCGCACACCTTTCCCAGAAAGTGGTTTATTGGTCATCTTTCCTCTCAAGCAAGATTCGCAGTTACCATAAGACTCCAAGTCAAATGGTTCAAGCTAGTCTAACTTCCTAAACCTTGCTATTCTTGATTCGTTGATATGACCAAGTCTGTAGTGCCATAGGTAGGTAGAGTTTCTATTAATTGTCTTGGCTCGTTTATTTTGTACATTGAAAATTTCTCGACTATAGTTCAGTGTATATAATCCATCCACAAGAGGAGCAGTTCCATATATAACATTATTAAAAGAAAGTACGTGACTTCCATTATAAATATACGAGGAAAAGCCCTCCATGTCCAACACTGGGATAAAAATAATATTCCTCGTTAACGAGGGAACATAAAAACAATCATTCAACACTAAACAATAGCCGAAAGGTAAATTTAATCTATAAGTCCCTACGCGCTCAACATCGACTTGTACTCCATTTCCAACGCGTAGGTCTACCTCTCCCGGTCCAACCTTCCTTCTATCAGTTATCCCCTGCACATTTGTACAAATGTGTGAGCCACAAGCGGTATCCAATACCCAAGAATGAGAGTTATTTATAGACATATTTATTTCAATGACGTACATACCTTGTCCACCAAAAGCAGGAGCACCTGGTTCTTTCCCTCATCCTGGTGTCGTGCAGTCCTTTTTCCAATACCTCTTCCTATCACAGTTGAGGCATTCATCCTTAGCCCGCTCACCTTCTTCTTCACACCTCTCTTGGGCTTCATAGCTGAGGGCGCAACGATTGCCTTGCCTTTCTTCTTCTGCCATTCTTTGCCTTTTGGCTTGGGTCGGCTAGAAGAGCTCACCATGAGCACAACTTTGCCTTTGGAAGTGGAGGACTCAAAGGTCTTGAGCATGTTGTGCAGCTCTAGCAAAGCCGCCTTCATTCTATTCATGTTGAAATTCACTATGAAGTTCTCAAAGGAACGAGGGAGAGAGTTCAGGATGAGTGTGGTAGAGACATTCTTTTCAAGCTTCGTTCCAATCGAAACAAGCCTCTCTATCAGCCCTATCATCTTCAGCACATGCTGCGAGACCGGCCCCTTCATTGAGCTTACACTTGAAGAGTTCTATTAGCAACTCATATTCCATTGTCTGGGATTGAGAGTCATAAAGACTCTTCAAGTGTTCGAGCATCTCATTGGGCCCCATGTTCTCATGGTGTCTCTGAAGTTCCATCGACATGGAAGACAACATTACGCATTGCGCCGAAGTGGCATCATCTAGATGTTTTTGGTAAGCATTTTTATCAAAGAAGGCATATTCTTCAGAATCTGTCGTAGGGATTGTTGGGAACACCGTGTCCAACACATATTCTATTTTCTCTTGTCTGAGTACTGTTCGCAAATTCCTTAGCCAGTCAAGGTATTTTGGACTAGTAGGTTTATTCATCTCAATCAATATTTTCAACTACATGCTCGACATCTTTTATAATCTGAAGAATTAGATAGATCGGAAATCAAATTCAAAATCTATTTCCTATTATACACATTCATTTAGGCTAATCAACAAGGCCTTTTGTTTAATTAGCTCCCACTATTTTAACATACTTCTACGACCCCATGGTAGAATACAAACCTATATTAATTGAGGTCATAATGTGTCAAGATCCAAGCCTATGCTATCTCCGCGTTTGCTTTGGCTGATAACTTCAATAACATATCTTGGTAGGTTTCTAAACCAATTGCAAAACTTATTCGCAACTCTTGGTTGATCAAATTATTACATTTAATATTGCGTCCTTAGATTAGTCCGACACTTTGGCGCCAAGATTTGTCTAAGCAAGTCAACCCCATTACACGACTGCGTTTATGTATCTAAGCAAATTTGGTCTTTGTGAGCAAACACTTTGGTGTAAATACCCACAAAAGTTTATCATTTACCTTTACATTTAAACACATCTATGAAAGAGTCTGAGTCCTCGTAGACTTAGAGCAAATGCTTTGGCATAAATACTCGTATCGCCGAAAATGATTTTGCACTCTAACAATTATAATGGACGACACGTTTTAACTTAGACTTGTATTTAAAGTTTTGGAGAACATTTTAATTTTAGGGTTCTAACCAAGATCAACACTTTTATGCCATATCCGATATGACATCTTAACATCATGCAAAACTAATAACACATATAGTTTGGGAACCGTCAACCCAATATGCATGATAGAAGATGGTTTAATCAAACACTGGCACCGCCTGCCCAGACAGTTATAACATACACTATTCTAGAAATGTAAATGACAACCAATTTAACATTTAGCAGATAAACAATATACTTATCAAATAACATACTATATAATAATAATGTTGGGTTAAATATTCTGAACTCAATTTTTTTTGTTTCTGGACAGGTGGGGCCGCGACGCCAATCATTAGCGTCGCGGCGCCACTGAGGCAGTAACCCAATTTTTTGAAAAATGCACTAGCGCCGCTTCAGAGGCAGTAACATTTCTGCTTCTGCAATTGATTTAGCACCGCGGCGCTGCAGAGGCAAAAATATTTCTGCTTCTAAAAATGCATTAGCGCCGCGACGCTCCACCATAGAGCCGTGACGCCTGTTGTCCAGTGAGTTCATATTTTAAAAGATGAAGCATTAGCGCCGCGGCGCTCCACCATTGAGCCTCGGCGCCTCCTTGAAACCCTAGTCAGAGCCGCGGTGCCCTACCATAGGGCCGCGACACTGACATCCTTACAAATGTTTCTGTGTTGATTTTCATAAAATTGTTCAACCCCTAAATCTAATTTAGGGATCAATACACATGTCCTTTATCATCACCCACCATTATCAATAACGTCCATATCGACCATCATCCGTTCTTTACTCGTTCTTAGCTGTGCACCGTGCAATGAGCCGGACAACGCACTTGGCTTAGTTCGAGTTAGAGCGGAATAACTTTCTCGAGTAGCGTATGAGATAATTTATGGTGATACCAAAAGGTCAACATTCGTTCAAGACATATAGATTTCAAAAAACCTTGTTTTAATCCAATTTTATGTTTAACCCATATTATTATTCCATTCAATTGTTATATAACCATTTAACCAGCCTGAGCTTGATACCGCTGTAGGATTTTGTTGGGTTCAAAACACATAAGTAAGGCACAACAGAAGTTTAAAAAGTTTATTTCTTACTTACCCAACAATAATTCTGGTATGGTTATACAACAATGAAACTTGTAACATAAAATATTTACTTACAATTTATAATATCTGGAATCTTTGTCTACTATATTGTGCACACGCGGTTGCCCTTCCGATTGCAAGTTCCAAGCTTCAATGTACTTCTCTTTCGGAAAGCTAGGAAATCCGGCAGAGGTTCGAGAGGATATGATTCTAGAGAGTATATGATTCTAAGTCTCTAAGGCTTAGAATGTTTTCAGAAAATGGTGTGTTGAATAATGAGGTGAATGCCTCTATTTATAGTTAAAAAAATAGGTCAAAACTGGATTAGGGTTTGACCTTGGGCCTGACCCAAAAATCGAGGCAGAGGCGCCGCGGCACTCGACTTTATTTTTTCGTGCATTCTTAATTAAATCCAAAATTCAATTTTGACTTAATTAAAATAATCATTAGTCATTTAAATGTCTCGATTCTAAATCGAACATTTTAATTACTCTCTTAATACATCCTTAGATCGAAACGGACAATCGACATAGTGTGACCCTACATGTCTTCTCATAGCGACATTAATCAAATTAAGGTCTACACGGAACTCCTAGACGGTGCCGGAAGACTAACTCAATATGTGAAGTACGTTTACACGAATCCAGTAAACTTAACCTTTATGTGGTAAGATAAAATTCTTTCATTCACGACACACCCGATCAAGCTTAGGATTTGTCAAGTGTCTATCCAAATGACTTAATCATTGTATCTCATTTATATTAATTGACAACTAGACCATATTCTAAATATGTCTATTGCGTTGGCCAATGACTTAGTCAACCTAATATCACTGAGAATCCGAGTGTTCTCTCGAATGTACATCCGAGGAATGAATCCTAATCTTGGCTCAACTACCACCTTCAATCCACATCATAATGTACCCAATACAAGCCGTATTTCAACCTATAAGGCATTTGAGCTTAGGACGGGATCAAAGTAATTACTTTGTAGACAAGGCGCGTATTGACCTCAAGTTTAATGATTTCTATCTCCCACACGCTGATTATACTTTAGACAAGTATAACAAACACTATATCACCAGG
Source organism: Anisodus tanguticus (assembly GCA_034509755.1). NCBI lineage: Eukaryota > Viridiplantae > Streptophyta > Magnoliopsida > Solanales > Solanaceae > Anisodus > Anisodus tanguticus. The sequence continues at coordinate 24,682,001 of CM067541.1, read as the reverse complement.
GTATACCAATACTTCCAAAGTATCCACGTGTCCATCACGAGTAACCATTACTTGTAGCAGGTGAGACATACTACATCCTCTAAGGATGTGATGCAGACCACATGTCGACTTATCACATATCATCGATATCCCATTCTCGATGATCATTAGTCGAGGCTATTTTAAGAGTTAAGCTCTATCATTAATATCTCACTCTATTAATGACAACGTAAGCTCAAGAGATGCATATTAATGAATAATTACAAACAATCAAATAATAATTCAATAATTGCAAATGCCAAAATATTAATCTCTATTAATAATAATATGAATGTGTATAAAGTACATTTGTCCTAATACAGATTGTCTCTAGGACATAAATATACTTTCAGTACATAGATCGTGTGATTGGAGTTGTCGCCAAGCAAGTGGGACAGTTGTCATTTCTACAGAAGCTAAACCCTCAGATTCTTTAATTTTTCCTAGCTTACGACATACTAATTCTGGAGATAGTAGTCCGGTCACTTTGCACTACTACCAGTAACTCGCGGGATGTGCCTGAATGACTAGGGTTTGAATAGAGCAACTGATATCACCTATAAGGTCCTATCTCAGAAAAGAGCAAATTGCTCCCACGCTGCAGGTAGGGATGGCAACGGATCAGATCTAGATCGGATCCTACTAGATCCATATCCAGATTCATCGTATCCATAAATATCAGATCCAAATCCGGATCCATCGGATCCACCGGGTCCACGAATCAGATCTGGATCCACATGTAAAAAAATTTGTCTTGAATAATATTTCCACATGTTGAAACTTTTTTGATAAAATAAAACCCAATCTGATTGAAAAAATGATTGAGTTCATTCAATCAACCTATGCTAGAAAAAATAGAAGAAAACAAATTAAAGTTTACAAAATTCATAAACAGATTTAAGCAAAAAGTATATTATCTTTTAACATGTCTAATTCTAAGACATGGAAGTTCATGTTTTGTCATTCCAAGACATGTCTAATTCTCTGTTTGCCTGAGATATATTTGATATTTTGCTTTTACTTTTGAGGAACCCAAATAAATTACATCAAAACATGAAGTAACAGTAGTCAATTAGCACCTCTAGGCCACTCCAGACTCTACCACCATGTTAAACAAAATAATAGCCTCATTGATCACATGTGACTTATTTTTCTTAATTACTTTGTGAAATAACCTATATATTGCAATAGCTTAAAATTCAATGACAACAAAAATTATAAGTGCAGGAATAAACCAAGAGACGACCAGCTCGGTGGTATGATTGGAAAACAACTTTGGAGGATGGGGGTTTGTTGGGAGAAGAGAGCTAAAAGAGCTAAAACAAGAGAGTAGTTACAACTCTCTACTGGATTTTGTTATTTTTTTTATTTTCTTTAAGTCTTTAGAATTTTATTTTTCTTACTTGATTATATATGAAGACATCTTTGCCTACCAATTGTATGCTATCCAGCCTACTAATTTATTTAATGTGCTACTAATTTTCTAGTAAGGATCAATCTTTAATTAAACACTTAAATGCCACATGTTAAAAGAGAAGGAATCCTTTTTACTCGCATGGTACGAGACAATTTTTAATTTATGCAAACCAACTTCTAGACATATATATGTGACAAAAGCTAGTAATCACATCCTTTACAGTTCTACAACTCAATTGTTATTTGTTAGAGACATCTTTTGATCCCTTTCAACACCTCTCCAATATGAAAAAATATTACTTTTTTAAAAGAGATAACTAAAAAAATTCATCTCAATAAATATTTATGATTAAACATATCATTTACATATCAGAAATTATGAATTTTTTTAAGAAAATACTTATAAAATTACATTCTAGGTTATGAATATATTTAATAAAAAATGGATCCACAGGTTGGATCTGGATCGGATACGAATCTCAAATACAAGATCCATATCCAAATCCGACCCGTCAAAAATGGATCCGGGTCCGATCTGGATCTGTCGGGTCTAAATTTTGAAGATCCATATCCTATAAAACGGATCTGGATCCACCGGTTTCGGACCGGGTCCAGGATCCACTGCCATCTCTAGCTGCAGGCCTCCAGCTGGATTTTAAGTTCCTCTTTTTTGTCATCTAGCTATGCCCGGAGACTGCTAAACCCTCAGATTCTTGAGAGCTTGTATAGCTAAGCACTGACCTGGAGCTTTTCCTTTGTGAACTGTAAGTAACTTGATTTCAACACAATTCTACTTTTCTTGTGTTTTCAACGCAAATGCCTTTTTACTTAAATTTCAAAAGTTCTTATCTAATTAAATTCGCTGAGCATCAAAGATCAAAGCCAATCCTTTTCAACTAAATTCTAACTTCACCTTGGAAGTTGATCTCAATGTTTTCCACACTTGTCCTTAACTTCACGTTGACAGAACTTATATAGTACCATTTTATAATTGTCATTCATTCGGACATGTTTTCTATTTTCTCTCTTTGTGCACCCCACTTCTCCCTTTCCTGGAAAAAAGTGAAAGATGAAACAGCATGTAAAGAGTGAACTTGGACAAAATCTACATGAATCAACACATCATCATGTGCCGAAAGCCAGAACAAAATCCTACATCTCTTTATAGTGAACCTGATTCCTGGTTGAATATGTTCCACCAAATAGCCCGCTTACGCAAATCTTTGACTTCCCCTCCCCTGGCAACACTATTTTCCATTACATGCAAATTGCTCAAGTTGTTATTCCCTAACGTACCAAGTAGTTGACATCTTGCATAAAGGAGTTGTTGGTTTGGCTTTTTGTAGTTTAACCTAGATATGTTCATTTGTCATTTGTTTACTTTTCTTTGTGAAATCCGGGGGTGGGAATCCAAATCAGATAAAATTCCTATTCTAGTACTACCTATTGTCTTTCCCAACTTTAGAGTTGTCTCCTATCCCCACCTTGTTCATCTTTCAAACTACATTTTGAAAGGTGATTACGCAGTGCTTAAAACTTTGTTCTCCTTTTATTTCTATATTACTAATACCAAAAAGTTCATTATATTTAAAAGATGCAAAAAGGTGTATTGTATTGTATTAAGGTGTACAAAAATATTACACTCCATATATAGTGTAATATTTAATGATATATAATTATGATAGTTATATAATCCTTATTATATTACGATTTCACATTGTACACTTATATATTTGTATTGATAAAAAAGACTCTCGAAGAAATATTAATATAATCTTATATGATATCAGTACCAAAATCTAAACCCTATTTTTTCTTTCATCCGCAGCCTCACATCGGTTTCCTCAACCGGCGACTGCACCTCGTGTCAGGTTTTTTTTCTTTCTCTTTGCTTTCTTTCTTCGATTGCCCAAGAAGAAGCATCTTGCTGTGTCTTTTCGCCCATTCTGTCAGAACCTATTGTCTGCCTTCCCCCCTTTTTTTTTACTTCCCAAGTACATAGGTTCTGATTTCTCCCTATTCCCAAAGAACAAAATTCATAATTCTTCTCATTACACGCTACCATAATTATTATTATTTTCTCTTCCTGTACCTGTTATTTTTTTTTATCCTTTACAAAAAATAAATTCACTATAATGACTTTTTCCACAACTTTCAATTTTGGATCCAATTTTAGGCAACCTACCAGTCCTCCATAGGCTAGTCAATGGGCCACATCAATTCGACCTATTTCCTGGAGCCCAGCAATCTCCTCCAGGCATCTCCCAATCCAATTTGGGCCCGACTTTCGTCACATTGACCCCTCGACAATTCGATAATACGTGATATATGGATACGAACGCTATGTCTCACCTCACCAACAATTCTGGTAATCTTACTCAACTGCGAAGTTTAAATACTTCACAATCTATTATGGTTGGAGGCGGTCATCACATTCCGATTCAAGGGTTTAACACACACTAGCCCCACCACCGCATCCCCAGTTCTATCTGAATAACGTCTTATATGCTCCTAACATTATAAAAATCTAACCTCCGTTAGGAAATTTGCCACCGATAATTCTGTATCAATTAATTTTGATTCGTTTGGATTTTTCGTAACAGACCTCCATACCGAAAAACTCCTTATGAGATGCAATAGTGAGCTTGATCTCTATCATTTCCTATCCACGTCCGTGGCTAGTGTCACTCCTCCCACCGCTTTAGCAATAATTTCTCCGTCAACCTGCCACAATAGACTTGTACACCCAGGAGCTCCTGTTTTTAATTTTCTTAGAAACAATATTTTAGTTCGTTGTTATAATGAAAAATTTGCCCAACAATGGCTTTCTTCCAGTTCAGTCTTCTTAAAGTGTTACGTATTCTCCCTTTGACACTGTTTATGCAGATTTATAGACATCTCCATTACTTGCTCACTGGGGCATAAATTTTATCTCGTCTTATTAGATGACTTTTCGCACTTTGTCTGGGTCTATCTGCTTAAATTCAAGTCTGAAGTGTTTGCTAAATTTCTTATTTTCCGTGTCTATGTCAAAACACAATTTGAAAAAGACATAAAATCGCTTCAATGTGATAACAGTCGTGAGTTCAATAATTCTGTGTTTCAACATTTTTGCTCTACTAATGGCATGGTTTTCCGATTCTCGTGTCCCCACACCTCCTCCCAAAATGGCAAGGCCGAACAAATCATTCGCGCTATCAATAACATGGTTCGTATGATCCTATTTCATGCCTCATTCCCCCTCCCTTTTGGGTCTATGCTGTGAAAATGGTCGAATATATTCTAAATATTTTGCCCACAGACTCTCCAAATAGATCACCCACCGAAATTCTTTTTCATAGGATCCCAACTTATGAGCACTTACGAATTTTCGGCTGCCTATGCTACCCGAACCTTGAGTCCACGGCCCCGCATAAACATACACCCCGCACCATCCCTTGTGTGTTATTAGGTTTTCCGCCCAATCATTGGGGATATCTGTGCTACGACTTGTCTACTCGTAAAATCCACGTCTCTCGTCACGTCACTTTTTACGAGACAATCTTCTCATTTTTGAATATCCAAAAATTCCAAAACACGGATTACACGTTTCTCGATGAGTCAGACCTCTCTCCCATCATCAGCTCTCTCCTCCGACGTGACAATACAATTCCGTCACAATCAGTTATTGTTGCTACATCTCTCCAGTGTCTACAACCGTCACCGCCACCGCCACCGCCACTGCCACTACTGGCAGTGACTCTACCAGTCCACAGTTACCGCCGATCGCTACCCTCCCCATCGGAAATCGATCGGTCTCACCCTTGCCCCATATCGATACCGCATCTCCTCCCAACCAGAATAATCCACTAACACTCCCAGTGTCACCGCCGCCTACCGCCGACCTTCCAAGCAACCAACCCTACCCCTGCACTGTACCGGACCCTCAAAACTCACATAGTAACCAAAACCGTAACCTACCCAGCCCATCCCTACCCCGTCACATACATCACGACCTCCCCCATCGCCGGATTCGGCGTCACCCAACTCCCCGATCTCACCATCACATCTCGGTCACCCGACACCAATATACCTCCCCCACTTCCCGTCGACCAACCCTCACCCATACCTAACACTACCTCTGTCATCACTGAACCAACAATCCTCCCTACCACCCACCCTACCCCTGCCCCCACTCACTATATGGAAACCCGTGCCCAACACAGTATTTTCAAACCTAAAGTCCACTTTAACCTGTTTACACAAACCATATCCCTAATTCCCAAAAATCCAAAATTAGCCAAACAAGACCCTAATTGGAATGCGGCCATACATGAGGAATTTAATATTTTAACAAAACAACACACTTGGAATTTGGCTCCTAGATCGGAGGAGCTGAATATGATCAGATGCATGTGGTTTTTTCATCACAAATACAGAGACAATGGTGAGCTAGAGAGATACAAGGTGAGACTTGTGGCTAATGGCACTAATCAGCAAAAGGGCATTGATTCTGGTGAGACATTCACTCCGGTTGTTAAATCGGCTACCATTCGCACAGTTTTGAGCATTGCTATGGGTAAGCATTGGCCGATTCATCACCTTGATGTGAAAAATACATTTCTACATGGGGATTTAAAAGAAATTATTTACATGAACCAGCCGCCTGAATTTGTCCATCCAGCAACCCCTCAGTATGTATGTCATCTTCGTAAGTCACTATATGGTTTGAAACAGGCCCCCAGAGCTTGGTATGAACGCTTTGCCAGGTACATTATGCAAATTGGATTTGTATGCAACAAGTGCGATAATTCTATGTTTATTTTTCATCGAGGTAGTAGCACTGCTTACTTACTACTATATGTGGATGATATTGTTCTCACTGCCTCATCTGATGTGTTGAAAAATAAGATTATTGCATTACTTAAGACAGAGTTTGCTATGACTGATTGTGGGAGTTGAGCTATTTTTGGGGATATCGGTGACTCGTTTTGCAGATAATATGTTTTTGTGTCGGCGCAAGTATGCAGAGGAGATAGTGTACAAGGTTAAAATGGCGAACTGGAAGATCATGTCCACACCGGTTGATTCTAAATCAAAGCTTAGTGATGTTGGTGGTAATTCAGTATCCGATCCCCAGGTGCACTACAATAACTCACTTTCACCAGGTCTGATATTGCTTATGTTGTTCAGCAGGTATGCTCATTCATGCATGCCCTAGAGAGCCTCAATTTACCGCCCTTAAGTGTATCATTCGATATGTTAAGGACACACTTGATTATGGATTGCATCTATACCTCTCAGCACCGACTAGGTTGTTATCATAAACGAATGTTGATTGGGCAGACTGTCCGAACACGCGTCGCTCCACCTCCGGCTAATATGTGTTCTTAGGGGATAATCTCATTTCATTGTCTGCCAAGAGGCAAGCCACTTTATCTCGTTCCAGTGCAGAAGCAGAGTATATAGGCGTTGCAAATGTTGTTACTGAGATCTGCTGGCTCCGAAACCTTCTCTTGGAGCTTCAGTGTCCCTTGCTTAAGGCGTCTTTGATTTACTGTGATAATATATTCGCCATATATTTATCTCATAATCCGGTTCAGTATCAGCGAACCAAGCATATTGAGATGGATATACACTTTGTTCATGAGAAGGTTGCTCTCGGTCATGTTAAGGTGTTGCATGTGCCTTCTTCATATCAGTATACAGATATCTTCACGAAAGGTCTTCCTAGACAGCTATTCCTCGACTTCAGATCCAGTCTTAGCGTCCGACCTCTCCCCACTCCGACTGAGGGGGTGTATTAACGTGTACAAATATATTATACTCTATTTATTGTGTAATATTTAGTGATGTATAATTATGGTAGTTATAGGATCCTTATTATATTAGAATTTCACATTGTATACTATATATATTTGTATTAATGAAAAAGACTCACGAAGGAATATTAATACAATCTTATATATTGGATACACTTCTGCTTTTTGCTTGATATATAGTGTCCTTCCCGACTCCCACCTAATCAAACTTGCTCCTAGCATTCTCATCTCTCATCTTTTCTACTACATTGTACATCACCTCTCTATCTAATTCTTGCTTAGTAGACATGGTTAAAGCCAAATCTTTACTGGTTCTCTCCTTAGTAGCAATTCTCTTATTGTCCAAATACTACAAAATCTCAGCTTCTACTGACATTCGCCATCCCCTCCCAAGCCTCCAATCCGAACTCCGCCACTGGTGGAGGGGCAAACATGTTGCCCTAAAACTCAAGATATTAACGTCCAGATTAAAAGGAGAGCACGATTCTTTCCCGTTACTCCAAATACGGGTGCTCGTTCAAGTCCAAGATCATCTGCTATTGGAAAACATATATTTTCATTTCAAGTGTATTCACCTCTGTTTTATCTCCTTTCACTTAGTTTCTTCTTGCTCTAAGAAGCCATGATAAATCAGAAATATGGTGAAAGCCTACTTGCCAGACAACCAAATAAAAAAACAAAAACAAAAAACAAAAAGCGAAAAAGGCAGTTGGTTCTATCTTATTAGGACGATACAAATTGAGTTCCTTTTTTCTGTTTAAATTTTCTACTAGTGTATCTTAGGCCTTGAGCTTGAATGGATTGTTCATCTATCCTTCTTTTTGCTTTAGGATAAAGGGTGGCTTTATTCATGGCATCATGGAGCATTTTCTTTTTTACGTGCAAGTTGTAATACATGTTATAACTTCTCTCTTTTATATTAGCAAATGTTATTATAAGATGCTTCCCATGTATTTCCCTCTGCCTTTTGGCAAATGCTAGTGAATAGTACTAGCTGTATCTAAGTTCAGCTTTTGCCCCACAGAATAAATTTTCTTATTTGTCCCACGTTTTGAGATCTATGAAGAAAGTGGAGCTAACGAGGAAGAGCTAAAAGAATGGGTATCAAAATTATATACTCTATATTCTCTTACTTGTGCTTAATACAAATAAATAATGAGCATCATATCCATACCAAGGTTGTACTCTGAGTAAGAGTAGACGTCAAGATCCTGCCCATTCCACCACAGGGTGAACAAGTACAACCTTGATGATAGAAGGAAAAGTCATGTTGTATGTTGTTAATGGTCAATTCAGAAGAGTTTTTCTCTCCTTTCTCTTTTCACAATACTAAGCAAGTTTCGTGTACTGTCTTTCACGAAGTTGAGAAGTTATATAAATACATAAAAACTTATTGACTCAAAAGAATTATTAATAATATGTTTTTAATAATTTTGATATTTGGGCCAACTTGCGTACACCTCAACTAATTCCATGTGATACTTGCCACCAGGGACGAAGCCAACCAATTTTTTCCGAGGGGGCTAGTACTATATTATACAAATTTTAAAAAGTATGTAATAATTTAAATTCTAAATAACATAAATACAAATCGTTCAAGAATAATAAAAATATAATCACAATTTTTCTCGATGAGATTTCATAGTCTGAAACCGTTGCATAACGACTTCGTTACTGATCTCATACAAAATTTTGTTCTCAATATAAGGTACTAATAAATCATTAAGCCAATCGTCTGATATTTGATTTCGCAGTCGATCTTTGATGATGCTCATAGCAGAAAAGACTCTCTACACTTGCAGTAGCAACTGACAAAGTTAATGCTAGGGTAAGAAGCGTGTAAACCAAATGATAGATTCTGTGTCTTTTTGTTTCCACCATCTTCTTCGCAGGATCTCCAATGCCAACAATTTCTGAAAACTCAATGCTACTACGCATATCAATAATATAAGTCTCAAGTTGATTATCAAGTAACTCTAGATCATGTGGAGAAAACTCCCGAGGATACAATCGAACAAATTTGACGAGACTTTCCTTGTTGAAAGCAAATAATGAATTTCTAGGATTAAGGCACCCAATAAAAAGAAGCAATTCAGCAATTATCACAGAAAATCGGCTATTTAACTCCATAAGTTGTTTGTCCAAAATACGGTAAAGGCACTCGATGCGAAAATAAGTATCGTTAGTCTTTTCTTCACTTCTCAGAGTAATCCTTCGACAGTCTCCTTGCGTAATGCTGCAGTTGTATTTGAAACATGTTTTATACCAAGAAAACGTTCAGTTATCCGTCCCTCATTGTTCACATATCTTAAACAAATTGTCATTTGCTCCTTCATTGATGCATCACGTGACTCATCAACCAAGATTGTAAAAATTTATAACCGATATCTTTGATGATCACAAAAGTAGTTTCAGCAGCAAAAGCTTTACAAATATCTTTCTGAATATCATATGAAACTAGTTGTGAAGTTAGAAGAGCATTTTCAAACGAGACATTCTTTATTTGCTCATTATTATCAGCAAGCAAATGAAAAATTTCCAAGATAGTTGCCCTTATTTCTCGACAGCTTAGATTCATCTCTACCTTGAAATGATAGTCCTTAATTCAAACATAAACGCACAGATGTAACAACTGCATTCAACCGAATACGGTAGTTGGTTATCTTTTTATTTGGTTTATGAGTAAATAGAGTCGAAACACTTCCTGTAAGGTTTTGATTCATTAGATCTTGACATTTCTTTTTTGATTGATTATGAAAACTGCTATGTCCTCCAACATGAACGTCAAATCTCTCCTTCTTTTTCCAATTATTGAATCCAACTCCGACAAATGAATATGTCCCACCTTGATTATTTTGAGTCCTAAAAAGATAGCAGTAAAGACAATATGCTCTATCTTTCGTTATGCTATACTCCAATCAATCTGGATATTTGTCAAACCAAGTTTCAACAAACCTCCTTTTTTGAATTTTGTCATCTGGTTGGCTCCATGGAAAGTTGTGGTTTCTAGGTTGAAACGACCCCTTTAATAGATAAGCTCGTCTTACTCTATCTCTATGATTAGCATCGTAACTCCATATTGTTGGTCGCTTTCCGTGTCTCACGTAGAGATTGTCGAAGTCAATTTCAACATTTGAAGGTCTCTTTTGAGCATTTGATTTAGAAGAATCAACCATTGCAGACTTTCTTTTAAGAAATTTCTCCATCAATACAATCTTTAAATCCATAACAATAATGTTCTACAATAATCCAAAACTATATGATCATTTATCAAACACTAATTAATTCAAATAATAATAAATTTACACTAATTAGGTTCACAAAAATAACTATTATAATGAAATTGAATAGATGATGGAAAAATATTACATGTACTAAATAAAGATGAATAGAGCAAAAACCAAAGTCTTGAAGAAGATCACAAGAAAAGAACCGGAAGAACTGAAGAAGAATCACCAATTTCTAAGTTGGTCTCGAGCGTGAAACCCTGAAGAAGATAAAGTGTTTTTTTATTTTAATAGAGAAAGACAACGCTCTTTTTTAATCAGCACATACGTTGACTTTGTTGTGTATTCATAGACTAGTCCTTTTTTTTTTTCTTTTGTTGGGCTTATGGATTTCCTTTTGCAAATTTATTGGGCTTGGATAATTTAAGAGTAACAAAAGGTTGATGACTTTTGTCAATTGTTAAATATAGTAATAGTAATTTTTTTTGTTGGGGTCTATAGCCCCAGTGAGGCATGTGAGGCTTAGTCCCTGTTTGCCACCCCACCAGCACAACATAAAAGAATCATTAATTGAAAGAAATAATCCCTTGATTATTTTCATTAATTGAAAGACTATTTATACAAGTTACATATTTCCATAATAGGAGAATCCTATTCCTATTCTACTCCTAAAACCTTATTCTATTTGGAGATGAACAATACAATTATGATAACTATACAATTATGGTAAGAGTACAAGACTAATTAAGGTACACTACAACTATACAAAACCTTGTACAATAATGTTACACAAAACCGTGAACCGTGACCATCCAATATACCAAATATATCTCATGTATATTTGGTATATTTAACACACTTCCGCAGTCATAGCGGGCGGTCTTCGAACGCTGAGGCTGTCCCTAAAATCTTCAAAAAGGACCGAGGGAAGACCCTTTGTAAAGATGTCCGCAATTTGATATCTTGACGGGACATGACAGACGCGTACCTGACCCCGAGCAACCTTTTCGCGTACAAAGTGAATGTCCATCTCGATATGCTTAGTGCGTTGGTGCTGAACCGGATTATCCGAAAGGTAGATGGCACTAATATTATCGCAATAAACTAAGGTTGCCTTCTAAATGAGACAATGAAGCTCCAAAAGCAAATTACGTAACCAATATGATTATGAGACCACGTTAGAGACCACGTTAGCTACCCCTCGATATTCAGCCTCGGCACTTGAGCAAGATAGAGTCGAATGGCGCTTCGCAGACCAGGAGACCAAGTTATTGCCAAGGAACATACAATAGCCAGACGTAGACCGTCTGGTGTCTGGACAGCCACCCCAATCGGCATCCGTGTATGAGACAAATGTGGATGTCGAGGAAGGATATAAATGCGAACCATAGTCAAGTGTACCCTGAATATACCGAATGATGCGTTTGAGTGCATTCATGTGCTCAATCCTTGGATCATGCATAAACAAACACACCTGCTGGACAACATACGTAATAATCGGTCTAGTAAAGGTAAGATACTGAAGGCCCCTTGCAAAACTGCGATAGCGGGTCGGATCTTCGTAAGGTAAGCAGGCCGCGACACTAAGCTTGGGCTTAGTATTAACTGGAGTGGAAGTGGACTTACAGGATGACATTTCAGCCCTCTCGATGATCTCGGCTGCATACTTCCGTTGAGACAAGAACAATCCATCGGAATGACGAGTGACAACAATCCCCAAAAAGTAACTCAAGGGCCCCAAGTCTTTCATAGCAAACGCGGAGCTGAGCATGGTCATGATAGACTGGCGTAAGGCGTCGAAGAGGTAGTCAAGATAACATCGTCCTAATATATAATAGAATTTAGGCTAAGGATGAACCACGACGGTAGATGAACAAAGAATTATCCGACCTGCTGAGAGTGAACCCAATAGTCGAAATATAGTCAGCAAACCTTGTATACCAGGCCCCGGGAGACTGCTTAAGCCCATAAAAGGACTTCTTCAATAAACAGACATGATGAGGATGATTGGGATCCCTGAATCCCAACGGCTGGTGCATATAGACTGTTTCTTTGAGATCCCCATGTAGGAAAGCATTCTTTACATCTAACTGATGAATATGCCATGCCTTTGAAAGATCCAAGCTTAGCACCGTGCGAATGGTAGCCGGTTTGACCACCGAACTAAATGTATCACCACAATCTATACCAACCTGCTGAGTTTTACCATCACCCATAAGTTGCGCCTTATGTCGATCAAATGAACCATCATAATTCTTCTTATGAGCAAAAATCCACATAGACCTGATAATATTAATACTAGATGGACGAGGCACCAACTCCCACGTCTTATTATCAATAAGAGACAGATACAAGATTACGGGGTAAAGGGGATTTAGGGATATTAGAATGTAAATTAAAATGTCTTTTTGGTTTAAAGACACCCTATTGACTGGTCGATGACTCGAGGGAGAATTGCATGGATTTTGGAAATTTGCAGGGTTCGGGATGGACTGGCCAGCAGGCAGTGGGCCTGCTGGCCCAACACGGTATACTAGAACAGTAACGGGACCTATTCCAGAATTGGGTTGAACTGGCCCAATCACTGGAACTGGTCCAGTGGAGGTACATGGATAGACGGTGGGTGACGGGTCAGTGGGGCCAGCGGGCAGTGGGCCCGCTGAAGAATTTTGGGTGCGGGAGATGTCCGAAAAATACTGAATAATATATAGGGATATATTATCATCCAAACAATTATACGAACTAGGCACAAGAGTATTAACTTTAGCAAACGGAAATGGGGATTCATAAAAAATGACATGGCGATTAATGATGATTTTATTAGTTGATAAATCAAAGCATTTGTAGCCACGATGATTAGACGGAAAACCCAAAAACACATACGGAGTAGACCTGGCCTGAAGTTTATTAATTGTGGTGGATGGGAATAACGGATAACATAAACACCCAAAAACCCGAAGATGTGAATATGATGAAATTTTATTATATAAAATTTTAAGGGGGGAAGAATATGTCAAACCTTTGGAATGAATTATGTTAAGGAGATAGGTAGCCGTTTGGAGAGCATGATGCCAAAAAGACGGGGGTACGGAAGCATGAATTAATAACGTACGGACAATGTTATTTATGGAATGAATTTTACGTTCGGCTTTCCCATTTTGTGAAGACGTATAAGGACACGAAAAATGAAAATTGTTCCCTTTATTATCACAGAATTCCCGAAATACCCCATTGTCATATTCTTTGCCATTATCACATTGAATATTTTTGATTTCGCGGTCGAATTGAGTTCTAATGAATGCTCTAAATTTTAAGAAGATGGAAAAAACTTGAGATTTTTTAGCTTTCGGAAACGTCCATAAAAACTTAGGGTAATCATCCAAAAATAGAACATAATACCGATGACTCAAAGAACTAAGAACATGAGATGTCCATAAGTCGCTATGAATAATATCAAATGGCATTAGAGTATGATATTTTGAGTCTACAAATGACAACTTAATAATTTTCCCTAGAGAACAAGACTGACAAATTGGAGTACTATTTGTACACTTACATGAAATAAAACTATTTTTATCTGATGACGACAAAATAGATGATCCCGGATGACCAAGACGAGCATGCCACACGGATGGAGAAATGGCTGCAAAGGCGGATGGCAGGGCTGGACTCGATGGATCGGAACTGGGCGAGATAGGATAAAGATCTCCCCTACTATCACACCTCATGAGAGGACTCCCCGTCTTGAAATCCTTCACAGAGAAACCAAATGGATCAAATTGAAGAGAAACGGAATTGTCAGTAGTGAATTTACGGACAAAGATTAAGTTTTTAATCAATTTGGGGGTGTGTAGGGTATTTTTCAAGATAAGAGGTGGATGAGGGAGAGACAATGTTTTATGACCATAACCACGAATTGGAACAGAATTACCATTACCAATAATTATACCGCGAGGGTTGCTCAAATTGGAATAAGATAAGAGAGTACCTGAATCGGATGTCATGTGGGTAGTGGCACCGGTGTCCATATACCAATTCGGGTCCGGTTGAGTCAAACCAAGTGTGTACATCACGGCCTCGATATCGGTCTGAGTGGGGCCTGCTGTGTGGTGAGCTTGCAGAGGCCGGGCCCCAAGAATTCCAGAACTGGGCTGTCCTGGGCCGTAACTACTGGAGCTGGAATTACTGGGCCAGTGGGCAGTGGGCCATCGAGCCTGCTAGGAAGCCCACTAGCGAGATGCTGGAAAATATTATGGAGTTGGGCCGTAGGGCCACTATTCACTGGTCCAAGCCCACGGCCTAGAGGCCCAAGGCTGAGACCAGTGGGTCGGTGGCCCACTGTAACTGGGATGGGGTCCACTGCCACTGTTTTGGCCACCGTGACTGCTGCCTGAGCTGCCACGTTTGCCCCCGCCATTTTTTCCATTATTTTTCCGGCCATTCTTGCTGCCCCCGTGAGATTGGTTTTAGTTTGAATTGTCACCAAAATTTTGAGGACTAGTAGAGGAAGTCATCATGACCACAACACTAGCATTAGTAGACGCCTTTTTAGCCAAACCGGCTTCTTCCAAGGTAAGCATGGATCGGGCATGATAGAACCTTGGAAGATGATTACTTTGACGAATGAGAGTTCCAACGGGACTATAGGCCTCGGATAGGCCAGCAACCATCTGTAAAACAAGACGATCTTCACTAACTGGCGCATCAACGTTGCGGAGTTGGTCCGCCAATTCCTTCAACCTTTTGCAATATGCTGAAACGTTCGGGAAATTTTCCATGTTGACGTGGGAAAAATCCTGTTCAAGGGTAACAACTCTGGAATTTTGATTATCCTGGAAAATGTCAAGCAGTCTATCCCATGCAGCCATCGCCGTAGCGTCTGGCTCAATAATCGTCCGTAATAGGTCGGTAGAGATAGTAGAATAAATCCACTGAAGGACGGTGGCATCAAGTGTTGTCCATAACTTAGGATCATCCTCGCGTTTAGGCACCTCTCGTATCATCAGGAGCCGCGGGGATTATGTGATGGATGACTTGATGCGAACGAGCGTGAATTTTGAACAACTCGGCCCACGCCGCATATTGGACATTTTCTATTTCAAGAATTAGAGGGATATGATTCTTGATGTTAGAAACAACAAGGGCAGGGTGAAACGTGTTCTTTGACGTAGACATAACGAAAGAACAATAAGTGATAGAGGGATTTGGAAGAGAGATTTGGAGAGCGGAAGAACAAATGGCAAACCCGAGGAGAAGGGTTCGGTCTTGGCCGAGAATACCAACAAGAATTTGTGAGAGAAATTTTTTTGTTTGACCTAGACTTTTGATACCATGAAAGAAATAATCCCTTGATTATTTTCATTAATTGAAAGACTATTTATACAAGTTACATATTTCCATAATAGGAGAATCTTATTCCTATTCTACTCCTAAAACCTTATTCTATTTGGAGATGAACTATACAATTATGGTAACTATACAATTATAGTAAGAGTACAAGACTAATTAAGGTACACTACAACTATACAAAACCTTGTACAATAATGTTACACAAAACCGTGAACCGTGACCATCCAATATACCAAATATATCTCATGTATATTTGGTATATTTAATATTAATCATTGCCATTGTCCTTCAAGGGATAACCTTCATCTTTTTCTCTTTGTGAAGGGGAAAGTCACGAAGGCGAAACCCCCCACCTGTACTCAGAGGCCCCTTGGCCAGGTGGGATGTAAATCAAGGGATATGCGCGAGTGGCAGCCCTGCAAGGGAGAGGACCAACGGGACACGAACCCAGCAATAACCCTTGCAATATTTCAGCAAAGACCGTCACCACACGGATTCGAACCCGCGACGTCGAAGTGGTTGTACCTTCATCTTTTTCTCTAAACTTGGGAACATAGAGGGTGGTTGTCTGAGATTTGGTCACCTTAACTTATAAACATATTTTGGCTTATTTACATGTTTGATAAATACTCAAAATACTTATTTTATAAGTTAAAATTAACCAAAAACCATAAGTTGGTCACCCTAACTTAAGCACTTTTAGTTTGACAAAATCTTTTACTATTTAATTTTATCCTTAAACCTCTTTCTAATATTTAAACTACATTTTTCAAATCAAACTTTCTCTCCACTCCATATATCCATCATTTTCCCTACAAAGATACTTCTAAATTTATAGCTTTTTTATTAAAAAATGAAGGTATTTTAGTAAAACAAATCACCGGCTTCTTATCAATTTCTATATATTTTTTTAAACTTGTAACTGCTTATGTATAAAATTAATTTTAGCACTTAGAGAGAGTGTTTGGATTGACTTTCTAAAAGTAGCTTAAAAGCTAAAAGCCATAAGTTGGGAATACCCAACTTTTGACTTATTTTTGTTTTTTTTTTAACCTAAAAGTAAGTGCTTAAAATAATTTTTTATCTTTCTCAAACGACACAAAAAGTAGAAAAGAGCTTAAATGTCAATAAACACTTAAAATAAGCCAATCCAAACACCCTCTTAAAAGTTTTTTTAAACAAAGGTGCCTTTAATAAAAAAATTAAACTTCTCAAGGGGTTTCCAGAAATGCATTATGAGGATTCAGGAAGCTGGTTTCATATAAACCAAAGGACAAACAAGAAACTCAAATAACAATCTACATGTGCACAATGCATCATACTTTAATTTACTAATCAGAAGTCCATCAAAATTCGAGTTTCAGCCATTTAGTGTAGTAGACACAGGTTTGGGGGATATTTGTATACAACTCATATCCATATCATCAAGGTTGTACTCTTGAGTAAGAGTAGACGTCAAGATCCTATCCATTCCACCACACGGTAAACAAGTACAACCTTGATGATGGTCAAAACTCTTCTGAATTGACCATTAACAACATACAACATGACTTCTTCTTTTTTACCATATGTATAGTTGTATACAACTCATAAAATAACTTCAGAAAAAATTAAAAATTATGGTAGTTTTGTTATTTTCGTAATTCTTCACTTCCCAATTCCCATGTATAAACAACTTCTCCATTTCATTAAATTCTCCTTTTTCTATACACCATCTATATTTGGCAAGTAAACATTACTTGTTGTTGAACTCTATTGTACTTTATAAAGCAGTACGGAATTAAATAACTATTACAAGTGTTCGAAAGGATAAATAAATGGTCAATCTTCAAAACTGCCGCAAGCTTGTTGTGTCTTGAATCTTGATAACCTGAAATCAAGAAACAACTAAATCTGGATGGTTACAACGTTGTGTGTTGAGTCGAGTGATTGCCCTCTGTCCTTAAGACAAGATTGCCCCGTATATATGCTTTTACGTTAGCGGGAAATAGTCTCCCAAGATAAAACAACACTTTAATCTCAACGCTACAAAGCCAATAGGTTGAGCCTAACGAAGAAAACAAATATGAATCGACTTGCTGAAGATATGGAAAAGGAAGGAAGAGTTTCTATTTACTCTGCTGTTTTGTCTCTTTGTATATAGTGTGTCTCTGTTGTGTATATCTCGTGTATATCACACTGTATTTCGTCACTGTTTTTGACTGTTTTGCGTGACTTTTGTTTTGTATCACTGTGTTGGGTATTTTCATGTGTTTTTGTGTTATTCACTTGTCACTTTATTGAGCCAAAGAGGCATCAATATATAGCATGGAGGAGGGACTCCTCAACTGCCATAAAATGACTGTAAATAGTCATTAGGAGGGTTGTTAATGGCTATTAGGGAGGCTGATAATGGCAGGTTAAATGCCATTAGTGAGGCTGATTTATAGTCATGAAGGAGGGCTATTTATGGAGTAGTTAACAGCCAAGTAATGGCTGGTTAATGCTCCAAAAAATAGTCCAAACGGTAGGCAGAAAGTTTCTGCCTTCCGTCTTTCCCAAAATCAACTTTCCAGAAACTCTAAGGACCAAACTGTAAATATTAAGCAATTTGGGGTCCAAAAAGATAATATCAGCCCGAGACCGGACTGGACGGGCGGCGGCGGCGGCGTGCGTGTGGGCTTAGCCTTGAATCCAAGCACATCTAGGTCCTCCATCCTTTAAACACATGGGATACCCTTGGGGTCCCAAACCCTTTACCACTTTAGAGACTTATATAGAGATCAATTCTTCCTTTTCCCACCGATGTGGTAGATTTGTCTGATACCATATTAACATGCCTCAAACATCTTACTTCGTGGACTAATATCTCTTTCATTTCTCAACAAAATTTGACGATTCTTGGCCCTACGGTCATCTACTCACTTAGTAGAATATGCATGTGTGAAGAGACAAATTCTCCAACATGCGGAACACTAGTGTTTAATTCATTAAAGATGGGTGGACGCATCTTCCCGCCAAAGGCAAATTTCCAACAATCCCCTCTATGAAAGAGAGATTATGGCGCACACACAAGGTGCCTACTTTCAGCAAAAAGAAATTGCATCAGGAGAGGTAGCTTCCGCTTTGAACCTTCCCTAGTTGAATACCACCGGACTTACTTACTTCGCGGTGAACGTGATGTCTTGAACCTTCAGTGTTTAGTGTAAGCCAAGACAATGATACCAACACAATAACTCTCCTTATTCGTTTTCATTCTTATGGTTTTGTCCGTTGTGGCCGTGGACACACTTGGATTCTTAAGTGCGTTCATTTGAGGCGGCCTGTCCTCGCACTTAAATAGGTGATCTTCTACAAGGTATCCTGCTATACCCCACTTTACAAGTGTTAGGAATCATTAAAAGTTTCTCCAACCTTAACCTCAACTATTTGAGGATCGTTAAAGGTTTGGAAGCTTAACCTTTACCCACCACGCATATAGCACTTTAATGTCTATCGCAAGAACAACTTTGGATTCATGTTTCCGTACAGAAATCATCATCCGAAGTTCTTTTTGCTTCCACCGAAGCGCTCAACTGAACCTTTTGCAACTTAGTTTTTCCATTGAACCAAATTCTTGGGATCTCCAATCAGTATGGTTGGGTTACCACCGCAAAGGTTCGTATTGTTTGGGTTTTAAGCCCATTCCCCTAGACAGGCAGAACACTTGATCTCCGGGTAGTCCCTTAGTTAGTAAACAAAGAAGTGACACCCGTGATGATCAACTGCCATACGGTCTTATGTCTCCGACAGATCCTGATAGATATGTCCAGACGCCGTCATCCGTGTCCTTCCTGAAGCCAACCGGCTAGCCACATTGTATAACTGCTGAAGGCACGAGTTTCTCCCAATAATGGATATCCTCTAAGGAGTCGTGAAGTTACTCAACTTCTTTCATGCTTTGTATAAAGCGATAAACTCCGATTCCATCATGAATCGACCGATGCAAGTTTGCTTAGAGGATTTTCCAAGACCCACCATATATATTTACTTGTGGCATTGGTGTTCTTCATATCTGATGTCCAGTTTGCATCATTGTGTTCTCTCAGAACCGTTGGACATCCAGATTATTATAATTCGTAGATAAGTGAATAATGCAGATATCGTCATATCCGACTTAACCCTTCTACCGATCATGTATTAAAATCATCAGTGAACCTCAGTTCAACTGATCTGCTTTGTGGGCCGATACCAGGTCGTTTGTAGTGTGTACAATACATTGAACTACACGTGATCTGTGCATATCGCTCATTGTCTATGGGTGCACCATGATTTCAATCAGTTATATGATTCATATCCATTGGTGGCTTCAACGAGACTGTCAACTATCGACCAGTCCGTTAGATGTCTTAGAAATCCAATTCCTAAGATGTCATCTGTGATACCCATATCTT
This sequence comes from Anisodus tanguticus, assembly GCA_034509755.1. Taxonomy (NCBI): domain Eukaryota; kingdom Viridiplantae; phylum Streptophyta; class Magnoliopsida; order Solanales; family Solanaceae; genus Anisodus; species Anisodus tanguticus. The sequence goes on along the minus strand of CM067541.1, from coordinate 24,661,778 downwards.
TCATATCGAGACTTTGTTTCAATATGACTTTCACTTTCAGACTGTTGGTTTTCCAACTGTTGGCTTTCTAACTTCAGAGTCAATGTTTTTGTGGTCAGATTCATTGTTTCTGTTTTATCTGAAACTTCCAGGACCAAAATGTAAATATTTCAAGGACCAAAATGAAAGTTTAGGAAGAAGCCCAACAGTCCAGCAAAACCAACTCTGATTCTCCCTTTCCAACTCTCCGATTAGGAAGACTGTTTCAACATCCATGCCACGTAAGACTACAATAGCCATGGATATTAAGCTACTCACAGTGGAGCACATTTTACAACCCAAAGGTTCTTTTCCCGGAGGAAGATCAACCATTACAGAAGTATGGTTCTATATGATGGAATCAATTTCTCTCTTTAGCTTCTTTCCAAAGCAGTGGTTTTGGAGATGATAATTCTTTGTTAATTGTCCATGGTTCGTTCTCAACCATACAAGCTAGAAGGACTGGAACAAGTCTTTGTCCCCTTCTTTGCTCCGTCTCAGTTCAACATCTAGAATCCCTGAGTTCTGCAGATCTGGAATAGTAAGTTCCGGATAGTCAGGCCCTCACGGGTTCTTATTAACCTTGAGCAATTACTCATTTTTCCTTTTTTTTCCAAGGAAAGTTATCTTCAAAGAATTCAACATTCATTAACGCCAAGAGGTGATGAGCATTACTGTTATTTGCAGATCCATGGATATGCAATCTACAGTCTTAGGTACGAAACCACCCCACATCATAACATTTGTATGTGAGATCAATTCCATATATCACACGGAGGGTTACCCTTATCCTTATGCGGAGTTCTTTTCGAGAATCACATTAGCGGTAAAGATCGTCTTAACCCACATAATTTGGGCGTACGGCTTTGCGCTTGGCTAACACCGTTAGACTGAGGTGAGTAATGAGCAGTCGTTTAATAAATGATTCTTCACATTCTCCCCCTCTATCACTACGAATTTCTCAATCCGTAGGCTTAGTTGATTTTCAACTTCTGCTTTGTAGCGCTTATCCGCTTCAACAACGTCATCTTTGCTTTTCAACAAACAAAGGATACAATACGTTGTACCATCATCAATTAATGTCATAACGTACTTGTCTCCCCCCTCTATTTTGTATAAACTTCAAATCACCTAAGTAGGTGTGACTAAGTTCTAGAGGAGTGGTGCTTCTTTCGCTATTCCCTTGACGGAATTTGGAAAGGTGATTTTGCCTCTTCATCTACCTCACATTTATTTTGAGGGTTTATGTCGACAGAAGGCAACAATCTCAACATCATTAGCTTTTGAATGACTTGCTATTTAACGTGTCTTAATCTATGATGGCATAGATGCACACATATTACAAATATATCATTCATTTAGCTACAGACATACTGTACCATTCTTAGTTATTACAGACCTGTTGGATTAGTCTCAAACTAGCTTGACCAACAACGTCCCTTAAACCAAGTTTGGGACATGTATCACCTCATCTTAGAGTGATCCCATTCCCTGAAGTCCTATTGAGGACAACCTCTCCAACCCCTTCTACTTTAGAGGTGACGTTGCTTCACATGAACAACCTATTGCCCGTGGTTAGGGCGTAATCGGATCATATGTGATCTGGATACTCTGGCCCACTCCAGTTGTTTTGGCAGACTGAGTGTCCAATTTCTTTTCTGCCTTTATTTAGGCCTTCAGATCATTTAAGACCTGAAAACTCTAGCCCACCTTACTAGGTGTCCATTACTTTTCCTATGAAATGAATTCTGGCCCCACTCCAGTCGCCCGTAGGCTTTGTATGACTGAGTGTCCAATATCATCATATCAAAGGATCTTGGCCCACCAAATAGTGTATGACTGAGTGTCCAATATCATCCTATGAAGGATCTTCTGCCAAATAGTGTGACAGGCTCAACGTCTTTAGCTTTTAGACTTCTTCTGTTATGATTGGTGCCCAGACAATTCTTGGCGCTTACTTAAGAGTGGTAACAGTTTTCGCACAATTAGTGGATCTTTTTCCATCGTATGTGCAAACATACTTTACACACTTTTAATAATTACACTTAAAAGAATGGATCTTTTTAAGTCGTTTACAAAGTCCAATCTTTAAACGGGAAAGAAGAAGAGATTAAACTTCTGATTTTAAAGCGTAAGGAATATAAATTATTTTGAAAAAACATTTTCATATTCCTCCTTACTTTAAGCCATTTTTAATCAGACACCATCTTTATTCTCGACAAGGAAGAAAATAACTTATCCCAATTTCGGATTCTGGCCCACTTCAGTCACTTCATCGGACTGAGTGTCCATTTCCTCCTTACCTTAATTCGGATCCTTTGTCTGGGACAGATATAGGCCTTCTGCTGCAAGATAGAACCACATCTTTAACCTTCTCCTTTTGTCCCAGTTGACATCCTCAGCCTCTCGTGAGCGCTTGTTCCCACCACTCTCGAGAGCGGTGACACCATGAACATGTTGAACTTCAACAATATCATCATCACTGTCTTCAAGCAGAAAACCACAGCCATATCCAGATTTGGTCACACAACTTTTGACCGACATCTTTCGAACACTAATACTCTTACAATACGATCTTGTCTTAAATTATTGGAACTCTATTGTACTTTATAAAGCAGTACGGGAAGTAAATAACTATTACAAGTGTTCGAAAGGATAAATAAATGGTCAATCTTCAAAACTACCGCAAGCTTGTTGTGTCTTGAATCTTGATAACCTGAAATCAAGAAACAACTAAATCTGGATGGTTACAACGTTGTGTGTTGAGTCGAGTGATTGCCCTCTGTCCTTAAGACAAGATTGCCCCGTATATATGCTTTTACGTTAGCGGCAATAGTCTCCCAAGATAAAACAATACTTTAATCTCAACGCTACAAAGCCAATAGGTTGAGCCTGACGAAGAAAACAAATATGAATCGACTTGCTGAAGATATGGAAAAGGAAGGAAGAGTTTCTGTTTACTCTGCTGTTTTGTCTCTGTGTATATAGTGTGTCTCTGTTGTGTATATCTCGTGTATATCACACTGTATTTCGTCACTGTTTTTGACTGTTTTGTATCACTGTGTTGGATATTTTCGTGTGTTTTTATGTTATTCTCTTGTCACCTTATTGAGCCAAAGAGTCATCAATATATAGCATGGAGGAGAGACTCCTCAACTGCCATAAACATGGCTGTAAATAGTCATTAGGAGGGCTGTTAATGGCTATTAGGGAGACTGATAATGGCAGGTTAAATGCCATTAGTGAGACTGATTTATGGTCATGAAGGAGGGCTATTTATGGAGTAGTTAACAGCCAAGTAATGGCTGGTTAATGCTCCAAAAATAGTCCAAATGGTAGGCAGAAAGTTTCTGCCTTCCGTCTTTCCCAAAATCAACTTTCCAGAAACTATAGGGACCAAACTGTAAATATTAAGCAATTTGGGGTCCAAAAAGATAATATCAGCCCGAGACCGGACTGGACGGGTGGCGGCGGCGCTCGCGTGGGCCTAGCCTTGAATCCAAGCACATCTAAGTCCTCAATCATTTAAACACATGGGATACCCCTTGGGGTCCCAAACCCTTTACCACTTTAGAGACTTATATAGAGATCAATTCTTCCTTTTCCCACCGATGTGGTAGATTTGTCCCATACCATATTTCCATGTCTCAAACATCTTACTTCGTGGACCAATATCTCTTTCATTTCTCAACGAAATTTGACGATTCTTGGCCCTACGGTCATCTACTCACTTAGTAGAATATGCATGTGTGAAGAGACAAAGCCTCCAACATGCGGACCACTAGTGTTTAATTCATTAAAGATGGGTGGACGCATCTCCCCGCCAATGGCAAATTTCCAACACTTCTTACCATTTATTCAGCGCTACCAAAAATAAATGCAAATATGATTATGTAAATATTGTTTGCACTGTCAGAACCTACGCCCTCCTCCTATATATAGTTTCATGAACAACTCCTCCAGATCCACACAATTTACTATTCTTACGTGTTCCTTTTAAGTACAATTTTAGAGCTTTTAGAGTTTTGCTTTATATCCTGTGATGATACTTGCACGTTTGATATAGTTTTGTTTTTAAAGATAAATTTTGATGTTTTAATGACAAAATGTTTTGTACTCTTCTGTTATCACCTTTTTTCCGTATTCAATGATAGGATTCAACCCAAGCCATTGAAAAGAGATATCAATGTGTTTTGCTCTAGAAAATCGCAAGTGATTATGAAAAGTTGATTATGTTCAATTTTTATTAGATACCATCATAAGTGATTTTTTTTGAGTGATTTTCTATGACAAAATACAACAAAAAAGCATGATAAAACTATCTAAAAAAAGGAAGTGCAACTACCATGAAGTAATACGATAATCGAAATGCAAATGACAAATAGCAGAAATCGATGGACAATAAAATATAGTAATAATACTACAACTACTTGTATGTAAGCGTAAGTTGGATTACACTTTACTACCTACTAATCTTCTCCGCAACCTCCTATATAAATAAAGATAGCTCAAATAAATGAAAAATGGAAGACCAATGCCCATCCATACTTTTTTAATACAAAACCGAACCGATATACGCTCACCCCTAATAATCCGTAATATCAAAACTTATATCCTAATTCAAGTCCTAGAAAGATTTTTAAGTCAAAATGATTTGAGTTGGGCTTAGTCCTAAAAATCAGGGCTTAAATATTAAGTTGGGCATTCCTTAGCCCAGAAATATGTTCAGCAGTTGGATTATGTCCAATTCTTCTTTAAAATCGATCCATTTTATTTTACAAGAAAATGTCCAGATTTTGCTTAAAGGAAAACTCGGCCCATTTCATGTATTTCCAGCCCATTAGAATTTAAAATAGCCCAATTCATGAGTTAAAAATTCAAAGCAGTCTTAATCCGAGTATGAAATCCATTTCTTGTTTTCAAAATTCTTTTACAGTATAAAAAGTCCGGTTTCATTTGAACATCAGAAATCAAATTTAGAAATTCATTTATGGTGATCCTATTTAAACGATATACGTATCGTTTGTCTATCCTAGGTTCGTAACCATAATAAAGTTCCAATATATATACCAAAGTATTTTTATTACACATATATACATATACATAATACAAATACGAATATGAATTTGAAGAGATTGAGTTAGGCTGGTGGGCCTACCTAATCCCACCAGTTGACTATTTTCACTCATAGTTGGGCCTTCATGCACAACTACAAATAATTTGGACTCGGTGAAATGATATTTGGTTAGGCCTTGGTCCAACCGGCTGGAGGAATGAAAGAGAGGCCCAATGGGGCCCAAGTCGTCGCGGGAAGTGGCAAGAATAGTAGGGGAAAAGAGGAATGCGAAAGCATCTAAAATTTATCTAATTAACTGCAAGTAATTCTAAGCTAAATGCATCATGTGTTAATTTAAAAGACACCGTGTATACCTAACAGTTGAAGTTCTCATGTCAAAACAGTCCAGAGGTAACCCAACCAAAAATAAATAGACGACAACAATGAACAAAGCAAGTAACACGGGCTAAGCCCAAACTGACAGTCGATCAGTTAATGAGAAAATATGTAACAGAGGCAAGAGTGAGCCGAGCCCAGAACGCATGCTTAACAAAGCCAAAAAAATGACTAACAAAGAAAGGCAGAGGATTAGACTAGCCCAAATGACAACACAAGCAAAAGGAACTTGAGTGATATACATAAGAAATATACTAGACATGTATACCTTGTATACTGAGTATACCCGGTATGCAATCTGTATATCTTTATGGGTATCATGCATTCACTTCAAATAAAGTCATGAGAGATGAGGAAATGAAAGAAACAATATAAGCACACATACATACAACATGGGTAGCCTTTTAATTTCCCACCCTTTGAACAAAAATTACAGACCTTAATTCTAGGTGTTTAGCATCATTTACTAATTCATTTTATTGGAGATCAATGCATACATATGAAAGGAAAGCAACCACAGGTTGACTTATATGGTCTATGATCAGCTAAGGTGATTATAACTACATGCCTGAGGTCAACATGGAATAGGCTATGCAGTTCATGACTGCCAACTATATGTATGGCCTAGAATAGGGGAACACATACTACAAAGTTGAAAGACATGCTCCTATCCTAATTCAAGTGGCAGATACATTTAGTTTTGTCATGAAAGCAATTCAGAGTACACAAATTAGAACTAGACAGTCAAACTGATCATGTGCATACATTTATGTACCTTATTTTTACCTAAACATGACTAAATGTCCCAGACTTAGCATGATGATCTAGAGATGTAAGAGCAAATAGATAGAATGACTCAACACACACAACACATATGCAAAACAAAGAGATATGGGATACACAGAGGGCTATTTCAATTAAGGTAGGAGCAGAAAATCAAGACAAACACCTAACATACTATCATTTCTAGAATTTCAGATTGACAAGCACATAGCTTAGCCTAAACAAAGTTCACAGACACCTAAATACTCTAAATTAACATATAATATATCATGATGTGCTATTACATGCTTTTCAAACAAACACCAAGTCTTAAACAACTCATAGTGATCCATAGTTACTCTAGATAACACACACATGCATATTTAGGCTAAAAGAGACATGTTTTCCAGATTAACATGCTCTTACAGTACTCCTAATCACAGATATGTTACATTACTTTGAACTAAGGGTGGCCAGTGGGCCGGGTTCGGGACGGTCGGACCGGGTTTGGAGGGATCGGGGCGGGGCAGGACGGGGGAAGGGGCGGGATCAGGTCGGGTCGGGTCAGGCGGGATCGAGATAGGCGGGATTTGCCAAAGTCCCGTCCCGATCCCGATCCCGTCGGAATCGGGTCGGGATCGGGATCCGGGGTGGTTTTTTTAAAAAAATATTTTTAACACTTAATTTAAAAAATAGCATATATATATATATATATATAAACGCAATAATTAAACAAGATAGTGTAATAAAAACATCACAATGCTGTTTTTGTGCCTCTTATATTATTTAATAGACATGATTTTTTTGTAATACAAATACAATTGTCAAAATTGCAACTTTGTGGTGTTGTTCAAAAGTTGCAAATTACATAGTAAAATTGCAATTTTAAAAATTACACTTTGAAAAAAACCTATTCTAGTTTCTTGATAATTTCCTGTGGTTCTTCGGTTGGAATTGATATTTGTTGATCAAATTGCTCCACGTCGCTTCCACCACCTTCGGATAAGATTTCGTTGTAGTTTTCATCTTCTTCTTCGTTGATCTCTGGTTGACCGTACCTTCTCCGCTCCGCTCGTATCCAATCTCTGAATAATACTACAATCTCCAAGCTGTCTCCGGCTAATGAGTATATGTGCTCTTCTATTTGATATCTGCCGGTAGAAAAAGCGCTTTCAGACGCCGTTGATGACGCTTGAATGTTCAAAACATCTCGAGTCATCATTGAAAGTGTTAGAAAGGTCATCTCATTCCCCCTCCAGTATTTCAACAAGTCTTCACGTCCTTCTTCATTGAGAACTGCTTGGTACGGTACAGAACTCTGCAAAAAAAAAATATCAAACTCGCTAATTTGGTTAGTAGCGTTACGACCGCCGCACATTCTATTTCTGAGGCTTTCAATACTAGCCGCAGAAACAACATGTCTTTTGTAAGGTTGTGTTGAAGAAGAAGAAGATGGTATGGAAGTTGGTAGGTTGCTAGCACTTTCTTGTTGGTAAAACCTATATATTTTTTTGCATTCGCCTTCTACGCTAGACAACATTTCTTCTTTAGTTTGTTCAATAGGTGGTGGGTGATTTGGATTCTTGGGACTTGGAGGTAGTAGTAATGCTATACAATCGTAAATAGTTTCAATAAGTGATTTAATACCGTCTATTTTAATAGTCATATTTAATATAACACCAATAATATAAATAGTGGGAATAAAAATAAAATATTTTTTTATTTTGATAAACATTTTTTAATAGCTGATTTATCCATATATTCATTAAGCAATAAAAATATTAGAGCTATATAAAACAACATAGTTGAAATAGTAGGATAATATATACCGAAAAATTCTTTTGTTGCTTGAAAAAATTTCTCTACAAATACAATAAGTTCGAAATTTTTTTCTCAATCGCTATCTACAACCATATCAGCTGGATTTTGATTATGGGAGTTAAAAAATAAAGTTATAGCTTTTCTATAGTCATAAGCAACAAGTAGTTGCTCGTATAGAGAATTCCACCTAATGGGTACTTCTTCTGGATTTTTCTATAAAGTAGTTGGCAGTCATGACAAGTTTTTTTATATTCTTTTCTTCGTTGTATTCTATAATTTTTAAAAATAAAGTTTATAGCAAATTGTATTTTACTAAGAATGTCTTCAAAAAGTGATAGACCATCCTTTACAATTAAGTTATATATATGGCACACACATTTTATGTGAAAATGAACTGGAAAAGATGAATTTAAACTATTTTTTAAAATTGTAATAGCGTAATTGTTAGAAGAAGCGTTATCTAATGTAATAGTCATAATTTTATCAGTTATTCCGTAATAATCGCACACTTGATAAATATTTTATGCAATAAAAGTACCAGTGTGCCTATCATCTATATATCTATACGCTAAGATACGTTTTTGCATAGACCATTTATAATCTATAAAATGACAGGTTATCGTTAAATAATCATGGTTGTTAGTACTACGACCTATATCAGAAGTGATAGCCACTTTTCCATTAAAATGATATAATGAATAACGTAAATACTGTTGATATTCATGTGCGAATTTAAATACATCTCTCTTAACAGTTGATCTAGGAAAACCGTTAAAAGCAGGATTATACATATCTCTAATGTAATGAATAAAATCGGGAGATGAAGGAAATGAAAAAGGTAAACCCTCCACAACAATTAATTTTGCTATTGTTTCCCTATCTCTATGTTTATCGTATTTAGGGCCTGCAATTCCCCCCGTCTTAGGGTTAATTCGACCCTGTACTTGGTCTGGGACGGTATGTGAACCTTGTCCCGATGGAGCGGACGTTTGCGCACCCGATTTTCAACATCCATACCCGCTTAGGCGGGTATATTCTTAAATCCACACCCGCTCCACTATCCAAGTGGATATCTGTCACCCGCCAATACCCGCATATACCCGCCTGCCATATTTTGTAATCAATTCATTTGTGATCAATTATTGGTCAACATGATCCCAAAAATTCAAATTTCAAAAATTATCCCAAAAATTTGAGTCAAGAATCAATACTGTCAAGATCTCATTTTCTTTGGGAGAGAGGGAGGAGAATTCCTGATTTTTTCACAATCAGAATTCTCCATTTTTTCACCTCTTCCCCCTTACAACAAAGAATCATGAAAACAAAATTTCCAAGAAACCCAAAAATTATCCACCCAAATAGCTATATATTACAAATATAGACAAAACCCAGATATTATTTCAGCTATATAAGCTAAAAAATTTCAACTTTTTCAATTGAACTCGACAAACCCAATAGGTAAAACTTAACAAATGCACAAAAATTGACCTCACCAAGATAACCCCAAAGCACATCAGCATCTCCTTTAAAGAAAAAGGCAGAGACGTCGAGGTGGTTCGTGAAAAAAGTTTGTGATTTTCCTTTAAAGAAAAAGGCAAAAACGTCGAGAATGAGAGAGGGATGAGAGACGGCGTGAAGGGGAACGAGAGAGATGGAGGCGTGAAGGACTGAAGAGGCATAGAGTTTTGAGTTTTGTTGGAGAATGAGAGACTTGTCGTGACTTATGGGCTAAAGGCACGACTTATGGGCTGCTAATATTTTGGGCTTGGGGCGGGTATAAGGCGGGCGGGTAGGCGGTTGGATGCGAGGCGTGTATCACTGCAAAACCACCACCTACCTGCCTACCCGCGACAAGTACAGTTTCAATACCCATATCTGCCTACTACCCGTCAAAGTTATACCCATACCCGCCCCAACTGGGGCGGGTGCGGTGCGGAATCCGCAAAATTATACCCACCTGCCATCCCTACTCTACAATGTTTATGTGAAAGTGACGCGTGTAAATGGGTTACATTACTTATGAACGTACCGTCGCTTATGCTGGACCTACTATAGAATGTGGCCCATTTCAAGTTCCACTGACAACGGGCCTGAAATGCCAAGAAGAAAGTTACTCTTTAATACCCAAAAAAACATAGTAGTACCAGTATGATATATGCCAAATTATATAGGGAAAAGGACATAACTAATTATTCGGGTGAAATTATTGACACCAAATGACCCAAGAATCTTGAAAGTAATTTTTTAGCAATTATATACTTAACTAAGTTTCACAAAAATGTACAAGTTTGCATTGGGTATATTGTATGTGGGGCATATAGGACGTTATTTAGGGAGAAGTGGGGATGCAGTGGTGGGGTTAGAGTGTGGCCAAAATCTTAAATTGGAATGTGATGACCGTTTTCAACCAGAATAGATTATGGAGTATTTAAATTTCGCATTTGAGGAAGATTACCAGAATTGTTGATGAGGTGAGATGTGGCGCCCATATCCATATACCACTCATTATCGTTGCTTCCGAGGAGTCAATGTGCCGAAAGTCTGGCCCAAATTAGATTGAGAAACGCCCGAAGTAGAGAAGTGGGCCCCAGGAAATTGGGCATGACTGTAGTGGGTCGTCGGATGGGTGCCCAGACTGCTGGGCTACAAGAAGGTGGGGTGGATGGCCATAGCCCATCAGTTGGTCTGGGGCGAGCTGGCCTACTTCAGGAAATTGGGTTGCAGCCTCTAGGCTGTGTGTGGAGGTTGTTGGGCCCAAGCTGGAAGCCCAGTTCCCATCTTGATCCCTGCTGCCACCCCCGCGCCTCTGTCCACGGCCATATCTATGGTTGTTCATGGCCATGGTGGCTACCGGAGATTGGGTAGGAGAGAAAAAAAAATGGGGTGGGGTTAGGGACGTATATGAAGCATAGATGAGGCAGAAATAGCCATATACGAGTAGTATAACGGTGTATGGAAGCTGTATATGGGCTGTATATTGAGGCAGAAAGGGTATAACTTCCATATAGAGTGTATATCGGTGTGTATAGGCTATATACGAGTGTATACGACCTGTTGGAGAGCTAGAGAAGGAAGGAGGGGTGTATATCAACAATATACCAGTGGTATACGGGGCTGTTAGCAGAATTGGATGGCTGGGCAGCTGTATATCAACGTATATTGAAGGTATACCGGCGGTATACGGTCGGTTCGGCACCGGAAAAAGGGAGGAAAGGACGGCCGAAATTAGGTTTTGTGGTGGGAAGGATTGTTAGCTTCTGATACCATGTAAGATTGTATTAATCTTCCTTGGGGAGTCTTTCTCATTAATACAAATATATATAGTGTGTACAATGTGGAATCATAACACAATAAAGATCATATATCTACCATAATTATATAACACTAAATATTACAAAATATATGAAGTATATTTATACGTTAATAATTTGACGTGCATGCCATTCATTCATGGAACAGTAGTTTGTTTTGTGATTTGTCCTCTATTATATACATTTCCAGCTTCATGACTAATAATTAAATTCCATTTGGTGTTATAAAAATAACATGACAGCTATTTAGGAGATATTATGAAGGAAAAAATGAATCTATGATACTGTGATGGAATTATACTTTTTAAAGTTCAAAATTCATGATAATGTCATTGATTTCAAAATTTATAATAGTTATCCGGAATTGTTTCATTCTTTTAAGTTTGAAATACATAACATTATCGTTGCATTTATGCATTAGAAGTGATTACTTTTTGACGAATTCTCACATACAGGCATTTTTTTTTTCAAAAAAACCGGTCCGAAAAGTGGCTAATCTCTATCTTGTTTACGTCAAACTTCAAAGTCACGTGTGCAATGGGTTACTTTATCAATGAACTGACCATCGCTTATGCCGGGGCAATTCGCAGAAATGTTCTTATTCCTGGGTGGTCTTTAATTTTTGTCCATCAAATTAAATTTTTTTAAATTTTCGTCCCTAAAAATCCCTGGATTCTGGGTTTAAACCCCAGTTCAGTCAATTTTTTTTTTAAAAAAAAAAACGCAAGATATAATTTGGATTCGCAACGCAGACTTTACCTTCAGACATATGACAACTCTGCCTGTAATTTTTTTTAACTGAGCAAAGATTCAAACTTGGGACCTCGAATTATTTTCAGCTACTTTTTTTAATAAAAAGAAAAAAATAAAGACCAATAATTTAAGAGACAAAAACTAAAGACCAGTGCCTTTGAACTTTGAAGGAAGTCGGCGCAAAAAGTTGCTTATGATGGACCTGCTTTAGAATGTGGCCCATTTCAAGGTCCACTAACCTGAATGCCACAAATCAAGGGTCATTTGTACTTTTTCCTTATTTTGTGCTGGTCTTTATTTTTTACTCCTTAAAGACAAATGAGTAATTGTTTTTGCAACTTCCATCGTAATATTTCACAAGTTATGTTAGCGTTCTTAAAGAACTTATGTTCCGTTAGGCATAAATTAAATTTTGATGGGTCAAAATTATAGACCAGCCATTTGAAGGCCAAAGCGTGCAATTTCTTGACAAATCAAACCAACTATGTTGTGAAAAAGGGTAGATTGATTTGAATCCAGAAGAAAGCATTGCAATTATACAAAATGATTATTAGTCTTACATCGAGTTTTTGCCTTTTTTCCCAAAAACATCCCTTAACTATACTAGTAATCTAATTTACATCCTTCAATATCACTGTAATAGAAAACATCCTTGATTTTTTTCAGAATTAACAAGTTGCATCCTTCCGTTACTCAAAAAGTCATAAAACTAACGAAATAAAGTAATTCATGTGAGTTGCACGTGTGATACCAAGCCTCCCTCAAAAGACCGTTGCCTTCTGCAAATTTAACGTCTCCTCAGCTAAATAGATCGCCTATCTTCTCAATAGGGGCTTTCATTGCAGCACTCTGCAAACAAATTCAAAAGAATTAAATAGTGATAATTGATCAAAACCCTCCTAAATTATCACGCCTTTTATTAGTTTCATACTTAAAATATATCTAATTTACTTATGTTTTTAATTAATTTCATATTTAAACTGTTGGGTTCGGGGCTACGGATAAGCAAGAATATGTAAGAATAAAACCGTAACAGCTAGAACAATTCAAACAGTTTCTGGATGTTGCCTTCAATGTTGTGTCAACATCTGAGGCAACATTGTGATAAAACAGTTATAAACCTTTATAGAGTAAATGCAACGGAAAAGTAAAGAGACACAAGGTTTATATTTTCAAGGGTATATATTAATATATCCCTTGATGGTCAATGACCAAAGAATTGTATAAATTATATACAATTACAAATGAATTTCTTTTTACAAGGTTGAACAATAAATGCGAAAAAGAAATTACAAACAAAAGTGAAGTCGCAGATAACTTCAACCCAAAGTTAAAAGATCTAAAAAGACAAATACAACATCTTCATTACTATTGCTTGAAATATAAGCTTGATCTAGAATCTGGACAGCAATAGTAACGTGGGACTAGATGTTGTTATACTACTTTAGGCTAAGTGTGTTGATCCAGTTTCTAAGGTGAATATGCGAGAGCTCTCTTGGTAATTCTTCTCGTTTTAAATTTGGATATCGATACTCTGAAGTTCCCCTCTATTTATAGTGTGGAACTTCCCTTGAAATCCTCACTGGTTGGTTGCGGAAGCTGAGTAAAAGAAGGCTTCAGCTTGGACCGATTCTTGCTCCTTAAAAAACTCAACGTTCTGGACTTGGTCTTCACGTTGCTTCCTCTCCAAGCTTTGACTGTTTCTTTTACCACGTTTTAAACACAGCATCATTGTTAGCTTGCCTAGGTCATTTTTTACTCACAGTAACACAACCTCTGTTTTGGCCGGAAGAATAGGCAAAATCGTTACAGAAATGTTGTCAGGAATATTGTCACAACATCGCAGGCAACATTCTTATTTTCATAAGATGTTGTCCTAAGCATTTACAGATGTTGTCACAACATCCATCCAACATCAACAATCTCTTCCTTTTTGCCTTTCTTCACAAAATTCCATACGAAGCGAAAATGACTAGGATACTGATTCCCGATGTAGTCCTTATATTCCAAAAATCAGTAGGATCAGTGCTATGCTCCCCCTTTAACCTGTAGTGTTAAATTCCAAGCAGTGTAGTATCGATGATTTGATTAGATAGGAGTTATGTTCTGTTAGTGTAGACTTACTTACAGCAATTGCGTAATCATTCTACAGTAATCATTCATACCAATCCACATCAGGCAACCATATATAAACAGCTTTAGAAAGCAGTCACAATGTCTGCAAGAACAGACCAAATGTCCCAAAGTAAAATATTAGAAACACAAATAATATTCCAAATGTCAGTAATGTCAGTATATCCAATATTCAAATAAACATTCATCATTGAATCACCAACTCCATCAGCATGATGATCCTTGACTAGAGTAATCGAGTCACAGTAGCTTCCAGCCGCTTTCTGTGATCGATCACTCTGTGCAGCACTATCTTCATCTTCAGCACCATCTTCATATTCATAGCATCAAAATTAGTCAGCAATCAATTATCTCAACTTCTCTCCCCCTACATCATGGCCTGCATCCTTATCAGTAGCAGTTCCCCCTGTCTGTCTGCTTCCAGCAGCAGCATCATCATCATCTCCCCCTTTTTATGAAGAAAGTAAGCCCATATAATAGTTCCTGGCTCGCACTAGTTCTTGAATTTGCCTGTCAAGTTCAGCAATGTGTTGTCGAAGACAGTCTTTGGACATTGGGACCTTTCCTTGAGCAATGTTGCCAGGAATGTCGGCAACATCCTTTGATGTGTCAGTGTCCCATTCATCTTTCTTCCAGGGCAAGTCAATAACCATGTCCCTGTTGTTAACAACTTCTCGTTGTACCGAGTAAACCTCTAAGGCTGGACTAACTTTTCTCCTTTTAGAGTCCTAAAACCTTGGTTGAGCAGGATTTAAAAAATTAATGAGGGGTATGGAAGGGCAGAGTTGCTTTGTCTTTCTGCTAAGTTGACAACATGGTTGAATATAAGTGTTCCTATATAGCAAGTTTGTGCAAAGTGGCAAACAAGGCAGTGAGTTTTGACACAGGGCTGCGAGGAGCCCAAACAGTGATCAAATTCCCCGTAAGGTACTTGATCATTGAATTGAGTTCCTCCACAGTGGGGTTTGGTTGAGGTTCTCTTTCACTAATAATTATCCCAAGAGTGGAGTTGATGATATTAGGTGTAAAATTGTATACCTTGTTGTATAGGTACACTTTCCCAAATTTCTTTGAGGTTGTGTCCTTAACAACAAGCGTCAGATTAGCATTGAACACCCTAATCACCTTCTCACAATAAGGATTCTTACCAGATATAGAGCTTAAGATGTTTCAACTACTTAAGAAATCAACTAAACCATTTTTGAAGAATGAAGTTAGGTCAATCACCTTCTCCCCTCTAACTCCTCTATTCTTAAACCAATTCCAGTTACTGGAGCATGATTTAGTTTGAAACATGGAAGAGTAGGGAATTACCTCAGAATCTGTTTCAGATTCTGTGTTTTCTTGTTCGGATGAGGCGGTTGCAGGTGTTGCCTCGGATGTTGGGGCAACATAGTCTGGGTCCATTTTCTCATCTGTTGCCTTTGATGTTGAGGCAACATTTTTATCAAAATTCCAGTATGTTCTACGGACCCCTTTAGGAATGAAGTTTCGTAGAGGTGTGTCATCTGACATCTCTTCTTCTTCTTTTTCCTTCTCAGTTTCTGCTTGTGGAATGGAAGTTGATGGAGTTCTGGAAGAACTGGGCACACTGAAATTGGTGTCAGTGTTGCTGCTTGTGGTAGTATAAACAGGGAAAGTCGACTCTTCCCTGGATCTTTTGGCAGACTGGTATTCACCGAATTGGTTTTCAAAAACCCTCTTTGACCTTTACGTCGGAAATGTCAATTTTGACTGTCTTTAGGCAAGGTACGAGAAATCAGATGTTGCATCAACATCGATTGGGTTTTCATTATCGCCTGGGTAGCTCACATGTAATGGCTTATTTGAACCAAGTAGGATCATAGCCTGTGTGCAGTCCTCCTCGATCGGTCTCAAGTGATTGATGAAAGTATAATGCTTGTAAACCTTGTTGTTATTTGCTGGACTAGTCGACATTGGAGAATAATCTTTGGTGTTTGTGGATTTTGGGGACACGGGCATGGGAGAGGGTCTTGAAGGATTGGGCGTGTTGGAGAAGCTTTGGGTTTTGAGAAATAACGGTGTTGTTTGGGCTGCCATGGTTTGATGGATTGATAGTCGGCTGATGTGACAATTCCAAGACAAAAATGGGAGGTTTTATTATGGCAAAGTATACTTACACTCAAACTCCTTTTCCTTAAATTTAGATTGTATAGAAGAATAAAAACTCTTTACACACCTAAAATAAGGATTTTCATAGACATATCATCATTTAAAAAAAACGGTCCTCCAGAATTTTTGGACTTCCTATTAAAGACAGAGACGTGTTAAATACCAAAAATAAGAAAAATAAGATAAACCAGATTGATCAATGTACTGGAACACGATGTTGTTAATGATGTTGGCAACATTTACAAATTTAAACAAGCATTATGAGACTTAAAAGATTTTCTGATTTGGCAGATGATACTTCCGTATATGTTCCCTATGAGACTGATCGCTGTACTAATGTAACATTTTACCATTGTCCTTAATCAACTTAGTTGAACACATACAGTTTAAAGAATATTGAGGAATTTTCAACCTTATGTGGTACTCCTATAGAATAGAAACGATACCGATCTTAGAGCTTTGCTCTTTTTTTATACAACCAAATCTTTTAGTAGAGGCTTTGACTTCTTATTTTGTCCTTTTATAGTCATGCTTGAATCTTTTGAAAAAAAAAACATTGCAACATCACTACAACACTTATCCTGTATATTGACGCAACAGTAAATGTTATCCAGAATGTTGGGACAACATCTACCTAGCTTGTCTTATTTTCAAAGGAAACAGAGACCAAGAGATTTTTTCAAGCTAGAAAATCTCTCATGATCTAAAGGTTTGGTAAAAATGTCAGCCAGTTGACAAAAAGTATCAACATGTTCGATTTGAACTAGCTATTTTTTCACTAAGTCTCTTAGAAAATGATGTCTTATATCTATGTGCTTTGTACGTGAATGTTGAACAGGATTTTTGGAAATATTAATAGCACTCAGATTATCACAGTACAAAATCATGGAGTTATTAGATATGCCATAGTCATCTAGCATATGTCGTAACCAAATCAGTTGAGCACAACAACTTCCGGCTGCCACATATTTAGATTCGACAGTCGAGAGTGATACACAATTTTGTTTACGACTGTACCATGAGATTAGATTATTGCCAAGATAGAAACACCCACCACTAGTGCTTTTCCTATCGTCTACATCGCCGGCCCAATCCGAGTCACTATATCCTATTAGATTAGGATTAGTGTCTTTGGAGTACCAAATTCCCAAGTCACTTGTACCGGCAACATATCGAATGATACGTTTCACAATATTAAAATGAGATACCTTGGGGCTGGTTTGGAACCTTGCGCAAACACATACGCTGAACATGATATCGGGGCGACTGGCAGTAAGGTATAAAAGGCTACCTATCATAGATCGGTACAATGTTGGGTCAATATTTTGTCCAACATCGTCTTTACATACCTGTTGCGTAGAGCCTATTGGAGTCTTCATGTGTTTAGCATTTTTCAGACCAAATCTCCTAACAAGATTCTTGGCGTACTTGCTTTGAGATACAAAGATCCTATCTTCATTCTGTTTAATCTGCAAGCCTAAGAAAAATGTTAGTTCTCCAATCATGCTCATCTCAAATATTGTCGACATTGCTTCGACAAACGACTTCAAGAAAGATTCTTTAGTCGAACCAAAAATAATATCATCAACATAGATTTGAGCTATTATTACATCTACACCGTGTCTTTTAATAAATAATGTTCTGTCAGCTTCTGTACGGGTGAAACCAAACTCAACAAGAAAGTTAGTTAGACGACCATACCATGCATGGGGGGCTTGTGTTAGTCCATACAAAGCTTTCTTGAGTTTGTACACATGATGTGGATGGTGAGGATCCTCAAATCCCTTTGGTTGTTCAACATATACTTCTTTGTCCAAGTATCCATTTAAGAAGGCACCTTTAACGTCCATTTGGTGCAAGGTAATCTTTAGATAGCAAGCAATAGCAAGAAGCAATCTTATTGACTCAATTCTAATCACATGAGCGAAGGTCTCGTCATAGTCGATACCTTCTACTTGTGTATATCCTTGAGCAACAAGTCGAGCTTTGTTCCTGACAATCTTCCCTAACTCATCTGATTTGTGTTTGAATATCCACTTGGTCCCAATAATATTTCTGTTGTTGGGTCGTGGTACCAAGTCCCAAACCTCATTTTTGGCAAATTGTTCAAGCTCCTCTTGCATGGTTTGAATCCAAAAATTATCTTTTAATGATTCCCCAATATTTTTGGGTTCCAAAGTAGATGTAAACAAGAAAGACTTACCTGTTGGTATATGGTGGACATGCACACATACCTTACCATTTCTCGGTAATTCACTGGCTCTTTCCATCTTGTACGCCTCTCCTAAAAAACTTCCCCTATCACCTGGTCGGGTGGATGTTTCCTTCTAATCCTCGATGGAGGGTATATTCTCACTTGATCATTCACTTCCGTAGCAGACTCCTCCTCGATTTCGTCCCCTGTGTTCTCTCTTTGAGGTTCAGATGTTTCTTCTGATTTTGAGACTACATATGTTTCTTCAGTGGGTTGCTCCTCTTCAACTGCAACCACAATGTTATTTTCTGAAGATCTACCAGATATATCCAGCAGGTCATCAAAAATAACATTGACTGATTCTTGTATGGTCTTTGTCCGAAGATTGTATATTCGATAATCATGGCTATTTTGAGAGTAGCCAACGAATATTCCCTTGTCACTCTTAGAGTTAAATTTGGCCAGTTTATCCCTGTCATTAAGAATATAGCACACACACCCAAAGACATGAAAGTACCGCACTGTAGGTTTCTTTCCATTTAACAGTTCATAGGGTGTCATCTTGGTCTCTGGCCTTAAATAGATTCTATTAGTTATGTAACATGCCGTGTTCAAGGCTTCTGCCCAAAACCTTTTTGTTAATTTCTTAGAACTTAACATAACTCTAGCCATTTCTTGTAAAGTTTTGTTCTTTCTCTCAGCAACCCCATTTTGTTGTGGTGTTTTTGTTGCCGAAAATTCATGGAATATGCCTTTCTTTTTACAAAATTTTGCAAAGGTTTGATTTTCAAACTCCTTTCCATGATCAGATCTAATTCTAAAAATCGAAGAACAAAACAGGTTCTTAATCCTAGAGTAAAGTGTTTTAAACATCTCAAAGGTTTGTGATTTTTCCTTTAAAAAATAGATCCAAGTGAATCTGGAAAAATCATCTACTATCACATAAGAATATCTCATCCCTCATAGGCTATCTACCTCGATTGGACCCATAAGATCCATATGCAATAATTGAAAACAATGAGACATACCTGAATGTTGTCCGTCATGTTGGATAACATTGTGAGAGACTCGGGTCTGCTTTCCTTTCAAACAATCTTCGCATAGTGTTTTATCTTTTGGATCCAGTCTGGGAATGCCTCTGACATCTTCAAATGAGATCAGCTTCCCCAAGGTGCCATTGTTGACATGTCCCAACTTTTGATGCCAAAGTGTCAAGTCACCTACCTTTGCGGAGTTGCACAACTCTTGTCTACCAACTAGATAGCAATTATCTCCTGTTCGAGTTCCTGACATGACACATTTATCCGCAGAATCTGTAACCTTGCATCCAAGCTTGTTGAATTTCACCTCGAGATCATCATCACATAGTTGTCTTATGCTAAGAAGATTAGCAACCAAACCTTCTACATGAAGAACATTTTTCAAGGCTGGTACATCCGGAACATTAAGAGTTCATTTACCAATTATCTTACTCTTACTTACTCCTCCAAATGTCACGTATCCTCCATTGAATGCTCCATACTCCTTCAATAGGCGTTTGGTACCTGTCATATGACATGAGCAGCCACTATCGAAATACCAAGAACCTGTAATGTTAGTTAGCAAAGCAGTTATGCACACATTACATTTCAGATTCAGTTTGGGTACCCATTCATTTTTCTTCCTTCTGCTTTCAGCCTAGTTGCTTTGAATGGTGTTAGTGATGTTGGGCAACATTGCTGATGACATTTTAGGCAATATTCTGAGTGCAGAGTTTTGAAGTTTGTAGCAGTAGGGCATAAGATGTTCTGACTTTTTACAGAAGCTACATACAAACTTCGATCCAATCTCAGTGATCTGAGAGTTACTCGGATTTTCTTTGACAAATTTTATCCTCTCAGTTTGACTATGGATTCTGGAAGTATTTGTTTTGCTAGGAGATTGGTACCCAAGTCCAGCCCTTGTTGGTTTATTGAAGTTCAATATTTCATCCAGTTTGGAGGTTCCCATGTTGAGCCTTTGAAAGGTGGTCTCAGCTACGTTCAATCGTGCACGAATCTTACCAAGCTCTAGGTCCTTCTTGGTAAGTGCCACCTCTAATCGGTTGATTGTACCTGTCAGATTGCTATTCTCAAGAGTCACTAATTTTGATTTTGAGTCTAGTTTCTCAAATTCAGTGATTAAGGCTTTAAAAAGACTTTGTAATTCCTTTATTACGTCATCTTTGGAGTCAACTAGATCCAAATTTACAGCCTCAGATAAAGAATTAAATCCACTAAAACAATTTACATCAGAATAGTCAAAGTATACATACCTCTCTGATGTTGAAGACATTCCAGATGTTGAGTCTGATGTTGTTCCTGATGTTGTCGCAACATTGTCAACAACATCTTCATCGTCGGATAGTGAGTGTTCAAACATGGATGCCAACATTGCCTGTGGTTCTTCTTCTTGATCTCCTTCCTCCTCTTCATTCTCATCATCTCTAAGAGTTACCCACATGACCTTACCAATTTTTCTAAGGGTGTTTGCATACTCATTAGCATAGTGTCCCCAACCCGGGCATGCATGACATTGCACTCCCTCGAGTTGTTTGGGATTGAAATTGGTACTGTCGGAGTTAGATTTCCTCAGTGGATTGTGATTACTTTGATCAGAAGGTGACCTATTCGGGTGTTTATTAAAGAGTGGGTTTTGATGCTGTTTGTATTTGGCTTTATTGCGATCATTGTTGATCTTTCTCACCATCGAATTGAATCGACGAGTAAGTAAGGCAACAGTTGCACCATTTCCCAGTTCCTCCAAGTTTTCTTCCTCGTTTTCCAATTCAGTTTCCGAAGTTTGTCCTTGGAGTGCCAAAGTTTTGTCTTTATACAGATCTCGTTGTCTCTAAATGTTCATCTCATATGTTTGAAAGATGCTCATCAAGGCATGTAGATCCATAGTAGCAAGATTATGGGCCTTTTCAATAGCACAAATCTTAGTATTAAACCTTTCAGGAAGAGATCTGAGAGCTTTATCCACAAGTTGTGTGTTGGTTAAAGGAGAACCAAACACTTGACACTGATTAGCAATGTCAATTAACTTTTCAAAATAGGATTTTATGTCTTCAGATTCTTCCATCCTTAAGCGTTTGTATTGGCTCAAAATCATGCGAAGCTTTGTACGTCGTACACTTGAGGTACATTCATAATGAGTTTGTAAGGTCTCCCAAGCGTCCTTGGCCGTAGTACAATTCTGGATAAGTTTAAACATATAGAGATTTACCCATCCAAATATCGCATTTAGGGCCTTTTCATTGAAGCTCGCACTGTTGATCTCTTTCGCGGTCCATTCAGATTCAGGTTTGGTAAGTACATCACCATCCTCGTCTACTGGGTACTTGAAAATCACATAGCCTTCAGAAACTGATCTACAAGCTCGAACATCAATGGATTTGATGTGCGAACATAGTCGGATTTTCCAATAGGCATAGTTAGTTCCGTCAAGAATTGGAAGTCTACCAACGTTTTGTATAGTTGAGTCCATAGCCGTAATATTCAGAATCAAATACTTATTGTATCAAGTGTTGGCTCTGATACCACTTGTTGGGTCCGGGGCTACGGATAAGCAAAAATATGTAAGAATAAACCGTAACAGCGAGAACAATTCAAACAGTTTCTGGATGTTGCCTTCAATGTTGTGTCAACATCTGAGGCAACATTGTGATAAAACCGTTATAAACCTTTATAGAGTAAATGCAGCAGAAAAGTAAAGAGACACAAGGTTTATATTTTCAAGGGTATATATTAATATATCCCTTGATGGTCAATGACCAAAGAATTGTATAAATTATATACAATTACAAATGAATTTCTTTTTCCAAGTTGAACAATAAATGCGAAAAAGAAATTACAAACAAAAGTGAAGTCGCAGATGACTTCAGCCCAAAGTTAAAAGATCTACAAAGACAAATACAACATCTTCATTACTATTGCTTGAAATATAAGCTCGATCTAGAATCTGGGCAGCAATAGTAACGTGGGACTAGATGTTGTTATACTACTTTAGGCTAAGTGTGTTGATCCAGTTTCTAAGGTGAATATGCGAGAGCTTTCTTGGTAATTCTTCTCGTTTTAAATCTGGATATCGATACTCTGAAGTTCCCCTCTATTTATAGTGTGGAACTTCCCTTAAAATCCTCACTGGTTGGTTGCGGAGGCTGAGTAAAAGAAGGCTTAAGCTTGGACCGGTTCTTGCTCCTTAAAAATCTCAACGTTTTGGACTTGGTCTTCACGCTGCTTCCTCTCCAAGCTTTGACTGTTTCTTTTACCACGTTTTAAACACAACATCATTGTTAGCTTGCATAGGTCATTTTTTACTCATAGTAACACAACCTGTTATGGCCGGAAGAATAGGCAAAATTGTTACAGAAATGTTGTCAGGAATGTTGTTACAACATCGTAGGCAACATTCTTATTTTCATAGATGTTGTCCTGAGCATTTACAGATGTTGTCACAACATCCATCCAACATCAACATAAACTATGCCTAATTTAATGTTACTCCCCCTTCCTGAACTATAACTTTTAGGTGCTAAACTCCCCCTAGCAGGCAATGAAGGAAAGTACCTATAGTTATTTGAGATTTCAGGTACATAGCTTATTTTAGGCATTAACAGATATAGCATATGAAGTTTTGTGTCATATATTTGTGTTTAATGTGAATAGCTATGACGACATATATTAGTGCATCTTGATGTTGTATATTGTTGGAATGGATGGTCGGTGTACGAGATAATCGTTGTTGTTGAAGCAGGATAAGAATTTTGGTTGTCTCCCATACAGAGCCCTACCATTTTTTCTTAAAATTGGAGAGTTATGTACCCCGATTCGGCCTGGCCGGTCGGGAAGAGATCCACATAGAGACTAATGCTATTCGGGAAACGATCAACTTCGCCATCTCAGGACAAATGTCATATAAGGGAAATAATGTAACATTCCGTAATGTTTTATAGCTTGTTAAGAATCATTTGAAGATAATAGAGTGTTTGGAATGTGTTATATGAATGTACGATGCGATATGGGACTTAATGGAAGAATTAGAATACATTAAAAATACTTAAAACTGGCAAATATGTATAGAATGTCTCAAGAACGGAGCTGCAACCATGTATGTAGACCTTCAAAAAATCCCGGTTAGCCTGGCACCAGTGTTTTAAGAAGCGGGGGCGAGAGGCGAGGCGTTTTACGTAGTACGGGGCAAGACATAAGCCTCGAGACACGGGAAGTAAGCCCCACGAATCTACGGGGCATATTTCTCATATATGTCAATTTTATAATTTTATTACTAAAATATAAGCAAAAGTAAAATTTTCATTAAAATTCAGTAAATAAATTCAAATAAATCACCAATAATATAAAATTATAATTATTATTTGAGAAAAGTAACAACATAGAAAATGATAATAACCTAGATAATCTTTAACATGAAATCTTCATTCACTTCATCACCAATCTCTAGATCTATTGGTCATTTCCACCTTCAACTAATATTTGCAGTGATTTTATTCTTATATTCAAAGAAGGAGAAAGGAAAAAAGTGTAAAGAATAATGATAAAAAATGAATAAAGTTGCTTCAGGAACATAGTGCTATGAAATCTCTATCATATCAATTTCAGACATAATCATCTAAAAAAGCTATTTATGACAATGTTATTTTCTATGAGAGTTGCTTTATTTATTTATATATTTTAGAAAAATTCACTACAAAATAAAACATGATAACATAAATTATAAATATCATTAAACCAACAATACATAATCTATAGCAAAAATACTTTTAGAACAATAAAAATCAAATTTAATGCCCGAGGCATACGCCTTGGAGCTTACGCTTTGCGCCCGGGGTTGACACCCCAAATTCTAAGGCGTACACCTTTCATTTGCGCTCCGGAGAATTTTTTATATGCCTCACCCCGGAGCTCGCCCCGAAAACGCTTTTAAAAACACTGCCTAACACTATGATTGTGCGTCGCACATCACCTGTGCATAACATAAACCATATAAATCAAAAAGTCATAAGTTGGATTCCTAATTTTTTATTTTTGGCTTATAATCCATAAATTATAAGGCCATCCAAACAGGATCTTAGCGTGCAAGGGTAGGGGTGGACGTATATCGGTTTGGTTCAGTTTTGTATCAAAAAAGTATGAGCCGAATAAAAATTGTTTTTTAAAATAAAAACCGAATCAAACTTTTTAAAAAAAAAACTGATATATCGGTTTATATCGCCGAACGTATCGATTTATATCATTTTTTAAATTCAAATATAAAGTTCAAATGGTTTATGTTTTTTTAAACATCAATAGCAAATGTAACAACAGATTAGTAGCAACAACAACAACCAATTTTAACAGGAACATACATAGACTTGTTTTTTAAACAACAGCAGCAACAACAACATCAACAACAACAGTTTCAGCAGGAATTTCAGTTGTTTCAGCGGTAGCAACAACAACAGGAATCTCAGCAACAACAACATCAACTTCTACCAGGAATTTCAGTTCAGCAGAAATTCCAGCAACAACAACATCAAATTCCAGCAGTTTCAACTGCTCCAGCAACATCAAAAGGAATTTCACAGTTTCAACAGAAATTCCAGCAATAACAATAACATCAAATTTCAGCATCAGCAACAGCAACAACGTTTCTGCGGCCAAAAATGAACTTTCATCAGCAAACAAAAATAAACTAAGACTTCTTATGAGTCAAATATAGATAGATACTAACAGCAAAAACTAATTTGAAGGAATGTAGATTTGAGAACTTTACCATTATGACGCCAATATCAATCAATTGTCAAGTCCTCAACTGCTTGTGTTTGTTCTATTTCTTGTGATTGCGGTACGATTGAAAGTTTTTCAAAGTCTACATACAATTTGCCGAAGCGTCAATATAATAAACAAAATGTTAAAGTATAATCATTCTATTAAAAACAATTTATAAAAACATTATTGTTACTCAATTCAACTTCTTTATAAAACTCAGTTTCTTCTTCGGTTGGTTGCGCAATTTGTTCTCCTATAAGAGTTGAGCGAAGCCAATTCTCTGTGCAAATTAATGCTTCAACTGTCTTATGAGTTAATGTACTCCTAAAAGGGTCAAGAATGCGCCCCCATGCTAAATATCGATTCGGAAGCCATAGTAGATACATGAATTGCCAAAATATCTTTGGCAATCTTTGACAAAGTCAGATACTTAGACGAATACATCTTCCACCAACTCAAAAGATCAAAATTTGGATCATTAGGACTTTCATTCCGCTCTAACAAATATCTCTCAACATCATTCTTCACCCCAAAATCATCATTCTTCACCCCAAAATCATCATTTTTAGTTGTCTTCATCTTTTTAAACAGTTGAAAAGGATCAATTGATTCTTTTCTACTACTGCCACTATCACAAACTTTACTTAATTGAGCATATGAACTACTACCCACACTACTATTTGGGCCATCATCATTATAACTTTCAAATAACTGCAATAACAACTCTTTGATATCAGCTTTAATTTCATCAACCTTCCTACTATCAAATATACTTCCAAAGCATCAATTTATAAATTCAAATTTACACCTTGGATCAAGCATATTTGCTATAATTAATAGTTTGTTCTCCTTTTCTATAGAAGTACTCCCAATATTTCACAAACTTATCTCTCATGCCATTAACATTTTTTTTCACCAACAAATCAGTAGATTCCGATAGTGAGCTAAGATGAAGATAAACTTTTCACAACTCATTCAAAAAATCACTAGAAGTCACACATTTTGTACTACTGAATTTTAATGTCACATCATAAAAAACTGACAAAAAAACGTACTAACCTCTTAGCATTATCCCAATCCACAAAAATTGGTGGCCCAACCCTTTTTCTTCCATTCATCTTCGTTAAGCCAACTTTTGTAGTGGCCATCGTCCTCCTCTAACCTATCAAACGTTTTTTCAAATATCACAACTTTTTCCAACATTAAGTATGTCGAATTCCATCTGGTTGGCACATCCAAAACCATAAGTCCCTTATATGATATTTTCTCTCGCTCAACACATGTCTTGAATTTTTGCAACTTTGTCGGATAAGATCTTACATACTTCACCGCATTACGAACAACAACTATTGAGTCCTTCGCTTCTACCAACCCATCCTGAACAATCAAGTTCACTATGTGTGCAACACACCTCACATGCATATGATCACCATTTAAAACCATCGCCTTAGGACTCCAATTTGTCAGTTTCTTCTTCACATAAGCAATTGCAACTTGATTAGCACTTGCGTTGTCCACAATAATTGTGAATAGCCTATCAATACCTCAATCCAATAAATATTTATCTATAATATTTCCAATACCATCTCCTTTATGATTAGAAATTGGCGTAAAAGCAAGTATCTTTTTATGCAACACCCATTCACAGTCAATAAAATGTCTAGTTATTACCACGTAGCTACTAATTTGAATTGATGTCCACGTGTTTGTTGTAATATAAATCCTTTGTTGGTTTGAGTTCATGATTCTTTTAATTAAAGCCTTCTCAGTTTGATGCAACTGAAGAATATCCCGTGCAATCGTTCTTCGTGAAGGCACCTCAAATCCGGGACAACAAACCCTCATTTACTCCATAAAGTTCTGACTCTCCATAAATCTAAAAGTTAACTCATCTTTAATAATCAATTTCACAAGTGCGGCTCTACAAACATCTTTATTAAACCCTACAAATACAACTTTATCATTGTCCTTACCCTTGTCATGAGTTAATACTTTTTTATTCTTATCCTCTTCAAGCTTCGATTTCTTGTACACTTTGTATCTACCTAAGTGGTTCCTTAAATTAGTTGTCCCAACTAACGAGCTATCGCAAGCATATTCTTTTCGGCAAAAATGATATTTGGATTTCTTTCCTCTAGGTAACTTAGTAAAAAAATTCCAAACTTTTGATCTCAATTTTTCCTCGTCGGTTCGTTTCACCACTTATGTTCCATCATCCAAAATGTCTTCCATTCTACAATATTAGAATGGTCATGAGCAATTTGTCAAATACAGAGTGAATAACTGAATACAAAACATCAGACAAATGTTTCGACAAACATGGTTCAAACTGAAACAAAGCATGAAACAGGTGAGAATAATTAGAAATTTAACATAACAGACAGCCTAATACATAGTCGAACATGACTTTAACAACATCAGTGAATACAAAAACGCCTAATTCATAGCTTCTCCATAATATTTCGACAAACATGGTTCAAACAAAGCATGAAACAGATGAGAATAATCAGAAAATTAACATAACACACAGCCTAATACACAGTCGAACATGACTTTAACAACATCATTGAATACAAAATGTCTAATTCATAGCTTCTCCATAATGTTTCGACAAACATGATTCAAACATAGCATGAAACAGATGAGAAATCAGAACGAGAGAAATAAATGAGTAAAGGGATCGGATTACCTTTGTGGTGGCACTGGCGGTAACGGAAAGTCGGGTCCTCTAATGAAGCTTCGACTTCGAGTCTTCGAGAGAAAGAAATCGAAATCGAGCAAAAGAGAAAAGAGAAAAGAGCAAAATTGTTGATTCTCTAATGAAGCTTGAAGATTTATAGGTTAGGGCTTGAAATTGATTTGATTAACTGTTGAAGCTTGAAGATTTATGGGTTATGGCTTGAAGAGAAATCGAAATCGAGCAGAAGATTTATGGGTTAACTGTTGAATGTTGATTCTCTGATAATCCAAATCGGCTTGGTTAGAGAAATCAAAATCGAAATCGAGCAGAAGATTAACTGTTGAAGCTTGAAGATTTATGGGTTAACTATTGAATGCTGATTATCTGATAGTCGAAATTGACTCGGACTCAGTTAGATAAATCAAAATCGAGTAGATGAGATCAGCGGAAGAGAACAGAGGCAAAATGATTTAGGAATTAGGGTTTACTGGTTAGGGATTTAATTTATATAGGGGTATGGTTAATTATAAGAATAGCCCCGATTTTTCTGTTCGGTGTATCAATAAATCACATGAACCGAACCGAATCAATTTAAAAAAATTGCACCGATTTTTTCTGAAATCGGTTTTATAACCATTTTTTAACCGAACTGAATCGTCGGTTTGGTTCGGTTCGATTTTTTCGGTTCTCCGGATTTTTTGCCTACCCCTATGCAATGGTATGTTTTTAGTTTCTTGAATGCATATATTGCTAACTACATTCCAAGCAATACCAATTAGGATTAGTTTTCAGCCCAACATTTTTTATGCTTCTCTCTATTTGGTGGAGACTTAGACATAATATTTATTTTCTTACCTTCTAATTTTCAGGAATTAGTCATTTCAATAGCCTTCGATGTTTATATGGGTATTCAAAGGATGGAGAGATGACTATTTGTTGTCTCAATCATTCTTTTAGTCTCAAGCCCGCTAAGAAAATGATTGACTTAGAACAAAGTTTTCATGTTGTTGATTGGAGAATTGCATGAGGAACATTTGTATACAATATATCTTAGAGATTCATGATTTAGGCTTACTGTCTCAGTTCTTAGAACTTAGTATTAGACTTGAATGATTTAATTTTACTATTATTACGTTGGTTTGTTTGATTAAGTTGGACAATTCAGTTCAGTTATTTAGCCGCTGTCAGATTAAGGGTTAGCATGACAATAATTTTCTTATACTATCAATATAGTTTAACATGTGATAGTAAATTACTTCTTTTTTCTTATTTATCATTAACTGTTGAATTTTATCTATAATTACCTTACACAATGACAATATTTTTTATTATAAAAAGATTGTATACATATATAAAACTTCAACTCGATTAGATGATTGGGCTGTATAAATAGTAAATGTTCAGTTGACTGGTCAATAATAAACACTAGTATAAACAATTAAACAACCCTAGCTACTCCCGCACCTCCATACGTTTGTTTTTCTTTTAATTTTCCCCTTTCTTGTTCTTTCATTTTACTTTAAAACGTTAATTTTCCTTTTATTTCTTTAACTTGTTTTTCAGGTTAACTTATCCTCTTTTTCTTCTCTTATAATATAATTTTCTATTTGTTAGGGTCAAATTCAAAGAAATGCTACTAGAATACACAAATATATTGTACATGGTCCAAATTTCAAGCTGTAGCACGAGAGGGTGACAAAGATCATACTTAGACATGAGAGGTTTACAATTTTTAAAGTGCTCTTCATAGTTTAAATCTTTCTCAATACCAAATATTACTAACTGTTCTAGGTGTTGAATAAATTAAAAAAAAAATATGCATCATTACTCCTAAAGTAAGACTTTTTTTAAGAAGACACTTAAATTTTACGAGAGTCCTATTACCCTTTAAATAATAATGAATTAATATTATTACATCTTTTTTTTACCAACTCCAATTTTAAAAAAGAAGATGTTAATCACACACCCATCCTTGCTTGACACGTGTTAATTCAACTAAAAATACATTATTTTTTAAAAAGATCATTTTTGCTTATATATTTTTTCTCTTACTTTTTGACCTTCACTTCTCCATTCCACTCCCCCCACACTCACGTACTACTTCTTCTTCTTCTTCTTCTCCAGCTAAACCCTCCCCCCATTTCTTTATTTTTTTCTTCTTCATCTTCTTATTCTAGCCTCACTCACCGTGATTTTTGGAATCAACGAGTTTTCCATAATTTATAAGGGGCTGAAGATTGGAATAGAAAAGCTCATTTTTCCTTCATTGATCTTAAAATCTGGTGAGTTTTGCAAAATTATTCGGATGGTAAGAAAAAAATTTGAATATGATTTTGAAGTTGAAGTAAAAATTGATGGCAATGAAAGTGCTAAGGAAAATGATTAATGATTTACCACTTCCTTACCAATTGATGGCAATGGCAGTGGTAAGGCAATCGGATTTTGAATATGATTTTGAGTATGATTGTGGAGTTGTGACAGAAATTGTGGTATTGGAAGTGGCCGACGATCGGAGATATAACGAAGAAGAAAGAAAATAAAAAATAATAAGGAAAAAAAATTAAAATAACAAGAAAAATAGGATAATTTATTTTGTAAAGAAAACATTTGTAAAAATAAAAAATTAATCATTTTTTGAGTTTCTCACTCTCTTTAAGAGCGTGTGTGCACTCTCTATGCAAGGTGGCTAAAAAAGGAGGCAATAATATCAGTTCATGGTCATTTAAGGGGTAATAGGATCCTTCGCAAAATTTACGTGTCTTACAAAAAAAATTTACTTCATGGAGGTAACTATATATTTAACGTCTGATTATTATTATAATATGCTAATGACATAGCTTATTATGGTTTTTTTTCTTTAGCGGTTGTGATTATCTAAATAAATGATTGTTGCTTATAGTTGGTTACGTTTAAATGCAACACTTTTGACTAATATGTTTTTCTGTTTGAAAATTAATTCTTAAACAATTATCACTACTAACTGTCTAACAAAAAATAGTAATTAAATCATGTGAGGTGACAAAAATTCAAGCAGTCTATAAAATTTTCTTGAAAGTTTTATCATTTGAAAAGAAAGATATTTTGTTCCTTCACCTTTTTTTAAAAAAAATTCTTGACAGAACGAAAAGCTATTTAAATGGCAACTTCAAGTGGTACTAGTACAACAACTTGCACGTAAATAAATCAAACTAGACAAAAGAATTCATTCGAATTCCTAAACTCGCACTATTGTTATGTCATGGTAGAAATTTCAAAATCACCTTGTTATACAAAAAAAAAACACATAATAACTGTTAAGAGTCTCACATCGGATATGAAATGGGAACATAAACTCCTCATATAGACTTGGTGAGGATTGTCCAAGTTCATATAAGAATTTCATGTTCCCATTTCATAACCGATGTGGGACTCTTAACAATAACCTAGAGTCACGTGATAACATTAAGACAAAACACTCCGACCAAGTAATTAATTAATCCCAAAAACTGTGTGTGTGTGTGAAAGAGGGGGTGGTCATGAGCAGTGAGCCAAGAATATTTTAAAAAATCTAATTAAAAGTGGTCAAAGTAAAATGTGAATAATTCTAATGAATTAATTCTAACACAAAGGAGACCTATGAGGAATTCCTTTTCTTCTACTCATGCTAGTAGACATGTCTTCATCTGTTATGCTCTTATAACTATTGAGTGTAATTCTTCCACACACATATAATCCACTTCTCTTCTTCCTCACAAACTCTGTGCATGGGAAATCACTCATCATGTTGTTCTCTGATCCCGACGAGCCGGACATCGACGAGCCCCACTGGTCGTCGTTGTCCACGATCGTCGAGTGGGCCATCTCGTCATCAGCCATGTCCTGAGGGATGAAAAAGTCTGGACTAAGTTGTAAAGTTGTACATCTTCTTAGAAATGGAGAAACGTCCTGGTAGTGCTTTAGTACAAAATCCACCTGATCATCAATAAAAATCAAAAAAAAAAATTGTTAATTCTACCGGAGAATTATCGTCACTAGACAAAATTTCTATTATTTATTTGATTAAATTTACATGGTTAAATTCCTATGATGCTTCTTTCTTAAGCAATTTCATAAAATTTAATTTACTTTAACTTTCTACAGATAGTAATTAATAAGCACTTTTTCACTTCTTTGTTTTTTTTTTTTAATTTTATAAGGGGTAAGGGTAGGGGAATGAGGGAGGAGATTATATGGTGGGGAATCGAATCCTTACCAATAAGGTAAAAGTTCAGGTAGCCAACCAACTAAGCTACTAAAATTCCCAAAACACTTTTTCACTTGATTGCATAAAAAAGAGCATTTGGAGGCTTATTGTATGCATGATGAACTCAATTATGCTAACTTAGGGTGAATAAGATAAGAATTATGGTTGGAAATAAAAAAATATAGATGTACATGCTACAAACTAAAAGAGAATTTAATTAATTACCTTGCACCCTAAAGAGCAATGGATAAAAGGTTCTTGAAGACTTCTATCACAACAAGTGCAATAATTTCCAGATCCTTTGAATTGCCTATTTTGAGGTCTTTTCTTGATGAAAATCACCTTAGCGCTGTTTATTGTGTAGGCCTAATTGAATTATGAACCAAGTTATCAGAAAAAATGCAAAGATCAAGAAAATTGTGGAGCAAAACTATCTAAAACAAATGAATTGCATATATTTCTTGCTCGTTAAAGATATAATTAAATAAATAAGAGGATCACACAATTCAATATTACCTGAACGTTTGAGCAATCGATGAGCTTTTCCAGGTCTTCAAGTCGAACAACATCATGGTAAACATAACGTCGAATTTGAATAAGTCTATGAAAACGATGAGCCACCACACAATGAGAGCAAATACTTATGCAACAATCCAAACAACAAATATTCTTCTCGTTCTTCTTTGCACTCACATGAATTGAGCATGGAGCAAAGAATTTCTCTCTGAACAGAGCTTCCAACCATGCTGGCTTCTGAATTCCCTAAAAATCAACATACAATAAGATAATTTAGGAATTAACATACAATATTCTCGCACAATCTCGCACACTTGCCATGACCTTAATTAGACCTAAATATCGATGATAAACATTAATTACTAACTTAAAATAACTGGGCAATTCCTCTACCCCGTTGCTTCTTGCTTGGCCGATATAGAATTGTCCAACTTCTTCTTTGATTGAAGCTACCTTATTATTAGAGAAAGCAGAAAGATAACTAGCATGCTATAGTAGGCTAGTGTGTAATTAAAACTCAATTTTTTCAGAAGGAACTCAATTACATAAAGAGTGACAAGACACATGATGAAAGTGGAATTGATGAATGAAATAGAAGAAAAACTTACCATGATCACAGAAAATACTACCCTCAAGACTCACAAAGTACTAAAGAAGCTAAGCAATAAGACAATGGCTTGTTTGGAGTCAGAATCGAAGCCAGAATTTTGAGTGGTGAGCCCATAGATATATATGTAGACATACATAGAGTATAGTACCAAAATAAAACATATATAGAGAGAGAAAGAGAGAAATTAAATAAAAAGAAAAAGGGTAAGATGAGGAGAACGTGGGCACTGTTCCCATGTCTCCCATAAACATTTTCTTCCCACAAAAACTAATTTTCTGCATCTCGTTGTGTTGAGAGCTTAAACCCTAAACAAAAGGAGCTCTTCTTGAACAAGATGCCTTAATAAGTTTAATTTTCATTTGTTTACCAATTTTTACTTTAGTTTAAGTTATGCATAATGATTATATGTCACTTAAAAGGGTAATTACATATCTCAATTTATGTGACACTTTTCATTTATCGAAAGTCATGTGACTAATCTTTAAAGCTAAATTAAATTAAATCAACTACATTATAAAATTAAATTTTAAATATTTGAAAATTAAGTACTATAAGAATAGTAAGTAATATGTTATAACATGCTAAATTAAGCAAATGGTGTAAAAGGTTCATTATAATATCGATGTGTATAATTTTAATATTTTTTTACTATGCTTTTTGATTCTGAAAGAGAATAATCCCTTCATTATTTTCATTAATGTAATAGATTTATATACATGATATACAATAGTAAACCTAGTCTATAATTACAGAAATCAAATATACATTTTTCTAATACTAAATATTACTATCATAGTTACATATGTACAATATCACTAATAATATCAAGGAATATAAGTAGTATATTAGAAATATCATACGTATATTCTATCACACCCCTCAGTCATAGCAGGCGGTTGTCGTACGCTAAGACTTTTCCTAAAATCTTTAAACAGAACTAAGAGAAGACCCTTAGTAAATATGTTAGCAATTTGGTACTGTGAAGGGACATGCAAGATACGTACTTGTCCAGGAGCTACCTTTTCGCGAACAACGTGAATATCCATCTCCAGAGAGATATATCGCACTAACATTATCGCAGTATACCAAGGTAGCTTTCTGAATAGGAAAATGAAGCTCTAAGAGGAGGTTACGCAGCCAACAGAACTCAGACACCACATTGGCTACCCCTGGATACTCGGCCTCCGCATTGGAACGTGATAAAGTAGCATGGTGTTTAGCCGATCAAGAGACCAAGTTATCAGCCAGAAACATATAATAACCAGATGTCGAGCGTCTAGTATCTGGACATCCACCCCAATCAGCATCTGTATAAGACATGAGAGTAGATATGGATGATGGATATAAGTGTAAACCATAATCAATAGTGCCCTAAATGTAACACACAATGCGTTTGAGAGCGTTCATGTGTTCTTCCCTCAGATCATGCATAAATAAACACACATGTTACACTGCATAAGTAATATCGGGCCTCGTGAATGTAAGATACTGAAGAGCCCCCACAAGACTGCGATAGTGGAAGGGATCCTCGTAGGGTGCGCTATAATTAGCACTCAACTTCAGTTTGGTGTCAACCGGAGTAGGAGATAACTTACAGGATGACATGCCAACATGTTCAATAATCTCAGTTGCATACTTCCTCTGGGATAGAAATAGACCACCTACATGGCAAGTTACAGCTATACCAAAAAATAACTCAAAGACCCAAAGTCTTTCATAGCAAATTCGGAGCTGAGAAGAGATATGATAGACTTGCGCAGTTTATCAGAGGAAGCGGTCAATATAATATCATTCACATATAACAGAATGTATGCCAGAGAAGTACCGCGATGGTAGATGAACAGAGAATGATCAGACTTGTTGTGAGAAAACCCAATAGTAGACACATAATCTGCAAACATTTTGTACTAGGCCCGAGGGGCCTATTTTAGCCCATACAAGGACTTTTTCAGCAAGCACACATGGTTAGGATGATCGGGGTCTCTGAAACCCAAGGGCGGATGCATGTATACGTTTTCTTGAGATCACCGTATAAGAACGCATTTTTCATGTCCAGCTGATGAATAGGCCATGCTTTTGAGAGAGCTAAACTGAGAACAATGCGAATAGTTGTCAGTTTGACCACTGGACTAAATATCTCTCCACAATCCACGACAACCTGTTGAGTTTTGCCATCACCTACAAGACGAGTCTTATGCCTCTCAAAACAACCATCAAATTTTTCCTTATGAGTAAAAATCCACATAGAACGAATCACATTGACACTAGGTGGATGCGGCACCAACTCCCACATCTTATTTTCAATAAGAGAATTATATTCATCATCCATGTCCATTTTCCAATTCGGGTCACGAAGGGCAGACAATGGGTTATGTGGTAGGGGTGATTTAGTGACATTAAAGTTGAGATTAAAATGTCATTTTGGTCTAAAGATACCCCGTTGGCTATGACTAACGAGCCCTTGACTCAGAATAAAAGTGGGTTGGACCTGGTCGGTGTAGTGACATCGGAACTGACTGGACCGAGAGGGTGGTCACGGGTTGGGCCAAAAGTCAGTGGTCCTAGTTGCCGAAAGGACTGTGTGATGGAAACTGGGCTAGCAGGTAGTGGGCCTGATGGCAGAATTAGATGATGAAAGGAGTTTGGGCCAGCATGCAGTGGCCCTGCTATCTGAATTTAATCATGGGAAGGATCTAGACAAGTAGGAATTGGGCCTGCTGGTGTCTGCTGGTCAAAATCCCGAGATGTGGGCCGGACCAAATGGTGGACCAGAAAATAATAAGAATTAGATACAGAATTATGCAACTTAGCAAATGAAAATTGAGTTTCATTAAAAATAACATGACGACTAATTATGATTTTATTAGAGGATAAATCATAACATTTATAACCACAATGATTAGACGGATAACCAAAAAACACACGAGCGGTAGAACGGGCTTGAAGTTTATTTATTGTAGTGGATGAGAAGAGAGGATAGCATAAACACCTTAAGATGAGAATACGAAGGGTATTTATGATAATTAATTTGTAGGAGAGATTGATATGCTAATCCTTTGCTAGAGAGTATGTTAAGAAGGTAAGTCGACATTTGTAATGTATGATGCCAAAACGAAGGTGGTAATGAAGCATGGGCTAGTAAAGTCCAAACAATATTATTAATAGTGTAAATTTTTCTTTTACGTCATCTTTAAGTATTACTTTTTCTCCCTCTGATATTATTCATGCAAATTTATGTACCTCTCTTATTACTAGCAAATTGGATCATAAATATTATTTAATATTCTTGGATGATTTTTCTCACTTCATATGAGTCTATCTGCTCCACTTTAAATCTCAGGTCTATTCCAAGTTTCTTGAATTTCGTACGTATGTTAAAACACAATTTGAAAAAGAAATAAAAATGTTTCAATGTGACAATGGTTGTGAGTTTAACAATTCTCTCTTTCATAAATTATGTTCGGCTAATGGCATGGTCTTTCGTTTCTCCTGCCCCCATACTTCCCCTCAAAATGGTAAAGTCGAACAAATTCTCCGCACCATTAATAATATGATTATTACCTTACTTTTTTACTAATCTCTTCCCCCCATCTTTTGGGTAAATGCATTAAAAATGACAGAATACCTTTTTAATATACTACCTACCCGTACACTCCAAATAGGACCCCTAGTTCCTATTTCGTCGAATCCCTACCTATGATAATCTTCGAATTTTCAGTTGTCTCTGCTACCTGAATATGGCCTCCACCATCCCTCACAAATTAACACCCCATTCCACTCCATGTGTCTTCTTAGGGTTCCCGTCAAACCATAGAGGGTACTTATGCTATAACATGTCCACATGCAAAATCATAGTCTCATGTCATGTCACGTTTGAGGAGAACGTCTTCCCTTTTGTGGAGAACGTCTTCCCTTTTGCCAACATCCACCATTTCCGACTCACTGATTACAAATTCCTTGATGACTTGGACATCTCACCTTTAGTACAAAATGCACTACAAAATCCACACCCTCAGGCTATACCACTACCCGTCCCGTCGACCGCCCTGCCCGATGATACACCCGTCTCACTGCCCGATGATACACCCGCCTTACTGCCCCTCACACCCAACTAGCCTACCACTACACTACCCACGCCCCACAGCCTTGTCACACTACCCGTCACCCTGCCAGCCATTGCCCCCCCACTGCCCCACCACACTGCTCGTCACCCTGCCAACCCATGCCCGACAACACTGCCTAGTCCAGCCCATCACACCCAACCCCTCTACCCCACCCGTGACCGTCCCCATACACCGAATAGAAACTTGTGCATAATATGGGATTTTCAAACTAAAAGTTCACTTTAACCTATCCACTCAAACCATCTCACTTATTCCTAAAAACCTAAAATTAATCAAACTTGACCCAAATTGGAATGATGCCATGCGTGAGGAGTTTAATGCGTTAACCAATCAGCATACTTGAGATCTAGTTCTGAACCAGATGGGGTGAATGTGATTCATTGTATGTGGCTCTATCGCCACAAATTCCTAGATAGTGGAGAGCTTGAACGCCATAAGGCAAGACTTGTGGCTAATGGTACTGGTCAGCAGGAGAGAGTTGATTATGGTGAGACTTTTAATCCAATGGTCAAACCAACCACAATTAACATAGCTATGGGGAAAATTGGCCTATTCACCATCTTGATGTAAAAAATGCTTTCTTACATGAGGATTTGAAAGAAACCGTTTATATGCATCAACCGTCTGGCTTTGTGAATCTGGAGGTTCCTCATCATGTCTGACGTCTTCGTAAGTCACTATATGGTTTGAAACAAGCCCCTAGGGCTTGGTATGAGAGATTTGCTACATACATCATACATATCTGGTTCTTGTGCAGTAAGAGTGATCATTCCCTTTTTATTTTTCATCGAGGTACTGACACGACTTATCTTCTTTTATATGTGGATGATATTGTTCTGACAGCTTCTTCTGATACACTGAAACATGAGATCATTGTCATGCTCAAGTCCGAATTTGCTATGATAGACTTGGGCAAGTTGAGTTACTTTTTGGGGATATCAGTAACCAGATCCGCATATGTCATGTTCTTATGTCAGCGTAAGTATGCAGAAGAGATTGTCTACAGGGCTAAAATGGAAAACTATAAGATCATGTCCACTCTTGTCGAATCAAAGTCAAAACTCAGTGCAGATGATGGGGATCCAGTCAGTGATCCCTCTCTTTATAGGAGTTTCTCAGGTGCTCTTCAATACCTCACCTTCACTCGTCCCGATATTTAATACAATGTTCAGCAGGTGTGCTTGTTCATGCACGCTCCTAGGGAGCCTCACTTTACAGCTCTTAAGCATATCATTCGGTATGTTAAGGGCACTCTTGACTATGGACTACATATATATCCCTCCACATCGACTAGGTTGATTTCTTACATAGACACATATTGGGCAGGTTGTTCCGACACATGTCGCTCTACGTCTGTCTATTGTGTATTTTTGGGGGATAATATTAATTCGTGGTCTGCCAAGCAAAGAACCACACTTTCCCATTCGAGTACATAAACAGAATATCGATGCGTTGCGAACGTTTTTCCATAGCTATGTTGGATCAGAAATCTCCTTCTTGAGCTTCATTATCCCTTACATAAGGCATCTTTGGTTTACTGTGATAACATATTTGTTGTCTACTTGTCTCATAACCCGATTCAGCATTAGCGAACCAAGCATATTGAGATGAATATTCACTTTGTTCGTGAGAAGGTTGCAATGGGTCACGTTAGGGTGTTGCATGTTCCTTCTCAGTATGCAGATATCTTCACTAAGGGGTTTCCTTGGCAATTGTTCCTTAACTTCAGATACAGTCTCAGCGTCCGGCCTCCTCCCGCTCCGACTGAGGGGGTGTGATAGTGAATAGATTTATATATATTCACCGTATATTATGTAATTAATATGTTAGTATAATTATGTAAAGTAGAGATCCTTATTCCATTAGGACTACTATTGTATATACTGTATATATTGTATTAATGAAATGACTCCACCCAATGAGATTTACACTATTCTACAAGCAGGATTAGAACTTAAAAATAAGAGTTTGAATTCTATACAATAATATTAAGAAAATAACTATAAGTAAATACCCTGAATAAGTGGATGTAATTAACGTAAAAATGAGGAAAACACCATGCTATCAGGGGTGGCTCGAGAATGGCTAGTAAAGTTGTTACACCCCATCGTTTACATCCAATCGTGTCATTGATTTAACTTAAGTGTTATCGGGAAGGCATGAGATCTTGTGGAGGATTACTGATGGTGTAAAACTTATTTATCAAAATGTTAGGAAGTATAAGAGTTAAACGAATCAAAGAGGATACATTTCGTCAAAGTTCGTAAAGTCACATTTTTGTACGCTAGGAGGTACATTCCATACAATGTTATATGAACCGTATAATGTGTCTGAGAGATCGTATAAATGTTCAGAGAACTTGCAAAATTTTGGGCCAAGGTACAGTCAGATGTACGAACCATACATTAATGTACAGATCGTATGTCCAACGATACATTGGGGCGATGACCGACTTTGTTTTGCTTTAAATTCATTTTGGGGCTTATTTCTTGTCATTTATCGACCAAACTTTTCCCTTACTCTCTCCCAAGACCTCCCAACAAATTCCTAATATTCAAAGGTGATTCCAAGATGATTATACCATAATCCATCATCAAAAATCCAATTGGGGTGAGGAATAACACTACCGTGGTGTTGCTATGTAATTGAAGGTTGATCCAAGTAGAGAGAAGCTTCGACTTAAGGTTGTACAGGTGGTATAAGGTAAGTAAATCATTCTCTTGCTTGTACTTAATCTTATTTAAGTGTTGGGTGAGTGGTTTGAATGAAATACTACAAGCTAGTACTTGAAATGATAGGAAGTAAGGTTGTCGTGTTGTTCGACTGTTTTGAGGTTATGTTATGACTCCTCATGACTGAAAATTATGAAAAATAAATTGGTTTTGATATTATGATTGTTATTATGATTATCTACATGTTGAACTTGTTGAAGAGATTTCTAACTAGAAGATGAAACGACTAGATAACATTTGGAAGTTGTTCATATTACCGTATTGTGTTGATTGCTAGATTGTTTGTTGAATCTAGGTTTAGGGTTGAATTGTTGAACCTTGTTGATGATTGGAATAAAAAGAAGCAGCCAGAAAAGGAATAAGGAGGTTGTCCTAAGGTTAAGTTAACATATGTAAAGGGTATGAAGTTCTACGAATGCTAGGTGTTCGATAGAATGTCGTAATGAATTGATCTTCTAGTAATCTATCTAAACTTGGCTCGAATCATCTCTATTTTTTAGGTCGACGTTTGTAGAACATACGAGGGTTGTAGAATTCGTATAGCTAAGGCGACAAGCTATATAAGGCTTACCCTTTCTTTCATTTTGGCATGATCCTAAGAACAACAACATGTATCGAAACGTCTTTTAAAACGATAATGTTCTTGATAATGTGAGCTACCATGTCTTTCCATTCCATTAGAGTATATGACTTTTGATTGTCCCTTGTCGGGAGTACTTTTCGCATTTTATAGTGTCTCCCCTATATTGTCATAGTATGGTTCCTTGTTGATTTCTCGAAAGCTAGAAATGGTATGTTTATCCTTTCTTTTGTTTCATATGGGAAGGTAAAATGATATGTTGTCCGCATAAGGATAGTCGGAGGTGTAACGACCTTAAGTAACTCCGACGGGCTCAAAGAGTATTCTATGTTCTTTGAATGGTTCTAATGTATATGTATGCATTATGCATCTATGTTGCCCATAGAGGCCTACAGTGTTATATACGTGATATACTATACAAATGATATTGCCCACAAAGGCCTACGGTGTTATATACACGTTATATTGTACAAATGATATTGCCCACAGGGCTTACAACGTTATATACGTGATATACTATACAGATGATATTGCCCACAGAGGCCTACGACGTTATATATACGATTATATTATAATTATGCATATCATGGTCCCCGGGTGCATTCAGAGTTACAGGTTAGTTCTTCTTTATTCTCATTTACCTTACTGTTCTATTTACATTTTTTCTCCTTACATATTCAGTACATTGTTCGTAGTGACGTCCCCTGTCGGGGCGCTGCATTTCATGCCCGCAGATCCAGATAAACGGAGCGACACTCATTTCCGTAGGACTCCAACTCAGCGGTGGTGTTAGAACTCTCAACTTGTTCCAGAGGTACTAGTCGAAGTCAGTATGATTTTATATATATATAGTTATAGTTATAGTTATAGTTATAGTAATAGGTAATGGTGGGGCCTGTCCCGACCTGATGATGTTTAGGTTCTCTTAGAGGCTTGTAGACAGTCGTCCTATGTGTCGAAGTCGTGTATGACCTTGTCAGCCTCTCTGTTAGTCAGTTGATGTATATTGTGGCCTTGTCGGCTTTCTTCATATTATATGTGTTGGGCTTTTCTGTTTCTACAAGGTATTACGTCTTATTGACTTATGAGGGTTATTCTGAGGCCTTGTTGGCTCAAATTCATGTTTATCTAGGATACGGACGAGACATGATATGTTTGGGTCGTTAGGCACCGGATGCCGGCCACATCCTCAAGGTTAAGGTTAAGATGTGACAAAAGCCTTTGCTTTAGACCTCAAAAATTTTGTGTTCCGTCAGTTTTAAGTGTTCAACCAAAAAATCTAGACATGTTATTAATTTAGTGTGCTTTTTATTTTCGGTTTATATACTTTTATGCTTTTGGAATCTTCTATGATTATGATTATGATGATTAATTTTTATTTTTGCACATGAGAATTTGTAACACTACCAAGACAAAAATTCAAGAAGATGACCTTTCAGAATTCTTCTATTATTCATTAACTTGTTTAGATAATGAGAATATATATAGTAATATTAACTTGGTAATTAAAATTCATGACGCATAATTACTATTACTGTATTCAGTATATTGTTAAAGTTATAAGCTACTCTTTTCCTTCTCCTTTACTGTCCAATATGCATTTTGTCCTTCACTTAAAAAAATACTAATTAACTCTTGCAGAAATGTGAGGTAAGACGGCGTACAATAGATCCTCATGATCCGGCCCTTCCCTGAATTCCGCGCATAATGGGAGCTTAATGCACCGGGCTGCCATTTATTCTTATTAATTATAATTTAAAATTTTAAAATTGACAATTAGCACCCAATAAGTTTCAGAAATGATTAATTAATGACAAGTGATAGCATTGACATAAATAATTATTTCTATCTTGATTTACTAAATAGAATAAGTAAAAATAATAATTATTTTTAATATATTGAACAAGTAAAATAATAGAATGAAGGAGTCAAAATTACCGCATACAATGACATGAAAAGAAACAATGCAATCACTAAGGCGACCATAACAAATTTTACCCTAAAATTAGCTAAAAGAACAGTTATCACTCAAATTTTATTAATCTTTTGCCTCATATATAATGCTAAGAAAAAACATTAGACATGTACGAGGAAACTGGGAAACAACAATCCTTAACTACTCCACTTTCAAGAAATTAAAGTACAAATAAAACTAATCAATTTTTTGCAAGAAAATTATGGTCTTAATTAGGGATTTTGTTGGGCAGACAAAAGACAACTCATTAAGCACTATAGCAAATTAATTACCTGATTAATTAATGTGTACTCTCATTTTGCTAGTTTTGAGGAAAGCCCTTGTTTCTTGCACCCTTATGCTTTAACCCATAGGCCATAGGTGATCTTGGAATTTGAAAATTTTGACACAAAATAAAACAAAAACACCCTTATAATATTGAGATTTGTACAGTAGTCTATTCTCTATTGTAACTTTTACTTCTATAATATTTTTTTTAGGTATTTGTCTCCGATTAAGCCGGTGATTGGTAAAGCTCGACATGTAAAATCAAAGCGTTATCGTTTGTCCGGATTATTTTTTGGCTGCTATATAGTGGCAGAGTCAGAATCTCCCCCAAAAAAATTTAAAAAATTAAAAAGGTAGCGCGTGAATAATACAAGGGAATTCAACATCTATTATATAAAAATTTAACTTTATATATGTAGTGTAAGTTCTCGACCGCCGTACCCTAGCTCCGCTCATGCTACTATAGCGAAATGTTCTTGTAGAAAACATATAATATAACACAACATGAAAAAATAGTTCCAAAGAAAATTTGATTGTTATAGTGAAACATAATTATAAAAAATGTTCGTTATATAAATATCTGACTATATTACCGTCGTTATACAATTTAGATAATAATATAGTGTATCATTTTTAGTCTTCTTTTGGAAGTTCAAAATATAAGTTTAAAAGGTTAACCGAATTCTAAAGACAGAAATGTGGCATTAGCTTAAGGATTGGTTAACAATTAGGGTTGGCAATTTCATCCTAACCCGATGGATATTCGATCCACCCGACCCGATTATATGGACGAAAACTCGATAAAACATGGATTTTAATCGGGTGACGGATCGGGTTGGATTCGGGTGGATATACATCCAACGCACCACCCGATCCACCACCCGACCCACCCATCCACCTGTTATAAATTAATTATTTTCAATCCTCCCCTCTTGTAGATCTTTTAATATTTGATAAACATGATTGCTAGTTATATCTACCAATTTATTGATCTATTTTTACAAAATATAAACTTGTGGTCAACTTTTACATTTAAAATTTGAAATCTCAAACTTGAGTTAAGAAATACGTGGGTCACTAACTCATCCAAATTTAAACAGATTGAACAAATTATATTTTTATCTGCTAATTATACCACTCTAAGTTTGATCAAGTAAAACGTACATTGAACAACATAAGAAAGGGGAAAAACAAATGTTGATCGTTTTCACATAAAAATATGAACTCACAGTACTAGGAGGATTGATGATATTTATTTTATCTTAACAGTTGATATAATCAAATGCAACTTTGTGGGTTTACCAGACCCTTCTTTTTACGTTTCTTAGAAATAGATTTGACAGAGTAATTGCTTCCTTTTTTTATTGATACATATATGTTGCTTCGTGGTAAGGAGCGAAATTAGGACATCTTACCTGAAAATCAACTGTAACAGTGAAGTCTATAAATATTCTACCCAATTGTAACAAATTAAAGTTTGTAAATCAACTCCGCATTGCATACAACTTAGATTCTGTAAATCTACTACCCAATACAGGTCCTACTACACCGAATGGGAAACAAAAATAGAAGTTCTGCCATTCTCGAATTAATCCGTACAATTCTCTATTTCCAATAAAATGAACAAAGTAAAGTTCATTTTTGTGAAATTTGAACTGACATATTT
Organism: Anisodus tanguticus; assembly: GCA_034509755.1. Taxonomy (NCBI): domain Eukaryota; kingdom Viridiplantae; phylum Streptophyta; class Magnoliopsida; order Solanales; family Solanaceae; genus Anisodus; species Anisodus tanguticus. Next base: position 24,617,041 of record CM067541.1, on the reverse strand, counting down.
ATTAATTGTCATAAATTACCTACAAGACTTGAGTATCGACCAATTTTCATAAGTCTTCGTCGCTTCCATCCGCGAAGCACCCGATCCACCCGATTCACCCGTGGATGATGGGTGGATCGGATGTGGATTACAAAATATAGGGTGATGGATGGATCGTTGGCGGGTGGAGGCGGATTGAGTCCGATCCATTGCCAGCCCTATTAACAATCTGATCAGGGAGTGGGCATGAGAAGTTATTATACTATTAAAAAATTTGCTTAACGATTTAACCATCATGATGATCATCATTTGCAATTGCTAATTAGTAGTGTTTAACGGTTTAACTAGTATGTACTTTTGATTTTGCAATGTTTTTCTTTATTAAATATTTTAAATTCTTTCATTTTCATGTGAAGATCATTTCCCATTGCACCAAAATACGAATACGCCCCATGATATTTGGAAAATTTATTCATTAATTTCATGAGTATTACTTTATACCCACTTCAGCTCCCTCGAACTGGAATACATAGCAACCATTTGATCTTGTATTTTTATGGGAACAAAAAGAAAAAACATCTTTTGAATGTATTTAACACGACGGAAGTCATTTATTATAGAGAATACTTTTTAATATAAACATTTCTCCTTTGTAAAGACACCCGAAAATCATGATTTTGCTTTGCTGTTCAGTTTATCTAATCGAATTATGATGTTTTTGCTCCTAATTTATTGCTTGGAATACTTATCGTATTCTTGAGATACATTACTGTCGACAAAATATCCTGAACAACAGTATCCTCATCCTCTGCATCTATTCAACACATGATTATGCATCAAGTTTCTTGGGGTAAAAGGAGAAAGACACGAACGAGAAATATGGTAAGCAAATAAAAAGAATTGAACAGGTACTTAAGGGTTTCAATGAGCTGCGTTTGAGTTAAATTTGCCCAATCAAAATGAATTGTGTTAATAAATGATGGATTTTTTTGTCCCTCAAATTGTTGTTTTTTAATTTTTTTATGGACGAAAATACCCATAAGGTTCTGGTGCGAACCCCAATAAAGTCGAAAAAAGAAAAAAAATTCAGAAGACAATTTTAGAGGAAACTATGCCTATTCGGGCAAGTTATACATAAGTTATGCCTTACCTTAACGCATTGTCTTGCGTTTTTTTTTTTTACTTGAGCTAGGGTTTGAACCCAGTACTACAGAAGTTATGTCGTAATGGATAAACTTTTGCCTTAAGGCATAACTTAGAACTACAGAAGTTATGCCTTAAGGCATACCTTTTGTGAAAGTTTTACCTTGCGAAGTTGTTTTTTTTTATTGATCTAGTGTTCGAATTCGAATCTTTGATTTTTGTAATGCACGGATAAGGATATTCTGAACCATAATTTTTTGTTAAATGAGGAGTAGGAGCAAAAATTAACGACAGCAAATTGAGGGATAAAAATGAATGACTAGCCCTATAAAGGACTATCCACCCAAAAAATGAAAGGAAAAAGAATATGGTGTGACCCCCTAACAAAAAGAAATGGCCCAAAAAAGCCTCATTTTAAGTAAATGACTCGAAATAAATATTAAGCCCAAAATAAAAACACACTTAATCAAAATCTAAAATTTCACTCTAAGCTATCTCTCACACTAGTCTCACCCCTTCGCTGCTCTCTCTCACATATCTCTCTTTTACTGTACAGAAATTTCTGTTGTAAATGACCTGATCATAGATCGCTTTCATATTGCTGTCTACTTTATGTAATATTGTATTCAATGATTTGGAAAGCTTGTTTTATTGTCTTTTGTTTTTCTTTGGTCATAGCCAGGCACAACAAATTTTCCCTTGGAAGATGTTAGCTGTGATTTTTCCCACTGATCGGTACTTTCCATATCTGACGGGACGAGGTCAAAGACCGATGAAGGTTCCAGTCTCCGGCCAATCTTGAACTCTACTGAAAAAAATAGTCCGGTGAAAATATTTCCCTTAATTTTTAGTCAAATACATATTGTAATAGTCATAAATACAAGGAAGCCACATGGAGAAATATAATGTTTCGGTATGTCAATTTTGTTGTTGGATGTTTATCACCTAAATTTGGCTGTTTTGGCATTACAGACGTGTTCTTATTTCATTGTTGTTATTTCTCTTCTCCGGGGACTTTGAAACTACATCTTTAAAACATGTATAATTAATGAGTATATTGATTAAATTATACAATATTAATAAAGTTTCTATACACATAAGGTAAGGATACATATTCTAAATAACAATGATACATTTTATATACGTATTATACATTTTCTATACATATACAGTAGCGATGCATATTCTATACAACAATGATACATATTCTATACAATAATGATATAATTTTCTATACACATACGGTAGGAATGCATATTCTATACATCAATGATACAGTTTCTATACCTATACAGTATTGATACATATTCTATACAATAATGATACAATTTCGATACACATATTGTAGGGATACATCATACATATACAATAGTTATACATATTCTATACTACAACAATACAATTTATATACATATGCTGGGGAAAAAAATACAGAGTATGTGTGGTAAGGTGATGTAAGGGTTGCCAGAAGATAGATTAGGATTTTAGAGGTTTGAGTTGTATAAAAAGAATATCATTGATAAAATTACATTTTAAGAGAAGGTTCAAATTTTCGAAATGTTTAGTTTATTAACATTCTTGCCACGCTTCTATTTAATATACAATAAAAAATTATTAAAGAAATCAACAAATAGAGCTTAAGCTTAATTTGATATTTTTTATATCATATTTAGCAATTTATAAAAATAATTATAAAAAAATTGAGTCATATTTTAGATATATATAACTTTTGTTTTCATTTGCAAAAGAGAAAAGCTATAAAATATATTTTCTATTAATTTAAATTTTAATAAATAAACTAGTGACTTTAGTATGTTTCTTATTTATTTCTTGTTGTAATCTAATTATATAATTATTTTATATTTTATTAATCCAAATTTTTTTTTTGTATTTTATTTTTATCTTTACAAAAAGGAAGAGAAAGATAAAAATAAAAAAAGAACAAAAAATGAAGAAGATAAACTAAACAAAAAAAGAAAATTAAATTAAGAGAAAACAAACAAAATAACAAAATACATAGACAACTAAGATATTGACGAAAAATAAGAGACAAATAGTTGTCAAAAACTTAAAATGGATACTAGAAAATGGATTGAGATTAGTTTATAGCTACAAAATGAATTTTGGAAAAACTTGGGTCATTAGGTGTCAATAGTTTCACCTGATAACTAATTGTATCATTACCCCAAAATGAAAAGTGGATCGTACCCAAATAGTCCAATTCTTGCTAAGTTTAATTTTCTTGTTTGTTCTTTTATACTAATATTTTAAGTACCTAATAAGAAAAATTCTTTATTATGGCTATATATAACATGTCAAACAAAAAATAAAATCTTTTTGTGAATATTTTGATAAGGTCTCTCATGGATTTATTTGGGCTACACATATCACCTCAACTTTTAGATGGATTAAGCCAATAGCAGATCAATGACCCGCACAAACTTGAGCAATTGGCGGGATCAAGTTTTAATGAGCTAATTTTGATACCCCTACATATACTACACCGACAAAGAAAATAATTTTTTGTTTCCATCCCATTTATCAAAATTGAAATAGTTAATAAGTTTAATTTATATATGGTATATCACGTTTATTATCTTTACCTATTCTCACATGATATATTCTTTCTTTTCAAAATTACAAAATGTACCTTTTATGATGGATGACTTCCAAATATCTTTTAAATAACTTGATAATGTAAAAAAATTATATTGTGTAAGTATACCTTTTTTGTTTAGGATCGCCTTTCTAAATTTAATTATTTATTGAGTCTGATGTGGAATCATCATCATTACACATTTATTTTTGGTCTGGTTGCTGGTCTAGCGACAAGTTAAACTATAATTACCATGAAACAAAGGTGAATATAGTTCGTGTGAAATGGACATTGTATTTTTTATTTAAAAACACACACTCACACACATATAGCATTAAATTTCAAGAAATATGAAGTTCTAAACCTATAATATCAAAAGTACGACGAGTTCAGTACTAAAATTTTTAGAAGTTGAAGCTGTTTCTTTCCATTTTAGTGTTAGAAAAATTTACACTATGAGAAACCAAAACTTTTTCAACCAACAATATTAGTTGAATTGTTAGGCTAAACGGTCCAAAAATATTCTTAATATGATGTGATATTGTCCGATTTGGGTCAAGCCTGCACGGCTTTCCCCAAAAGGCATCACACAATTAAGAGAATCCTACACCTTATATGTAGGTTCTTTTTTTTCAACTTTTGATGTGGGAATTAGTTCGCACACCCAACAATCACAACCCATCACCAATTATGGGCTAATTTAGAGATTAATTGTGTTCCACCCACATCATCCTCCTAGTATTTATGGCGACCAATGTCCGTTGATACTTTGTCGTGTAAGCGTCTTCGGTCTACGGGTAAAGATACTGCATCGGCCCAATAGATGGTTAAAGGCACTAAGTTGGGCCCCACGTCACACTCCGCCATCTTCATCTCATTTCGTCATAAATCATTAGCTCTGATATCCGTTGTTGGGCAAAACGGTCCAAGAAAACTCTTAATACGGTGTGATATTATCCTCTTCGACCAAGCCCACACGGTTTTTTCCAAAAGGCCTCACACTATTAAGAGAATCCTACACCTTATATGTAGGTTCTTTTTCTTTTCAACTTCCGATGTGGGAATTAGTTCGCACACCCAACATGAATACCATTCTTGTTGACATAAGAACCGATGATGATTTAATTGGATAAAGAACACTCTAAAAACCCTTTTCGGGAATATATTTTGTAGAGTCCGGAACTTAAATGACCCAAAAAATGAGAAAGTGAACAAAAGTAACCAAAAAAGAATTGTGACAAAATTACCTTTTGCGCAGCAATTTACTGCGCAATAGAGGTTCTAATAAACTAGGGCAGACTTCTCTATTTTCATCTTCATTCTTCACCTTCTCCATTTTCACTCTTTTACCATACTTTAGCTAGGGGTGGGCGTATATCGGTTCGGTTCGGTTTTGTATCCGAAAAATATGAACCGAGAAAATTATTTTTTTTAAAAAACGAATACAACTTTTAAAAAAACCGATATGTTCGGTTTATATCGCCGAACATATCGGATTATATCAGTTTTTCTAGTGGGTTGGGTCGGGTCTGGTCGAGAAATTTTTTATTTAAAAAAAAAAAATTTCCAAAACTGAAATTGACATTCACACCTACATTATCATGAAATTTCAACGTTGAAATCTATTATGTATTGTGAGATGCTTACTAAAGAAAAAGGAAAATTAGAAATCGATTTGGGGAAAAACACAATTTGATTGGGAAAACAGACGTTTTTCTAAAAATTGGCTGCGCCAAATTGCCTTGTGGCAATTTGGGCCACCCCGTCTCGAAAAAATACCCAAAATAATTTTTTTTTTGGGTAAAACAGACACCCGAGCGTAGAAGTTATGACCATTTAAAGTTTCACCAATTTACAACTACTTTCTCTCCTACATTTTATGTCAATGCTTCTGTGATATGTTAATCAAGTTCATGCCGCATTCGACTTCCATAAAAGCTTCATAGATTGACTTCAATGGCTATGATTCAAGAGATAGTAGTAGCCTAAAATAAAAAATAAGAATAATTATATATTTAATTTTGTTTTTTTGGTTCAGTTCGTATCCAAAATTTAAAAACCGAACCGAATCACTAAATCCTGATTCAGTTCGATTTTTCAAAAAATCATTTCGGTTCGGTTTGGTTTTTTCGGTTCTCCTGGTTTTTTGCCCACCCCTAACTTTAGCCTCCAAAATATCACGTCTCAAAGTTCTTAAACGTCAAAGTTTGCTATACAAACCCATATTTGTTGTTGCGGTTATTATTGTCAGCTCAGAACATCAAGGACCCAAGAAAATCCAAGGCGTTGTTTTTGGCGTTGTAAAGTGCCCAACGTAAGTGTTTTTACAAGTTTTTAGGGTTTATGGTTTTTTCACATTAACTACATATTTTACTTTCAAAAACTGATATTTTTGCAATGTTTATAGGATATGGGTGGTTGCAAATATTTTTGATGGGAAGATGAAATTCCCATGGATAAAACGACGGCAACGAAGTTTAAAAAGCCTCATGTTGATAGAGATACCGTGACTTCATGTATCACTAGAAATACCGTGAAGTTGGACTTGCAGTTTAAACTTATGGAAGCTCAAGAAAAAATTAACCTTTTGGAGGTCTTGCTAAAAGAAACTGAAGAAAAATAAAGTTTTTTCAAGAATAACTTTAGAGAAACTCAACAAGAGAAAAATGCTTTGAAAGAGAAATTGAAATTTTGGAAGATGATTTGTGTTTTCTTGTTATTGTTTCTAATCTCGAAATGTTGCATTGTCTGTTAAGTTTATTATTTTTATGTATTTTATTTTTACTAGTTACACGTTTTCACGTATTGTGTATTTTCTATTGCTTTTTTAATCTACTATGTAATCGACACATTTTATGTACTAATTTATTTGTGTTTTCTTTAAAAATTGTGAATTGTTGAACTTTTTGTGTACTATTAAGTCTAAGACGCTTAAATAAATTAATAATAGACTATAATAATCAAAGCAAATTAAACATACTAATTTTCTTTAAATTAATGGCTTCATCATAAATAAAAATACAAATACAATCATAGTACCCATAATCATCATCAGAATAGAAGTCCTGAATATCGTCCTCAGAACAATATTTTGAGTTTCTTTAAGACATCTTCTTTCTGTAGATGTTAGTTCTCTTCTCGTTGATGATGCTTGTTCTTCGGTCAGCTTTAGCTTGTAAAATCTACAACGTCTTGCTAGCATTCTGTTGTTTTCTTTTCTAATCCTCCATACCACAGTCTTGCAAGAATGTTGATCAGTTCGAGGCATGGTCCTTGAGAACCTTGTTGGGATTAGAACGTTAAAATTTTTCAAGTCACGAACAAGACGTTCTGATTCGGCATACTGATATTGCCCATTTCGAGCGTAAACCACAATAATATTCTTGTGGATCAAAATATTTCACATCGCAAAAATTATCATTACGCTCTATAAGAAGGTGGGATTTCAAATCATCTATCTTGAATTCATTGTTATCGCTTGACGAATCACTAGAATAGTTTCTATGGTTTAAGCTATCATCACCACTGATATTCAGATCCTTTGAAATGAATACTGACCAATCGACATTTCTACTACTCGACATTGAATATGTTGTAGTTTAATAACAAATGAAAAGTTACTTATATAGTTACAAACCCCAAGTATCCTTGGGATCATCATTATGAGTCCACCTACTTTATTACAAATACTAATAGGATCATCGGAAATCACCTTCATCGGACATCTCACAGTTCGAATTTCGCTTGGATTTGACGTAACCACATTGATTATTTTTGTCCTAAGGCAACGTATTTTCATCCGATTGTTCTCTTCGCGAAAATAGTAAAGAGCAAAATTCAACTCTTGTGGTGTACTATCTACGGATATTACTGGTCGGCAATGATCAAAACCACTAATGCATGGCTTGAATGTCTAAAACACAAAATTAAAATATTACCGGACATACCAGGTTTGTTATTGAGCTTCCATTCTACAAAAGTACCAGGATTGAAGTGTTGTAGAGCTGCCATATATACCTCTGCAACTTCTGGAAAGATCCCTCCCAGTGACCGTAAACCATCTCAAAAGCGCGCTGACGCCCGAGATATTCCTTTCTCCTGCTTATCATTTTGCGATATACTCTCAAAACTGTTGTAATACAATCTTTGATGGAAAATCTGGACAAGTTTTAATAACAACATTTAGTAATGATAATTTAATTATGGTGTAATTAAAATGAACTTGGGCGAATAAGGTACCTGGAGGTTTCGGCAATGTCTCCAACTATCACTTGAGCAATCATATTTGTATCAAAATTAAAATGATCTGCTCGACATTCATCTATATCACAAGTGTGACGTGAGTGGAATTTTGAGATAGTCCACATACTATCATAGGTCTCCTTACCCTGAAGCATCCATTAACAACCTTGAAGATCATGTCTGCAAACCAATCACCACAACTTTCGGGTAGAATCATCAAATCTAAACTCTCTCATATTTTTTATGCAATAAATTTTAACGCCCTTTGCAATACATTTTTGGAGGTGAAAATCATGTCTTTTGAAAGTAGAACTTTACCGTTTAAAAATCGTCCGGTTCTTTCTACATTGCCTGGCGAATGTGATCATAATCTCTAGTAAAGACATCAGGACGATCTTGAAGATTATCAAGATATGGAATCAGGTCAGAATGCCACTGAATTAGGGATTCTTGCGAAACCTATTTTTGTTGTTGAATTGAGCTTTCTGCTATCGGTTCTTGCTGGTATGGTTGACTTTGCATCATCTCTAGTAACTGTTGTTCTTGCTATGAGGATGAATATCAACCTCATCATCCGAGAAATTAATTTCTTCGTTGGATACCTCTGCATTATGTATATCATCGCTATCACTCGATGATGTTTCTATATGATTTGATAATCATCACCATCTAGTAAAGACCTCTTCCTAGACCAAAAATAGGTCACATATTTTAAATACCACAATCATAGTATATTGATTATTTAATATCAAGATTATGAACCTACTGATAAGAATCAATATTTCATGGGTTTGAAGAGTATCAACTGCACTAAAACTGGATGTTGGGGATGTTCCGGCATGATTCGTCCATCCGGACTAAGAGGATTGTCCAATATTACTCATATCAGGTGTTTAACCCCTAAAAACATACAAAAAATATTATTGTTATCATACGTATAATAAACATGTGCTACTACACAAAATAATAATGAAAATAATGGATATTTACCAATTCTTCCTGTAATTTTGATTAAATTGTTGACTTAAAGTTTCCAGCGATTTTGACCAGTCAAAATGTCTCCATAAGAGCTCATATCCGGATAAATGTTACCATGAGTAGGCTAGACTTCAGGGATTTGACGACGAGGTGCAGTCAACACTTCTGGGACTTCCTAACGAGTCCTGGCCAAGACTTCACTAGGATTGATAGATATTTTTTCAACATACATTTCAAGAACATTCAAGGTGATTAAGTCCCTATATTCTTCTGACGCCCTCAAATATTCATTAAATGACTCATCATTAATGATATTTCACTCGCCATAAAGCACTAAACCTTGAGGTGAAAACGATATTGGATATCTGCCTATTACAGATAATGCAAATTCACGCCTACTAACTTTCATTCTTTTATGTATGACAATGAATAATGTTGAGTAATCCAAGTTAATTGGAAACTTAACATGAAATTTAGGTGGGATACTATAACGAACAATATTATGATCATGAAGAATCTCTTCTTTTCAAAATAAAAAATCTTAATAGTTGGAGAAGGAGACGCCATTTTTTTATAAACTTGGGAGTTGGATGATTTTTTCACAAATTTGGAATTTTGATGACTTAAACTTTGGAAATGGATGAGTTTTACCTCATCCAATATTCATGTTAAATAGAAAAATGAATGGGTTCTTGCAATAATTGTCATAGTGTCATGTCAAATCAAGTACAAATGAGTAGATGAATATTTGATTGTAAAACACAATAATTTATTGCGTAATTGGACTAAAATGGACTTTTTTTAAAATGTGGGATAGAGAACCCCTATTGCACAATAATTTACTGCGCAAAAGGTACTTATGTCATAATTGTTTTTGGGTATTTTGGTTCAGTTCCCCACTTTTTGAGTCATGTAAGTTCCGGACTACATTGACTTAAAATACTCCTGCGGAAAAAGTTTGTGCATTTGCTTTCCTTTTTGTTTTGGATACACGTAAAAATGTCGAATTCTAAATAAAAAATAATGCTCTTAAAATTTTTATTATCAACCCAGTTTACAAGTGAAGTGAATTCACATGTCAAAAATGGAGAGTGGGAGTTTTACACTACAAAATTTTTAATAAAGATCACAATAAAAATAATTTTTATTTTTTACAAATTTTAACCATTATGTAGTATATATTATATTAGTGCATAATAAGCGTATAATCATAGTATTCAACAGTGTATAATCAATATATAAATCGACGACGGATAAGTTATGATTGAGCTTGAGCACGTGAATTTTTTTAGGCAACAATATTTTTATTTAACGAAAATATCACAGTTTCTTTCTGTTAAATATACATAATATACACACAATATACATGTGTATATTATGTATATTTACGGTATATTGGTCACAATATTACTGCCCAGCCGTGGGCAGTCTAGTCTCCTTCTCCGTTACAATTATGTAATTAATGTTGTAGTCTAATTAGTATTGTACACTTACCATAATATGTCTATTACCATAATTGTATAGTTAGTGTCCAAGTAGAATAAGGTTTTAGGAGTAGAATAGGAATATGATTCTCCGATTATGGAAATATGTAAATTGTATATATACTTTTTCAATTAATGAAAATAATCAAGGGATTATTTCTTTCATGGTATCAGAAGTCTAGATCTTAAAATCCTCTCCAAAAATTCTTCCTCCTTCTCGTTCTAAGCCTAGAAAACCGAGCCCTCCATCTCGGTTTTTTGTGCCGACGATTCATCTTTCTCCCAATTTTTTTCTTCCAAATCCCTCAATCACATATTTTTCTATCAGTATGTCTACATCAAAGAACACGTTTCATCATGCCCTTGCAGTTTCTAACATCAAGAATAACATCTCTCTTGTTCTTGAAATAGAAACGTCCAATATGCGACGTGGGCCAAACTGTTCAAAATTCACGCACGCTCGCATCAAGTCATCCATCACATAATCCCCACAGCTCCTGAGGATACGGAGGTGCCAAAATGCGAGGATGATCCTAAGTTGTGGACGACTCTTGATGCCACTGTCCTTCAGTGGATATATTCCACAATTTCTATCGACCTTTTGCAAATGATTATTGAGTCTGACGTTATGGCACATGCGACTTGGGATAGACTGCGTGATATATTCCAATATAATCAAAATTCTTGAGCTGTTACTCTTGAGCAGGATTTCTCCCACGTCAATATGGAAGATTTCCCTAACGTTTCGGCTTATTGCAAAAGATTGAAGGAATTGGACGTGGGAGAAATCCTATAGTGGTGTTGGCACGCTTCTTCGTCAAAGCAATCCACTTCCACAATTTTATCAAGCTCGTTCTATGCTTACACTCGAAGAAACAGGCATGGCTAAAAAGATGGCTACCGGTGCTAGTCCCGTAGTCATGATGACCGAGTCCACTGTTCATTATCCCGCTTCTAATAACTCGGGCCAAAATCGCAACAACGGTGGCGGCAAAAAGATGGAAATAAGAAAAATAATGGCAAGAATCGCAGCGGCAACAATGGCGGCAGCCGAAACAGTGATGGTGGCGGTGGTGCCCCTCGGGGTAGTCAGCAGCAGCAGTAGTTTTGGGCCCCACAGTGGGCCCCTATTCAGTGGCAGTGGGCCCCACAGTTTTGGCCAAATAGTGGCAGCCCAGCGATGCAGCCTCACTAGCAGTGGGCTGGCCAGCAGCAGCAGCGACCCAACATACAGTGGCTCATTTTTGGTAATCTATCTGGGCCAAGGCGGCAAACATGGGTACTTGGGCCTCGGCCCCCGCATGCCCATCACGCAGTGGCCCCTACTTCTACAGACATTGAAGCCGCAATGCACACGCTTGGATTAAATCCTCTGGACCCAAATTGGTATATGGATACTGATGCCACTACCCACATGACATCCGATTCAGGTACTCTCTCATCTTATTGCAATTTGAGCAACCTTCGTGGCATAATCGTTAGTAATGGTAATTCTGTTCCAATTCATGGTTATGGTAATAAAATTTTGTCTCCCCCCATCCACCCCTTATCTTGAAAAATAACCTTCATGCCCCCAAATTGATTAAAAATTTAGTGTATGTCTGTAAATTCACCACTGACAATTCCGTGTCTATTGTGTTTGATCCGTTTGGTTTCTCTGTGAAGGATTTTAAGACGGGGAGTCCTCTCATGAGGTGTGACAGTAGGGGAGATCTTTATCCTATCACACTCAGTTCCGGTCCATCGAGTAAAGCCTTGCCGTCAGTATTTGCAGCCCTTGCTCCTTTCTTGTGGCATGCTCGTCTTGGTCATCCGGGGTCATCTATTTTGTCTTCCTTAGATAAAAATAATTTTATTTCATGTAAGGGTACGTGTAGTACTCCGAATTGTCATTCTTGTTCTTTAGGAAAAAATGTAAGGTTGTTGTTTGTAGACTCTAATTCTCATACTTTAATGCCATTTGACATTATTCATAGCGACTTATGGACATCTTCTGTTCTTAGTTCTTGGGTCATCGGTATTTTGTTCTCTTTTTAGATGATTATTTTAAATTTTTATGGATTTTTCCGATAGCGAAAAAATCTTAAGTTTTTTCCATCTTCTTAAAATTTAGAGTTTTCATTAGAACCCAATTCGAATGAGAAACAAAATATCCAATGTGACAATGACAAATAATATGACCATGGGGGGTTTCGGGAAGTTTGTGCAAATAATGAGATCAATTTTCATTTTTCTTGCCCTCACACATCTTCACAAAATGGGAAAGCCGAATGAAAAATTTGTACCATCAATAACATTGTCCACACTTTATTGATTCATGCTTCCGTACCCCCATCTTTTTGTCATCATGCTCTACAAATGGCTTCATATCTTCTTAACATTCTTCCTTCCAAAAGTTTGACGTATTCTTCCCCCTACAAATTTTATATAATAAAACACTTTCGTATTCCCTTATTAGGATCTTTAGGTGCTTGTGTTATCCGTTATTTTCGTCCACCACAATTAACAAACTTCAGGCCTGGTCTTCTTCATGTGTTTTTTTGGGTTTTCTGTCTAATCATCGTGGTTATAAATGTTTTGATTTATCCTCTAATAAAATCATCATTAATCGTCATGTCATTTTTTATGAATCCCAGTTTATGTTTGCCTAGGTTAGTAATCTCGGGCCTAGTTTGTATAATTTTTTGGATGATGGTATTTCCCCGCATATTATTCACTATTTTTCGGACGTGTCCCGCACCCCAACTCCACCAGCGGGCCCACTGCCCGCTAGGTCCTCCCCAAACGTCGTCGTCTACAAGTCTGGGTCCAGCAACTGGGCCATCTATCCTTCCCAGTTCTGTCCCAGTTCAGGTTACTATTTTCGGGTCGAGTGTTGGCCCAGTTCCCGTGTTCGGTTCCGGTTTCAGTTACCGATTTGGGCCAGTAGGCCCACTGTCTGCTGGCCAGTCCAGTCATAAATCCCAAAAATTTCCAAAATCCACCCGCCTCTTCCCAGAGTAATAGACCAATCACTCGTAGTCAACGGGGTATTTTTAAACCAAAGCGACATTTTAATTTAAATTCTAATGTGCTTAAATCACCCTTATCCCGTAATCCTGTGTCTGCCTTAAATGACCCTATTGGAAAATTGTTATGACCAATCAATATAATGCTCTTATTGATAATAAGATGTGGGAGCTGGTGCCCCATCCATTTGGTATTAATATTATTCGATCTATGTGAATTTTTGCTCATAAGGACAATTCAGACGGTTCGTATGCAAGACATAAGGCTCGCCTTGTGGGTGATGGTAAGACTCAGCAGGTTGATGTGGATTTTGGGGAGATGTTTAGTCTGGTGGCCAAGCCGGCTACCATTCGCACTGTACTCAGCTTGGCTCTTTCGAAAGCATGGCACATCCATCAGTTAGATGTGAAGAATGCTTTCTTACATGGTGATCTCAAGGAAACATTGTATATGCATCAGCCTTTGGGGTTTAGGGACCCCAAGTATCCTCATCATGTCTGTTTGTTGAAGAAGTCCTTATATGGGCTTAAACAGTCTCCACGGGCCTAGTATAAAAGGTTTGCCGACTATGTTCAGGTCGGATAATTCCTTGTTCATTTATCATCGTGGTTCGTCCATGGCCTATATACTATTATATGTGGATGATATTATCTTGACTACCTCATCCGATACCTTACACCAATCTATCATGACAATGCTCAGTTCTGAGTTTGCTATGAAAGACTTAGGGCCCTTGAGTTATTTTTTGGGGATTGCTGTCACCCGTCATGCTGGTGGATTGTTCTCATCACAGAGTAAGTATGCGACCGAGATCATTGAGAGGGATGAGATGTCATCCTGTAAGTCCACTTCCACTCCAGTTGATACTAAACCCAAATTGGATGCTGCGGCCGGCGCACCATACGAGGATCCTACCCGCTATCGCAGTCTTGCAGGAGCCTTTCAGTATAATACATTCACGAGACCAGATATTACGTATGCCGTACAACAGGTGTGTTTGTTTATGCATGATCCCAGGTTTTAGCACATGAATGCGCTCAAACGCATCATTAGGTATATTCAACGTACGCTTGACTATGGCTTGCATATATCCTTCATCGACGTCCACATTTGTCTCGTATACAGATGCTGATTGGGGTGGTTGTCCGGACACAAGACGGTCTACGTCTGGCTATTGTATGTTTCTTGGCAATAACTTGGTCTCATGGTCTACGAAACGTCAGTCGACTTTGTCCCGATCCAGTGCCGATGCCGAGTATCGAGGGGTAGCTAATGTGGTCTCGGAATCATATTGGATACGTAATTTGTTGTTAGAGCTTCATTGCCCTATTCAAAAAGCAACCTTGGTTTATTGCAATAATGTTAGTGCCATCTACATTTCTAGTAATCCAGTGCAGCACCAACGCACTAAACATATCGAGATGGACATTCACTTTGTTCGCAAAAAGGTTGCTCGGGGTCAAGTACGCGTCTGCCATGTCCCGTCCAAGTATCAAATTGTCGACATCTTTACTTAGAGTCTTCCCTTGGTCCTTTTTGAAGATTTTAGGGATAGTCTCAGCGTTCGAAGACCGCTCGCTATGACTACGGGGGTATGTTAAATATACATAATATACACACAATATACATGTGTATATTATGTATATTTACGATATATTGGTCAAGATATTACTGCCCAGCCGTGGGCAGTCTAGTCTCCTTCTCCTTTACAATTATGTAATTAATGTTGTAGTCTAATTAGTATTGTACACTTACCATAATATGTCTATTACCATAATTGTATAGTTAGTGTCCAAGTAGAATAAGGTTTTAGGAGTAGAATAGAAATATGATTCTCCTATTTTAAAAATATATAAATTGTATATATATTCTTTTAATTAATGAAAGTAATAAAAGAATTATTTCTTTCAATTTAGATTCCTTTTTCGGCTTTGACAAGCCTTTTTCTTTTTCTTTGCCTTTTGCTTTCTGCAGTGTACGATTTCTGAATTTACACATAGGAAGCTACCAAAGTTACCACGTACACTAAAAATCACAAAAGTTGTTGTTAACCTCTTAACAAGACTTTCTAGCCTACTAGGCAATACCTAGAAAACCAGGACTTTACAGATAAGATAACAATTGTGTGAATAACCCTTTAACCTTTATCAATTTTGAAATCAACAGGATCCTCCACTCTTAACTAGGGTGACCAGAGGGCCGGGCCAGAACTAATCCCGGCGGGATAGAGGAGGGTCGGGACCGGTCCTCCGGTGGGATCAGCGGGACTGGCCAACGTCCCGTCCCACGTTCCTCCTTAGGGGGGCCGAGATTTGGCGGGACGGGACGGGTCTTCTCGCGCGATTCAGGTTATTTTTTTAAAAATTGAATTTTCAACACTGAAATTGACATTCACACCTACATTACCACGAAATTTAGACGGTGAAATCTATTGTATACTAAAAAAGGTAAAATTAGAAACCGATTTAGCGGAAAACACAAATTGATTGGAAAAATAGACGTTTTCCTAAAAATTGGCGGCTCTTTGACTGGCAACGTCTCGAAAAAATACACAAAATTAAAAATAGGTAAAACGGACATCCGAGCGTAGAGTTATGACCATTTAAAGTTGCACCAATTTACAACTACTTTCGTGATATATTAATTAATTTCATGTCGCATTCGACTTCCATAAAAACTTCATAGATTGACTTCAATCTAGACACTCAAAGATAAATGTACCATTAAATGCCAATAAGACTTCATAAATTGGGATCATAACACATCTCATGTTGCTACTTTATTTGTTCATAATATGATTATTGCATGGTGTTCTGTAAACAATTCTTACATGCTATTCAAGTTTCCCTAGTCCTCGTAAGCTCTACAAACAATTATCTACATTATATAAATGATAGCAATATTGGAGTCAATAATTTAACTCAAAAGAATTGACAAGTTCACTATTCACAATTTACAGCTTTTGAGATGGTAGGAAGATTTGTGAAAAAATGAAGAGAAAATGAGGTATTTATAGATATACTAACTTAGGGGTTAAAAATAAATATTAAGGGGGTAGGGAGAGATTATGGGGTGGAGGGGGGTGGCAAAAATATTAAGGGGGAGGGGGGCTGGCGGGGCGGGACAGGGTCGGGATGGGACAGGCGGGACGATCCCAGGCCCCATCCCGAGTTCGTACCCCAACACCGATAATTTTTTTAAGGAGATTGGGTCAGGTAGCGGGACGGGATGGGTCATGTCGGGTCAGGATCAGGCCAACCTGGCCCATTGGACATCCCTACTCTTAACTAGACGTCTTGGGTTCAAAATTTGGCAAGGGAAACAATTCAGGTAGTTTGCCCTTTCCCCTTTTAATGGACCTTACGCAGGCCGAATACGGATTGGACGTTGGATGAAACACAAAATTATCCCTTTTTAGCTCATAATTTATATTTTGCCCTATTTTAAAAATTTGTGCATATACATAGACCGTAGAACTGACAAAATATTGAACTGTCATCTAACATTTTATAAAAATTTAGATTGTGGCCTAACATTTTGTCATAAGATTTTCAGTTTACTTAAAAAGAATCTTTGCAAAAAATAAAAAGAGGACCATTTACTAAAAAATTGTTACAAAAATGAAACCAACATAAGTTTTGTGTTTTAGTTGGGGCCCCAAAATTAATACCAATGAGAAACAAAAACAAAAAAAAAAGAAAAAGCAGACCCCTTTAACCTTGAACCAATGAAATGGTATGTCACATATAAAGAGACTGTTTTTATTTTTGGTCAAATATAATAACAATAATAAAAATTCATTGTAATACACAACTTTTTCCCATATCTTGGAAGATAGAAAGACTATTTTCAATAAATTCTCAGCTCAAGAAAGATGAAAAAAAGACAGTAGCAACAAGAAGAAATAACAACAAGATAATACAATAATCGAGGCTAAAGAAACAACATGTAGTAATAGAAATCTAAGAATACGAAAATACAAGAATAATACTAATACTCTGAGAATGGGAGAGAAATACGTTTGATTACCTACTAATCTTCTACCCTAATTTTTCAGTTCTACACCCTCCTATCAAGGTCCATGTCTTCGATAAATTTCATTAAACAAATAATAAGATTCATTAATTACTTAACAGTTTTAAGTGTCTGAATCCTGACCTGACTAAAAGTTATTGAGAATTTGGACTCCTTATATGGACTTGGACAATCCTCCCCTCATAAGCTAGCTTTTGAGGTTGAGTTAGGCCCAAGATCCAATTTTTACATGGTATCAGAGTCAGGCCCATTCCAAGTCTATGTTCACTGATGTTGGGTCTCCAAATTATGTCATCCACGCTCCAGTTAACGGAGTTTGGGCCTGCGGGGGAGTGTTAAGAGTCACACATCGGAAATGGAATAAGCTTGAACAATCCCCGTCTCATAAACTAGCTTTTGAGATTGAGTTAGACCCAAAATTCATTTTTTACAGTTATGAAGTAATAGATCCGAACACTTGTCCCCGTTACTTCTAATTGCTGTGACAAGAAACAAAAGTGGAGAATAGGTAGATTACACATGACAAAGGATTTCTGATAAGGCTTTTTTTTTTCTTCAAGCCCTTGGTAGTCATAAAATCTGACATGCAAAGGATCCAATGAACTGACTTTTACATAAGTAATACATAATTTTTCCATTTTCCCCAATCACCTCGTACTTTTCAAATATTCCTCTAAACTATCTCTCAAACTCTTTGTTGCTGACCATATTTTTACAATTAAAAGAGTTTATATATTTTATACACTAGCAGTATGACGATATATATTTTATCACGATCCAAGCTCATAACACATATTGCCCGCTTTGATCCTATACGAAAGAAATAATCACTTGATTATTTTCATTAATTGAAAGGGTATATATACAATTTACATATTTTCATAATAAGAGAATCGTATTCCTATTCTACTCCTAAAACCTTATTTTACTTGGACACTAACTATACAATTATGGTAATATAATTATTATGGTAAGTGTACAATACTAATTACACCACAACATTACCTAAACTAGGAGACTAAAACATTACCTAAATTATATACACAATACACGGTTAACATGTAGAAACCGAGAGCCAATATACATAATATACACATGTATATTGTGTGTATATCATTTATATTTAACACACCCCCGCAGTCATAGCGGACGACCTTCAAACGCTGAGACTGTCCCTAAAATCTTCAAACAGGACTGAGGGAAGACCTTTTGTAAAGATGTCGGCTATTTGATACCTGGACGGGACATGACAGACTCATACTTGACCACGAGCAACCTTTTCTCGAACAAAGTGAATGTCCATCTCGATATGTTTAGTGCGTTGGTGCTGAACCGGATTACCCGATAGATAGATGACACTAATATTATCACAATAAACCAAGGTCACTTTCTGGATAGGACAATGAAGCTCTAACAACAAATTACGTAACCAACATGATTCAGAGACCACATTAGCTACCCCTCGATACTCAGCCTCGACACTGGAGCGGGACAAAGTCGATTGACGTTTTGTAGACCAGGAGACCAAGTTATTACCAAGAAATATGCAATAGCCAGACGTAGACCGTCTGGTGTCCGGACAGTACCCCCAATCATCATCTGTATATGAGACAAGTGTGAACGTCGATGAAGGATATAAATGCAAGCCATAGTCAAGCATACCCTGAATATACCTAATGATGCGTTTGAGCACATTCATGTGCTCAACCATGGGATCATGCATAAATAAACACACCTACTGTACGGCATACGTAATATCTGGTCTCGTAAATGTGAGATACTGGAGGGCTCCTGCAAGACTGCGAGGAGATAGCGTGTCGGATCCTCGTATGGTGCGCCGGCCGCAACACTTAGCTTGGGTTTAGTATCAACTGGAGTGGAAGTGGACTTACAGGATGACATCCCAGCCCTCTCAATGATCTCAGTTGCATACTTCCATTGGGATAAGAACAACCCACCTTCATGGCGAGTGACAGCAATTTCCAAAAATTAACTCAAGGGCCCCAAGTCTTTCATAGCAAACTCAGAGCTGAGCATTGTCATGATCGACTGGCGTAAGACATCGGAAGAGGCAGTCAAAATAATATCATCCACATATAACAGTAGATAGGCCAAAGACGAATCACGACGATAGATGAACAAGGAATTATCTGACCTGTTGTGAGTAAACCCAATAGTCAAAACATAGTCGGAAAACCTCTTATACCAGGCCCGTGGAGACTGCTTAAGCCCATATAAGGACTTCTTCAACAAACGCACATTATGAGGATGTTTGGGATCCCTAAATCCCAAAGGCTGATACATATAGACTATTTCCTTGAGATCACTATGTAGGAAAGCATTCTTTACATCTAACTGATGGATGGGCCATGCCTTCGAAAGAGCCAAGCTGAGTACAGTGCGAATGGTAGCCAGCTTGACCACCGGACTAAACGTCTCCCCACAATCCACACCAACCTGCTGAGTCTTACCATCACCCACAAGTCGAGCCTTATGTCGTGCAAATGAACCGTCTGAATTGTTCTTATGAGCAAAAATCCACATAGACCTAATAATATATATACTAGAAGGACGGGGCACAAACTCCCACGTCTTATTATCAATAAGATCATTATATTCATCGGTCATAGCAATTTTCCAATTCGGGTCATTCAATGCAGACACGGGATTACGGGTAAAGGTGATTTAAGGACATTAGAATTTAAGTTAAAATGTCTTTTCGGTTTATAAATACCCCGTTGACTACGAGTGACCGGTCAATAACTCGGGGAAGAAGGGGACGGATTTTGGGAATTTTCTGGACGTGGGATGGTCTGGCAAGTAGGAAGTGGGCCTGCTGGCCCAATTTGGCAACTGGAAACAGTAGCAGACGCTGGGACTGGATTACGGGCAAAAGCAGCAACTGGATGAGAACTGGGCTGGGGAGGTAGCCCAGTTGCTTTGGACCTACGTTGTTGGACCGTGATGTTACTGGAGAACCAGCGGGCAGTGGGCCCGCTGGCAGATTTGGGGTGCGGGATACGTCCGAGAAATAGTGAATAATATACGGGAATATGCCATCATCCAAAAAATTATACGAACTAGGCACGAGATTACTAACCTTAGCAAACGGGAATTGAGTTTCATCAAAAATCACATGGCGACTAATGATGATTTTATTAGATGACAAATCAAAACATTTGTAACCACGATGATTAGACGGATAGCCCAAAAATACACAAGGGGTAAACCGAGCCTGATGTTTGTTAATTGTGGTGGACGGAAATAATGGACAACACAAGCACCCAAAGACCCGAAGATGGGAATACGAAGGAGTCTTATTGTATAAAATTTGAAGAGGGGAAGAATATGTCAAACCTTTGGAAGGAATTATGTTAAGGAGATATGTAGTCATTTGTAGAGCATGATGCCAAAAAGGCGAGGGTACGGAAGTATGAATCAATAAAGTTCGGACAATGTTATTAATGGTACGAATTTTGCGTTCGGCTTTCCCATTTTGTGAAGATGTATGAGGACAAGAAAACTGAAAATTGATCCCATTATTAGCACAGAATTTCCGAAACACCCCATTGTCATATTCTTTGTCATTATCACATTGAATATTTTTTATTTCCCGTTCGAATTGGGTTCTAATGAATGCTCTAAATTTTAAGAAGATGGAAAAAACTTGAGATTTTTCGCTATCGGAAAAGTCCATAAAAACAAAGAATAATCATCCAAAAAGAGAACATAGTACCGATGACCCAAACAACTAAGAACAGAAGACGTCCATAAGTCGCTATGAATAATATCAAATGGCATTAAAGTATGAGAATTTGAGTCTATAAATGGCAACCTTACAATTTTTTCTAAAGAACAAGACATACAATTTGGAGTACTACGTGTACCCTTACATGAAATAAATTTATTTTTATCTAATGATGACAAAATAGATGACCCCGGATGATCAAGATGAGCATGCCACAAGGAAGGAGCAAGGGCTGCAAACATTGACGGCAAGGCTTGACTCGATGGACCGGAACTGGGTGTGATAGGATAAAGATCTCCCCTACTATCACACCTCATGAGAGGACTCTCCGTCTTGAAATCCTTCACAGAGAAATCAAATGGATCAAATTCAATAGAAACGGAATTGTCAGTAGTGAATTTACGGACAAACACTAAGTTTTTAGTCAATTTAGGGGCATGTGGAGTATTTTTCAAGATAAGAGGTGGATGAGGGGGAGACAAAGTTTTATGACCATACCACGAATTGAAATAGAATTACCATTACCAACAATTATGCCATGAGGGTTGCTCAAATTAAAATAAGACGAGAGCATACCTGAATCGGATGTCATATGGTAGTGGCATCGGTGTCCATATACCAATTTGGGTTCGGAAGATTTAAACCAAGTGTGTGCATTGCGGCTTCGCTGTCGGTAAATGTGGGTGCCATTGCATGATGGTCCTGCGGGGGCCGAGGTCCAAGTACCCCTGCTTGCTGCCTCGGCCCAAAAAACTGACTGGAAGTGGACCAGGTTGTGTTGGTCCTGGACTGTTGTTGGGCAGCCCACTGCTAGTGGGGTGGAAAATTATTTGACCCAAACTGTGACTGAGGGGCCCACTGCCACTGCATAGGGTCCACTACAGGGCCCAAAGCTGCAACTGCTGTTGCTGCTGACCGCTGCGAGGGCCACTACCGCCACCACCACTGTGCAGGTTGCCACCATTGTTGCCGCCGCGACTCTTGCCATTATTTTTCTTATTTCCACCCTTTTTGCCGCCACCGTTGTTGCAGTTTTTTCCCGAGTTGTTGGAACCGGTAGGATGAATTATGGACTCGGTCATCATGACCACGGGACTAGCACCGGTAGCCGCCTTTTTTGCCATGCCCGCTTCTTCGAGTGTAAGCATAGAACGAGCCTGATAAAATTGCGGAAGCGGATTGCTTTGCCGAATAAGCGTGCCAACACCACTATAGGCCTCGGAGAGGCCTGAAACCATTTGGAGGACTAAACGATCATTCGAAACTGGAGCGCCAACGTTGTGGAGTTGGTCCGCCAATTCCTTTAATCTTTTGCAATAAGCCAAAACGTTAGGAAAATCTTTCATATTGACGTGGGAGAAATCTTGATCAAGTGTAATAGCTCTAGAATTTTGATTATCTTGGAATATATCACGTAGTCTATCCCAAGTTGCCTGCGCCGTAGTGTCAGGTTCAATAATCGTTTGCGAAAAGGTCGGTAGAAATTGTGGAATATATCCACTAAAGGACAATGGCATCAAGAGTCATCCACAACTTAGGATCATCCTCGCGTCTTGGCACCTCCGTATCCTCAGGAGCCGCGGAGATTATGTGATGGATGACTTGATGCGATCGTGCGTGAATTTTGAACAGTTCGGCCCACGTCGCATATTGGCCGTTTTCTATTTCAAGAACATGAGGGATGTTATTCTTTATGTTAGAAACTGTTAGGACAGGATGAAACGTGTTCTGTGATGTCGACATATTGATAGAACAATATGTGATTTAGGGATTTGAAAGAAAATTTTGGGAAAAGAGGATAAACCGTCGACATGGATTCCGATGAGGAGGGGCTCAAAAATCGATGTCGTTGACGGAAATTGGGAGGATTTTTTAGAGAGGATTTTAAGACCTAGACTTCTGATACCATGAAAGAAATAATCCCTTGATTATTTTTTAGTGAATCTTATTCCTATTCTACTCCTAAAACCTTATTCTACTTGGACACTAACTATACAATTATGGTAATACAAATATTATGGTAAGTGTACAATACTAATTACACCACAACATTACCTAAACTAGGAGACTAAAACATTACCTAAATTATATACACAATACACGGTTAACATGTAGGAACCGAGAGTCAATATACATAATATACACATGTATATTGTGTGTATTTTATGTATATTTAACACATATATATATATATATATATATATATATATATATGACCATGAATTATCTTTTGCGATATTCCATACTTCAAGAACAAAAGCATGCATATGATCATAAAAAAAAATTTGTGTTCTATCTAATGTATCCGATATGAAATTTGCTTAAGATATTATATGGGGCGCCCTTCTTCAGATGGTTTCCAATCTAGAATTCTGATATATTGTTTGTCTTTACCTGCCTTTCGTCATAGCCTCATAGGTGTCACATACACCTCCCTTAGGAATTCAGATCCTTTGTATAGCACAAGCGTGTGATACTTATTGTCATTTTTGACCCAACAAACCTTATTGCTTCGAGCTAGAAACGCGTTGTTCATGTCAATTTGTGTTTTGTCTTATAAATTATAATACTTCACTTTTCGACATGGAATTATTTGACTAAAATATATTATGCATCCTTTCTTTAGAAACTTCTCAGTTCGGAAGCCTATATTAATCCTCCTTAACCCCGTCATCCACTCGTCCTGTCTGTGTAATGGGCAACAAAAATATTTCACCATCAAATTACTTAATTATCATTTACAAGTAATTATTTCGAGTTTGGATGAGAAATCTTAACAAGATTTAGGATAAGATTAGTCATTATTACTCTAACTTCCATCAAAACCACAAACAAACAAGAAGAAACTGTAGTTGTTCCGACCAGGCAAAAGAAAACAAAAATTTAAACATTGTTGAATAATATAAGTTAAGGTTAAGCTACATATATCGATTGTATTGAAAAAAATTACACATCAATACAATTTATCTGATTATAATAAATTATTACTTTATTTTTTAGATTAGCATATTAGGCTATAAAAAGTTACTTATCGTTATAACATGTGAATACTTGATTTTGATATGTTTTGTTTGCGTCGAAGATTTATCGGAAATAAAGTAGAAATAAAGCTGCGTATTCTATTACCCTCCTAAAATCTCACTTATGAAATTACATTAGATATATTATTTTTGTTGTATCGTTATAATTTATAGTCAACATGAAAGAAATAATTCATTTATTATTTTCATTAATGAATGAGTATATATACAATTTACAAATCATAATATGGAAAATCTTATTCCTATTCTATTTGTACAAGAATTCTACAATTATGGTAAGTGTACAATGATAATTAAATACAAATACACATTACCAAATATAGCTCCAAACCGTGATATACTTGGCATGTATATCACAAATTGTTTTGTCCAAAATGTCTTGTGTTTTCGTGATATACACGGTATACACAAGGCATTGTATATGCCGTGTATATCACGTGTATATCACGTTATACTTTCACACCCCCGCAGTCATAGCGGGCGGTCGTCGTACACTAAGATTGTCCCTAAAATCTTCAAACAGAACCGAGGGAAGACCCTTAGTAAAGATGTCTTCATTTTGATACTTAGAAGGGACATGTAAGACGCGTACTTGTCCATGAGCTACCTTTTCTCGAATGAAGTAGATATCCAACTCGATATGTTTAGTGCGCTGATGTTGACCAGGATTACCAGAAAGATAGACGACACTAACATTATCACAATAAACCAATGTAGCTTTTTGAATGGGACAATGAAGCTCTAAGAGAAGATTATCTAACCAACATGATTCAGAGACCACATTGGTTACCCCTCGATACTCGGCCTTTGCGCTGGAGCGTGACAATGTAGAATGGTGCTTTGTACACTATGATACCAAGTTATCACTAAGAAACATACAGTAACCAGACGTGGAACGTCTTGTATCCGGACAGCCACCCCAATCAGCATCTGTATATGAGACAAGTGTAGAGGCCGATGATGAATATAGATGCAAGTCATAGTCAAGTGTTCTCTGAATGTATCGGATAATGCGTTTAAGCGCATTTATGTGCTCAACCCAAGGATCATGCATAAACAAACACACTTACTGTACGGCATACGTAATATCCAATCTCGTGATAGTAAGATACTGAAGAGCTACGACAAGACTGCGATAGTGGGTGAGATCCTCGTAAGGTGAGCCAGCCGCAGCACCCAGCTTGGGTTTAGTATCAACTGGAGTGGAAGTAGACTTACACAAGGACATACCAGCCCGCTCAATTATCTCAGCGGCATACTTCCATTGTGATAAGAATAACCCACATGCATGACGAGTGACAACAATCCCCAAGAAATAACTCAAGGGCCCCAAGTCTTTCATAGCAAACTCAGAACTGAGTAGTGTCATGATAGACCGACGTAAATCTTCAGAAGAGGCGGTCAAGATAATATCATACACATATAAGACAATATAAGCCAGGGAAGTACCACGATGATATATGAACAGAGAACTATCATACATGATGTGAGAAAACCCAATAATAGATACATAGTCTGCAAATCGCTTATATCAAGCCCGTGGAGCCTGCTTGAGCCCATACAAGGACTTCTTCAACAAATAGAGATGATTAGGATATTTGGGGTCTCGAAAACCCAAGGGTTTATGCATGTAGACTGTCTCCTTAAGTTCACCATGTAAGAAAGCATTTTTGACATCCAACTGATGAATGGGCTATGCCTTTGAAAGAGCCAAACTGAGAATAGTGTGAATGGTAGCCGGATTGACTATCGGACTAAATGTCTCACCACAATCCACGCCAACCTGTTGAGTCTTACCATCACCTACAAGAAGAGCCTTATGTCTCGCAAAAGAACCATCAGAATTATCTTTATGAGTAAAAATCCACATAGACCTAACAATATTAATGCCAGAAGGACGGGGTACCAACTCCCACGTCTTATTTTCAATAAGAGCATTATATTCGTCGTTCATAGTCAATTTCTAATTCGGGTCATTTAATGCAGACACTGGGTTACGGGGTAGTGGGGATTTAAGAACATTAGAATTAAGATTAAAATGTCTTTTTGGTTTAAAAATACTCCGTTGACTACGAGTAACAGATCGGTGACTCGGGGGAGAACTGTGTGGATTTTGGGGAAAATTAGGATGGGGGATGGACTGGCCAACAGGCAGTGGGACTGTTGACCCAACACTGGAACTTGGACTGGGTATTGGAAAATAAATTGGGGCAGAAGTGGGTTGGACGATTGGCCCAGGTGCTAGATCTGGGACGGGGAAGGGATGGGCGGTTGGTGTTGGCGGGCAAATAGGCAGTGGGCCTGTTGGCGTTCCGAGTGTACTGGATTGGCCTATAAAGTGGTGCATAATGTATGGTGAGACTCTGTTATCTAAAAAATTATACGAACTAGGCACGAGAATACTCACTTTAGCAAACGGAAATTGGGTTTCATAAAAAATAGCATGGCGACTAATTATGATTTTATTAGACGATAAATCAAAATATTTGTAACCACGATGATTAGATGGATACCCCAAAAACACACAAGCCGCAGAACAGGCTTGAAGTTTGTTAATAGTAGTGGACGGAAATAGTGGATGACATAAACACTCAAAGACCTTAAGATGTGAATACGAAAGATTCTTATTATAGAGGATTTTAAAAGGGGACGAATATATCAACCCTTTGGTAGGAAGTATGTTAATTAGATAATAGCCATTTGTAGAGCATGATGCCAAAAGGAAGGGGGTACGGAAGCATGGACCAATAAAGTTCGCACAATATTATTAATGGTATAATTTTTTCGTTCGACTTTCCCATTTTGTGAAGACGTGTGAGGACAAGAAAAATGAAAAACTATGTCATTAGCATTACAAAATTCCCAAAACAACGCATTATCATATTCTTTGACATTATCACATTGAATATTATTGATTTCCCATTCGAATTGGGTACGGATGAATGCTCTAAATTTTAAGAATGTGGAAAAAGCATGAGATTTTTTCGCTAACGGAAAGGTCCATAAAAAATTAGAATAATCATCCAAAAATTGAACATAATAACGATGGCCCACAGAACTTAGAACGGGAGAAGTCCATAAATCGCTATGAATACTATCAAAAGGCATCAAAGTACGAGAAGTAGAGGCTACAAATGATAATATAACATATTTTCCTAAAAGACATGAATGACAAATTGGAGTACTACGCGTACCCTTATAAGGAATAAAATTGTTTTTATGCAAGGAAGAAATAATGGACGACCCAGGGTGACCCAGACATGCATGCCACAAGGAAGGAGCTAAAGCTGCAAATGTCGATGGCATGGCTTGACTCGAGAAACTGGTGGCGGGCGTGATTGGATAAATATCTCCCCTACTATTACATCTCATGAGAGGTATCCCCGTTTTAAAATCCTTTACAGAAAATCCAAATGGATCAAAATTAACAGAAACTCAATTATCAGTGGTGAATTTACCGACAAACACCAATTTTTTAATTAAGTTAGGGGCATGAAGGGTATTTTTCAAGAAAAGAGGTGGATGGGGGGAGACAAAGTTGTATGACCGGAACCACGAATTGGAATTGAGTTGCCATTACCAACAATAATGCCACGATTTTTGCTCAAATTAAAATAAGATGAGAGAGTACCTTGGTCGGACGTCATGTGAGAAGTGGCGCCGGTGTCCATGTACCGATTCGCATCTGGTGGATTTAATCCAAGTGTAGGCATGGCGGCCTCAATATTGGTAGATTTCGCGATCGGAGTCGGGCCTGCAACAGTGAAGGCCTGCGGGGGCCTAGGGCCAAGAAGACCGCCCTGCTGACCTGACCTATATTACTGTTGGGTGACGCCTGAAGGACCAGAAACATTGGGCCTATGACTGGGCTGGATCGGGCCCGAACAACCTGGGAAAACTGGGAGGGCGGTAGGCGCTGGACTGGGCCACTGGCCGCTGGTCCAGGCCTATTGCCAAGGGGGCCAGGGCTGAGACCAGGTGGGCTGGGGCTCGATCCAGCCTAGTCATAGGCCCAATGTTTCTGGTCCTTCAGGCGTCACCCAACAACGATATGGGTCGGGTCAGCGGGCGGTCTACTTGGGCCTAGGCCCCCGCAGGCCTTCATTGTTACAGGCCCGACTCCTATTGCGACATCCACCAATATTGAGGCCACCATGCCTACCTATTATTCCGACCGCCACCATTGTTACCTCCATGATTTTTGCCATATTTTTACTGTTTTGACCCTTCTTGCCGCCACCGTTATTGCAGTTTTGGCCCGAATTGTCAACAAAACCATGGGAGTTATCGAATGAAGTCATCATTGCCACGAAACTTGTGCCGGTAGCCACCTTTTTTGTCAAGCCATCCTCTTCTAACGCGAGCATCGAACGAGCTTGATAAAAAGGGCGAAGCGGATTACTTTGTCGAAGTAGAGTTCCAACGCTATTATAGGCCTTAGATAGGCCTTCAACCATTTGGAGAACAAGACGATTATTGGTAACAGACGCTCCCAGGTTATGCAGTTGGTCCGCTGATTCCTTGAGCCATTTATAATAAGCTGAAACATTCGATAAATCTTCCATGCTGACTTGTGAAAATTCTTGCTCAAGAGTGACCACCACTCGGGAATGTTGGTTATCCTGGAATATATCACGCAATCTATTCCAGATAGTCATAGACGTAGTGTCTGGTTCAATGATCGTCTGTAAAAGGTCGGTAGAATAGTGTAGTAAATCCACTGAATGACGGTAGCATCAAGAGTGATCCATAGTTGAGGATCCTCCGCGGGTGTAGGAACAACGGGAGAAATGATGTGATGGAGTACTTGATGTGAGATGGCATGAATCTTGAACAATTCCGCCCACGTCACATATTGGACGTTTTCCATCTCAAGAACAATAGGGATGTGGTTCTTGATGTTGGAAACAGTAAGGGAAGGACGAAACATGTTCTTTGACGTAGACATAATGAAAGAACAATAGGTGAATGAGGGATTTGAAAGAAAATTTGGGAAGAGAGGAGTAAGAAATTGGCTCGGAAATCGAGGTAGGGTCTCGAAATTCGAGGAAGACGAGACGAGAGTAGCGGAAGTTTTTTTTTTAAGGGGGGAGGTATGTGAGACCTAGACTTCTGATACCATGAAATAAATAATCCCTTGATTATTTTCATTAATAAATTAGTATATATACAATTTACAATTTCTATAATATGAAAACTCCTATTCCTATTCTACTCCCAAAACCCTATTCTATTTGTACAAGAATTCTACAATTATGATAAGTGTACAATACTAATTAAATACAAATACAAGTTACCAAATATAGCTTCAAACCGTGATATACTTGGCATGCATATCACGAAATGATTTGTCCAAACTGTCTTGTGTTTCCGTAATATACACGATATACACAATACATTGTATATGCCGTGTATATCGTGTATATCACGGTATACTTTCATTAATTTAACAGTAATTTTAGGGTGGTCAAAGGTCAAAGATCCAGAAGTTTACGAGGGAAGGGGGTATAGAGAAACAAACAGGATTAATCAGCGTTTGAGCCGCACGAGGGGAGATCTCTTCTCTGAGATAAAGCTTTCTGTTTGGTCCGAGGCTACGGATAAGCAAAAATATGTAAGAATAAAATCGTAACAGCTAGAACAATTCAAACAGTTTTTGAATGTTGCCTTCAATGTTGTGTCAACATCTGAGGCAACATTGTGATAAAACAGTTATAAACCTTTATAGAGTAAATGCAGCGGAAAAGTAAAGAGACACAAGGTTTATATTTTCAAGGGTATATATTAATATATCCCTTGATGGTCAATGACCAAAGAATTGTATAAATTATATACAATTAAAATGAATTTCTTTATGCAAGGTTGAACAGTAAATGTGAAAAAGAAATTACAAACAAAAGTGAAGTCGCAGATGACTTCAGCCCAAAGTTAAAAGATCTAAAAAGACAAATACAACATCTTCATTACTATTGCTTGAAATATAAGCTTGATCTAGAATCTGGACAGCAATAGTAACGTGGGACTAGATGTTGTTATACTACTTTAGGCCAAGTGTGTTGATCTAGTTTCTAAGGTGATTATGCGAGAGCTCTCTTGATAATTCTTCTCGTTTTCAATCTGGATATCGATACTTTGAAGTTCCCCTCTATTTATAGTGTGGAACTTCCTTTGAAATCCTCACTGGTTGGTTACGGAGGCTGAGTAAAAGAAGGCTTCAGCTTGGACCGGTTCTTGCTCCTTCAAAAGCTCAACGTTCTGGACTTGGTCTTCATGCTGCTTCCTCTCAAGCTTTGACTATTTCTTTTACCACGTTTTCAACACAACATCATTGTTAGCTTGCCTATGTCATTTTTTACTCACAGTAACACAACCTGTTTTGACCGGAAGAATAGGCAAAATCATTACAGAAATGTTGTCAGGAATGTTGTCACAATATCGCAGGCAACATTCTTATTTTCATAAGATGTTGTCCTGGGCATTTCCAGACGTCGTCACAACATCCATCCAACATCAAAAATCTCCCCCTTTTTGCCTTTCTTCACAAAACTCCATACAAAGCAAAAATGACTAGGATACTGATTCCCGATGTAGTCCTTACATTCCACGAATCAGTAGGATCAGTGCTATGCTCTCCCCCTTAACCTGCAGTGTTAAATTCCAAGCAGTGTAGTATCAATGATTTGATTAGACTATAGACTTACTTATAGCAATTGCGTAATCAGTCTACAGTAATCATTTATACCAATCCACATCAAGCAACCATATATAAAAAGCTTTAGAAAGCAGTTATAATGTCTGCAAAAATAGACCAAATGTCCCAAAGTAAAATATTACAAACACAAATAATATTCCAAATGTCAGTAATGTCAGTATATCCACAATTCAAATAAACATTCATCATTGAATCACCAACTCCATATCACCAACTCCATCAACATGATGATCACAGTAGCTTCCAGCCGTTTTCTGTGATCGATCAATCTGTCGCAATATTGTGCAACACCATCTTCATCTTCAGCATCAGAAGTAGTCAGCAACCATCTCAACTTTTCTCCCGCATCATTGCCTGCACCCTCCCCCTGTCTGTCTGCTTTCCAAAGGCATCATCGCAACTCCTCCCGTTTGATCGCTTCCGAAAGAATAAGCAAAGATCGCATCTCCCCTTTTTGTGAAGAAAGTAAGCCCATATAATAGTTCTTGGCTCGCACTAGTTCTTGAATTTGCCTGTCAAGTTCAACAATGTTTTGTCGAAGCCAGTCTTTGGACATTGGGACCTTTCCTTGAGCAATGTTGCCAGGAATGTCGGCAACATCCTTTGATGTGTTAGTGTCTCATTCATCTTTCTTCCAGTGTAGGTCAATAACCCTGTCCCTGCTGTTAACAATTGCTCGTTTTACTGAGTAAACCTCTAAGGCTGGACTCAACTTTTCTCCTTTTAGAGTCTTAAAACCTTGGTTGAGCAGGATTTGAAAAATCAAGGAGGGGTATGGAAGGGCAGAGTTGCTTTGTTTTTCTCCCAAGTTGACAACATGGTTGAATATAAGTGTTCCTAAGTCAACTTTCTGATTCCTTTCAATTTTGAAAAGCAGTGATGCTTGATCAAGGGTCACTACTGTCTCATTGAGGGAGGGTAGCCAGTTGTATATAGAAAGTTTGTGGAAAGTGGCAAACAGGGCAGTGAGCTTTGACACAGGGCTGCGAGGAGCCCAAATAGTGATCAAATTCCCTGTAAGGTACTTGATCATTGAATTGAGTTCCTCCACAGTGGGGTTTGGTTGAGGTTCTCTTTCACTAATAATTATCCCAAGAGTGGAGTTGATGATATTAGGTGTAAAATTGTATACCTTGTTGTATAGGTACACTTTCCCAAATTTCTTTGAGGTTGTGTCCTTAACAGCAAGCGTCAGATTAGCATAGAACACCCTAATCACCTTCTCACAATAAAGATTCTTACCAGATACAGAGCTTAAGATGTTTCGACTACTTAAGAAATCCACTAAACCATTTTTGGAGAATGAAGTTAGGTCAATCACCTTCTCTCCTCTAACTCCTATATTCTTAAACCAATTCCAGTTACTGGAGCATGATTTAGTTTGAAACATGGAGGAGTAGGGAATTAGCTCAGAATCTGTTTCAGATTCTGTGTTTTCTTGTTCGGATGAGGTGGCTACAGGTATTGCCTCGGATGTTGGGTCAACATAATCTAGGTCTATTTTATCGTCTGTTGCCTTTGATGTTGAGGCAACATTTTAATCAAAATTTCAGTATGTTCTATGGACCCCTTTAGGAATGAAGTTTCGTAGAGGTGTGTCATCAGACATCTCTTCTTCTTCTTTTTCCTTCTCAGATTCTGCTTGTGGAGTGGAAGTTGATGGAGTTCTGGAAGAACTGGGCACACTGAAATTGGTGTCGTCTTTCTTCGCTTGTGGTAGTATCAACAGGGAAAGTCGACTCTTCCCTGGATCTTTTGTCAGACTGGTATTCACCGAATTGGTTTTCGAAAACCCTCTTTGACCTTCGCGTCGGAAATGTCAATTTTGACTAACTTGAGGCAAGGTTCGAGAAATCAGATGTTGCATCAACATCGATTGGGTTTTCATGGTAGCTCACCTGTAATGGCTTCTCTGAACCAAGCAGGCTCATAGCCTGTGTGCAGTCCTCCTCGACTGGTCTCAAGTCATTGATAGAAGTATAATGCTTGTAAACCTTATTGTTATTTGCTGGACTAGTCGACATTGGAGAATAATCTTTGGTGTTTGTGAATTTTGGGGACACGGACATGGGAGAGGGTTTTGAAGGATTGGGCGTGTTAGAGAAACTTTGGGTTTTGAGAAATGATGGTGTTTTTTGGGCTGTCATGGTTTGATGGATTGATAGTCGGCTGATGTGACAATTCCAAGACAAAAATGGGAGGTTTTATTTATGGCAAAGTATACTTACACTCAAACTCCTTTTTCTTAAATTTAGATTGTATAGAAGAATAAAAACTTTTTACACACCTAAAATAAGGATTGTCATATATCATCATTTAAAAAAACGGTCCTCCAGAATTTTTGGACTTCCAATTAAAGACATAGACGTGATAAATACCAAAAACATGAATAAAATAAAATAAACCAGATTGATCAATGTACTGGAACACGATGTTGTTGATGATATTGGCAACATTTCTAAGTTAAACAAGCATTATGGGACTCCAAGGATTTTTTGATTTGGTAGATGATATTTCCGTATATGTTCCCTATGAGACTGATCGCTAGACTAAGGTAACATCTTACCATTGTCCTTGTTGACACCCAATTTTGTCCCATCTTTTATGATTTTATTTGCAATTTTTAATATTTTTGACACCTCAAAATAATTTTAAAATATAGGCATATATATATATATATATATTATTTGCATATTTATTTTCATTTGCATTTTTTATATCATAGTCATATCTTAATAATATATTATATGTTATTTTTATTTTCGCAAAACGGCATCGCATTTTTATTTTTTATTTTTTTTATTTAAGCATAAATATTTCGCAAATATTATATATTTTTCATATTGTCATCTTTATAATTTATAATCTTTGCAAAGCTTTTTTTTATATATATAATAAAATCCCTTTTTATAATTTAAATCCATAACCCATTTCAACTTTTTTTTTTATCTTAACCAAAACCAATTTCCCCCAAAACAAAACCGCATTTTCGGACCCCCAACCGAAGCCCACACCGCAACAGCCCAACTCCCCCCTTTTTTATTTCCCATCGCCCCAGCCCAAAACTACCAGGACCAACCGGCCAAACACCCCAAGCCCAACCATCTCCCCTTTAGTTTCCTAAATCCCCTAACCCAAAACTACTTTACCCAAAACCCAAACCCCATTTCCGGCCAGCCCATTCGACCCCTTCCCCTTTATTTCCCCCAAGCTCCAACCGAAGCCCAAATCCGAGCCCAACACCCTATTTTCTTATACCCCAACCCACCAAACACAACCCTAAAAACCTAACCCACCCTTACTCTCTCTCCCAAATCGCCCCACACATCCATACCCGACACCCCCCCCCCCACCACTTCGCCACCCGTTACCTCACTTGCCACCACCAACCCCTGACACCGCCACACCCCCGATCACTTCAACCCACTCCATTATCCCCGAAAAAACGCAACCCATACCTCCAAAATCCGCTTCCAAAATCAAATTTTTTAAAACATTTTATTCGAATTTCAAACTCGTTCTTGGGGGGGGGGGGTTAATCCATCTATAAATACCCCATGTTGTTCTTCATTTTAGGGGGGGATTTGGGTCCGGTCCGAATCGAAAAGAGAAATCAAAAGGGGTTCGAAATCGAGAAGAAAAGGTCGGTTTTTGGTGGATTTTTGGTCCGAAAGTCTAGTTTTTAAGTTTTGGAATCTAAAATCTTCTTAAGGATATTTGTTCTTCTTTGCATGTGTTCTTCATCTTAAAGAGTCCGAAAATATAAGTTAAAATTATTGGGGTTTTGGTATTGAATAATCTGAAATTTTTGATGTTCTTCATTATTTTTCGGATTCCGGGTCGGGTCACTGATTCGGGTCGGTTCGACCCGATTCGAATAAATTCCCAGAATTTTTGTGTTTTAATATTTAGTTGTTGGTTATCTGAAATTTGGAAAGAAATCGATTTGGGTTGAAAACATCTGATTCGGGTCGGGTCGACCCGGTTTGGTTAAATTTCCAGATTTATATGTTTATATCTTGTTGTTGGTTATCTGAAATTTGGAAAGAAATCGATTCGGGTTGAAACATCCGATCCGGGTCGGGTAGACCCGATTTGAGTAAATTTCCAGATTTTGTGTGTTTATATCTTGTTGTTGGTTATCTGAAATTTGGAAAGAAATCGATTCGGGTTGAAAACATCCGATTCGGGCCGGGTCACTGATCCGGGTCGGGTCGACCCGATTTGGTTAAATTTCCAGATTTATATGTTTATATCTTGTTGTTGGTTATCTGAAATTTGGAAAGAAATCGATTCGGGTTGAAACATCCGATTCGGGTCGGGTCACTGATCCGTGTCGGGTCGACCCGGTTTGGTTAAATTTCAAGATTCATATGTCTATATCTTGTTGTTGGTTATCTAAAATTTGGAAAGAAATCGATTCATGTTGAAACATCCGATTCGGATCGGGTCACTGATCCGGGTCGGGTCGACCCGATATGCGTAAATTTCCAAATTTTTGTGTTTATATCTTGTTGTTGGTTATATGAAAAAATAAACAACACAGCGTGCAAGGACGACATTTCAATTCACAATCCACAGGAATTTAAATCGGCAGAAGATAACACAGCGTGGAACCATATTACCGCGAACTGACGGCATGGACGTCATTTACATCTTTCACAGCATTACAACGACAACATGACGCCCATACAACGGCGTCATCAGCAACACGCCTATGCAACGGCGTCATCTGCACAACACGTCTACACAATGATGTCTTCAACGCACCACGTCTATGCAATGACGTCATTTCAACCCATGCGGGTCACAAAAGCAACACGTCCATACAACGGCGTCATCAGCAACGTCCATACAAGGGCAACATCAGCAACGTCCATACAACGACGACATCAGCAACGTCAATACAACGACGA
The DNA here is from genome assembly GCA_034509755.1 of Anisodus tanguticus. Lineage (NCBI taxonomy): Eukaryota > Viridiplantae > Streptophyta > Magnoliopsida > Solanales > Solanaceae > Anisodus > Anisodus tanguticus. The sequence continues at coordinate 24,581,158 of CM067541.1, read as the reverse complement.
CATCAGCAACGTCCATACAACGACGTCATCAACATTACGTCCATACAATGACGTCATCAGCAACACGTCCATACAACGACGTCATTTCAACCCATGCGGGTCACAAACGCATCACGTCAATACAACGACGGCATTTCAGGCACCCTCCTCATAATTCGGGTATTTAATTTCAGTCAGGCGCCCACCTCATAATTCGGGTATTTATTTTCAGTCAGGCCCCCACCTCATAATTCAGGTATTTATTTTCAGTCAGGCGCCCACATCATAATTCGGGTATTTAATTTCAGTCATGCGCCCACCTCCTAATGCGGATATTTAAATTTCAGTCAGGCGCCCACCTTCCAATGCGAGTAATTCAATTTCAGTCAGGCGCCCACCTCATAATGCGGGTATTTCAATTTCAGTAAGGCACCCACCTCCTAATGCGGGTATTTTAATTTCAGTCTGGCGCCCACCTCTTAATGCGGGTATTTAATTTTCAGTCAGGCGCCCACCTTATAATGCAGGTATTTTAATTTCAGTCAGGCGCCCACCTCATAATTCGGGTATTTAATTTCAATCAGGCGCTCACCTCATAATTCGGGTATTCAATTTCAGTCAGGCGCCCACCTCATAATTCGGGTATTCAATTTCAGTCAGGCACCCACCTCATAATTCGGATATTTTAATTTCTGTCAGGCGCCCACCTTCTAATGCGGGTATTTTAATTTCAATCACGCATATGCAACTGCGCCACCTGCATAACGTCTAAGCAACGACGTCAACTCATTACGCATATGCTACATCATCATCTGCATTGGGGAAGTACTTCGAACATTGTTCCGCCCTTCCCCCAGTATTCGCCACATCTGCAACCAGTGTCATCATAACTCGACATTGGGGCAATGTTTCTTGAATGTGCACCATCTTTTACAACTTCTCTCCCCCCTCGGGATTTTATTTCTTCCCACACATCCCTAACCTTCCCTAGAGTCACGATGATCAGGACAAAATTGGCTACTCAGTCAACTTCTTTGTCTGAAAACTCTTTCATCGTCTTCGGCCAAAGAGGGGCATCTGTTGACACCCAATTTTGTCCCATCTTTTATGATTTTATTTGCAATTTTAATATTTTTGACACCTCAAAATAATTTTAAAATATAGACATATATATATATATATATATATATATATATATATTATTTGCATATTTATTATCATTTGCATTTTTTATATCATAGTCATATCTTAATAATATATTATATGTTATTTTTATTTTCACAAAACGGCATCACATTTTTATTTTTTATTTTTTTTATTTAAGCATCAAACATTTCGCAAATATTATATTTTTTCATAATGTCATCTTTACAATTTGTAATCTTTGCAAAGTTTTTTTTATATATATATAATAAAACCCCTTTTTATATTTTAAATACATAACCCATTTCAACGTTTTTTTTTATCTTAACCCAAACCCATTTCCCCCAAAACAAAACCCCATTTTCGGACCCCCAACTGAAGCCCACACCGCAACAGCCCAACTCCCCCGTTTCTTATTTCCCATCGCCCCAGCCCAAAACTACCAGGCCCAACCGGCCAAACACCCCAAGCCCAACCATCTCCCCTTTATTTTCCTAAATCCCCTAACCCAAAACAATTTTACCCAAAACCCAAACCTCATTTCCGGCCAGCCCATTCGACCCCTTCCCCTTTATTTCCCCCAAGCCCCAACCGAAGCCCAAACCCGAGCCCAACACCCTATTTTCTTATACCCCAACCCACCAAACACAACCCTAAAAACCTAACCCACCCTTACTCTCTCTCTCCCAAATCGCACCACACTCCCATACCCGACACCCCCCACTTCGCCGGCCGTCACCTCACCTGCCACCACCAACCCCTGACACCACCACACCCCCCATCACTTCAACCCACTCCATTATCCCCGAAAATCCGCAACCCATACCTCCAAAATCCGCTTCCAAAATCAGATTTTTTTAAAACATTTTATTCGAATTTCAAACTCGTTCTTGGGGGGGTTAAGCCATCTATAAATACCCCATGTTGTTCTTCATTTTAGGGGGGGGGGGGTTTGGGTCCGGTCCGAATCGAAAAGAGAAATCAAAAGGGGTCCGAAATCGAGAAGAAAAGGTCGGTTTTTGGTGGATTTTTGGTCTGAAAATCTAGTTTTTAAGTTTTGGATTCCAAAATCTTCTTAAGGATATTTGTTCTTCTTTGCATGTGTTCTTCATCTTAGAGAGACGAAAATATAAGTTAAAATTATTGGGGTTTTGGTATTGAATAATCTGAAATTTTTGTTGTTCTTCATTTTTATTTTCGGATTCCGGGTCGGGTTGGATTTCCGGGTCGGGTCACTGATTCGGGTCGGTTCGACCCGATTCGAATAAATTCCCAGAATTTTGTGTTTTAATATTTCGTTGTTGGTTATCTGAAATTTGGAAATAAATCGATTCGGGTTGAAAACATCTGATTCGGGTTGGGTCACTGATCCGGGTTGGGTCGACCCGGTTTGGTTAAATTTCCAGATTTATATGTTTATATCTTGTTGTTGGTTATCTGAAATTTGGAAAGAAATCGATTCGGGTTGAAACATCCGATTCGGGTCGGATCGACCCGGTTTGAGAAAATTTCCAGATTTTGTGTGTGTTTATATCTTGTTGTTGGTTATCTGAAATATGGGAAAAATTGATTCGGGTTGAAAACATCCGATTTGGGTCGGGTCACTGGTCAGGGTCGGGTCGACCCGATTTGGTTAAATTTCCAGATTTATATGTTTATATCTTGTTGTTGGTTATCTGAAATTTGGAAAGAAATCGATTCGGGTTGAAACATCCGATTCGGGTCGGGTCGAGCCGATTTGGTTAAATTTCCAGATTTATATGTCTATATCTTGTTGTTGGTTATCTGAAATTTGGAAAGAAATCGATTCGAGTTGAAACATCCGATTCGGGTCGGGTTACTGATCCGGGTCGGGTCGACATGGTTTGAGTAAATTTCCAGATTTTTGTGTTTATATCTTGTTGTTAGTTATCTAAAAAAATAAAAATCCAAAAAAATTAATTTCGGGTCACCACTGTTCCGGGTTGCATTTCATGGGTCGGGTTGGCCCGAAATTCGGGTCGTCTATCCGGGTCTATTTTTTTCAAAACTGGGTGGATTACCTAATTTTCTTTAGTGTTTCGTTGTTTATATGGGTCGGGTCGACCCGAAAACTGGGTCGGGTTACTGCTTTGTCGGGTCGGATTTTTAGGAGCATTCTGTTCTGGTTCAAAAATTCAGAATCCGGGTCGGACATTTTAATTGCTTACTATTGTATGCGGCTATGTTGTTTATTTTACTGCTTTGAATAAACACTGCACTTAGGCCAATGAAATTGAATTCGAGGCCGCGTCCTTTTTGAAAATCGTTTCTCTACTTCAGTTTACTGTTTTTGGCATTTATACATCGGTGCACGGATTGTCTTACTGATTTACTAATTTGAATAAATACTGCATTTAGGCCAATGAAATTGAATTCGAGGCCGCGTCTTTTTTTGAAAATCATTTCTGTTTCAGTTTACTGTTTTTGGCATTTAAACATCCGTATACGGATATCTTACTGTTTTACTGTTTTTAACTAATACTGCATTTAGGCCAATGAAATTGAATTTGAGTTCGCGCCCTTCGGAAATTGCCTCTCTGTTAATGCTTGATGCTTTGATATAATTTTGCTGATTTGAACACGATACTACACTAGCCGATGAAAAAATATCCGTCGATTTTTTGGCCTCCACAGTTGTAAAGACGGAAAATAAAACTTCTGGACAAGGATGAAACTTAAATCTTTTTCACCTGAGAGACCAACATGTTCGGTAGGCAAGGCAACTAAAATAACCAACGAATCATATGTTTGCAGCCATGACGTGATTGGAATGATCTTTTCAAAATTTAAGTCTGAGCCCTCCGTAATCAAAACATTTACTGTTTTGTATACAGATCCGAAGTTATTTATATTCAATTGTTTCTAATCGTTTGTTCTTAACAGCTTGCAAGGAACACAGTTAAAGAAGACAAGATACCTCTTGGAGATTATTTATTTTGTTGTTGTTTTTACTTTTTTTAATTCAGTCTTTATTCAATTCTGTATTGTAATATTATTGTACTCATGAAATTATTGAAATATTTAGAATAGGTAGATTTATAATTAATTAATAGGGTAGTCTAAAATTGGAAACCTATTGCTAGTTCATTTATTCTTAGGCTCGGTTAGTTTTAAAATTGGAAATCGCTAGTTTATCTATTTTTAGGCCCGTCGCCCATAAAAATCACATTGCATACATTTTTATCAATTTTTATACAAATGCATACTTATATTTTTTTCAGCTTTACATGTATATTAATGCCGTACAAATGCATACCTATATTTTTTTTCCATCTTTACTTGTATATTAATGTCATACAAATGCATACTTGTACAAAATGCATCATTTTATTAACATCTTGTAACATTATTTTTATATTTGTAAAAACATGCATCTTTCTTAGCATAACAATTAACCTGAGTTTGATCGGATAACCGCAAGTTAGCGGATCTTAAAGGATGTCTAACCCCTTCCCTTTAGGATAATAAAGAACCCTTACCTAGAATCTCATTAGTTTCGTAAACCATAAAATCAGAGTTATTTTGCAGCTTTTAGTTAACATTCAGGTGCCCTAATTCACCTTAGAATAATTAGGTGGCGACTCCTCAAAGCAAGCATTTTTAATCAATCCAGAGGGAATCGATGCCATCGCGTCGCGAAGCTCGGGTTAAAAACGGGTGCGACAGTCCTTAATCAACTTAGTTGAACACATACAGATTTAAAAAAATATTGAGGAATTTTCAACCTTTTTGAAGCACGTGGTACTCCTATAGAATAGGAACGATACCAATCTTAGAGCTTTGCTCTTTTTGTATACATCCAAATCTTTGAGTAGAGGCTTCGCCTTCTAATGATGCTCGCAGAGAACGGTATCGCATTCATATCTTGTCTTTTTAGAGTCATGCTTGAATCTTTTGAAAAAAATATTGCAACATCACTACAACACTTATTCTGTATATTGACCCAATAGTAAATGTTATACAGAATGTTGGGATAACATTCCAGACAACATCTACCTAGCCTGTCTTATTTTCAAAGAAAACAAAGACCAAAAGATTTTTTCAAGCTAGAAAATCTCTCATGATCTAAAGGTTTGGTAAAAATGTCACCAGTTGACAAAAAGTATCAACATGTTCAATTTGAACTAGTTGTTTTTCCACTAAGTCTCTTAGAAAATGATGTCTTATATCTATGTGCTTTGTACGTGAATGCTGAACAAGATTTTTGGAAATATTAATAGCACTCAGATTATCACAGTACAAAATCATGAAGTTATTAGATATGTCATAGTCATATAGCATATGTCGTAACCAAATCAGTTGAGAACTTCCTGCTGCCATCTATTCAGATTCGGCAGTCTAGAGTGATACACAATTTTGTTTACGACTGTACCTTGAGACTAGATTATTGTCAAGATAGAAACACCCACCACTAGTGCTTTTTCTACCGTCTACATCACTGTCCCAATCCGAGTCACTATATCCTATTAGATTAAGATTAGTGTCTTTGGAGTACCAAATTCCCAAGTCACTTGTACCGGCAATATATCGAATAATACGTTTCACAGCGTTAAAATGAGATACCTTGGGACTGGCTTGGAACCTGGTGCAAACACATACGCTAAACATGATATCGGGGCGACTAGCAGTAAGGTATAGAAGGCTACCTATCATAGATCGGTACAATGTTGGGTCAACATCTTGTCCAACATCGTCTTTACATACCTGTTGCGTAGAGCCCATTGGAGTCTTCATGTGTTTAGCATTTTTCAGACCAAATCTCCTAACTAGATTCTTGGCGTACTTGCTTTGAAATACAAAGATCCCATCTTCATTCTGTTTAATCTGCAAGCCTAAGAAAAATGTTAGTTCTCCAATGCTCATCTCAAATGTTGTCGACATTGCCTTCGACAAAAGACTTCAAGAAAGATTCTGTAGTCGAACTAAAAACAATATCATCAACATAGATTTAAGCTATTATTACATCTACACCGTGTCTTTTAATAAATAATGTTTTGTCAGCTTCTCCACGGGTGAAACCAAACTCAACAAGGAAGTTAGTTAGACGACCATACCATGCACGTGGGGCTTATTTTAGTCCATACAAAGCTTTCTTGAGTTTGTACACATGATGTGGATGGTGAGGATCCTCAAATCCCTTTGGTTGTTCAACATATACTTCTTTGTCCAAGTATCCATTTAGGAAGGCACTTTTAACGTCCATTTGGTGCAAGGTAATCTTTAGATAGCAAGCAATAGCAAGAAGCAATCTTATTGACTCAATTCTAGCCACAGGAGCAAAGGTCTCGTCATAGTCGATACCTTCTACTTGTGTATATCCTTGAGCAATAAGTCGAGCTTTGTTTCTAACAATCTTCCCTAACTCATCTGATTTGTTTTTTAATATCCACTTAGTCGCAATAACATTTGTGTTGTTGGGTCGTGGTACCAAGTCCCAAACCTCATTTCGGGTAAATTGTTTAAGCTCCTCTTGCATGGCTTGAATCCAATAATTATCTTTTAATGCTTCCCCAATATTTTTGGGTTCCAAAGTAGATGTAAGACAAGAAAGACTTACCTGTTGGTATATGATGGACATGCACGCATACCTTACCATTTCTCGGTAATTCACTAGCTCTTTCCATCTTGTACGTCTCTCCTCAAAAACTCCCCCTATCACCTGGTTGGGTGGATGGTTCCCTCTAATCCTCGATGGAGGGTCTCTTCTCACTTGATCATTCAGTTCCGTAACAGACTCCTTCTCGATTTCGTCCCCTGTGTTCTCTCTTGGAAGTTCAGATGTTTCTTCTGATGTTGGGACAACATCTGGGACTACATATGTTTTTTTAGTGAGTTGCTCATATTCAATTGCAACCACAATGTTGTTTTCTGAAGATCTACCAAATATATCCAGCAGGTCATCAAAAATAACATTGACTGACTCTTGTATGGTCTTTGTCCGAAGATTGTATATTCGATAAGCATGGCTATTCTGAGAGTAGCCAACGAATATTCTCTTGTCACTCTTAGAGTCAAATTTGGCCAGTTTATCCCTGTCATTAAGAATATAGCATACACACCCAAAGACATGAAAGTACCGCACTGTAGGTTTCTTTCCATTTAACAGTTCATAGGGTGTCATCTTGGTCCCTGCCTTAAATAGATTCTATTAATTATGTGACATGCCGTGTTCAAGGCTTCTGCCCAAAACCTTTTTGACAATTGCTTAGAACTTAACATAACTCTAGCCATTTTTTGTAAAGTTATGTTCTTTCTCTCAGCAACCCCATTTTGTTGTAGTGTTTTTGGTGCTGAAAATTCATGGAATATGTCTTTCTTTTCACAAAATTTTGCAAAGGTTTGATTTTCAAACTCCTTTCCATGATCAGATCTAATTCTAAAAATCGAAAAATAAAACAGGTTCTTAATCCTAGAGTAAAGTGTTCTAAACATCTCAAAGGTTTGTGTTTTTTCCTTTAAAAAATAGATCCAAGTGAATCTGGAAAAATCATCTACTATCACATAAGAATATCTCATCCCTCCTAGGCTATCTACCTCGATTGGACCCATAAGATCCATATGCAATAATTGGAAACAATGAGACGTACCTGAATGTTGTCTGTCATGTTGGACAACATTGTGAGAGACTTGGGTATGCTTTCCCTTCAAACAATCTTCGCATAGTGTTTTATCTTTTGGATCCAGTCTGGAAATGTCTCTAACAGCTTCAAATGAGATCAGCTTCTCCAAGGTGCCATAGTTGACATGTCCCAACTTTTGATGCCAAAGTGTCAAGTCACCTACCTTTGCGGAGTTGCACAACTCTTGTCTACCGACTAGATAGCAATTATCTCCTGTTCGAGTTCCTGACATGACACATTTATCCGCAGAATCTGTAACCTTGCATCCAAGCTTGTTGAATTTCACCTCGAGATCATCATCACATAATTGGCTTATTCTAAGAAGATTAGCAACCAAACCTTCTACATGAAGAACATTTTTCAAGGCTGGTACATCCGGAACATTAAGAGTTCATTTACCAATTATCTTACTCTTACTTCCTCCTCCAAAGGTCACGTATCCTCCATTGAATGCTCCATATTCCTTCAATAGACGTTTGGTACTTGTCATATGATGTGAGAAACCACTATCGAAATACCAAGAACCTGTAATATTAGTACGCAAAGCAGTTATGCACACATTACATTTCATATTCAGTTTGGGTACCCATTCATTTTTCTTCCTTCTGCTTTCAGGCTGGTTGCTTTGAATGTTGTCGGTGATGTTGGGCAACATGGCTGACGACATTTTAGGCAATATTCTGAGTGCAGAGTTTTGAAGTCTGTAGCAGTAGGGCATAAGATGTCCTGACTTTTTACAGAAGCTACATACAAACTTTGATCCAATTTCAGTGATCTGAGAATTACTCGAAATTTCTTTGACAAACTTTATCCTCTCAGTTTGACTATGGATTCTGGAAGTATTTGGTTTGCTAGGAGATTGGTACCTAAGCCCAGCCCTTGTAGGTTTATTAAAATTCAATATTTCATCCAGTTTGGAGGTTCCAATGTTGAGCCTTTGAAAGGTGGTCTCAGCTACGTTTAATCGTGCACGAATCTTACCAAGCTCTAGGTCCTTTTTGGTAAGTGCCACCTCTAATTGGTTGATTGTGCCTTTCAGATTGCTATTTTCAAGAGTCACTAATTTTGCTTTTGAGTCTAGGTGCTCAGATTCTGTGATTAAGGCTTTACAAAGGCTTTGTAATTCCTTTATTACGTCGTCTTTTGAGTCAACTAGATCCAAATTTACAGCCTCAGAAGAATAATTAAATCCACTAAAACAATTTACATCAGAATAGTCAAAGTATACATACCTCTCTGATGTTGAAGATATTCCAAATGTTGAGTCTGATGTTGTTCCTGATGTTGTCACAACATTGTCAACAACATCTTCATCGTCAGATAGTGAGTGTTCAAACACGGATGACGGCATTGCATATGGTTCTTCTTCTTGATCTCCTTCCTCCTCTTCATTCTCATCATCGCTAAGAGTTACCCACATGACCTTACCAATTTTTCTAAGGGTGTTTGCACACTCATTAGTGTAGTGTCCCCAACCCGAGCATGCATGACATTGCACTCCCTCGAGTTGTTTGGGATTGAAATTGGTACTGTCGGAGTTAGATTTCCTCAGTGGATTGTGATTACTTTAATCAGAAGATGACCTATTCTGCTGTTTATTAAAGAGTGGGTTTTGATGTTGTTTGTATTTGGCTTTATTGCGATCATTGTTGATCTTTCTCACCATCAAGTTGAATCGACGAGTAAGTAAGGCAACCGTAGCACTATTTCCCAGTTCCTCCAAGTTTTCTTCCTCGTTTTCCAATTCAGTTTTCAAGGTTTGTCCTTGGAGTGCCAAAGTTTTGTCTTTATACAGATCTCTTTGTCTCTTCATGTTCATCTCATATGTTTGAAAGATGCTCATCAAGGCATGTAGATCTATATTAGCAAGATTATGGGCCTCTTCAATAGCATAAATCTTAGTATTAAACCTTTCAGAAAGAGATCTGAGAGCTTTATCCACAAGTTGTGTGTTGGTTAAAGGAGAACCAAGCACTTAACACTGATTAGCAATGTCAATTAACTTTTCAAAATAGGATTTTATGTCTTCAGATTCTTCCATCCTTAAGCGTTCGTATTGGCTCAAAATCATGCGAAGCTTTGTACGTCGTACACTTGAGGTAGATTCACAATGAGTTTGTAAGGTCTCCCAAGCATCCTTGGCCGTAGTACAATTCTGGATAAGTTTAAACATATAGAGATCTACCCATCCAAATATCACATTTAGGGTCTTTTCATTGAAGCTTGCACTGTTGATCTCTTCCGCGGTCCATTCAGATTCGGGTTTGGTAAGTACATCACCATCCTCATCTGCTGGGTACTTAGGAATCACATAGCCTTCGAAAACTGATCTCCAAGCTCGAACATCAATGGATTTGATGTGCGAACGTAGTCGGATTTTCCAATAGGCATAGTTAGTTCCGTCAAGAATTGGAAGTCTACCAACGTTTTGTATAGCTGAGTCCACAGCCGTAATATTCAGAATCAAACACTTATTGTATCAAGTGTTGGCTCTGATACCACTTGTTTGGTCTGGGGCTACGGATAAGCAAGACTATGTAAGAATAAAACCATAACAGCTAGAACAATTCAAACAGTTTCTGATGTTGCCTTCAATGTTGTGTCAACATCTGAGGCAACATTGTAATAAAACAGTTATAAACCTTTATAGAGTAAATGCATCGAAAAAGTAAAGAGACACAAGGTTTATATTTTCAAGGGTATATATTAATATATCCCTTGATGGTCAATGACCAAAGAATTTTATAAATTATATACAATTAAAATGAATTTCTTTATGCAAGGTTGAACAATAAATGCGAAAAAAAAATTACAAACAAAAGTGAAGTCGCAGATGACTTCACCCAAAGTTAAAAGATCTACAAAGACAAATACAACATCTTCATTACTATTGCTTGAAATATAAGCTTGATCTAAGAATCTGGGCAGCAATAGTAACGTGGGACTAGATGTTGTTATACTACTTTAGGCTAAGTGTGTTGATCCAGTTTCTAAGGTAAATATGCGAGAACTTTCTTGGTAATTCTTCTCGTTTTAAATCTGGATATCGATACTCTGAAGTTCCCTCTATTTATAGTGTGGAACTTCCCTTAAAATCCTCACTGGTTGGTTGCGGAGGCTGAGTAAAAGAAGGCTTCAGCTTGGACCGGTTCTTGCTCCTTCAAAAGCTCAACGTTCTGGACTTGGTCTTCACGCTGCTTCTTCTCCGAGATTTGACTGTTTCTTTTACCACGTTTTCAACACAACATCATTGTTAGCTTGCCTAGGTCATTTTTTACTCACAGTAACACAACCTGTTTTAGCCGAAAGAATAGGCAAAATCGTTACAGAAATGTTGTCAGGAATGTTGTCACAACATCGCAGGCAACATTCTTATTTTCATAAGATGTTGTCCTGAGCATTTTCAGATGTTGTCACAACATCCATCCAACATCAACACTTTCTTTTCACTTTGTTCCGTTCGAAAAACCGTGTTCTTATTTTATATTGCCTCCTTCCACATGGGGGAACTCTTTTTCCTACCTTCTTTTTTATTTTAGCTGCTTCTTCCTCATAATAATAATAATAATAATAATAATAATAATAATAATAATAATAATAATAATAATAATAATAATAATAATAATAATAATAATAATAATAATAATAATCCTCTTGGCGGTGCAACATTAATCAGAAAAAAGAACAAGACACATTAAAAATGAAACATGAACATTGTTGAATAAGAGGGTTTTCCTCCTCTCTTTTTTTAGGTGAAAAGGGTGGGGTGGTTGGCGGTGTTCTTTTGATTTTTCACCGGATATTCGATATTCATTTTGAATTTATGATTAATACTATTTGTGCAACTAAGGTGCATTAAGAAGAAAGCACTACATATAAAAAAAATTATCATTCCTACGGCTCGAACCCGAAACCTCTGATCAAGGGTAGAGGAGTCCTATCTATCTTGCCACAACTCTTAGTGGTGGCATGTAGTCTTCTAGGAGCAAACTATTCAAGATATATAGTCAAAGCAATCTTAATATGTGCAATATTCATAATAGATTTAAATTATATGCACTGATTATGCATATAATACATCACCGATAAAATATTCTTAACAACCGTGTCCTCATTCTCTTCATCTATTCAACACATGATTATGCATCAAGTTTCTTGGGGTAAAAGGGGAAAAGCATGAAGGAGACGCATGGCAAGGTAAGCCAAAAAAAATTGAACATGTACTTAAAGGTGTCAATGATCTGCGTTGAGTTGAATTTGGTTAAATCAAAATGAATTGTGTTAATAAATTAATGAATTATAGACCCACACAAATATTACTTGAATTGAAATGGTCGTGTTGGGCTAAGATGAGCTAAAAAGTGAGGGGTCATTCACACAAGTGCCCCTATTTCAGTGTGGTCTTTAATTTTTGGCCTTTGCCTAAAAAATGAACGAAAATACCCCTAAGGTTCTGATTTTGAACCCCAGCAAAGTCGAAAAAAATTCACAAGGCAAAGTTTCAGAGTAAATTATGTCTATTCAGGCAAGTTATACAGAAGTTACGTCTTACCTTAAGACATTGTCTTGCGATTTTTTTTTACTGAGCTGGGCTTCGAACCCAATAATACAGAAGTTATGTCTTAAAGAATAAATTTTACCTTAAGGCATAACTTAGAACTACAGAAGTTAAGCCCTAAGGCATAACTTTTGAGAGAACCTTTTGCTTACGAAATTGTCTATTTTTTTTCACTGAGCTGGAGTTCGAACTCAAATATCTGATTTTGTGGACGCGTGGATAAGAATATTTTGGCCCAGAAATTTTCATTAAATGAGAAGTAAGAGCAAAAATTAAAGACCAGCGAATTGAGGGACAAAAAATGAAGGACCAGCCCGTATGAAGGGAAATCCACGCAAAAAAATGAAAAGTGGGTCGTACCCAACCCGTCTAATTCTTTCTAAGTTTAATTTTCTTGTTTGTTCTTTTATATTAATATTTTAAGTACCTAATAAGAAAAATTCTTTATTATGGCTATATATAACATGTCAAACAAAAAATAAAATCTTTTTGTGAATATTTTGATAAGATTTCTCATGGATTCATTTGGGCTACACATATCATCTCAACTTTTAGATGGATTAAGCCAATAGTGGATCAATGACCTGCCCAAACTTGAGCGATTGGGGGATCAAGTTTTCATAAGCTAATTTTGATACCCCTACATGTACTATCACGTTTATTATCTTTACCTGTTCTAACAGGATATCTCCTTTCTTTTCAAAATTACACATTCTACCTTTTATGAAGGATGACTTCTAAATATCTTTTAAATAACTTGATAACACAAATAAATAATATTTATACTATGTAAGTATACAAGTTAAACTATAATTACCACGAAACAAAGGCGAATGTAGTTCGTGTGAAATGGACCCTGTATTTTTATTTAAAAACACACACGCACACATATCTAGCATTAAATTTAAAGAAATATGAAGTTCTGAACCTATAATATCAAAAGTACGACGAGTTCTGCTAAATTTTTTAGAAGTTGAAGGCGTTTCTTTCCATTTTAGTATTAGAAAAATTTACACTATGAAAAACCAAAACTTTTTCAACCAACAATATTAGTTGAATTGTTGGGCTAAACGGTCCAAGAATATTCTTAATATAGTGTGATATTGTCCGCCATCCTTTGAATATTTATGGCAACGTTGTGGCGACCAAAGTCCGATGCCACTTTGTCGTGTAAGCATCTTCTGTCTATGGGTAAAGGTATTGCACCGGCTCACTAGACGGGCAAAGACACTAAGTCGGGCATCACGCCACAGTCCGCCATATAGTCCGCTTTGACCAAGCCGGCACAGTTTTCCTCAAAAGGTCTCACACCATTAAGAGAATTCTACATTTTATATATATGTTTTTTTTTTTTCAACTTCCGGTGTGGGAATTGGTTCGCACACCTAACATGAATACCATTCTTGTTGACATAAGAACCGATGATGATTCAATTGGATAAAGAACACTCTTGAAAAAACCTTTTCGGGAATATATTTGTATGTTGACTTAAAATTCGTCTGCGGAAAAAATTTGTGCATTTGCTTTCCTTTTTGGTTTTGGATACACATAAAAATGTCGAATTCTAAATAAAAAATAATGCTCTTAAAAAAAATTATTACCAACCCAGTTTACAAGTGAAGTGAATTCACGTCAAAAGTGAAGAGTGGGAGTTTTACACTACAAAAAATTTAATAAAGATCGCAATAAAAAATAATTTTTTTTATACAAATTTTAACCATTATGTAGTATATATTATATTAGTGCATAATAAGCATAAAATCAGTATACAACAATGTATAATCAATATATAAATCGACGACGGACATATTATGATTGAGCAGGTGAATTTTTTTAGGTAACAATCTTTTTATATAACGAAAATATCACAGGCTCTTTCGATCCCTTTTTCTAGCTTTGACAAGCCTTTTGCTTTCTACAGTGTAAGGTTTCTGAATTTACACATAGGAAGCTACCAAAGTTACCACGTACTAAATCACAAAAGTTGTTGTTAACCTCTTAACCCTTTAATCTTTACTAATTTTGAAATGGATATCATCCCTCCATTCTTAAATAAATATTTAGGGTTCAAATTTTAGCTATGGAAATTTTTTAGGTAGTATGCGTTTTTACGCAGGCCGAATCTGGATTAGAAAGATGATTTATGCGAAATATCCCTCTTTAGCCCATCATTTAAATTGTCTTTTTTAAAAAAGAACTGTACAAATATATGGCCCTTGGAACTGATAAATATTAGATTGTTATTTAATGTTTACGAAATTTCAGATTGTGGCCTAACTTTTTCTCATAGAATTTTTACTTTGCTCAAAAGGAATTTTAAGGTTACGGTAAAAAAGGTCCATAAATTACAAAAATAAAAAAATGATCATTTAATAAATAATTGTCTAAAAAATGAACAACCAATAGAAATTTGTGTTTACCCGATAGCACGGGCGGAGCCAAGTGGTAGCGAGAGATTAGGCATGATATAGTTAGTCTTCAGCTTACCGAGAACATGACCCTTGATAGGAGGTGTGGACGTCGAGGATTAGGGTAGAATGCTAGTAATGAGTAATTTCGCGTTTGCTTTTCCTTATGAGTAGTAATAATTTTATTTTTGGTATGTTATTATTTTATTATTTTCATATTTCTCACTCTTAGTTTTCTATTAGTACTTGTTGTCGGAAAAGAGATTACTACTTGTTCTCTCTAATACTCCGATTTTCTTATCATCCTAGTATGTTACGACTTATGTTTTTCATTAATGTTGTATTTATGATTATTTTTTTTTTTTAGTGAAAGTCTATCTAAAACAACCCATTTTCCTGCACAAAGTAGGGGTAAGGTCTACGTACACTCTACTCTCTTCAAATTTCACTTGTGGATTATACTGATATGTTGTTATTGTTTTATGGTAGATGTTGAATCCCTAAGCTTCTTCGTATGTTTAATTCTTCATATTTTAGACCCCTTAGTAAAAATTCTGGCTCAATCACTACTAGATAGTAGCATGGGCGACTTTTGGGTAAAGCTGTTGAAGCTTGGGCTTTAGGCCTCCAACTTTTGGAGGCCTCACTTTATAGCAATATTTTGTAAAAATAAATGTATTACAGATTTTTACTACATTCTCAAAATAAACTTGTAATGGGTAGAATAAAGAATTTATAGAAGGAAAGTGAAAAAGTAAGTATTAATTCTTTTTTTACATTTCCAATGAAATTAAGTTTTTTCATTTTCTTATTTGGGCTATCCAATACTCAGTCCTTTTTACATCAACGTTTCTCTTTAGCAATATTATTCTCGAAACGAACAAGAGCAAAAGTGTGGCAAAAAATATTATTGATTATTGAAAGTTTTTGAAGCAACAATCTTATTTTCAGATCGAGTTACTTGAGTGAGGTTCTGTTTCTTCAATTTTTTTTAGTATTATTTTTTCAATTTGAAGCTTATGAAAATATTTTTAATTTTCTATTTAGTGGTAAAAAATGAGATACTTGATAGTGATTATTTATAACCTTGAATGTTCTTTAAAATATAATAGTCACTCATATATTGATGGTTTAGACTTGTTTCTCGAATTAAAAGTGTTAAGGGAGATAGTACAAGTAGATGCGAATACTTTAATCAATATACTCAATCATATAAATAGAGTTGGTTCTTTTTCAAATGTCTATATTGCCTATAGAATAATGTTAAAAGTCGTCTCCGTGAAAAGAAGTTTTTCAAAACTAAAATTAATAAAATATTACTTAAGATCAACCATATTTCAAGAGAGATTGAATGAAATATATATATTATTCATTGAAAAGTAATTGTTAAAAAAATCGATTATAAGACGATTATTCATAGCTTTGCATCTCAAAAAACTAGAGAAATAAGTTTTGAATAAAAAATATATATTATATAACTTTTTTACAAAAAATAATATTAAGGCCTCTCATCAAAATTTGACTTTAGGCCACCAATAATGTTAAGCCGCCCCTGAATACTAGGTGAGAAAACCCAAAGAAAAGACACATCTAACCTTTGAACCATTGAAATGATACATCACATATAAAGAGACTATGTTTTGATTTTTGACTAAATGTAAACAAAATAGAAAGATTCATTAATAACTTAATTTTTTTGGCTTTAGAAAAATTGGTTATATTATAATAGATCAGAACAATTCTCCCACATCACTTCTAATAGCTGTGACAAGAAACAAAAGTGAAGAATAGGTAGATTAAGATTACACATGACAAAGGATTTCTGATAAGTAAGGCTTCTTTTTTTTTTCGTTAAGCCCTTGGTAGTCTCAAATTCTGACATGCAAAG
The DNA here is from genome assembly GCA_034509755.1 of Anisodus tanguticus. Taxonomy (NCBI): domain Eukaryota; kingdom Viridiplantae; phylum Streptophyta; class Magnoliopsida; order Solanales; family Solanaceae; genus Anisodus; species Anisodus tanguticus. The sequence continues at coordinate 24,564,541 of CM067541.1, read as the reverse complement.
GATCCAATGAACTGAGTTTCACATATGTAATCTATAATTGTTCCATTTGCCCAATCGCCTCGTACTTCTCAAATATTCCTCTAAACTATCTCTCAAACTCTTTGTTGCTGACACATAAAAATGTTACTACAATATTTTTAAGAATTATTATTTGACTGTTGGATATGTAAAGCAGTACGAGAAGTAAATAAGTATTACAAGTGTTCGAAAGGATAAACAAATAGGCAATTCAGAACTGTCGCAAGCTTGTTGAGTCTTGAATCTTAATAACCTGAAATCAAGAAACACTAAATTTGGATTGTTACAATGTGGGCTGAGTCGAGAGATGGCTCTCTGTCTTTAAGACAAGATTGCCCCGTATATATGCTTTTACGTTAACAGACAATAGTCTCCCAAGATAAAACAACAACTAATCAACACTACAAAGCAAATGGGTTGATTCTGACGAAGAAAACAAACATGAAACGACTTGCTGAAGAATAGAAAAGGAAGGAAGAGTTTCTGTTTTGCCACTGTTTCTGGACAGAATCAGTTGTGCTCTATTCTGTTTTGTCTCTATGTATATAGTGTTGTCCCGTCAACTGCCAAAAGGCTCCAATATATAGCATAAGGGGATAGACTCCTCAACTGCCAAGTAATGGTTGTTTATGGCCATTGAAGGGGGGAGTTAATCAGCCAAGTAATGGATGATTATGGCCATTGAAGGAGGGAGTTAATCATCCAAGTAATGGTTGTTTATGGAGGGAGTTAATCAGCCAAGTAATGGCTGGTTAATGTGCAATAACACTCCAAAAATCAACCCAAACGGTAGGCATAAACACTTTCTGCCTTCCGTCGTTCCCAATTTCATCATTCCAGAAACTCTAGGGATCAAACTGTAAATATTAAACAATTAGGGGTCTATTAGAAGAAGCCCAAGACCCACGACCCTAGATCGGACGGGAGGGGCGGGCGTCGGCGTCCCGCGTGTGGGCTTAGCCTTGAACCCAAGCACATCTAGGTCCTCCCTCCTTCAAACACATGGGTTACCCCTTGGGGTCCCAAACCCTTAGCCAATTTTGAGACTTAAAAAGAGAACAATTCTTCATTTTCCCACCGATGTGGTAGATTTGTCTCACACCATATTTCCATGCCTCAAACACCTTACTTCGTGGACCAATATCTCTTTCATTTCTCAATGAAATTTGACGATTCTTGGCCCTACGTTCATCTACTCACTTAGTAGATTATGCACGTGTGAAGAGACAAAGCCTTCAACATACGGAGCCCTAGTGTTTAAGTAATTAAATACGGGTGGACGCACCTCCCCACCAAAGGAAAATTTCCAACAATCCCCTCTTGAAAGAGATTTTGGCGCACACTCAAGGTGCCTACTTTCAGCAATCTTTCAGTTAAAGAATATTGCATCAGGAGAGGTAGCTTCTGCTTTGAACCTTCCCTAGTTGAATACCACCGGACTTACTTACTACGCGGTGAACGTGATGTCTTGAACCGTCAGTGTTTAGTGTAAGCCAAGATAATGATACCAACACAATAACTCTAATTATTCATTTTCTTCTTATTGTTTTGTCCGTTGTGGCCATGGACACACTTGGATTCTTAAGTGCGTTCATTTGAGGCGGCCTGTCCTCACACTTAAATTGGTGATCTCCTACAAGGTATCCTGTTATACCCCGCTTCACAAGTGTTAGGAATCATTAAAAGTTTCCCCAACCTTAACCTCAACCGTTTGAGGATCGTTAAAGATTTGGAAACTTAACCTTTACCCACCATGCAGGTAGCACTTTAATGTCTATCGCGGGAATAACTTTGGATTCATGTTTCTCTACAGAAATCATCATCCGAAATGCTCTTGCTTCCACCGAAGCTCAACTGAACCTTTTGCAGCTTAGTTTTCCCATTGAACCAATTTCTTGAGATCTCCAGTCAGTATGGTTGGGTTACCACCGCAAAGGTTCATATTGTTTGGGTTTTAAGCCCATTCCCCTAGACAGGCAGAACATTTGATCTCTGGGTAGTCCCTTAGTTAAAAAGGCCCACTATATCCTTTGATTAGTAATCAAGAAAGTGACACCCGTGATGATCAATTGTCATACGGTCTTATGTCTCCGACAAATCCTGACAGATATGTCCAGACGCCGTCATCCGTGTCCTTCCTAAAGTCGATCGGCTAGCCACAGTGTATAACTGCTGAAGGCACAGATTTCTCCCAATAAGGGACGTCCTCTAAGGAGTCATGAACTTACTCAACTTCTTTCATGCTTTGTATAAAGCGATAAACTCTGATTCCATCATGAATCGGCCGATGCAAGTTTGCTTAGAGGATTTTTCATGACCCACCATACACATTTCCTTGTGGCTTTGGTGTTCTTCACATCTGATGTCCAGTTTGCATCATTGTGTTCTCCCAGAACCGCTGGACATCCAGAATACCATAATCCGTAATTAAGCGAATATTTCAGATATCGTCATATCCTACTTAACGCCTTCTATCGATTATTTCCAAAATCACGAGTGAACCTTAGTTCAACTGATCTGCTTTGTAGGTCGATACCAGGTCGGTTGTAGTGTGTACAATACATTGAACTACATGTGACCTGCACATATCGCTCCTTGTCTATGGGTGCACCATGATTCCAATCAGTTCTATGATTCATATCCATTGGTGGCTTCAACGAGACTGTCAGTTATCTCATAACTGAGTTTGGAGTTAGACCAGTCCGTTAGATGTCTTAGAATACCAATTCCTAAGATGTCATCTGTGATACCCATATCTTTTATTTCAATATAACTTTCACTCTCAGACTGTTGGTTTTCCAACTGTTGGCTTTCTAACTTCAGAGTCAATGTTTCTGTGGACAGATTCATTATTTCTGTTTTATCTTAAACTTCCAGGACCAAAATGTAAACATTTCAGGGACCAAAATGAAAGTTCAGGAAGAAGCCAAATAGCCCAGCAAACCAACTCTGATCCTCCCCTTCCAACTATCCGGTTAGGAAGGTTGTTTCAATATCCATGCCACGCAAGACTCCAATGACCCTAGATGTTAAGTTATTCATAGGGAAGCACATGTACAAGTAGCCGAGGCCTTATACTCGTCAGTAGATCCATCTACTTTGTACTGACTTTTGAGTATTCTTTTCCACAACCCAAAGGTTCTTTTCCCGGAGGAAGATCAACCATTACACAAGTATAGTTCCATATGATGGAATTTATTTCTCTCTTTAGCTTCTTTCCAAAGCAGCGCTTTTCGAGATAACAATTATTTGTTAATTGTCCATGGTTCGTTCTCAACCATACAAGCTAGAAGGCCTGGAATAAGTCTTTGTCCCCTCTTTGCTCCGTCTCGATTCAACATCTCTAGAATCCCTGAGTTCTTTAGATCTGGAATATTAAGTTCTGGATAGATAGCAACTTCCGAGTCCTGTAGATACGGAACGTCTAGTTCCGGACAGTCAAGCCCTCGTGGGTTCTTGTTAACCTCGAGTAATTACTTCTTTTTCCTTCTCAAGGAAAGTTATCCTCAAAGAATTCATTGACACCAAGAGGCGATAAACACTACTGTTATTTGCAGATCCAGTGGATATGCAATCTACAGTCTTAGGTCCAACTTGACCTATTTCGGTATTCCAACCTCTACCAAGCCACCTCACATCACAACATTTGTATGTGATATCCTTTTCATGTTTCACACGGAGAGTTATCCTTATCCTTATGCGGAGTTCTATTGAGAATCGCAATAGTGGTAAGGATCGTCTTGCCCCACATAATTTGGGCGTACGGCTTTGCATTTGGCTAACACCGTTGGACTGAGGTGAGGAATGAGCAGTCGTTGATGAACGATGCTTCACTTTCTCCCCCTCTATCACTAAGAATTCCTCAATCCGTAGGCTTAGTTGATTTTCAACTTCTGCTTTGTAGCGCTTATTTGCTTCAACAACTTCATCTTTGCTTTTCAACACACAAAGGATGCAATACGTTGTACCATCATTAATGAAGGTTACAACATACTTGTCTCCCCCCTCTATTTTGTATAAACTTTAAATCACCTAACTAGGTGTGACTAAGTTCTAGAGGAGTGGTGCTTCTTTCGCTATTCCTTTGACGGAACTTGGAAAGGTGATTTTGCCTCTTCTCCTACCTCACATTCATTTTGAGTTGTTTATGTCGATAGAAGGCAATAATCTCAACTTCGTTAGCTTTTGAATGACTTTCTATTTAACGTGTCTTAATCTATGATGGCATAGATGCACGGATTACAAATATATCATTCATTTGGCTACAGACATATTGTACCATTCTTAGTTATTACAGACCTGTTGGACTAGTCTCAAACCAACTTGACCAACATCGTCCCTTAAACCAAGTTTGGGACATGTATCACCTCATCTGAGAGTGATCTCATTCCCTGAAGTCCTATTGAGGACAACCTCTCCAACCCCTTCTACTTTAGAGGTGGCGTTGCTTCACATGAACAACCTCTTACCCGTGGTTAGGGCGTAACCGGATCATATGTGATATAGATACTCTGGCCCACTCCAGTTGCTTTGGCAGACTGAGTGTCCAATTTCTTTTATGCCTTTCCTTTGGCCTTCAGATCATTTACGACCTGGAAACTCTGGCCCACCACACTAGGTTTCCATTACTTTTCCTATGAAATGAATTCTGGCCCCACTCCGGTCGCCCGTAGGCTTTGTATGACTGAGTGTCCAATATCATCCTATGAAGGATCTTCTGCCAAATAGTGTGACAGACTCAACGTCTTTAGTTTTTAGTTTTCTTCCCTTGTGATTGGTGCCCAGACAATTCTTGGCGCTTACTTAAGAGTGGTAACAGTTTTCGCACAGTCAGTGGATCTTTCTCCATCGTATGTGCGAACATACTTTACACACTTTTAATAAGTACACTTAAAAGAACGGATCTTTTTAAGTTGTTTACAAAATTCAATCTTTAAACGGGAAGGAAGATGATATTAACTTTTGATTTTAAAGTGTAAGCAATATAAATTATTTCGGAAAACATTTTCATATTCCTCCTTACTTTAAGCCCTTTTTAATCAGACATCATTTAATCTTATTTTTGACAAGGAAGGAAAATTACTTATCCCAATTTCGGATTCTGGCTCACTTCAGTCACTTTATCGGACTGAGTGTCCATTTCCTCCTTACCATAATTCGGATCCTTTGTCTGGGACAGATATAGGCCTTCTGCTACAAGATAGAACCACATCTTCAACCTTCTCCTCTTGTCCCAGTTGACATCCTCAGCCTCTCGTGGGCGCTTGTTCCCACCACTCTCGGGAGCGGTGATACCATGAACACGTTGACCTTCAATAGCATAATCAAAACTCTCTTCAACCAGAAAACCATAGCCATATCCAGATTTGATCACACAACTTTCGATCGACATCTTTCGAACACCAATACAAATATTGTCTTAAAATTGTTGGTTATGTAAAGCAGTACGGAAAGTAAATAAATATTACAAGTGTTCGAAATGATAAACAAATAGGCAATTCAGAATTGTCGCAAGCTTGTTGAGTCTTGAATCGTGATAACTTGAAATCAAGAAACACTAAATCTGGATTGTTACAGCTGTGGGCTGAGTCGAGAGATGGCTCTCTGTCTTTTAGACAAGATTCCCCCGTATATATGCTTTTACGTTAACGGGCAATAGTCTCCCAAGATAAAATAGTAACTAATCAACACTACAAAGCAACTAGGTTGATTCTGACGAAGAAAACAAACACGAAATAACTTGCTGATGAATAGAAAATTAAGGATGAGTTTCTATTTTGCCACAGTTTCTGGACAGAATCTGTTGTGCTCTCTTCTGTTTTGTCTCTGTGTATTTAGTGTTGTCTCGTTTTCTGTCTTCCACAATTAAGCCAAAAGGCTCCAATATATAACATAAGGGAAAAGACTCCTCAACTGCCAAGTAATGGCTGTTTTGGCCATTGAAAGAGGGAGTTAATCAGCCAAGTAATGGCTGATTATGACCATTGAAAGAAAGAGTTAATCAGCCAAGTAATGGTTGTTTATGGAGGGAGTTAATCAGCCAAGTAATGGCTGGTTAATGTACAATAACGCTCCAAAAATCAACACAAACAGTTCTGTCGTTCCCAATTTCATCTTTTCAGAAACTCCAGGGACCAAACTGTAAATATTAAATAATTAGGGATCTATCAGAAGAAGCCCAAACCCCACGACCCGAGACCAGACGGGACGGGCGGGCGGCGGCGGCGCGCGTGTGGGCTTAGCCTTGAACCCAAGCACATCTAGGTCCTCCCTCCTTCAAACACATGGGTTACCCCTTGGGGTCCCAAACCCTTAGCCAATTTTGAGACTTATAAAGAGAACAATTCTTCTTTTTCCCACCGATGTGGTAGATTTGTCCCACACCATATTTTCATGCCTCAAACACCTTACTTCGTGGACCAATATCTCTTTCATTTCTCAATGAAATTTGACGATTCTTGGCCCTACGGTCATCTACTCACTTAGTAGATTATGCACGTGTGAAGAGACAAAGCCTTCAACATACGGAATCCCAGTGTTTAAGTCATTAAATACGGGTGGACGCACCTCCCCACCAAAGGAAAATTATAACATTGACTTTATATATTTTATACACTAACAATATGACAATATATACTTTGTTACTCTAAGCTCATAACACATAATGTCCGCTTTGATCCATCTCATGAATTTATCTTTTGTGATATGTCATAATTTAAGCCCAAAGCATGCATATCATGAAAATTTTGTGTTCTATCTTATGTATCTACGCACTTCAATTTTTTCTGATATGAAATTTGCTTAAGGTATATCATATAATGTGCACCCTTCTTCCGGACGTTCCCAGTCTAATATATAGTCTGTCTTTACCCGTCTTTCAGCATAGCCTCATAGGTGTCATTTACACCCTCCCTTATGAATTCAGAATCCTTGTTGAAGTTTGCTTCATCTTCATTGTGGGAGTCGATCCTGACACCATATTTGGTATAGTACAAGCGCATGATACTTATTACCCGTTTTGACCCAACAAACCTTACTGCTTTGTTCCTTTGGACTAAACCTAATTATCGAGCTAGAAACATGCGGTTTAGGTGAATTTATGTTTTGTCTTATAAATTAAATAACAATACTTCACTTTTTCCTCTCTTTCCAACATGGAATTATTTGAGTAAAATGTATTATGCACATTTTCTTCATAAGCTTGTCAGCTGGAAAGCATATTAATCCTACTTGACTCCATCATTCACTCGTCCTATCTGCGTAATGGGCAACGAAAAATTTCACCATCAAATTACTTAATTATCATTTATAAGTAATTATTACAAGTTTGGATGAGAAATCTTAACAAGATTTAGGATAAGATTAGTCATTATTACTCTAACTTCCATCAAAACCATAAACAACGAGAAGAAATTGTAGTAATCGTTTGAGCCAAGGTTTATCGAAAACAACCTCTACCTTCACGAAATAGAGATAAGGTTGTGTATACATCACCCTCCTCAGGCCCAACTTATAAAATTACACTGAATACAATATTATTTATTGGAAACAATCTCTACCCAGTGGCGGGCTCAGGATTTAAGGATCGTGGGTGCTTTAAGATGTAAGTTCGAACACAAGTCCCCTAATGCCGAGATCTTTGAAGTTCAACCTGGAAACCAAAGCACACAATTGTTTTTTTGGTTTCTAGGGTGCTTTTTTTAATTTTACACCCAATTTTCATAAATTTCTTATATGACTACACCTAATCTGCGTTGGGTTTAATGGGTGCTAGAGCACCATTAAAATACATGTAGGTCCACCCCTGTTTCTACCTCCACGAAGTCGGAATAAGAATGCATACACACCATCCTTCTCATACCCCAATTATGAGATTACACTTAGTATATTATTGTTGTTGTATCGTTATAACTTATAAGTCAACATAATTTAACTGTCTAGTTTTTTTTTAACCTAATTGCACAGAAATAAAGCTCTAATAAAATGATAATTTTTAGGGTGGTCAAAGGTCAAAGATCCAGAAGTGCACGAGGGAAGGTATAGTAGAGGAACAAACAGGATGAATCAGCGTTTGAGCCGCACGAGGGAAGATCTCTGCTCTGAGGTAAAGTCTTTCTTCACTTTGTTCTGTTCGAAAAACCTTATACTTGTTGTATATTGCCTTCTTCCACATGGGGGTATATTGCCTTCTTCCACATGGGGGACTCTTTTTTCTACCTTTTTTTTTAAACTGCTTTCTCCCTCATTACACATATATTAATCCTCTTGGCGGTGCAACATTAATCAGAAAAAAGAACAAGCTGACACATTAAAAATGAAATATGAACATTGTTGAACAAGAGAATTTTCCTTTTTTTTTTAGGGGTGCAGGAGTGGTAGGTAGTGTTCTTTTGATTTCTCACCCAATATTCGGTATTTAGTTTGGAGCTCTGACTAATCCGATTTGTGCAGTGTAAGACACATTAAGAGGAAAGTATTTTCTATCAGGATTTTTACTGTTACTATGTCTCGAATTCAAGACATCTGGTTAAGGATGGAAGAGTCCTATCTAACAAATCTTGGTGGTGAAAGGTTAGTCTAGCAAGAAAATTTGACTATTCATGATATATCTTTAGGGCAATTTTAAGGTCGAAGTTTACAAATAACCGCTTTTGGGATTGTCATTTAATTTATGTTAAAAGTTAAAAAAAAATACAAGTTTATCTACTTCAGGCATAACTTCAGCCATTCACGATTGCCGCTGTGAAATTCACGTAAGAAGTTTGGCGAATTTCGGATATTTTTGTTTGCAGTGTGGCCTTGTGAAGGTCAAACATCGGACGTTCTTACTTGAAGTTTGGTATGGCTTGCTAAGACCAACTCCTGACATTTTTTACCGAAGTTGTGGCCTTGATAAGACCTAACTTCAGACATTTAAACTTGCGAAATTCACATATGAATTTTACAAATTTCGGAGATTTTTGTCTAAAGCTTGGTATGACTTGCCAAGACTAACTTCTGACATTTTTTACTGAAGTTAAGGCCTCGACAAGGCCTAACTTTAGACATTCATGATTGCAGTTGGAAAAATTACGTATGAAGTTTGACAAATTTTGAACATTTTAGTCTGAAGTGTGGCTTCGTGAAAGACAAACATCATACATTTTTACCTGAAGTGGTATTGCCAAGGCCAACTCCGACATTCTTTACTGAAGTTGTGGCCTTGGCAAGGCCTAACTTCAAATATTTTTTTATCCAAACTGACATTTCACATGAAGTTAGGGCAATATTTGGCTGAACTTCAGACATCGAAATTCAGGTAAACAAATATTTGTGTAAGAATCAACAATTTGTTTTTTGAATTTCAACAGTCAAACTCACGATCCAACACCTATATCTAACTCAAATAAACTCAAAATTTGAAACATAAATTTCATATATCATAACGAATATATCCCAATCATCAATTAGCCAAAACAACAACAAATCTAACAAACTCATTTTGCAAAAATGGTGTTTTGCTATTGTTTTCAAGCTACAACACCCATTTGTTTTCAAGTATTTCAATCATCATGAACTTATTATCTCAATTAAAGCGAAACAAAACAAATTCGTACCCGGGTTCAATTGATAGAAAATATCTGATAATCTCAAATCTATAAAAGGAAGAAGAAGTGGAAGTGGAGTAGCCTATTATTCTGAAGTTACTTAATATACTTGATAGAAGATGATATACACTGTCAAATCGTGTATATCAAAAGGCGGGTTTTGTATATTCTTTTACTATATTTGTAGAATTCTTGTATAAGTGTAATTATGGTATATTAGAATTATAGTAGGAAAAGATAGAGTTATTTTCCATAGTTAGGAATTGTATATTTGTAAATATACCTATTCATTAATGAAAATAATCAAGGGATTATATTCTTTCATGGTATCAGAAGTCTAGGGCACATAATTTCCTTCTCCACAATATTTCCACAGCCCTTCTTCTCGGAACACAGCCGGCCGTCGGCCACTATTCCAAATTTTCCGTCTCATATTTTTTTTCTTGTTCTTTAGTTTTCTCCTTCTAAATCCCCCATTCACATATTGTTCTTTCATTATGTCTACATCAAATAACACGTTTCATCTTGTCCTTACAATCTCCAATATCAAGAACCACGTCCCTATTGTTTTTTAGATGGAAAATTTCCAATACGCGACATGGACGGAATTGTTTAACGTTCACGCACGCTTGCATCAAGTGCGTCATCACATCATCGCCTCGGTCACAGGCAAGGAGAAGGTGCCTGTCCAGAAGGATGACCCGGTGTTATGGACAATCCTTGATGCTACCGTTCTCCAGTGGATTTATTCCACTATCTCTACAAACCTCTTGCAGACGATTATTGAGCCCGACGCTACGGCGATGGAAACTTGGAATAGGGTGCGTGATTTTTTCCAAGATAACGAAAATTCACGTGCTGTCAGTCTTGAGCAGGAATTTTCCGAATGTCTCGGCCTATTGTAAACGGCTGAAGGAATTGGCGGATCAACTCAAGAACGTTGTTGTGCCAGTCACCAATGATCGTCGTGTCCTTCGCAGGCCTATCTGAGGCCTATAATGGTGTTGGGACCCTCCTTCGTCAAAGCAACCTACTTCCTCCGTTTTATCAAGTCCGGTCTATGCTCACCCTCGAAGAGGTAGGGTTGGCTAAAAAGGCCACAACTGGAGCAAATTCTGCCATGATGGCGGAATCTCCATCAAGTTCCTACTCTCCATCATCTTCGGCTAATTCCACTCCCAATTGGAACAACGGGGGTGGAAAACGGGGTCAAAATCAGAAATTCTACGAAAAGGCAGCGGCCGCAGCGCCGGTAAAGGCGGCAGCCGTGATGGTAACGGTGGAGGCAGTAGGAGTCCGGTGGAAGTCGATAGGGGCAACCGCAGGCTGCTGGGCCAGGGCAGTGGGCCAATAATGCCGCTGGCCAGTGGGCCTGGCAGTGGCCCAACTGTCCCAACTACCCCTTTCCCATTCCAGCAACATATCCACCGAATTGAGACAGCCAACATAGGCCCAATTCGCAGCAGTTTCAACAGTTTTAGACTAGACAACCTGTTGTTGGGCCTGGCCAGCTGGCTGGCCTGCTTGCCTCGGCCTCAGCAAGCCTTTGCGGCTGCAGCCCAACAATATTTCCGACACCTACGAATATCGAAGCCGTAATACATACACTTGGATTAAATCATCCAAATACAAATTGGTACATGGACACCGGAGCCACTTCTCATATGATATCGGCACAAGGTAATCTCTCGTCTTATTTCAATATGAGCAATGGGTTGGCGTAGATTGTGGGTGATATTATTAAAAACATGTAGGTGATGGTAAGACTCAATGGGTTGGCATAGATTGTGGAGAGACGTTTAGTCCGGTGGTCAAATCGGCTACCATTCGCACTGTTCTTAGCCTGACTCTCTCGAAAGCATGGTCCATACATCAATTTGATGTGAAAAATGTTTTTTTACATGGTGATCTCAAGAAGGCGGTATACATGTATCAGCCCTTGGGTTTCAGAAATCCCAATTATCCTAATCATATATGTTTACTAAAAAAGTCTTTATATGGGCTTAAGTAGGCCCCACGGACTTGGTATAATAGGTTTGAAGATTATGTATCTACTATTGGGTTTTCTCACAGCATGTTTGATTATTCTATGTTCATCTATAGATGTGGTGCTTCTCTGGCATACATTTTGTTATATGTTGATCATATTATATTGACCGCCTCTTCTGATAATCTACGCAAGTCTATCATGACCCTTCTCAGTTCGGAATTTGCAATGAAAAACCTGGGCCCTTGAGTTATTTTTTGGTATCGCGATCACTCGTCATGCAGGTGGTCTATCTTTATCACAGAAAAAGTATGCAGTTGAGATCATTGAGAGAACTGACATGTCATCTTGTAAGTCCTCTTCTATTCCGATTGATACCAAACTGAAGCTAAGTGCTAATACTAGCACACCATACGAGGATCTCACTCACTATCTCAGTCTTGCAGGGGCCCTTCGGTATTTGACTTTCACGAGACCCGACATTACTTATGCAGTCCAGCAGGTATATTTATGCATGATTCACAGATTGAGCACATACATGCTCTTAAACGCATTATACGATACCTACAGGGCACACTTGAGTATGGTTTGCATTTATATCCATCCTCCGTCTCTACTCTCATGTCATATACATATGCTGATTGGGGTGGATGTCTAGATACCAGACGTTCGATGTCTGGTTATTGTATGTTTCTTGGTGATAACTTGGTTTCGTGGTCAGCAAAACGACAGGCGACGTTATCACGTTTTGTCCATTCCCGCTTATGCGTACTTCATGGCTGATAGGCCTACAGACGCAGTTCTAGTGCAGAGGCTGAGTACCGTGGGGTAGCCAATGTGGTGTCTGAGTCATGTTGGCTACGTAATCTTCTATTAGAACTTCACTTTCCAATTCAAAAAGCTACCTTGGTTTACTGTGATAATGTTAGTGCGGTCTATCTATCTGGAAATCATGTCCAACATCAGCGCACTAAACATATCGAGATGGATATACACTTTGTTCGAGAAAAGGTAGCTCGTGGACAAGTACACGTCCTTCATGTCCCTTCACGATATCAAATTGCAGACATATTTACTAAGGGTCTTTCCTTGGTTCTGTTTGAAGATTTTAGGGACTGTCTCAGCGTACAACAACCTCTCGCTATGACTGCGGGGGTGTGATAGAAGACGATATACACTGCCAAATCGTGTATATCAAAAGGCATGTTTTGTATATTCTTGTACCATATTTGTAGAATTCTTGTACAAGTTTAATTATGGTATATTAGAATAATAGTACGAAAAGGTAGAGTTATTTTCCATAGTTAGGAATTGTATATTTGTATATACCTCTTCATTAATGAAAATAATTAAGGAATTATATTCTTTCAATACTTGATACGAATTAAAGATTTTTAAAAAAGCTGGTACAGGTTAAATGATGGCGATCAAATAAGGTGCTTCTAATTTTTTTTTACCACTTTTAATATGTATTATATTCATAATAGATTAAGCTATATGACTGATGGTGAAGTGTAATTTCACCTGTAATAGCTATCAAGTTACTAATTAATGTCTATTAAAAAAATTACGTGAAATCATTTCATATGTAACTTGGTTTATAAATATTTTCAGTGTGTATTTAAACTCTTCATGTTTCAAGTTTAAGTAGGAAAAACGATTCTTATGATAATTATTGAAAAGGTGCCCCCCCTCTCCCCGTCCATGTTGGAGGAGAGGACTAATAGTTTTCCCCACTTCCCCTCCAGGATAGAATAGTTAATTGATGCATAATTTCACTTTATTAAGTTATTTAATCATAATAAGGTGAATTAATTTGATGTAAGGTATCTAAGTACATTTACGACAATCTTTCGTAAAGGTTAACGAAGCAATTATTGCATGAAAATTTGTCACTCACCCTTTCAACTTGTTTCTTCCTAAATAACTTTGCAAATTCATTAAATACCGACCAGTTGGAATATGTATCCTTTCAAATGAGAAATTAGCAGAAGTACCTCCTATTCTGATAATTCTCAAGGAAAAATCTTCAATAATCAAAGAAAAAGTCCTAAAGTGAGATTGTCCAATGGTGGATAACAATTTATCCGCCATAAGACATATTACAACGCAGAAATTAAGATCTGATAAAAAATACTTTCAAGTGACATCCACCATAAGATATATCATTAGTATTAATTACAAGTATTTTCCCGTCATATTTTTCTTCTGTTTTTAGAAGTATTTTTCTTCTATTTCTTTATCAAATCAAATAACAATCATCAATGTATTCATTTTTTCCTTATACATGCTCACATGCCTTGCCCCGCCTTTTATGTTAAGATTTATTTTATCTTTTACCAACTTTCAAAACTCTCGTTAGTTCCTCTTCCTTTAATAACCATCATAAGTTCGTTAACAAATAATAACCAGTTGTCTCCTTAGCATAGCTGGATGGCAAAGGAGAAGACCTTAAAATCCAGTTGGAGACCTGCAACTTGGGTTCGAACCCTGGTGGGAGTAATTTGCTCTCTTCTGGGTAGGACCTTGTAGGTAGTGATGAAGGACCGGAACTACTATCTCTAGAAATAATCTGACGTAAGCCAGGAAACTAAAAATTAAAAAAATAATAATAATAACCAGCTAATAGTCTCCTCGCCCCGTCCCATTGCCCATCTATATGCGCCAACTGTAGGAAAGGATGATTCGACAGGACAGAACCTCACATCGGCCAGTATGCAGTACTACATTTAGTTATATTCCTTATTGGGAAATGGAGATTGTGTGGCTCAAGCCTGAAACAGTTCGAGCAATGGTCACTCAGGCAGACATTCTTATAATAGATGATGATAGTGATACCATTATATTACAATGTGCTGATTCATACCTCAACTATTTCACAGAGATACATGTTACCTTCCACATGATACCATTATATTACAATGTGCTGATTCATATGTTTAACTATTTCACGGAGATACATGTTACCTTCCACCAATACATATATACCTAGATAACTCTATACACCAAAGCTTACACAGTTGGAAAGAAATCACTGAACGGTTTTTACTCTACTAGAACTCAAATCTCCCATGATTTTCACCCACTTGACTGTTAAGTCACACCTTGGATGTGATGCGCATACTAATAATTGCTTCCTAACAGACGAAAGATGTTTTCCTCTTCTTTTTTCTCTTTTGTGGCAAGGAAAATGATTTAGTATCAAAATACAGATACTGTCTGAATTAAGAAGCTGAATTCAGGACTATTAAAAATATACGAGCAGATTCCAATAAACCTGTGAGGGCAAGTACTATATAAATGCATATTACATGTACGCTGATAGTGTCCAGTTACATTGTCTTTAAACAGCAGTATTATTCACAATAAAGAATGTTCTTTAACTGCGTGAATCAACTTTACATATTTACCATTATCTACAAGATTTAGATACATTGCACATCTTAAGTGAGTACAAGAAGATGACAAAAACAGGGAAAATAATGCGCTTTAAACCAGCCAAAGATCAGCGTTTTTGTGCGGAAAACATGATAAAAGAGCCCTGAACTTTACTGGTATAGTTGACGAGACCGCAGGCTGTCACCAAGTCTTCAATCTCCTCTTGAGTAAAAAAGCTGTACGTTAGACCGGATTGTCCAGCACTCTGTGATCAAAAGGAAAGTTACTTTCATATCTCAACAAAAACGATCATCTATAAGATACGAGCCCTTTTCCAATATCATGTTGAGTCTTCTTGACCATAGATTTTTCTGGCTTGTCATGTTGACGGTTAGACTGGATTGATGACATTGGGTGTGTTTGGTATGGGAGGAAAACATTTTTCATTTCAATATTCTCATGTTTGGTAGGTCAAAATGTTTTGGAAAACATTTCTATGAGAAAACAAGTACCTTAAAATGAGAATGACTTCCCTAATGGAAGTAGGTAAAACAAGTTTCATAAATGACATTCCAAGTTTATTGTCTTCTTCCCACCCATCCAACACCCCCAACCCCCAACCCCCACCCCTTGACCATCCCACCCCCCACCCCACCACCCCTATTGTGTTTTGCTAGATTACATAGAAATGCTTTTGGGAATAAAAAATTTTCGCTTACTTACCAAGCACTAGAAAATAAGCAAGAAATCCACATGCTTTCCAAGAAAACATATCTTAGAAGAACATATTCCTTCATACCAAACACACCCTGAATTGGTATTTTTTGGTTAGTTTCTAGCAGCTTCTAATATAGGTAAGTATCATTACGTGTTTGTAACTAGTTTGTATTCTTTGATAAGTATAATCAATCAATTTCATGTGAAGTGTAAAATGGAGAAAATTAAGTCTAATCATAAAATGGAAAACAAAATTCACCTGCAGCAAAGACCTCAATATCATTGGAGCTGTAGGACTAACTCGAAGAAATGTAGTACCAACAAATACACCTCCACTAAGCAAAATCCGGTTAATTTCAGCAATCTGACAGAGAAACAGGCGGCATCATTAGTCCAAAGCTCGACTTCATTCAATGATTTTGGGAATGCCATAAAATCACTGAACTTTGGTAAGCAGCAATAATTCAAGATTAAAACTGAGACAGGAAGCCAAATTTCAATGTTACAACTAAAAGTAGCACGCAATAAAGGGTGCACTAGCTCATCAAAAATAATGCATTGGTGTAAGCAAATACCAAAACTATAGGTAGACAGAAATTATTAAGCTGTTTACCCGGACCATATTACTTGCTTCTGGTTTAAGTTTCCTGAAACTAACTTGGTTACCAAATACTCCCTCCGTCCCAATTATATGATTTGGTTTGACTGGTCACGAAGTTTAAGAAATAAAGGAAGACTTTTGAATCTTACGGTCTAAAACAAGCCAAAAATATTTGTGGTTATAAATCATCTTGTTAAGTGTAAAAGGTAAAATTTAAAGTTAAATTGTTATCAAATAAGGATACGTGTCATTCTTTTTGGGATTGACTAAAAAAAAGTGTCGTATAAATTGGGACAGAGGGAGTACCAAATTATGTAATTCCTCTTACATCTCCTGCCCTTAAAATGAGCTCATGTTTCAACTAACTTTATCAGATTCTTAGGGCGTCGGGGTCAGTATCCTAGAAAGGTACTCCCTTTGCTCAACATTTTAAGTTATAAATGGGTGTTTATAAGGGAGCACGAACACTCTGGTTATTACATATCAGAAAAGGGAAAAAGTTTGTTCATGCAGAGTAAAATTACTGTAAAAGTGTCCATTGGCCAAGCACAAATTACTGCTCTAATATTGACAAAAGTGTTTTCACAAATTGATTAGCCAAACACAAACTGTTACTCTCTAAAAATACTTTTTCGAAAAGCACTTCTGACATAAAGTACTTTTCAAAATAAGCTGATTCTGGAAGCTTGGCCAAACTATAGTCTAAAGATGATTTTTCCAGGAAAGATAATAATTTAGACAACTTACTGCATTGGACGGAGATGGCCAGCAATGCAAGGCAGCACCTGCATGTACAGCATCAACTGATCCAGAAAAGAAAGGTAATCTGGAAACATCTGCCCTTACAAGAGCTAGATTGCTGCAGATTTTCATAGAAAAAAGAGGTTCAATTATATCTTTCTTGAAAGACAACTCCCAACTAATGAGAATTTCAACGACTAGATATCTTATATTAGGCAGCAAAATGACTTACGAGCTTAAGATACTATCATCAGTCTTGATGAAATCATAAGTCTGGCGAAGCATGTTTTCAGAAAAGTCAAGTGCAACGACTCTTGAATAGACCCCAGATTTGGCAAACTTCCTGGAAAACAATCCGCTGCCACAGCTAACATCTATAAGAACTCCACCTTCAGCCACTTTAAAATACTCTTGAGCCATATTAAACTGCATAAATATCAATAGAACAATCATAAGCTTAGTGACCTTAACACATCGAGATGGACTTCAAAAAATTTCAGGTTTACTGGTTATTTTATAGCCGAAAAGGTCTGACCAGCTCTACAAGGAGAAAAGAGTAACTTCACGTAGCTAGTCCTCAAAAACTTTAACATTAGCAATTAGGAATGTTGTGACCAAACCAGCACTAAAATTTACTCCACTTGATTGCTTGCCTAAGTTCTAGTTTAATCCATCCCAAAAACTAGGGGTGTCAAATGGACAGGTTGGGCTGGATTTGGCGGGTTAAAATGGACTGTGTTACTTGGGCTGAAATGAATTGGGATGAAATAGGCTGAAAGTCGGATCATAACCCAACTCACCCAAATCTTACCCAAATCTTACTACGTTTCAATTTCTTTGTTTGTTCTTTTTTTAAGTACCTAATATAATTATTTATTTCTTTATTATTGCTATATATATAACATATCAAATAAAAAAAATTCTTAAAATATTTTTACATGGTTTCTCACGAGTCAATTTGAGCTACATATCAGCCCAATTTTTAGATGGGCTAAATGGTTGGGCTAAAATGGGCTGAGCTAATAATCGGACAGGTTGGACGGGTCATAAAAACATGGCTAATTTTGCCACTCCTACCTTTGAAGCTTTTGTCTGTAGTCATGACACATCGTTGTGAGAGAAATAGGGGTTGATTCAATGGCCAATACCTTAAACCTCCCATGCCCGACATGTCCCCAATGAAATGGCATTTTAGCTAAGTGTATCGGTTTTTGTTTCATAAAGCCCCTGATATACTCCAACATGGAGAAATTAATGGATAGTGACAACCTCTTTTATACTCCCTTTGTCCCAGTTCATGTGAAGGTGTTTGACTGGGCACGGAGTTTAAGAATGAAAGACAGACTTTTGAAACTTCTGGTCCAAAATAAGTCGGAGATATTTGTGTGGCTAGAAATTATCTCATTAAGAGTAAAATGAAAAGTTTAAAGTCAAATTGTTACTAGATATAAAAAGGTGTCATTCTTTTTGGGACTGATTTAAAAGAAAAGAATGTCACATAAATTGGAACCGAGGGAGTATGTAGGAAGGTCAAAAACTTATACATAGTTACTTTTAGATTAATGTTTAGTTATCCAACCCACAAAACTATAAGATAAATCTAATCAGCGCTTACCTCTTCATCAGGACCAGGAAAACCACTTCGGTTAAAACTTTGACGCCAGCCTCTCTCATACAAGAATGAAACAACTGGACTCCTTAGAAAGGTAAGAGGACAAGCTATTAGAAATAAATAACTAAAAAATCTAAAGTACAAACTCTTTTATTACAAGCATTTGCTAGATATATCAGAGCCCAACAAAAAGAAGCTTTGGGGGGGGTTGGGGGGGGGCGTGAATATATATGAAGAAAATTCTCAGAATCTATAGAAAACAACCTATCTACCCCACAAAGGTAGGGATAAGGTCTACGTACACCCCACCATCCACAGATCACACTAGGTATGTTGTTGTTATTTCCTTATTGATCTGTTCCACAAAGAATGACACCTTCCTATAATTGAAAATTATTTAACATTGAACTTCCTATATTACCTTTAATGGCATACTTTTATAGCCGCAAATATCTCATGCATGTTTAAGACCACAAGTTCGAAAAGTCTTTCTCCTTTTAAACTCCGTGCCTAGTAAAGCTGCACTACATAAATTGAAACAGAGGAAGTAGCATTTATGGACAACCTATTGAGTGAGGGAGCATGGACTTAGAAGCAAGTAAAAATGTCCGTTGGAAGGAAATGACAAGTTGCATTGAGAAAGTAGCAAGGAAAGTTCTAGTCGTGTTTGAAAGGCCGTCGGGATTCTCAACAAAAGAATTATGGTGGTAGTAAAGCAAAAGAAGAGTAATAAGGATGTCACCTTGAGAGAAAATGAAGAAGCCTTTGAAGAGTATAAGCTAGGTATGAGAGAAGCTAAGAAAGCAACTAGCAAAGTCGTGGTAAAGCTTTAGATGACTTGTACCAAAAGCTAAGGATACCTGAAGAGAACAAAGAAACGTATAAGCTATTATGACTGAGAGAGAAGAGTAGTAAAGAAGGGCAGCCCGGTGCACTATGCTCCCGCTATGCGCGGGATCCGGGGAAGGGCCGGATGACAAGGGTCTATTGTACACAGCCTTAACTTGCATTTCTGCAAGAGGTTGTTTCCACGGCTTGAACCCATGACCTCCTCGTCACATGTCAACAACTTTACCGGCTACTCCAAGGAGAGAAGAGTAGTAAAGATGTAAATTAAGTTATGTGCATCAAAGAAGCTTTCTGACCAGATTCTGTTAACCACCAGTTACACTTAATTCAATTTTATTCTTTTTCTCCTAATTGATCGAGTTAGCCCGCATGGGTGACCCAATATTCAACATTGTTTCCCTTTCATATTTCCACTTCACTTGTTATCTTAAAGATTACAGGATTTTGATTTCAAGCATTAAATGTAAATCTCTATCAGTCTAAGGTCCATGACCAAAATGGGATAGCTATTAAATTTAAGTGAGGGAGGAGGGATGAAAAGATACTTTAAACTAGAGTCAACATTTTAGGCAAATAATTTCAGATCCCAAAAGCTAATGGGAAATTAACAACCAGTACCGGCAAAACTGGAAATAATTAAATCAAGCAAAGAAGAAAATGAAAAAAATGGTCCCTTATGTTTGGGAGTAGGTTTGAAATAGTCCCTAAAGTATGCTCTAAACAGTTTTGGTCCTTTAAGTTTGCCAAAAACTAACAGATTTGTCTTCGTCAAATATTTAACGAACAGTCCGTTAGACTTAACGGAAACTGTGAAAAAGAAGAGGATATACAAGGAACTGACATTTGGAGGTACATTTTTTGCAGTTTCTGCTTCTAGTGTAGTTTTTTAGGTGCACATTCTGCTATTTTTGGTCTATTTTTTGGTGTATAGTACAGTTTTTTATATTGCAGTTACTAGGATTTGATTGGACTTTTCTAGTGTTTTTGATTAATTTTCCTTCCCACAGTTTCCGTCAATCTATCAAAATAGAGTTGTTAAATATTTGACGGAGACCAAAAGTGTTAACTTTTGGCAAACATAAAGGACCAAAATTGTTCAGAGCGTACTTTAGGGACTATTTTGAACCTACTCCCAAACATGAGATCATTTTTGTCATTTTCTAAAGCAAAGACATGAAACTTGAGATAGCGCTATGATACCTGAATAGCTCAGTCCGAGTTGGCTTAGATTCACTATATTCTTTTGTTCCGGAAGTAACAGTGAGATCAAGGTAGGTATTTTTGCTTGAATATGACTTGTTACATTTTCTGCATTTGAAACCCGATCTGTATATTGCTGGTCTGCAAGTGAATTAAATTGAAAGTCAAACAACAATTAGGCCACACGTCGAATCACTGTTATTATGCATTTTCTATCTGTAAGACTAAACTTACACATTAAATCCTGAAGGGCCTTTTCTCATAAGAGGTTCATAACAAATTGGGCAAGCAAACAATTCAGCTTCTGTAGCATCCTGAGCTGGAGTTCGCAATTCCTGAACATGACAGGAGAAAAGATTATACATAAAACTGAAAACAAAAGGTAATGCACCACTTAACCACATTAAGTTTTAAACTTTAAGGGGTTGTTGGTTGCTCATCAGAATTATGTGGATAGTAGTAATGCAGAGAATAGTTATGCAGGGATAAGTTATTTATGTATTAGTTATTCCATCTTTTATCATGCATAAAATAATGAATAAAGACTCATAACTTATCCAGGTTTTAGTTATGCGGGATTTTTAATTGGTAACCAAACACCATACTTGGTGTGCTGAATTTTATACATAGCAACTAAAATGCTATTAAACATGGTACTTGTTGTGCTGGTTTTAATACATGAATAACTTACTTCCTAACCAACAACCAAACGACCCCTAAGAGAATGAGAAGAGGCGAGAATGAAAAAAGGATTATGATACGAGAATGAAAAAAGGATT
Source organism: Anisodus tanguticus (assembly GCA_034509755.1). Lineage (NCBI taxonomy): Eukaryota > Viridiplantae > Streptophyta > Magnoliopsida > Solanales > Solanaceae > Anisodus > Anisodus tanguticus. The sequence goes on along the minus strand of CM067541.1, from coordinate 24,543,072 downwards.
ATGATGTGAAAAACTCATGATTGTAACATTGGATCATGATCATATGCATCCGAGGAAGAGAAAAGAAATGTAGCTATGACCAGCTTTCTTGATTTAATAGCAGTTCAGCCATAAAACAAGATAAATACTTCAATGTAATTGTTTACACACATTTCAATTTTACCCAACATCCAATTGCATTCAACGCACTCATCAAAGCATCAGTGCCACGTGGAGGGGAAGGAAATGCTAGTGGTGGAAGAACGAGTGGAGGGGAGGTGTAACATGGGTTGGGACGCTAAGTTGGCATGCAACATGGCATCCACCTCATTCAAATGTCAGTGCCACATGGTATTGAGTGTTCACCTTAGACAGCCCTAACGAAGGAGGGGAATATTTTGAACCATGTAGGTAACGGCAGGCTATTTTTGTACGGATAATATAATGGAGGGTAAAATCGATCCATTTCACATTAGGGAAAGTTTGGCCCTTTTTCCGAATTTAAAATATGGTTAGAATTAGCTAATTATTGCATGAATATAACAGAAATAAGCCAAAATCATTTTGTACATCATCAATCTATGGTCCGACAACTTAAGCAGAACAGAGAAACCAAAAAATAAACAAGAACCCCACAAAATAACAAACACCGATCGAACATATGATGCTCAAAAAGAGACTAGCGTTGATAAATTCAAGGCAGGATACATTGATAACCCCTTAAACTTTCCAGTAAATTTCATTTGGATACTCAAAATACGGCTTGTTTCGACCGAGCACTTGAACACATGATAAAGTGTTCCTATCAAACACTTTCGACTCCAAATTTGGAAAAAGTTCTGCATATGTTCTCACTTGCTCATTACATAGATAAGTTTTTTTTTAAAAAAAAAAAAACAGCCCAGTGCACTAAGCTCTCGCTATGAGCGGGGTCCGGGGAAGAGCCGGAATAAATTAATCACTTAAAATATATAACCTCATTCAATTATGCGCATTAGCCCCAACAAGTCGTGAAAACCTCAAACTTGTTCCAATTGATACTGACGGGTATAACTAGAGGAGGCATATTTTGTGATTAACTTATCTATCTAATGGGTGCAAGTTAATACCCACAGAAACTTTTCCAAAATATAAGCCCCAAGTTTCAAATAGGAACACTTGATAGTGTGTTCAGGTGCTCAATTGAAACATGTAATAGTTCAACTGTCTAATGAAGTAAAGGACCACTTGATCATGTGTTCAGGTACTCAATTGGAACATGTAATAGTTCAAGTGTCTAATGAAGTAAAGGAATACCTGATCACGTGTTAAGGTGCTCAATTGAAACATGTAACAGTTCGACTGTCTAATGAAGTAAAGGAACACTTGATCATGTGTTCAGGTGCTCAATTGGAACACGTAATAGTTCAAGTGTTTAATGGAGTAAAGGAACACTTGTCATATCTTCATGTGCTCAATTAGAACATGTGATAGATCGAGTGTGTAAATGAAGTTTACTGCGAAGTTTTAAGGGTTTATCCATATATTCAGCTTAAATTCAAATTCCAACTTTTGGGTTGCCTCAGAAACAAAAAAAAAAAAAAACATTACTGTGAAAAAAAAGTACTACCAAACTTTCCCAAATCCAAGAATTACCGGTTCTACAGCAACAGCAGAGCTCGCTCTAATTTTTGAAGCAAACCCACCAGAGAAAAACCGTTTAGGAACACGAAGTCGAGAATTCCAAGAAACCCCACGTTGTGTTGGAACCAAAAAACGATGATGATGATTCAAAGAAAGTGAAGGAGAAGTAGTGGCCATTGATGAAAATTCAGCTAAACTTGATGAGGGGTTTTCTTGTCTTTTACTTTTCGATTAGATTGTTTGTGAGTGTGAGTGTAGAGATATATAAACAAGCCTGTGTAAATGGGTGTTTTCACTAAGGAGAGAAGAAGGGGAGGAATTTTTTTATGATTTTGATTCATTTTTTGGTCACCAGAAGTAAGGTCTTTTGTTTGAGGAGGAATATCGGCCACATCACGTTGTTGATTTAATTTTATTCTTAAACCTCTCTGCACTTCAGAATATTGGGCTTTGTCCACATTCCCCCAAATATAAATTTCATACCGCAAATATAAATTTCATAAATAGCTAAAATTTAGAGTTGTAATTATCAAATATAGCTAGTTTGCGTACTTACGAAATATAGTTATAGTTATTCTATCGGGCTATATCAAGCAAGTATCAATTGTAGTAAGAGGATATCAATGCATATTGTATCAGCTAAAATCGTATGAAAGAATTATATCAACGCATGTTGTATCAGCGTTGATAGCTACGTTTCGTAAATACATTCGCTAGGTTCCGTAACTTTTTAAAATTATTGCTACGTTTCGTAAATACAATGTTTGTCACGTTACGTAATTTGTGGAAATTAGAGAAAAATTTCATAAATAACTATAGTCTAGCGTGTAATTACGAAACGTAGCTACAGTTTGTGCATTTATGAAATATAGTTACAGGTGTTGTATCAGGCGGAAGAGTTGCATCAGACATCAACTGTATTGTGCGAGTATCAATTGTATCATGCGGGTATCAGTTATACCAATGTATATTGTATCAACTGAAGTTGCGCGAAAGAGTTGTATCAACGTTGATAGCTACATTTTGTAAATACAGTTTAAATAGTTGTCACATCGCGTAATTTATGAAAGTTAATTAGTTAAAGTTGAAAATAAATATTTGATAATTGGATACTTATTTGAATTGAAGTTGTGATTAAATATGAACTCTGTTCTAAAAAATATGTAAAATTGAAGTTTGTGAATAAAAAATTAATATTTTACTTGAAATACATGTTTAAACTATGTTTAGATATTTCACCTCAAGTTTAAATATGAAGTTTAACATTTGCAGTGCTCAATGCCAAAATTAGCATTTGCAAATTCCTATTTTTCAATTGTTAATTTCATTCAGTCTATCTTTGATTAAGAATTTATTTGCTTGACTTTGATAGTAGTGGATTAGTTTCAGTTATTTGTGCTGGGAGTTGATTTTTGAATAATTTTGGTGCTTAATTTATATGGAAATAATTGATTGTTCATAACTTAAATTTTATTATTGCAAAGTAACATCAGTTTCTCTCTTACAATTTTTTTGCACTCAACCACACTCTAGTAACTAGATCTCTTATTTCTCACGTCTCACCTTTCCTTTCAAACTTCTTTCTTAATGTAACAATCCGAAAATAGACGACTCTCCGTCAATAAAATTGAAAAACTGAAATTACAAAGTACTTCCTCCGCTCTATATTAATTGGTCATATTATTAAAATATTCATCTCAAATTACTTGGTTATTTTCTAGAAATAATTATGTTTTTTCTACTTTGTCCTTAATATTAAATGTTTTAAATTAATCAATATTTATTAGAGTGCAATTAATTAAAAAGAGATAAGAGTAGTTTAGTAAAAATATCATTTTTATTTATGATTCTTAAGGACCGTGTAAAAGAGAAAGTAATCAAGTAATATGAAACGGAAGTAATTATTAATGATAGTAAGTAAATTCGACAGAAGCTAAAAGAAAGAATTAGACTGATATAGAGTTGGGAATGAGAAAAGCGCTGAGACGAGAAAGAATAATGAATAACACAATTCTCATAACTATTATTTCTAAAGGAAAAAGGACATGAAGAAAAGACTTAAAAATGCCCAATTCTAAGTAAATGCCCAAAAATAGCACTTGAGCACAAAATAAAGACAAATTTAATCTAAACCATATTTTCTCACTTTTTCACTGAACGCCTACGGTTACGACGCTGCGATGGCTCTCCGGCAAATTCTAACACCGGGAGAATCTCCGGCAGCCGAAAAATAGGAACGAAGAAGATTCTCTTACTTTTTAACTATGAGAAAAGATGTGGTGCACTGGTATCCGTTTATCCTCAATCGTGGAGTATTAAGATAGTGTTGCCTATTGATTTTATGGGCTGATTGTGATGGTTTGATTTTCACATTTTGCCTTTATAATGGTTATGTTGAGATGTTTTTAACTGAGGAGACGATGAGTAGTTCTACTTTGGTAACAAAGTGACATCCGGAAGTTTTATTTGAATCAACAAGACTATTGATATAACGGAGGCCTCTAGCGAACTAACGCTGGATAAACACTCCCTAAATTCTCCAACAAATCAGTGGACGCACACACACTCGCTCCTCTGTATACTTAATTTTTTATAATTTCTAGCAAATTAAAACACCAAATCGACTCGAGAATGGAGGAAGATGTTCTGTTTTTTGTATCTATCCAAATCTATTTCATTTTTGAATTGTATCAGGAAAGATAGAATAATTTCTTTTGGATTCCTTTCATTATTCACAATATATATAGCTATACAAGGTTGATTTCTAATATGGTATAAATCCTAACTTACCTTACAAAGATTGATTCTAAATACAATTAGAATCCTAAGTTACCTTAAATATACATCTATCATAATTATAAAATATACGGAGAATACGCCCCCTCAGCCCTTCTCTCGCACAAAGTGGATATCCATCTCAATATGCTTAATCCGCTGATGTTGGACTGGATTATGAGACATATAGATAGCAGATATGTTGTCACAATAGACTATAGACGCCTTGCGTAATGGACACTAGGAGCTCCAAAAGAAGATTTCGGAGCCAACAGATCTCAGCGACGACATTAGCAACTCCGCGATATTCTCGCTTCAAAGACTCGAACGGATAGCGTGGCTCGCGCTTGGCGGACCATGAGATAAGATTATCCCCAAGAAATACACAGTACCCTGAGGTGGAGCGATGTGTGTCGGGGCATCCTGCTCAATCTGCATCCGTGTAGGCTAGCAACTTGGTTGGGGCGAGGGGTATAGATGTAAACCAAAGTCTAGTGTGCCCTTAACATATCTGATAATACGTTTAGGGCGGCAAAATGGGACTCTCGGGGGTCGTGCATAAACAGACACACCTGCTGAACGGCATATGCAATATCAGGCCTAGTGAATGTAAGATACTGAAGCGCGCCTGCAAGACTCCGATATAGAGTGGGATCAGAAACTGGCGCACCGTCAGTGGCACTAAGCTTGGATTTTGAGTCCACCGGTGTTGGCATAATTTTACAATTTGCCATCTTGGCCCTGTACACTATCTTTTCTGCATACTTACGCTGACACATGAACATAGTGGTTGCAAATCTGGTTACCGAAATACCCAAAAAATAACTTAGCTTGCCCAAGTCAATCATAGCAAATTCAGTTTTGAGTAGAGCAATGATTTCATTTTTCAAACCGTCAGATGAGGCAGTAAGAACAATGTCATCCACATATAATAGCAAATATGTAGTGATGCTACTTCGGTGAAAAGTGAAGAGAGAGTTATCACACCTACTACATACAAAACCAATCTGCAGAAGATACCTGGCAAAACGATCATACCAAGCGCGGGGTGCCTATTTCAATCCATACAATGACTTCCTAAGACGACACACAAACTGCGGAGCTGCCGGATGAACAAAGCCAGGAGGCTGATACATGTACACAGTCTCTTTCAAATCCCCATGAAGAAATGTATTCTTGATATCAAGCTGATGAATCGGCCAATGCATACCCATAGCAATACTGAGAACAGTCCGAATAGTGGCTGGTTTAACAATCGGACTGAATGTTTCACCACAATCAATACCCTCCTGCTGATTAGTGTCATTTGCAACTAGTATTGCCTTATACCTCTCTAAGTCACCACTGTCTCTGAACTTGTGCCGAAAAAACTACATACACCGGATAACATTCACACATTCGAGTCTAGGTACCAAATTCCAAGTGTTCTGTTTGGTTAAAGCGTTAAATTCCTCGCACATGGTCGCATTCCAATTTGGGTCCAATTTTGCTAGTTTTGGATTTTTTGGAATGGGTGATAAGGTTTGTGTGGAGAGATTGAAGTGAACCTTGGGTTTGAAGATCCTGTGTTGTACATGAGTCTCCATGCGATGAAAAGGTAGTGGTGGTGGGTCGGGGCTGGGAGGTTGTTGGTCCACTGATTCTGGACCAGTGGGCGCGGTGTAATCGGATCGGAAACCTACTGACTCGGGACCGGTTGTTCGGAGTGATGGGCGCGTGTGTCGCCGGTGGTGCAGGTGACTCGGCTGGGGCCGTAGGGGTGAGCATGGAGTTGTTGGGGTAGTGTCGGACAGTGGCGAGACTGTCGGAACAGTGGGCTGTTGTTGGTATGGATTTTGGATGATCGGGGACATACTTGGTTGGTCGAGAAAGATGTAATCGGTGGTCTGAAATTTTCAGAGATTTGAAAAAGAAAAGGTTGTCTCGTCAAAGGTGACGTGACGAGAGACGATGATTTTTCGAGTAGCAATGTCATAGTACAAGTAGCCCCGATGATTAGGAGATAGACCAAGAAAGACACATGGCAGAGTGCGAGGGGCAAGTTTGTGAGGTGCAGTGGAGGCCATGTTGGGGTAGCATAAGCATCCAAAAATACGTAGGTGATCATATAATGGTAGCCTACGGTATATGATTTTGGTAGGGGTCTTGTTTTGGAGTGTGCTAGTTGGTAAAATATTAAGAAGGGATTCTACCAAAAATACGTAGGTGATCATATGATGGTAGCCTACGGTATATGATTTTGGTAGGGGTCTTGTTTTAGAGTGTGCTAGTTGGTAAAATATTAAGAAGAGATTCTACCATTTTGACAGCATAGACCCAAAAAGGAGGTGGTAGGCAGGCATGAAACAGAAGTGTGTGAACCATGTTATTGATGGTGCGTATAATTCTTTTAGCCTTTCCGTTTTGGGAAGAAGTATAGGGACAAGAAAAACGGAAAACCATGCCTTGTTTAGAATAGAAATTGTGAAATGTCGAGTTATTAAATTCACATCCATTATCACATTTGAATGATTTGATAGATTTTTCAAATTGTGTTTTAAAGAATTTTTGAAACTCGAGAAATTTTGTAAAACCTCATATTTGAATTTCAGTGGATAAATCCAGACAAAATGTGAAAAATCATCCAAGAATACTAGATAGAATTTATGACCCAAAGAGCTAACAATCGGAGAGGTCCACAAATCAGCATGAACAATATCAAATGGAGAAAAAGTAACACTGTTTGATGCCATAAATGGAAGACGAGTATGTTTGCCTAGTGGACAAGAAAAACAGTGGTGGGCAATTTTCCCATTATTACATTGAATACGCTTAGAAGTCCTAAGAAAAGTAAAAACTGGGTCTCCGGGGTGTCCGAGTCTGTTGTGCCAAGTTGAGGGAGAGATCTCCACAAGGGATATAGGTGGTTGCGGTCTGACAGCGGAAGATTGAGTGAATGGGTAGAGCTCTCCCACACTATTGCAGCGTGTAAGAATTTTCCCTGTATTGAGTTCCTTCATAGAAAAACCAAAAGGGTCAAATTCGACAGACACAGAATTATTGCTAGTGACTTTTCTAATGGAGATTAAGTTTTTAATGATGTTAGGTGTGTATAGGATGTGGTTTAGGGAGAAATACGGGTGTGGATGTTTGGTGTGTGTGTTACCGTAACCTTCAATTGGAATGCGATGACCATTGCCGACAATAATAAATTGAGGACACTTTAATCGATGTAGTTGAGATAGGTTACCTGACGACTGGGTGAGGTGAGATGTGGCTCCGGTGTCCATGTACCAATTGTCGTCGGGCAGTTGAAGGTTCACGGTGGTGTAGGCCCGGCCCAAATCGGTCGGGGCCGGCCGCCGGAGTGCCGCCGATGGGCTCGCCTAGTGGGGGGGGCAGGGCCCAATAGGCCGCCGATCAAGGCCGCTGGAATCGGGCCCCTACTGTCGGGTACGGCTTGCGGCGAGGCCCGGTCTGTTGCTGTTTTGGCCACCCCGGTTGCCCGGCCCGGCCCACACCCGCAGTCGCGGACCGGCCGCCGTCCACCCCACCGGTTGCGTTGGCCCTTGCCGCGGCCCTTGCCTTTGTTGTTGCGACCTCTGCCGCCACGACCTCCGCCGCTTTACTGCTGCTACTGCTGGACATGCGTTGGTGTCGGGGTGGTGTTGGTTGTCGGTGGTGCCATCCCGTCAACGGCTAACGCCTTTTGATTATGTTCCTCTTGTTTGGCACGTCGAGTTTCTTCCAACAACAATTGTGACCGTGCCTTTGTGAAACTTGGTAGTGGGTCGGCCTGTTGAATCGTTGTTGCAAGTGTATCGTATTCACCTTTCGGTAAACCCGCAACTAATTGGAGTACCATCTTGGTTTCAGAAACAGAATTCCCAACGTTGGATAGTTGGTCGACTATGAGTTTCAGTTGTTTTCAATATTCGGACATATTGTTGAAATTCTCGAGACGCGTATTGTTGAATTGCTCTTCCAAATACACTGCCCGCGTATTTTTATTGTCCTGGAAAATTTCTTCCCACCACACCCAAAGGTCACGTGTCGTAGCACCTGTTTTCATGATGGTACACAACAAATCTTTGGAGATGGTGCCGTATATCCATTGTTTGATGATGGCGTCAAGGCGGCGCCATGTCGATTCGGCAATGTCGGTGGGACGAGGAACATAGTCATCAATGTGGTCGAGCACGTTGTACGCACATGCATGAACATAGAACAGTTCTGTCCACATGGAATATTGACAGTCTTCTTGATCAAGAATTATAGGGATAGAGTTCTTGATGTTTGTAACGGCGAAAACCGGGTGAAAAGAAGACGATGAACGTTGAGAGGGGTTGTCAAAGGTGCCAGCGGAGGAACCGAAATTCGTGGGGGAAGACATGGTGCCTTGGTGCTGTTTTCGGCCGAGTGAAATGGACAGAAAAATCTGTTGGAAGAGAAAGAGAAGGGAGAAGAGAGTATGGTTTAGGTTTTAGGCTCTTGATACCATAAAAGATAGAATAATTTCTCTTAAGAATTTCTTTCATTATTTACAATATATATAGTTGTACAAGGTTGATTCCTAATATGATACGAATCCTAATTTACCTTACAAAGATTGATTCCTAATACAATTAGAATCCTAAGTTACCTTAAATATATACATCTATCATAATTACAAAATATATTGAGAATATTCGCTAATATATCTCTTCAAAATATCCTCAAAATATGTATAATAATTGTAGAGATAAGACATTGTTATCCCGAACTTTGACCAAAGTTGCATGGCAGGAGAGATAAAATCAAACAGGTGTCATTTTTTTATTGTATACTTCAAAAAGAGAAAATAATCAAATGCACCTCAACGTACACCGGATTACCAACTACGTATTTTTACTACACAGGAATCCTATCCCCCCCAACTGTTAATTAAAACTGAAATTATTCCCTCTCTAAATACTGACATGGCAAGGTGAATGTATTTCACACCAAAAATAAACATTAAAATTTTATTTTTAATATTTCTTTTCATAAATCTATGTATTTTTCTTTCCTCTTCCTCTTACTGTTGCCGCCATAGCTGACCGGCCAGTGGCCACGAACCTTGAGTAAATTTCACACCTGCAAATGCGATCCTTGAATATATGTAACCAGCCTCAACCCATCATTTCAACCAATTTCTAATCAAACACAAAATACCCACTTACAAAGATCTAATTTTAATTTCAAGACTAATAAAGCAAAAAAGAAAAATGTGTTATTGAATAATCAATCACTAGCTTGAGGAAATGTTAGAGGAACCTTGAACAAACTTGTATTTTTTCGATCTGGCCGAGATTTAATTTTTCCAATAACGTTTTTGGCCGGATTTATATTTTTCGGTGGATTTTGTGCGTTTTGGTGCTGCTACAACGGTCTCCATTGTAGCAACGCCATCAGATTATCGCTCTCTTCCTCTGCACTATCGTCGCCGAGTTGTGTTGCCACCGGAATTTTTTTTCTTACATTCTCCACCCTAAAACACCACTGTTCCACCATTAACATCACCCCTTAGAACCTCCATAGCACCACTATAGTTCTGCCATAGCATCACCACTTTTAATCACCGGAAAAACAGAAACTCTAAAATAAACCTATATCTTTCGCTAGAGAATGTTAGAAACAGTAAAAGTGTTTTTAAAATTCAGGACCGCTCATTCAAGGGGGGGGGGGGGGTAATAGACCCCTTATAGTAAAAGTATGTAGCTGATAATCAGGCCATACGTTGGTGGGTAATTTGACTATTTTCTCCTTAATTAATTATCACTCGAGTTTAAAGTTTTTTTTCTTATCTGATTTTAAAAAAATTAAAGTTTAGAAAATACTTTAATTTAAACTACTTTTAAATTACTATTCATACAAGTGCTGCTATATGTCTACATTTGACAGGTGTAGTTTAGTAAAAGACAAAAATAGGTAAAGCATATTTGAATTAGCTGATTATAAACATATGATAAGTATAAAGTGTTGACAAATAATGTCTTATTTGGCTATTTTGAATGGTTTATGAGAAAAATTGATTATTTTCCCAGGTTTTGGAGCAACGGTTAGTAAGGAGAGTATTTTAAAGCTATTTGGCTAGTTGAATGAGAACTTTCTTGAGATAGTTGACCAACGGCGAAAGTGTTTTTGTGCCATAAATGTAATGAAGAGTAAAAATGAAGATATTTTTGGCTCTTTAAGCATTTATATGTTTGGATAGAAGGGTTAAAACTTGAAAGTAATTTTATAAATAAGTACTTGCATATTTGAATAGAAGTTTTTTTTTTAAATAGAAGTGTTGAAATTGATTTAAACTACTGTTGTTTGAATTTTAAGTATGCAGCCGAGAAAAACGTCAAATAATTGAGATATGGGGTGTGTTTGGTATGGAGGAAAATATTTTATATGTTTTCCAATTTTTTCATATTTGATTGGTCAAATTTTTTGGAAAATATTTTTTCTAGGAAAATAAGTTCCTCAAAAATGAGGAAAATGATTTTCTTAATGGAAGTAGAAAAAATAAGTTACATAACTGACATTTCAAGTTCATTATCTCCTCTCCACCCACCCAACACCTTCAACCCTCACCCTTTGACCAACCCACCCCACCATCCCAAAAAACCCACTCCCCACTCCATCCCACCCATGTAGTGTTTTGCTAGATTACATAAAAAATTTCTTGAAATAATATTTTTTCTTTCTTACCAAAAACTAAAAAATAAGTAAGAAACCTACTTGTTTTTCAAGAAGACATTTTCCTTCCTAGCAAGCACAACCTTGCGCTACTTTTAAATTCATACATGTAGCTACATCAAAATCTATGACTTATTATTGATAATCTTAGAGATTCTATTTCTATAAAGATGATTAATTATTATATTATTAAAAAATAAAATAATTATTATAGGGCATAGTCTTACAAAGAGCACACTGTTATAAAAATGAATGTTGTTGTTATAGGTAAAAAGTTTGATATAGAGAGACAAAATATAACATAAAAATTGATTACCTTTATACTAAAAATAAATTTTTATTTTACTTATCCATTTTAAAGGAGGTTCAATTAATTCCAAAAAGTATTATGTAGTGGTTTTAACATACGCAAATTGAGGTTTAAATTGAAGTCCTTGGTAAAAAGGGACAAAAGTAATATTTCACAAATCCTAAGGGATAAATTTTGGACCTTTTTTCATATTTACTTTTATTTTATAAAGATTCCATTTAGTAAAAGGCGGGGGGGGGGGGGGAATAAAGTATTTTAAAGTTTAAACCACAACGGCAAAAGTGTGCCAAAAATTTAGTGGCATGGTCACCAGTCAGCCAAACTTTAAACGGAGTGTAAATGTAGACCTTTCAGCAAAGTAGAGGGGTACATATTACACTTCCCCTACTTATTAACATAATAAATATCTCAAATTTTCTTCTTCTTATAATTAATTACTTATCTCATTTTGATGAACTGTTTACCTTTGTTAATATTATTATCAAGTTGTTTTTTAATAGTAATTAATTAGTGTTTATCAGTGTCTTGTAATTAGTGATCCGTTAAACTTTTTTATGATATACATATTTACTGTTAAGATTTTGATTTCTCATTTTTCAAAGTATCGGTCAGCTAACTTTTTGGATGTTAGCAATTGTTTTATAGGGTTAATAATCCATATAATATAGTCCTCCGGGGCATAGTCCAGTGGCAAAGCCTGGGCGCTATAAGGCGCTCTGGCATGGACAGCGTGGGTTCGATTCCCCGCAAGCACGAGGATACCTTTGTTGGGGAATTTGACCTTGTCTCATTGTTCATTGTACGCTCCCGAAACCCAGCCACCGGAGCACATCCCGCGATTTACCCGGTGATAGTTGTTTGAAGGACCGGGCTATTACCTCCAGGACGTCCGGGTAATACCAAGTGAAGTAGTCGGTATGCGCAAGCCTCTAAAACCCGGATCATCAAAAAAAAAAAAAAAAAAAAAAAAAAAAAAAAAATAATCCATATAATATAACCCAATTGCAAATACACCTATGTAACTCTATATTTTAAACATAAAATATACCTGCAAATTGATTATTATAAGGATATTTAATGTAATTTATCCTCTTTTATATTATGAAAAGAATGGACAGTGTTGTCCTTTCGTTTTTTGAAAATAAAAATAACTAAGGATGATTTTTGCTTATCCTATAAATCTAAAAAGATTATAAATAGTAGAAATATCATTTCGACTAGTTTGAACTTTGAACAAAACCAAGTGGGGATGAATTGACAAAAACGAGTTTTAACTTTAAGGATGATGTTGCCTTATCCTATGAAGCTAGAAAGAACTATTATGTATTACTCCCTTCAATCCAAAATAAAGAATTTAAAGCATTTTTTTCTTCGTCTAAAATAAATAAATTTTCATAGTCCAAAAGGTTATTAATTATTTTCCCCCAAAGTTATCCTTCTTTGTAATGATTTTTTCAACTATTCTTCAAATTTCAGCGATGACTACTTCTACTTTTTAAAAAATTGGGAAAAATAAAAGGATGATATTGTCAAATAACCTTTTGACTAGTGTAATTAATTAACTTTTTTAAGTTATGTGTCACACCCCAAAGATTTACTTATTTTGGATCGGAGGGAGTAGATATTCTTAAGGGACAAATCACACTAGAAATATTATGTACTAGTTTTAGCATCAAAATTCGGGAAACGGAAAAATTTATCGATTCAGTTGGGTCATTTTTGTCGAGAACTTTTATTTTGACAAATTGACTATGTCGGTCGATTTATTATACAAAATAATTAAAAAATAATTTTAAAAAAATGTCAAATTTTCGGTCAACTCATTTTAAAAATCGACCAAAATACTGATAGACGCGGTTAGTGATTTATTTATTTAAAAAAAATGACCAAGTCTATCAATTATTTTTACCAAAAAAATGTTGTTGAAGAGTATAAATAAATAAAACAAAACTCTTAGACAAACAAACAACAATGATTTAGTGGTAAAATGGTATCCTGCCATGATAAAGACCTCGGTTCAATCCTAGATGATTCTTTTTAATAATTTTAATTATATAATTTTAAAAAAGTAGATCGATCCAGTCAATCTTTCAAAATCGTTGTTGGTTTGGTCATCTTTTGGCCAATTAACCGACCAAGTCGGTCGATTATCAAGATCAATCTTTTTCTGAACCACTCTTTTCAATCAATTTTTTATCGGAAATTCTTTAAAATCAATTGCTTGCGGTCGATTATTTCAGTCGGGAGTATTTAGTAGTGAAATTATGATAAGTTATAGGAAAGAAAGGTAAATGTGAAATACTAAAGGCCGAAAATAGAAATATAAGAAGTTAAAGAGCAAACATGAAAATAAAAGGGCACAAAATAGAAGATTACCCGAGTAAGTGGTTCTATACTTAGTTGATGTTGAAACGTCGACTATACCAATGTTGGCGAGATTACGAACCACACTATAATAAAATAGCTGAAAAAGCGATCACCTCAACTCACTCATTTTTTAAGAGACATATAATAATTAGCTGGAAAGAAAAAAAATAAAGTATAAACCTTTGTATTTGTAGGTAATTGTTGGGTTCGTAAATCAAATAGTAAGCACAACGGAAGTTTAAAATTTCTTACCCAACAACAATCCTGGCATGACTTATACGATAATCATGTTGTATGTTCAAAACATGATAAAAGAAAACTTACAGGTTTTCGTAGCGGGATTCAACACTAATGTATCCACACGATTTGTTTCCTCGATTGCAAGATCTAACTCCAGTGTATTTCCTATTCAAGAAAGCTAGGAAATCTTGCTTTAGTAACTGAGAAGTTATTTTCTGTCTCCTCATAATTATGTGGTATGTGTTGTATATATAGGAGTTCAGGACAAAACCTAAACATATATAAAACATGAAAACCTGGGCCCATGTTAATGTTCGGTAGACCAGCCCAGCTAGTCCACTTTCACTTCACACGCCCAAATTGGACGACCAAGCTCCCATTTTGGGCCAGTAATTTATGGTTCAATTGCTTCCATGTATTTATCCGAGTACCCATATAATATATCCAACACATTTAATTAAATCCAAAATCCAATTCGACTTAACAAAATAATTTCTATCAAATAGAAATATTCCATAATTATTATAAATTAAATATCTTGATTCTCAATTGAATATTTAATACTTTCTCAATACACTATTGGATCGAAGAAACAATCACATATAGTGTGACTCTATAGGCCTTCACATATCGACATTAATCTAATTAAGGTCCATACGAAACTCTTAGACTGCGTCGTATGACGAACTCAATATGTGAAGTACATTTACATGAATCCAGCAAACTTAACCTTTATGCGAAACCATAAATTTCTTTCATTCGCGACAAACTCGATTAAGCTTAGGATTTGCCAAGTGTTTATCCAAATGGCTCAATCACTTTATCTCACATTTATTAGTTGACAACTAGACTAGATTCTAAATATGTCTCTTGCACTGGCTAGTGACTTTAGTCAAGCTAATAATATTGAAAAGTCGAGTGCTCTCTCGAATTTCCAATCGAGGAATGAATCATATTCTTAGCTCAACTACCACATTGATTTACATCTTGATGCACCCAACACAAGCCGTATCTTTTCCAGAAGGAGTTTAAGCTTAGAACTTGATCAAAGTACATCATTCTATAAACAAGGTACGTATTGACCTCAAGTCAAATGACCTTTATATTCCACACGCCGATAACACTATAGACATGTATAACAAATAGTTTATCGGCAGGGTATATCAATACTTCTCCAAAGTATCCATGTGTTCATCACGAGTAACCATTACTCGTAGCTATGAGACATGCTACATTCTCCAAGAATGTGATGCAACTCACATATCGACTTATAGCACATAGATATCCCATTCTCGATAATCATTAGTCGAGGCTATTTTGAGAGTTATGTTCTATCATTAATATCTCGCTCTATTAATGACAACGTAAGCTCAAGAGATGCACATATATGAATAATTGCAAAAAATCAAACAACAATTCATTAATTGCAAATGCCATAAATATTAATCTCATTAATAATACGAATGTGTTCAAGTACATTTTTGTCCCTAATGTATATTGTCTCTAGGACACACATAATTTCAATCTCCCACTTAGCCTAGAGCCAATCTCCAATGTATCTAATACCCATGTTTTCGAAATGACCATTATGCTTATCTAAGCTTAATGGTTTAGTAAATTTGTCAGCTAGATTATCATTTGTGGGAATATAGTCTAAATCTTTTTATTTAGATTCCACCATCTCTCTAAGTATGTGGTATTTTCTCTATACATGTTTGTTTCTGTTTGTTGATCTTAGTTCCTTAGCTTGCGCAATCGCACCAGTGTTGTCACAATATATCGTTATTGGATTACTGGCACTTGGAACAACCCCTAGTTCTTTTAAGAACTCAGATATCGAGACAACTTCTTTACTAGCTTCCGATCCAGCAATGTACGCGGCTTCAGTCGTGGATTCTTGCTTGGAACTTTTCCAACTTACTGCTCCACCATTGAAAATGAAGGCATATCCCGACTGTGACTTGAAGTCATCAAGATCTGTTTGGAAGCTAGCATCAGTGTACCAGTAACGACTACCTTCTCTTGCCTATCATAGACTTAGAAATATTCTTTAGTTCGTCTAAGATACTTACGAATATTCTTGATTGCTTTCAAGTGTTCTTCCCAGGAATCTGCTGGAATTTGCAAGTCATGATAAGTGCAAAAGCCACATCTGGCCTAGTGCAGGTCATGTCATACATGATTGATCCTATAGCTGAAGCATATGGGATCATCTTCATGCGTTCAAGTTTTGTAACAGTAGAAAGACTATCCTTCTTAGATAACTTGATGCCTTGACCCATAGGAAGACCTCATCTCTTGGAGTTTTCCATTGAGAAACGTCTTAACACTTTGTCTATGTATGTAGACTGTGACAACCCTAACAATCTATTAGGTCTATCTCTGTAGATCCTAATTTCAAGAATGTAGCAGGTTTCACCTAAGTCCTTTATTATGAAGGTGCTGGACAACTATTCCTTCACTGATTGCATAAGGGACTTATCGTTTCCCATTATTAATATGTCATCTATGCCGCACCCATTTTTTATCGTTTCACATTTTCACTGAGGACTCAGACTTAAATTTTGAAAAGATCATTTCAATCACGTCGTGGCTGCGAACATATAACTCGTTGTTCACTTTAGTTGCCTTGCCTACCGAACATGTTGGTCTCTCGGATGAAAATAAAATTAAGTTTCATCCTTGCCCAGAAGTTTTATTTTCGTCTTTCCAACTGTGGAGGCCTAAAAAATATCGACGGATATTTTTTCATCGGCCAATGTAGTATCATGTTCAAATCAGCAAAATAATATCAAAGCAGTAAAATCCGAAAACCGAGAAACAATTTCCGAAGGAACACAACCTCAAATTCAATTTCATCAGCCTAAGTGTAGTATTTGTTCAAATCAGTAAAATAACAAAATAGCAAATCGAAACCGAGAAGCATTTTCCGAAGGGACACGACCTCAAATTCAATTTCATCGGCTTAAGCGTAGTATTTGTTCAAATCAGTAAAAAATAACAAAATAGCCGCGTAACGGACATTCAAATACCAATATAAACCAAAAGTCCGCAACTAAAATGTCTGACCCGAATTCTAAAATTATCGAACCAAAATAGAACTTGAAATGCTCCTGAAAATCTAACTTGACAGAACAGTGACCGACCCAGTTTTCGGGTCGACCCGACCCGGATGAACAACAAAACAATAAAGAAAAGTTAGGTATTTTGACCCAATGATGAAAACAGACCCGGATTTCGGGTCAACCCGACCCTAGAAATTCAACCTGAAACAGTGACCCGTCCAGGAATCATTTTTTTTATTTTTAAATAACCAACAACAAGATATTAAACACAAAATCTGGAAATTTTACTTGAACCGGGTTGACCCGACCCGACCCAAATCAGAGGTTTCGACCAGAATTAATTTTTTTTCCAAATTTCAGATAACCAACAACAAAATATTGAGCATATAAATCTGGAAATCTTAATCAAACCGGGCTGACCCGACCCAAATCAGAGGTTCCGACCCGAATCAATTTCCCCCAAATTTCAGATAACCAACAACAAGATATTAAACCCAAAATCTGGAAATTTTACTTTAACCGGGTTGACCCGACCCGAATAGTGACCCGAATCGGAAAACCCAAAAATAGTGAAGAATAACAACAAAAACAAAGCAGATTTTTCGGATTCGGCTTACGAAGCCAAATAGAAGTATTTAAAACCAAAGTTTAAGAACAAAACTCACCCCTTTTTTCTTTTGATTTTAGACTTGTTTTCGGACTTATTTCGATTTCTTTTCTTGGATTTTGACCCCTTTTTGAACCCGAAAATCAAAATTTTTTCTCCTCGAACCCGAAATCCGACCTCCCAAAATGAAGAACAAAGGGGGTATTTATAGATGGATTCGGACCTCCAAACGTTCACCCCCATAGCCCCTTTTAATTCGAGTTTGAATTTCAAAATTAAAGGGGCAAAAGTCACGGATTTGAAGGCGATAGGGGTATGGGTCGAAGTGATGGGTTGGCGTAACAGACGGGGGTATGTGGTGGTGTCGGGTGTCAGGGGTTGGTGGTGGTGAGGTGACCGGCGAGGTGTGGGGTCCGGGGCATGGGTGAGGTGTGGCGGATTGGGGTTTTGGTGAAAGAGAGGTTTTTATTCAGTTTAGGGTTAGGGGTTAGGAGGAATAAAGGGGAAAGGAGTTGGGCTGGGGTTTTTGGCCGGTTCGATTGGGCCTCAGATGGGGTCAGAAAATGGGGGTTTTGTTTTGGGGGAAATGGGTTTGGGTTAAAATATAAAAAGGTTTGAAATGGGTTTGAATAAAAAATTAAAAGGGTTTATTATTAAAAAGATGCTTTGCGAAAAATATAAATTATTAAGATAACGATGTGATAATAATAAAATATAATATTTGCGAAATGTTTAATGCTTAAAAAAATGAAAAATGCGATGCCGTTTTGCGAAAAATAGAATAACATAGAATATTAGGGTAAAATTATGATTATGATTTTAAAAAGGCAAATGATAGTAAAACATGTGAATAATAATAATAATAATAATAAATAATGAAAGTAAAAAATAATATATATATATATATATATATATATATATATATATTATATATATATATATATATATATATATATATATATATATATATAGACAATTATTTTGAGATGTCAAAAATATTTAAAATTATAAATAAATCGGAAAAGGTGAGACAAAATTGGGTGTCAACAGATGCCCCTCTTTGGCCGGAGGCGATGAAAAAGTTTTCGGCCAAAGAAGTTGACCGAGTAGCCAATTTTGTCCTGGTCATCCGGACTTGATGGAAGATTATGGATGCATGGGAAGAAATAGAATCCCGAGGGGGAGGGAAGTCGCAAAAGATGGTGCAGATTCAAGAAATATTGCCTAGTATCGAATTATGATGACATTGGTTACAGATGTGGCGAAATACTGGAGAAAGGGCGGAACGGCGTTCGAAGTACTTGCCCAATGCAGATGACGTCGTTGCATAGGCGTAATGAAATGACGTCGTTTCTCAGACGTGTTGCTGATGACGTCGTTGTATGGACGTGTGCAGATGACGTCGTTGTATAGACGTGTTGCTGATGACGTCGTTGTATGGACGTAATGCTAATGACGTCATTGTATGGACGTAATGCTGATGACGTCGTTGTATGGACGTAATGCTGATGACGTCGTTGTATGGATGTATTGCGGATGACGTCGTTGTATGGACGTTATGCTGATGACGTCGTTGTATGGACGTTATCCTGATGACGTCGTTGTATGGACGTAATGTTGATGACGTCGTTGTATGGACGTGTTGTGCAGATGACGTCGTTGTATAGACGTATTGCTGATGACGTCGTTGTATGGATCGTTGTATGGACGTTATGCTGATGAAGTTGTTGTATAGATGTAATGCTGATGACGTCGTTGTATGGACGTGTTGCTGATGACGTCGTTGTATGGACGTAATGCTGATGATTGTAAGAGACAGTTGTTGTGCTGACATAATGCAGATGACACCGTTTGGTGGGCGTCTGATTGAAATTAAAATACCCGCATTAGGAGGTGGGTGCCTGATTGCAATTAAAATACCAGCATTAGGAGGTGGGCGCCTGATTAAAATTAAAATGCCCGCATTAGGAGGTGGGTGCCTGATTGAAATTAAAATGCCTGCATTAGGAGGTAGGCGCCTGATTGAAATTAAAATACCCGCATTAGGAGGTGGGCGCCTGATTGAAATTAAAATACCCACATTAAGAGGTGGGTGCCTGATTGAAATTAAAATACTCGCATTAGGAGATGGGTGTCTGATTGAAATTAAAATACCCGCATTAGGAGGTGGGCGCCTGATTTAAATTAAAATACCCGCATTAGGAGGTTGGGGCTTGATTTAAATTAAAATACCCGTATTAGGAGGTGGGCGCCTGATTGAAATTAAAATACCCGCATTAGGAGGTGGGCGCCTGATTTAAATTAAAATATCCGCATTAGGAGGTGGGCGCCTGATTTAAATTAAAATATCCGCATTAGGAGGTAGGTGCCTGATTTAAATTAAAATACCCGCATTAGGAGGTAGACGCTTGATTGAAAATAAAATACTCGCATTAGGAGGTGGGTGCCTATTGCAATTAAAATACCCCCATTGGAAGGTGGGCGCCTGATTTAAATAAAATACCCGCATTGGAAGGTGGATGCTTAATTTAAATAAAATACCCGTATTAGAAGGTGGGCGCCTGATTGAAATTAAAATATCCGCATTAGGAGGTGAGTGCCTGATTGAAAATAAAATACCCGCATTAGGAGGTGAGTGCCTGATTAAAAATAAAATACCCGCATTAGGAAGTGGGTGCCTGATTGAAATTAAAATTCCCGCATTAGGAGGTGTGCGCCTGATTTACGTCGTTGTATTGAAGTAATGCAAAGTGTGACCCTAAGGTCGAACTGATATGTCATCAATCTAGATGAAAAGTTAATGAGTGGACATAGGTGATGCAAAAGTTGAGTAGATGAGAATGTGACCCTGTAAGTCGAAATATCGTTCTTCGCATGGACATAAAGCGGTTGGGACACTGTAGGTCAACATGACGTCTTTGTACAGTAAAAAAATAGGAAAGTGATCCTTGTGGTGAGCTGCAATGCGGGAATTCCTCGCGAAATTAAGCATCATGTCGCGGCTTCCCGCCTTTGTCAACCTGAAGACCTGTACTCAAAGAAGTTCGTGAGTTTTGGGGGATGAGCGGTTGACTTGCGTTGACTTTGTAGCTTTGGCTCTTGATGCTTGCAAGTTCAGACTGGTTTGTACTGAAGACTTAGTTGTCTGGCGCTTTTCCATGTCCATTGGCGTATTCTTGCAGTGAACCCTTAAAATTTGCCCCAGTTTATGGTATATATGAAGATGCTGAACTTCCAACTGGACAAAACCGAGTTTGTGGGCACCTTGCTTGTCCTGTTAAGGCGATCAAGTCGGCCTATTATGTTGTGTGCAAGATAAGGGAAGAAAATTTCCAATGGTGTGACCGAAGCCGATTATAGGACGCCTACGTATTCCGACAAGGGAAATCAGGTCATAACGTAGTTCGTTACAAGCAAAAAGGGTTTGTGATTTTTTCCAAAAATGGGACCGAAGCCGATGTGGCCACCTACGTATCCCGCCGAGGGAATCAGGTCATAATGTAGTTCATGTGGTGCAAGGGATTTATAAGGGTTTTCTAAAAATGGGATCGAAGCAGATGTGGCTGCCTACGTATCCCGTCGAGGGAATCAGGTCATAACGTAGTTCATGTGGAGTTAGGGAATGGAAATCAAATTCTGTGTTGTTCATCTGAGACTCTGTGGGAAAAAGGAATTTGAGTTTGTAGAATGTTTTTTGGTAAAAGAGAGTGATTAGAGTTTGAAAAATGATGCAATATTATTTTGCAAGGTTTTTGATGTTTTTGAAAATATGAAAAAGACAGAATCACGTCTTGACTTCAGTTGGTACCAACAATTAGTATTGTGCTTAGGGGCTCCCGTTATTGCTTTCTATCTAACCGAGAATGACTCCAGGGTAATTCCTACAACTTCAGATGCTACCTCAGACATACCTGAGTATCGACACTTGCTTCAAGCTAAGGTTTCGACCTGTATGTATCCTCATGTTTCAAATGCCCTCACTAAAAGAAAGTCCCTTCCTCACATGTGTTTCAGTGTTTTGAACTTTGGGACGTCTAGAGAAGTACAATCACACTCAGAAAGATGTTCAATGCATTTAATTATGACACCATAGGATTGGCCGTCATGTAAGTATCCACTAATGTGAGAACCCTCGGTATAAGATCATATAGGACTTGTTATGGGTTTGTAATGTAGGCTTGGAGAATGGAAAGGATATCATTTGGGTAAAGAGTGACTAATCTTTCCTTGAGCGTTGGATTATGTATGTGCTTGGTATTTGTGTGCTTTGACGTTGATATACTTCTTTTTTGTCCCTTTCTTTTGTACTGACTTCTTTTGAATATTTTGTTTGGAGCTTTTTCCCCTTTCCAGAGTTATTTCTTCATTTTTCTTTCTTGATATTGTCGGGGCTTTTGACTTCTTTGTGTGAAGTCATCCTTTTGTTTTGTTTTCTTTTTCTCTTTCGGGACTTTGCAATTTCAACTCGGATTTTTTCACCAATTTACACATTTCTGATGCGTTCAAGGAGGTCGGGTCAAGAGAGGGATAGTGTGTGTATGCACTATGCACTAAGAAAGGGTATAGGCATAAGATGTGGTTGTTAGAAGAATAGGCTTTAGGCTCAAAGGGGAAGTGCTACGGATAATGTTATTTAGTACGTTGGAAAGGCTCAAACGGATCAAAGAAAGCCTACGATCGTTTCCTATAACAAGTGCTACTCAGGATTTTGCCTCAACAAACATTCGAGCCATGTTCTAGATCACAATGCAATGCAATTGAACTTATTCTATAACTCACCACACAATGCACATGAAATGATGAGGTTGGTTTTGTTCTTATCTTGGAAGCAAGCAAGACAATTTTTTAAGTGTCACTACAAGTGTGAATGAGAGGTACCAAAAGAATCTATAGTATACCACGAAGTCAGTCCTCTCCACCATATCGATTGTTACTTATTCTTTCCTATGCACGCTCCTAATTGTGTTGGTACCAACCAAGTCAACCAATGATACTTTAAATGTTTTTTTTAATAAAGGGTACCGAACCCAAGTGGGGATGCCTATGTATCTCATCTCTGACGAGAATCAGGTGCGTGTAGTTCGTTCAGGTAGGTTATAAAAAATGTATACCTAAAAAAGAATCATCCACGATAGGATAGTAAGAGTAAACACTGTATAAAACAGATGATTGTCCACTATGGGAAGAATGCAAAGTAAAATGATTGTCCACGATAGGATGAATACAATGAAAAAATGATTGTCCACAATAGGATGAATGTAATGAAAAAATGACTGTCCATGACAAGATGAATGAAAAGATGGGTAAGCCAGATATGTGCCTTTCTAATGCGGACAAGGCGAGTACATCCATTGTTAAGATGGATGCGGAAGTATGTCCCTTTCTAAAGTGGACAGAGAAGTGCGTCCCTTTTCCAGGTGGACAAGGAAGTGCGTCCCTTTGGCAGGTTCGTTCCACTTTCGTTGGGTAGTGTTCCGCAAGGACTAGATTTACATTTTTTAGCGGTGGTGTCGAACCCGAGAAGGGTTACCTACGTATCACACCGTATGGTGAGAATCAAACACTCGTAGTTCGTGAGGATATGTTGTAAAACGTATGATATAAAGGAAATATGTAACAAAAATTAAGCATATCAATTGAATTTGCAAATATGTAAAAAAAACAAAAGTATAGACAAACTCAGAGTGATGCCTCGTTGAATCTGGTGTTGGCTGACTTCTTCCAGTCAAAATATCTCCCAATCATCTTTGTGAAAACTTTTTGCTTTGTTCTTTCCTGGAGTATCTCCATGGATTATGTTTTAGAATAACCGCCCCGACTGTTTGCAAGGACGGTCTTCCTACAAATATAAGAGCACTGGGTGAAAGTAGGAAAGTCACGAATAATAAATGTAAGAGTGTGACAGTTTAGTCAAAGAGTTCCCTGATTGGTTTGTTCGGACTGGAGGTTGGCTGACTTCTTTCAATCGAAAATATCTTCCGGTCATCTTTGTGAACACTTTTGTTTTGTTCTTTCCTAGAGTATCTCTAGGGATTATGGTTTAGAACGACCGCCCCCAACTGTTTGCGAGGAAGGTCTTCCTGTAAAAATAAGAGCACTGGGTGAAAGTAGGAAAGTCAGGAATAATAAATGTAAGAATGTGACAGTATAGTCAAAGACTCCCTTAATTGATTTGTTCGGACTGGAAGTTGGCTGACTTCTTTCAGTCGAAAACATCTCCCGGTCATCTTTGTGAACACTTTTGTTTTGTTCTTTCCTGGAGTATCTCCAGGGATTATGTTTTAGAACGACCGCCCCTGACTGTTTGCGAGGACGGTCTTCCTACAAAATAAGAGAAATTGGTGAAAGGAGGAAAGTCAAGGAAAGAATAATAATAAAATATGGGAATGTGATAGTATAGTCAAAGGCTCCCCTGATTGGTTTGTTCGGACTGGAAGTTAACGCTTTACAAGGCCTGAGTCGTGATGTTCAAGAACGATTTATCCTCGGGTGGTGACACAGTTTTTGTCCCGTGGACCAAAAGATACGGCGTTGCCCCAGTAGAAGTCTTGATTGTAGTGCGATAGCCCAAAAGTGCAAAGGGCAAATGTTCATGCCCAGAGTTGCAAGCGACATATCATGATATGTACAGAGTTTGAAGCGAGTAAGTATTGCATTAAATAATATGTACAGAGTGAAAAGCAGAAAAATAGCAAACAGATTGTGCGGAAATTAAATGCGCGTCCTAACATGTATGAGGTTTCTCATATGCCAGAGGTGAGCCTAAACGCCAAATATGCGAGATTATGACAGAGTAATCCAAGCTGTTAAAATGCGATGCTTTTGTCGGAAATGAAGACAAAATGAATGTACATTTTCCAATTTCGGCATGTCATGATTAGGCTTGGATTCGTCTATCATTATCACGCTACACATAATATGTTGTTGGGTCGTGAGACCCGTCGACAATTTGGTGGTTTTCTTAATTGTGGAGTCGATACCAAGGATCGAACCACCTAAGATGTATGCATGCATGACTTAAGATAAATAGTTGTATAGCTCTATCCTAAATTTTCTAAGATTTGGCTCACTAGACTCAAGGTTCCCGAGCGGACAACTCGAGTGAGAAGGCTACGCGGACACCGGATGGTCCGGACACTCCGCGCATACGCCAACTCTCCTAAAATTTGGAAATTTGAAAGAATTTGTGGGTGCGCGAAACATATCTCGCGTGTAATGTGTGATAGTGTCAATTTTTCGAAGTGGAAGAAATATGAGCGGAATGTCAATTTAAGAAAAGCAGTAAAGAAAGTAGAAATTAAAGCAGTTAAACATACAAAGTTTCAAAAAGGAAACAATTTAAAACAGTAGATCAAATAAGGAGCAAAATAAAACGCAATAATAATTAACCTGGATTTGTTATGGTTAAGAGCTTGAATTCCCCAGTGGAGTCGCCATGTTGTCGCGCCAATTTTTTACCGCAACTCGCGACGCGATGGGTCGATTCCCTCTGGATTGGATAAAAAAATGCTTTGTTGAGGAGTCGCCACCTAGTTATTCTAATGTGAATTAAGACACCTAAATGTTAACTAAATGCTGCAAAATAACTTCAGTTTTATGATCTGCGAAACTAATAAGATTCTAGATAAGGGTTCTTTATTATCCTAAAGGGAAGGGGTTAGGCATCCTTTAAGATCCACTAACTTGCGGTTATCCGGTCAAACTCAAGTTAATTATTATGCTAAGGAAAATGCATGTTTTTTTACAAGTATAAAAAAATAATGTTGCAAGTAGTTAATAAAAGGATGCATTTTGTACAAGTATGTATTTTGTATGACATTAAAAAATACATGTAAAGTTGAAAAAAAATGCATTTGTATGAAAAATTGATAAAAATATATATAAAAGGTGATTTTTGGGTGAAGCATGCATTTATTTATAAAAATATATGCAAAGTAATTTGTTGGATAAAAACACACATTTTGATTGCATTATTTACTGAATATATGCAAAGTGATTTCTTTTGGATAAAACATGCATTTGTATAGCATTGTTTGCAAAAATACATGCAAAGTTAATTTTTAGATAAAACATGCATTTGCATTGCATTATTTATAAAATACATCTAAAATGATTTTTTTGGATAAAGTATGCATTTGCATTATTTACAAAGTACATGCAAAAATGATTTTTGGGATAAAATAAGCATTTGTATTGTATTAATTATAAAAACACATGTAAAGTCCGATTTTGGATAAAAACATGCATTTTTTAACAATTGATAGTAAGGAGAAAACCAAATTATTTATAATGCCAAGAAAGTAGTAATTTCTGGAAATCGTTTTGAGTTGCAAATCGGAAAAAGACAAACTTATTGGTATGATTAATAAAGTGAATCAAAGATGTCCAAAGTTGTTTTAAAAAATTTGAATATGCATGACGAGCCTAAAAATAAATAACTAGCGGAGGATTTCTAAGTTTGAACTAACCGAGCCTAAAAATAAATAAACTAGCGACGGATTTCCAATTTTAAATCTACTCTTTCTAGATTATTAATTCTAAGTCTACCTATTCTAAACATTTTAATAATTTACACAAGTACAATAAATATTACAATACAAAATAAAATAAAAACTGAATTAAAGAATAAAAAACAACAATAAATCATCTCTGAGGGGTAACTTGTCTTCTTTGACTTTCATAAATATGCCTTGCAAACTGTCAAGAACAAACAGTTAGAAAATAGTTGAATATAAATAACTTCGGATCTGTATCCAAAACAGTAAATTTTTTTATTACGGAGGGCTCAGACTTAAATTTTGAAAAGATCATTCCAATCACGGCGTGGCTGCGAACATATGACTCGTTGGTCATTTTAATTGCCTTGCCTACCGAGCATGTTGGTCTCTCGGATGAAAAAAGATTTAAGTTTCATCCTTGCCTAGAAGTTTTATTTCCGTCTTTCCAACTGTGGATTCCTTAAAAATCGACGGATATTTTTTCATCGGCCAGTGTAGTATCATGTTCAAATGAGCAAAATAATATCAAAGTAGTAAAACCGAAAACCGAGAAACAATTTCCGAAGGGACACGACCTCAAATTCAATTTCATCGGCCTAAGTGTAGTATTTGTTCAAATCAGTAAAATAACAAAATAGCAAAGCGAAACCGAGAAGCATTTTTCGAAGGGACACGACCTCAAATTCAATTTCATCGGCCTAAGTGTAGTATTTGCTCAAATCAGTAAAATATAACAAAATAGCCGCGTAACAGACGTTCAAATACCAAAATAAACCAACAGTCTGTATTAAAATGCCCGACCCGAATTCTGAAATTTTCTAACTAAAATAGAACTTGAAATGCTCCTGAAAATCCGACCTGACAGAACAGTGCCCCGACCCAATTTTCGGGTCGACCCGACCCGGATAAACAACGAAACAATAAAGAAAAATTAGGTATTTCGACACAATGCTGAAAACAGACCCGGATAGATGACCCAGATTTCGGGTCGACCCGACCCTAGAAATTCAACCCGAAATAGTGACCCATCCAGGAAACAATTTTTTTAATTTTCAAATAACCAATAACAAGATATTAAACACAAAATCTGGAAATTTTACTTGAACCGACCCGACCCGACCCGGATCAGAGGTTCCGACCAAAATCAATTTTTTTTCCAAAATTCATATAACCAACAACAAAATATTGAGCATATAAATCTGGAAATCTTAACCAAACCGGGTTGACCCGACCCGAATAGTGATCCGAATCGAAAAACCCGAAAATAGTGAAGAACAACAACAAAAATAAAGCAGATTTTTTAGATTCGGCTTACGAAGCCAAATAGAAGTATTTAAAACCAAAGTTCAAGAACGAAACTCACCCTTTTCCTTTTGATTTTAGGCTTGTTTTCAGACTTATTTCGATTTCTTTTCTCGGATTTTGACCCCTTTTTGAACCCGAAAATCAGAATTTTTTCTCCTCGAACCAGAAATCCGACCTCCCAAAATGAAGAACAAATGAAGGTATTTATAGATGGATTCGGACCTCCCAACTTTCACCCCCATACCCCATTTAATTCGAGTTTGAATTTCAAAATTAAAGGGGCAAAAGTCGTGGATTTGAAGGGGATAGGGGTATGGGTCGAAGTGATGGGTTGGCTTAACAGAGGGGGGTAGGTGGTGGTGTCGGGTGTCAGGGGTTGGTGGTGGTGAGGTGACCGACGAGGTATGGGGTCCAGGGCATGGGTGAGGTGCGGCGGATTTGGGTTTTGGTGAAGGGGAGGTTTTTATTCGGTTTAGGGTTAGGGGGAATAAAGGGGAAAGGAGTTGGGCTGGGTTTTTTGTTTTGGAGGAAATGGGTTTGGATTAAAATATAAAAAGACTTGAAATGGGTTTGAATAAAAAAATAAATAAATAAAAAGGGTTTATTATTAAAAAGATGTTTTACGAAAAATATAAATTATAAAGATAACGATGTGATAATAATAAAATATAATATATGCGAAATGTTTAATGCTTAAAAAATAAAATGAAAAATGCGATGTTGTTTTGCGAAAAATAGAATAACATATAATATTAGGGTAAAATTATGATTATGATTTTAAAAAGGCAAATGATAGTAAAACATGTGAATAATAATAATAATAATAATAATAATAATAATAATAATATTAAAAAATAATGATATTAAAAAATAATACTATATATATATGGTTATATTGACAATTATTTTGAGGTGTCAAAAATATTTAAAATTACAAATAAATTGGAAAAGATAGGACAAAATTGGGTGTCAACAATCTACATAGATGATAATGAAAAAAATAATCCCTTCCTTGCGTTTACTCTAAACACATGGATCCTCCTTGCTTCTGACAAAGTCAAACGATTTGATAGCTTTGTCAAAGCAAATATTCCAACTCCTTGAGGCTTGCTTAAGTATATAAATGGACTTTTGTAGTTTGCATACTGCTTTGGGTTTTGACTTGGATGTAAAACCTTCAGGTTGTATCATATACACTTCCTCAATTAGATTTCCATTGAGGAAAGTTGTCTTAACATCCATCTGCCAAACCTCATAATCATAGTATGCAGCTATTGCAAGCGAAATCCGAATGGACTTAAATTTTGCAATTGGCGAAAAGGTTTCATTATAATCGACCCCATGCCTCTGATTGTAACCTTTTGCTACCAACCTAGCCTTGTAGGTTTGCACCTTGACAAATGCATCAATCTTCTTTTTGAAGACCCATTTGCATCCTATGGGTCTAACCTAGTTGGCAAATCAATCAAATTCCAAACTTGATTGGCATACATTGAGTCCATTTCAGATTTCATGGCTTCTTGCCATCCTTGCGAGTCAATGTCTAACATAACCTCGTTGTAGGTTGTAGGCTCATCATCATCAGGAATATATATCTCATTTTGACTTTCAACAAGGAGATTAAGTTTTCAGGCTGACAATGAGTCCTAGTAGACCTACAGAGTTGGTTATTTTGCGTTTCTATGGTTCTTGTATTCTGATCATGAGAAGGTTCTTGTGTGTTTCCACCACTATGAGAGTTTTCAGGAATATCATATACATGTGTTTCCTGAATGGAAGGATGTACAACCATTGTATCATCTTCCATTGGTTGTGTATGAGAATCTTGCATTTCTGCATCAATCCTCACATCACTCGTACTGGATGAAGGTTGTACTCTAAGTAACACACCTTCACCAAATACTCCCACTGAATTCTTGTCTAGGTAATTCGACAAGCATTCAACCTCTATGTTGCTTTGTAGTTATTGAATTTCTTCAAGTTCTATCTTATTGTAACTCTGTTCCTTGTAGACATAGTCTTCCTCAAGGAAAGTTGCATTTTTTGAAACAATGACTTTATGTTCTCCAGGAAGATAGAAATAGTATCCTCTCGTTTCCTTAGGATATCCCACAAAGTAACATTTCTCACTTTTAGATTCCAACTTGTCAGTAAGCATATTCTTTACATATGCAGGGCAACCCCAGGCTCGCATATGTGTAAGAGTAGGCTTCTTGCCATGCCATATTTCATATGGCGTTTTCTCTACTGACTTTGAAGGAACTCTATTCAGAATATAGATTGAGTTTTGTAAAGCATAGCCCCAAAGGTATGTTGGAAGAGCTGAAAAACTCATCATGGATCTGACCATATCCAATAAGGTTCGATTTCTCCTTTCAGCAACGCCATTCATTTGTGGTGTTCCAGGAGGTGTCCATTCTGATTGGACTCCATGAAGTTTTAAGTAATCTAGAAATTCTCTACTCAAGTATTCACCTCCTCGATCTGATCGAAGAGTCTTGATACTCTTTTCAAGTTGTTTCTCTACTTCTAACTTATACTCCTTGAATTTCTCAAAGGCTTCGGACTTGTGCTTCATAAGATACACATATCCAAACCTTGTGAAATCGTTTGTAAAAGTTATGAAGTAAGGAAAACCTCCCTTAGCTTGAGTGGAAAACGATCCACATACATCTGTATGGACCAACTCAAGTACCTCTTTGGCTCGCACACCTTTCCCAGAAAGTGGTTTGTTGGTCATCTTTCCTCTCAAGCAAGATTCACAATCGCCATAGGACTCCAAGTCAAATGGTTCTAGGTAGTCTAACTGTCTTAATCTTGCTATCCTTGATTCATTGATATGACCAAGTCTACAATGCCATAAGTAGGTGAGATTTCTTGGATTACTTATTTTAGCTCGTTTGTTTTGCACATTGAGAATTTCACGATTACAATTGAGAATATATAAACCGTTCACAAGCGGAGCATTTCTACAAACAATACCATTAAAATATAGTATATAACTACCATTAGCAATATATGAGGAAAAACCCTCAATGTCTAACATTGGAATGGAAATAATATTCCTCGTAATCGAGGGAACAAAATAATAATTATTAAGTTCTAATGTCAAATCCGAAGGTAAATCTAATCTATAAGTTCCCACACTCTCAACATCAACTCGTGCTCCATTTCCAACGCGTAGGTCCACCTCACATGGTCTAACCTTTTTGTTGTCCATTAGCCCATGCACATTATTACAAATGTGTGAGCCACATGCTGTATCCAATATCCAGCAGTGAGAGTTATTTATAGACATATTAATCTCAATGACAAACATACCTTGTCCAGCAGGTCCAGAAACACCCAGTTCCTTGTCTACTGCTGGAGCGGTGCAATCTTTCTTCCAATGCCCCTTTTGCTAACAGTTGAGGCATACGTCCCTGGCCAACCTAGACTTCTTCTGAACACCTCATTTAGGTTTCAAGACTATGGGTTTGGCACCAACCTTACCCTTATTCTTCTTGTTCTTACCTTTAGGTTTGAACCTAGTAGATGAGCCCACCATGAGCACAATCTTCCCCTTTGAAGTAGATGATTCATAAGTCTTTAGCATGTTGTGAAGTTCTGGAAGATTCACCTTGGTTCTATTCATGTTGAAGTTCACAATGAAATTCTCAAACGAACCAGGAAGCGAATTCAAAATCAGGTTAACAGACACATTCTGGGGCAACTTCATTCCAATCGAAGCCAACCTTTCTATCAACCCAATCATCTTCAGAACATGACCAGACACTTGGCCCCCATCATTCAGCTTAGATTTGAAGAGGTCTCTCAACAACTCATACTCCATAGTCTGAGACTGTGAATCATAAAGACTCCTCAAATGTTCTAGCATCTTATAGGGGCCCATGTTCTCATGCTGCCTCTGTAACTCTACAGTCATAGAGGACAACATGACACACTGTGTCGAGGTAGCATCATCCAAATGCTTCTGATAAGCAACCTTTTCAAGCAAAGCATACCCAACATACTTTTCATCAGGAACTTTTGGAACAGCTGTGTCTAACACATACTCAATTTTCTCTTATCTTAGTACCAAACGCAAATTACGCAACCAGTCCGGATAGTTAGCTCCAGTCAACTTATTAGTCTCAACCAAGCATTTCAATGACAAATTCGACATTTTAAATAATATGAAGAAATAGATAGACTGAAATTAAATCAAATATAATTTCTTTGAACACATTCGTTAACTAATTAACATGGCCTTGAACACATATCAAATATGATAATAATGGGCCAAGATCCAAGTTTATAATGTCTTCACGTTTGCTAAGGCTGATAACTTCAACAGTACAACCTGGTAGGTCTCCAAACCAATTACAAATAATTTGCAACTCTTGGTTTGACCGACTATTCTAAACAATCGATCTGCGCCCTTAGATTATTTCGACACTAGGACGTTAAGACATAACTAAGTAAGTCAACCCCATTATGCGACTGTAATCGTGCATCTAAGCAAGTTTGGCCTTGTAGAGCAAACGCTAGGGCGTAAATACTCACAAAGGTTTCTCACTCGCTACTGCAAATACATGCATCTATGAAGAGTCTAAGTCCTCGTAGACTTAGAGTAAACACTAGGGTGTAAATACTCTTATAGCTGAAAAGAATTTTGCACTCATTCAATTATAACGGACGACACATGGATTCCAAATCAGACTTATATTAAATTGGGGAACATTTTAATCGGGGTTTTATCAAGATCCTTATTACGCGTGCTAGATCAAATAGAGCACATATTGGGTGTCGCTTACCCAAACATGATTTAATGCAGTCCGACAAAAACTGGGCACCGCCTACCTAGACATGCATAATGCGGTCTAACAAATACTGGGCGCCGCCTACCCAGACATATATAATGCGGACTTTATACTAATTATTTAAATGACAATCAATTAAACAATTAGGAGAAAATAAATAATTCATGCGCATATTATCAAATAGCATGCTAAATAACTATAATCGTGGGCTAATTAATTTGTTTCAATTTAGAAAATATTTAAATTCCAAATTTAAAACTTAATTTTCAATTTTCAGAATTTTCTGCCCATCCAAACAGTCCCTTAACAATTCAGAAATTAAAAAAAAATCCAGGGACCAAATCTACTTTTCAGAAATTTACAGATCTGTCCAGGGACCAAATCAGCTTTTCAGAAATTTACAGATTTGTCCAGGGACCAAATCTGCTTTTATGAAGTCTACAGATTTTCTCCAAGGACCAAATCTGCTTTTATGAAGTTTACAGATTTTCTCCAAGGACCAAATCTCCTGATTTTAAAACCGTTTAAATTTACAGAAAAGGACTTAGGGACTAATTTGTAATTTCCAAAACTTAAAAATATTTTCATATTTACACAGGAACCTTTTTACAACTTTAAAACCCTAATTTTAATTGCAAATATGTCCCTAAACT
This sequence comes from Anisodus tanguticus, assembly GCA_034509755.1. Lineage (NCBI taxonomy): Eukaryota > Viridiplantae > Streptophyta > Magnoliopsida > Solanales > Solanaceae > Anisodus > Anisodus tanguticus. The sequence continues at coordinate 24,510,161 of CM067541.1, read as the reverse complement.
ATTTCAAATTCTCAAAATAATCCAACTCAAATCAAATTTGGGGATTCATTTTCTGGGCAAAATAGACGAAATTAAACACCACCGGTCGACGGCCCACGTCGAGCCGAACTCACCACTGGGTTTTAATCACCGGTTCACGACCTGTGGTGGCCGGAAAAGGTGCCGCCACCGGCTGTTTCTAAAACAGTTGGTTGGCGGCCTTTTCCTGACCTCATCTCCGTGAACCACCACCACCGGCTGATGCCCCTCGTCAGGACTATCAAGCCGGTGGTCTTAAACCACCTGTTGCCGGTGCGTGGTGGCCGGAAACAGCCCCGCCGGCGGCGACTATTTCGCCCGATTTTTGTTTTTTTTTTAGATTCTGATTTTGATATTCCGAAAATTAATTTTAAAATTGAAACAATTAGTTTTCTCACGTAATCGTTATTACTGATTATCGTATAATCATTAAACCAGTCTGGGCTCTGATACCACTGTAGGTAATTGTTGGGTTCGTAAATCAAATAGTAAGCACAACGGAAGTTTAAAATCCTGGCATGGCTTATACGATAATCATGTTGTATGTTCAAAACATAATAAAAGAAAACTTACAGGTTTTCGTACGCGGGATTCAACATTAAGGTATCCACACGATATGTTTCCTCGATTGCAAGATCTAACTCCAGTGTATTTCCTATTCAAGAAAGGTAGGAAATCTTGCTTTAGGAACTGAGAAGTTATTTTCTGTCTCCTCATAATTATGTGGTATGTGTTGTATATATAGAAGTTCAGGACAAAATCTAAACATATATAAAACAGAAAAACCTGGGCCCATGTTAATGTTCAGTGGACCAGCCAAGTTTGTCCACTTCACACGCCCAAAGTGGACGACCAAGCTCCCATTTTTGGCCGGTAATATCTGGCCCAATTGCTTCCTGTATTTGTCCGAGTACCCATATAATATATCCAACACGTTTAATTAAATCTGAAATCCAATTCGACTTAATTAAATAATTTCTACCAAATAGAAATATTTCATAATTATTATAAATTAAATATCTCGATTCTCAATCGAATATTTAATACTATCTAAATACACTCTTAGATCAAAGAAACAATCGCATATAGTGTGACCCTATAGGCCTTCACATATCGACATTAATCTAATTAAGGTCCATACGAAACTCCTAGACTGCGTCGTATGACGAACTCAATATGTGAAGTACGTTTACATGAATCCAACAAACTTAATCTTTATGCGGAATCATAAATTCCTTTCATTCGCGACACACTCGATTAAGCTTAGGATTTGCCAAGTGTCTATCCAAATGACTCAATCACTTTATCTCACATTTATTAGTTGACAACTAGACCATATTCTAAATATGTCTCTTGCACTGGACAGTGACTTTAGTCAACCTAATATCATTGAGAAGTTGAGTGCTCTCTCGAATTTCCAATCGAGGAATGAATCCTATTCTTGGCTCAACTACCACCTTGATTTATATCTCGATGCACCCAACACAAGCCGTATCTTTTCCAGAAGGAGTTTAAGCTTAGAACTTGGTCAAAGTACATCATTCTGTAAACAAGGTGTGTATTGACCTCAAGTCAAATGACCTTTATATTCCTCACACTGATAACACTATAGACATGTATAACAAATAGTTTATCGGCATGTTATACCAATACTTCTCCAAAGTATCCATGTGTCCATCACGAGTAACCATTACTCGTAACTGTGAGTCATGCTACATTCTCCAAGAATGTGATGCAGACAACATGTCGACTTATAGCATATCATCGATATCTCATTCTCGGTGATCATTAGTCGAGGCTATTTGAGAGTTACGTTCTATCATTAATATCTCACTCTATTAATGACAACGTAAGCTCAAGGGATGCACATATATGAATAATTGCAAACAATCAAATAATAATTCAATAATTTAAATGCCATAAATATTAATCTCATTAATAATACGAATGTGTTCAAGTACATTTTTGTCTCTAATGTATATTGTCTTTAGGACCTATATACTTTCATTACTCAGGTTCAAGGCCTTTATATTAGTTTTAAAAAATAGATATTGGGAGTTACAAATCAATGTGGGACAAAGAACCAATTAAAAGAACAAAATTGGAATATATGTTCAAATTAGTTAAGAATTTTTGGAAGTTAATGTCCATTAAGTATAATCCAAACTTAATTGGAGTAAGTAATCTACTAATAATACATCAAGATTTAAAAGATTACCTTATCTACACAAACAATGTAGATTGTTTAAAAGTAAATGCAAGAAAGTAAATGTATACTTAACTCATTTCTGAACATTGATTTAATATTAAGGAGTTCATTATTTCATTCAAAAAGTGAAGGGAGTATTATATTTTTTAAACTAAAAAGATTAAGGGGATAAGTGAGATTTTTTACAATGTAAATTACGTATTAAATGGTAAATACTTATTTATACCGGATATTTACACCGAATCAAGTTTTACCCTTATCAAAATCAATGAAATTTCATTGAACAAATTAACAATATTTTGCACCATCTGCGGAAAACCGACCCAACTTATTTAGAATGGATACATAATAGTATTTTTTTTGTATCATCTGCAAAGAAAGCTTAAATGTGCACTTCTATAATTAAATTAGTATATATGAAATTTCTACTCTACCAATGTAATTATTTAACCAATTCATTTTTTTTGAAAATAATCTTATTTTCGTGTTAGCAATACATGATTACTTTACTAATAATTATCAGTAGTCCTCAATTTCGTCATATGTGACAATTTTAGTTCTTTAGTATCCTTATTATTAACTGTTGGAAATTAGCCTTTGGCGGGAGTTGCGACCGACCAACCTTAACGGCTTAAACACTAGTGTTACGTATGTTGGAGAATCCGGTTCTTCACACATGCATGATCTACTAAGTACGTAGATAACCGTAGGGCCAAGAATTGTCAAATTTCATTGAGAAATGAAAGAGATATTGGTTCACGAAGTAAGGTGTTTGAAGCATGGAAAAATGTGGTGTGTGATCAATTCTCCCTCATCGGTAGAGGAAGAAAGAATTGTTGTGTATATAAGACTCGAAATTGGTTTGGGGTTTGGGACCCCAAGGGGTATCCCATGTGTTTAAAGGAGGGAGGACCTAGATGTGCTTTGGTTCAAGGAAAGACCACACGCGCGCCGCCGCCACCGCCCGCCGGTCCGGTTCACGGGTCACGGGTCACGGGCTGTGGGCTTTCTGATATTATTTTTTTGGGCCAGAGAACTTTTCCAGAAGTACGGTTTGATCCCAGAAGTTTCAGATGTACAGTTTGGACCAGAATTCTTTCAGATGTACAGTTTGGTCCCTGAAGTTTCAACATGTACAATTTGGTCCCTGAAGTTTTCCAGAATTGGGCAGAAGAGAACAAAAACGCCAAGCACTCAATTCAGCCATTTATTTTGGCTGAATTACTCCTCCTATAATGGCCAATCCGTTGGTATTTTATCATTTATTTTGGTGGCTTTACTACATCCATAATGGCCATTAGTTGGCCAATAATGGCTGTTATGGGGGCAGTTAATCAACCCCTCCCTCACCTATATAAACACCACTTACACCATTGTTGAGCATCACATATACTACACGAAAATACACAAGCAAAAACAGTTCTTCCTGCAACTTTCAAGCATCATTTCGTTACTCAATATTCTTCACGGTAGCTCTTGAGTTTCCTTTGCTCAAGTGTTCCATTGCTGTTTTATCTTGGGAGACGAATTGTCCAGGACGTATAAAGGATACATACGGGGCAATATTGTCTTAAGGACAGAGTGTCACACTCGACTTAGCAATAACAAAACAGTTTCCAGTTTTACTTCTTCAACAAAATTGTAATTTCAGTTTTTGTTGATCTATTGTAATTTTCAGTTCTTGAATTACTTTGCAGTTACTTGTAATTCCAGTTTCCTGCAGCCTTTGTAAAAACCAACAACTTAAGACAATATTCGTTTACTGTAACTGCTATAACATGGTTGGAAATATGACCGATGTTGCTGCTACTGCTGCTGCCTCTCGAGGCAACGTTGCTGCCTTCCCCGCCACTGCCGCTACTGGCCAAGGCAGTAACTCCACCACCTTCATTGCTGCTGCTGCTGCTACTATTCAAGGAAGTAACACTGCTGCCTTCTCCGACTGCTGGAGCTCCACCTTCTTCTTCACATCACCATGATCGCCCTGAAAAGTTCATGGGATCAGAATTTAAGAGATGGCAGCAAAAGATGCTGTTTTACTTAACGGTAATGGGCATGGCCCGGTTCCTTACGGAAGATCCTCCACAAGCTGGAGATGAAATGGACTCTTCGCCTAATGAAACAGGTGAAGGGGCCTTGGTATCCATGTCATTAATGGCATGAAGATGGTTCGTGACGCATGGAATCATAGCGATTTCATGTGTAAGAATTACATACTAAACTGCTTGCCAGACCCTCTCTACACGGTCTATTGCACCGTTGGCACTGCCAAAGAGCTGTGGGAAAAACTGCAAAAGAAGTACAACGCACAAGATGCGGGTACTAAGAAGTTCATCGTTGGGAAATTTCTAAAATTCCAAATGGTGGACAGTAAGACAATGATGTCCCAAGTCCAGGAATTCCAAATGATTTTACATCACCTAGATTTGGAAGGACTGAAACCAAACGAGCAGTTTTTGGTTGCATCGCTGATTGAAAAGTTACCTCCTTCATGGAATGAGTTTATGAGTTACTTGAAACTCAAGACAAAGGAGATGACCTTTGAAGAGCTTGTTATCAAACTGAAAATCCAGGAAGATAATAAGAAGACCTTGCCAAGGGGTAGACAACCTGCTGAGGCGAAGGAGAATCTGGCTGAGGCCAAAGGGAACTCAAGCAAGAAGCGGAAGTTCCAGAAAGACGGCAAAGCCCCCGCAGCGGAGATGTTCAGAGGTAATTGTCATCACTGTGGGAAACTTGGTCATAGGATCAAGGAATGCCGCAAGCTCAAGACTGAGCAACAGCAGAAAGCCAAGTCTAAAGGCAAGGCGCAAGCAAACGTCGTCAAGGACACGCTCCTGGATGACATGATCGAGGAATTCTCAGTAGTGGTGCTAGAAGCCAACTTGGTTGAGAATCCAATGCAGTGGTGGGTGGACACAGGTGATACTAGGCACATATGTTCCAACAAAGATGCCTTCTCCACGTACACACCAGTCGCTGACAAGAAGCTGTTCATGGGCAACAACGCTTCTTCCGACGTGATGGGGGTTGGAAAGGTGGTCCTGAAGATGACTTCCGGCAAGGAACTTACTCGAAGGAAGTGATGCACGTCCCGAGATTAGAAGAAATTTAATTTCGGACCTTTATTGGTTAATGCTTTGGTTTTAGGCTAGTATTTGAATCCAATAAGTTTGTACTCACTAAAAATGACACATTTGTAGGGAGGGGCTTCGTCTGTGAAGGCCTCTTCAAAGTGAATGACATGTCTGTATTGCGTCAAGGAAATAAAGTTGAACATTCTTCTTATTTGCTTGAGTATTCTAATTTATGGCATCATAGATTAGGACACGTAAACTACAAGTCTATTCAAAGGCTGGTAAAGATGGAGTTGTTGCCTTCTATCGACGTAAACCCTCAACATAAGTGTGAGGTGTGCGTAGAGGCAAAACTCACCAAGCTTCCTTTTCGATCCGTCGAAAGGAATACCGCTCCTCTAGAACTTATTCACACAGATATATATGATTTGAAGTTTGCACAAACTAGAGGGGGGAACAAGTACTTTGTGACATTTATAGATGATAGCACAAGGTATTGTTACCTTTACTTGTTGAAAAGTAAGGATGAAGCCTTTGAAGCGTTCCGACATTACAAAGCAGAAGTTGAGAATCAACTTAGCCTACGGATTAAATCCATTCGTAGCGATAGAGGGGGGGGGGGGGAATATGTAGCGTTATTTGAGGAATACTGTGCCCAAGAAGGCATTATTCATCAAACGACGACTCCATACTCACCTCAATCAAACGGTGTGGCGGAACGTAAGAACCGCACATTAAAGGAAATGATGAATGCCTTGCTTATCAATTCCGGTCTTCCCCAAAACATGTGGGGAGAAGCCATCCTTACCGCTAATACGATTCTTAACAGAGTCCCACATAAGGGTAAGAACAAAACTCCATATGAAACATGGAAGGGAAAGAAACTCACCTACAAAAATTTTAATGTGTGGGGTTGTCTGACAAAGGTTGAAGTACCCAAGACAAAGCAGGTCAAGATTGGGCCTAAGACTGTAGATTGCATATTCATCGGATATGCAAATAACAGTAGTGCTTATCGTTTCTTAGTGCATAAGTCAGATATTCCAGATATCCACCAGGGTACAATAATGGAATCAAGGAATGCTCTATTCTTTGAAAGTACCTTTCCTAGAAAGGAGAAAGACATAACCTCTCGCAAACGAAGTTATGCACAAAGCTCTCAAGAACCGGGAGTCCTTGACTGCCCGTATCTGAATGGTTCAGATCTAGCGAATCTCGAGGTGGCTGAACATCCGGAATCTAGTGTTCCAGATTCTCAGAACTTGGAGACTCCATAGATGGATCTAAGGCGAAGTAAGAGGGCCAGGAAGGATAAATCATTCGGTCCTGACTTTGTAGCTTATATGGTTAATGATGAACCAAGGACAATTGCTCAGGCATTGTCAACTCCAGAAGCACCGCTCTGGAAAGAAGCTATTGAGAGTGAAATAGGCTCCATTTTGCATAACCATACGTGGGAGTTGGTTGATCTTCCTCTGGGAAATAAACCGTTGGGTTATAAATAGATACTCAAACGAAAATACAAGGCAGATGGGTCTATAGACAAGTACAAGGCCAGGTTGGTAGTCAAGGGCTATCGGCAGACAGAAGCCTTTGACTACTTTGATACCTACTCCCCGGTATCCCGGATGACATCCATACGGGTATTTATTGCGATCGCAGCTTTGCGTGACCTTGAGATACACCAGATGAATGTTAAGACAACCTTCCTAAACGGTGATTTGGAAGAAGAAATTTATATGGACCAACCTGAGGGGTATGTGGTTCAAGTGCAAGAAAAGAAAGTCTGTCGACTTGTTAAATCTCTGTACGGGCTGAAACAAGCCCCGAAACAATGGCATAAAAAATTTGATAGTACTCTACTATCGAAGGGGTTCGCCATTAATGAGTGTGATAAATGTGTTTACACGAAAGGTAACTCTGACTCATTTGTTATGATATGCCTGTATGTAGACGACATGTTAATCACAGGAAGCAGTCCTAGGGTAATCCTAGAGACTAAGAACATGTTGAAACAATGCTTCGACATGAAGGATATGGGTATCGCAGATGTCATCTTAGGGATTAAAATCTCTAAGACGTCTGACGGACTGGTCTTATCTCAGTCTCACTACATCGATGATGTTTTGAGAAAGTTTGAGATGTTAGACAGTTCACCGATAACGTCACTAATGGATACAAATCAAAAGCTTGATAAAAATCTTGGTGCACCTGTATACCAGGAGCGATATGCACAGGTGATCGGTAGTTTGACGTATATAACAAACTGCACCCGACCTGATATTGCTTATGCAGTCAATAAGTTGGCTAGGTTCACCCGTAATCCGAGTGATAATCACTGGAAGGCGTTGAATTGGGTATTATAATACCTGAAATACACGTTAAATTACGGGTTACACTATTCGAGATATCCAGTTGTACAAGAGGGGTACAGTGATGCAAACTGGATATCTGATATAGAGAACACCAAGTCCACCAGTGGGTATGTATTTACAATTGGTGGTGGGGCTGTGTCTTGGAAATCCTCTAAGCGAACTTGCATCGCCCGATCCACAATGGAATCGGAGTTTATCGCTTTAGACAAAGCAGGAGAAGAAGCTGCGTGGCTTCATGACTTCTTAGAGGATGTTCCGTGTTGGAACAAACCCGTACCTTCGGTAATGATCCACTGCGACAGTCAGTCGGCTCTAGGAAGGGCACAAAATGCTATGTATAACGGCAAGTCTCGTCATATTCGACGGAGGCATAAGACCGTTAGGAAACTGATCACCACGGGTATAATATCTATTGATTACATTAAGTCAAAGGATAATATAGCAGACCCATTGACAAAGGGCTTACCCAAAGATCAGATGACTTGCCTGTCTAGGGGAATGGGCTTAAAACACAAAATATAAGGACTAATACAGCGGTAACCCAACCTTACTAACTGGAGATCCCAGTAATTTGGTTAAATGGGAAAACTAAGTTGTAAAGGTTCAGTTGATCGCTTCGGTGGAAGTATGAGCACTTCGGATAGTGATTTCTGAAAAGAAACACCAAATCCAAAGCCGTTCCCGCGATAGACTTTAAGTGCTATCTCAGCAGTGTGGGTAAAGGTTAAGTTTTCAAAACCTGTAATGCTCCTCAACAGTTGAGGTTAGGTCGTTGGGAAACTTTTAATGGTTCATAACACTTGTGAAGTGGGGTATAACAGGATACCTTGTAGGAGACCACCTATTTAAGTGCGAGGACGGGCCGCCTCAAAATGAACACACTTAAGAATCCAAGACGTTGTCCATGGCCAAAACGGACAAAACATTACGAAGAAGAGAGTAAGGGAATTTGTTGTGTTGGTACCATTGACTTGGCTTACACTAAACACTGACGGTTCAAGACATCACGTTCACCGCGCAGTAAGTAAGTCCGATGGTATTCAACTATGGAAGGTTCAAAGCTGAAGCTACCTCTCCTTATGCAACATCGGTCCGCTGAAATTTTGCTGGAAATGAAAAGACACCATGTGAGTGCGCCAAAATCTCTTTCAAGAGGGGATTGTTGGAAATTAGCCTTTGGCGGGAGTTGCGACCAACCAACTTTAACGGCTTTAACACTAGTGTACCGTATGTTAGAGAATCCGGTTCTTCACACATGCATGATCTACTAAGTACGTAGATAGCCGTAGGGCCAAGAATTGTCAAATTTCATTGAGAAATGAAAGAGATATTGGTTCACGAAGTAAGGTGTTTGAAGCATGGAAAAGTGTGGTGTATGATCAATTCTCCCTCATCGGTAGAGGAAGAAAGAATTGTTGTGTATATAAGACTCGAAATTGGTTTGGGGTTTGGGACCCCAAGGGGTATCCCATGTGTTTAAAGGAGGGAGGACCTAGATGTGCTTCGGTTCAAGGAAAGACCACACGCGCGCCGCCGCCGCCGCCCGCCTGTCCGGTTCACGGGTCACGGGTCACGGCCTGTGGGCCTTCTGATATTATCTTTTTGGGCCAGAGAACTTTTCTAGAAGTACAGTTTGATCCCAGAAATTTCAAATGTACAGTTTGGACCAGAATTCTTTCAGATGTACAGTTTGGTCCCTGAAGTTTCAACATGTACAGTTTGGTCCCTGAAGTTTTCCAGAAATTGGGCGAAGAGAACAGAAACGCCAAGCACTCAATTCAGCCATTTATTTTGGCTGAATTACTCCTCCTATAATGGCCAATCCGTTGGTCTTTCACCATTTATTTTGGTGGCTTTACTACCTCCATAATGGCCATTATTTGACCAATAATGGCAGTTATGGGGGCAGTTAAACAGCCCCTCCCTCACCTATATAAACACCCCTTACACCATTGTTGAGCATCACATATACTACACGAAAATACACAAGCAAAAACAGTTCTTCCTACAACTTCCAAGCATCATTTCGTTACTCAATATTCTTCACGGTAGCTCTTGAGTTTCCTTTGCTCAAGTGTTCCATTGCTGTTTTATCTTGGGAGACGAATTGTCCAGGGACGTATAAAGGATACATACGGGGCAATAATGTCTTAAGGACAGAGTGTCACACTCGACTCAGCAATAACAAAACAGTTTCCAGTTTTACTTCTTCAACAAAATTGTAATTTCAGTTTTTGTTGATCTATTGTAATTTTCACTTCTTGAATTACTTTGCAGTTACTTGTAATTCCCGTTTCCTGCCACCTTTGTAAAAACCAACATTAACAAATTATCTCATGTGTATTTTTCTTATCCAGTGTGAATCGAGTGAATTTCATGTGTTTAAAACTTCAGAGAAAAATGTTCAAATTCCCCCTAGTTTAAACTTACTTTTTGATTGAAGCCCCCCCCCCCCCCCCCCCTCATGGATCAACGAAATAAAAATGAGATTTTTTTCTGATAACGAGAGTAATACTAGACAAAAGTTCAGTGGAGACCAAAGTTGTTCAATTTCAAATAATATACATTTAATTTGACCCTTTTCCCTTTTAATTAATTATAGCATAAAATAACTTGTTCGGCTAAGTTTTTGAATGGTTAAAAATATTTCTTTTTAATTAAAATTTTTTTTTGAAAAAATGATAAGATATTTGGCCAAATTTTTGCCATAGAAATAAGTGATGTTATGATGTAACAACGTTGTTTTTGAGGAGAAGAATATCCGTATAAAAAATTTATATGATCATCTAGCTAAGTAGTAGTAGTAATTAACTATTAGTTTACAAAATTTTCGTTAGATTTTCATTAAAAGAAATGATTGAAGTGATAATATTTAGAAGTTTAAGATTATTTGCGTTGTGGGAAGGAGGATTTGACTCTTTTTTTGGTTTCTTATTCGGTATTTGGTGTCTGCATTTGAGCACGATTAATTCGGATACGCGCCACGTATGGCTCATTCGGAGAAGCGCTCCCTACCATTTCCATACCCCGGAATCGAAATCGAGACCTTTGATTAAGGGAGGAGCAGCTTCATCGTTGTACCACATCCTTTGGTTAGTAAAATTTGACTCTAAGAAAATAGAAGGTTATTTTGTTTTTTTTTTCAGCCAACTATAGTATTCAACATGCATTTTCTCTATTTTCGCATCGCTAATATGACCGAAGTACCAGTAATACTATTTAGTCAGATACTTATTTATTTTAAGTTCGTTTTTGTTTAAAAATATTTCTCTTCTTGTTTGGTAGGTATATTCGAATAAGAAGTTAAATTTAGAATTAAGTTGTTAAATTTGAATTAAATAAATCATAATATGCAGGCTTAATAATCAATTCAAATAATATTAATCTTCTAAACTATGCTCATATCTTATTAAATATTACATGAATTTATTAAAACAAATAAGTGTTTAACCAATTGTTGTGAGGCACTTTGCTAATTAATAAATAAGCGACAACTTATATTCATATCTTTTGTCAGAATTTAATACTTAAAAATAGTCTTTAAAAGTACTGATCAAACACAAACTAATTCATAAGAATATTTCTCAAATAATTTTACTAAATACAAATGGCTACTCTCATAACCCTTTTTTCATCGAAGTATATGAGTACTTCCCAAAATAAGCTGATTTCGACAATTTGATTAAATGTGAACTCTAACATCTTTAAACAAGGGTTGACAACTTGCGATGTGATAGATAGGATCTCTCCGTCCTTAACTAAAGATAATGCATTCGGGTTTCGGATATGAAAAAAATCATTAATCAAAGGTCACGAGTTCGAGTCCCCGGTAAGAAAAGAATCATATTAGTGAGTGTTGTTCTTATGCGACACAAATTCAAATTAATCAAAAATTTAATACGAATACCAAATACCGAGTAAAAACAAAAAAAAATCCCTACCATCTAAGAGCCTGTTTGGTCAAGCGACTAAAAATTATTTATTTTGAGAAGTGTTTTTTTTAAAAGTGATTTTCGAAAAAAATATTTTAGTGAGAAGCAATTTGTGTTTGACTAATTCATTTGAAATATACTTTTGATAAGCAGATTGTGTTTGACTAATCTTCTTAAAAATGTACTTTTGAGTGTCAAATTACCAAAATGGACAAGCATCAATGAACGTTTACAATTAAGATTACTTTAGAGAGAAATTATTTTAAATATCTATAGGAAAGACTTTAGTTAAGTTTTTATTTTTATTTAATTAAATTTTTTTAAGTACATATTAAAATTTTCAATTAATATAATATATAGATAATTCAAAGAAAAAATTAAATATTGATATAATATCAACATGGTCATTTAAATATACTAAAAAACATCAATCAAAATAACTTTTAAAAACATTCCACAAATTAAAATTCAGTACAAAAATATAAAATAAAATAAAAGATTATTAATTAGAAATTAATGGATTATGGGGGATATACTTGGTAAGTATATATTTATGGTAGATATATTTTTGTCTTGAAGAAAATAAATTTATGCTTTTGCTTTTTCTAAACCGCAGAAAAATTGCTTCTGCTTTTACTTAAAAGTAGTTTTACTAATTGACCAAACACCTCAAATAATAAAAATATTTTTTCTAAAAAATAAGCAATTTTGGCCTCAAAACTACCTTGTCAAACAGACTCTAAATCTAACCAATTGTTTTGTACTCGTATTAAAAGTAAGTTATGTCAACGTGTTCCCTTCATTTTTTTTTTTCAAAAAGTGTTTAATTTCCTTTATATTTTTTTGTTTCCTTTGTTCATACTCCATTTTTAATTCAAGTTATGCTCTCTTCCATGCACCTACTCCTTTACTATTTTGTACCAACCCCAAATTAAAAAGGAAAAAAAAGGGAAAAAGAAAGAAGAAGATTGTGGTGTTAATTTCATACTAGCCTGATTGGCCAAGTTTATTTTTCCTCAAAAATAATTATTTTTTTAACTAAGTGCTTATTTCAAAAAGGTGAGATGTTTGGCCAAGCTTTTGGAAGAAAATAAGTGCTTTTGGGTAGTAGTAGAAACATTTTTTCATAGGCAAAAAAATAGTTTTTGCCCAAAAGTACTTTTTTGAATTTTTTTTTGAGAAAAATACACTTAGAAGCACTTTTTAAAAGCTTGGTCAAACACTAATTGTTGCTCAAAAGTGTTTTTTAAATTAATTGGCCAATCACAAACTATTTTTCGCCAAAAGTACTTTTTAAAAAAAATATTTTTCAAAATAAGCTAATGTAAGAAGTTTGGTCAAACATGTTATACATCAATTATGCTACCGGAAAGCAGAGGTAGTGAAAATTTTAGTTTATGATTTCTCTAAAATTATAATTCTTTGTGCTTATTATGTTCTAACATAAATTATTATATTATAATATATATATATATATTATATATATATATATATATATAATTATATATATATATTAAATTATTGAGTTAACACCATTGAAGTTAAACCGTAACTATAATGGTGGCTCCGTCAAAGCTGAAAAAGTTGGTATGTCTAAAAAATTATAGTAATAAATATTTATGCTTTGTACAAACAGTTTCAAATTAGTAAGGATAATCTATCATTACTAATAACATTTTTGGTTCCTCGGTTATTGATATCTTATTTTGATCCTTATAATATTTGACTAGACACATTTAATTTTTAGTTAATTTAAATATACACTTTTGATCTCTTTGCCGACGAATATTCACAAATTTATTACAATTATTAACCGTTCTATACTACTTAATTACTCATATGTTATGAAAATCTAGTGTTGTTACTTCTAAGATAGTAGAATTATAGCATACTTTCAACATAAAGCCGGTATAAACACACACATTTCAATTAACTAAAGGTAAATGTATTTAATCAAATATCACAAGGAACAAAGTCAAAATTTACTAATAATTGAGGTACACATGCTACTATTATCCTTAATCTACATGATATTTTCAATCATGAAATAAAAAATAGTGATATTCATTTCTTACATATATTTTGGTAGTATCCATCAGTACATGTAACTTGAACCACCTAATTAATAACGCTTAATTATTTATAATATTTTCCTTTAGTACCCAAAAATTAATAACTTGAACCACCTAATTAATGACATAGAGACTATAGACATAATATGTGCATGTTAAAAAATACAATGAAGTGATTATCGAGAAATATCTACATTTAAACATGATTATTATTTGTAAAACACATAAGTTGGGCTTACCGCAATTATCTCTCTCTTTGTCAAGGCATCGGAAATAATATATCTTGAATGATAACTCCCTTCCTCAATTTTGCAATTTTCTCCTATCATTTTCCAACACGAGAAAATTCCAGTGAGAATATAATGTATAAATATTATATATTATGTATGTTCCATATTGAATATAATGTTATATAAATTAATTATAAACCCCCTTTGGATTCTTTCAATAAGGTTCAATGATAAGAATGGAGAAACGTGAAAGAAATGAAAAATAAGGTTACAATTTTACCTACTAGAGGAGAATAGTGAATCACGCGAAAGGAATTAAACAAGTGAACCATGTCAATTGTAGTTTTTGGCAATATAATCTCGACAAAATGGTAAAAACGGTCTTTCATATTTGGGGTCAGGCGGAGCTAGAGTGTTGGTAATGGGTTCAAAACTTAATAGTTTTGGTTCAAATATAATATTTGAACCAAAACTTGGGTTCTGCCACTCTCCCTCCACCTCCACCCCGCCTCAGTATCACCTAAGGCTGGCCAAGTGGCCGGGTCGGTCCGATCCCGACCCGACATGTCCCGATACCCGCCCCGCCCCGACCCCCCTTAAAAAAATAATAATAAATGGTGTCGGGGTTCGAACTCGGGATGGGACTAGGGCTCGTCCCGCCCCCGCCCGATCCGACCCGCCCCTATCCCGACCCCGACCCCGCCCTCGTCTCGACCCGCCCCTATCCCGACCCCGACCCTGCCCCCGTCTCGACCCGCCAGCCCCCTTTGCAAAAATAACTGTTGTCATTTTCGATTTTAGCCGTTGTGCAATGGGTATAACGGCTAAAATGGCACCCCACCCCATAACCCCCCCCCCCCCCCCCCCCAACCCCTTAATATTTATTTTTAACCCCTAAGTTAGTATATTTTTCCCGTTAACCATATTTCTCAACTATAAATACTTCATTTTTCTCACAAATCCTCCTACCATCTCACTAATCTCTCTCTACAACTCTACATTGCCTACTAAATTTTATATTTTATTTTCTAATTTATATCAAAGTTCAAAAATTAAGAATGAAGTTGGCAACTAGCTTGAGGATCAGCCACCGAGCAAAGTTTCAATTTTCAACCTCGATTACACGTCGACGTTACGTTGGCGTTTGGTACCTTCGCCTTCTTTAAATTATTATTGTTACTTAATTTTAATTATCACACTTAATTTTATTTACTTTAATTATATATTTACATAATTATAATGGAACGCCTTGGACGTATGATTAAGGGTAAGGGTGCTTCTTCTAGTAGGGGTAACAAGGGTAACCGTAGTTCTTCTAGTAATCCTATTCCTAGTCCCGATGATTTGATTGATTTCTCTCATATAGATGAAACTATTTTTTTATTGATATACCATTAGATGATGAGGTATATTTTGCATCTGAACCAAACTTTAATTTTGACAATAATGTAGATGATACACCCACTAGTGCACCTCAACCTCAGGCTCAGATTGAGTCTCAACCTCAAACTGAAACTAGAATGCATCTTATTCCCTCTAATATGAGTCGAGGCCCTAAACAACGAAAATTAAAATCACATGCATGATATTTTCTTGACAGGGACAAAGAAAATCAAGTAGTTGGATGTAAAATTTGTCAAAATGTTTATAATTTGAAACCGAAAAAGGTCAAGGTGGGACAAGAGGTTTATTGAGACATGTACAAGGCGAGCACACAACTAGGTGGAATCAATACAAGGCTGAAACATCGGGTGTGTCAATGCCCTCTGATTCGGGACAAGGTTCATATAGTGTCTCCGACCAAGTACAAGGTTGAATTAACCCGACGACAAAGGGGATTATAGGTCCTAAATATGATAAACACAAAGATAGGGAAAATATAGCAAAATTAGTTGCGGTGGAGGGTTTTCCTTTTGCATTTCCTTCCTCTCATGATTTTATTCATTACGTTAGAGAACCGTATAATCTTTCTTTTAACGACTTTCCTAAAACAACTGTTATAAGAGACGTTTTTAAATTTGCACATGTATATCAATAGTATTTACGTTATGCATTATATCATTTTAATGGCAAAGTGACTCTCACTTCTGATATAGGCCGTAGTACTAACGGTAATGATTATTTAACTGTTATATGTCATTGGATAGATCAGACTTCGTCTATGCAAAAACATATTTTATCATATAGATATATTGATGATGGGCACACTAGAACTTTTATTGCACAAAATATTCATGAAGTTTGTGATTATTATGAAATAATTGATAAAATTATGACTATTACATTAAATAATGCTATTTCTAATGATTATTCTATAAGACTTTTAAAAGTTCGATTAACTCCAGCTTTTTCTAATCATTTTATATAAGATGTGTGTGCCATATTTATAACTTAGTTGTAAAGGATGGCCTAAAACTTTTTGAAAACATTCTTGATAAAATACAATTTGCTATAAATTTTATTCTTAAAGGTAATAAAATACAAAGGCGCAAAGAGTATAAAAAAATTTGTCACGGTTGTGGATTACCTTATAGAAAAATTTCTGAAGAAGTAGCGATTAGGTGGAATTCTCTATATTAACAACTACTTGTTGCTTACGATTATAGAAGACCTATAACTTTATTATTTAACGACCATAATAAAAATCCAAGGGATATGCTTGTAGATAATGATTGGAAATTTTTTTTAGAGCTTATTGAATTTTTAGAGAATTTTTTTTAAGCTACTAAATAATTTTCTGGTATTTATTATCCTACTATTTCAACTATGTTATTTTATATAGCTCTAATATTTTTGTTACTTAATGAATATATGGAAAAACAAACTTATAAGACATCTATTGAAAAAAATATTTATAAAATTTTAAAAATAATTTTTTTCCTATTCCCACTATTTATATTATTGGTGCTGTATTAAATCCGACTATTAAAGTAGACGGTTGTAAAACACTTGTTGAAACGATTTATGATTCTATAGTAGTACTTCCACCTCTAAGTCCAAATGAAGAACCAACTCACGAATCAACTAAATAAGAAGTTACGTCTAGCATACATACTGAATGCAAAAAAGTATATATGTATTACAAACAACAAAGTGCAAATAATCAACCGGCTTCTGTACTATCTTCTTCTACGTCGCTGCAACTTTATAAAAAAACATGCGGTTTTTGCTGCTAGTATTCAAGGCCTTAGAAATAAAATGTTTAGTAGTTCAACTTCTTCACAAGTTAGTGAATTTGATGTTTATGTTTTGCAGGGTGTTGTACCGTACGAATTAATTGTCAATGAAGATGGACGTGAAGACTTGCTGAGATACTGGAGGGAGAACGTGAAGACATTTCTGACACTATCAAAGATGGCCCTAGATGTGTTGAACATTCAAGCATCATCAACAACGTCTGAAAGTGCTTTTTCTGCTGGAAGATTTCAAATAGGAGTGCACAGACATTCATTGGTGGGAGACACCTTGGAGATTTCAGTTCTATTCAGAGATTGGATTCGAGCAGAGCATAGAAGGTGCAGTCAACCAGATATCAACGAAGAAGACTACTACAACTATAATGAAATCTTGTCCGAGGGAACAAGAAGCGACGTCGATCAATTTGACCAACAACTTCCAATTCCAACCGAAGATCCTCAAGACATTGTGAAGAAATTAGAAAAAATATGGTTAACTATGTAATTTTTTTAATTGCAATTTTACTATGTGATTTATAACTTTTGAACAAAGAAACAAAGTTGCAATTTTGAAATTGTATTACAAAAAAATTATATTTCTATTAAATAATAAAAGAGGCACAAAAACAACATTGAAATGTTTTTATTACACTATCTTGTTCAATTATTGAAGTGTTTAATTTTTTTTTTAAAATTAAGTGTTTTAAAAAATCCCTCTACTGACCCGACTCGCCCCGCCCCCAAAACCCGTCCCCCTTTCGACAGGATGTGGGATGGGACGGGACCTATTCCTGTCCCGCCAATCCCGACCCGCTAATCCCGCCGGAACTGGTCCCGGCTCGCCCCGGCCCGGTCCACTAGTCACCCCTACACCTAGTAAGAGACCTTTGATTGAAATAGAAAATTTAGGAAGATTTAGGTTCAAATAGATTTTCTGGGATCCTCTTCCTTTCGAACTACAAACATGAAAATCGTTGAAATAGCTATTTGATTGAAAGAAGAACTCATTAACTTAAAATTATTAGCATTCATAACGCATAATCTTTAAAACTAAGCACTTTAGGTCTTTGTAAAATATTTAATAAACTTTGACTATTAAATTTAATGAAAACTGTGAAAGAAAACCATTTAATCAGAATACCAGAAAAGATCATCTCAAATTTTAGAAATTGCAATATAAAAAAATTACACTAAATACCATAAATAGACAGAAAGTAGCAGAAATTGCATGTCAAAAGACTGTATCAGACAGTAAAAATAGAACTAAAATAGTGCAATTGCAAAACATTCACCTCCAAATGTGAGCTTCCATTAAATCTGATAGAATATTACCATATCTTTTATATCTTTCATATTAGGTAAATTTATATTCCAATTGTAATTAGGAAGATTAGTTATCTAGTTTGTAGCCATGTAATTAATTATGTATGTGCGCGACGTATTTAACCTGGCGTCAACACCTGGCCAAATCCCTGTGCGTTTAAAATTAAAAAGCTTCTAAGGCTTGTTTTTGGAGTCGCCACCTAATTTATTTTACGGTGAATTAGGACACCTAAATATTAGCATGAATGCTACAAAATAACTCCGATTTATGGTCTATGAAATTATGAGATTATGTATAAGGGTTCTTTATTATTCTAAAGGAAAGAGATTAGGCATCCTTTAAGATCCGCTAACTTGCGGTTGTCTGTTCAAACCTAGGTTATTTATTATGCTGAAAATGTATGTTTAAAAGGTATGAAGTTTAAGGAAAGGATATTGCAAATAATTGATTTAAAAGATGCATTTTTGCCAAATGGCATTGTTTATAAAAATACATATAAAATGGCCAGCCGAGTGGGGTATCTTGTGACTCGAATGACCTTCGCATCGAATTTCTTGGAAACTTCTTCCTTGAATTTTAAACTCAAATCAGACTTGATTTTCCTTGGTTTTTGTTTCACCGGAGGGCAGGATGGATCAATAGGCAATCTATGCGAAACAATATATGTGCTCAGACCTGGTATATCATCATAAGACCAAGCAAATACGTCAATATATTGCTCAAAAGATCCGCCAGTTATTTCTTTTGTGTGGTGCTCAGATGGACGTTGATTCTTGTTTCCTTCACATACTTTGCATCTCCCAAATTTACTGCCTCCGTTTCATCTAAATTTGGCTTTGGCTTACTCTCAAAATGCTCCAATTCTTCTGTCAATTCTTTCGGCTGTGAGTCTTCCTCATATTCTTCGAAGTCTTGTTCGTTGTTTGGATTTTGTTTGCTTGTTTTATTACATGTCACATTCACATTGTCGACAGATTTATTAGTTTGCATGCTGAAAGAGAAAAGAAAATTATTAAACAAAATAAATTTTAAAATAGCAAAAGCAATGTGGATTTGTCATTTAAGCTTTCAAAAGGTGGAGGCAAAACACATTAAAATTCATAGATGCGATTCAGGCCTCAATTTGAATCGCATTGTTTCATAAAGTACTAATGCAATTTCTTCAAAACTTCTCGGAGAAATAGGGTCGGGGCACGTGTCCAATTTTCCAAAACATCTCCCTGCTCTGCATCCCAAATGGTTGGGTCTCCGAGCCAAAATGAGTTGTGAAGGATACTGGATCATTTTGTTCTGAATCAGTCATTTTGCTGGATGATCGTGCCTTTGATCTTGTGAAGTAAGGGTGTTTCGCCAGTTTCAGTCAACACGAATCAACCTTTTGGGGAAATAAATTAGGCAAAGATAAACCTTCTAAAAATGATGAAAACCAAGTTAGTATAAAGTGAGTAATTATTGCTTCAAATAATATGCACAGAGTGAAAGCAACAAAATAGCAAGCAGATTGTATGGAAATTAATGCGCGTCCTAACATGCATGAAGCCTTTCTTATGCCAGAGGTGAGCCTAAATGCCAAATATGTGAGATTACGATAGATTGATCCAAATTGTTAAATGGTAATGCTTTTGTTAGAAATGAAGACAAAATGAACGTGCATTTTCCAATTTTAGCATGTCATGATTAGGCTTGGATTCGTCTATTATTATCATGCTACACATAATATGCTGATTGGTCATTGGGTTGTGAGACCCGTCGACAATTGGTGGATTTCTTAATTGTGGAGTCGATACCAAGGATCGAACCACCTAAGGTGCATGCATGACTTAAGATAAATGGTGGTATAGCTTTATCCTAAGTTTTTCTAAGATTTGGCTAAATAGACCCAAGGTTCCCGAGCGGACTACTCGAGTGAGAAGGCTACACGGCCACCGGATGGTCCGGACACTCCACGCATACGCCAACTCTCCTAAAATTGGAAAACTTGAAAGAAAATTTTGCGGGTGCGCGAAACACACCTTGCGTGTTATGTGTGATAGTGTCAATTTTACGAAGTGGAAGAAATATGAGCGGAATGACAATTTAAGAAAAGCAGTAAAGAAAGTAGCAATTAAAGCAGTTAAACATACAAATTTTCAAAAAGGAAACAATTTAAAGCAGTAGATCAAATAAGGAGCAAAATAAAGCGCAATAATAATTAACCTGGATTTGCTATGGTTAAGAACCTGAATATCCCCAACGGATTCGCCATGCTGAGCGCGCCATTTTTAACCCGGCATCGGCATCCGGCCGAATCCCCTGTGCGTTTAAAATTAAAAAGCTTCTAAGGATTGTTTTTGGAGTCGCCACCTAATTTATTTTACGGTGAATTAGGACACCTAAATATTAACATGAATGCTACAAAATAATTCCGATTTATGGTGTATGAAATTATGAGATTCTGAATAAGGATTCTTTATTATTCTAAAGGGAAGGGATTATGCATCATTTAAGATCCGCTAACTTGCGGTTGTCCGTTCAAACCTAGTTTATTTATTATGCTGAAAATGTATGTTTAAATGTATGAAGATTAAGGAAAGGATATTGCAAATAATTGATTTAAAAGATGCATTTTTGCCAAATGGCATTGTTTATAAAAATACATATAAAATGGATTTGTTAGTAAAAGTATTTATCGCATGGCATAACTTATAAAGTGTATGTAAGATTGAAAAAGCGTGCATTTGTGAGACATGATTTATAAGATGAAGGTAGAATGATTCTTAAAAAAGGTGCATGCACTTGTATGGCATTTTTACACGATGCATGTAAATTTATTTTGATAAAAAGTATGCGTTTGCATGTAGAATTTGATTTTGCTGAAAAATATGCATTATTTATAAAATACACATGAAGTATGCCTTTTTAGATATATGTAAAGTTTATTTTGGAAAAAGGGCATGCGTTATTTAGAATACATGTAATAAAAGCATACATTTGTAAAACATTATTTATAAAATACATGTAGAGTTGAGAAAAGTATGCATTTATATGACATTGTTCATAAAAATAGATGTAAAATTTATTTATTTACAAAAATACGTATTTGGCGATTTGGTAATAGAAGAAATCAATTTTTATTTATAATGTGAAGAGATGATTTTATGGAAATCTTTCATTATTACAAATCGGATAAAACGCAAACCATATTTTTAGGATTTAAAAAAGGTGAGTAAAAGATGGCCAAATTGATTTGAAAGAGATTAAAACATGCGTAACGAGCCTAAAATAAAATAACTAGTGTCTAAGTTTGGAACATGCATGAGCCGCCTAAACAAATAAAGCTAGCAAGGGGTTTCCAAATTAACCGAGGCTAAGAAATAAACTAACGGCAATTAAACTATCCTATTCATTCATCTATTCGCGGCCTACTTATTCTAAGCATTCTAATGACAGTACGGAATTAAATAATTATTACAATCCGAATAAATGAAAGACAAACTAGACAATAAATAGGGCAGCGACTAGGGCGGATGGCGATATCATCGCACCCTATTTGTTTTGAAGTTCCGAGGCCGGAGAATGCAAGTAACATAGACGCGGGTTTTGTTTGGCAAAGTTACGATGAGTCTCGTAACGAGACTCTTCGTTGCTCCCGATGCATTTCATGTAAATAAAAGAAAGGAAAAGAATTAGTAGAAGAAAAATATAGATATATCAAGAATATAAATAGATGATTCCTGAAAGTAATATGTTCTTGATTCTTTATTTATGCCATACTTTGATGGCGAAGGAATAATGTGAGATGGGCCACAGACCCACAGGTTGTACACAAAGAGTGGAAAAATACATATTACAATTGAAAATCACATAAATGATATCGCATGTGAATAAGTAAAATACTATGCACACATAGACAAATTCATGTTCAAATAAGAAAGAAGAGTCTGCTTTGGATCAGAGAAAAACAAACCTTAACAAATTTATTTCCATATTTACATACAACTTAACGAAATAGAAGGAGTGCATTAGAATAAATTTGGTCATCTCAATAACAACACGACGTACTAAGATCATTTCTACCTTACAAACTCAATCAACTTAAAAAATTATGAGCATCACGACTTTAGCTAGATAAGATATTATACGACTAGTTTGACAATCACATAAAAATAGGAATTGATAAATAATCAAATAACATAGCATTTTCAAATAGACATAACCATTTTGACTCAAACTAAATACACAAACATTTAGACTCTACATCAAACGTACTGATATTTCTAAACCGCAACATAACATTATCATTATGGTTACTAAGTAAATTTTGAGTATAACAAATCACCATTTAAAATAAACTCAACCAAATGTAGGGACTTAGCTAATCATCATCTTTAATAAACGAATATTGAAACCATGCTTGGATCGCACAAATCACAACATATTTAGGCATAAATACTCAGCTAAGTATCACAAGCACATTTCACCAACCATAGTTTCTTTCTAAGCCCATACTAATCTCAACCAACATTTTAAGACAAAACCAACATCTTAGAACAAACTAATAGTAATTAATTCACCAATCGTCCATCATAACAATACCAAACAAAGCATCATTTAAATAACCAATCAGAAATTAATCTACGAATATACGTATAAACCCGAAAATGAAATTAGACATACCCGAGACTACCCCCACATAATCCTAGGCTAATTTTCAACAAAAACATAATGTTAAGCATGCTCAAAATGAGAGATAAAATAGGAGTTTACTGACCTTTTTCGGGTAGCGAACCGAGGCGTTGTCTCGAATCGTCGAATCCGCTCGAAAATATTTTTCAGAATTCTGATTTTTTTGATTACCGAATTATGATTTTTCAACCCGAAAAATAGAATTGAATTCTATTTCTGGAAATCCGACCCAACCCCCGACCCGACCCGACCCGGAGTCAAATCAAACCCATATTGCGCGAAAAATATGAGGAATGAAATGGAATTTTCAGATTGCAAAATTAAAGGCTAAAAGTAGCATTTTTGGATTCGGAAATCTAAGAACAAAAAAGGGGTATCTTCGGATTGGAATTAAGAAACGAAAGGGGTGATTCGTAACCAAAACGAAGAACAAACAAACTTGAATTTACAGTCTTTGAACCCGAATTGAAATCTGATTTTTTACCAGGATTCGATCCGATTGAAATTACAGTCTTTGAACCCGAATTGAAATCTGATTTTTTACGGTCTTTGAACTCGAATTGAAATATATATATAAAAATTGCAAATAAACAATAAAAAAAGAGGGACAAAATTGGGTGTCAACAATGTAACACTATAGATATTATACACAATAATCAATGAAAAGGCAGGGAACATATTTTTTTATGGTATCATAAGCCAAACCCTAATTTTTTCTCCCAAAGCCGTCGTCCACCCCGCCTCGGCAGCCCTCCTCCTTCTTTCTCCGACTTTCCTCTCCAATCTTCAATGGCTAAACAACCTAAATTCCATCCTACTCTTGCATTTAACAACATCAAGAATTTCATTCCCATAACTCTTGAGATGGAAAAGGTTCAGTATTCATCTTGGGCGGAATTATTTAAGATTCATTGTCGTGTGTACAAAGTCATCGACCATATCATCCCTCCAAAATCAAAGCCTCTAGAAAAATATGATGATGAACTTTGGTCCAGCTTAAATGCGGTTGTCCTACAATGGATCTATGACACGATCTCGAACGATCTATTGCATACAATAATTGAAACTGATGTCATTGCACGACAAATGTGGAAGCGCTAGAAAAGTATTTTTCATGATAATAAGACACAACGTGCCTTGTCTATGGAAAATCAATTTCAGGCCATTCAGCAGGACGATTTTCCTAATGCGTCGGCCTATTGTCAAGAACTTAAGATGATTGCCGATCAACTCTCCAACGTCAGTGCATCGGTCACTAATCAACGATTGATGATGCAACTTATTGCGGATTTGAATGAAAATTCTGACGGTGTCGCTACCATCCTCCAACAAAGCATGCCATTTCCTCCATTCTATGAGGTTAGTTTGAGACTTGTCCTTGAAGAAACTCAAAAACAAAGTGGGCAACGACTAATGCCAACACAACCGACGTCACTCTCGTAACCACCGATGGCAATCATGCTGACCCGAGAGGCTCGGCTCCCCCCTCATCCCACCGAAAAGCCAACGATCAGACACGTGGTTCACGTCCCCGGAATAACAACAGAGGAAGAAATTTTGGGAATAGCCGCGGTGGCAGCGGCAGCGCCGGAAACAGTGGCAGCGGCGGCAGGAGGCAGCCCCCACCAGCTGGTAGCCACCAATAGCAGCAGCAACAGTGGCAGCAGCCTCCGTTGT
This sequence comes from Anisodus tanguticus, assembly GCA_034509755.1. NCBI lineage: Eukaryota > Viridiplantae > Streptophyta > Magnoliopsida > Solanales > Solanaceae > Anisodus > Anisodus tanguticus. Next base: position 24,485,406 of record CM067541.1, on the reverse strand, counting down.
GGGCTGCCTACCCGCCATGGGCTGCGTGGGCCCCACCGACATGGGTTGCTCCACCCCCTACCCGACGTCCTCCTAGGCCCAACCTCCGGCCCGACTGCCCCTACCCGACTAATAATATATTTGTAATTATTAGTGTTGTATAATTATGGTAATTATAGGATCCCTTTTGTATTAGGATTTCACATTGTACAAACTATATTTATTGTATTAATGAAAAAGGCTCACCAAGGAAGATTAATACAATTCTACAATAATAACCATTTAACGTAGAGATCATAGACATAATATGTCCATGTTATTTAATTTGTTGACGTGAATATTATCAGGAAATAGAAGCTACATTTAAACATGATTTTTTTGGTAATTAAGAAACATAAACATGATATATTATTAGGAGAATATCACTAGCTAGCACATCATCCGTACATATGTTGACTTTTTTCTCAATCTCGCTATTATTATTAGACACGAGAAAATATTTAAGTACTGTGAACATGAGTAATAATGGATGTACAATTTTTAAATGTCTTCAACATGTTATACTATTAGAAACACATATTTTAATTTTCCGACGGATATTTCCATGGAAAATTCCAAAAAGCCAGTGGAAACAGTTTTTGACGAACATATTTTCGATAGAAATTCATTGAAAACACACGTATTTTTAGCTAGTAGTGTGAGGATCATATATGTCTTTCTAATAAATGATCATTGATTAAAATGGAGAAGCATAAAGAAAAGGTTGAATACAAAATAAAATTAGAACTCCTCTTACCTACTAAAGGAGAAGAATGAATCACATGATCAGGAAACTCCAATGAACACTATTAATTGATACTTAATTAGCTTGTGCCAATATAATGTGCAACTTGAAGCATTTTCTATTGAACCCGTCGCTCCAAATATAATTAAAATGACCGGCCGGTACTTTTCTTAGGAGGATATAGGAAGACATTTTCTTAGTTTAAATCGGCTATATATATATATATATATATATATATATTAAGTTTAGTAGTACTTTTTTTGTATTTATTCGGTATTTGATATTCACTTTGCAGTTCCGATTAATTTGGATTCTCGCTGCATAATGGCAATTGAAGAAAAGTAATGTCTATCAGAATTTTTTTCATTTCCAAAGTTAGTGAAGGGTGACAAAAGCTACTTAAAGTAAAAATAAGAGATAAAATAAATTGAATTCCAATTCTGTTTCCGAATGTCAGCAGTTATGTCGTCTGACACCACTAACAACACTTTAGCAAAACATAAACTTTAAAGAGTAAATGCAGAGGAATTTAAAAAACACAAATGTTTAAAATTTTCATAAGTTATATATATATAACTTATGATGGTCAATGACCGGATGTATTGTATATATATTATATACAAAATTATAAATTCCTTTGTTTATAGATTTACAATATAAAACGGAAAGAAATTAAAAGTTGAAGTCGCAGATGACTTCTGCCTGAAAAATCTAACTATGTAGACATAGACAATCCCTCCATACAAAATTAATCTAGAATCTAAACAACAATTGTAATGTTGGACAGAATGTTGTCGACACACTCAGGCAACACTTGTGATCTAGATTTCTGAGATGAAATCCCAAGAGCTCTCTTGATATTTTTACAATCTGATTCTGGATATCGATTCACTGTTGTGGCCTCTCTATTTATAGTGGAGAGTTCCCTTGAAAGTCTCATTGATCGGTTGTGGAGGTTGAGGGAAATGTGGGCAGCTTGTGGTAGATGATTAAGGAGTGAAAATCTCAACACCTTTGACTTGTTCCTTACTCGACTTCTTTCCCAAGCTTTGACTCTTTTTCCCACGTTTTACACAACTCCAATTCACCATGCCTAAGTCATTTTTACCTAACAGTAAAAATATTACTGGCTACCGTGAAGTAAGGCAAAACCGTTTCTTGAAGATGTTGGTATGATGTTATGACATTTATCCCAACATTTTTATGCATTCAAATCAATACTTCAGAAGGTATGTTGGGTCAAATTTCACAACACCAATCCCAACATTAACAGTTTGAACTCGAGACCTATGATTAAGGATGAAGAAGTCTTATCCATCTCATCACAATTCCTAATAGTATGTCTAATATTATTATTTTATCTAAACTAGGGGCTCATCCTAATTAGCATCCTTCGTTGAATCGATGAAATTTTTTCACCATATATCAAAAGTTTTAGGTTTTCAGCACAGGAAATGGAGAAACCTTTGATATTGAGTGTTTTCCTCTTAAATGGTCGACCCTGCGCTATGTGAATTTAAATTAGTGGGTTGAATGGGTTTCAAATAAATAATTCTACAAAAAGATATCATAATTTTTTTACATTATCATACCACTTTGAATGTAGAATGTACTAACCGAAAACTAGTCGAAGTAATCTTCTACACTATGTTAAGTTACATTGATTATATAAAAATGCATTTATACTGTCAATGAATATAAGATAAATCCATGTTAAATATGATACAATTTTCCTTATTTATTTCGAGGTCAGCATCTGTCTTGCACTTCCAACATATTCTTTGATTCTTGTCTACATCAATTATTGATTTAATTTATATAGAAGTTTCACTTTGCCAGTTTTATGTAATCCTATGGATATCATTGGTTACCCCTAATCGTGTAACTTAGAATAACAATTGAACTTATTTTTGAAAGACAAAGACGTGCAGATTATAATGACTAGATATTAGTTTGTTAATGTCAAGTGACTTGCTTGTAATGATAATGAGAATAGTAAATATGAATAATGAATTGTAAAAGAGTAAGTAAAAAGTGCAAAGTACGTAGATCTTATTGAATTATTTTCGGCGGGATTGTTCCGGCAGCGACGCCGAAAAAGCAAGAGTTTGAGTGCTTAATCCCAAACTTCTCGGAACCGGTTACTGGTGAAACTTATCCTGCTCAGTCACAAACGAACTATCGATCAGACTAATCTGAAGTAAGACAGATTAACACCGTTATCCTAAATCTTGGGTGAACTATGGTCCCAACTCGGATGTGATCTCACATGCTTCGATTGGAGTCATGCCCACTGATCTGATTCTGACTAGACTTTTTTTGCCACGCGTCAACTCGAAATACACTCACTTGTTCGTAATTTGACCAATACAATCACGATGGTATATCTGATAGAAAATTTACTCGTATTCAATATTTATATTAAAATTAATAAATATATTGTATATGTTTGCACATATATATACACTCCCTCACTTATCCGTGAGTAACTAAAATATAGTCCTTCCTTCTCAAATTATTTGTCGTGGTTACTAAAAATAGGTGTCTCAAATTATTTGTTGTTTTAAAAGTTTAAGGCATCATTAATTAATCTTTCTTCATTTTACCCTTAGTCACTAATGAAGATGACACATAAATAGAGTAAATGTTTAGGGGTCGTTTGGCAGGAGGGATAAGTTATCACATATAGATGAGATTGGGTGGGAGAGGATGTGATAACTTGTCCCACCCTCTATATGGCATAACTTATCCCAGATTTTAGATCTCTCATATAGATGTGATTGAGTGGGATATCAAAGGAGTTATTCCACCAACCAAACATGCAATAATCCCAATCCCACAGGACTAATAATCCTATCACATCAAATCCCCCTACCAAATGGTCCCTTAATGGAGAGAGATTATAGCTTAGACAAAAATAAGGGTTAGTATGTCAAATATCCTCCTAATTAATAGTATTTCTTAAGAGACGTGTAAACCAAAAAAATGACAAATAATTTGAGACAGACGAAGTACTTTTAACTCATTAAATTATAATAAAAGGAGAAATTTCAAAAATATTCAATTTGCTCACTTACATTGCAAAAAAAATAGCACAAAACTTACATTGCAAAGTTTTGGCCCAAAAACACTTTTATAAAGTGTTATACACTTATATACACTTTTATACACGACAGAGACACTATGTATATAGGTGTATAAAACTGTATAATAGTATATAAGAGGTTTGTATATACCCATATACTACTATTATATAATTTTATACACTATTATACAAAAGCTAACTCCAACACCACCAACGACGGAGCAGCCACTAGCCATCGCCAGAGTTCCATTCTCCAGTGAACTCCAACACCACCAATGCGGAGCAGCAGCAACGGAGGAGGATCTCCGGCGAAAACCACTAGCCATACCACCACCAGATCTAGATCTGAGAGAGAGAGAGCGTGAGTGAGAAAGACAGCGAGATAGAGAGGCCGATGAGCTCTCTCTGTCATTTCCGGTGGCGCCGCCGCAACGGCGAAAACCACCATCAAATTTAGATAGGAGAGAGAGAGCGAGAAATCCAACGAGCGAGAGAGGAGGTGCCCAATATAGTACAACGGCCGACGAACTCTCTCTCTCTGCTCTTTCCGAAGGTGCCGACCGCCAGCTCCGACGGCGTTGGCGTTGGGAGATACCAGCGAAGAAGAGAGAGAGAGGATGAGGAGGATGGAGTAGGTGGAGAGAGAGAGGGGGAGGAGTTGGGAGTGAGTTATTTTTTGTAAGATTTAAAAATGTGGGTCAATTTTGATAGAATTGTTACTCTAATTAACATAAAGTTTAATTATTTCATAATAAATTAATATGATTCCTTTAATATAACATCGAGTGAATAATTTTTACGGTATGTATATGTTATCCTATTTGTTTGTTTACGTTAATTTGTTACTCATGGAGTACCAAAATTACTCTAAACATCACGCTTGTCGCCAGTAAAAACAGATTACCCTGATTAACTCAAGGACTTATTCTTCCTTTCTAGACACAATATTCTAAAGTTTGAATATTGAGGCCAACTGGCCAAATCATATTTTTATGCATATTTTAGTTTTTCTTTCTGTCTGATTCATCATCGTTCAAGATTTGTAATAATTAACTTCCACATGACGTCATGTTATTTTGATTTCAACTGTTTGTGCATTTACTCTTTTTCCTGATTGTAGAAGAATGAGGAGGAAGAAGGACGAGCAAGTCCCTGTCACTTTTTTAAGTTGTGAATATTTTTAAATAGATTATATAAGTTGGTTATGTTTAAAACAAACATCCTTAAAAGTGACTTTCTCGCCAATTAATCCGGAGTGGAAAGGGGAGAAAAATCTCAAGAAATTATCATTGAAACTTAGAACACCATTACGGTGAATATATTTCAAAGTAGGGCCAAATAACCAGTAGATGCTTCATCGAGAAAAGGATACCCAAACAAAACTCAGTAGTCAGCCCATTCAGATTGAGCTTTTGTGAGCCCAACTTGTATTCTCTGTATACTTTGCTAAGGACCACCTATACTGGGTACCCATTAGCAGGGGACAATAGAGCCCATGTTACTTGTTCAAGATTAAAAGAAAGTAAAATATTCTTCCTGGGTCATTTGCACTTTGTTCTTATTCTGTGCTTGTCTTTAATTTATGGCCTTCATAACAAAAAAAGAAGAAGTAAATTAGAGGGCATAAGTTTATATTTTTATATCATAATATCTCACAAGTTATATTTTGAAATAACGTCAATTTCTAAATAACTTATGCCCACTAGACATAAGTTCGGTAGCTAAAGACAAAAGTTAAAGACCAGACCCATTTTAAAGGAAAAATCTGCATTTTAATGATTCTTCCTATATGCAATTTTATTTGTAAGGAGTTGTTTGAGAACTTTCAGATTTAAACTCACTACTATTAACTCCAAATTAATCTTAGCTTCGATTTTTGCATTCGAGATGATATATTCTACTATTACATATTTTCCTATTAAATGAAAATGTTGGGAGTAAATTCAGAAATATTCATTTTTTCGGATTAGTGATTAGAAAATAGTCATAGATTAAAAAGTCATTGAAAAATAGCCAAAATCCATGACCAACAAACTTAAAAAAAATGAAACTCCATCACTATATACCGGATGAAATCAAGGACATTGTCATAGATTTCAAAAAGTACAACAATAAACCCTGAATTTTGCGCTTGTTTAAGCTCGAATTTCACAACACTATCATGATATTTCCGCATCAAAGGTGGTTACTTTTCAACGAATTTTCAATAGGATCTTTTAACTCGTCTGAAAAGTGGTTAGCGGTACAATCTTTTACAAATTTTGGTCTCATCCATATGGGAGGGGAAGGGATTGTAAAAAGTTAATAGTTCAAGTCCAAATCTGCAATTTGAAAAGAACACTTCCAAAATACTCCACTAGCTAGCTAGTATGGATATATAAGCCTTTTAAACACAAGGCCAGAATGAAAAGGTGATAAGCTAAAGAAAAATACTAGTAGTACTACTATTTTTACTGTAAAAAAAGGCACAAAAAACAGTCATTCTTGATTCTTTTTTATTTATGGCTTCAATAAGACCATTACACACACTTTCTTCTCCACTCAAACAAACAATTCCTTATTTAGTTCCATGGATTAATTCACACAAACCCAATTCAGATTCTTCAATTTCTTTCACTTTTTCTTCTTGTTGTTCTTCACAGTTGAGAAAAGTTGCTGCCTTTGTAGCTTTCAATCCTTCTGGAAATTTTGACCTCTCCCTTTATGATGACCAAGATAGTAAGCACACATTATTACTTCATTTACATATCTTTCAATCTATTAATTTAATATACTTTTGTCGGAGCCGATATTTGAAGTTTAAGGTTCTAAACTTGCGTTCAAACTCATAGCTCACTTTAATTATTGGATTCACAATTAAATATCTATACATACTTAATAGGTTTTCGAATAATGCTCCCTCCGTCTTATAATACTTGTCATGTTTCATTTTTCGAGAGTCAAACTAGATTAACTTTGACTAACATTTTAAGATATATTTTTTCATCATATTGATAGGAGAAGAATTGTAACTTATAGTACTTTTTGTATAGTTTTTGAATATCTAAAGTGTAATTTTAAAATATTAAATTAATCTAATTCCAAAGAATAGTCAAATTGAACTTTTGAGAAGAGAAACTGAAAGAATAATCCCTTGATTATTTTCATTAATGAATAAGTATATATACAAATTACAATTTTCATAATATGAAAAATTCTATTCCTATTCTACTCTCAAAACCCTATTCTATTTGTACATGAATTCTACAATTATGGTAAGTGTACAATGCTAATTACATACAAAAACCTATTTACCAAACATAGTGATATACACGGCTGTGTATACCGTGTATATCACGGTCTCCCATTTGTCATGGGTTTCCGTGATATACACGGTATACACAAGGCTCCAATGCCGTGTATACTTTCACGCCCCCCCCCCCCCCCGCAGTCATAGCGGGCGGTCGTTGTATTCTAAGACTGTCCCTAAAATCTTCAAATAGAATCAAGGGAAGACCCTTAGTAAAGATGTCTGCGATTTGCTACCTAGAAGGGACATGTAAGACGCGTACTTGTCCACGAGTTACCTTTTCTCAAACAAAATGGATATTCATCTCGATGTGTTTAGTGCGCTGATGTTGAACCGGATTACCAGAAAAATAGACCACACTAATGTTATCACAATACACCAAGATAGCTTTTTGAATGAGACAATGAATTTCCAAGAGAAGATTATGTAACCAATAAGATTCAGATACCACATTGGCTACCCCTCGATACTCGGCCTTTGCACTGGAGCATGATAATGTAGATTGGCGCTTTGCAGACCATGAGACCAAGTTATCACTAAGAAATATACAATAACCAGACGTGGAGCGTCTGGTATCTAGATAGCCACCCCAATCGGCATCTGTATACGGGACAAGTGTAGAGGCCGTCGATGGATATAGATGCAAGCCATAGTCAAGTGTTCCCTGAACGTATCAGATAATGCGTTTGAGCGCATTCATGTGCTCAACCCTAGGATCATGCATAGACAAACACACATGCTGTATGTCATACGTAGTATCGAGTTTTGTGAAAGTAAGATACTGAAGAGCTTCAGCAAGACTGCGATAATGGGTGGAATCCTCGTAAGGTGAGCCAGCCGCAGCACCCAACTTGGGTTTAATATCAACTGGAGTGGAAGTAGATTTACACGAGGATATACCAGCTCGCTCAATTATCTCAGCGGCATACTTCTTTTGGGATAAAAATAACCCTCCTGCATGACGAGTGATAGCAATCCCCAAGAATAACTCAAGGGCCCCCAAGTCTTTCATAGCAAACTCAGAACTGAGCAGTGTCATGATAGACTTGCGTAAATCATTAGAAGAAGATGTCAAGATAATATCATCCACATATAATAGAATATATGTCAAGGAAGTACCACAATGATATATGAACAGAGACCTACTGTGAGAAAACCCAATACTAGATACATAGTCTGCAAACCGCTTATACCAGGCTCGTGGGGCCTGCTTAAGTCCATATAAGGACTTTTTTAATAAACATACATGATGAGGATATTTGGGGTCTCGAAAACCCAACGGTTGATGCATGTAAACTGTCACCTTAAGATCACCATGTAAGAAAGCATTCTTCACATCTAGCTGATGAATGGGCCATGCTTTCGAAAGAGCCAAACTGAGAACAATGTGAATGGTAGACGGTTTGACCACCAGACTAAATATCTCACCACAATCCACGTCAACCTGCTGAGTTTTATCATCACCTACAAGACGAGCCTTATATCTCGCAAAAGAGCCATCAAAATTATCTTTATGAGTAAAAATCCACATAGACCGAATAATATTAACACTAGAAGGACGGGGTTCCAACTCTCACGTGTTATTTTCAATAAGAGCATTATATTCGCCTTTCATAGCCAATTTCCAATTTGAGTAGTGGGGATTTTGGAACATTAGAATTGAGATTAAAATGTCTTTTTGATTTAAAAATACCCCTTTGACTACGAGTAACGGGCCTTTGACTTGAGATAGAATTGGGTGGATTTTGGTTAACATTTGGAGTGGTAATGGAATGGCCAGCAGGCAGTGGGCCTGCTGGCCCAACACTGGAATCTATGAGCGGACTGGGCTGGGGAGGAGAACCGAAAGGGGCTGGGACTGCAGAACAATGCCCAGACCGGGCCTGTGTTGAGGCCCACTAGTAGGACCTAAAACACGACCGGGAGATGGGTTTAGTGGGTCAGATGGCATGGCGTGGTCACAGGAATGGTCCGAAAGATGGTGGAGAATATAAGGTGGGACCCCATCATCTAAAAAATTATACAAACTCAACACGGGACTACACACTCTGGTAAATGGAAATTGGGTTTCATAAAAAAGAACATGACGACTAATGATGAGTTTATTAGACGATAAATCAAAACACTTGTAGCCGCGATGATTCGACGGATAACCCAAAAACACATAAACGGTAGAATGGGCTTGGAGTTTGTTTATTGTAGTTGACGGAAAGAGTGGATAGCATAAACACCCAAAGACCCTAAGATGTGAGTATGAAGGATCTTTATTATAGAGAATCTTGAGGGGAGATTCATATGCCAACCCTTTGGTAGGAAGTACGTTAAGGAGGTAAGTTGCCATTTGTAGTGCATGATGCCAAAACAAAGGGGGTACGGAAGCATAGGCTAATAAGTTCAAACAATATTATTAATGGTGCGAATTTCGCGTTCGGCTTTCCCATTTTGTGAGGACGTATGAGGACAAGAAAAATGAAAAACTATGCCATTAGTATCACAAAATTCCCGAAACATCTTGTTATCATATTCCCTGCCATTATCGCATTGAATATTTTTAATTTCCCGTTTGAACTGGGTACGGATGAATGCTCGAAATTATAAGGAAGTGGAGAACACTTGAGACTTTTTGGATAAGGGAAAAGTCCACAAAAAATTAGAATAATCATTCAAAAATAAGACATAATAACGATGGCCCATAGAACTCAAAACGGGAGATGTCCATAAATCACTATGAATAATATCAAAATGCATCAAAGTATGTGAAGTAGAAGCTACAAATGATAATCTAACATATTTTACTAACAGACAAAAAACGGACAAGGTGGAGTACTCTACGTACCCTTACAAGAAATAAAATTATTTTTATGTAAAGAAGAAATAATAGATGACCCCGGATGACCCAGACGTGCATGCCACAAGGAAGGAGCAAGAGCATCAAAAGTGGATGGAAAGACTTGACTCTGGAAGCAGTGGTGATTGTATAAAGCTCCCCCGTAATATTGCATCTCATTAGAGGTATCCCTGTCTTGAAATCCTTCAAAGAGAACCCAAAAGGATCAAAATTAATAGAAACTCAATTATCAACAGTGAATTTACGAACGGAAACTAAATTTTAATTAAGTGTGGGGCATGAATGATATTTTTTAAGACGAGAGGCGGATGTGGGGAAGACATATGTGTCTGACCATAACCACGAATTGGAATTACATTATCATTACCAACAAGAATTCCATGATTTTTGCTCAAATTGGAATAAGACGAGAGAGTACCTTGGTCAGACGTCATGTGAGAAGTGGCGCCGGTGTCCATGTACCAATTCATGTTTGGATGATTTAATCCGAGCGTATGCATTGCGACCTCAATAACTGTTGGAGTTGGTGTGGGACCTACTACTTGGAACGCCTGTGGGGGCCGAGGCCCAAGCAAACCAGCTTGCTGCCCTAGCCCAAAAGTGAATCTGTGCCCAGTTGATGGACCCAAGAAATTGGACTGGCTTTGTTCTTTGGGCCCGGGTCCGGTTCCGGTATGGGCCGGGCGAAAATAGGGGTTGTTGGGCCAATGGCCATTTGCCCAGCCCTACTGCTAGGGGGCTCATGGCTGGGAGAAGTTGGCCTGCGGCCCACTGCCACCGTGTCGAGGCCCACTGCCACTTGTTTGGCCTCCCCCACCACCGCCGGTACCACTACAATTGCCACCATGATAATTGCCAATATTTTTTCCGATTCCTTTTACTGCCACCGTGATTACGGTTTTGGCCCGAATTGTCAACAAAAATGTGAGAATTATCGGATGAAGTCATCATCGCCAAGAAACTTGCGCCGGTAGCCGCCTTTTTTTCCAAGCCGGCTTTTTCTAACGTGAGCATCGAACGTGCTTGATAAAAAGGGGAAAACGGATTACTTTGTCGCCTCAAATAGGCCTACAACCATTAGTAGAACAAGACGATTATTGGTAACAGGCGCTCCAACGTTACAGAGTTGGTCCGCCAATTCCTTGAGCCGTTTACAATAAGCTGAAGCATTCGGGAAATTTTCCATGATGACTTGTGAAAATTCTTGCTCAAGAGTGAAAAATCGGGAATATTGGTTGTCTTGGAATATATCACGCAATCTATTCCAGGTAGCCATAGCCGTAGTGTCTGGTTCAATGATCGTCTGTAAAAGGTCGATAGAAATAATGGAGTAAATCCACTGAAGGACAGTAGCATCAAGAGTGACCCACAACTGAGGATCCCCTGCGGGTGTAAGGACATTGGGAGAAATTATGTGATGGAGAACTTGATGTGAGATTGCGTAAATTTTGAACAATTCTGCCCACCTGACATATTGGACGTTTTCCATCTTAAGAACAACATGGACGTGGTTCTTGATGTTGGAAACAGTTAGATGAAATATGTTCTTTGACGTAGACATAACGAAAGAATAATAGGTGAATGAGGGATTTGGAAAAAAATTTGGGAAGAGAGGAAGTGAGAGGCACATATTTCGAGAAGGGACACGAAAATCGAGGCAGCGGAAGAAAGAAAAAATTGGTAGAAGTTAGACCTAGACTTCTTACATTACATACTAATATGGGATTGATGGAGTATATAGAGTCTAAGCCCACTACCTTTCGGTGTCATTGTATTTGACATAACAAATGTTGTGTCTCATCTATCTATTTTAGTTTCCTGTTTTTATGTTCCAATTGAATATTGTCATTTGTCTGTATGTTATTATTTTGAAAGGATAAGATTATCTCATAATTTATCAATTCATCTATTCAATTCCTACTCAATACACGATAATGAGATAACTTCGTTGTTTTAGTATCCCTTATTTTATAATTTTCTGCTTCGTTAACATAATGGGCGTCGTTTTTAGTCTATATCTTTTTTCTTTTTCTTTTCTACATTTTCATATCCCAATTGAACACCATCCATTTAGTTTTATTCTGAAAGGATAAGATTAACTCATAATTGACGATTCAATTCCTACTAAATGCACGCCAATTAAATAACCTTATGATTTTTCTGCTTCATTTCTTCATGCTGGAGTAGCAATTATTTAGGAAATATTTTAGCTTTTTTAAAATTTACAACTACTTACTTAGGATTGGTTGTTTTCTATATTAACTTACAATTAATTTTTTGATTAACAGATACAGAAGTAGCTGTTGGAAATTTACTAAATGTGGAAATAAGTATATTCCATTAACTTATGACTCGAACAACTGGGCCCGCACATCGGAAACGTCGTTTCCACACACGTGCACACGTAGTGCCAAGTATCACAAATTTCATTAATGAAAGAGATATTGGTACGTATGTAATAAGTTTGAGACATGGAATTATGGACGGTTATTGGCCAAATGACAAAGTATTCCACGTTGGTAAATGAAGGAAAGAGTGTACAAAGTGTAAACTGAAACGAGTCGGAAATCGCCGAGGAGCCATGAAGGGCCGCGGTGCCACACCGTCAGAGCGCCGCGGCGCTGATTCATAGCACCGCGGTGCTTTAGAGGCAGAATACTGTGACGGGAAGTTAGAAAAATCTGACGTTTGGGCTGGTTTTGGAGCATTGATTCTCCATTACTTGCCACATGAATTCAACCATTATTTGAATGAATGTAACTCATCAATCAAGTGCAATTACATGTCTATTGAAGGCCTTTATTGGCTAGTTGAGGGGTCTTCTACTTACACTATAAATTGAGGCCTTTGGCTCAATTGAAAGATACTACACTCAACACTTAGAGAATTCTCCAGATTTCTGATTTCATATTCTTCCTCTCTAGCAAAGTCACTATACTCAAAGTTCTTCAAGAGTAGCACTTGAGTTTCCTTCGCTCACTTGTTAAAGTTGTTGTTGTATCTTGGGAGACTATTGCTCAATACCGTAAAAGGAGATATACGGGGCAATCTTGTCTTAAAGAAAGAGTGTCATCACTCGACTCAGCGAATCACACAAGCAATCAGTTAAGTTCTTGATTTTCAGTTTATTGTAATAGTTAGTTTATCTATTCTATTATTCTAATAGTTACTTACTTCCCATTTCTTACAACAATTGTATCCCAACAATTTTAAGACAAGATTTTATTGTAAGTAACTAAGTTAGAAAGATGACTGGCATAAATCAAACTTCTTTTGATTCTGCTGCTGCTCTTCTATCTTACATGCTATGACTCTATGCAAGGCAATCCCTCTGCCTTCCCCACTGCTCAAGGCACTCTTAATGCCTTTCCAATTGCTCAAGGTTCATCCAACGCCTTTGCTGCCGTTCAAGGGAATGTTGTCGCTCCTCCACCCGCTGGATTTCGCCATGAACGCCCTTAAAAGTTCATAGGGTCAAACTTCAAAAGATGCTCTTCTATCTTACACATGAAATCACTATGACTCTATGCATCAAGAACCATATTTCTCCTTCACGAAATGGGTGAAAGGAAACTTCTTCTTACTTGCTTGAGTCCTCTAATTTATGGCATTAGGTATCCATGTCATTAATGTCATGAAGATGGTTCTTGATGCATGGAGTCATATTGTGATTTCATGTGTAAGAATTACATATTGAGAACCAACTAAGCATACGGATTAAATCCCTTTATTCGTAGCGATAGAGGATTAAATCCATTCGTAGCGATAGAGGGGGAGAATATGTATTGCCATTTGAGGAATATTGTGCTGAATCGGGCATTGTTCATCAAATGACGGCTCCATACTCACCTCGGTCGAGAACTTGAATGCCTTGCTCATCAATTCGTTATAAAACTTGCAACAATGTTGGTACTCCCACTTATAAATATTTAAAGGTGTGCGGTTGTTTGGCAAAGGTTGAAGTACCCAAGCCAAAGCAGGTCAAGATTGGGCTAATTCTTTGGATATCTAATAGTAGTGCTTATCGAATTAATCAATGCTCAATTCTTCGAAGATACCTTTCCTAGAAAGGAAAAAGACATAACCTATAGCAAATGAAGTTATGAACAAAGCTCTCGGGAATCGGGAGTCGTTGTCGGCCCGGATACCTCTAGTGGATCTCAAAGGGCCGAATCGGAATCTAGTGTTTTAGATTCTCAGAACTTGGAGACTCCAGAGATGGAACTAAGGCGAAGTAGAAAGGCCAGGAAGGATAAATCCTTCGGTCCTGAATTTATAGCTTATATGGTTGATGATGAACCATGAGAAATAGGTTTCATTCTCGCATAACCATACTTGGGAGTTGGTTGATCTTCCTCCGGGAAATAAACCGTTGGGCTGTAAGTGGATACTCAAACGGAAGTATAAAGCAGATGGGTTTATAGATAAGTACAAGGACAAGTTGGTAGTCAAGGGCTATGACTACTTTGACACGTATCCCGGTTCTCCGTTCATACGAATATTTATTGCGATCATTGCACCTTGAGATACATCAAATGAGATGTCATCTTAGGGATAAAAATCTCTAAGACGCCCGACGGAGTGGTCTTATCTCGGTCTCACTACATCGAGGATGTTTTGAGAAAGTTTGAGATGTTTGACAGCTTCTCCTATAAAGTCACCAATGGATAGAAATCAAAAACTTGATGTCCCCATGCGGGAGCAATATGCATAGGTGATTGGTAGTTTGATGTACATAACAAACCGCACCCGACCACGATATTGCTTATGCGAGTCAACAAGTTGGCTAGGTTTACTCGTAATCCAAGTAATGATCACCTGGAAGACGTTGACTCACGTTAACTTACGGTTGCATTATTCGAGATATCCAGCATTTGTACTAGAATATCCGACATAGAGAACACCAAGTCCAATGTATTTATAATTAGTGGTGGGGATGTGTCTTGGAAATTCTCTAAGAAAACTTGCATCGCCCGATCCACGATAATCCGGCTCTAGGAAGGGCACGAAATTTTATGTACAATTGTAAGTCTCATCATATTCGAAGACATTCTTTACTTAAGTATTTACCTCAAAGGGCTTACCTAAGGATCGATTAAAACCCAAGGTATAAGATCGAAGTGTCTTGATTCAATGGGAAAATTAAGTTGTAAAGGTTCCGAGCAGTAATTTTTGAAAAGGAAGTTGTTGTGTTGGTACCAAAACCTTTAATGATCCTCACCGGTTGACTAGGCTTACATTAAACACCTTGTAGGAGACGGTTCAAGACATCACGTTCACCGCCGTTGACTAGGCTACATTAAACACCGTAAGTCACGATGGTATTCAACTATGGAAGGTTCAAAACGTATGCTACCTATCCAGATGTAACATCGGTCCGCTGAAAGATTGCTAGAAAAGGCACTATGTGTGTGCACCAAAATCTCTTTCAAGAGGGGATTGTTGGAAATTTACTAAATGTGGAAATAAGTATATCCCATTAATTTATGACTTGAACAACTGGCCCCAGACGCGGAAACGTCATTTCCACACACGTGCACACATAGTGTCAAGTATCGCAAATTTCATTAATGAAAGAGATATTAGTACGTATGTAATACGTTTGAGACATAGGATTATGGACGGTTATTGACCAAATGACAAAGTATTCCACGTTGGTAAATGAAGGAAGAAGTGTACAAAGTGTAAAATAAAACGAGTCGAAAATCGCCGCGGAGCCGTGAAGAGCCGCAGCGCCACACCGTCGGAGCCACTGTGCAAAATGGTGGTCGCCACGGAGCCGCATTGTCGTGCCCGATTTTGACCAGCGACTTCGCGACGCGATGGCGTCGATTCCCTTTGGATTGGATAAAAATGATTGCTTTGAGGAGTCGCCACCTAATTGTTCTAAGGTGAATTAGGACATCTGAATGTTAACTAAATGCTGCAAAATAACTCCGATTTTATGGTCTATGAAACTAATGAGATTCTAGGTAAGAGTTCTTTAATATCCTAAAGGGAAGGAATTAGACATCCTTTAAGATCCGCTAACTTGCGGTTATCCGGTCAAACTCAGATTAATTATTATGCTAAAAGAATGCATGTTTTTACAAATATAAAAATAATGTTGCAAGATGTTAATAAAATGATGCATTCTGTACAAGTATGCATTTGTATGGCATTAATATACATGTAAAGCTGGGGAAAAAAAGTACGTATTTATATGAAAATTGATCAAAATGCATGCAAGGTGATTTTTATGGGCGATGGGCCTAAAAATAGATAAATTAGCGATTTTTGATTTTAAAACTAACCGAGCCTAAAATAAATGAACTAGCGATGAGTTTCCAGTTTTAGACTACCCTATAAGTCTACCTATTCTAAATATTTCAATAATTTCATGAGTACAATAATATTACAATACATAATGGAATACAACTTAGTTAAAGAAAGTAAAAAAACAAAATAAATTATCTCCGAGAGATATCTTGTCTTCTTTAACTGTGTTCCTTGCAAGCTGTTAAGAACAAACGATTAGAAACAATTGAATATAAATAACTTTGGATCCGTATCCAAAACAGTAAATGTTTTGATTACGGAGGGCTCAGAATTAAATTTTGAAAAGATCATTCCAATTACGTCGTGGCCGCGAACATATGACTCGTTGGTCATTTTAGTTGTCTTGCCTACCAGTGAAGCATTATGCATTGCATTAATTAATCAGAAATGCACTAAAAATACCTTTACGCGTTTATCCACTTGAAACATAACTAAACAAGTTCAAAACATAATAACATGTTATAATCAAGCACATAAACACATAAGCATATAACGACACACTAAAGAATTGAGGAGTTTACTTACTTTCGGATTTTGGACTCGGACCTGATCCGAGAATGAGTTCATCATCAAAACCATGATTATGAGGGCTCAGATTTGCTATTTTTGAACAAAACCAGAGAGACTGCAACACACGCCATGGCTGCAGACACCGGATTGCAGATTGATGCCACATCGAGATGCCCCGCCAAGATACGAGTTGAGTGTTCTCGAGGCAATGTTACAGAACACATCCTTTTTGAAGGACGAAATTAAAGACCAGTCATTGGAATGGAAATTCATGCAATTTCTTCAGGCAGTGCAGTAGGGGTAAATTATCATCATAGCTCGGTTTTTATTTTGACCCGACCCGGATACAGACCCGACCCGAATCGACTGACCCAAAAATGAAAATAGACCCTGGAGTGACCGGAAAACGGGAAGAACACAAAAGGGAATTTCGGATGAAAATTAGGAACTAACAAAGAAGGGCATTTCAGATTCGGACCCGACCCGGATTGTTCTTGATTTTTTTTTATTTTCAGAACTCTGACCGAGAGGACCCAAAAAAAACAACGACCGAGAAAACAGAATCACATAAACCTACCGGAAATAAAACCAACAAAACCTTCCTGAAACCACCAACAAAATGACCCCAATACCCACTGACTTCTCTCCCCCCTCCTTTTCGGACCCCCAAAGGGCCATACTTATAGCAGTGAAAAAGAGAGACTTTAATTTAGATTTTGATTCAAAATAAAGATGAGGTATGATTTGAAAGGGCGAGCCGCTTAAAGTTCTGAATCGGTTCAGAAAAGGGAGAAAGGGACGGGTGATGCGAGAGGTCGATGGTGAAATGGACGTGGTGGCAAGGGCGTCGGTGATGGCATTTGTCCAGTGGTTTGAAGGGAGTTGGTGATGGGGAATTGCCGAATGGCTGCTGGACTTTTGGTTTTGGGTAAAATGGTGTAGGGTTTTTGGTGTTTTGTTTTTTGTTTGGGGTGTTATGTTTAGGGGGATTAAAGGGGATGAAGGGGTTTTGATTGGGCCTGGGTTTGGGTGTTGGGCCGATCGAATTGGGCCGCGGGTAGGGGATAAGTGGGGTGGTCGGTTGGGCCTTGGATGGGGTCCGAAAATGAGTGATTTGTTTTGGGTATAAATTGTTTTGCGTTGAGAAATAAATGGGGAGTTGGTTAAAATATAAAAAGGGGTTTAATATTTAAAAAAATACTTTGAAGAAAAATGTAAATTATTTAAAATAAGATATAACGATGTGATAATAATAAAAACATAATATTTGCGAAATGTTTAATGCTTAATAAAAAATGGAAATGCGATGCAATTTTGCAAAAAATAAAATAACGTAGAATATTGGGATAAAATTATGATTATGATTTAAAAAAGGCAAATTGATAGTAAAAAATGTGAATAATAATAATAATAATAATGATATTGAAAATAATAATATATATATACATATATATGCCTATAATAAAATTGTTTTTGAGGTGTAAAAAATATTCAAAATTGCAAATAAATCAAAAAAGATGGGACAAAATTGGGTGTCAACAGCCGCGACGCTGATTCACAGCGCCGCGGCGCTTCGGAGGAAGAATGCTCCGACGGGAAGTTGGAAAAATCTGATGTTTGGGCTGGTTTTGGAGCATTGATTCTCCATTACTTGCCACATGAATTCAGCCATTATTTGGCTGAATGTAACCCCTCAATCAAGTGCAATTACATGGCTATTAAAGGCCTTTAGTTGGCTAGTTGAGGGGTCTTCTACTTACACTATAAATTGAGGCATTTGGCTCAATTGAAAGACACTACACTCAACACTTAGAGAATTCTCCAGATTTATGATTTCATATTCTTCATCTATAGCAAAGTCACTATATTCAAAGTTCTTCAAGAGTAACACTTGAGTTTCCTTTGCTCACTTGTTAAAGTTGCTGTAGTATCTGTTGGGAGATTTTTTTTTGCTCTATGGTACTTTATAAAGCAGTACGGGAAGTATTTAACTATTACAAGTATTCGAAAGGATAAACAAAGATTTCAATAATTCAACATGGAATCTGAAATTACAATCGTTACACAAGTGAAAACTGGAAATTCCAGTTTTGTAGAAGACGGAAAAATGTAAATTGTTTTTGCTGAGTCGAGTGTAGCACTCTGTCCTTAAGACAATATTGCCTCGTATGTATCCTTTATACGTCCCGGACAATTTGTCTCCCAAGATAAAACAAAGCAATGGAACCCTTGAGCAAAGGAAACTCAAGAGCTACCGTGAAGAATATTGAGTAACGAAATGATGCTTGGAAGTTGTAGGAAGAAAACTATTTTGGTTGTATCCGAGAACCTCTTGAAACTATTATTCTCAACAATGAGAACCTGTTTTACTGGAACCCATTATGGAACTAAAGTCACCAACATAAATGGGAGAAAGACCAACGGATTTGGCCATTATAGGAATTCAGCCAAAATAAATGGCTGACCGAGTGCTTGGCATTTACTGTTTTTGACCGTCAAAATTCGGGACCAAACTCGTACATCTTGACTTCAGACCAAACTGTATATCTGAAAGAATTCTGGTCCAAACAAGACATCTGAAACTTCTGGGATCAAACGGCGGCGATAATATTAGAAGCGCCCACGCGTGGTCTTTCCTCGAGACCGAAACCCGAGAACACATCTCGGGTCCGGTCCTCCTCCTTTAAACACTAGGTCCTCCCTGGATACCCCTTGGGGTCCCAAACCCCAAACCAATTTCGAATCTTATATACACAACAATTCTTTCTTCCTCTACCGATGAGGGAGAATTACACACAATACCACACTTTCCATGCTTCAAACACCTTACTTCGTGAACCAATATCTCTTTCATTTCTCAATGAAATTTGACGATTCTTGGCCCTATGGTTATCTACGTACTTAGTAGATCATGCATGTGTGAAGAACCGGATTCTCCAACATACGTTACACTAGTGTTTAAGCCGTTAAAGTTGGTCGGTCGCAACTCCCGCCAAAGGCAAATTTCCAACAATCTCCTCTTGAAAGAGATTTTGGCGCACTCACATGGTGTCTTTTCATTTCCAGCAATATTTCAGCGGACCGATGTTGCATAAGGAGAGGTAGCCTCAGCTTTGAACCTTCCATAGTTGAATACCATCGGACTTACTTACTTCACGCGCGGTGAACGTGATGTCTTGAACCGTCGGTGTTTAGTGTAAGCCAAGACAACGGTACCAACACAACAAATTCCCTTACTCTCTTCTTCGTAATGTTTTGTCCGTTTTGGCCATGGACAACGTCTTCGATTCTTAAGTGCGTTCAATTTGAGGTGGACCGTCCTCGCACTTAAATAGGTGGTCTCCTACAAGGTATCCTGCTATACCCCACTTCACAAGTGTTAGGAACCATTAAAAGTTTCCCAAAGACATAACCTCAACTGTTGAGGATCATTACGAGTTTTGAAAACTTAACCTTTACCCATACTGCAGATAGCACTTAACGTCTATCGCGGGAACGGCTTTGGATTTGGTGTTTCTTTTCGAAATCACTATCCGAAGTGCTCATGCTTCCACTAAAGCGATCAACCGAACCTTTACAACTTAGTTTTCCCATTGAACCAAATTACCGGGATCTCCGGTTCGTAAGGTTGGGTTTCCACCGTATTGGTCCGTATATTTTGGGTTTTAAGCCCATTCCCTAGACAGCAGAACGCTTGATCTCCGGATAGTCCCTTAGTTTGTAAACAAGGAAGTGACACCCGTGATGATCAACTCGCCATACGGTCTTATGTCTCCGACGATCCCGACGGATATGTCCGACGCCGTCATCCGTGTCCTTCCTAAAGCCGACCGGCTAGCCACGGTGTATAACTGCTGAAGGTACGGGTTTCTCCCAATAAGGGACGTCCTCTAAGGAGCCGTGAAGTTACTTAACTTCTTTCATGCTTTGTATAAAGCGATAAACTCCGATTCCATCATGAATCGGTCGATGCAAGTTTGCTTAGAGGATTTTATAAGAACCACCATATACATTTACTTGTGGCATTGGTGTTCTTCGATCCGATGTCCGGTTGCATCACAATGTTCTCTTAGAACCGCTGGACATCCAGAATACTATAATCCGTAGATAAGCGAATAATTCAGATATCGTCATATCCGACTTAACGCCTTCTATTGATCATGTATTAGGATCATCAGTGAACCTTAGTTCAACTAATATATTTGTAGGACGATACCGGTCGGTTGTAGTGTGTAAATACATTGAACTACACGTGACCTGTGCATATCGCTCCTTGTCTATGGGTGCACCATGATTCCAATCAGTTCTCTATGATTCATATCCATTGGTGGCTTCAACGAGACTCGTCAACTATCGACCGATCCGTTAGATGTCTTAGAAATCCAATTCCTAAGATGTCATCTCGTGATACCCATATCTTTCATATCGCGACTTTGTTTCAATATGATTTCACTTCGGTCAATGTTTTTGGATCGGATTCATTGTTTCAACATCCTGTTAACATTTCGCCACGCAAGAGCTTCAAAGCAAACCAATCCACTTCTTCCAACTGGCCCTAGATGTTAAGCTACCATGTAAGACTACAATGGCCCTGGATGTGAGCACATTTTACAACCCAAAGGTTCTTTTCCCGGAGGAAGATCAACCATTACACAAGTATGGTTCTATATGATGGAATATGTTTCTCTCTTTAGCTTCTTTCCAAAGCAAGTGTTTTGGAGATGACAATTATTTGTTAATTGTTCATGGTTCATTATTAACCGTACAAGCTAGAAGGTGTGGAACAAGTCTTTGTCCCCTCTTTGCTCCGTCTCGGTTCAACATCTAGAATCCCCGAGTTCTCAGATCGGAATATTAAGTTCCGGATAGCCAAAGCAACTTTCGAGTCTCGTAGATACGGAACGTCTAGTTCCGGACAATCAGCCCTCGCGGGTTCTTGTTAACCTTGAGCGATTACTCCTTTTTCCTTTACCAAGGAAAGTTATCTTCTAAGAATTCATGCAACATTCTTTGATGCCAAGAGGCGATGAACACTACTTTGTTATTTGCGGATCCGGTGAATATGCAATCTACGATCTTAGGTATGAAACCACCCCACATCACAACATTTGTATGTGAGATCCTTTCCATGTATCACACGGAGGGTTACCCTTATCCTTATGCGGAGTTCTATTGAGAATCGAATTAGCGGTAAGGATCGACGTGCCCCACATAATTTGGGCGTACGACTTAGCGCTTGGCTAACACCGTTAGGCGAGGTGAGAAATGAGCAGTCATTTAATTAACGATGCTTCAGTTTCTCCCCCTCTATCACTACGAATTTCTCAATCCGTAGGCTTAGTTGATTTTCAACTTCTGTTTTGTAGCGCTTATCCGCTTCAACAACTTCATCTTTGCTTTTAAATAAACAAAGTATACAATACGTTGTACCATTATCAATAAAGGTCATAACGTACTTGTCTCCCCCCCTCTATTTTGTATAAACTTCAAATCACCCAAGTTGGTGTGACTAAGTTCTAGAGGAGCGGTGCTTCTTTCGCTATTCCGTTGACGGATTTTGGAAAGGTGATTTTGCCTTTTCATCTACCTCACATTTATTTTGAGGGTTTATGTCGAAGAAGGCAACAATCTCAACATCGTTAGCTTTTGAATGACTTGATATTTAACGTGTCTTAATCTATGATGGCATAGATGCACGGATTACAAATATATCATTCATTTGGCTACAGACATACTGTACCATTCTTAGTTATTACATACTGTTGGACTAGTCTCAAACCAAACTTGACCAACAAACGTCCCTAACCAAGTTTGGGACATGTATCACCTCATCTTAGAGTGATCCCATTCCCCGAAGTCCTATTGAGGACAACATCTCCAACCCCTTTGATTTTAGAGGTGGCGTTGCTTCACATGAATAACCTTTTGCCCGTGGTTAGGGCGTAACCGGATCATATGTGATCTCGATACTCAGCCCACTCTAGTTGCTTTGACAGATCGAGTGTCCAATTTCTTTACTCGCCTTTTCTTTAGGCCTTCGATCATTTAGGACCTGGAAACTCTAGCCCACCTTACTAGGTGTCCATTACTTTTCTTATGACATGAATTCTGGCTCCACTCCAGTCGCCCGGAGGCTTTATATGACTGAGTGTCCAATATCATCATATCAAAGGAATTTTGGCCCACTCCAGCCGCCCGGAGGCTTTTTATGACTGAGTGTCCAATATCGTCCTATGAAGGATCTTCTGCCAAATAGTATGACAGCTCAACGTCTTTAGCTTTTAGTCTTCTTCCGTTATGATTGGTGCCCGATAATTCTTGGCGCTTACTTAAGAGTGGTAAGAGTTTTCGCATAGTTAGTGGATCTTTCTCCATTGTATGTGCGACATACTTTACACACTTTTAATTATTACACTTAAAAGAACGGATCTTTTTAAGTCGTTTACCAAATCCAATCTTTAAACGGGAAAGAAGATGAGATTAAACTTCTGATTTGTTAAAGCGTAAGGAATATAAATTATTTTCATATTCCTCCTTACTTTAATCTATTTTTTTTTTAATCGAGACATCATTTAATATTTATTCTTGACAAGTAAGAAAAATACTTATCATTTAATCCTTATTCTTGACAAGTAAGAAAAATACTTATCCCAATTTCGGATTCTGGCTCACTTCAGTCACTTCATCAGACTGAGTGTCCATTTCCTTCTCACCATTATTCGGATCCTTTGTCTGGGACAGATATAGGCCTTCTGCTACAAGATAGAATAACATCTTCACTCTTCTCCTCTTGTCCCAGTTGACATCCTCAGGCTCTCGTGAGCGCTTGTTCCCACCAGTCTTGGTAGCGGTGACACCATGAACACGTTCATCATCATCACTCTCTTCTACCAGAAAACCATTGCCATATCCAGATTTGGTCACACAACTTTTGACCGACATCTTTCGAACACTAATAGTAATACTATACAAATATTGTCTTAAGATTGTTGGGAGTTTTTGCTCTATGGTACTTTATAAAGCAGTACGGAAAGTATTTAACTATTACAAGTATTCGAAAGGATAAACATAGATTTCAATAATTCAACATGGAATCTGAAATTACAATCGTTACACAAGTGAAAACTGGAAATTCCAGTTTTGTAGAAGACGGAAAAATGTAAATTGATTTTGCTGAGTCGAGTGTGGCACTCTGTCCTTAAGACAATATTGCCCCGTATGTATCCTTTATACGTCCTGGACAATTTGTCTCCCAAGATAAAACAGCAATGGAACCCTTGAGCAAAGGAAACTCAAGAGCTACCGTGAAGAATATTGAATAATGAAATGATGCTTGGAAGTTGTAGGAAGAAGATTTTTACTCTGTTGTGTATTTTCGTGCATTGTTTTTTGCCTCTCTTACTTGTTAACTCTTATGCTCAAGAATGGTGTAAGGGGGTGTTTATATAGGAGAGGGATGAACCGTTTTCTTGCTGAAAAGCGCCTCCATAATAGCCAAATAATGGCCATTATGGAGGTAGTAAAGTCACCAACATAAATGGGAGAAAGACCAACGATTTGGCCATTATAGGAGGAGTAATTCAGCCAAAATAAATGGTGAATTGAGTGCTTGGCATTTCTATTTTTGACCGTCGAAATTCGATGTTCGGAAACTTCGGGGACCAAAGCTCGTACATCTTGAAACTTCGGGGACCAAACTGTACATCCGAAAGAATTCGGTCCAAACAAGTACATCCGAAACTTCGGGATCAAACGTACTTCGCGGCAAAGTTTTCTGGCCCAAAAAGATAATATCGAAGACCCACGCCCACGGCCCACGACCCACGACCCACGACCGTGAACCGAAACCCGAACTCGGAACCGAACCGGACGGGCGGGCGGCGGCGCGCGCGTGTGGTCTTTCCTCGAACCGAAGCACATCTAGGTCCTCCCTCCTTTAAACACATGGGATACCCCTTGGGGTCCCAAACCCCAAACCAATTTCGAATCTTATATACACAACAATTCTTTCTTCCTCTACCGACGAGGGAGAATTACACACAATACCACACTTTCCATGCTTCAAACACCTTACTTCGTGAACCAATATCTCTTTCATTTCTCAATGAAATTTGACGATTCTTGGCCCTACGGTTATCTACGTACTTAGTAGATCATGCGTGTGTGAAGAACCGGATTCTCCAACATACGTTACACTAGTGTTTAAGCCGTTAAAGTTGGTCGGTCGCAACTCCCGCCAAAGGCAAATTTACTTCGTGAACCAATATCTCTTTCATTTCTCAATAAAATTTGACGATTCTTGGCCCTACGGTTATCTACGTACTTAGTAGATCATGCATGTGTGAAGAACCGGATTCTCCAACATACGTTACACTAGTGTTTAAGCCGTTAAAGTTGGTCGGTCGCAACTCCCGCCAAAGGCAAATTTCCAACAATCCCCTCTTGAAAGAGATTTTGGCGCACTCACATGGTGTCTTTTCATTTCCAAAGCAATATTTCAGCGGACCGATGTTGCATAAGGAGAGGTAGCCTCGGCTTTGAACCTTCCATAGTTGAATACCATCGGACTTACTTACTAGCGCGGTGAACGTGATGTCTTGAACCGTCGTGTTTAGTGTAAGCCAAGACAACGGTACCAACACAACAAATTCCCTTACTCTCTTCTTCGTAATGTTTTGTCCGTTTTGGCCATGGACAACGTCTTGGATTCTTAAGTGCGTTCAATTTGAGGCGGCCCGTCCTCGCACTTAAATAGGTGGTCTCCTACAAGGTATCCTGCTATACCCCACTTCACAAGTGTTAGGAACCATTAAAAGTTTCCCAAAGACCTAACCTCAACGTTGAGGATCATTACGGTGTTTTGAAAACTTAACCTTTACCCATACTTGCGATAGCACTTAACGTCTATCGCGGAACGGCTTTGGATTTGGTGTTTCTTTTCGAAATCACTATCCGAAGTGCTCATGCTTCCACTAAAGCGATCAACCGAACCTTTACAACTTAGTTTTCCCATTGAACCAAATTACCGGGATCTCCGGTTCGTAAGGTTGGGTTTCCACCGTATTGGTCCGTATATTTTGGGTTTTAAGCCCATTCCCCTAGACAGGCAGAACGCTTGATCTCTGGATAGTCCCTTAGTTTGTAAACAAGGAAGTGACACCCGTGATGATCAACTGCCATACGGTCTTATGTCTCCGACAGATCCCCGACGGATATGTCCGTACGCCGTCATCCGTGTCCTTCCCGAAGCCGACCGGCTAGCCACGATGTATAACCTGGGCTGAAGGTACGGGTTTCTCCCAATAAGGGACGTCCTCTAAGGAGCCGTGAAGTTACTTAACTTCTTTCATGCTTTGTATAAAGCGATAAACTCCGATTCCATCATGAATCGGCCGATGCAAGTTTGCTTAGAGGATTTTATAAGAACCACCATATACATTTACTTGTGGCATTGGTGTTCTTCAGATCTGATGTCCAGTTTGCATCACAATGTTCTCTTAGAACCGCTGGACATCCGAAATACTATAATCCGTAGATAAGCGAATAATTCGATATCGTCATATCCGACTTAACGCCTTCTATTGATCATGTATTAGGATCATCGTGAACCTTAGTTCAACTAATATGTTTGTAGGACGATACCGGGTCGGTTGTAGTGTGCGAATACATTGAACTACACGTGACTGTGCATATCGCTCCTTGTCTATGGGTGCACCATGATTCCAATCGGTTCTATGATTCATATCCATTGGTGGCTTCAACGAGACTCGTCAACTATCGACCGATCCGTTAGATGTCTTAGAAATCCAATTCCTAAGATGTCATCTCGTGATACCCATATCTTTCATATCGCGACTTTGTTTCAATATGATTTCACTCTCGGGTTGGGAAGGTCGTTTCAACATCCTTGCCACGCAAGACCGCAATGGCCCTAGATGTTAAGCTACTCACAAGGGAGCACATTTTACAACCCAAAGGTTCTTTTCCGGAGGAAGATCAACCATTACACAAGTATGGTTCTATATGATGGAATATGTTTCTCTCTTTAGCTTCTTTCCAAAGCAGCACTTTTGGAGATGACAATTATTTGTTAATTGTTCATGGTTCATTATTAACCATACAAGCTAGAAGGACTGGAACAAGTCTTTGTCCCCTTCTTTGCTCCGTCTCGGTTCAACATCTAGAATCCCTGAGTTCTGTAGATCTCGGAGTATTAAGTTCCGGATAGCCGGCAACTTTCGAGTCCCGTAGATACGGAACGTCTAGTTCGGACAATCGAGCCCTCGCGGGTTCTTGTTAACCTTGAGCGATTACTCCTTTTCCTTTACCAAGGAAAGTTATCTTCTAAGAATTCAAAGATTCTTTGACGCCAAGAGGCGATGAACACTACTGTCGTTATTTGCGCATCCGGTGAATATGCAATCTACAAATCTTAGGTATGAAACCACCCCACATCACAACATTTGTATGTGAGATCCTTTCCATGTATCACACGGAGGGTTACCCTTATCCTTATGCGGAGTTCTATTGAGAATCGCATTAGCGGTAAGGATCGACGTGCCCCACATAATTTGGGCGTACGGCTTAGCGCTTGGCTAACACCGTTAGATCGAGGTGAGAAATGAGCGATCGTTTAATTAACGATGCTTCGCTTTCTCCCCTCTATCACTACGAATTTCTCAATCCGTAGGCTTAGTTGATTTTCAACTTCGTTTTGTAGCGCTTATCCGCTTCAACAACTTCATCTTTGCTTTTAAATAAACAAAGTATACAATACGTTGTACCATTATCAATAAAGGTCATAACGTACTTGTCTCCCCCCCTCTATTTTGTATAAACTTCAAATCACCCAAGTTGGTGTGACTAAGTTCTAGAGGAGCGGTGCTTCTTTCGCTATTCCGTTGACGGATTTTGGAAAGGTGATTTTGCCTCTTCATCTACCTCACATTTATTTTGAGGGTTTATGTCGACGAAGGCAACAATCTCAACATCGTTAGCTTTTGAATGACTTGATATTTAACGTGTCTTAATCTATGATGGCATAGATGCACGGATTACAAATATATCATTCATTTGGCTACGTACATACTTTGTACCATTCTTAGTTATTACGGACACTGTTGGACTAGTCTCAAACCAAATTGACCAACGGCGTCCCTAACCAAGTTTGGGACATATATCACCTCATCTTAGAGTGATCCCATTCCCTCGAAGTCCTATTGAGGACAACATCTCCAGCCCCTTTGATTTTAGAGGTTGCGTTGCTTCACATGAATAACCTTTTGCCCGTGGTTAGGGCGTAACCGGATCATATGTGATCTCGATACTCGGCCCACTCTAGTTGCTTTGACAGATGAGTGTCCAATTTCTTTATCTTGCCTTTCTTTAGGCCTTCGATCATTTAGGACACCGGAAACTCTAGCCCACCTTACTAGGTGTCCATTACTTTTCTTATGACATGAATTCGGCTCCACTCCCGGTCCCGGAGGCTTTATATGACCGAGTGTCCAATATCATCATATCAAAGGAATTTTGGCCCACTCCAAATTAGCCTCGAGGCTTTTTATGACCGAGTGTCCAATATCGTCCTATGAAGGATCTTCGCAAATAGTATGACAGGCTCAACGTCTTTAGCTTTTAGTCTTCTTCCGTTATGATTGGTGCCCAGATAATTCTTGGCGCTTACTTAAGAGTGGTAAGAGTTTTCGCATAGTTAGTGGATCTTTCTCCATTGTATGTGCGACATACTTTACACACTTTTAATTATTACACTTAAAAGAACGGATCTTTTTAAGTCGTTTACCAAATCCAATCTTTAAACGGGAAAGAAGATGAGATTAAACTTCTGATTTGTTAAAGCGTAAGGAATATAAATTATTTTCATATTCCTCCTTACTTTAATCTATTTTTTTTTAATCAGACATCATTTAATATTTATTCTTGACAAGTAAGAAAAATACTTATCATTTAATCCTTATTCTTGACAAGTACGAAAAATACTTATCCCAATTTCGGATTCTGGCTCACTTCAGTCACTTCATCAGACTGAGTGTCCATTTCCTTCTCACTATTATTCGGATCCTTTGTCTGGGACAGATATAGGCCTTCTCTGCTACAAGATAGAATAACATCTTCACTCTTCTCCTCTTGTCCCAGTTGACATCCTCGGGCTCTCGTGAGCGCTTGTTCCCACCGTCTTGGTAGCGGTGACACCATGAACACGTTCATCATCATCACTCTCTTCTACCGTAGAAAACCATTGCCATATCCAGATTTGGTCACACAACTTTTGACCGACATCTTTCGAACACTAATAGTAATACTATACAAATATTGTCTTAAGATTGTTGGGAGTTTTTGCTCTATGGTACTTTATAAAGCGATGCGGAAAGTATTTAACTATTACAAGTATTCGAAAGGATAAACAAAGATTTCAATAATTCAACATGGAATCGAAATTACAATCGTTACACAAGTGAAAACTGAAATTCCAGCTTTGTAGAAAACGGAAAAATGTAAATTGTTTTTGCTTTGAGTCGAGTGTGGCACTCTGTCCTTAAGACAATATTGCCCCGTATGTATCCTTTATACGTCTGGACAATTTGTCTCCCAAGCTAAAACAACAATGGAACCCTTGAGCAAAGGAAACTCAAGAGCTACCGTGAAGAATATTGAATAATGAAATGATGCTTGGAAGTTGTAGGAAGAAGATTTTTTCTCGTTGTGTATTTTCGTGCATTGTTTTGCTGCCTCTCTTACTCGTTAACTCTTATGCTCAACAATGGTGTAAGGGGGTGTTTATATAGGAGAGGGATGGACTGTTTTATGCTCGAAAACGCCTCCATAATAGCCAAATAATGGCCATTATGGAGGTAGTAAAGTCACCAACATAAATGGGAGAAAGACCAACGATTTGGCCATTATAGGAGGAGTAATTCAGCCAAAATAAATGGCTGAATTGAGTGCTTGGCATTTCTATTTTTGACCGTCGAAATTCGATGTTCGGAAACTTCGGGGACCAAACCGTACATCTTGAAACTTCGGGGACCAAAGCGTACATACGAAAGAATTCGGTCCAAACAAGTACATCTCGAAACTTCGGGATCAAACCGTACTTCCGGCAAAGTTTTCGGCCCAAAAAGATAATATCGAGAAGACCCACAGGCCCACGGCCCCACGACCCACGACCCACGACCCGTGAACCCGAAACCCGGAACTCGGAACCGAACCGGACGGCGGGCGGCGGCGCGCGCGTGTGGTCTTTCCTCGAACCGAAGCACATCTAGGTCCTCCCTCCTTTAAACACATGGGATACCCCTTGGGGTCCCAAACCCCAAACCAATTTCGAATCTTATATACACAACAATTCTTTCTTCCTCTACCGATGAGGGAGAATTACACACAATACCACACTTTCCATGCTTCAAACACCTTACTTCGTGAACCAATATCTCTTTCATTTCTCAATGAAATTTGACGATTCTTGGCCCTACGGTTATCTACGTACTTAGTAGATCATGCATGTGTGAAGAACCGGATTCTCCAACATACGTTACACTAGTGTTTAAGCCGTTAAAGTTGGTCGGTCGCAACTCCCGCCAAAGGCAAATTTACTTCGTGAACCAATATCTCTTTCATTTCTCAATAAAATTTGACGATTCTTGGCCCTACGGTTATCTACGTACTTAGTAGATCATGCATGTGAAGAACCGGATTCTCCAACATACGTTACACTAGTGTTTAAGCCGTTAAAGTTGGTCGGTCGCAACTCCCGCCAAAGGCAAATTTCCAACAATCCCCTCTTGAAAGAGATTTTGGCGCACTCACATGGTGTCTTTTCATTTCCAGCAATATTTCAGCGGACCGATGTTGCATAAGGAGAGGTAGCCTCAGCTTTGAACCTTCCATAGTTGAATACCATCGGACTTACTTACTTGCGCGGTGAACGTGATGTCTTGAACCGTCGGTGTTTAGTGTAAGCCAAGACAACGGTACCAACACAACAAATTCCCTTACTCTCTTCTTCGTAATGTTTTGTCCGTTTTGGCCATGGACAACGTCTTGGATTCTTAAGTGCGTTCAATTTGAGGCGGCCCGTCCTCGCACTTAAATAGGTGGTCTCCTACAAGGTATCCCGCTATACCCCACTTCACAAGTGTTAGGAACCATTAAAAGTTTCCCAAAGACCTAACCTCAATTGTTGAGGATCATTACGGTTTTTGAAAACTTAACCTTTACCCATACTGCGAGATAGCACTTAACGTCTATCGCGGGAACGGCTTTGGATTTGGTGTTTCTTTTCAGAAATCACTATCCGAAGTGCTCATGCTTCCACTAAAGCGATCAACTGAACCTTTACAACTTAGTTTTCCCATTGAACCAAATTACTGGGATCTCCAGTTCGTAAGGTTGGGTTTCCACTGTATTGGTCCGTATATTTTGGGTTTTAAGCCCATTCCCCTAGACAGGCAGAACGCTTGATCTCTGGATAGTCCCTTAGTTTGTAAACAAGGAAGTGACACCCGTGATGATCAACTGCCATACGGTCTTATGTCTCCGACAGATCCTGACAGATATGTCCAGACGCCGTCATCCGTGTCCTTCCTGAAGCCGACCGGCTAGCCACGATGTATAACTCTTGAAGGTACGGGTTTCTCCCAATAAGGGACGTCCTCTAAGGAGCCGTGAAGTTACTTAACTTCTTTCATGCTTTGTATAAAGCGATAAACTCCGATTCCATCATGAATCGGCCGATGCAAGTTTGCTTAGAGGATTTTATAAGAACCACCATATACATTTACTTGTGGCATTGGTGTTCTTCAGATCTGATGTCCAGTTTGCATCACAATGTTCTCTTAGAACCGCTGGACATCCAGAATACTATAATCCGTAGATAAGCGAATAATTCAGATATCGTCATATCCGACTTAACGCCTTCTATTGATCATGTATTAGGATCATCAGTGAACCTTAGTTCAACTAATATGTTTGTAGGACGATACCAGGTCGGTTGTAGTGTGCAAGAATACATTGAACTACACGTGACTGTGCATATCGCTCCTTGTCTATGGGTGCACCATGATTCCAATCAGTTCTATGATTCATATCCATTGGTGGCTTCAACGAGACTGTCAACTATCGACCAGTCCGTTAGATGTCTTAGAAATCCAATTCCTAAGATGTCATCTGTGATACCCATATCTTTCATATCGCGACTTTGTTTCAATATGATTTCACTCTCAGGTTGGGAAGGCTGTTTCAACATCCTTGCCACGCAAGACTGCAATGGCCCTAGATGTTAAGCTACTCACAAGGGAGCACATTTTACAACCCAAAGGTTCTTTTCCCGGAGGAAGATCAACCATTACACAAGTATGGTTCTATATGATGGAATATGTTTCTCTCTTTAGCTTCTTTCCAAAGCAGCACTTTTGGAGATGACAATTATTTGTTAATTGTTCATGGTTCATTATTAACCATACAAGCTAGAAGGACTGGAACAAGTCTTTGTCCCCTTCTTTGCTCCGTCTCGGTTCAACATCTAGAATCC
Organism: Anisodus tanguticus; assembly: GCA_034509755.1. Taxonomy (NCBI): domain Eukaryota; kingdom Viridiplantae; phylum Streptophyta; class Magnoliopsida; order Solanales; family Solanaceae; genus Anisodus; species Anisodus tanguticus. The sequence goes on along the minus strand of CM067541.1, from coordinate 24,453,043 downwards.
CTGAGTTCTGTAGATCTGGAGTATTAAGTTCCGGATAGCCAGCAACTTTCGAGTCCTGTAGATACGGAACGTCTAGTTCGGACGATCGAACCCCTCGCGGGTTCTTGTTAACCTTGAGCAGTTACTCCTTTTTCCTTTACCAAGGAAAGTTATCTTCTAAGAATTCAGCATTCTTTGACGCCAAGAGGCGATGAACACTACTGTTATTTGCAGATCCAGTGAATATGCAATCTACAGTCTTAGGTATGAAACCACCCCACATCACAACATTTGTATGTGAGATCCTTTCCATGTATCACACGGAGGGTTACCCTTATCCTTATGCGGAGTTCTATTGAGAATCGCATTAGCGGTAAGGATCGACGTGCCCCACATAATTTGGGCGTACGGCTTAGCGCTTGGCTAACACCGTTAGACTGAGGTGAGAAATGAGCAGTCGTTTAATTAACGATGCTTCGCTTTCTCCCCTCTATCACTACGAATTTCTCAATCCGTAGGCTTAGTTGATTTTCAACTTCTGTTTTGTAGCGCTTATCCGCTTCAACAACTTCATCTTTGCTTTTAAATAAACAAAGTATACAATACGTTGTACCATTATCAATAAAGGTCATAACGTACTTGTCTCCCCCCCTCTATTTTGTATAAACTTCAAATCACCCAAGTTGGTGTGACTAAGTTCTAGAGGAGCGGTGCTTCTTTCGCTATTCCGTTGACGGATTTTGGAAAGGTGATTTTGCCTCTTCATCTACCTCACATTTATTTTGAGGGTTTATGTCGACAGAAGGCAACAATCTCAACATCGTTAGCTTTTGAATGACTTGATATTTAACGTGTCTTAATCTATGATGGCATAGATGCACGGATTACAAATATATCATTCATTTGGCTACAGACATACTGTACCATTCTTAGTTATTACAGACCTGTTGGACTAGTCTCAAACCAGCTTGACCAACAGCGTCCCCTAACCAAGTTTGGGACATGTATCACCTCATCTTAGAGTGATCCCATTCCCTGAAGTCCTATTGAGGACAACATCTCCAGCCCCTTTGATTTTAGAGGTGGCGTTGCATCACATGAATAACCTTTTGCCCGTGGTTAGGGCGTAACCGGATCATATGTGATCTCGATACTCTGGCCCACTCTAGTTGCTTTGACAGACTGAGTGTCCAATTTCTTTACTGCCTTTCTTTAGGCCTTCAGATCATTTAGAACCTGGAAACTCTAGCCCACCTTACTAGGTGTCCATTACTTTTCTTATGACATGAATTCTGGCTCCACTCCAGTCGCCCGGAGGCTTTATATGACTGAGTGTCCAATATCATCATATCAAAGGAATTTTGGCCCACTCCAGCCGCCCGGAGGCTTTTTATGACTGAGTGTCCAATATCGTCCTATGAAGGATCTTCGCCAAATAGTATGACAGGCTCAACGTCTTTAGCTTTTAGTCTTCTTCCGTTATGATTGGTGCCCCAGATAATTCTTGGCGCTTACTTAAGAGTGGTAAGAGTTTTCGCATAGTTAGTGGATCTTTCTCCATTGTATGTGCGACATACTTTACACACTTTTAATTATTACACTTAAAAGAACGGATCTTTTTAAGTCGTTTACCAAATCCAATCTTTAAACGGGAAAGAAGATGAGATTAAACTTCTGATTTGTTAAAGCGTAAGGAATATAAATTATTTTCATATTCCTCCTTACTTTAATCTATTTTTTTTAATCAGACATCATTTAATATTTATTCTTGACAAGTAAGAAAAATACTTATCATTTAATCCTTATTCTTGACAAGTACGAAAAATACTTATCCCAATTTCGGATTCTGGCTCACTTCAGTCACTTCATCAGACTGAGTGTCCATTTCCTTCTCACTATTATTCGGATCCTTTGTCCGGGGACGATATAGGCCTTCGCTACAAGATAGAATAACATCTTCACTCTTCTCCTCTTGTCCCAGTTGACATCCTCGAGCTCTCGTGAGCGCTTGTTCCCACCATCTTGGTAGCGGTGACACCATGAACACGTTCATCATCATCACTCTCTTCTACCAGAAAACCATTGCCATATCCAGATTTGGTCACACAACTTTTGACCGACATCTTTCGAACACTAATAGTAATACTATACAAATATTGTCTTAAGATTGTTGGGAGTTTTTGCTCTATGGTACTTTATAAAGCAGTACGGAAAGTATTTAACTATTACAAGTATTCGAAAGGATAATCAAAGATTTCAATAATTCAACATGGAATCTGAAATTACAATCGTTACACAAGTGAAAACTGGAAATTCCAGTTTTGTAGAAGACGGAAAAATGTAAATTGTTTTTTGAGTCGAGTGTGGCACTCGTCCTTAAGACAATATTGCCCCGTATGTATCCTTTATACGTCCCGGACAATTTGTCTCCCAAGCTAAAACAACAATGGAACCCTTGAGCAAAGGAAACTCAAGAGCTACCGTGAAGAATATTGAATAATGAAATGATGCTTGGAAGTTGTAGGAAGAAGATTTTTTTTCGGTTGTGTATTTTCGTGCATTGTTTTGCTGCCTCTCTTACTGTTAACTCTTATGCTCAAGAATGGTGTAAGGGGGTGTTTATATAGGAGAGGGATGGACCGTTTTATCTTGCTGAAAACGCCTCCATAATAGCCAAATAATGGCCATTATGGAGGTAGTAAAGTCACCAACATAAATGGGAGAAAGACCAACGGATTTGGCCATTATAGGAGGAGTAATTCAGCCAAAATAAATGGCTGAATTGAGTGCTTGGCATTTCTATTTTTGACCGTCGAAATTCTGATGTTCTGGAAACTTCAGGGACCAAACTGTACATCTTGAAACTTCAGGGACCAAACTGTACATCTGAAAGAATTCTGGTCCAAACAAACGACATCTGAAACTTCGGGATCAAACCGTACTTCTGGCAAAGTTTTCTGGCCCAAAAAGATAATATCGGAAGACCCACAGCCCACAGCCCACGACCCACGACCCACGACCCGTGAACCCGAAACCCGGAACCGGAACCGGACGGGCGGGCGGCGGCGGCGCGCGTGTGGTCTTTCCTCGAACCGAAGCACATCTAGGTCCTCCCTCCTTTAAACACATGGGATACCCCTTGGGGTCCCAAACCCCAAACCAATTTCGAATCTTATATACACAACAATTCTTTCTTCCTCTACCGATGAGGGAGAATTACACACAATACCACACTTTCCATGCTTCAAACACCTTACTTCGTGAACCAATATCTCTTTCATTTCTCAATGAAATTTGACGATTCTTGGCCCTACGGTTATCTACGTACTTAGTAGATCATGCATGTGTGAAGAACCGGATTCTCCAACATACGTTACACTAGTGTTTAAGCCGTTAAAGTTGGTCGGTCGCAACTCCCGCCAAAGGCAAATTTACTTCGTGAACCAATATCTCTTTCATTTCTCAATAAAATTTGACGATTCTTGGCCCTACGGTTATCTACGTACTTAGTAGATCATGCATGTGTGAAGAACCGAATTCTCCAACATACGTTACACTAGTGTTTAAGCCGTTAAAGTTGGTCGGTCGCAACTCCCGCCAAAGGCAAATTTCCAACAATCCCCTCTTGAAAGAGATTTTGGCGCACTCACATGGTGTCTTTTCATTTCCAAGAATATTTCGACGGACCGATGTTGCATAAGGAGAGGTAGCCTCGGCTTTGAACCTTCCATAGTTGAATACCATCGGACTTACTTACTTGCGCGGTGAACGTGATGTCTTGAACCGTCGGTGGTTAGTGTAAGCCAAGACAACGGTACCAACACAACAAATTCCCTTACTCTCTTCTTCGTAATGTTTTGTCCGTTTTGGCCATGGACAACGTCTTGGATTCTTAAGTGCGTTCAATTTGAGGCGGCCCGTCCTCGCACTTAAATAGGTGGTCTCCTACAAGGTATCCTGCTATACCCCACTTCACAAGTGTTAGGAACCATTAAAAGGTTCCCAAAGACCTAACCTCAACCGTTGAGGATCATTACGAGGTTTTGAAAACTTAACCTTTACCCATACTTGCGAGATAGCACTTAACGTCTATCGCGGGAACGGCTTTGGATTTGGTGTTTCTTTTCGAAATCACTATCCGAAGTGCTCATGCTTCCACTAAAGCGATCAACTGAACCTTTACAACTTAGTTTTCCCATTGAACCAAATTACCGGGATCTCCAAAGGTTCGTAAGGTTGGGTTTCCACTGTATTGGTCCGTATATTTTGGGTTTTAAGCCCATTCCCCTAGACAGGCAGAACGCTTGATCTCTGGATTGTCCCTTAGTTTGTAAACAAGGAAGTGACACCCGTGATGATCAACTGCCATACGGTCTTATGTCTCCGACAGATCCTGACAGATATGCCCAAACGCCGTCATCCGTGTCCTTCCTGAAGCCGACCGGCTAGCCACAGTGTGTAACTGCTGAAGGTACGGGTTTCTCCGAATAAGGGACGTCCTCTAACGAGCCGTGAAGTTACTTAACTTCTTTCATGCTTTGTAGAAAGCGATAAACTCCGATTCCATCATGAATCAGCCGATGCAAGTTTGCTTAGAGGATTTTATAAGAACCACCATATACATTTACTTGTGGCTTTGGTGTTCTTCAGATCTGATGTCCAGTTTACATCACAGTGTTCTCTTAGAACTGCTGGACATCCAGAATACTATAATCCGTAGATAAGCGAATAATTCAGATATCGTCATATCCGACTTAACGCCTTCTATTGATCATGTATTAGGATCATCAGTGAACCTTAGTTCAACTAATATGTTTGTAGGACGATACCAGGTCGGTTGTAGTGTGTAGAATACATTGAACTACACGTGACCTGTGCATATCGCTCCTTGTCTATGGGTGCACCATGATTCCAATCAGTTCTATGATTCATATCCATTGGTGGCTTCAACGAGACTGTCAACTATCGACTGTCCGTTAGATGTCTTAGAAATCCAATTCCTAAGATGTCATCTGTGATACCCATATCTTTCATATCGCGACTTTGTTTCAATATGATTTCACTCTCAGGTTGGGAAGGCTGTTTCAACATCCTTGCCACGCAAGACTGCAATGGCCCTAGATGTTAAGCTACTCACAAGGGAGCACATTTTACAACCCAAAGGTTCTTTTCCCGGAGGAAGATTAACCATTACACAAGTATGGTTCTATATGATGGAATATGTTTCTCTCTTTAGCTTCTTTCCAAAGAAGCACTTTTGGAGATGACAATTATTTGTTAATTGTTCATGGTTCATTATTAACCATACAAGCTAGAAGGACTGGAACAAGTCTTTGTCCCCTTCTTTGCTCCGTCTCGGTTCAACATCTAGAATCCCTGAGTTCGTAGATCCTGCAGAGTATTAAGTTCCTGGATAGCCGCAACTTTCGAGTCCTCGTAGATACGGAACGTCTAGTTCGGACGATCGAGCCCTCGCGGGTTTTTTTTTAACCTGGATCGATTACTCCTTTTTCCTTTACCAAGGAAAGTTATCTTCTAAGAATTCGAGCATTCTTTGACGCCAAGAGGCGATGAACACTACTTGTTATTTGCGAGATCCGGTGAATATGCAATCTACGGTCTTAGGTATGAAACCACCCCACATCACAACATATGTATGTGAGATCCTTTCCATGTATCACACGGAGGGTTACCCTTATCCTTATGCGGAGTTCTATTGAGAATCGCATTAGCGGTAAGGATCGACGTGCCCCACATAATTTGGGCGTACGGCTTAGCGCTTGGCTAACACCGTTAGACTGAGGTGAGAAATGAGCAGTCGTTTAATTAACGATGCTTCAGTTTCTCCCCCTCTATCACTACGAATTTCTCAATCCGTAGGCTTAGTTGATTTTCAACTTCTGTTTTGTAGCGCTTATCCGCTTCAACAACTTCATCTTTGCTTTTAAATAAAAAAAGTATACAATACGTTGTACCATTATCAATAAAGGTCATAACGTACTTGTCTCCCCCCCTCTATTTTGTATAAACTTCAAATCACCCAAGTTGGTGTGACTAAGTTCTAGAGGAGCGGTGCTTCTTTCGCTATTCCGTTGACGGATTTTGGAAAGGTGATTTTGCCTCTTCATCTACCTCACATTTATTTTGAGGGTTTATGTCGACAGAAGGCAACAATCTCAACATCGTTAGCTTTTGAATGACTTGATATTTAACGTGTCTTAATCTATGATGGCATAGATGCACGGATTACAAATATATCATTCATTTGGCTACAGACATACTGTACCATTCTTAGTTATTACAGACCTGTTGGACTAGTCTCAAACCAGCTTGACCAACAGCGTCCCCTAACCAAGTTTGGGACATATATCACCTCATCTTAGAGTGATCCCATTCCCTGAAGTCCTATTGAGGACAACATCTCCAGCCCCTTTGATTTTAGAGGTTGCGTTGCTTCACATGAATAACCTTTTGCCCGTGGTTAGGGCGTAACCGGATCATATGTGATCTCGATACTCTGGCCCACTCTAGTTGCTTTGACAGACTGAGTGTCCAATTTCTTTACTGCATTTCTTTAGGCCTTCAGATCATTTAGGACCTGGAAACTCTAGCCCACCTTACTAGGTGTCCATTACTTTTCTTATGACATGAATTCTGGCTCCACTCCAGTCGCCCGGAGGCTTTATATGACTGAGTGTCCAATATCATCATATCAAAGGAATTTTGGCCCACTCCAGCCGCCCGGAGGCTTTTTATGACTGAGTGTCCAATATCGTCCTATTAAGGATCTTCTGCCAAATAGTATGACAGGCTCAACGTCTTTAGCTTTTAGTCTTCTTCCGTTATGATTGGTGCCCAGATAATTCTTGGCGCTTACTTAAGAGTGGTAAGAGTTTTCGCATAGTTAGTGGATCTTTCTCCATTGTATGTGCGACATACTTTACACACTTTTAATTATTACACTTAAAAGAACGGATCTTTTTAAGTCGTTTACCAAATCCAATCTTTAAACGGGAAAGAAGATGAGATTAAACTTCGATTTGTTAAAGCGTAAGGAATATAAATTATTTTCATATTCCTCCTTACTTTAATCTATTTTTTTTAATCGTACATCATTTAATATTTATTCTTGACAAGTAAGAAAAATACTTATCATTTAATCCTTATTCTTGACAAGTACGAAAAATACTTATCCCAATTTCGGATTACGGCTCACTTCGGTCACTTCATCGATCGAGTGTCCATTTCCTTCTCACTATTATTCGGATCCTTTGTCTGGGACAGATATAGGCCTTCTGCTACAAGATAGAATAACATCTTCACTCTTCTCCTCTTGTCCCAGTTGACATCCTCAGGCTCTCGTGAGCGCTTGTTCCCACCAGTCTTGGTAGCGGTGACACCATGAACACGTTCATCATCATCACTCTCTTCTACCAGAAAACCATTGCCATATCCAGATTTGGTCACACAACTTTTGACCGACATCTTTCGAACACTAATAGTAATACTATACAAATATTGTCTTAAGATTGTTGGGAGTTTTTGCTCTATGGTACTTTATAAAGCAGTACGGAAAGTATTTAACTATTACAAGTATTCGAAAGGATAAACAAAGATTTCAATAATTCAACATGGAATCTGAAATTACAATCGTTACACAAGTGAAAACTGGAAATTCCAGTTTTGTAGAAGACGGAAAAATGTAAATTGTTTTTGCTGAGTCGAGTGTGGCACTCTGTCCTTAAGACAATATTGCCCCGTATGTATCCTTTATACGTCCTGGACAATTTGTCTCCCAAGCTAAAACAACAATGGAACCCTTGAGCAAAGGAAACTCAAGAGCTACCGTGAAGAATATTGAATAATGAAATGATGCTTGGAAGTTGTAGGAAGAAGATTTTTTCTGGTTGTGTATTTTCGTGCATTGTTTTGCTGCCTCTCTTACTGTTAACTCTTATGCTCAACAATGGTGTAAGGGGGTGTTTATATAGGAGAGGGATGGACTGTTTTACTGCCTGAAAACTGCCTCCATAATAGCCAAATAATGGCCATTATGGAGGTAGTAAAGTCACCAACATAAATGGGAGAAAGACCAACAGATTTGGCCATTATAGGAGGAGTAATTCAGCCAAAATAAATGGCTGAATTGAGTGCTTGGCATTTCTATTTTTGACCGTCGAAATTCTGATGTTCTGGAAACTTCAGGGACCAAACTGTACATCTTGAAACTTCAGGGACCAAACTGTACATCTCGAAAGAATTCTCGGTCCAAACAAGTACATCCGAAACTTCGGGATCAAACTGTACTTCTGGCAAAGTTTTCTGGCCCAAAAAGATAATATCAGAAGACCCACAGCCCACAGCCCACGACCCACGACCCACGACCCGTGAACCCGAAACCCGGAACTCGGAACCGGAACCGGACGGGCGGGCGGCGGCGGCGCGCGTGTGGTCTTTCCTCGAACCGAAGCACATCTAGGTCCTCCCTCCTTTAAACACATGGGATACCCCTTGGGGTCCCAAACCCCAAACCAATTTCGAATCTTATATACACAACAATTCTTTCTTCCTCTACCGATGAGGGAGAATTACACACAATACCACACTTTCCATGCTTCAAACACCTTACTTCGTGAACCAATATCTCTTTCATTTCTCAATGAAATTTGACGATTCTTGGCCCTACGGTTATCTACGTACTTAGTAGATCATGCATGTGTGAAGAACCGGATTCTCCAACATACGTTACACTAGTGTTTAAGCCGTTAAAGTTGGTCGGTCGCAACTCCCGCCAAAGGCAAATTTACTTCGTGAACCAATATCTCTTTCATTTCTCAATAAAATTTGACGATTCTTGGCCCTACGGTTATCTACGTACTTAGTAGATCATGCATGTGTGAAGAACCGGATTCTCCAACATACGTTACACTAGTGTTTAAGCCGTTAAAGTTGGTCGGTCGCAACTCCCGCCAAAGGCAAATTTCCAACAATCCCCTCTTGAAAGAGATTTTGGCGCACTCACATGGTGTCTTTTCATTTCCAGCAATATTTCAGCGGACCGATGTTGCATAAGGAGAGGTAGCCTCAGCTTTGAACCTTCCATAGTTGAATACCATCGGACTTACTTACTTGCGCGGTGAACGTGATGTCTTGAACCGTCAGTGTTTAGTGTAAGCCAAGACAACGGTACCAACACAACAAATTCCCTTACTCTCTTCTTCGTAATGTTTTGTCCGTTTTGGCCATGGACAACGTCTTGGATTCTTAAGTGCGTTCAATTTGAGGCGGCCCGTCCTCGCACTTAAATAGGTGGTCTCCTACAAGGTATCCTCGCTATACCCCACTTCACAAGTGTTAGGAACCATTAAAAGTTTCCCAAAGACCTAACCTCAACTTGTTGAGGATCATTACGAGTTTTGAAAACTTAACCTTTACCCATCTTGCAGATAGCACTTAACGTCTATCGCGGGAACGGCTTTGGATTTGGTGTTTCTTTTCGAAATCACTATCCGAAGTGCTCATGCTTCCACTAAAGCGATCAACCGAACCTTTACAACTTAGTTTTCCCATTGAACCAAATTACGGGATCTCTAGTTCGTAAGGTTGGGTTTCCCCGTTTGTATTGGTCCGTATATTTTGGGTTTTAAGCCCATTCCCCTAGACAGGCAGAACGCTTGATCTCTGGATAGTCCCTTAGTTTGTAAACAAGGAAGTGACACCCGTGATGATCAACTGCCATACGGTCTTATGTCTCCGACAGATCCTGACAGATATGCCCAAACGCCGTCATCCGTGTCCTTCCTGAAGCCGACCGGCTAGCCACAGTGTGTAACTGCTGAAGGTACGGGTTTCTCCGAATAAGGGACGTCCTCTAACGAGCCGTGAAGTTACTTAACTTCTTTCATGCTTTGTATAAAGCGATAAACTCCGATTCCATCATGAATCAGCCGATGCAAGTTTGCTTAGAGGATTTTATAAGAACCACCATATACATTTACTTGTGGCTTTGGTGTTCTTCGGATCGATGTCCGGTTTGCATCACGGTGTTCTCTTAGAAGCTGCTGGACATCCGAAATACTATAATCCGTAGATAAGCGAATAATTCGAGATATCGTCATATCCGACTTAACGCCTTCTATTGATCATGTATTAGGATCATCGGTGAACCTTAGTTCAACTAATATGTTTGTAGGACGATACCAGGTCGGTTGTAGTGTGTAGAATACATTGAACTACACGTGACCTGTGCATATCGCTCCTTGTCTATGGGTGCACCATGATTCCAACCAGTTCTATGATTCATATCCATTGGTGGCTTCAACGAGACTCATCAACTATCGACCAGTCCGTTAGATGTCTTAGAAATCCAATTCCTAAGATGTCATCTGTGATACCCATATCTTTCATATCGCGACTTTGTTTCAATATGATTTCACTCTCAGGTTGGGAAGGCTGTTTCAACATCCTTGCCACGCAAGACTGCAATGGCCCTAGATGTTAAGCTACTCACAAGGGAGCACATTTTACAACCCAAAGGTTCTTTTCCCGGAGGAAGATTAACCATTACACAAGTATGGTTCTATATGATGGAATATGTTTCTCTCTTTAGCTTCTTTCCAAAGCAGCACTTTTGGAGATGACAATTATTTGTTAATTGTTCATGGTTCATTATTAACCATACAAGCTAGAAGGACTGGAACAAGTCTTTGTCCCCTTCATTGCTCCGTCTCGGTTCAACATCTAGAATCCCTGAGTTCTGTAGACCTGGAGTATTAAGTTCCGGATAGCCAGCAACTTTCGAGTCCTGTAGATACGGAACGTCTAGTTCCGGACAGTCAGGCCCTCGCGGGTTTTTTTTTAACCTGGATCAGTTACTCCTTTTTCCTTTACCAAGGAAAGTTATCTTCTAAGAATTCAGCATTCTTTGACGCCAAGAGGCGATGAACACTACTGTTATTTGCAGATCCTGTGAATATGCAATCTACAGTCTTAGGTATGAAACCACCCCACATCACAACATTTGTATGTGAGATCCTTTCCATGTATCACACGGAGGGTTACCCTTATCCTTATGCGGAGTTCTATTGAGAATCGCATTAGCGGTAAGGATCGACGTGCCCCACATAATTTGGGCGTACGGCTTAGCGCTTGGCTAACACCGTTAGACTGAGGTGAGAAATGAGCAGTCGTTTAATTAACGATGCTTTAGTTTCTCCCCCTCTATCACTACGAATTTCTCAATCCGTAGGCTTAGTTGATTTTCAACTTCTGTTTTGTAGCGCTTATCCGCTTCAACAACTTCATCTTTGCTTTTAAATAAACAAAGGATACAATACGTTGTACCATTATCAATAAAGGTCATAACGTACTTGTCTCCCCCCCTCTATTTTGTATAAACTTCAAATCACCCAAGTAGATGTGACTAAGTTCTAGAGGAGCGGTGCTTCTTTCTCTATTCCGTTGACGAATTTTGGAAAGGTGATTTTGCCTCTTCATCTACCTCACATTTATTTTGAGGGTTTATGTCGACAGAAGGCAACAATCTCAACATTGTTAGCTTTTGAATGACTTGATATTTAACGTGTCTTAATCTATGATGGCATAGATGCACGGATTACAAATATATCATTCATTTGGCTACAGACATACTATACCATTCTTAGTTATTACAGACCTGTTGGACTAGTCTCAAACTAGCTTGACCAACAACGTCCCCTAACCAAGTTTGGGACATGTATCACCTCATCTTAGAGTGATCCCATTCCCTGAAGTCCTATTGAGGACAACCTCTCCAGCCCCTTTGATTTTAGAGGTGGCGTTGCTTCACATGAATAACCTTTTGCCCGTGGTTAGGGCGTAACCGGATCATATGTGATCTCGATACTCTGGCCCACTCTAGTTGCTTTGACAGACTGAGTGTCCAATTTCTTTACTGCCTTTCTTTACTGCCTTTCTTTAGGCCTTCAGATCATTTAGGACCTGGAAACTCTAGCCCAACTTACTAGGTGTCCATTACTTTTCTTATGAAATGAATTCTGGCTCCACTCCAGTCGCCCGGAGGCTTTATATGACTGAGTGTCCAATATCATCATATCAAAGGAATTTTGGCCCACTCCAGCGCCCGGAGGCTTTTTATGACTGAGTGTCCAATATTATCCTATGAAGGATCTTCTGCCAAATAGTATGACAGGCTCAACGTCTTTAGCTTTTAGTCTTCTTCCGTTATGATTGGTGCCCAGATAATTCTTGGCGCTTACTTAAGAGTGGTAAGAGTTTTCGCACAGTTAGTGGATCTTTCTCCATTGTATGTGCGACATACTTTACACACTTTTAATTATTACACTTAAAAGAACGGATCTTTTTAAGTCGTTTACCAAATCCAATCTTTAAACGGGAAAGAAGATGAGATTAAACTTCTGATTTGTTAAAGCGTAAGGAATATAAATTATTTTCATATTCCTCCTTACTTTAATCTATTTTTTTTTAATCAGACATCATTTAATATTTATTCTTGACAAGTAAGAAAAATACTTATCATTTAATCCTTATTCTTGACAAGTACGAAAAATACTTATCCCAATTTCGGATTCGCTCACTTCGATCACTTCATCGGTACCGAGTGTCCATTTCCTTCTCACTATTATTCGGATCCTTTGTCCGGGACGGATATAGGCCTTCTGCTACAAGATAGAATAACATCTTCACTCTTCTCCTCTTGTCCCAGTTGACATCCTCGGCTCTCGTGAGTTGTTCCCACCGATCTTGGTAGCGGTGACACCATGAACACGTTCATCATCATCACTCTCTTCTACCGTAAAACCATTGCCATATCCGATTTGGTCACACAACTTTTGACCGACATCTTTCGAACACTAATAGTAATACTATACAAATATTGTCTTAAGATTGTTGTGAGTTTTTGCTCTATGGTACTTTATAAAGCAATGACGGAAAGTATTTAACTATTACAAGTATTCGAAAGGATAAACAAAGATTTCAATAATTCAACATGGAATCTGAAATTACAATCGTTACACAAGTGAAAACTGGAAATTCCAGCTTTTGTAGAAGACGGAAAAATGTAAATTGTTTTTGCTTTGAGTCGAGTGTAGCACTCGTCCTTAAGACAATATTGCCCCGTATGTATCCTTTATACGTCCCGGACAATTTGTCTCCCAAGATAAAACAGCAATGGAACCCTTGAGCAAAGGAAACTCAAGAGCTACCGTGAAGAATATTGAATAACGAAATGATGCTTGGAAGTTGTAGGAAGAAATTTTTGGTTGTGTATTTTCGTGCATTGTTTTGCTGCCTCTCTTCGTTAACTATTATTCTCAATAATGGTGTAAGGGGGTGTTTATATAGGAGAGGGATGGACTGTTTTATCTGCTGAAAACTACCTCCATAATAGCCAAATAATGGCCATTATGGAGGTAGTAAAGTCACCAACATAAATGGGAGAAAGACCAACGGATTTGGCCATTATAGGAGGAGTAATTCAGCCAAAATAAATGGCTGAATTGAGTGCTTGGCATTTCTGTTTTTGACCGTCAAAATTCTGATGTTCGGAAACTTCGGGGACCAAACTCGTACATCTTGAAACTTCAGGGACCAAACTGTATATCCGAAAGAATTCTGGTCCAAACAAGACATCCGAAACTTCGGGATCAAACTGTACTTCGGGATCAAAGTTTTCTGGCCCAAAAAGATAATATCAGAAGACCCACAGCCCACACCCCACGACCCGTGGACCCGTGACCCGAGAACCCGAGAACCCGAGAACCCGAGAACCCGAACCCGGAACTCGGAACCGGAACCGGACGGGACGGACGGGCGGGCGGCGGCGGCGCGCGCGTGTGGTCTTTCCTCGAACCGAAGCACATCTAGGTCCTCCCTCCTTTAAACACATGGGATACCCCTTGGGGTCCCAAATCCCAAACCAATTTCGAATCTTATATACACAACAATTCTTTCTTCCTCTACCGATGAGGGAGAATTACACACAATACCACACTTTCCATGCTTCAAACACCTTACTTCGTGAACCAATATCTCTTTCATTTCTCAATGAAATTTGACGATTCTTGGCCCTACGGTTATCTACGTACTTAGTAGATCATGCATGTGTGAAGAACCGGATTCTCCAACATACGTTACACTAGTGTTTAAGCCGTTAAAGTTGGTCGGTCGCAACTCCCGCCAAAGGCAAATTTACTTCGTGAACCAATATCTCTTTCATTTCTCAATAAAATTTGACGATTCTTGGCCCTACGATCTACGTACTTAGTAGATCATGCGTATGTGTGAAGAACCGGATTCTCTAACATACGTTACACTAGTGTTTAAGCCGTTAAAGTTGGTCGGTCGCAACTCCCGCCAAAGGCAAATTTCCAACAATCTTCTCTTGAAAGAGATTTTGGCGCACTCACATGGTGTCTTTTCATTTCCAGCAATATTTCAAATGGACCGATGTTGCATAAGGAGAGGTAGCCTCGGCTTTGAACCTTCCATAGTTGAATACCATCGGACTTACTTACTTGCGCGGTGAACGTGATCTCTTGAACCGTCGGTGTTTAGTGTAAGCCAAGACAACGGTACCAACACAACAAATTCCCTTACTCTCTTCTTCGTAATGTTTTGTCCGTTTTGGCCATGGACAACGTCTTGGATTCTTAAGTGCGTTCAATTTGAGGCGGCCCGTCCTCGCACTTAAATAGGTGGTCTCCTACAAGGTATCCTTCTATACCCCACTTCACAAGTGTTAGGAACCATTAAAAGTTTCCCAAAGACCTAACCTCAACTGTTGAGGATCATTACAGTTTTGAAAACTTAACCTTTACCCATACCGCGATAGCACTTAACGTCTATCGCGGGAACGGCTTTGGATTTGGTGTTTCTTTTCGAAATCACTATCCGAAGTGCTCATGCTTCCACTAAAGCGATCAACTGAACCTTTACAACTTAGTTTTCCCATTGAACCAAATTACCGGGATCTCCAGTTCGTAAGGTTGGGTTTCCACTATATTGGTCCGTATATTTTGGGTTTTAAATCCATTCCCCTAGACAGGCAGAACACTTGATCTCCGGGTAGTCCCTTAGTTAGTAAATAAGGAAGTGACACCCGTGATGATCAACTGCCATACGGTCTTATGTCTCCGACGATCCCGACAGATATGTCCAGACGCCGTCATCCGTGTCCTTCCTAAAGCCGACCGGCTAGCCACAAAGTGTATAACTCGCCGAAGGCACGGGTTTCTCCCAATAAGGGCCGTCCTCTAAGGACTCATGAAGTTACTCAACTTCTTTCATGCTTTGTATAAAGAGATAAACTCCGATTCCATCATGAATCGGTCGATGCAAGTTTGCTTAGAGGATTTTCTAAGACCCACCATACACATTTACTTGTGGCTTTGGTGTTCTTCAGATCCGATGTCCATTTGCATCACCGTGTTCTCCTAGAACCGCCGGACATCCGTAGAATACTATAATCCGTAGATCGGCGAATAATTCGGATATCGTCATATCCGACTTAACGCCTTCTATAGATCATGTATTAAGATCATCAGTGAACCTTAGTTCAACTAATATGTTTGTAGGACGATACCAGGTCGGTTGTAGTGTGTACAATACATTGAACTACACGTGACATGTGCATATCGCTCCTTGTCTATGGGTGCACCATGATTCCAATCGGTTCAATGATTCATATCCATTGGTGGCTTCAACGAGACTGCCAACTATCGACCAGTCCGTTAGATGTCTTAGAAATCCAATTCCTAAGATGTCATCTGTGATACCCATATCTTTCATATTGAGACTTTGTTTCAATATGATTTTCACTCTAAGACCGTTGGTTTTCCAACTGTTGGCTTTCTAACTTCAGAGTCAATGTTTTTGTGATCAGATTCATTGTTTCTGTTTTATTTGAGACTTTCAGGACCAAAATGTTAACATTTCAGGGACCAAAATGAAAGTTCAGGAAGAAGCCCAACAGTTCAGCAAACCAATTCTGATCCACTTCTTCCAACTCTCCGGTTGGGAAGATTGTTTCAACACCCATGCCATGTAAGACTACAATGGCCCTGGATGTGAAGCTACTCTTAGGGGAGCACTTTTTACAACCCAAAGGTTCTTTTCCCGGAGGAAGATCAACCATTACACACGTATGGTTCCATATGATGGAATCTATTTCTCTCTTTAGCTTCTTTCCAAAGCAGTGTTTTTGGAGATGACAATTCTTTGTTAATTGTCCATGGTTCGTTCTCAACCATACAAGCTAGAAGGTGTGGAACAAGTCTTTGTCCCCTCTTTGCTCCTTCTTGGTTCAACATCTAGAATCCCTGAGTTCTGCAGATCTGGAATATTAAGTTCCGGATATCCAGCAACTTTCGAGTCCTGTAGATACGGAACGTCTAGTTCCGACAGTCGAGCCCTCGCGGGTTCTTGTTAACCTTGAGCAGTTACTCCTTTTTCCTATTTCAAGGAAAGTTATCTTCAATGAATGCAACATTCTTTGATGCCAAGAGGCGATCAACACTACTGTTATTTGCAGATCCAGTGGATATGCAATCTACAGTCTTAGGTCGAACTTGACCTGTTTCGGTAGTCCATCTTTTACCAAGCTACCCCACATAATTTGGGCGTACGACTTCGCGCTTGGCTAACACCGTTAGACTGAGGTGAGTAATGAGCAGTCGTTTAATAAACGATGCTTCACTTTCTCCCCATCTATCACTACGAATTTCTCAATCCGTAGGCTTAGTTGATTTTCAACTTCTGTTTTGTAGCACTTATCCGCTTCAACAACTTCATCTTTGCTTTTCAATAAACAAAGGATACAATACGTTGTACCATTATCAATAAAGGTCATAACGTACTTGTCTCCCCCCTCTATTTTGTATAAACTTCAAATCACCCAAGTAGGTGTGACTAAGTTCTAGAGGAGCAGTGCTTCTTTCGCTATTCCCTTGACGGAATTTGGAAAGGTGATTTTGCCTCTTCATCTACCTCACATTTATTTTGAGGGTTTATGTCGAAGAAGGCAACAATCTCAACATCGTTAGCTTTTGAATGACTTGCTATTTAACGTGTCTTAATCTATGATGGCATAGACGCACGGATTACAAATATATCATTCATTTGGCTACAGGCATACTGTACCATTCTTAGTTATTACAGACCTGTTGGACTAGTCTCAAACCAGCTTGACCAACAGCGTCCCTTAAACCAAGTTAGGGACATGTATCACATCATCTTAGAGTGATCTCATTCCCTAAAGTCCTATTGAGGACAACCTCTCCAACCCTTCTACTTTAGAGGTGGTGTTGCTTCACATGAACAACCTCTTACCCGTGGTTAGGGCGTAACCGGATCATATGTGATCCGATACTCGCCCACTCCGGTTGCTTTGGCGGAGCGAGTGTCCAATTTCTTTTCTCGCCTTTTCTTTAGGCCTTCGATCATTTAAGACATGGAAACCGTGGCTCACCTTACTAGGTGTCCATTATTTTTCCTATGAAATGAATTTTGGCCACACTCCGCCGTCCAATATCATCATATCAAAGAAATTTTGGCCCACTCCGCTTTTATGACCGAGTGTCCAATATCATCCTATGAAGGATCTTCTGCCAAATAGTATGACAGGCTCAACGTCTTTAGCTTTTAGTCTTCTTCCGTTATGATTGGTGCCCAGATAATTCTTGGCGCTTACTTAAGAGTGGTAAGAGTTTTCGCACAGTTAGTGGATCTTTCTCCATTGTATGTGCGACATACTTTACACACTTTTAATTATTACACTTAAAAATACGGATCTTTTTAAGTCGTTTACCAAATCCAATCTTTAAACGGGAAAGAAGGTGAGATTAAACTTCTGATTTGTTAAAGCGTAAGGAATATAAATTATTTTCATATTCCTCCTTACTTTAATCTATTTTTTTTTTAATCAGACATCATTTAATCTTTATTCTTGACAAGTAAGAAAAATACTTATCATTTAATCCTTATTCTTGACAAGTAAGAAAAATACTTATCCCAATTTCGGATTCTGGCTCACTTCAGTCACTTCATCAGACTGAGTGTCCATTTCCTTCTCACCATTATTCGGATCCTTTGTCTGGGACAGATATAGGCCTTCTGCTACAAGATAGAATAACATCTTCACTCTTCTCCTCTTGTCCCAGTTGACATCCTCAGGCTCTCGTGAGCGCTTGTTCCCACCAGCCTTGGTAGCGGTGACACCATGAACACGTTCATCATCATCACTCTCTTCTACCAGAAAACTATTGCCATATCCAGATTTGGTCACACAACTTTTGACCGACATCTTTCGAACACTAATAGTAATACTATACAAATATTGTCTTAAGATGTTGGGAGATTTTTTTTTTGCTCTATGGTACTTTATAAAGCAGTACGGGAAGTATTTAACTATTACAAGTATTCGAAAGGATAAACAAAGATTTCAATAATTCAACATGGAATCTGAAATTACAATCGTTACACAAGTGAAAACTGGAAATTCCAGTTTTGTAGAAGACGGAAAAATGTAAATTGTTTTTGCTGAGTCGAGTGTGGCACTCTGTCCTTAAGACAATATTTTCCCGTATGTATCCTTTATACGTCCTGGACAATTTGTCTCCCAAGATAAAACAGCAATGGAACCCTTGAGCAAAAGAAACTCAAGAGCTACCGTGAAGAATATTGAGTAACGAAATGATGCTTGGAAGTTGTAGGAGAAAACTATTTTGGTTGTAGACATATTACTACAAATGTGCGAGCCACAAGCGGTATCTAATACCCAGCAATGGGAGTTACTTGTAGACATATTTATTTCAATTACAAACATACCTTGTCCATTAGAGGTAGATGCACCTAGTGATTTGCCTCATCTTGGAGCTGTGTAGTCCTTCTTTAGAACATACGCTGGCATTTGTCCCCTTTCGTTCAACTTACATTTGAAAGGGTCTCTCAACAGTTCATACTTCATTGTTTGAGACTGTTTTTCATAAAGACTCTTCAAGTGTTCTAGCATTTCGTTAGGGCCCATGTTTTCATGTTGCCTTTGTAACTCCATAGTCATGGAAGACAACATTATACATTTTGCCAAGGTAGTTTCGTTCAATTGTTTCTGATAAGTCACCTTGTCAAACATGACATACTCATCAGAGTTTTCAACAGGGACTGTGGGGAATACTGTGTCTAACACATACTCAATTCATTCTAGTTTTAACACCAATCGCAGATTTCTTAACCAGTCAGGGTAATTTGGTCCAGTAAGTTTGTTCATCTCAATCAACATTTTCAATGATAAGCTCGACATCTTTAGTAATCTGAAGTATTAGATAGACCGGAAATCAAATACAAAATCTATTTCCTATTATACACATTCATTTAGGCTAATCAACAAGGCCTTTTGTTTAATTAGATCCCACTATTTTAACACACTATTTGACCCTATGGAAGAATACAGACTCATATCAAATACGGTCTTAATGGGCCATGATCTAGGTTCATGTTATCTCCGCGTTTGCTGTGGCTGATAACTTCAACAACACAACCTGGTAGGTCTCTAAATCAATTACAAACAATTTGTAACTCATGTTTGACCGAATGTTCTAAATAATCAATCTGCGTCCCTCGGCTTGTCCGACACTGTGGCGCCAAGACCGCCTAGCAAGTCAACCCTGTTATGCGATTGCAATTATGCATCTAATTAAATTTTGCCTTATAGAGCAAACACTGTGGTGTAAATACTCATGAAGGTTTATCACTCACTTCTACATTTAACATGCATCTATGAAAAGAGTCTGAGTCCTCGTAGACTTAGAGCAAATGTTGTGGCATAAATACTCATCTCGCCGAAAAAAGATTTTGCACTACAATCAATTATAACGGACGTCGCGTTCATTTCAAATGAGACTTGTATTAAAATTTAGGAAACATTTTAATTCCGGGTTTTAACCAAGATCAACACTTTTACGCCATATCCAATATGACATCTTAATATCATGCAAAACTAATGACACATGTAGTTTGGGAACCGTCAACCCAATATGCATGATATAAGATGGTTTAATAAAATACTGGGCGCCACCTGCCAGACAGTTATAGCGGATACTATTCTAGAAATGTAAATGACAAACATTTTGACATTTAGCACATAAGCAGTATACTTATTAAATAATATAATGTATAATAATAATGTTGGGTTAAACATTCTGAACTCAATTTTTTTTGTTTCTGGATAGGTGGGGGCGTGGCGCTAATGATTAGCGTCGCGGCGCCACTGAGGCAGTAACCCCATTTTTCAGAAAAATTGCACTAGCGTCGCGGTGCTCCACCATAGAGCCGCGACGCCTGTTGTCCAATGAGTTCATATTTTCCAAAACGACGTGTCAGCACCGCGACGCCCCACCATAGAGCTGATGTCCTGACAAACGTTTCTGTGTTGATTTTCAAAAAAGCATTCAACCCCTAAATCCAATTTAAGGATCAATTCACAGGTCCTTAATCATCACCCACCACTATCAATAACGCCCATTCGACCATCATCCGTTCTTACTCGTTCCTAGCCGGACACCATGCAATGAGCCGGACAACACACTTTGGCTTAGTTCGAGTTAGATTGGAATGACTTCCTCGAGTTAGCGTAGGAGATAATTTAGGGTAACATCAAAAGGTCAACATTTGTTCAACATACGTAGGATTACAAGAAACCTCGTTTTAATCCAATTTTATGTTCAACCCATATTATTATTCTATTCAATTGTTATATATAACTATTGAACCAGCCTGAGCTCTTGATACCACTGAAGGGTTTTGTTGGGTACAAAGCACATAAGTAAGGCACAACGGAAGTTTAAAATATTTGTTTCTTACTTACCCCAACAATAATTTCTGGTATGGTTATACAACAATGAAACTTGTAACATAAAAACATTTACTTACAAGTTAGTTTTATCTGGAATCTTTATCTACTGTGAGGTGCACACGCGGTTGCCCTTCCGATTGCAAGCTCCAAGCTTCAATGTATTTCTCCTTCGGAAAGCAAGGAAATCCGGCAGAGGTTCGAGAGAGTATTTTATTCTAAGTCTCTAAGGCTTAGAATGTTATTCTGAAAATTGGTGTAGAATAATGAAAGTGAATGCCTTTATTTATAGTTGAAAATTAGGTCAAAAACCGGATTAGAATTTGATCTTGGGCCTGACCCAAAATCGACGCAGAGGCGCCGCAGCCCTAGGGTATGGGCGCCGCGGCGCTCGATGTAGTTGCACTATCTCGATATAATTTCTGTGCATTCTTAAATTAAATCCAAAATCCAATTTTGACTTAATTAATGCAATCATTATTCATTTAAATATCTCGATTCCAAATTTAACATTTAATTACCTCTCAATACATCCTTAGATCGAAACGGAAAACCGACACAATGTGACCTACATGCCTTCTCATATCGACATTAATCAAATTAAGGTCTAGACAGAACTCATAGATGGCGCCGGAAGACGAACTCAATATGTGAAGTACGTTTACGCGAATTCAGTAAACTTAACCTTTATGTGGTAAGATAAAATCCTTTCATTCACGACACACCCGATCAAGCTTAAGATTTGTCAAGTGTCTATCCAAATGGCTTAATCATTGTATCTCATCTATATTAGTCGACGACTAGACCATATTCAAATATGTCTATTGCGTTGGACAACGACTTAGTCAACCTAATATCACTAAGAATCCGAATGTTCTATCGAACATACATTCGAGGAATGAATTCTAATCTTGGCTCAACTACCACCTTCAATCCACATCGTAATGTGCCCAATACAGGCCGTATCTCAACCTACAAGGCATTTGAGCTTAGGACGGGATCAAAGTACATTACTTTGTAGATAAGGCGTGTATTGACTTCAAGTCTAAGGACTTCTATCTCCTACACGATGATCATACGTTAGACAAGTATAACAAACAGTATATCAGCAGGGTATACCAATACTTCCAAAGTATCCATGTGTCCATCACGAGTAACCATTACTCGTAGCAGGTAAGACATACTACATCCTCTAAGGATGTGATGCAGACCACACGTCGACTTATCACATATCATCGATATCCCATTCTCGATGATCATTAGTCGAGGCTATTTTAAGAGTTACGCTCTATCATTAATATCTCACTCTATTAATGATAACGTAAGCTCAAGGGATGCACATTAATGAATAATTACAAACAATCAAATAATAATTCAATAATTGCAAATGCCAAAATTTTAATCTCCATTAATAATAATATGAATGTGTATAAAGTACATTTGTCCTAATACAGATTATCTCTAGGATATAAATATACTTTGAGTATGATGCTGATACTATTGCAAAATGTAACAGCCAAGCCAAAAGAGTTTTTGGAAAGGACAATTATTTTTACAATAAACTACAAGAGAGAAGACAAATATGATCCAAGGGAATTATCAGAATTTCCAGTTATAAGACTCTGGTTCGTTCGATTAGATGCTACTTACCCATGGTTACTAGTTCTATTAGATTGGAGAGCTGGAGAACTTGCACGTTATGCAACAATGTTGGTACTCCATCAGGTATCTAATTCTTGAATTAATCTAAATCTTGACATACCCTAGGGTTCTAATATGTCAGTAGAGCTGAGAAACTCATCATGGATCTAACCATATCTAATATGGTTCGATTTCTCCTTTCAGCAACATCATTCAACTGTGGCATTCCAGGAGGTGTCCATTGTGATTGGACTCCATGAAGCTTCAAATAATCCAGAAATTCTTTACTTAAGTATTTACCTCCTCGATCTGATCGAAGTGTCTTGATACTTGTTTCAAGTTGCTTCTCTACTTCTGACTTGTACTTCTTGAATTTCTCAAAGGCTTACATAAGGACCAATATGGTGGTAACCCAACCTTACTGACTGGAGATCCCAGTAATTAGGTTCAATGGCAAAATTATGTTGTAAAGGTTCAGTGATCGCTTCGGTGGAAGCATGAGCACTTCGGATAGTGATTTATGAAAATAAACACCAAATCCAAAGCCGTTCCCGCGATAGACTATAAGTTCTATCTGCAGTGTGGGTGAAGGTTAAGTTTCCAAAACCTTTAATGATCCTCACCGGTTGAGATTAGGTTTGGGGAATTTTTTTATGGTTCCTAACACGTGTAAAGTGGGGTATAGCAGGATACCTTGTAGGAGACCACCTATTTAAGTGTGAGGACAGGTCGCCTCAAATAAAGGCATTTAAGAATCCAAGAAGTGTTCACGGCCACAACGGACAAAACATTATGATGAACTGAGTAAAGGAAGTTGTTGTGTTGGTACCGTTGACTAGGCTTACATTAAACACTGACGGTTCAAGACATCACGTTCACCGCGCAGTAAGTAAGTCCGATGGTATTCAACTATGGAAGGTTCAAAACGTATGCTACCTATCCAGATGTAACATCGGTCCGCTGAAAGATTGCTAGAAAAGGCACTATGTGTGTGCACCAAAATCTCTTTCAAGAGGGGATTGTTGGAAATTTACTAAAGGTGGAAATAAGTATATCCCATTAATTTATGACTTGAACAACTGGCCCCAGACGTCGGAAACGTCATTTCCACACACGTGCACACATAGTGTCAAGTATCGCAAATTTCATTAATGAAAGAGATATTAGTACGTATGTAATACGTTTGAGACATAGGATTATGGACGGTTATTGACCAAATGAAAAGTATTCCACGTTGGTAAATGAAGGAAGAAGTGTACAAAGTGTAAAATAAAACGAGTCGAAAATCGCCGCGGAGCCGTGAAGAGCCGAAGCGCCACACCGTCGGAGCCACTGTGCAAAATGGCTGGTCAGCTACTGGAGCCGCTGTCGTGCCCGATTTTGACCCGCGACTTCGCGACGCGATGGCGTCGATTCCCTCTGGATTGGATAAAAATGATTGCTTTGAGGAGTCGCCACCTAATTGTTCTAAGGTGAATTAGGACACCTGAATGTTAACTAAATGCTGCAAAATAACTCCGATTTTATGGTCTATGAAACTAATGAGATTCTAGGTAAGAGTTCTTTAATATCCTAAAGGGAAGGAATTAGACATCCTTTAAGATCCGCTAACTTGCGGTTATCCGGTCAAACTCAGATTAATTATTATGCTAAAAGAATGAATGTTTTTACAAATATAAAAATAATGTTGCAAGATGTTAGTAAAATGATGCATTCTGTACAAGTATGCATTTGTATGGCATTAATATACATGTAAAGCTGGGGGAAAAAAGTACGCATTTATATGAAAATTGATCAAAATGCATGCAAGGTGATTTTTATGGGCGATGGGCCTAAAAATAGATAAATTAGCGATTTTTGATTTTAAAACTAACCGAGCCTAAAATAAATGAACTAGCGATGAATTTCCAGTTTTAGACTACCCTATAAGTCTACCTATTCTAAATATTTCAATAATTTCATGAGTACAATAATATTACAATACATAATGGAATACAACTTAGTTAAAGAAAGTAAAAACAACAAAATAAATAATCTCCGAGAGATATCTTGTCTTCTTTAACTGTGTTCCTTGCAAGCTGTTAAGAACAAACGATTAGAAACAATTGAATATAAATAACTTCGGATCCGTATCCAAAACAGTAAATGTTTTGATTACGGAGGGCTCAGAATTAAATTTTGAAAATATCATTCCAATCACGTCGTGGCTGCGAACATATGACTCGTTGGTCATTTTAGTTGTCTTGCCTACCGAACATGTTGGTCTCTCGGGTGAAAAAGATTTAAGTTTCATCCTTGCCCAGAAGTTTTATTTTCCGTCTTTACAACTGTGGAGGCCTAAAAAATCGACGGATATTTTTTCATCGGCCAAGTGTAGTATTCTGTTCAATATCAGTAGACTTTTCCGAAATATTACGGCTGATCGAGAACAGTCTTAAAGCAACAATTTCCAGCGGGGAAACTAGCCGCAATTGAGTTTAAAAATACAACAGCAGTGGACTCAAATTTGGCCAAAAAAACACAACAACAATTTGGCGTTAAATCTGCCTAAAGTGCAGTAGTAGTTTGGCCAAAACGCAGCAGTAGTTCGGCCAGAAATAGCATCAAAACGCAGCAGCAAAATGGCCAACACTTTTTCCTCAAAACAATAGTAAATTGGCTCAACTTTGGCAGAAAAAAACAACACCAAAAGACTTGAAAATAGAGCGGCAGTGGGCTTGAAAACACAACAGAAACTCAAGTGTAGTATCTGTTCATTTTTCGAGACGGTAGTAGCAGCAAAACGGTAGCAGAACCGACACTAAATCAGCTCAAAAAAGGAAGCAGAGACTGTAAATACAGCACTGATAAAACATCAAATATGCTCGAAATGCAGCAGTGAAATGTTTCCAAAAGAGATGTAAATGGCCAAGATTGCAACATCTGTTTTGCCAAGGAATGCATCAGAACTGCCCCCAAAACATGCACCAGCCAGCCCTTTTAGAAGGCAATAGACATTTCTCATTAAGTGTGGCATCTCAGAATGTAGTGCTATAATGGAGCAATCTTAAAGGCAACACATATTCTTTAGAGCCCAAAGTGTGATAGCAATAGAAAGGGCTTAGGTGCAGCTAACGTATTCAAAAGAAATAGCCCAAAATGCAGTAAAGTAGCCCATATAAGTGCATCAATTCACTTAAAATTTGCACAGCAATTAATTTGCCTAAAGTGACACACTTTGAGCCTCAAATACTGAAGTGTAGCAGCCAACAGTCACGGCTTTAAAGTGCAACCAAACAGTAGCAACAAGTGATAACAAAACAGCAGCCACAAATAGGAATTTTACCTCCCAAAAGGGAAATGACAAATGACCTTAAAATATAGCATAACAACAGCAAACAATGCAGCAATTCAAGACCGAACAAAGTGCAGTGGATTTGCAATATGAAACTTATCCAAGAACAGTACTATGAGAACCTCACAAGTGCAAGTAATCACACCAGTGAAGCATTATGCATTGCATTAATTAATCAGAATTGCACTAAAAATACCTTTACGCGTTTATCCACTTGAAACATAACTAAACAAGTTCAAAACATAATAACATGTTATAATCAAGCACATAAACACATAAGCATATAACGAAACACTAAAGAATTGAGGAGTTTGCTGACTTTCAGATTTTGGACTCGGACCCGATCCGAGAATGAGTTCATCATCAAAACCATGATTATGAGGGTTCAGATTTGCTGTTTTTGAACAAAACCAGAGAGACTGCAACACACGCCATGGCTGCAGACACCGGATTGCAGATTGATGCCACATCGGGTCGCCCCACCAAGATACGAGTTGAGTGTTCTCGAGGCAGTGTTACAGAACACATCCTTTTTGAAGGACGAAATTAAAGACCAATCATTGGAATGGAAATTCATGCAATTTCTTCAGGCAGTGCAGTAGGGGTAAATTATCATCATAGCCCGGTTTTTATTTTGACCCGACCCGGATACAGACCCGACCCGAAAATGAAAATAGACCCTGGAGTGACCGGAAAACGGGAAGAACACAAAAGGGAATTTCGGATGAAAATTAGGAACTAACAAAGAAGGGCATTTCAGATTCGGACCCGACCCGGATTGTTCTTGATTTTTTTTATTTTCAGAACTCCGACCGAGAGGACCCAAAAAAACAACGACCGAGAAAACAGAATCACATAAACCGACCGGAAATAAAACCAAGAAAACCGTCCGAAACCACCAACAAAACGACCC
The DNA here is from genome assembly GCA_034509755.1 of Anisodus tanguticus. NCBI lineage: Eukaryota > Viridiplantae > Streptophyta > Magnoliopsida > Solanales > Solanaceae > Anisodus > Anisodus tanguticus. The sequence continues at coordinate 24,426,310 of CM067541.1, read as the reverse complement.
CAATACCCACTAACTTCTCTCCCCCCTCCTTTTCGGACCCCCAAAGGGCCATACTTATAGCAGTGAAAAAGAGAGACTTTCATTTAGATTTTGGATTCAAAATAAAGCTGAGGTATGATTTGAAAGGGCGAGCCGCTCAAAGTTCTGAATCGGTTCAGAAAAGGGAGAAAGGGACGGGTGATGTGAGAGGTGGATGGTGAAATGGACGTGGTGGCAGTGGCGTCGGTGATGGCATTTGTCCAGTGGTTTGAAGGGTGTTGGTGATGGGGAATTGCCGAATGGCTGCTGGTCTTTTGGTTTTGGGTAAAAGGGTGTAGGGATTTTGGTGTTTTGTTTTTTGTTTGGGGTGTTATGTTTAGGGGGATTAAAGGGGATGAAGGGGTTTCAGTTGGGCCTGGGTTTGGGTGTTAGGCCGATCGAATTGGGCCGCGGGTAGGGGATAAGTGGGGTGGTCGGTTGGGCCTTGGATGGGGTCCAAAAATGAGTGATTTGTTTTGGGTAGAAATTGTTTTGCGTTGGGAAATAAATGGGAAGTTGGTTAAAATATAAAAAGGGGTTTAATATTTAAAAAAATACTTTGAAGAAAAAATGTAAATTATTTAAAATAAGATATAACGATGTGATAATAATAAAAACATAATATTTGCGAAATGTTTAATTCTTAATTAAAAATGGAAATGCGATGCAATTTTGCAAAAAATAAAATAACGTAGAATATTGGGATAAAATTATGATTATGATTTTAAAAAGGCAAATTGATAGTAAAAAATATGAATAATAATAATAATAATAATAATAATAATAATAATGTTATTAAAAATAATAATATATATACATATATATGCCTATATTAAAATTGTTTTTGAGGTGTAACAAATATTCAAAATTGCAAATAAATAAAAAAAGATGGGACAAAATTGGGTGTCAACAGCCGCGACGCTGATTCACAGCGCCGCGGCACTTCGGAGGCAGAATGCTGCGACGGGAAGTTGGAAAAATCTGATGTTTGGGCTGGTTTTGGAGCATTGATTCTCCATTACTTGCCACATGAATTCAGCCATTATTTGGCTGAATGTAACCCCTCAATCAAGTGCAATTACATGGCTATTGAAGGCCTTTAGTTGGCTAGTTGAGGGGTCTTCTACTTACACTATAAATTGAGGCATTTAGCTCAATTGAAAGACACTACACTCAACACTTAGAGAATTCTCCAGATTTATGATTTCATATTCTTCATCTATAGCAAAGTCACTATATTCAAAGTTCTTCAAGAGTAACACTTGAGTTTCCTTTGCTCACTTGTTAAAGTTGTTGTAGTATCTTGGGACACTATTGCTCAATACCGTAAAAGGAGATATACGGGGCAATCTTGTCTTAAAGAAAGAGTGTCATCACTCGACTCAGCGAATCACACAAACAATCGGTTAAGTTCTTAATTTCCAGTTTATTGTAATAGTTAGTTTATCATTTCTATTGTTGTAATAGTTACCTACTTCCCGTTCCCTACCACAATTGTATCCCAACAGTAGCACCTCCACCAATGCCTCCATCAGAAGATAGATACGGAGTTGTAATAGATAATGATATCATTCAACGTCTCGACTTATCCCCATTTCATAATGCAACTGGAATATCTTCACCCTCATCTGGTAAGTATCACATTAATTACTAGTCTGAATATTTTGGATGAGTAGGAAATTAAGGAAGTAACACAGAAAAAAAAATGGTATTTTCTTCGTCCCTTTTATATGCCGTTTAAAGTTTTGACACATCAATTAAGAAAATTGTTTAGTACTCAGTATTATTAATCATAAGAAATGTTTGAGTAATTTACATTTATCTCTGGCTTAACTCTATAATTAGTTGACTACAAATGCCTTTTCGGAATAGTAAGGCGAAAATTGTAAAAAAAAAAAATCAAAGGTGAATTCAGGATTTAAGTTATATGAGTTCAAGTTTCAACTATTAAGGTACATAACATTGAACCTACTGTATTTTTTAAATTATGCATTAAGACTTACATTATTTAATGCAAATCTTAGTGGTTTTTACACATTTATATTATGTGTTGAAGGTATTGCGTTTGATGAATTCTATGTTGCAACATTACATTCACCTCTAATGCAAATTAACTGCTACGAAAGGTAAATGACCTATAACGCAAAAAAAAAAATTAGATTCCTATCCTTTTCCAGTTTTCATCTTCTCCAATAGAATCATAAAGTAGAGGCGCGGATATAGCCTCTCCGCTACAAGTTCATCTGAACTCGTAATTTTTGACATGATGTATATAGAAAAAGAAAACCTACCAAAATCTCAATAAATATTAGATCTGAACTGATAAAAATTCAATATTGAAAATCTTAAAAGTTGAACGCATTAAATTTAAATCTTCGATCAGCCTCTGATTATCTTATCCAAAATTTTGATTAACACTTGTATGTGAAGGGTTTTGATGGGTACAAAGCACATAAGTAAGGCACATCGAAAGTTTAAAATATTTTTTTCTTACTTACCCCAATAATAATTTCTGGTATGGTTATACAACAATGAAACTTGTAACATAAAAACATTTACTTACAAGTTAGTATTATCAGGAATCTTTATCTAATGTGAGATGCACACGCGGTTGTCCTTCCGATTGCAAGCTCCAAGCTTCAATGTATTTCTCATTCGGAAAGCTAGAAAATCCGACAGAGGTTCGAGAGAGTATTTTATTCTAAGTCTCTAAGGCTTAGAATGTTATTCTGAAAATTGGTGTAGAATAATGAAAGTGAATGCCTCTACTTATAGTTGAAAATTAGGTCAAAAACCGGATTAGGGTTTGACTTTGGGCCTGGCCCAAAATCGACACAGAGGCGCCGCGGCACTAGGGTATGCAGTTTTGACGTCCATCTGCCAAATGTCATAGTCATAATATGTAGCTATTGTAAGCAAAATCCGAATGGACTTAATCTTAGCAACATGTGAAAATGTTTCATCATAATCGACCCCAGGCCGTTGATTATAACCTTTACCACCAGTCTTGCGTTATAAGTCTGTACCTTGCCATATGCATCAATCTTCTTCTTGAAAAATCATTTGTATCCTATGGGTCTAACACCTGTTGCCAAATCAACCAAGTTCCAAACTTGATTTATGTACATTGAGTCCAGCTCAGATTTCATGGCTTCTTGTCATCTCTGCGAATCGATGTCTAACATAGCTTCATTGTAGGTTGTAGGTTCATCGTCATCGGGAATATCTATCTCATTGTGTGTTTAAACAAGGAGATTAAGTCTATCAGACGGACGATGAGTCCTAGTGGTCCTACGGAGTTGAGTATTCTGTGTTTCAGTGTTTATTGCATTCTGATTATGAGAAGGTCTTTGTGTGTTGGACAATCCATCACCTTGAGAACTTTCAGGAATGTCATTTTCATGAATGAAATGATGTACAACCATTGTATCATCTTCCATTGGTTGTGTATGAGAGCCTTGCATTTCTGCACCATCTCTCATAGCACTCCCACTGGATGAAGGGCGTACTCTAAGTACCCAATCTTCACCAGATACTCTTACTGAATCCTTATTTAGGTCATTCGACAAGGGTATAACTTCTGTGTTATCTTGTGGTTCTTGAATTTCTTAAAGTTCTATCTCTGTGCAGTTTTGTTCCTTGTAGACATATTCTTCTTCAAGGAAAGTTGCATTCCTGGAAACAATGACATTGTGTTCTCCATGAAGATAGAAGTAGTATCCCTTAGTTTCCATTAGATACCCCACAAAATAATATTTCTCACTTTTAGATTTCAACTTGTCAGTAAGCATCTTCTTTACATATGCAGGGCACCCCCAAGGTCGCATATGTTTAAGTGCTGGCTTCTTGCCGTTCCATATCTCATATGGAGTTTTCTCTACTGACTTTGAAGAAACTCTGCTCAGAATATAAATTGAGCTTTACAATGCATATCCCCAAAGGTATGTCGGTAGTGCTGAGAAACTCATCATGGATCTAACCATATCTAATAGGGTTCGATTTCTCCTTTCAGCAACATCATTCAACTGTGGCGTTCCAGGAGGTGTCCATTGTGATTGGACTCCATGAAGCTTCAAATAATCCAGAAATTCTTTACTTAAGTATTCACCTCCTCGATCTGATCGAAGTGTCTTGATACTTGTTTCAAGTTGCTTCTCTACTTCTGACTTGTACTCCTTGAATTTCTCAAAGGCTTCGGACTTATGTTTCATAAGATACACATGCCCAAACCTTGTGAAATCGTCTGTAAAAGTGATGAAGTAAGGGAAGCCTCCCTTAGCTTGAGGTGAAAATAGCCCACATACATCAGTATGGACTAACTCAAGTACCTCTTTGGCTCGTACCCCTTTCCCAGAAAGTGGTTTGTTGGTCATCTTTCCTCTCAAGCAAGATTCGCAGTTACCATAAGACTCCAAGTCAAATGGTTTGAGGTAGTCTAATTTTCTCAATCTTCTATCCTTGATTCATTGTTATGACCAAGTCTGCAGTGCCATAAATAAGTGGGGTTTCTTGGATTACTTATCTTAGCTCGTTTATTTTGCACATTGAAAATTTCACGACTATAGTTTAAAATATACAATCCATCCACAATCGGAGCATTTCCACAAACAAAACCATTAAAAGACAGTATATAACTGCCATTGGCACTGAATGAGGAAAACCATTCAATGTCTAACATTGGATAAAAATGATATTCCTCGTTAATGAGGGAACAAAATAACAATTATTTAGTTCTAAACAAAAGCCTGAAGGTAAATCTAGTCTATAAGTACCCAAGCGTTCAGCATCTACTCGTGCTCCATTTCCAACGCGCAGGTCCACCTTCCAAGGTCCAACCTTTCTGTTGTTAATTAGGCCTTGCATATTACTACAAATGTGCGAGCCACAAGCGGTATCCAATAACCAGCAGTGGGAGTTACTTGTAGACATATTTATTTCAATTACAAACATACCTTGTCCATTAGAGGTAGAAGCACCTAGTGCTTTGCCTCCTCTTGGAGCTGTGTAGTCCTTCTTTAGAACATGCGCTGGCATTTGTCCCCTTTCGTTCAACTTACATTTGAAAGGGTCTATCAACAGTTCATACTCCATTGTTTGAGACTATTTTTCATAAAGACTCTTCAAGTGTTCTAGCATTTCGTTGGGGCCCATGTTTTCATGTTGCCTCTGTAACTCCATAGTCATGGAAGATAACATTATACATTTTGCCAAGGTAGCATCGTTCAATTGTTTCTGATAAGTCACCTTGTCAAACATGGCATACTCATCAGAGTTTTCAACAGGGACTGTGGGGAATACTGTGTCTAACACATACTCAATTCTTTCTAGTTTTAACACCAATCGCAGATTTCTTAACCAATCAGGGTAATTTGGTACAGTAAGTTTGTTCATCTCAATCAACATTTTCAATGATAAGCTCGACATCTTTAGTAATCTGAAGTATTAGATAAACCGGAAATCAAATTCAAAATCTATTTCCTATTATACACATTCATTTAGGCTAATCAACAAGGCCTTTTGTTTAATTAGATCCCACTATTTTAACACACTATTTGACCCTATGGAAGAATACAGACTCATATCAAATACGGTCTTAATGGGCCATGATCCAGGTTCATGCTATCTCCGCATTTGCTGTGGCTGATAACTTCAACAACACAACCTGGTAGATCTCTAAATCAATTACAAACAATTCGTAACTCATGTTTGACCGAATGTTCTAAATAAACAATCTGCGTCCCTCGGCTTGTCCGACACTGTGGCGCCAAGACCGCCTAGCAAGTCAACCCTATTATGCGACTGCAATTATGCATCTAAGTGAATTTTGCCTTATAGAGCAAACATTGTGGTGTAAATACTCATGAAGGTTTATCACCCACTTCTACATTTAACATGCATCTATGAAAGAGTCTGAGTTTTCGTAGACTTAGAGCAAATTTTGTGGCATAAATACTCATCTCGCCGAAAAGAGATTTTGCACTACAATCAATTATAACAGACGTCGCGTTCATTTCAAATGAGACTTGTATTAAAATTTAGGGAACATTTTAATTCAGGGTTTAACCAAGATCAACACTTTTACGCCATATCCAATATGACATCTTAATATCATGCAAAACTAATGACACATGTAGTTTGGGAACCGTCAACCCAATATGCATGATATAAGATGGTTTAATAAAACACTGGGCGCCGCCTGCCCAGACAGTTATAGCGGACACTATTCTAGAAATGTAAATGACAAACATTTTGACATTTAGCACATAAGTTGTATACTTATCAAATAATATAATGTATAATAATAATGTTGGGTTAAACATTCTGAACTCAGATTTTTTTTTTCGGATAGGTGGGGGCGCGGTGCTAATGATTAGCGTCGCGGCGCCACTAAGGCAGTAACCCCATTTTTCAGAAAAATTGCACTAGCGCCGCAGCGCTCCGCCATAGAGCCGCGACGCCTGTTGTCCAACGAGTTCATATTTTCCAAAACGACGTGTCAGCGCCGCGACGCTCCACTATGGAGCCGCGACACCGCCTTGAAACCCTAGCCAGCGCCGCGACGCCCTATCAAAGGGTCGCGGCGCCGACGTCCTGAAAAATGTTTCTGTGTTGATTTTCAAAAAATCATTCAACCCATAAATCAAATTTAGGGATCAATTCACAGGTCCTTAATCATCACCCCCCATTATCAATAATGCCCATTCGACCATTATCCGTTCTTACTCGTTCTTAGTCGTGCACCGTGCAGTGAGCCGGACAACACACTTTGGCTTAGTTTGAGTTAGATTGGAATGACTTCCTCGAGTTAGCGTAGGAGATAATTTAGGGTAACATCAAAAGGTCAACATTTGTTCAAGATACGTAGGATTACAAGAAACCTCGTTTTAATCCAATTTTATGTTCAACCCATATTATTATTCTATTCAATTATTATATATAACTATTGAACCAGCCTGAGCTCTTGATACCACTGAAGGGTTTTGTTGGGTACAAATCACATAAGTAAGGCACAACGAAAGTTTAAAATATTTGTTTCTTACTTACCCCAACAATAATTTCTGGTATGGTTATACAACAATGAAACTTGTAACATAAAACATTTACTTACAAGTTAGTATTATCTGGAATCTTTATCTACTGTGAGGTGCACACGCGGTTGCCCTTCCGATTTCAAGCTCCAAGCTTCAATGTATTTCTCTTTCGGAAAGCTAGGAAATCCGACAAAGGTTCGAGAGAATATTTTATTATAAGTCTCTAAGGCTTAGAATGTTATTCTGAAAATTGGTGTAGAATAATGAAAGTGAATGCCTTTATTTATAGTTGAAAATTAGGTCAAAAATCGGATTAGGGTTTGATCTTGGGCCTGGCCCAAAATCGACGCAGAGGCGCCGCGGCCCAAGGTTATGGGCGCCGTGGCGCTCGACGTGCACTTGCACTGTCTCGATTTAATTTCCATGCATTCTTAATTAAATCCAAAATCTAATTTTGACTTAATTAATGAAATCATTATTCATTTAAATATCTCGATTCCAAATTGAACATTTAATTACTCTCTCAATACATCATTAGATCGAAACGGACAACCGACATAGTGTTACCCTACATGCCTTCTCATATTGACATTAATCAAATTAAGGTCTAGACAGAACTCATAGACGGCGCCGGAAGACGAACTCAATATGTGAAGTACGTTTACGCTAATCCAGTAAACTTAAACTTTATGTGGTAAGATAAAATCCTTTCATTCACGACACACCCGATCAAGCTTAAGATTTGTCAAGTGTCTATCCAAATGGCTTAATCATTGTATCTCATCTATATTAGTCGACGACTAGACCATATTCTAAATATGTCTATTGCGTTGGCCAACGACTTAGTCAACCTAATATCACTGAGAATCCGAGTGTTCTCTCGAACATACATTCGACGAATGAATCCTAATCTTGTCTCAACTACCACCTTCAATCCACATCGTAATGTGCCCAATACAAGCCGTATCTCAACCTACAATTCATTTGAGCTTAGGACGGGATCAAAGTACATTACTTTGTAGAGAAGGCGCGTATTGACCTCAAGTCTAAGGACTTCTATCTCCTACACGATGATCATACGTTAGACAAGTATAACAAACAGTATATCAGCAGGGTATACCAATACTTCCAAAGTATCCATGTGTCCATCACGAGTAACCATTACTCGTAGCAGGTAAGACATACTACATCCTCTAAGGATGTGATGCAGACCACACGTCGACTTATCACATATCATCGATATCCCATTCTCGATGATCATTAGTCGAGGCTATTTTAAGAGTTACGCTCTATCATTAATATCTCACTCTATTAATGACAACGTAAGCTCAAGGGATGCACATTAATGAATAATTACAAACAATCAAATAATAATTCAATAATTGCAAATGCCAAAATTTTAATCTCTATTAATAATGATATGAATGTGTATAAAGTACATTTGTCCTAATACAGATTATCTCTAGGACATAAATATACTTTGAGTATGATGCTGATACTGTTGCAAAATGTAACAGCCAAGCCAAAACAGTTTTTGGAAAGGACAAATGGTTTTACAATAAACTACAAGAGAGAAGACAAATATGATCCAAGGGAATTATCAGAATTTCCAGATATAAGACTATGGTTCGTTTGATTAGATGCTACTTACCCATGGTTACTAGTTCTATTAGATTGGAGAGCTGGAGAACTTGCACGTTATGCAACAATGTTGGTACTCCATCAGGTATCTAATTCTTGAATTAATCAAAATGATGCATCTTTTCTTTTTTAATTTAATTTATATACGCCGATAGTATAAAGATTTTTCTACATAATTTAGTCTTTTTTAACCTACTGTGGCCAGTATTGAATTATTGATTAAACCAAACAAATTAGTGCGGCTAGTGCACTGAGTTCACACTATTGGCGGATTCAGGATTTAAGTTATACGTGTTCAACCTTTAAGGTTCTTAGCTTTGAAACTATGTATATTTTTACATTATGGGTTCCTATTTTTTATTGTTGTAATTTTAGTGAATTGTTTTACACATAAATTTGTGTTCCAACTCAAAAATACCAAGTGAATTCAACATCTATTATAACATAACTCTTAAATAGCCTCGACTAATGATCATCGAGAATGAGATATCGATGATATGTGATAAGTCGACATGTGGTCTGCATCACATCCTTACAGAATGTAGTATGTCTCACCTGCTACGAGTAATGGCTACTCGTGATGGACACATGGATACTTTGGAAGTATTGGTATACCCTGCTGATATACTGTTTGTTACACTTGTCTAAAATATGATCAGCGTGTGGGAGATAGAAGTTCTTAGACTTGAGGTCAATACGCACCTTCTCTACAAAGTAATGTACTTTAATCCCGTTCTAAGCTCAAATGCATTATAGGTTGGGATACGACCTGTGTTGGGTACATTACGATGTGGATTAAAGGTGCTAGTTGAGCCAAGATTAGGATTCATTCCTCTAATGTATATTCAAAAGAACACTCAGATTCTCAGTGATATTAGGTTGACTAAGTCGTTGGCCAATGCAATAGAAATATTTAGAATATGGTCTAGTTGTCAACTAATATAGATGAGATACAATGATTAAGCCATTTGGATAGACACTTGACAAATCCTAAGCTTGATCAGGTGTGTCGTGAATGAAAGGATTTGATCTTACCAAATAGAGGTTAAGTTTACTGGATTCGTGTAAACGTACTTCACATATTGAGTTCGTCTTGCGGCGCCGTCTAGGAGTTCCACGTAGACCTTAATTTGATTAATGTCGATATGTGAAGGCATGTAGGGTCACACTATGTCGATTGTCCTTTCGATCTAAGGATGTATTGATAGAGTATTAAATATTCAATTTAGAATCGAGATATTTAAATGAATAATGATTATTTTAATTAAATCAAAATTGGATTTTGGATTTAATTAAGAATGTATAGAAAAATAAATCAAGACAGTACAGGAACACGTCAAGCGTCGCTACGTCCATACCCTAGGGTCGCGGCTCCTCTGCCTCAATTTTTGGGCCAGGCCCAATCCGGTTTGACCTAATTTTCACCTATAAATAGTGGCATTCTCTTCATTATTCATACAATAATTTCATATTATCATTCTAAGCCTTAGAGACATAGAATTAAAATACTCTCTCGAACCTCTGCTGGATTTCCTAGCTTTCCGAAAATGAAATACATCGAAGATTGGAGCTTGCAATCGAAAGGGCAACCGAGTGTCATCTCTATAGTAGATAAAGATTCCAGATACTATAACCTGTAAGTTTTATGTTTTATGTTACAAGTTTTAATTGTTGTACAACCATACCAGAATAAGTTGTTGGGGTAAGTAAGAAACAAAATTTTAAACTACCGTTGTGCCTTACGTATGTGTTTTGAACCCAAAATCATACATTGGTACAGAGTCGGGCTGGTTCAATAGTTATATAACAATTGAATAAAGTAATAATATAGGTTAAATATAAAATTGGATTAAAACGAGGTTTTTTGAAATCCTACATATCTTGACTGAATGTTAACCTTTTGATATCACCCTAAATTATCTCCTACGCTAACTCGAGGAAGTCATTCCGCTCTAACTCGAACTAAGACAAAAGTGTGTTGTCCGGCTCATTGCATGGTGCACGACTAAATTGGATTTAGGTCTCGAACGATTTGAAAAATCAACACAGAAATGTTTGTCAGGACATCGGCGCCACAGCCCTATGGTAGGGCGCGCGGCGCTTGCTAGGGTTTCAAGGCGGCGCCGTGGCACAAATGCTTTATTTCAAAATTTGGACTCACTGGACAATAGGCGTCGTGGCTCCATGGTGGAGCGCCGCGGCGCTAATGCATTTGCAGAAACCGAAAGGTTTCTGCCTCTGCGGCATCGCGACTCCATGGTGGAGCGTCGCAGCGCTAATTCATTTGCAGAAGCAGAAATATTTCTGCCCTTGCAGCGCCGCGGCGCTAATGCATTTGCAAAAGCCGAAAGGCTTCTGCCTCAGTGGAGCCGCAACCCTAATGATTAGCGTCACGGCCCCACCTATCCAGAAACAAAAAAAATTCAGAGTTCAGAATGTTCAACCCAAAATTATTAATATACAATATAATTGATAAGTATACTATTTATGTGCTAAATGTCAAATTGTTTGTCATTTAAATTACTAGAATAGCGTCTGATATAACTGTCTGGGCAGGCGGCGCCAAGTATTTGATTAAACCATCTTATATCATGCATATTGGGTTGACGGTTCTCAACTATATGTGTCATTAGTTTTGGATGATGTTAAGATGTCATATTGGATATGGCATAAAAGAGTTGATCTTGATTAAAACCCTGAATTAAAATGTTCTCCAAAATTTTAAATACAAGTCTAAATTCAAACGCGTCGTCCATTATAATTGTTAGAGTGCAAAATCCTTTTCGGCGATACGAGTATTTATGCTAAAGCATTTACTCCAAGTTTACGAGGACCCAGACTCTCTCATAGATGTGTTTTATGTAAAGGTAAACGATAAACTTTTGTGGGTATTTACACCAAAGTGTTTACTCACAAAGGCCAAATTTGCTTAGATACATAAACACAGTCGTGTAATGGGGTTGACTTGCTTAGAAAAATCTTGGCGCCAAAGTGTCGGAGTAATCTAAGGAAGCAAGATTAAATGTAATATTTGATCAACCAAGAGTTGCAAATAAGTTTTGCAATTGGTTTAGAACCTACCAAGATGTGTTATTGAAGTTATCAGCCAAAGAAAATGCAGAGATAACATAGGCTTGGATCTTGGCCTATTATGACCTCAATTAATTTAGGTCTGTATTCTACCATGGGGTCGTAGAAGTATGTTAAAAAGTGGGAGCTAATTAAACAAAAGGTCATGTTGATTAGCATAAACGAATGTGTATAATAGGAATAGGTTTTGAGTTTGATTTCCAGTCTATCTAATTATTCAGATTATCAAAGATGTCGAGCTTATCATTGAAAATGTTGATTGAGATGAATAAACTTACTGGACCTAACTACCTTGACTTGCTAAGGAATTTGGGAATAGTGCTGAGACAATAGAAAATAGAATACGTGTTGGACACGGTATTCCCAACAGTCCCTGCGACAGACTATGCTGAATATGCCTCTTTTGATAAGGATGCTTACCAAAAACACCTAGATAATGCCACTTCAGCGCAATGTGTGATGTTTTCTTCCATGTCTACGGAACTTCAGAGACAACATGAGAACATGGGCCCCAATGAGATGCTCGAACACTTGAAGAGTCTCTATGACTCACAATCCCAAACTATAGAATATGAGTTACTGATTGAACTCTTTAAGTGTAAGCTCAATGAAGGGGGCCAGGTCTCGCAGCATGTGTTGAAGATGATAGGACTGATAGAGAAGCTTGCTTTAATTGAAACGAAGCTTGAAAAGAATGTCGCTACCACCCTCATCATAAACTCTCTCCCTCGTTCTTTTGAGAACTTCATAGTGAATTTCAATATGAATGGAACGAAGGCGACTCTGCTGGAGCTGCACAACATGCTCAAGACCTTTGAGTCTTCCACTTCCAAAGGCAAAGCTGTTCTCATGGTGAGCTCTACTAGCTGACCCAAGCCGAAAGGCAAGGAATAGCAGAAGAAGAAGGGCAAAACAGTCGCTGCGCCCTCAGCTATGAAGCCTAAGGGAGGTGTGAAGAAGTATAAGGTAAATTCGGCTAAGGATGAATGCCTCAACTACCACAAGAAGGGGAATTGGAAGAAGGACTGCACAACACCAGGAGAAGGAAAAACACCAGGTGCTTCTGCCTCTGGTGGACAAGGTATGTATGTCATTGAAATAAATATGTCTATAAATAACTCTCATTCATGGGTATTGGATACCGTTTGTGGCTCACACATTTGTACAAATGTAAAGGGGCTAGGAAGGTTGGACCAAGGGAGGTAGACCTACGCGTTGGAAACGGAGCACGAGTGGATGCTGAGCGCGTAGGGACTTATAGATTAAACTTACCTTCTGGCTATTGTTTAGTATTGAATGATTGCAACTATGTACCCTCGTTAACGATGAATATCATTTCTATCCCGTTTTGGACATGGAGGGTTTTTCCTCATATATTTATAATGGCAGTCAAGTACTGTCTTTTGATAATATTATATATGGAACTTGCTCCTCTTGTGGATGGATTATATACACTAAACTGTAGTCGAGAGATATTCAATGTACAAAATAAAGGAGCCAAGATAAGTAATAGAAACTCTACCTACCTATGGCACTGTAGACTTGGTCATATCAACGAATCAAGGATAGCAAGGTTGAGGAAGTTAGACTACCTCGAACCATTTGACTTGGAGTCTTATAGTAACTGTGAATCTTGCTTGAGAGGAAAGATGACCAACAAACCACTTTCTGGAAAAGGTGTACGAGCCAAGGAGGTGCTTGAGTTGGTCCATACTTATGTATGTGGGCCATTATTGACTTAAGCTAAATGAGGCTTCCCATACTTCATCACTTTTACTGATGACTTCACAAGGTATGGATATGTGTATCTTATGAGACACAAATCCGAGGCTTTTGAGAAGTTCAAAGAGTACAAGTCAGAAGTAGAGAAACAACTTGCAACAAGTATCAAGACCCTTCGATTGGATCGGGGAGGTGAATACTCGAGCAAGGATTTTCTAGATTACTTGAAGCTACATGGAGTCCAGTCAGAGTGGACACCTCCTGGAACACCACAAATGAATCGTGTTGCCGAAAGAAGAAACCGAACCTTATTGGATATCATTCGATCCATGATGAGCTCCTCAGCTCTACCGACATACCTTTGGGCACATGCTATACAAACCTCTATATATGTTCTAAACATGGTTCCTTCCAAGTCGGTAGAAAAGACACCCTATGAGATATGGTGCGGCAAGAAGTCAACTCTTAAACTATATGAGACCCTGGGGGTGCCCCGCATATGTTAAGAAGATGCTTATTGACAAGTTGGAATTTAAAAGTGAGAAATGTTACTTCGTGGGGTATCCAAAGGAAAATAAGGGATATTACTTCTATCTTCCTGGAGAACATAAGGTCATTGTTTTTAGGAACGCAACTGTCCTTGAAGAAGAATATGTCTACAAGGAACATAGTTTCATAGAGATAGAACTTTAAGAAATTCAAAAACCACAAGATAACACAGAAATTGAACCCTTGTCGAATGACCTAAACAAGGATTCAGTGGGAGTATCTGGTGAAGATTGGGTACTTAGAGTACGCTCTTCAGCCAGTGGGAGTGTTGTGAGAGATGGTGCAGAAATGCAAGGCACTTATACACAACCAATGGAATATGATACAATGGTTGTACATCATTCCATTCAGGAAATACATGAAAATGACATTCCTGAAAGATCCCAAGGTGATGGATTGTCCAACACACAAAGACTTTCTCACAATCAGAATGCAACAAACACTGAAATGCAGAATAATCAACTTTGTAGGACCACTAGGACTCATCGTCCGCCTGAAAGACTTAATCTCCTTATTGAAACACACAATGAGATAGATATTCCTGATGACGATGAACCTACAACCTACAGCGAAGCTATGTTAGACATTGATTCGCAGAGATGGAAAGAAGCCGTGAAATCTGAGATGGACTCGATGTACATAAATCAAGTTTGGAACTTGGTTGATTTGCCAACAGGGGTTAGACCCATAAGATGCAAATGAGCCTTCAAGAAGAAGATTGATGCATATGACAAGGTACAGACTTATAAAGCAAGATTGGTGGCTAAAAGTTATAACCAATGGCCTAGGGTCGATTATGATGAAACCTTTTCACCTGTTGCTAAGATTAAGTCCATTCGGATTTTGCTTGCAGTAGCTGCATATTATGACTATGACATTTGGCAGATGGATGTCAAAACTGCTTTCCTCAATGGTAATCTAGTTGAGGAGGTGTATATGAAACAACCTGAGGGTTTTTCACTTGAGTCCAAACCAAATGCTGTATGCAAGCTACAAAAGTCCATTTATGGGCTTAAGCAAGCCTCAAGGAGTTGAAACATTTGCTTTGATAATGCTATCAAGACATTTGATTTCGTCAGAAGCAAAGAAGATCCATGTGTTTATAGTAAATGCAAGGATGAGAGTATTGCCTTCATTATCATATATGTAGATGACATATTAATAATGGGAGACAATAAAACTCTCTTGCAATCAGTCAAAGAGTGGTTGTCCAGTACCTTCATAATGAAGGATTTAAGTGAAGCCTGCTACATTCTGGGGATTAGGATCTATAGAGATAGACCTAACAGATTGTTGGGGATGTCACAGTCAGTCTACATAGGCAAAGTGCTTAGACGTTTTTCTATGGAAAATTCCAAGAAAGGCGGTCTACCTATGGGACAAAGCATCAAGTTATCTAAGAAGGATAATCCTTTTAATTCTATAGAACTTGAACGCATGAAAAGGATCCCATATGCTTCGGCTATAGGATCGATCATGTATGCCATGCCATGTACTAGGCCAGATGTGGCCTTTGAACTTAGTATGACTTGCAAGTTCCAGTAGAATCCTGGGAAAGAACACTAGAAAGCAGTTAAGAGTATTTTTAAGTATCTTAGACGAACTAAAGAATATTTCTTAGTCTATGGTGGATAAGAGAGCTGGTATGTACTGGGTACACTGATGCTAGCTTCCAGACAGATGTTGATGACTACAAATCTCAATCAGGTTATACATACATTTTCAATGTTGGAGCTGTGAGCTAGAAAAGTTCCAAACAAGCTACAACAGAAGCTGAGTACATTGCTGGATCGGAAGCTAGTAAAGAAGTTGTCGAGATATCTGAGTTCCTGAAGGAACTAGGTGTTGTTCCAAGTGCCACTTGTCTAATAACGGTTTATTGCGACAACACTGGTGCGATTGCGCAAGCTAAAGAACCAAGATCAACCAATAGAAACAAACATGTACCAAGGAAGTACCACATACTCAAGGAGATGGTGGAGACTGAAGAGATTAGATTAGACTATGTTCCCACAGACGATAATCTAGCTGACCCATTCACTAAACCATTAAGCTTAGTCAAGCATAATGGTCATTTTGAGAATATGGACATTAAATATGTTGGAGATTGGATCTAGGCCAAGTAGGAGATTGAAAGTATTTTTATGTCCTAGAGATAATCTGTATTAGGATAAATGTACTTTATACACATTCGTATTACTATTAATGGAGATTAATATTTTGGCATTTGCAATTATTGAATTATTAATTGATTGTTTGTAATATTCTATAATATGCATTCCTGGAGGTTACGCTGTTATTAATAGTGTGAGATATTAATATTATAACGTAACTCTAAAAATAGCCTCGACTAATGATCATCGAGAATGGCATATCGATAATATGTGATAAGTCGACATGTGGTATGCATCACATCCTTAGAGGATGTAGTATGTCTCACTTGCTATGAGTAATGGCTACTCGTGATGGACACATGGATACTTTGAAAGTATTGGTATACCCTGCTGATATACTGTTTGTTATACTTGTCTAAAGTATGATCAGCGTGTGGGAGATAGAAGTCCTTAGACTTGAGGTCAATATGCACCTTGTCTACAAAGTAATGTACTTTGATCCCGTCTTAAGATCAAATGCATTATAGGTTGAGATACGAATTGTATTGGGTACATTACGATGTGGATTAAAGGTGGTAGTTGAGCCAAGATTAGGATTTATTCCTCGAATGTATATTCGAGAGAACACTCGGATTCTCAGTGATATTAGGTTGACTAAGTCGTTGGCCAAAGAAATAGACATATTTAGAATATGGTCTAGTTGTCAACTAATATAGATGAGATACAATGATTAAGCCATTTGGATAGACACTTGACAAATCCTAAGCTTGATCGGGGTGTGTCGTGAATGAAAGGATTTTATCTTACCACATAGAGGTTAAGTTTACTGGATTCGTGTAAACGTACTTCAGATATTGAGTTCGTTTTGCGGCGCAGTCGAGGAGTTCCACGTAGACCTTAATTTGATTAATGTCGATATGTGAAGGCCTGTAGGGTCACACTATGTCGATTGTCCTTTCGATCTAAGGATGTATTGAGAGATTATTAAATATTCTATTTAGAATCGAGATATTTAAATGAATAATGATTATTTTAATTAAGGCAAAATTAGATTTTGGATTTAATTAAGAATGTATAGAAAAATAAATCGAGACAGTGCAGGAACACGTCAAGCGCCGCAACGCCCATACCCTAGGGCCGCGGCGCCTCTGCCTCAATTTTTGGGTCAGGCCCAAGGTCAAACCCTAATCCGGTTTGACCTAATTTTCACCTATAAATAGTGGCATTCTCTTTATTATTCATACACTAATTTTAGATTATCATTCTAAGCCTTAGAGACTTAGAATTAAAATACTCTCTCGAACCTCTGCCGGATTTTCTAGCTTTCCGAAAGAGAAATACATTGAAGCTTGGAGCTTGCAATCGAAAGGGCAACCACGTGTCATCCCTATAGTAGATAAAGATTCAAGATACTATAACCTGTAAGTTTTATGCTTTATGTTACAGGTTTTGATTGTTGTATAACCATACTAGAATAAGTTGTTGGGGTAAGTAAGAAATAAAATTTTAAACTTCCGTTGTGCCTTACTTATGTGTTTTGAACCCAACAAAACCCTACAGTTTGCACCGACGGAGGAGCTACCCTTTTCCAAGGAAAGTCAATTGACAACCCTCATTTTTATTGTTTATTATGTATACATACTTATGTTGAATCTCCTTGATTTATTTTTTTGTGTATTTACTTTTTTATATTTTGAATCTCTTTGTGAAAATTCAGACTCCATCACTGCTTTTTACACATCACCTCCAAGTCACATGACAACAACTTTTACTGTTGCGCCATGAACTTTAGATCAATTAATCTAAATGCAACCTTTTTTAAATTTAATTCAAACTTTTTCTTGACATTTTTTTTAATATTCAAACTTTTTTTGTTGACAGATGAGTATGAAAATGGGAGTAGTATTCAATCCAGAGGCATTGGAATTGTTTGTGATGAATAAGGTGTTTGTGGTATATTCTTGGTTGAAGTAAAATGAGATTCCAATCCCAAGGCTCAAGACAAAAACATGGCAAGAATGCTTGGATTTGGAATTGGGGATGAACTTTTTGACTTGATTGATAAACACCCTATTGATCCTTCATGATGAAGTTGAAATTAGATTTTCACACACACTTTTGAAATTGTGGAAATATAAAATGCTTCTTTTGTCTAGTATTAGCTGCATTAAATCCGATATGGTTGGGATTAACACAACTATCTTGAAGCCACTTGTGCGCAGCGTGGTACTGGTCTAACCTTTGAAATCAATTGAGTTGCCATGATTTACCTCATTCACAGACCTGTCGGACCGGGGTGTGGGGGCTCCTGGGGTGGGAGATTCCACCTTTTTTGGAGCAAAGAATGGATAACAATATGATATACATCCTGACAGACACGATGACACAAGATTGTGAAATTTTGATTCTACTTTTGTGCCTTGGAAGGAGAAAAGAAAGCAAAATCTAGTACAGTACTTCATTGGGGAAAAGCTACGAGGATTCATTTTCTCAAAATGACACATTGAGAAAAGTCATTTTGTTTTTAATAAAGAAGTTAAAAGCAAGAAGAAGAAAATAAGTCATTCTTATTCGTTAGTATGCGTTTGGCCATGAAAATAAAATATTTTTTATTTTTTAAAAAACTTTTAAAGTGGAGTTGTGTTTGATTATAATTTTTGTAAAGAATATTTGGTTGTTTGAATGTACTGAAAGTGAAAAAAAAAAAGTAAAAACAAGCTTTAGGTATTTTTCAAATTTTAAATACAACTTGATTGTGAATTTTCATGGTCAAACGATTATTTATAAATAGAGTGAAAAAAATTCATGGCCAAACAGGTCCTCTGGATAGGATGAGATTGGATTATTAGTCCCACGGGATCGGAATTAATTTCATGTTTGGTTGGTGGGATAATTCTTTTAGTGGCAATATCATTGAGTTCGGCAATAATGATATCCTCTAACATACCGGAACTAGTTGTCACTCCATTAGCTGTCGGAGATGTAAGGATTGATATATAAAATGATTTTTTATTTAATTAATAATTATATAAAGCATACGATATTTTAGCCATTTGCATCAAGCTCAAACTTTCTTCCTGCATGACCCCAGAAGCACACACTTTAATAAGAGGTAAAATTTTGAGCGGCAGTGTGTTCAATCATGGTGGGAATTTGATTGCCCTCCATAGAGATTTTTCCCACCGGCATTTAGTGAAAATTTTATGTTATAAACATGATAATCCTACTGAATGAGCTTAATGGGAAAACGCATGGTAGGAAATAAGTTCTCATTGAAACGCTGAGAAACTTTTTAATTTTTTCATGTGAAAATAATACTATTTATGACATTAATTGAGAATAGCCACTAAACATTTTTGAGTGGAAATATAATGATTTTTTAATAGTGTATATTCGATACTTAAAATCCATCAACTGAGATTTCAATTATTTTTGTTGTTGTTGTTAATAGCTCAAATTGCAAACCAATCTGCTTATCAACGTCATCAACATACAGATTCAAGTTCTCAGTTTCAAATTTCGATATAACAACCTTACTAGAACAATAGAGAATTTTCTTTTCACACAAACTTGCAATCCAACAACCAAATATGTATTCATCAAAATAAGAAACTTGAATAAGGACATGAAAATACCATTAAAGCTTTATTCAAACTTTTCGATCTATGTATTTATGATTTGCTTCGGTTAGGTGATATTCATATTTTCTTAATACTTATAAATTTCGATAAAATCAAAATTTAAAAGTTTCGTGTTTAACCACGTGATCGAAGTAGTAGATGATGGCAGGAAGAAAAAAAAAACAACAACATACTCCAATGAAATTCCACAAAGTGAGATCTGCAGAGGGTAAAGTGTACGCAGACTTTATTCCCACCTTAGGAGGTAGAGAGACTATTTTCGAAAAACCTTCGGCGGAAAGACAAGTAGTTCAAAGCAATAGAAAAAGCCATGACAAAATATTATAAAGAGCATGATAAAACTGTCTGGAAAAAAAGGAGTCATAACTACCACAAAATAATACGATAATCGAAGTATAAGAAATAACAGATAGTGGCAGAATTCGAAGGACAAGAAACTATAAAAATAAAACTATGACTACTAGTTTGAAAGGGAGGAAGACAAAAAAAAAAAAAAAAGAGAAAACAAAGAGCAAAAAGTACTAAATTATTTTGAAATTCAGAAAATAAGGACAAATGAAAAAAAAATCAAGGGAAAACAACACTAAATATCCGCCCAACCCAAACTATTTACGCGAGCCTACCCTCTCCCAATCTAGTTTCGCTTCTGCCCAACCCATGCCAAACTATTTATTCGACATACCCACTCGCTCAAACCCCTTCCTTTGTGATATCATCACAATATATTTATATACCAGGATGGTATCATGAAGGACTAAGAGAAGGACAAAAGTAGTCTTCCATGATACCATCTCAGTATATTCATATACCCCACGATGGTATCATGATCCTGAGTGTCTCATTGAAGGACTGAAGCAACCCTCCATAATACCATCACAATATATGCATATAAGACAATGATATCATAGAGTTTTTTTTTTTTTTAAAAAAATGTCTTTTTTTAATAAACAAACATAATCATCCATGATATACCATCTCAGTATATTTATATACCGAGATGGTTTCATGGAGGACTAAAAGAAGGACTGAAACAATCTTTAATGATGTCATCTGAGTATATTTATATACCATGTTGGTATCATAACTGGAAGAGAGGGAGACATCTCAGGTAATAATTTCAATTTCTTAGAGGGTATGAAAAGTAAGAGGAGTAGAGGCGGATAAATAATTTGATTTGTGGGGTGTAAGTGATGTCTTCTCAAAAATCAACATTCTTTCCTTTACGTTCTTAGCCCACGAGTTCATGAAGTTTTATTCAACTTAGAAATGCAAGTCGAGGAATTTGGGCCGAATTAAGCATCCCTACGGTTGGGCCGACGGGCCCCCAAAAAATTCAATGGCCCAAACAAAGAAACTCTTCCGTTGCCGGGACTTGAACCCGGGTCTCTCGGGTGAGAGCCGAGTATCCTAACCAACTAGACTACAACAGATGTTTACAATATGTAAACAACTTTACTAAAATATCTTCTAACAAGCAACAAACTAAATATAATTATTATAGAGAGAGGCTTAAGATGAATTAAACCAAAATAAAAATAACAGAAACAACTTCTTTCTTTTTATTTTTCACATGAGAATTGAAAGAATAGGATTGTGAATAGGGGAAGAAAAAAGGAGGTTCTGAGATATGCATATTTTGAAAATGGGTTTTCATCAAATAGAGTTTCAGAAAAAAATATTAGAAGTATTATATTTATATTAAAAGTAACAATTTATATTTGGTCAAAGTATTATTGAATTAAGTAGGGATCGAAACAATAAGTAATGAATGCAGCTAGTAAATCCTAAGTAATTTATATTACCTTGAAACGGACAAAACTAACATTCAATTACTAGCTATAATCCAAAGGAAAAAAATTAATGAACTCATACATAAAACTTTACCTAAAACAATCCAAGAGAAAATGTAGGATAATGAGACAAAATTTCTTTTGAAAAATGTTTTCTAGAAATATTTTCCTTCATACCAAATGCACCCTTCAAAGGTCGTTTGGAAAGTGTTCGATTTTTTTATGATTAAAAATGCCAAAATTGACCTTTAATTCTAGTATCGGAAAAAAGATGGATTATTTTTGTGAAATAATTTTTGGTCTTATAAAAAGCGAAATTTGGTGGATTGAATTTTTTGTTATCTAAAACTCTAGAATATAACTTTGAAAAAAAGAAACAAATTCTAACTTTCGATGAAATATGAAAGAAAAAAGAAGAAAATATGTAAGATTTGTATGTCATCCATACATGTACATCAATTCAATCAATTTGTTGTATTAATGATAGTGGGTAATTTTGGGTTGACTTTTCTTAGAAATGTTTAGCGATTCCTTAGAATAGAATTATTGAACGGGTTTCCTTTGTTGGTTCTATGCGGTTTCAAAAAGAGACTTATAAAAAGAAAATAAATTTTGAAAGATGTCTGTACAATGATAATGTATGAATTTATTTACATCATTTGGTTAAATTGACATGCAACAAATATTTTTTCATATTAAATTTAATATAGTAACCTAGAAATAGAATAACAACCACTATATCCAATTAAATTGCAGAAATAGTTAATGTTAAGAGTCCCACATCGAAAATTGAATGGGAACATGGACTCCTTAAATGGACTTGGACAACCCTCACCCTACAACCTAGTATTTGGATTTTTTGAAATTGATGATGGTTGGACCGAGGAGGTTAAATTAAAATGATGCTTGAGCCAAAAAATCTCGTGCATGACACGGGTTTAAATGGATCGAGGCGGGGCCGAGACGTGGGGCTGGGGCTGTGGATTTTCGAGAATAGTACTGGGCCGAGAGGGACTGACCAGGTGGGCTTGTGTTATTGGGCCTGTTTTCCGGGTTGGTGAAGTGGAGGATGGAGCAGTGGTCTCCCTCATTTGGGCCAACTGGTTGCGGGACATAGACTGGGCCGAGGCCGATGAGGAGGGAGCAGTGGGCTCCCTTAATCGGACTTGCCCAGTATTATTTGGTGGCTGTGCCGTTGCAATTTGGGGCCCAACTTAGGCTGGTCCAGTCGAGACCATGGAAGTGACGAGGGTGCAGTGGTCCCTCTCATTTGGGCTTGGTGAGATGGGCTATTTAGATGGTAAGTCAATAGTGGATGTAGCCCCTCGTCCAAAATATTGTATGAAGGCGGGGACGGCGTGTGAAAGTTAGCAAACGGGAATGTGGACTCATTGAAAACAACGTGATGAGAGATGATAAGTTTCTCATTAGACATATCATAACACTTATAGCCCCTATGATTTTGTGGGTATCCCAAAAAAGACACACGGAGTGGAACGGGCTTGAAGTTTATTTATGGTTTTGGAGGAAAACAATGGATAACACAAACACCCGAAAACTCTTAAAAGTGTATAGGAAGGAATCCGATGGTACAAAATTTGTGTGGGTGATAGGTTTGAGAGTAGCTTGCTAGGAAGAATGTTTAAAAGGTATGTGATCATTTGAAGAGCATGATGCCAAAATGATGGTGGTATGGACGAATGCGCAAAAGCGTGCGAATTAAATTGTTGATTGTTCGTATTTTTCTTTCGACTTTCCCATTTTGAGGAGAAGTATGTGGTCATGAAAGACGCAATGACATACCATTTTGGTGACAAAATTTCTTAAATTGGTCATTTATGAATTCCCTCCCACTATCACATTGAAAACATTTAATGGACTTCTCAAATTGGGTTTGTTTACAAATAGTGGGGACTTGTGATTTGTGGTATTGGTCAATTAAAAATAAGGAGCTCATGTTCTCATCCATTTCCGATTTGGGACTTTTAACACTCCCCCGCACGCCCAGACCTCGTTAACTAGAGCGTATATAATATAATTTGGGGGCCCAACATCGATAAGAATTGGTATGGGTCTGACTCTAATACCATATAAAGAATGGATCTTGGGCCTAACTCAACCCCAAAAGCTAGCTTGTAGGGTGATGATTGTCCAAGTCCATATAAGGAGTCCATGTTCCAATTTCATTTCCGATGTGGAACTTTTAACAGTTTAAAAAAATAAATGGTTAAATTTATATAACTAGAATCCATAGGGGTCATTTCGTTTGATATATTAGTTGTATAGGAATTGTAATACCTGACGAAAATAAATAATACGATGATTGTTATACGGAGAACAAATAATACAAAGAATATTATATGCTGAATAAATAATACGGAAATTATTTTTTCAGAGATTACCTATTGTAAGGTCATGTTTGTCTTTACATGCTCTTATCCTGGATATCCCGATGATAATCCTAGATTAAAATCAAAACTATAATCTAATTAACTTTTCCCATAAGACTATAACTGGATAATTTATTTCACTTTTTATGTGAGATAAGTTATTCAGATTATAGTTCTGATTTTAATATCTGTTTTAGCTAATACATTCAATCAAACATGAAGTAATTTATTTTAAATTTTAAATCGAGATAATCCACCTAATTGCTCCGACCAAACGACTCCTAAATGTGACTAGTTGATATGTTTGGCAACCATTCGCAAGACGAACAATACTTCCATTCTATCCAAAGGGGTCAGCTTGCTGGCAGGGAGTCAAGTTTGCGGCCTTAGGGTATTCCCCCCGAGGATATCGTCCTCCGGGGCACATACATGTGGTAAAGCACGGGCGCTAAAAGCCGCGCGGGCATGTTGCAGTGTGGGTTCGGTCTCCGCCAAGCTTTAGGGATGGGGCTTGTGGGGGGGTCAACCTTGTAGCATTGATCCGTTTGACGCAAGCAGACACTGACCATGTGTGCATATCCCGCGATTTACCTGGTGGTGGGGTGCTGAAGGACCGGTCCCATCACCTCCGGGAGCCTAGTACCGCAAGTACTTGTGCAGGTACTAGCGATATGGGGGTACTAAGGCCACCCCGAGACCTGGATTATCAAAAAAAAAAAAAAAAAAAAAAACAATACTTCCATTCTCTCTCCTTTTTGTACGTTCTTGACAGCCTATTTTTTGTCCAAATTGTCTTTCATAGTGACATTTCACATCATATACTACAGCACAACCAACAATTAAGATCTCTGTACTTTGAAACCATTTTTTTTTTGGGAACAAATAAATCCTCTTCCTGACATTAAGCAAATGAGTCACGCAAATTATCATTCTAGTTTTTCCTTTTTTTCCCACTATATTTCCTTACTAAAAAGGTTGGACTACTATGTGAGTTTTTACTTTCTTGTATCATTTTTAATTTTAGTAATTCTTTTAATTGAGTTTCAAATTCTTTTTGATCTGTTGGATTATATCTAATAGGTTTGGATCTAACTATATCATTTTCATTTATTAGCTTAATTTTTGCATATATTTTTGTAGGGTTTTGTTGGGTTCAAAACACATAAGTAAGGCACAACGGAAGTTTAAAGTTTTGTTTCTTACTTACCCCAACAACATTTCTGGTATGGTTATACAATAATTAAACTTGTAACATAAAACATAAACTTACAAGTTAGAATATCTGGAGTCTTTATCTACTATAAGGTGCACACGCGGTTGCCCTTCCGATTGCAAGCTCCAAGCTTCAATGTATTTCATT
Organism: Anisodus tanguticus; assembly: GCA_034509755.1. NCBI lineage: Eukaryota > Viridiplantae > Streptophyta > Magnoliopsida > Solanales > Solanaceae > Anisodus > Anisodus tanguticus. The sequence continues at coordinate 24,400,964 of CM067541.1, read as the reverse complement.
TTCGGAAAGCTAGGAAATCCGGCAGAGGTTCGAGAGAGTATTTGATTCTAAGTATCTAAGGCTTAGAATGATTTTTAGAAAATTGGTGTATGAATAATGAAGTGAATGCCTCTATTTATAGTTGAAAAATAAGTCAAAACCGGATTAGGGTTTGACCTTGGGCCTAGCACAAAATTCGAGACAGAGGCGCCGCGGCCCTAGGGTATGGGCGTCGCGGCGCTCGATGTGCTCTTGCACTGTCTCGATTTATTATCCGTGCATTCTTAATTAAATCCAAAATCCAATTTTGACTTAATTAAAATAATCATTATTCATTTAAATATCTCGATTCCAAATCGAACATTTAATTTCTCTCTCAATACATCCTTAGATCGAAAGGACAATCGACATAGTGTGACCCTACATGCCTTCACATATCGATATTAATCAAATTAAGGTCTACGTGGAACTCCTAGACTGCGCCGCAAAACGAACTCAATATCTGAAGTACGTTTACACGAGTCCAGTAAACTTAACCTCTATGTGGTAAGATAAAATCCTTTCATTCACGACACACCCCGATCAAGCTTAGGATTTGTCAAGTGTCTATCCAAATGGCTTAATCATTGTATCTCATCTATATTAGTTGACAACTAGACCATATTCTAAATATGTCTATTGCTTTGGCCAACGACTTAGTCAACCTAATATCACTGAGAATCCGAGTGTTCTCTCGAATATACATTCGAGGAATAAATCCTAATCTTGGCTCAACTACCACCTTTAATCCACATCGTAATGTACCCAATACAATTCGTATCTCAACCTATAATGCATTTGATCTTAGGACGGAATCAAAGTACATTACTTTGTAGACAAGGTGCATATTGACCTCAAGTCTAAGGACTTCTATCTCCCACACGCTGATCATACTTTAGACAAGTATAACAAACAATATATCAGCAGGGTATACCAATACTTCCAAAGTATCCATGTGTCCATCACGAGTAGCCATTACTCGTAGCATGTGAGACATACTACATCCTGTAAGGATGTGATGCAGACCACATGTCGACTTATCACATAACATCGATATCTCATTCTCGATGATCATTAGTCGAGGCTATTTAAGAGTTACGTTATAATATTAATATCTCACACTATTAATAACAGCGTAACCTCCATGGATGCATATTATAGAATATTACAAACAATCAATTAATAATTCAATAATTACAAATGCCAAAATATTATTCTCCATTAATAATAATACAAATGTGTATAAAGTATATTTGTTCTAATATAGATTGTCTCTAGGACATAAATATACTTCAATATTTTCTTTTTCCCATAGTTGAATTAATTTTCTCCAAAGTTTATTTTTAGTATATTAAGATATTTTTCGGTACTACTAGTTGTACTTTCATCACTTGTTTTAGTATTTTTTCATACTTTCCTTTTTAATGGGTTATTGCCATGTGAAATTGTTTGAAAAAACGTGTTGACTCTTTGTCCAAATTTAAACAAATGGATATGGCAAGACGTGTTTTAGATAAGAGAAATGTTATACAAGGATCCAATCAAAATCAAATCATCGGACTTTCTCCTTTTATGATCAGTGAATCAGTGTATGACACTATTGTTGTTTGCTAGCATAGTACAATTGTTCAAAAGAAAAAAATACTATTACCAGAAAATAGCTATTTGCGGACAAATTCAGTCAAAAATTGGCTAGTGGATAACGTTTTCGACGGATTTTCCATCAAAAACGCTTTACCTACAAGAAGGGGTGTATATAGGTCGGTTTATTTCATTGACCAAACAAAACAAACTGTGTCGAATTTTTAAATCTAGAAACCAAATTAACAAAAGTTTGTTTTTTGGTCTCGATTTTGTTAGTTTGATTGGTTTTTCCGATATTTTTCCGTGCAAGGTCTCAGCAACACAAAATAGCAATTTTCTAATAGTAACACTAGCTGCTAAAAGACATTGTTCTCTTCAATTCCAGATTTGTTTAAATAAAAAGTTGGTGGCATGTAGTTATATATATAGACTAGTTATTGCGAGTAAGGAATTAGTTATATAATAGGTAGATATATAGTATCTAATGATAGATGTTAATATTGCCAAGTACTATTTAGAAGTGCTTGATGATAGAGAAACTGGAGATTTTCAGAATAGTTTTCTTGCTTTATTCAATAATACAATAGGAATATTTATAGCTAATAATGTAGGGTTAACGTCCTATTCTAAGGAGTATATATTGTAATAACTACACAATCACTAATTAAGTCCTATTCTAGGAAAGAATATATTTTGTGATAACTATACAATTATAACATTGCCTAACATCCCCCCTCAAATTGATACTGGTGTTCACACAATAGCAATTTGGACATAAGATAGTGATATCGTGCACATGTCATCACCTTTATAATCAAATCAGCAAGCTGATCATGAGAAGAAATGTGTTGTAGAGTGATGAGACGATCGACGATCAATTCCCGAATGTAATGTCAGTCCACTTGTATATGCTTGGTGTTTTCATGTTGCATCGGGTTTGTGGCTATTTTAATCGCACTAGTGTTATCAGCACGTAACATTGTAGGAGTTATAAAAGCAACACCGAGCTCAGATAATAGGCGTTGTAGCCAAACAATTTCAGAACTTGCTGCCGTCATATCCCGATACTCAGCCTCCGTAGATGATTTAGACGTACAATATTATTTTTTACATTTCTAAAATATCAAGAATGTGCCAAGAAACATGCACCAACCAGTAATGGAGCGACGATAATCGGAACACCCAGCCCAATCTACATCAGCATAACTTTCAATATGTATAAGAGAGTCAGAACGGAAGAGAATACCTCGACTCATAGAACCACGAACATACCGAATGACACAAAGTAATGTAGTGTAATGTACACGGTAAGGATTTGCCACAAACTAACTTAGAACTTGTACTGCAAATGAGAAGTCCGACCTTGTCATAGTGAGATAAACTAATGATCCCACAAACTATCGATACAATGTTGGATCACTAAATGGTTCTCCATCAGCCTCCTTGTACTTTGTATTAATCTCCATCAGGGTGTATACAACCTTTTCATCAGTAAGACCAATCGTTGCAACAAGATCATTAGCATACTTTTATTGTGTAAGCATGATCTCAATAGGCAAGTATAAAACCTCAAACCCAAGAAAATATGTCAATCGCCCCAAGTATTTCATTTTAAATGAGGTATGCAAGAATTCTTTCAACTTAGTAATATTCTCTGGATAATTTTCTGTGATGATGATATCATCAACATAAATAAGAAGGATGGTGATACCTGTATGAGAAGTACGAAGAAACAAGGAATAATCAGAAGAACTCTGAGAGAAGCCTGCATTTTGAATCGTGGACCGAAATTTATCAAACTAAGCTCAGGGAGCCTATTTTAAGCCGTAGAGATATTTTCAAAGACGACAAACTGCATTTGATCTCAGAAGAACACATCCATGTGATTGTTTCATAAACACAACTTTTTGCAGGTCACCGTGGAGAAATGCATTTTTCACATCCATCAGATGTAAGGTCCAGCCTTTTATTGAAGCCACAACCAATAATGTTTGTACCGTTGTCATCTTAGCAACATGTGCTAAAGTATCCTTATAATCCACCCCATACTCCTCTTTGTACTCTTGAGCAACCAACTAAGCTTTGTAGCGATCAATTGTACCACCTGCCTTAAGTTTAATGAAATACACCCACTTACTTCCAATAAGAACTCTATCTGCTGGTTTATCAACGAAGTCCCAAGTAGAATTCTCATTTAATGCATGAAGCTCTTCCGATATTGCCTCTTTCCAACAAGTTTGTGTAGAAGCCCATGAGTAAGATGTAGGTACGTCAACTGAATGTAATGTGATATGCATGGCGTAGGACTTATCAAATTTTTATGGAGAGTAACCAAGCCGTTTAGGAGCATGACGGTTTATCTTTCCAGACAGGCGTGTGGGAGTAACCGAATTAGATAAACCCTTTTCCGAAGTTGAGGATGAGGATGAAGAGTCGATACTGGAAGGAGAAAAGAGCTGGATATCATTGTTATCACCGTTCACGGGCTATTCCGAAGGGTCAAGCGGAGGATCAGTAACTACCACATCATCATCAAACTTGTAGAAAAAAGAAACAGATTCCAAAGCATGCTTTTTAGAATCGTTTTTGTAATAAAACTGATTCTAAAAGAAAATAACATGCCTCGATACTCGGAGTTGACGATGAACTGCATCATAACATAGATACCCCTTTTGCGTGTCGATGTAGCCAACAAAAATACATTGTGTTGCCTTTTCCGAAAGCTTATGTCGTTCATGTGCTGGAAGATGGACAATGCAAACACAATCAAAAACTCGCAAATAGGAATAATCAGGCTTCTTGTGAAATAATTTGAAGTACGGAGTCTCATTGCCAATGATTGGGGAAGTTTGTCTATTGACTAAATAGATAAAAGTATGTACAACTTTGGGGTAGAAACTCTTTGACATATTAGACGTACCCAAAAGAACCAATGTAGTTCTCAAAACATGTCAATTCTTCTTTTATACGATGTTGTTTTGTTATGGGGTATGAGGACAAGTACGTTGGGCTATGATTCCTTTATTTTTGAAAAACTCAACAAGATTAGTCTTAATGTACTCTCCCCCGGAATCAAAATGAAATATTTTTATAATTGTGTAAGAACATACTCAACAAAATTTATAATAAGAGTCGGAACCTCCGATTTATTTTGAATAAAAAAACATTCATTTGTATATAGATACATGATCAATAAATAAAAATAAGTACTTGTATCCCATCCTTGACAAAATAGGAGAAGGAGCCCAAACATCACTAGACACTAAATCAAACAGATCTTCATAAGCATATGAACTAGATAAAAAAGGGAGCTTGTGACTTTTCGAACCGGCACAGTTAGAGCATGACAGTGGGAGACTAGAATGGATGCGATGTGCTGAAGCCGAGAGGAATGAGGATGACCCATCTGCTACAGCAACTTATTCGAGCGAGTGATATCCGCTGCAGAAATTGAAAGAAAATAATGATGCAAGTGACGATGAACCGACTCTAGTAGAAACATTCTGCCAACTCTACGCCCTGTTGTAATGATCATCCCGGTTTTCAGATTTTGAACAATACAACCGTTAGGTGAGAAATTTACAACACAATTTTCATCAACTAGTTGAGCAACTGAGATCAAATTAGCCTTCAAATTTGGTATATAAAGAATGTTAGACAGATTTCCAACAGAACCAATATTGGACGTGGGAAATGTGTGCCCATAGTCGTATGAATAACATGTTTAGAAACGTCATTAGATAGTGAATAAAATTGAGACAAATCTCCCGTCATATGATTGGAAGCAGCTGAATCTAGATGCCAAGTTGATTTAATATAATTAATTGTACTTGAAGAGGATGCCGAGAGTGCACTTGAGATGGCACCGGGAAGGGCAGCTGCAATAAAATCTCGAATTAGTCTTTCGCCCTTCGTCTTTCGAGATCGCGACCATCAGGGAAGGATCTTGATGTTGTAGTGACATCTGTATGATATGCTTGGTGAGTAGTCCGCGAACGATTTAGACGACGACGATTGTCCGAAATATAATAGCCAGTAATATTTCAGTAAGCACAATACTTTTTCTTCTTGGGACAATTGGCTGCTATGTGACCAAAGTCGTGGCATTTATAGCACTGGACACTTCTCTTAGTATTTTCTGTCGAAGCAACAACATCTGATTTTTCTGCAAGTAATGCAACAACAGGTAATGGCGTGGACTCTACGACAACCTGAGTTCCAAGTCTGGTCTCTTCATGCAAGACGACTGCCAACACAATGTCCAGAGAAGGCATGACTTCTCTGTTCAACAAACTGCCACGAATCGACTCGAATTCGGGTCTGAATTTCATTAAGAACTGCACCATCCTTGTCTTTTGCCATCTTTCAAGACTTCCTTGAGCCTGTAGTAGACATATTCTGTGCAGAAATTTGATCTTGTTTTGACCAGATTGACTGCAAGCCAACGTAAAAAAAATGAACATTCTTGTCCCCCTGTGTATAATAATCGGCAACGCTTGCGTTCAATTTCAAACTGTCGCGTGAGATTGATTTGTTAATAGATTGTATGGAGGTAGAGCCACATCTCAAAAGCAAGACTAAATGGTCTGAGTCCCATAGCAATGTCAGCATGTACCGAATTCGGCATCCAACCGATTACCTTTGCATTATTCAATTTCCAGAGATCTAACTCTTTTTGAATCTGTTGGCGGATGAGTAGAACCATCTAACAACTCAAAAGGCCCTTACCTTGAACAAAAATTCCAAAGTGAAATTCTCATAGAGCAAAATTGGAACCATTCAATTGTGTGGAGAGAAAATCGTGCAAGGATGATTTCTAATCCATTGAGCGACAAAATACGATATAGATCGGGAAAAAAAGAAAGGTACAGGGTACCTGTGTAGAGAAAACAGAGAGCACAAAAGGAAAATAAGAAGGTAGCAAAGTACCTGTGTAGAGGAATATAGAGCATGAAAAAAAATTAGACGGTGGCTTTGGATACCATGATAGAGAAACTGGAGATTTTCATAATAGTTTTCTTGCTTTATTCAATAGTACAATAGGAATATTTATAGTTATACAATGTAGGGTTGAAATCATATTCTAAGGAGTATATATTGTAATAACTACACAATCACTAATTAAGTCCTACTCTAGAAAAGAATATATTTTGTGATAACTATACAATTATAGCATTGCCTAACATTGGATGGAGCAAATAATTTGGAATAATATTTTGAAGAAAATTATTATTAATTATGTCCGAAGAAAAAACTAACATAAGTTATTTTCGTATATAAGTTATAAATATTTTCTTTGAGGAGAACATTTTGAATAATTTAAAACAGCCAAACCTGAACCTATCATCTCATATATATCATCAAGACATATATTTGTTTTGAAAATTTTCTTTATGATATACTCCTACCAAAGATGGACAAAATCTCTTCAATCTTTCATACCAAATTGAGTTCTGAATATTCTCTTCAACTCATTAATCAAACTCGAGTTATTATTACAAAATTGAAGACTCAAATGCTTATTTGTGGTTGATTTGGATTGGTTTAGCTGGAAAAAGCTTAAGACCATTTTGGGTCAATTTAGGTGGATAATTCAGTAGGATTATTAGTCGACTCCTATTCGTGGAATATTTCATATCATTGATTCTTTAACCCTAAGCTTGCCCATTCGTTTGTTTGTTTATTCACATTAATTACTTGTTTTAATTAATCAAAAATAACTTTATAAAAAATATTTGGATAAAATAGTTTGCATTAGTTTAATTTGAATATTAGTTGATAACAAGTCTTTGGGAATGATACTCGATGTCATCATTCTATTACTTGTCGATTGTGTATACTTGTGTGTGAGAGCAACAATGAAGATAAAGCTTGTGAACAAATTGGATAAACTTTGAAGATAAAGCTTGTGAACAATTTTTCCAGGTTTACAACACTATTTGTACTAAAGTCATGGGATTCACCAGGACTTGTGGCATGACAAGTTTTACCCATCCATCCCGGGCCGTCTTTGGACCCGTGCGAGCTGTGCTACCGCACAGGGCCTCCGAAAAATAAAAAAAATTAGAAACCTTTTTTTTCATTTTTTAGTAAGTAGTATTAGCCAAAATTTACTTTAAAGACCCATAATTCACAGGTCTTCGCAGGTCTTAGACCAATCTAATTATTGAAATCGTATTTTACTTATATTAAGGGCCCACTTTTACAAATTAGAACAGGGCCCCCAAAATGTTTGAGACAACCCTGCATCCATCACAAAATTTTGGTAATCAATTAGGAGTACTTGTGAATAATTTTTTCAGTTACAACACAATTTGTACAAAAGTCTTGGTGATTCACCAGGGCTTATGGCAAGATAAGCCTTTGTGATCTATCCGTCTGAACTTCTGGCGATCTGATAGGATTTGCGGCCCAGTTTTGACCTACAAGTTTCAAGTTCTGACCCGTAAATTTGTGGGTTACAACAATTGCAGGAAACTAGGGGTGAGCGGGTCTGGGTATGGTAACATTTTTGAACTACCCGGATCCTATCCGGTAAAAGATCGGTTCCTAAATTTACTACCCGTAGCAATCATTATCCGAACCTACCCGAACCCTGCAGTTCTAGGTAAGTTCCCGGGTACCCTGTAATTAAAAAAACATAGATTAAGCAACAGTTTTTTACCCTATGAGAATCAAAAAGAGTTCTAAAATAATTTCATCCAGTAGTTTTTTAGCCTGCAATCGGAGTTTTTGAGTGTACCTGAGAGAAAGCCTCAACGACGACAACGATGAAGCTCGGTGGTGTAGCTAAAACGTCATTGTTATTGAGAGTTTTGAGTGTTTTCTCTTAGGGCACAAAGAGCATTCTAGAATAAAGGGGTGAAAAAGCTGAAATATTTGCGTCTTGGGGTGGGGAAAATCAATGTGCAGGCGTGCAACAAACAATTTTGGAGAAAGTTAAAAGTGGTCCAAATATTTCTCAAAAAAGTAAAAATATTTAATATTTTATAGGTTCCGGGTGCGGGTACCCTGTCTCTATTTGTCGGAACCTGAACCGACCCGAGATTGATTGGTTCCTAATTTTACTACCCGGACCCTATCCGTTATTATAATATATCTACCCGGAACCTACCCGTTAGTATCGATTCCGGTCGGGTATCTGGGTACCCTGTACCCGTGCTCACCCCTACAGGAAACTGAAAGTAAGTAATTGCTAACTATTACAACAAACTGAAATTACAACAAACTGAAATTACAACAAACTGAAATTTCAACAAACTGAAATTACAACCACTTTGATATTTTGCTGGATCGAGTGATGACACTGTGTCTTTAAGACAAGATTGCCCCGTATATATCCTCTTACGTTATGTACAATAGTCTCCCAAGATAAAATAACAACTTAACAAATGAGCAAAGGAAACTCAAGTGTTACTTTGAAGAACTTAGAGTAACAAAATGATGCTGGAGAGTAAGAAAAAGATTTTTGATTTTGTCTCTTGCTAGAACAATTGAGCCAAAGGCTTCAATTTATAGTGTAAGGAGGGTGATTTCTCAACTAGCCAACTAGTGGCTTTTAATAGTCATGTAATGACACTTAGTGAGGAGTTATATTCAGCCAAGTAAATGACTGAATTTATGTGCAAAATAATGGAGATTCAACGCTCCAAAACCAACCCAAAAGGCAGAAACTTTCTGCCTTTCGTCGTGAGTCTCTTCCCAATTTTATCTTTCCTGAAACTCCAAGGACCAAACAGTAAATATTAAGTAATTTGGGTCCAAAAAGATAATATCAAAAGAAGCCCACGGACCGGACGGGTGGGCGGCGACGGCGCGCGTGGGCTTAGCCTCGAATCCAAGCACACCTAGGTCCTCCCTCCTTCAAACACATGAGTTACCCTTGGGGTCCCAAATCCTTACCCATTTTTAAGACTTATAAAATGACAAATCTTCCTTTCCCCACCGATGAGGGAGATTTGTTTCACACCATATTTTCATGCTTCAAACACCTCACTTCGTGGATCAATATCTACGGTCATCTACTCACTTAGTGGATTATACACGTGTGAAGAACCAAAGTCTCCAACATGCGGAACCCTAGTGTTTAAGTCATTAAAGATGGGTGGACGCAACTCCCACCAAAGGCAAATTTCCAACAAAATCTATCTTTCCTAAATAACTTAGCTAAACGAGATCAAAATTTTGATAGTGACAAGATAATAACCTATTTGTGCAAATCAGTAGAAACAACAGATTTATCTGAATCAGTAACTTCAGCACAAGTTCTATATATATACTAAAAAGTAAAAAAGACAAATTTTAAACTCAGTAAAATTCTAAATCCGTTTATGAACAGTAAACAACCTTCTCCTCATAAAAAAACAGTTTCATTCGCAAATCTACCAGCAACCTTACCTGAAAAGAGAGTCTTACAAAGAACAAAAAGAGAGACCCAAAAAATACTACATTAATTGAGTGTTTACATATGATGGAGATAGAGATCTCCTTGTCTTGGCCATATGGGTTTCTGCTCTTTGTTAGCTTTTGGTTAAGAGTTTGGTCCATGCATGTCCGGCTGCTGGTCTCTTATTAAAAGACTTCTCATTCTAGAATTTAATTTCAACTATAATGGAGCATACGGGCAACTAACTTCTTGTCAAGTACATTATCAAGTTTCTTCCAATACTTTTGGTATATGCGAATTCTGATTTAGTTGGACCACCATGAAGGTATCAAATATCGAATGAAAATTAAAGTTTTTAAAAAAAAAGTTATTTACCAAATTTTATGTGATATGTTACTAATTAAGTAATTACATGTAAATCTCTAATCAAAATTAATTGGTAATTTGATAAAATGAAACTGACCAAATATCGCTTGCCAGAATTTCCTGATAGTATAAAAAATATCTTTACAATTGTCAGTGTATATTAACTTAAATCCGTCTACTTTTTGGGTTAATTTACACAAATGTATCCCTTTTTAGGCCAACATTTAGATTTTCCTTCATATTTTAAAAGTTGTGCAAATAGCTTTTGGAATATTACACTTTCAGACAAAGTTAGACTCGAATCTAATGTTTGCTCATATATTTTTTAACCTTACAGACAAAATGTTAGACATTAGTATTGAATTTTTAAACTGGAGTCTAACATTGTCTCAAAAGATTTCTACTCTGTTCAAAATTGATCTTTAATCCGTGATCTAAAAAGTTCATAAGTTGCTAGCGAAATAAAAAAAGAGTGATTTACTAGACAATTATCCCAAAACCTGCACAAAATGTCACAAATTTTGGGCTTAATACTTGGAAGCTAGGACAAATTCTTTCACATGCTATATATTTTTAGTTGTACGTATGACATCCCATGAATCAATAATGTACATGATACCTTAATTAATTATAACCCTTGTAGACAAGATATATATAGTACGTTTCTTCAGCCATGCAGAAATTATTCGACTTGTTATATGTTCACCAATATTATGGTTTCTCCAATATAATATATAGTTTCATGGCATTAAATACAAATCTATCTGAAATACCTGCCTGAGTAATTATTTTGTGGCCCTATATATGTATCTGCATTTATTCATGCACGAGACCTTTTTTTCTGTTCATGTGCAATTAAATAATTCCTCAACTTGCATTACCCATCCCTTTATTTATTTTTTTACTTTTGAGTTTGTGGTCCTACGTACATTAATAAAAAAAACAAGAAAAAGTACAAGAATATATCAAGAAATCCAAAAGAAAAAGGAAATTAAAAGCAGACCATTAAGGCTGATGAGTATGTTTTTTATTTATCTTCTTAATTCTATGCAATTGAGTTTGGTAGCATTTATTTGTAATATATTAAAAGAAGGGATCTTCACATTTATGTAAAGTTCAAGATGGAAGGTAGTCTTTATTTAGTTACGTTGTAACTAGTAGTACTCTACCAAAAAAAAACTACAAGTACAAAAGGGAATTAATTAAGTCACACTAGCTTCTTGTTTTTTTTTTTTAAAAATAAATCTTCCTAGTTATGTGAACAAGTAGAGTATACTTGGACACTGAGAAAACCATGTAGAAGACACTAGGCAAAATAACCGTTAACTTTAGGAGAAGATCTCTTTTAATTACAAAACCACACAGCAGTGTTAACTACTCTTCATTGAAAAAACATGACTTTTCTAAGTAATTACACAATGTATATAAAGTCTGATACCTGCTATGTGCTGGAATGCCGGAACGATATAAGTTTTTTTGAGAAATCAAAAGAAGATCACATGAAATTATTAATGAATGTGGTGCAATAAATGAAAATAGAAAAATTTCGATAATAGATAGCGGTATTTTTTAATAAGCTCTATGCAATATAAATTGAAATTAATATGAGTTTATCAGTTTCCGGTTGTGGGATAATAAAACTAAAAGTAATTCCCTAGACTTCACCTGATGGGAATATACTGAGTATATTATTGTTGTTTAATTCACTGCCGAGCACAAATTAACAAAATGGAACTTACCTTGTGCTTTTAGTAGTTGACCAATTAAAATATTATAGTATGTACTATCGTACTATTGATTATAGTTTTAACATATAAGATTCACTTGAGAATATTGTGTATTTTGTTCAAAATATATTCATCCCCCACCCCCAACTCCCACCCCCACCTCCTCCACAAAAAATAAATAAATAACACCCCTTCCGGAAAGATATAACAATTTCAATCAAGGATGTTACTCTATATTCCGCACAACTATTTCGAGGTCTTATGTAGCTTAAACTTGTAAAAGTGAATTAGTTACAACAACATACGGTAATATGACCTACAACAACATGCAACTATCTAACCATAATTTTGGTAACCTAAAAAAGAAACAACGGTGGTTATTTATATATATATATATATGTTAAATATACCGAGTAAACATACGATATACACGTTATGCACGTGTATATCCTATGTATACTTGGTCTCGGCTTCCCTCTCGGATTGTCCATATTGTACACAAGATTGTATAGTTGTAGTGTACCTTAATTAGTCTTGTACTCTTACCATAGTTGTATAGTTAATCTCCTTGTAGAATAAGGTTTTAGGAGTAGAATAGGAATAAGATTCTCCTATTATAGAAATATGTAACTTGTATATATAGTCTTTCAATCAATGAAAATAATCAAGGGATTATTTCTTTCATGGTATCAGAAGTCTAGGTCTTAAAATCCTCTCTCTAAACTCCTCAATTTCTGTCGACTCCCTTGCAATTCCGAGACCTTTGCTCTCGATTTTCGTGCCAATGAGAACCCCTTTCTTCCCAATTTTTCGCCCCAAATCCCTCAATCACATATTGTTCTATCAATATGTCTACATCCCGGAACACATTTCATCCCGCCCTTATAGTTTCTAACATCAAGAATAACATCCTTCTTGTTCTTGAAATAGAAAACGTCCAATATGCGACGTGGACCGAACTGTTCAAAATTCACGCACGATCGCATCAAGTCATCCATCACATAATCCCCCCGGCTCCTGAGGATACGGAGGTGCCAAAACGCGAGGATGATCCTAAGTTGTGGACGACTCTTGATGCCACTGTCCTCCAGCGGATATATTCCACAATTTCTGCCGACCTTTTGCAAACAATTATTGAGTCTGACGCTACGGCACAAGCAACTTGGGATATACTGCGTGATATATTCCAAGATAATCAAAATTCTAGAGCCGTTACTCTTAAGCAGGATTTATCCCACGTCAATATGGAAGATTTCCCTAACGTTTCAGCTTATTGCAAAAGATTAAAGGAATTAGCGGACCAACTTCGCAACGTTGGCGCGCCAATTTCGAATGATCGTTTGGTCCCCCAAATGGTTTCCGGCCTCTCCGAGGCCTATAATGGTGTTGGCACGCTTCTTTGGCAAAGCAATTCGCTTCCGCAATTTTATCAGGCTCGTTCTATGCTTACACTCGAAGAATCAAGCATGGCAAAAAGAGCGGCTACCAGTGCTAGTCCCGTAGTCATGATGACCGAGTCCACGATTTATCCTACCAGTTCCAACAACTCGGGCCAAAACCGCAAAAACGGTGGTGGCAAAAGGGTGGAAATAAGAAAAATAATGGAAAAAACCGCGGCGGCAGCCGACAGAATGGTGGTGGCGGTGGGAGCCTCGCGGTGGTCAACAACAGCAGCAACGGTTCGGGCCCCACAGTGGCCCCCTATGCAGTTGCAGTGGGGTCCACAACCACAGTTTGGGCCCAGTCAAATCTAGCCCTACTGGCAGTGGGCTACCCAGCAGCAGTCCAGGCCCAACTCGGCCTGGACCACACACAGCCGGTCGACTGGGCCGAGGCAACAAGTAGGGGTACTTGGGCCTCGACCCCCGCAGGCCCATCACGCAGCGGCTTCGACGTCTACAGACATCAAATCCACAATGCACACGCTTGGTTTAAATCCTCCGGACCCAAATTGGTATATGGACACCGGTGCCACTACCCACATGACATCCGATTCAGGTACGCTCTCATCTTATTCCAATTTGAGCAACCCTCGCAGCATAATTATTGGTAATGGTAATTCTATTCCAATTCGTGGTTATGGTCATAAAACTTTATCTCCCCCTCATCCACCTCTTATCTTGAAAAACACCCTACACGCCCCCAAATATTAAAAACTTAGTCTATGTCCGTAAATTCACTTCTGACAATTCCGTTTCTATTGAATTTGATCCATTTGGTTTCTCTGTGAAGGATTTCAAGACGGGGAGTCCTCTCATGAGGTGTGATAGTAGGGGAGATCTTTATCCTATCACACCCAGTTCCAGTCCAGCGAGTCAAGCTCTGCCATCCGCCTTTGCATCCATTTCTCCTTCCTTGTGGCATACTCATCTTGGTCATCCGGGATAATCTATTTTGTCGTCATTAGATAAAAATAGTTTTATTTCATGTAAGGGTACGAGTTGTACTCCAAATTGTCAGTCTTGTTCTTTAGAAAAATTGTTAAGTTGCCATTTGTAGACTCAAATTCTCATACTTCAATGCCATTTGATATTATTCATAGCGACTTATGGATGTCTCCTGTTCTTAGTTCTATGGGTAATCGGTATTATGTTCTTTTTTTAGATGATTATTCTAAGTTTTTATGGACGTTTCCGATAGCAGAAAAATCTCAAGTTTTTTCCGTCTTCTTAAAATTTAGAGCATTCATTAGAACCCAATTCGAACGAGAAATAAAAAATATTCAGTGTGATAATGGCAAAGAATATGACAATGGGGTGTTTCGGGAATTCTGTGCTAATAATGGGATCAGTTTTCATTTTTCTTGTCCTCATACGTCTTCACAAAATGGGAAAACTGAACGCAAAATTTGTTCCATAAATAACATTGTCCGAACTTTATTAATTCATGATTCCGTACCACCATTTTTTTGGCATCATGCTATACAAATGGCTACCTATCTCCTTAACATAATTCCTTCCAAAGATTTGACATATTCTTCCCCCCTTCAAATTTTATATAATAAAATTCCTTCATATTCACATCTTCGAGTTTTTGAGTGTTTGTGTTATCCGTTATTCCCGTCTACCACAATTAACAAACTTCAGGCCCAGCCTACTCCGTGTGTGTTTTTGGGTTTTCCGTCTAATCATCGTGGCTACAAATGCTTTGATTTATCCTCTAATAAAATCATCATTAATCGCCATGTAATTTTTTATGAATCCCAATTTCCATTTGCTAAAATTAATACTCCCGTGCCTAGTTCGTATAATTTTTTGGATGATAGTATATCCCCGTATATTATTCACCATTTTTCGGACGTATCCCGCACCCAAAATTCTCCAGCGGGCCCACTGCCCGCTGGTCCCACTAGTCTGTCACCCACTTCCAGTCCCAGTACGACCACTCGGCCAGTTCCAGCGATTGGGCCAGTCCACCCCACTTCTGGAACTGGTCCAGTTCCTGCTCCTGTTTACCGAGTTGGGACAGCAGGCCCACTGCCTGCTGGCTAGTCCGTCCCGAGCCCAGCAAATTCTCGAAATCCGTCCAATTCTTCCTCGAGTCATAGATCGGTCACTCGTAGTCAACGGGATGTTTTTAAACCAAAAAGACATTTTAATTTACATTCTAATGTCCCTAAATTCCCCTTACCCCGTAATCATGTGTCTGCCTTAAATGACCCGAATTGGAAAATTGCTATGACCGATGAATATAATGCTCTTATTGATAATAAGACGTGGGAGTTGGTGCCCCATCCATCTGGTATTAATATTATCAGGTCTATGTGGATTTTCGCTCATAAGGATAATTCAGATGGTTCATTAGCTCGACATAAGGCGCGACTTGTGGGTGATGGTAAGACTCAGCAGGTTGGTGTCGATTGTGGTGAGACGTTTAGTCCGGTGGTCAAGCCAGCTACCATTCGCACTGTGCTAAGCTTGGATCTTTCGAAGGCATGACCTATTCATCAGTTAGATATAAAGAATGCTTTCCTACATGGGGATCTCGAGGAAACAGTCTATATGCATCAGCCTTTGGGATTAAGGGATCCCAAACATCCTCATCATGACTGTTTGTTGAAAAAGTCCTTATATGGGCTTAAGCAGTCTCCCGGCCTGGTATACGAGGTTTTCAGACTATGTTTCGACTATTGGTTCACTCACAGCAGGTTGGATAATTCCTTGTTCATCTACCGTCGTGGTTCGTCTTTGGCCTATATTTTGTTATATGTGGATGATATTATTTTGACTGCCTCTTCCGATGCCTTATGCCAGTCTATCATGACCATGCTCAGCTCTGAGTTCGCTATGAAAGACTTGGGGCCCTTGAGTTACTTTTTGGGGATTGCTGTCACTCGTCATTCAGATGAGTTGTTCTTATCTCAAAGGAAGTATGCAGCTGAGATCATTGAGAGGGCTGGGATGTCATCCTGTAAGTCCACTTCCACTCCAGTTGATACTAAGCCCAAGCTTAGTGCCACGATCGGCGTACACTACGAGGATCCGACCCGCTATCGCAGTCTTGTAGGGGCCCTTTAGTATCTTACATTTATGAGGCCAGATATTACGTATGATGTCCAGCAGGTGTGTTTGTTTATGAATGATCCCCTAGTTGAGAACATGAATGCTTTCAAACGCATCATTCGGTATATTCAGGGGACGCTGGACTATGGTTTGCATTTATATCCCTCATCGACATCCATACTTGTCTCGTATACGGATGCTGATTGGGGTGGTTGTCCGGACACCAGACGATCTACGTCTGGCTATTGTATGTTTCTCGGCAATAACCTGGTCTTATGGTCTGCGAAACGTCGGTCGACATTGTCCCGATCCAGTGCCGAGGCCGAATATCGAGGGGTAGCTAATGTGGTCTCAGAATCATGTTGGTTACGTAATTTGCTGTTGGAGCTTCATTGTCCCATTCAGAAAGCCCTTGGTTTATTGCAATAATATTAGTGACATCTACCTTTCTGGTAATCCGGTTCAACACCAGCGCACTAAGCATATCGAGATGGACATTCATTTTGTCCGCGAAAAGGCTGCTCGTGGTCAGGTACGCGTCTGCCATGTCCCGTCAAATCATAAAATTGCTGACATCTTTACAAATGGTCTTCCCTCGGTCCTTTTTGAAGATTTTAGGGACAATCTCAGCGTTCGAAAATTGCCCGCTATGACTACGGGTGTGTGTTAAATATACCGAGTATACATATGAGATACACGTTATGCACGTGTATATCCTATGTATACTTGGTCTCGGCTTCCCTCTCGGATTGTCCATATTGTACACAAGATTGTATAGTTGTAGTGTACCTTAATTAATCTTGTACTCTTACTATAATTGTATAGTTAATCTCCTTGTAGAATAAGGTTTTAGGAGTAGAATAGGAATATGATTCTCCTATGGAAATATGTAACTTGTATATATAGCCTTTCAATCAATGAAAATAATCAATGAAAATAATCAATGAATTATTTCTTTCAATATATATATACATATACATCCACATAAAATGCAAATATAGACTTATAATATTGACATTATAGGTGTGTACATATAAATTAAATTCAAATTATAATCTCAACATCTTTTTTGACACATGAATGACAGAATTTAATGGACATTAATATATACATTTTCAACTCTATTAATCAAATCTAATTCTAACTGTGCTATATATAAAGCCACATAAAATGCAAATATAGAAATCAAAATGTGTTAATATAATATTTAATGATGAGACATATCAATGTTCACTTACTTCTTCATTCAATAACTGAACTCCTGGCCAAATATTTGCCATTCAAATTTTGCGGAACTGCCGCACTTCGGTATGAAATCAATAATAAAAAATCTATCATTCATTCTTGTGATAGTTTTGGTAGTTAAGTGACATACCAAAATAATAGAGAACAAATTTTCCTTCCACAATCGATATGAGACTCCAATATCCCCTCACACACCTAAGATTAGATATCTGGAGCGTTGACGATATAACATGGAAACCTAATATAGGATAAATTAGTAATTGAGATAAGTCTGATTCTGATACTATGCTCACTACTAAAACACAAGTAAATTTCTAATGGAAATTTCTAAGGGAAATCTATTTACGTGTACTAGAATCCCAATTCAATCCTACCACCATAATTAGAATATATCCCATATATTGTGTAAATATTTAGTGATGTAGAATTATGGTAAGTAGATGATTCTTATTGTACTAGGATTCTACACATTGTACACTATATATATTTGTATTAATGAGAAAGTCTCCCCAAGGGAGATTAATACAATCTTACATGGTATCAAGAGCCAAACACTAAACCCTATTTTTCCTTTTCTTCCATTAAACTGCCGCCGCCCACCACCTCAGGATCACCACCCCGGCGGCGACATAATTGATTGGTCAAAATCATCCCTCTTATTCCTTGTCTTTTCTCTCCCACTCCCACAACAATACTCCACTATAATGACTCCTCTCACAACTCCCACAACTCCCACAGCAGCATCAACCTCAACTGTCATCATCCCTGACATATACAAACCATCTTTTTCAGCATCTGTTCACCCAGCACTCACCGTAACTAACATCAAGAACTTCATCCCTATAATTATTGATCAAGAAAACAGTCAGTATTCTCCATGGGTCAAACTCTTCTGTATCCATGCATGTGTATACAACGTGCTGGATCACATTAACGACTCTCTCCCACGCCACATTGAGGTTGACGACACCACATGGCGTCGTCTGGACGTCGTTTTCAAGCAGTGGATCTATGACATTATTTCTCAAGACTTACTACTCACTATTCTGAAAATCGACGCCTCTGCTCGCGAGTTATGGATTCGGTTAGAAGATTTTTTTAGGACAACAAACACACTCGTGTTGTTTATTTGGAAGAACAGTTTAACAACACACGTCTTGACAATTTCTCTAACATGTCCGAAAGAAATTGAAACTATTAGCGGACCAATTATCAAACGTGGGATCACCTGTTTCCGAAACAAAGATAGTTCTTCAACTAGTCGCAGGTCTTCCAAAAGGTGAGTATGATACCCTAGCCACAATGATACAACAAGACGATCCCCTACCCTGTTTTAATAAGGCTCGATCACAGTTATTATTGAAAGAAACACGTCATGCTAAATAGGATGAGCAGAATCAAAAGACGTAAACAGTGGAAAATACGCCGCCAAATGGAGCCCCCACCACCCAGCCACCACCACCGAACAACCAGCCGCAGGACAACCGCGGAGGCAGAGGCAGCCATGGCAGAGGTAACGACAAAGGTGGGAAAGGAAGGGGCCGCGGTGGTAAGGCCCAACAACAGTTCCCAATCAGTGGCCCATGAATGCCCAGTGACCTGTGTTCCCTAACTGGCTGGTTATCCGTTCCAGCATCCACAGACCCAAGGGACGTTTCAACAGATGGGTTTGCTGGGTCCCGATCCAAGTCCAAAATAGAGACCATATACAGCAGGTGCAATCGGACAACACGCCCACATATCGGTCCAGCAACAGTTTCCCGTGGCCTGGCCCCCACTGATATGGGCCAGTCCTTCAGCTCCTTAAACATGTAGCAGCCCGATGAAAATTGGTACATGGATATGGGGGCTATATCTCACCTCACCCGATCGTCATGTAATCTGCCCCAACTATTTCGTTTAAAGTATCGTCAATTTATTACTGTTGGTAATGACCATCACATTCCAATTCAGGGATATTGTACAACATACACCAAACCTCTTCACCCACCCTTCTCCATTCATAACGTCCTGTATGCTCCAAATATTACTAAGAATTTAATTTCAGTCCGAAAATTTACTCGTAATAATTCCGTCTCCGTTGACTTTGACCCTTTTGGTTTAACTCTTAGGGATTTTCACACGGGGGAACCTCTTACGAGATGCAATAGCATGGGGGATCTATATTCATTTCCATCCACCTCCGCTGCCAGTTCTTGCTCACCCGTCGCTCTCGCTATTATCTCTCGGACAACTTGGCATAATAGGCTTGGAAACCCAGGCGCCCCAATTTTTAAATTTCCTTAGAGACAATAATTTTATTAAATATAATAATGGGAAACTTTCCCAGCACTGTGTTTCTTGCTCTTTAGGCAAACATTTCATCTTCCGTTTTAGTCATCTCAAAGTGTTATGTTTTCTCTATTTGATATTATACATGCTAATTTGTGGACTTCTCCTATCTATAGTTCATTGGGTCATAAATACTATCTTGTCTTATTAGATGAATTTTCTCACTTTATTTGGATTTATCCTCTTAATTTTAAGTCGGAAGTGTTTGCAAAATTTCTTGAATTTCATAATTTTATTAAAACACAGTTTGAGAAAGCCATCAAATCCTTTCAGTGTGATAATGGTCGTGAATTTAATAATTCATCGTTTCACAAATTTTGCAAAACAATGGCATGATTTTTCAGTTTTCGTGTCCTCACACCTCCCCTCAAAATGGCAAAGCCGAGTGAATCATCCGCACCATAAATAACATGGTCCACACACTACTTTTTCATGCCTCTCTCCCTCCCTCTTTTTGGGTCTACGTAGTCAAAATGGTAGGATACATCCTCAATATTTTGCCTACTAGTACTCTATATAACATGACTCCAATCGGAATATTATACCGTCAGATCCCCTCTTATGATCACCTTCGGATTTTCGGCTATCTGTGCTACCCAAATCTCACCTCTACCGCCCCACACAAATTAGCACCCCGAACCACTCCGTGTATCTTCGTAGGATTCCTACCTAACCATAGGGGCTATTGGTGCTATGATGTGTCCACCCGACAAATTCACGTCTCTCGTCATGTTACGTTTGCCAAAACTATCTTTCCATTTGCAAATATCCAAAAGTTTCGTAACACGGATTACATTTTTTTTGAGTCTGACACCTCTCCTGTCATATTCAACAAACTGTGTCGTGCAACCACCTCAGTTCCACCACCGCCATCCCTGCCACCCGTCACTTCCACCTCCGGTAGTGAACCTAACCATCATCCGACTATGACAGTTCCCACCTCCGGCGGTAACTCTATGCCTCTGCCACCATACAGTGCTCCGTCACCTCCAACGCCGATCGCCACAACTAGCGGCACTCGACCCAACATCACAGTACCACAACCGATTAGTATCCCCCCCACTGTGTCTCCACCACCGACACACTACCCCACATCGTCGACCTCACACAAAAACCCACATGACCTACCCAGATCAGCCGCACTACCCAGCCTATCGTTAAACCCAGAACACAATCATCTCGCCACAATACCCAGTCCACAGTCCGCTACACCTAACCGTCACCAGATTTCGACACCCAACCGGATCCCAGAAACAACCCCTAACAGTGAGCCCAATCCAGCACCCGGAGAACATACCCGGCCAGCCCCCACGCACCGTATAGAAACCCGTGCCCAACACGGGAGTTTTAAACCCAAAGTCCAGTTTAACTTGTCCACCCAAACCATCTACCCAATTCTCAAAAACCCAAAATCAGCCAAACTAGATTCTAATTGGAATGCGGTCATGTGTGAGGAATTTAATGCTTTAACGAAACAACTCACTTGTGATTCGGTTCCTAGACCGGAGGGGGTGAATGTGATCCGATGCATATTGCTTTTTCGTCACAATACAGAGACAATGGTGATCTAGAGAGGTACAAGACGAGACTAGTGGCTAATGACACTAATCAGTAGGAGGGTATTGATTATGGTGAGACGTTTAATCCGGTTGTGAAATCGGCTACCATTCGCACAGTTTTGAGTATTTCTATGGGAAAGCATTGGCCAATCCATCAGCTTGATGTAAAAAATGTGTTTCTACATAGTGATCTTAAAGAAACTGTTTATATACACCAACCGCCTGATTTTGTCCATCCAACAGCCCTTAAGTATGTATGTTGTCTTCGTAAGTCACTCTATAGTTTGAAACAGGCCCTCGAGCGTGGTATGATCGCTTTGCACAGTACATTATGCAAAATTGGTTCGTATGCATCAAGTGTGATAATTCTTTATTTACTTTTCATCGCGGTAGTAGCATTGCTTATTTATTGTTATATGTGGATGACATTGTGCTTACTGCCTCCTCTGATGTGTTGAAAAATGAGATTAATGCACTACTTAAAACCTAATTTGCTATGACTGACTTGGAGAAGTTGAGCTATTTTTTGGGATATCAGTGACTCATTCTGCAGATACTATGTTCTTATGTCAGCGCAAGTATGCAGAGGAGATAGTGTACAGGGCTAAAATGGTGAACTGCAAGATCATGTCCATTCAGGTTAACTATAAATCAAAGCTTAGTGTTGTTGATGGTAATCCAGTTTCCGATCCCACTCTTTACAGGAGTCTTGCAGGTGCACTTCAGTATCTTACTTTCACCAGGCCTGACATCTCTTATGTTGTTTAGCAGTTATGCATGCCCCAGAGAAGCTCATTTTACTGCCCTTAAACGTATCATTCAATATGTTAATGGCATACTTGATTATGGATTACATCTATACCCCTCAGCACCGACCAGGTTGTTAGCATATACAGATATTGATTGGGCAGAATATCTGGAAATGCGACGCTCCACCTCCGGCTACTGTGTGTTTTTAGGGGATAATCTCATGTCCTGGTCTGCCAAGAGGCAAGACACATTATCTCATTCGAGTGCAGAAACAGAGTATATAGGCGTTGCTAATGTGGTGGCTGAGATCTGTTGGCTCTGAAACCTTCTTTTGGAGCTTCAGTGTCCCTTGCGTAAGGCGTATGTGGTCTACTATGATAACATATCAGCCATATATTTATCTCATAATCCGGTTCAGCATCAGCGAACCAAACATATTGAGATGGATATACACTTTGTTCGTGAGAAGGTTGCTCTCGGTCATGTTAAGGTGTTGCATGTGCCTTCCTTATATCAGTACACATATATCTTCATGAAAGGTCTTCCTAGACAGCTATTCCTCGACTTCAGATTCAGTCTCAGCGTCCGACCTCCTCCCGCTCCAACTGATGGGGTGCATTAACGTGTACTAGAATCCCAATTCAATCCCACCACCATAATTAGAATATATCCCATATATTGTGTAAATATTTAGTGATGTAGAATTATGCTAAGTAGAGAATTGTTATTGTACTAGGGTTCTACACATTGTACACTATATATATTTATATTAATGAGAAAACCTGCACGAGGGAGATTAATACAATCTTATAAAACCCGTTAGAAATTGGCATCACTAATTCGTCGCTTAACTCTTTCATTAACAAGTTTTAATGGCTTAGACACAAATTTCGTTCATCGTCAAATTCAACTACATTTTTAGGGTCAATCGAGCACATATTTGATGTGTTTGTCTAGTATAATAATTAAAGTGTAGACATCTTACAATTGATATATATTTTCTCCTATCCTTTAATGATATTCACCCACTTCTAAATAATTGATGTTTTAATCTCCAAAAGTTAGTTTAAAATAATTGATGTCTTATAAAATCAAGAAGGTATTTGATTTCTTAACCCAAATTTCCCCTTGACACATTCTTAGTTCAATGAACAAATTTAATGATAATTATGTTAACATAAAAAGAAAAAAAATATAATTAAGGGTATTTTAATCAAAATCCTTCTTAATTTTTACAAGTAAATGAATTTCTAATTCATGTGCCCAAACCTAAAACAATCAATTAGTTTGGAGCGGGAGTTAAGAAACTTTTACTCTAATTCATAAGTTTCCATCATAAAAACTTGATTTACTCACAGTTGTTTGGATAGCTAGTAAGCACTCCAATTAAAGTGGAAACCAGCTAACTCCCACGCTAGATTGCATAACTGCTGTTTCTTTTTTGTCCAAACATATTCCTAAAACATGTCTGAAATAATTAAATAAATAATCAGATAAATAAAAATTAAATGGTGCAATATTTTTAGAAATTCTTAGGAAATTAAAAAAAAAATTTAAGTGTTTCTCTGTCGGCTGATGGATTGGTGGGCACATACTCAAAATCGTCTCAAAAGTCTCCTCTATTATTTTTTGGGTTTCTCATTTCATATTCAGTATTCCCATTGAAATCCGACTAATTCAAATTCAAGTTGTGTAGGGCTCATGCGGAGAAAGCGTTATCTACTAAGATTTTTTTCATACCTAAGGCTCCAACCCGAGACCACTGATTAAAAGAGAAACAATCTCATTTGCTGCACCACATACTTTGATGATAAAAGTATTCCCTACTTAGGTCCACCTTGGGTGCCTAATTGTAAAAAATTAGAAAATGGCTATTGAAAGTGAAGTAGTTTAATTATTTGAAGACATATTTCAAGAAAGTTCTTATTTTTTCTCAATAATTTAGCAATCTACTTTTTTTTTTTTTGTTTTTCATTCGGTGTCTGGTACTCGCATCGGAGCCCGACTAATTCGGATTCGCACCGCATAGGACCCATTCAAGGGAAGCGACCCCTATCAAAGATTTTTCTATACCAAAGACTGGAATTCGAGACGTCTGGTTAAAGAAGGAGCAACCCCATCCGCTCCACCACATCCTTTAGTGGTGCAACCTACTTTTTTCACTATAAACTTTCTGTTAATTGGAAAAATAAAATGAAAAGAAATGAGCACAAGAGGAGATAACTGTATTTCTTTTTGTAATATTTTAAATTTTAACATGTGTTATAAATGATGATGTTCTGGTATTAAGAAAAAAGAGACTTTGAATACTTCTCCATCTCAGCAAATTAAAGGGCAATCAACGGAAGATCAATATCAAGGGTAAGTTGCAACAATTATACAAAATCAGATGGTACAAAATGGTAGATTACAAAATCCTTTTTAACTTGGAGACCATTAATTAATTAATTAAATTCTTTATTATATATAATGCTATTCTAGAAAAAGTTATATTTATTGTGCGATTTAGTCCGTTATAGTATGTTATTATTTTTACGTAGAGTTACTTGTCGCTAGGTCAGCCGACGGCTAGTAGCGGAATTATTCTTGCTCGAGAAGTAGCAATTGACACCCTTGAGCTAGAAAATAATATCGTATAAATAAATAAATTCTATAAGTATATATACTAATATATATTGAATTTGGTTTCCTTTAATTTTGACTTCTCTTCGGTAAAAATTTAGCTCCACCACAGTCGACATACAATAAATTATAATCTATAACGAAAAATAATTAAATTGCTAAATTAAAAAAAGTTTCACGTTAACAGCTCGATATAATTGCGGTAAATTGCCGTCTACGTAACCTAACGGAATTCTCTCATTCCTCCATTAAATTCAACAAATCCAAGAATTAGGTAAAAAGTTATATAAAATTACAGTTAACCGAGAAACTTTTATTCAAAGTTCAAACAACACAACACAAGACACACCAACACCGAGGCAGATTCATGTAATGTACTTTTTTCATCCCATGTTGTAAATTTACGGAAAACCAATATTTTTTATTTTACTCCACATTCATAAGTCATCAATATTAAATATAAAAATAAATTCAGAATTTAAATTTATAAGTTCTGAATTATCAAATAATAATCTTAAATATTAGTAATAGGATTCTAAATTTAATTTGTTACACATTTAATAACTTTTTTTTATGTACATACATAATTTAAAGTATTGAGCTCTACCGAACTAATAGTTTGAAGCTTAGCTCCTAACTCGAAATTGGAAAAGTAAATTTAAAATACAAAGTCATTTGTTCATACTAATGTTTGAACATGTGAAGAGGAGGTGCGTAAATGCACCAATAAGAAAGTATGAGAAGTTGGTTATATCAGGTTTTAGGAAAGGTAGATGTAGACTAAAGAAGAACTGGGAGATGGTTAGACATGACATCACATTTTCAACTTATTGGAGAGATGACCTTAGATAGGAAGATATGTAGATCGAAGATTAGGGTGAAAGGGTTGTAGGTAGCTGAGTGTTATTTTACTTTCAATTCTGCTTTGGTTACACTTTTTTTTTAGCGGAAGATCTATCGAAAATAGTCTTTTCACCCCACAAAAGTAGAGGTAAGGTCTGCGTATATCCTACTCTCTCCAATTCCCACTTGTGAGATTACACTGAATATGTTGTTGTTTGTTAGTATAATTTTTATTTTTTTAACATAGCGTTTGGTTATATATTGAATTGATTGTTTAATTTTTCTTTAAATTAAAACATATCTAAACACATTTTTAATCTCCAAATACATTTTTTGAGTTAATTTCAATATTATAATATTTTTTCAAATATTATTTTTTCTTATCTTCAAACGCTTAATAATGTGAAGATTACGAAAGAATGAAGAGACAAGATGGATGGTTGGATGTTTTTCTGCTATCAAAAGAACCAACAGAGCTCATGAGGCATCGGTGTCCACGTGGCCATATTCCACGTCACAGTTGTGGGTCCCATTAAATGACAGACACGTGGATGGTTCGTCTACCATGTCAACTGCAAAACGACAAGAACGCCCACGTCTGGAATTACTCCGCTTGTTCCCTCCCTGAAACGTGGTCTGCTAAACCCCTTCCACCCTGATGACATGGGACTACATTATAACGTATTATTTCCTCTGTCTCAATTTATGTGTCACCATTTGACCTGATAACATGAAAACGTGACTAAATTGGTCCTAGTTACTCTTCAGGGCAGAGTGGAAGAAGGGGGGATTCTCGAACGCGGAAAATGATCCAATGAATTCGAAAGAATTGAACGAAGAGTCGTATGAGGTGAAAATCTCATGTATGGTTATGTAGATCTACTTCCCTTTGAATGATAAATTCCTTGACTCTTACTAATTAAAGGAATACCTTGGAACCCATAAGGGATTTACTTGCCTATATATCTTCTTTGTAATTTGTATCATGATTTAATTAAAATTTCTCGAGTTCTTCTAATTTGTAACTTCACCGAAATCGGATCGGAATAGTTCCTATACTACTACATTAGTATGAAAGAATCGCCTTGAAATATTTCTTATTTCTTATCAATTCCTGTCAAAAAGGAACAATTGGAATAGAGGATTCATATCTTTTGTTTTTTTCTTAAAAAAATAAGTTTTTATGTTGTTTCGGTTTTCTTGATCTACCCAATCGGTCAAGAAAGTTTTTCTGATGGTATGCCTCTAGAAATCTCTGGAACTTTCAATTTCATGATTGTATTCCAGGCTGAGCACAACATCCTTATGCACCCATTTTACATGTTAGGCGTAGCTGCCCCAGTAGCAGGCAAGGCAAAAAAGACCGCTAACGCCCCTAGAATTTCCCTCTTTGAGTTGGCCTATCAGAAAGAAAAAATGAGTGAATACGCTAGATGTCTATCATATTTTCAAATTACTGGTAATCACCAATGGTGAAGTAACCTTTCAGATGCTCTCTCCGCCCATGCCGAATACCCCCGGCCGATTCAGCCGGGTAAGGCCAGGAGCTGATTTGGGGAATCACGAGGCCTTACTTATTCATGGGGGACTTGATTCTGAAATGGAATGATTGATAGAATCGATATTTCATTTCAGAATGACCGAGACCATAAAATCCTTTCACTTCTAGGTAAAAAATGAAAGAGCTCCATCTAATAACTTCTATGAATATACACTAGGTTGCACAAAAAGGTTGTTTTTGGATGAATCCCTGGTCGTACCCTAGAAGTTAGTTAGCATGTCCACCAAAAGAAGATGGGAAGGATATATATACTGATTCGGTATACTCTCAAGACGCCCTCGGTACAATATTGATGATTCTATTTGATTGTATCGAAAGGCCTAATGAATTGTGATTTCCCTATTGGTCCAGGTCATTTCGGGGCAAGCGGATCATTTATGATGAAGAAGATGAGCTTCAAGAGAATGATTCGGGGTTCTTGCAGAGTGGAACCATGCACTACTAGACACGAGATAGATCTTCCAAAGAACAATGCCTTTTTCGAATAAGCCAATTCATTTAGGACCCTGCAGATCCACTCTTTTTCCTATTCAAAGATCAACCCCCTGGCTCTGTGTTTTCACATCGAGAATTATTTGCAGATGAAGAGATGTCAAAGGGGCTTCTTACTTCCCAAACAGATCCTCTTACATCTATATATAAACGTTGGTTTATCAAGAAAAGCACTTTGAATTGTTGATTAATCGTCAGAGATGGCTTAGAACCAATAGTTCATTATCTAATGGATATTTCCGTTCTAATACTCTATCAGAGAGTTATCAGTATTTATCAAATATGTTCCTATCTAACGGAACGCTATTGGATCAGATGACAAAGACATTATTGAGAAAAAGATGGCTTTTCCCGGGTGAAATGAAAATTGGATTCATGTAACAGGAGAAAGATTTCGCATTCCTTAGCCGGAAAGATATGTGGCCATGAAAAAAGGATTAACTGGAACAGAATTGACTGGGTGGTATAGTCGTGGAAA